>CM062816.1:1316723577-1318163577 GCA_031772625.1 Pinus tabuliformis | reverse complement strand
GCACCTGCCTAAGCCCTGCACGACCGTTGTGCTGTGGGTGGGCATGCCCACGATGAGTACCCATTGTGTCATGGGTGGGTACGCCCACGACTAGAATATGGGAAGGCACGCCTACCCAAGGCACAAACACCTATGCATTGTGTAGGCACACATGGCCATGGATGTGTCTGCCTGCAGCACAACGGGCGGGCATGCCCACGACTAAGCGCATCCACCTAAGGCATAAACATTGGCCTGTGCCTTGGGCGGGTGCACCTAGCCATGAGCGGGGCTGCCAATGGCACATCGAGTGTGCATGTGCCGCGGGCATGCAGTCATGCATGCCCACTATGCCATGGGCGGGCCCGCCTTCCCAAGGTACAGTGGCCCCTTAATAGGTAGGGGGTCAGTTATGAGAATCAACCCCTGCAAGCCAAGGATTGATTCTCAATTGCCCCCTGCATACCAGGGGGTCGGTGGAAAAATGTAATATAAATATCTATATATATATATATATATATATAAATATATATATTATATATATATATATATATATATATATAATATATATATATATATATATATATATATATATATATATATATATAGGAAAATGGCATCAAGGAAGGTTTCTGTGAATCTTTTCTGGACCAAAGACAATAGTTACATCATCTAGAGCTAGAGGTGGACCCTCAAAAAATACTGCTAAATGAACCCAACCTGAGCTAATGACTAAAAATCTAGCAAGTGGCTCCTCAAAGGAAAAGAATATGGTTTATTACTGGAAGAAATCACAAGAAGTGAAGCGTACACAATTTGCATGGTTTGTGAAAGATAGAGAAGGCAAAGAAGATATGTAGATATATCTATATCCTAGTATGATTTACAATGATGGAAGTTATGAGGTGCTGGGAAAGGTACTAGACATATGTTTGATTCTAGATACTAAATTTGTTTATGTACTTACAAAAATCGAAGTCACATGACGATATTAGATATCAGTATGCGTTGTCGATGTATGCCATGATAGATGATTCTACAAGGATGTGTAAACAAATCATAAACGGCATTGAAAAAAATATCGTAAGTATTGTTATTTATACTTATGTGTTTTGAATTATTGTAACTGTATCATTATATTTTTTATGAGGTGCTCGGAAAAGTACTAGATGTATGTTTGATTTCGAATACTAAAGTTGTTTATGTACTTACAAAACCGTCGAAGTCACATGACAAGATTAGATATTAGTATGCATTGTCGATGTATGACATGACAGATGATTCTACAAGGATGTGTAAAAAAATCATAAATGACATTGCAGAAAATATCATAAGTACTATTATTTATACTTATGTGTTTTGAATTATTGTAACTATATCATTATATTTTTTATAAATTAGTTCTTATTGACATATTATATTTTTTGATAGAATTTTCTGAGGGTATTTCAATTATGTTGCGGGGAAGTTATTTTATAGAGTGAGATATTATGAATTTTTTTGATAGTTTCTACTCAGGGTTAGAAGAATATATGACAAACAAGCAAAAAAAAGTACTGCATGATGTTGCAAGACTACATACAAGGGATTAACAAATAATGCATATAATGGATAAATCTAGCAAAGCTAGATATGTTACCTTTGAAGATGAGGAAGCTGAAGTTGAAGTTGAAGAATATGTTACCATTACTGAGGATGAGATTAGAACTGATGCTAGAGAGTAGAAGAGCCATAAAAGACCAAAAACAAAAATTCCCAAGAATGTCTCCCTTTTAGTTGATGATGAGGAAATTGCTTATGTGGAATAAAATATTATAACCGATAGGAGGAAGAAATTAAAATTTGATCATTCTGAAAAAAGCATGGCTAACAGTGAAAAATCAAAAGGAAGCAGGGAAATCATTACACCAAGATCTAATTTAGAGGATGGAATTATTAAAAGAAAATAAAATTTCATTCGACATCAGTTGACGAAGACAAAATTAATTGAGGGTGGTCATACATTTCAACTTAATGTCATCCAAATCTATAAGCCAAATGAAGGAAAACTTAAATATCAAATTAGAAAGCCACACCATCTGCATGTTCACAACTTGAAAACATTGATAAGGTACAATCCCTATGCTCATGTGGTTGATTATGTGCTTCTTGTTGATCCAATTCAAGTTTCCAACAAAGAGGCATTTGATAAGCCAAAATGTGTTGAATACAAATATTATGTACTTGGTGGGAACCATTCTGTAGAAGCTCAAAGGAAATTGATGGATGAATATCCCAATAACCCATGTTTTGAAACAATGAAATGTATCATTTATGATTGTTTAACAGATACATAAGAAAATTTATTGGCATGGGATCATAATACATATAATGATTAAAGGATGTCTATGATTTTCATTAAAAGGGTTAGATTTGTTCATAATGAATTTGAAGAAAAATGTGGTGGGGATAAGAAAAAGGTTAGTCTAGCCTTTTGGAAGGAATTTTATATGGAAATAGGTTATCTTGAGGAAAAAATCAATTCAAAGGTGGCAAAGTAAATTATAAAATATTCAAAGGAACGGATAACATTTTCCTATTGGCATTTAGAACCGGAAATATATGGGAATTTATTAATGAGATTTTGGACATGTGGGAGAACATTGGTATAAAAACCAGAAGGTCAAAAAGTCTTAACCATTGATATGCAGCAGGAGTAAATCAGGTCCTGAAATGAAGCTCCTTCCAGAAGATATGAATATCACACCTTGGAGAGTATTGCAAGGAGTGAAGGATGAAAATATTGTCAAAACAATATTATCTCATGTGAAGTCAAGGGAATTATCATTGGATGAAATGTATGAGGAATTTCAAAAGTAAGTTTGTTGAATTATTTTTACTTATTTCTAGATTATAAGTTTCTTTTAAATATAAGATATTGTTGTTGGTAGTATTTTTTATACATATCATTATATTAAAATTTTTTACTTTATTTTTTAAGTCACAAGGTTTATATGAGAATACAAGAACAAATGGTTAAATTGTTGAATGAAGATAACTAGGATGATGTTGTACACAACTACCCATATTCAAGTTGTACATCAACACTAAAATATTTTTATCTTGCATTTAAAAAGGCATGTTGATTTATGCATTCATTTTTATTCATGTGTATACTATTTTTATTTTTTAACTTATACATATTTTTGTTTATTTCATTAAATATGAAGAAGGGTGCAAATGGATCACTAGATAGTTTCAGAAGCTTTATTGAAAAAATTAAGATAGAAATACTAAGAAAGCTACATCTTAGTAATGTTGAACTTGATCCTAGTATTACTCATTTCATTTGGAATGGGCTCGAGACTATCTAATATCAAATAATACAAGATGATTGTGAGGACATTGCAAAACTCATACCTAAAAGGGATTATTCATTAGTTATTGCTAATATTCCTCATGGTTTCAGTATTCCAAATATTGAATATAATAGTGACCGTTATACTTATCAAGCTCTTAGTAAAATGGTTGCGGGATATGTAGAAGTCACAACATCACCATTATGGATATTTGTGACATTGCACTGAGACACACAATTTGCAATGTTATTGACAAGCTTCAAGGGAAAAGAAGACTCAAGGATGTAGCTTACATGGTTAGACGTTGAAATTGTATGTTTGATTAATGTTAAGAAAATCATTTATGTATAAGTTAATTTAAATTTTACTATTTCATGTTACAGTCAAAAGTCAAATCTTATTAACATGGAGATCAACAAATTATAAGTGATTGTGAGTTCATCCATGTTGAAAGTTGGACATAAGATGATAGCTATAAGTCTATGCTTTTGAATCAGGTAGATGGAAAGTGTTGGGAACAAACCAACTTGGTCCAAATTTTGGTCAAAGACTCCACATTTTGAGGAGCGAAGCATGCGGAGCTCACGAAGTTCTATTCATTGCGCAGTATTTAGGGGCTTTAGGGTGGGTCAAAAGTCCCTTACTTTGTAATGGGTTTCAAGTATTAGTCCATTGTTTTGTTAGATCTATGGTATGTGGGACATAGTCTTGTAGTAAGGAAGCCCATATAAAGAAGATGTAATACTTTGTCAAATCTAACAAAGTAATCATAGATATAATTCATACTTGATTATATTTCTGAGTCTGTGTTTTGGGGAAGGCTCCACAACTGAGTGTGCAGAGGCCTTGAAGAGTCTGCAGCTGAGTGCACAGACCACCTGCAGCTGGGTGTGTAGGTTAGAGAAGTGTAAGTATCGAAGATCTTTATTAATAAAGAAGAAGTTTTGGCACAGTATTGAGTACCTTTCTATGTTCATTATCTGTTGTTATATATATCGTGATGAATGATTTTTACTAAATTATGCGAAGGAACACATGTTATATTGCTTTTTGTTATGTCTATGCATTAAGTACCGATTTATGAAGTTAATCATCAACAAGAATTTATTCATGCATGCAAATTGTTAGACAGAGATAATACATAAGTAAACACATGGGTGCCACAATGTGAATATCCCTCCGGATACAGAAACCTAGTTTTGCAACCTCCCATAACCACTTCGGGTAAGATTGAAATTTTCTTGCAAGT
The DNA here is from genome assembly GCA_031772625.1 of Pinus tabuliformis. NCBI lineage: Eukaryota > Viridiplantae > Streptophyta > Pinopsida > Pinales > Pinaceae > Pinus > Pinus tabuliformis. The sequence goes on along the minus strand of CM062816.1, from coordinate 1,318,159,011 downwards.
CATTCTAAAAGGGCTAGTGGTTGAGGGTTTGGTTGGTGCGTAGTACACTCTGAACCTAGGTCAAGCCTCCTCAAACCAACAACTGGTTTCGTTATAAGGACTGATATGTGCTTAAGGGATATGTTTTGGCGTTCGTCGAAGAAAGAAATCTAGGAGTGGGTTGAACAGAAAGAAAGATCATTTGTGGAGAAAGAGAACATAATACCTCAATTATCAACAGAAGATTGGTTTCATAAGTATATGTTCGAAGAGAAATATGAAATATTATTTGGTTTGTTCCACACTGAATTGTATGAGTGGGTATCTAAGTTGCTCGAGCATAAGACTTGTTTCAAGAATGACGAACCTAAGGAATGGAATCCTGAATTGATACGATGACTCAAGAACGTCAGTAACAATATATCAAAGGATGTTGATTTCTAGATCAATAGCATTTTGGGAGGATTTATCACTGAGTTCGTGATAGATACAATCATGTCCCATAGTGAAGATGAATGGATATTTTTCAAGGACTGTGACGTAAGTTACTAAGATATTGTAATCTCTAGATTAAGATGTTATTATGTGAAAAGGGGATTCTACAAGAGCATTTAGATTAATGTTTGGATGAAGAGGAAATAAGCTTAAACCAGGGTCTACGCGAAGTGGAAAATGATATAGAACATATCCAAAGAATTTTATAGAGACTAACTATAGCCCCTTGTTAGGAGGAGCTAAGAGTGAAGAAGAAAGAAGTAACCCTACAACCCCACAACATTCCCCCTCCTATCCTGAAGGTGCGTTGAAGTCAGGAGTTGAGAAGAATCAAGGTGTCTTTGGGATTCCCCATCCATTTCCCCCCCTTACACATGATCCCCCTCCCCATAATTCCCATACACCCCCACCCCCTCCCCCTCCACCTAGCCCCCCGAGAAGGAAAACGACTGATGACATTAAGCTGCCTATTTTTAAAGAAATGGGATGAGAGGATCCTGATCAATTCTAGTTTGTAGCTGATGGAGTATGGACACTAAGACAAACCACTAGCGATGATGTAAAGCAGGCACAATGTGTCACATCGCTACGAGAAAGAGCGCTAACCTGGTATATGAAATACTTTGTGACTAACCCGACTTATTTGTTGGATGAAATTAAGAAAGCACTAATATTAGAATTCAAGAAGGAAAAATTAGAATCGCAGTGTATCACATAGATAAAAGAAATCAAATAGATAGTGACTCAATCTATGTGGGTGTAATATCAACTATTCAAGTTGTTGATGGGTCATGTGAGCCTTAATATATCCCCAGAACAACATAAGGAATGGTTCATGGATATGCTACTGCCACATATTAGGTTACCTTTGACACAATAGGAGATCGTGACTCAAGCTGAAGCACTTGAGATTGCGATGAAGTTGGAAGTTTAATCGATTGGAGATACTCATGCAAGAGTACAAAAAATATAGAGTCATCTAGCCAATTTGACCTTGGAATTGCAGGATCTTAAGAAAGGTAAAGAGACCAGATCTGAAGTATGGTGTACAAAATGCAAAGTAGAGGGTCATTATCAGGATCAATGCCTTGTGTTTAGAGATTATTTGGCAATTGGAGAACCTAATCCAGTAAACCCAAGTCTGTGGTGCGAGATTTGGAGAATGAGAGGCCAACATCACTCTAAATATTGCTAGAAATTGTAGAAGTATGTGCAGACCCCGAAACAACTATTTTGCAACTTTTGTAGATTAGTGGGCCCTGTTGAGAAAAATTGTTGAAGTTATGACTTGATGATAGAGCACACTACTGATGTTTATAGACTACAAGTTGAAGGACATGCTATTCGAGGAGTATTTCTAGGACAATGACGAGGACGAGGAGGAGTTGGTCGAGGATGTGGCCAGATTATCTATTATAATTGTGAACAAACAAGACACTTTGCAAGAGACTGTCAGAACCCCAAGAAAACCTGCAGCTACTGTAAGTCTTTTGATCATGTGACAGAAGCATGCCCCATCCTTATTGTGAAGTTGTAGGAGAAAATAAACAAGAAACCTACAAAAAACGTTCAATTGATGATCATTGAGCCAAGGGAGGATCAACCACACATCAACATAGTAACAAGAAGTGGAGTTGCGACTGGAAATGATAAAGCCAATGGAAAGAAGAAAACTAAAACTACTTGGGTAAAAGAAACTACTGAAAAATCTCTTGCATTTGATATCCTGAAGGAAAATCAAGTATTCATGGAGGAAAAGAAAAGCTTTATGGATTATGGGGCCTCGACCTCTACTGTACAACCAACTTAGAAGGATAACTATGAGATAGTACCGATTGCAACACAAGATGTGGACCCGAATATTTTGAAGTTTTTTCTACTTATTTGCATGAAGTTTTTGGGAAATCAGAAGGCTGTAGAGGGATTACAAGAATTGATAGACTCTTATGATCCTAAAGAAGAACAACAAAGTGAGATGTGCACAGTGAGTAATCTACACAAACACAGGAAGAAGATTGGAAAGGAAATGAGGCTTACAACACAGATTGGGGAATACGACATGGATCATGTTATCTTGGATCTAGGACCTGATGCCAATATATTGCCAAAGAAAACTTGGGAATTGATAGGTAATTCAAAGCTGAAATGGTCAACTATCTAGCTTAAGATGGCGAATTAACAGAAGATTGTCCCTCTAGGAATATTGTTAGGTATCAAAGTAGACATTGATGGAGTGTGCACTACCACTTACTTCGAAGTGATTGAGTTTATGGATGAGAGTAATCCATACCTCACATTGCTTAGATTGGATTGGGCATTTGCTAACATGGCTATAATTAACTTGAAGAAAAGACAAATGATATTTGAAAGCAATAATATGATAGTTATTGTCCCATTAGATCCATCAGAGTGAGCAAGATATACTAAACCTGTCAAAGAAGAGTACATCGTAGATGATATCGACAACATTTATCAAATAAAAACAAAAGAAGAAGAATGGATTAACCCTACTATATATGGAAAATTGACTTGGGAGCAAGATAGTTCCAACAACTTCAGATTTAGAAGACGAATTAGAAAACTGGCAGACCATGTTGCATGAAGTGTCTACAAGGCTATGTACAAGGATCACTAAAACAGTATGTTACATTATAGTTTAAGTATGTGATTTACCTTTGTATGATGGTTTGGGTAATATAAATATTTTCTTTAGAGATTATGAAAGGCAAGTACCAAAATGTCAAAGAATGTTGGCTCTGGATCAAGCACTAAGGGTTACTCTTGCTTGATGGTGGGGTACTCATAATAAGAATATAGGAGACTGGAAACAATGTAGAAGATTGATGTGGGTCAGGTTTGGTCAAGTGTAAACATAGCTCGTAGACAAGTATGATGGGTATAATGATCCCAAAAATGAGATACAACTTTGTATGACAGTTTGGGGAGAAATTTTGTGACAAGAAAGGGTGCATGGCTTCATCCATACCTTGGAGACAATTCCTCAGAGTTGTTATTTGGAAACCAAGCTTTGACATGGTATGTCTAGTTGGGAAGAAATGGTTAATGGATTTATAATGACATTCAGATTTGAAGATAATTGTCCACATGTATATGCAACTCTGAATATAGTTAAGAAGAAGATATTTTAGAATGAAGTTTTAGTTATCTGGAAACCTAATTGGGATGCGTAGATACGTAATGTAATGGAATATTATAATCTCATTGTGGAAGAGGATGAATATCCTCACAATATTGAAATCGAAGAATAAGAAGGTCATCACAAAGTAAATGGACCTGAGATAAAGATGCCGTATAACGAAGTAATTGAAGATGAAGAAGGTGAATATATGGTCAGAGTCTAAACCAAAGTACACAACAATAGGAGATTACTAGGATGAAGACACAGTCATCAAGATAATAGATCTCTTGCATGAATATCAGGAGTTGTTCCCCACTAAGTTTGCAGATATGAAGCGGATAGTAGGAGATTTGAGAGTTATGAGGATTACTTTAAAGCCTGATGCGAAACCTGTTAAGCAAATACCTTATAGATTGAATCCAAAATACAAGGAGAAGGTGAAAGAAGAATTAGATAAAATGTTAGCAGCTGGGATAATCAAACCCATCGAAGACTTTGAATGGGTAAGTCCCATGGTGGTTCAAGAAAATAAGGAGAAAGGGGAAATCAACATTTTTGTTGACTTAAGGAAAATAAATGATGCATGCTTATGTGACCCATTCCCTATGCCATTTACAGATGAAGTATTGGATAATTTAGGAGGAAACAAGGCCTATTCTTTCACATATGGCTTTTCAAGATGCCATCATATCATAATTGAGCCAGAAGATAAACATAAAACAACCTTTGTGACAGAGTGGGGCTCTTATTAGTACACAGTGATGCCTTTTAGATTGAAGAATGCACCTGCTATCTTTTCCAGAGTTGTAGTTGCTGACTTTAAATAATATATACACAAGTTTCTAGAAGTATACTTCGACTACTGGATAGTCTCTGGTCTATTAAAGAAGCATGTGGCAAGCTTAAGGTTGATGTTAGACACGTGTATGCAGTACAAGATCTCATTGAAATTGAAGAAGTGCATCTTTTGTGCACCATTTGGTATATTGTTGGGACATGTAGTTTAAACATGGATTAATTATGGTGGATCCCACCAAGATCACGGTTTTTGTGAACTTGCCAGCACCAAAAACATTGAGACAACTGCAAACAACACTGGGACACACTGGCTACTACAGAAAGTTTAAAAAGGGGTATCCGTAGATTACTGTGTCAATGGATAAGTTACTGAGGAAAGATGTGACCTTTCAATGGAGCAAAGAGTGAAAAAATATCTTGGATGTACTGAAAGAGAAGATGGTAACTACGCCTATTCTAGTTTTCCCGAACTAGAAGAAGGAGTTCCATGTACATGCTGATGCATCTTGCATAACATTGGATGTAGTGTTATCGTAGCTAGGAGTAAGACAAATTGATCATCCCATAGCATATGCAAGCAGGAAACTATCCAACATGGAAAATAACTATAGTGTGATAGAAGGAGAGGGATTAGCTATGGTATATGCATTACATAAGTTCATGCACTACTTTTTCGAGGCGCATTTCAAAATGTTCACTGATCACCCCATGTTGAAATATTTTGTGAATAAGCCTACTTTAGGAGGAAATATCTATTGATTGTTATTATTATTTCAGGAGTATGACTCAGAAGTTATAGTGAAGCCAAGGAAATTGAATACTATCCCTAATCATCTATCAAGAATAGAGACAGGAGAAGAACCCACAAATATCAATGATAACCGGCCCGATGCATAACTATTCACAATTAAAGTCATAGATGATCACTTTGTGAATATTATTCAGTTTCTAGCCATAGAAATGGTGACCACGGAATGCACTATGATGCAAAATGATTCAGTGGTTCGAGAAATTGATTTCTCATTGATTGTTGGACACTTTTACAAAATCAAACCGGATCAAGTACTATGCAGATATGTCCCTGAATAAGAATAATAGAGTATTCTGACAGAAGCTCAAGGAGGAGTCATAGGTGGGCACTATGCAGGAAAAGACACTACACATAAAATCTTGAGACCTGGGCTATGGTGGCCCACAGTACATAAGGATGTAAAAGAATTATGTCAAGCATGTGTTGTATGTCAAAGAATAGTAAAGCCCTCTAAAAGAGACAATATGTAATTAGTACCATAAGTAACTTTGTAAGCTTTTGAAAAATAGGCTATTGACTTTGTTGGACCTATCACTCCACCACAAAACAAGACTAGCTCGATGAATATAATTATTGCCACTGATTATGTGACTAGATGGGTTGAGGCACAACTGATGAAGGATTGCAGAGCAAGAACTCCAGTGAAATTCATCTTTGAATATATACTCTCTAGGTTTTCCCATCCAAATCTCTTTATGAGTGACCAAGGCACACATTTCTTGAACAAGACCATTGAAGCACAAACTGAGGAATTTCAGGTTTACCACCAGAAGAGCACTCCTTATCATCTTCACGCAAATAGAACAATGGAAGATTTCAATAAGATTTTGGAGAATGCATTGCCCAAGGTATGCAATGTGAACATAGATGACTGGGACTTAAGGATTCCAGCATTATTGTGGGCATATAGAACAACATGTAAGAAATTGACAGGGAAGACACCTTTCAAGTTGGCATATGGAAAAGAAGAAGTTATGCCTATGGAATACATTGTGCCAAGTTTGAGAATTGCAGTTGTCACAGATATGGCAGACCCTGACATTATGAAGGAAAGAATACATGTTCATAGTAGGGTTACATCAACAAGTGAAAAAAGCAAGGGAGAAATCCTGGTATGACAAACATATCAAGAAGTAGAAATTCCGAGAAGGATATCTTGTATTATTATATGACAGAAAATTCGAAAAGTTCCAAAGAAAATTTAAAACGCATTGGTTAGGACCATATATCATCAAGCACATCTCTAATGGTGGTGTAGTTCAGCTCGTGAAGATGAATGGTTAGCTGATTACAGGACGAGTGAATGGTAGCAAGTTAAAGATATACAAGGACGTCTTTATCCATAAATATTCACACTAAAAATGAAGGGAAGGAAGTCTTAGTGCCACTTGTAGTTGAAAGTGGGCATGGGACTATAAACTACTCTGCAGAAAGGGACTTTGTCGAAGGAATATTACTTCACGATCCTCAGGAGTATGACAAAGTCTAAAGTAAATCTGACAAAGGAAAGGTGACTACGCCACGAGGAAAGGTTTGTCGAAGTTGGCCGGAAATATGACCATTAGAAGGAAAAATATATCGTTAAAAGGAAATTTACATTGATAGGTGAAAGACAAGACAACTTATGAAGCACAACTAGTTGTATCTAGCCCGATACCTACATTAAATGAGAAAATCTTGAACCAATCATGAGGCTGGGAATTAAAATTCATTATAAAAACCATATCCTGCACCACATTTGACACTTTGTCGTCTGGAGAAGTTGAGAAATTTCATCCAAGTGTGAAGAGAAGAGATCTATTGTATGTCTGAGGAGAGTTTTGAGGGACTCGATAAAATATTTTCAGAAAGAGGATTAGCGGGTATTATGGATGCACAAGCAACACCCATGTCCCCAAGGTGCCAGAGGTCACTAAGAACGTAAGTACCCATAGAACCACAACCATAGAAGGAGCAAGAGAAGAGACCAACTGAGGTCTCTATGGCAGAAATTAGAACATCCCTGAGGAATAAAACACAGAAGGAAGTGTGCATGAAGAACAAAGAAGATAAGGGGAAGAAGCCTATGCAGAAAAGAAAGAGGTCAATGTAGTAGAAGGCACCTCAATAGATCAATGATAGTGAAGAGGAGGTCGAATTTCACCACATAGAGATAGAGGAAGACTTAAAGGAAGGATTGAAAGGCACCTCCGACACAATGGCATACTATGGGAAATTATTGGATGACACAATTCATATTTGTAGCTCATTGTAGGATGATCCAAAGATCCAAAGGATTGAAGAGAAATTACAGGTGAAGAAGCAGAAGCATGAAAAGATCTTGGTAGTTGTAGGGACCCTACCAGTCTTGTAGAAGCTCGCTAGTATGATTGAAGGAAAGAACCTACAAAAGCAAATAGATGATATTCAGAGGAAGGAGAAAATTTTGTAAGCAAGGACTCAACCATGATAGGACGATGCCCTCAAAATTTCCCAGTCAGTGGATGTAAGGCTCAAAGATTTGAAGAAAAGGGAGGCAGAAATACTGCAGAAGGTTTTTAGCCCAACCACATAGGCATTGCTAGAGGAGGCATTTTGAGAGGAGAAACAAAATGGTAGAAATAACCTAGCATTATAACGCAGTCTATAGTGCAATTGTAGCAAAAATCAAGGGAACCACAACTGAGTGACTCAGGATGAATCACAGGTGAGTGTTGGTGGCCTGTTGGGTGCAACCGACCTTGGTCCAAGTTTTGGTCAAAGACATTGCATTTTGAGGAGCAGAGCACGTGGACTTGGAGAAGTTCTATTCATTGTGCAATATTTAGGGGCTTTGGGGTGGGTCAAAAGTCCCTTATTTTGTAACGGGTTTTGGGTACTAGTCCATTTTTTGTCGGATCCATGGTATGTAGACCATGGTCTTATATTAAGGAAGCCTATAAATAAGATGTAATACTTTTTCAAATATAACAAAGTAAGATTAGATAGAATTCATACTTGATCATATTTTATGAGTTTGTGTTTTGGGGAAGGCTCTGTAGCTGAGTGCATGGAGGCCTTAAAGAGTCTGCAGCTGAGTGCACAGACCACCCGAAACAGGGTGCACATGTTAGAGAAGTGTATGTATTGAAGATATTTATTAATAAAGAAGAAGTTTTGGTGAAGTATTGAATATATTTCTTTGTTCATTATCTGTTGTTATATATATCGTCATGCATTCTTTTTATTGAATTATGCGAAAGAACACATGTTATACTGTTTTCTGTTATGTCTGTGTCTTAAGTACTGATCTCTGAAGTTAATAATCAGTGCGAATCTATTCATGTGCGCAAATTTGTAGTTAGAGATAATACATAAGTAAACACACAGGTGGCATATCACGCATATACCTCTGGCTACAGAAACTTGGTTCTGCAACCTCCCATAACCACTTCGAGTGAGATTGCGGCTTGCTTGTAGGTCGTTTCTGAAAGGGCGAGTGGTTGAGGGTTTTGTTGGTGTGCAATACACTCTGAACCTACGTCAAGCTCCCTCAAACTAACAGAAAGAGTCAAAGCCAAGTACTGGTTCATGATGATGTTGTAATAAAAATAACATATGAAGATGTTGATGGCTCGTAATGTCGTTGCCTCAACATTGGGGATAACCACTCGATCGAGAACTAGAAAATCGTTCCTTTTACATTTGGAATAGCGGCTCCGACTGGGGATAATGGGACCAGTTTCCCTTTAAGAGTATATAATGGAATTTGAGATATAATGTGGGTGAAATCATTACATTGAATAGAAATACAAAATACAAACATATATCTATATATATATATATATATATATATATATATATATATATATATATATATGTACATATATATATACATATATATATACATATATATATATACATATATATATATACATATATATATACATATATATATATATACATATATATGTATATATATATATATATATATACATATATATGTATATATATATGTATATATATATATATATATATATATATATATATAGATATATATATATATATATATATGTATATATATATATGTTACTAACTATCTATTTCCTAGGAGTTGACTTATCTTTATATGTGTGTTTGAAAGTTTATTAGTATGCTAACAATATAGATCATATAGTGATTCAAGAAGTAGGTGAAAGAAAGATAATTAATTTTATTAAATAGTTAATCAAATTATTTTTTAATACATATCCCATGTAAGATTTCGTTATTTTCACAATGCATTCAAAGATAACAACTTCATACTCTTCAATGGTGAATAAATATTCGACTACATATAAGATCATACATAGAAAAATAGTAAGGAAAAGGGGTAACTATTAGTCTAATATAAACACAGCAATAACACAAAGATACTAGTACTTGATATATCACTACTTTGCTCATAAGAAAAATAGTCTTGGTTTAGTTTTCCTATTAAGAAAATTCAAAAGGTACAATAGTGCAACTCTCTTAAGCCTTCTTACAAAAATTCAAAATTCCTTTCTAAAAGAAATGAAAGGGTATTTATAATAAAAGTATTAACTGTAAAAATAGAAATTACTTGAAATGTTGAGGAGGTTCGAACAAACCATCCTTAAAAGAAAACTAAAAGATAAAAATAGAGTCTGTTGGAACAATTCATCCAGAATGAGAAGCATGTTGTCCTTTCATTTGCTTCATGAGTTCATAAATATCTATCATGGGCTTTAATTCTTGAGGATGAGCTCGGTTTAATCACATCTGTCTCGCATAAACTACATCAAAGAGTGTTGGGAGCATATGGACGGTTGTATTGGTTATGCACTGTAACATAATAAATTGGCTATGCAGTTTGACCAAATGTTGCCAATAATGTTCAAAATTTAGCTGAGATAACTTTTTGATGTTATCTTCCTTCATCTTGGACCAATCCTGCCAGTGTTTCATTAGTGTTTTGACATTGAGAAACACGCCTATAGGGAATTCTTGAATCAAATAATCATTGCCCATTTAGTTCTAATATCCCAATCTTGAGAAATGATTTCCTTCTGTGAATCTTGAATCCTTGGAGGATCGACTACTATGCCATCTGCATTGTCCTGCCAAGAAATATAGTCAGAAATATTTTCTTCAATTTCATCGAAGTATGTCCTCAGATCGGACAACTAATTCATGAGTGAATCACTTGTCTTACACAGATCATTGATTGTTGTTAACTTCTGGTAGAAGACAACTTGTTGTTGATCCAGGAGAGTGTTAATCTCCCCTTTTTCTTTCTTGAAATATTCAATCTTAGGATTATCTTTGAGTTGATCAATCTTGAGCTAGAGTTGTTGCAATTGATCATTTTTTCTTTCAATCTTAGCTTCATGTTGAAGCTTCATCACATCAAATATTTTTTGCATCTAAGTTACTTGTGCCTGCCATCCCACATCAATACTCTATTTTGCATTGAGTAATGCCTATTCTAATTGAAGGATCTTGTCATCCTTCTCCTTGATCAACTGTTATACTTCTGAGGCTTTATCCATGGTGGCTGTAACATATGCTCTTGCAAACTGTGATAGCCTTGTTAGATCATTGGCAGGGTCAGTTTGTGGATCCTTCCAAACAATATACAATGGTATATTTCTAGGAACTAAGGCATGGGATTGTTCAGTTCTTTTCCTCTTCCTCTATATGCTCATGAAAACCCTGTGCTTTAGACTATAATATATATCTAGGGGAGGGATTTCTTCTATCTTGAGAATAAATTTGGATGTAGGGTGAGCCAAAATGATTTCTAGGTCATTAGTATTGACTAATCTATATGAAGACCCAATAGTGAGTGGGAAATTATTTGTAATCTAAGGAGTCTTAAGAGTTTCCTTCGACGATGAGGCATGTGCTTCCTGTGATACTGTATTAACAATTTTATCAAATTGTTCCCATACCTTGTCTAGCTCACTGGTAGATGGTGACTCCTCAGTATGTTGTGTCAATGTTGTGCTTCCTTTATTTCCCTAATTGACTTTAGGATCTTTTGAAACCTAGGTTGAAACTTGTTCCTACTGTGAAACTGATTGTGAAATCCCTAATATATCAAGGGGGAGATTCTCTAACCTTGAACTCTTGTACTCTCTAAAATTGATTAACTCTTCGGAGTTCAAGCGAGCTTTGGCTAACATTTCTGCCTATTGATAATCTTCAGTTGTTTCAAATAGGTCATCAAAATCATCAGATTCGTGATGAAATTGGTGAAATTTGACTTGAGTTGTGAAATTTTGGGCTACCTTGGTTGAATCATACTGCCTGGGCCAAACAATGGGGAATTTCATACATAGTATATTATCAATTTCAAGCATTGCATGCCTAAAATTATCTAAAGTAAAAGCTCCACAACGAATAGGAAAAGATGTCCAGATATATTTTTTTGGCTTCCTTAAGGGATTTGGTTAAGCCATTGCCCACAGTTTGATAGGAAGATTCTTGAGCTAGGAGCCTATCAGGTACATAGATAGGGAGGACATGAGGGGCAACTAGGCTTCCATAAATACTAACATAGGTCAATAATTCCTCTCCAAACCATTTTCCTATAGTTTTAAGGTCATCCAAAGCTTCTCTTGAAAACCTAGGAGGTATTTCATAAAAAATGACTTGGTACAAGGGTAAGATCCTTCCATGGGAGAATTTATAAAAATGGGGATGATAATTGGACTCCCAAAGGATTTTATGGTAAATATGGATCCAAGTAGGGTCTTGAAGGGTCAATTTCCATCCCATAGATGGAAAACTAGAGTTGAAACAAACTGTGTCCATAGTATAAGCACTCATGTAGAAAGGGGGCACGGTCCTGGTAGTAATATTGTGTATGCTTTGGTAGGCTGCAATATGGGAGACTAGATTGTTGGATAAGATAGTGGCCTAATCCATAGTATAGGCTTTAGAGGAAGCGTTCATTAGGGGAACCCATTCTATTGTGAAATTTTTTGTATTGGGTTGCCCAAACAGTCTACACATCATTGTAGCAATGTGATCATGAGGACCAACAAAGGAGGCAAGAGAATACATACCCTTGTCTTCATGTTTGTGCTTGCTTGGCTCATGCCTTCACTTCCTTATTGGGTCCAACTGAACTTCATTTCTCAAATATTTAGCTTTAAATGATCCAATTAGCATCCTTATCCTCAGGGTTATGAAGGTTCTATCTGCGATGTTCACACCATCAATAATCCATTTAACCAAATCAGTGTATGGCATAATTTTTGGCTGAGCCGAAATTCTATGGATATGGGAATTGGTAACATCTGCCCAGGTGGTTTTTGAAGCTGATGTAGTGTCATCTGGCATCGTGACTTATCTCATAACTACTTTGGGTTCTTCTTCATCAAATAGTTTATATATTGCTTCCCAAGAAGAAAAATCGAAGTCTGTAGTGCATGTCGTATCAGAGAAAAATGGAGGCATCTCAGTAACCTCTGCAGTAGGTGGATCTGGATGTGATGGCACTATTGGTTTCTTGTTCTTCTTAGCGGCTCTTGAAATTTCACTTGAGTTCTGTTTATCGAGACTAGCCTATAATAGAGAGAATGCAAAGAATAAGGAGCAAAACTTACAATTATAAACTTAATGTGAGAATGGAAAAAGAACATGAAAACGGGCATTTAACGCAAAATATTGAAACAATAAATGCGATCAATCAAATCATTTACATTATTGAGAACCATCAATACCATTATAACTAATCATAAATAAAAAATTGTGGGTTCACATGCTCTTTGTACAGGTGAGCAACCTTCTGGCTTATTTCGCATCACAAGTTTCTTTGGCGCACATATCTTCTAATTCGTGGAATCTTCCTTTTTCCGATATGCGATGGACTAACCTTTAAGATATGCGGCAAAAAGGCTTTTTGTGGGAATTATCGCATCGGGATTTCCCTTCACAATAGTTGCATTGAGTTTTGTGATGCGATATGAGTATTGTGAAGAGAAAACTAAGATGAGTACTTCTCGCAATATTGGAGAAAGTTTTATCGAGAGGTCAGAGTTGTGGTAACAAATGTAAAATGTCAATATAACTTGTGCACGTTTCTTTTTGCAATAAATGATGTAGCTTGTTGGTGGGGACGATTCTAACTTTTTCACACATGTAGGTTTTCTCTTTATTAAAGTTATATAAGACCTATCGTTAATTCATTGAGTCTTGGGAAAATTGCATCGTGTCTTTTCTTAAATGCCTACTTTTCTCTAACCTTGCGATTTCCGATATGCGATATGTGAGGGGTACTATTAAATTTTTTCTTTGGTCATTTAAATTACAATAGATTTAAAGCCTAAGTGTAGATAGCATATTTTTTAGGTTTTTTAGGAATATTGTTTTATTTAATTTTTTTAAAAGACTTTATACTAAAAATTTTGAAGGGTCCATATTGTGGCTAAGTTAACTTATCTAATTATAATGGGGATTGTTGAGTGACACAATAGAAGATAAAGAAGCAAAAGGAGATATAGTCAACATTTATCAAAAACCACAATCATTGATTTACTATCTTACAGATTTATGTTCAAATGAAGGAGATTTGGTTTTGGATTTATTCTTAGGCTCAGGTAAGTTTTATTATATAAAACTGAATTTCAATATTTGATTTTTTAATTTTTATGTTTTTATACTAATTTACTTCATTATTTGTTTTGTACTTTACGATTAGGTACAACACTAGCATGTTGCCTACAAAAAGGAATAAATTGCATTTCCATTGAAAAAGATCGAGTATAGTGCAAATTTATTTAACAAAGAATTAATGCTCTTCAATTTCTTCCTGATGCAATGCAAGAAGTTGGTTTGAGGAAAGGGGATTTCAATGAATCACGTGTGGAGAAACAGGAAAAGGAACCTCAACCACCATTAGATGGAATGATTGGAAATATGTACATTAGGAGATTCATAGAGATCAAAGATCCATTAGAAGAGGAAAATGACCAAAGTAAAGCAGAAAATATTATGGAAGAAGACAATGATGAAAGTCTAGAAGATAAAGAGTATGGATAATGTGAAATTATTGATTAAATTTAAGTTATTCTTGGTGATCTGAAAATGAAGCTACTCATATTTTCTATGCAAGGTATTCATTTCCATTAAATTATATGTGCAAACTATTACTCATGTCTTGCAATTGAAACAAAGTGTTTTTTTGGTAAATTTCTGAGTCTTTTGTGTGAAGGAATGTTATTTCATTTTACTATTTAGCATATCAAATCTGAAAAACAAAGAAAGATAAAATCACATCATATAACACAATAGCTGATAAGGAAGTTCACCCCTCCTAGGCTACATATGTCGGGTCCAAGGCCCCCAAATGGGCATGTCCATGCTCTTATTAGATGCTCAAAATGGTTATACAGTGATAATAAAGCCTAATAAGGCAAAATAAGCTATGAATATGAGTTTACAACACAGAAAATAGTCAATATTGACTTTTGTTTCACCTCCAAAGGTTAACCATAACCCAATATAGCTCCAACACTCCCTAGACCCTCATGGCTCTCCAAGCTTATTTGCTGAAAAAACACTTGAATATGAGCTCTATTGGCTCTGAAACCTATACCATTGGCTCTGGAATGCTCAGAGTACTCAAAATAAAATAAAAAACGCTCCAGAAAGATCTCCCTAGTGAAAGTTATGACCTCCAGAAGTTTTTGTCCAATCTACCCTAAAGAAACTCCACTAAAATTGGAGTAACTAGAGTTAGGCCCACTAACTTTGGCAACTCCGCCCAAAATGGCACACTCCACCGAATTTGTCAGGAACCGTTAGGGGTGACATTTAATGTTTGTTATCATGGTCACATGGGCCAGCTAGACCCCCACCAGCGGAACTGTTACTGTTGCTTACCCGTCGGGCTTGACCTGTGGTTCCAAGACCCGGGTCTTATGGATAGGGGGCTGGCCGCTTTCTATGCCCAAACTCCTTCTAATCAAACTTTAAATATGAAATAAGTCCTTAGGTGGTTAAGAACCACTGTGTAGGCAGGCCAGTCGAGCGTGTGGGCTGGTAGCGCCGAGGCCCGCGATCAAATCCTATGGCCTCAACATAATTTTTCCATACCACAAACCTGCAGACATGGGGCCACATGGTGGCCTCCAGGAAGGCCACGTGTCAACTCTAGATTTGTCAACCAAACAGCGTATTCTGGGGAATATATTGGAGAATATTCTAGGGAATATTCCAAGGGATATTCCTCGAAATATTTTTTTTTTTCCAAAATTCAAAAATTGCAGTTTACTAGGAATTTTTAAAATGCAATGACTCCTCCATATGGTGTCAATTTTTTGAACCGTTTTTGGAACCGGAATCAGGAAGACGAGATCTATCTGGTCGTTCTAGTTTCAACCAATTCTAAGCAATTCAAAATTTGAGCATTTTTTCCACTTAGGACATGATCACTTGATCACACCTCCCAAATGGGAAGCTTTTGGACCCCAAAAGCTCTCTAATTACCGAAAATGAACACGAGGAGACTGATTCTCCACTCTTCCAATCTTTAATAACTGAAATCTTCCTGACTTCATCAAATTGAGCTTCTCATCAAAAGATAAATTTTCCCTTGAACTCACTGACCGACCGTTGCTAAGATTGACTGAGTCATGATGCAAATTCCTGAAATTTGCACAACATCAACTATATTTTGCAGAAAGCATACTGTTTCTACAATGGTCAAACTTCAAAGAAGACTTAAAATAAAGTTCACCTTGCCAATTTTTCACATGGCGAATTTTTGTTGAATGAGCCTTGTACTTGTGTCAAATCCCAACCAAGTTTTCTCGCCATACCAATCTGCCATTCTAAAACCAACATTGAACCATGCTGAACTGTGTGCCCTCTTTGCTTGCATGCTTTTCCTTCTCATGGAATCTTGCACCGCTTTGCACCGACACTTCGTTCTCTGCACCGATCGACACTAAAAGTATCTTGTGCAACCTTTTTTCATCTTCTTTTAAAGACAAACTATTATCAAACTGAAACATATCATCATTTATGTCAGCAATAATATGAAAATGAAATTGTACAAAATCTTGTTGTTTAACCATCAACAAAGTTAGATTTTGACTTGCATTAACTAGCCTTTTCAATTGCCTTGCATGGACTAAAGAAGATTCTAGCTTCTTCTTATGTGCTCTCACAATGTACTCTTTTCCATCCTTGAACAAGTGATACTTATTCTCATGGCAATGGAAGATTGTCTTTCTGTCAAATAAATATGGACTACCCAACACAAACCTGTAATGTCAAGCGATACTACATCTAGTTTAACCCAATCAACATAATAAGTTGTTATGGCGAAGCGCAAGATGCACTTCTTTGAGACTTGTAAGTTTGCATCCTTGCATATCCACCCAAGTGGATAAGGCTTTGGATGTGGAATTGTCTCAAGTTTCAGTTGTTTGACCAAGTCTTCTGAGATGAGATTAATTTGAGACCCACTATCAAAAAGTGTGTCTATCTTTGTGTGGTTTGAGATTATCCTCACATGAAATAGCTCTATCCTCCTCTTTTCATTTTGAGTTTCTTTGTGATAGTTTAATGTGCTAGAACTGGGATTTGTTTATTTTATAACCTCTTTCCCCTTTATGTTCTTTAATACTATGGCGATACTTTTTTCCTCATCACCTAATTCAGACCCTAAGTCTTGTTCAACAGTTGCTACAGTTTTTCCCTTTTCTTTGGTTTCATCTTTGGTTTTATATTTCTCTGGTTTCAGCACTGGATGAAGCTTCCAATAGTGGTCTTCATTGTGGCTTGTTTTTGAACAGTTCTTGCAAAATAATTTCCCTTTTTCATTTCTAGAGTTTGCAATCCTTTTTCTTCCTTTGCCTTTGAAATCACTACCCTCATTTCCATCAAAAGTGTCTTTCCCTCTAGTCTCTAAATGTGTAGCTTGTACACAAACTTCGTCTAGACTAGTAGGATCGAACATAGGGATAGTATGTTTAAGGTAGTTTTGCAAACCACCTATATATTTCAACAAAGTATCTTGGCTTTGTAAGTCTACTCCTAACAACCATGCTCTTCTCCTAAACTCTTGAGTGTATTCTTGAACACATTGACCTTTAAGTTGTCTAAAACTTTGCCAATGCATTGTAGCCTTTTGTAAATGAGCAAGAGGATAAAATTTCTTCTTAATTGCGGAAATAAATTCAGCCCATGATAAAGTAAGCTTACCATGTTTTCGAATTTCATCCTTGGTCTTGGCTTCCCACCATATCAATGCTGCTCCTTCCATCCTTAATGAGCCTAACTGAATCTTGGTGTTGTCATCATGTAAGTTCTGAATCCTTAAATAAACTTCCAACTATCTTATCCAGTTGTCAAGTTTCTCTACATTGACTTCATCGTTAAACATGGGTAATTCAAATTTAACATCTAGCTTTAAAAATGGACTTTTTCCAGAAGATTTAGGCTTATGAGGTTGATTTACTGAGGTAGAGGATGACGATGTAGAGGAAGAGGATGATGATGGAGATGGTGGATCACTATTTCCTCCATGTCCTTTCTTTAAATTATCATCACCTTTCTCTCCTCCTGAGGAGCCCTCTCCTTCTTTCTGATGCTTAAACCCTTCTCCAACCAGCCTATCATTCCTTTCCTGGTATAATATTCTTACCATCTCGGTCATGTCCAAAAAAGCTTTTTTGAATACCTGTTCTTCTTCTCTTGGATCCATGTCTTCATGAACTTCTCCTCCCTTTTCAGACATACTTGAAGCTTCTTCTAAGGCTATTGAGGGTGAATTAGAAGGTGGAGATAATGGCATCTTGGCCCTCCTTGGTTGAGGATTATCTTGTGCTCTAACCAATTGTCCTTTCCCTCTTTGAAGTTTAAGCCTGGTAAGCATTAAAACTTGCAAAACATTCAAAAATATCTTTGCACAAAACTAATACTCAAAACTTGACCTCTGATACCAACTGATCTGAAAATGAAACTACTTGTATTTGTTGTGCAAGGTATTCATTTCCATTAAATTATATGTGAAAATTGTTACTCATGTCTTGCAATTGAAACAAAGTGTTTTTTGGTAAATTTCTAAGTCTTTTGTGTGAAGGAGTGTTATTTCATTTTATTGTTTCGCATATCAAATCTAAAAAGTGTAGCAAGATAAAATCACATCATATAACACAGAAGATGATAAGGTAGTTCACCCATCCTTGGCTACATCTGCTGAGTCCAAGGCCCCCAAATGGCATGTCCTTGCTCTTATTAGATGCTCAAAATGGTTATACAATGATAGTAAAGCCTAAACAGGAAAAATAAGCTGTGAAAATGAGTTCAGAACATAGAAAATATTCAAGATTGACTTTTGTTTCACATCGAGAGGTTAACCATAACCCAATATAGCTCCAACACTCCCTAGGCCTTGATGGTTCTCCAAGCTTCTTTGCTGAAAAAACACCTGAATATGAGCTCTGTTGGCTCTGTAACCTATACCATTGGCTCTAGAATGCTCAGAATACCCAAAAAAAATAAAAAAATTTCTCTAGAAGGATCTCCCTAGTGAAAGTTATGACCTCCAATAGTTTTTGTCCAATTTGCCTTAAAGAAACTCCACTAAACTTGGAGTAACTGGAGTTAGGCTTGTTAACTTTAGCAACTCCACCCAGAATGTCGCGCTCCACCGAATTTGTCAGGAACCATTAGGGGTGACATCTAATGTTTGCTATCATGGTCACATGGGCTGGCTAGACCCCCATCGACAGAACCGTTACAGTCGCTTAACCGTCGGGCTTGACCTGTGGTTCCGAGCCTCAGGTCTTATGGATAGGTGGTTGTCCCCTTTCTATGCCCAAACTCCTTTTAATCAAACTTTGAATACGAAATAAGTCCTTAGGTGGTTAAGAACCGTTGTGTAGGTAGGCCGGTCGGGCCTGTGGGCTAGTACCACGGAGACTCGCAATCGAATCCTGCCGCCTCAATATAATTTTGTGATACCACAATCCTACAGACTTGGGGCCACGTGGTGGCCTTTGGGCAGGCCACGTGTTAGCTCCAGATTGGACAACCAAACATCATATTCCAAGGAACATTTTGGAGAATATTCCTCAAAATATTCTATTTTTAAAATTTTTCCAAAATTAAAAAATTGCAGTTTACTAGGCATTTTTAAAATGTGATAACACCTCCATACAGTGTCAGTTTTTCGAACCGTTCATGGTGCTGGAATCAGGAAGATGAGATCTATCTGGTCATTCTGGTTTCAACCAAAACTGAGCAATTAAAAATTTGAGCATTTTTTCAACTTAGGACATGATCACCTAATCACTTGGAAATCACACTAATTTTTTGTAACAATTAATTAGTTATACTGGTAATGTTTTGACTTTGAGATTTTATGAGAAGAATAAGTATTCAGTTATTTTTGTTATATGTTTAATATTTTAATTATGTTATTTTCACTAAAATGTTTTTGTGGATCATTATTTTTTGAAAAAAATTGTGATGATTATTATTATTTGACATGAATTTCATAAAAAATGGTATTTTTTAACCATTTTTGTTAAACTTTTCCTATAAAAATTGTTTATTTGACATGTCATAATTAGCAAAAAAGTCTCAAAATGTGTAATATTTTTGTTATATCTATATTCAAAATGTGTATTTTTATGTCAATTGTTAATAATTATTGTTTTTTAGAGACAATTATTTGATTTGCAAAAGATCTAAAATTTAAAATATCGACCTTTTTTTTCACTATGAAAAAAAATAAAGACCTCACTATAGAAAAAAGAAAAAAAATTAAAATATGAAGAAGACACCTACTTCAAAATTGTTAAATTTAGAAAATAATTATTCACATTTAATACATTAGAAAATTTAAAGTCAAAAAATAAGTCTTCTAAAAAAAGGGCTTGACACTGCATCAACACTTTTCAAAATCAACATGAAAATCACTAACATTTTAAAAATAGTGTACCTAAGAAAATTTGAAGTGTTAAAAAATATGCTCATATATATATATATATATATATTGAATCAACACTTTCAAGATTGGTTGATTTTTTTGCTACCTCAAAAAAAGGCGTAATTGGTATAGTTCTCGTTTCAAAGTTTACATTGTTTGATGCAAAACACACAAAAAGAAAGCATCTCTTAAGTAGAAGCAACACCTACTTAGACACCTCCCTAAAAACGGTGCCAAAAAGTGATGAGCCCTAGTATTTCACCAAAGATGTTGTAACTTGCAAGGGTTTCTCAACTTAAATTATCAACTAGGGGTTCATACAAACTTATAGGTGACATTGCTATATGCACAACAGGTTAGGTTCTACTCATATCACCCTCAGTCATGAGATCATATCAAGGTGTTCAAAGACCACTCCTTCAACTATCTACCAAGTAAATTTCTTTTGAAAACATATCATGATTGCAAAGTAAGGAACATGATCTAACTATATAAAATGAAAATGTCATTCATTAAATGTAGAAGCTAATTGAAATTGCATGACATAAAGGAATGAAAATGTTAATCATGAAAGAACGAGGATAGTCTAGCTGCAAAAGTAACCTATGTTATTCTATTTTCACACTTCATTAAATCAAGATCCTATTTGTATGAATCCTTTATCTATTTGTAACTTTCTAAAAAATGAGGAATTCAATCTCAACATAAATATAACAAGAATGTTATGTCTAATTCACTTGTTCTCTTACGGTTACAGTGAGGAAAGGATGGGGTTGCAGTGGTCTTAGAGTCTTCCCTAATCATCAAAATCAGAGCTTGGGGGCCATTATTCAACTTCAATATGCAAGGTTCAAAATCTTGGTCAAATCTAGTTGAAGAAAACAATGCTACAAGGCTGCTACAGGAACTGCTACAAGAGGCCCTGTATTGCTACATGAGGCCATG
Organism: Pinus tabuliformis; assembly: GCA_031772625.1. NCBI lineage: Eukaryota > Viridiplantae > Streptophyta > Pinopsida > Pinales > Pinaceae > Pinus > Pinus tabuliformis. Next base: position 1,318,137,930 of record CM062816.1, on the reverse strand, counting down.
TATTGCTACAACAGGCCCTATTTTTCTATAGGGGAGGGTCTGAGAGCTTTGTCAGTATAAGAATGGTGTCTTGAAGGTGAATTAAGGTGTATGCAAATATAATAAGGTAGATGAAGGGTGTGGGAGCTCGTTAGCCAAGCTTAGTACCCCTCAAAGGTCTATCTTGCACCAAATTTTATCCCCACAGTGTCCTTCATTTGCCTTAGTCGAATGGTCTTAGTGGCATAGTTTGGAAGAAATGTGGAGTGTCAAGGGGAGAGATGGAATGCTCTAGATGGATCTGGAATATTTTTCCCTCCCCTACAACCCAACAACAATCCATGGCAGTCTATCACACACATGCATCAATTGATTAATATTCAGTAAGATAAATTAACATGGAAATAATGAGTTGATTTTTTAAAAATCTATTCTATGCTACAACAAACTTCTAATTTCTAAGTCAAGGCTATTAAATTCTAAGTTGCAGAAACCAAGCATGCAAGACTATTACAATCCAACAGTTAACAATTTCCAAGAAATCATAAAACATTTTTTTGGGTTGTCGTTACAGATATTCCAATCATTCTTCCCACAAGAGATGTGATAAGTAAACCTACAACTACAAATTTATGTGATGTAACTCCTACTAAAACAATAAAAGAAAGGTAATTCCTTGAAGAAGAACGAGAAAAGAATTCAAGAGAGGGAGTAAATCCACTGGGTTGGGACCAAACTCAAGGGTTTTAGCCCTCCAAAACTAACTCAGATGCAAGACAACACTGACTTATCATTAATAAAAAAATACGAGTCACATACATCATATGAAAGATGAAAATAATAGTGCCAAGAAATGATCTCAGTAGCTACTGCTATATTCAAAAAAAATTCCAACCCTAATGAGCCTTTAGGCTTGTTTATTTATGCAAAAAGCAGCTAAGGGGTAGCTCCCTTGAAAGGAGGAATGCTCCCCTCCAAAATCTCGAGATTGGTGGATCTACTTGCCTTGATCTTTCACATGCACTTGGAGTTCCTCAGCTGTTGGTGAATTCTAGTTGTTGGTGAGGGATCTTTGATCTATAAGCCAAGTTGGGGAGTCAATGAGGTGGCCAAGTCCCTTATATTCTCTCTGGATACCTACACAAATCCCATGCATAGTAAATATCTCCAAAAAATGCTTCCTTTTTCTGCACATTAATCACATTAGGCTATGCAATATGAAAAACACCCTTTAGTCTTCCTACTAAGCATATTATGGCTAAAACTGCAAATTAATGGGACAAAATGAGAGTTTTAAGTGGTAGAGGATAAAACAATGAGCCTCAAAATATACCTATTGATAGGACCCATCAAAATTGAGGAGGACATTTTCAACCAACATGTCAAAATGCACATTGTGACTCCTTCAATGAAATATTACATTCAAAATTACCTAAAGAAATTCCTCCAATAAATCATTAATCCATGTTTATTGTCAACAAGTAATGTTAAAACTTCACCATTTATTTCGAGTCCTTGATCATTAAGTTTTTTCATTGTGTTATTTATTATTTAAGACCATTGTTGACTTTCATTTGTTGTTTTCCTTCTAGGTACCGTATTTACATAATAGTTCACAAGAGTGTAATCCCAATCCTTCTTGGGACGAAGGAATTTACCTTTTTTATTAGGTATTATAATTTTTATTAGTGCTTCAAACACCAAACATTATTATTGGTATAAAAAAATTTGGACATTATTTAATATCTGAATCACGGGCTTGGAAGCCTATTTTCAATTCTACTTCTAATACTTTGGTAGAAATCTCTCTATTATTTTTTTGCCAGTTTAATATATTCAAGTATTGTATGTTCGATTTTATATATTATGACCATGTTAAGAATGTTGAGAAGAATTTTGAGACATTGTTTTCTATGAAATGTTGTATTGGTTTGAATCTTATCTCATTGGTCAGAAAATATGAGTCCCTTAAGAAGTATTGTGAACAATTCTAATAACATTTTGTGTGAAATATTGTATTGTACTGAATTCTATTGTGATTGTCAGTAGTATCAAATGAACATGAATTTTTCAAGTTCTACTTGCATCTCATACATTATATCTAGCCTTATTTTGTTAATCAATATGAACATAAGCATTCAAGTCTAATTTTGCATATTAGATTTGTGTTCCATGTGTAGTATTAATTTTAATTATTATTATCATGGTTGGGATTAAATATGGATTGAGGTTTTGGTCATGTGTATCTATTGGTTTCTCTGTATCATTATATTAGTTATAGAAAATGGAACCAGATTTTTCTATTTCTTGATATCATAGTATGGTAAGGTGATGTAGCTGTACAAGGAAACTATCTACAAAGGTTCCTTAGTTTGATAGTTGTTGCTAACCATGGATACCATATTTAGATAAGTTTCTATTTGTATGTTTATTAATTCATAAGGTTATTGGACTTGTAGATTTCTTTGTGTGCTCTGGGTAAGTAAATAGAAATATTGATGGGTTATAATTTAACTTAATATGCTAAATTTGTTATATGATATTAGAAGAAATGATTATTATATTAATTTTTAATTTCTCGTCTTTCTCCATGCGACATGTTTAGAAGCTATATGTATGAAATTCCTATTTGGTTTCCCTTTTATATGTTTAGAACTTGTGTATGAAAATTACTTCTTTTATAGGTTAAATTATTAATGAAAGTCATCAAGTTGATTAGTTCTTGAACCTGTTTTCAATTCTAGTTCTAGTATTGTGATGGAAATCCTGATTTGTTGTTTTCTTGTTTGATTACTCCATTTGAGTATAGTCCATTCTATTTTATTCACATTTAATACATTAGAAAATTTAAAGTCAAAAAATAAGTCTTCTAAAAAAAGGGCTTGACACTGCATCAACACTTTTCAAAATCAACATGAAAATCACTAACATTTTAAAAATAGTGTACCTAAGAAAATTTGAAGTGTTAAAAAATATGCTCATATATATATATATATATATATATTTTGAATCAACACTTTCAAGATTGGTTGATTTTTTTGCTACCTCAAAAAAAGGCGTAATTGGTATAGTTCTCGTTTCAAAGTTTACATTGTTTGATGCAAAACACACAAAAAGAAAGCATCTCTTAAGTAGAAGCAACACCTACTTAGACACCTCCCTAAAAACGGTGCCAAAAAGTGATGAGCCCTAGTATTTCACCAAAGATGTTGTAACTTGCAAGGGTTTCTCAACTTAAATTATCAACTAGGGGTTCATACAAACTTATAGGTGACATTGCTATATGCACAACAGGTTAGGTTCTACTCATATCACCCTCAGTCATGAGATCATATCAAGGTGTTCAAAGACCACTCCTTCAACTATCTACCAAGTAAATTTCTTTTGAAAACATATCATGATTGCAAAGTAAGGAACATGATCTAACTATATAAAATGAAAATGTCATTCATTAAATGTAGAAGCTAATTGAAATTGCATGACATAAAGGAATGAAAATGTTAATCATGAAAGAAAGAGGATAGTCTAGCTGCAAAAGTAACCTATGTTATTCTATTTTCACACTTCATTAAATCAAGATCCTATTTGTATGAATCCTTTATCTATTTGTAACTTTCTAAAAAATGAGGAATTCAATCTCAACATAAATATAACAAGAATGTTATGTCTAATTCACTTGTTCTCTTACGGTTACAGTGAGGAAAGGATGGGGTTGCAGTGGTCTTAGAGTCTTCCCTAATCATCAAAATCAGAGCTTGGGGGCCATTATTCAACTTCAATATGCAAGGTTCAAAATCTTGGTCAAATCTAGTTGAAGAAAACAATGCTACAGGAACTGCTACAAGAGGCCCTGTATTGCTACATGAGGCCATGTATTGCTACAACAGGCCCTATTTTTCTATAGGGGAGGGTCTGAGAGCTTTGTCAGTATACGAATGGTGTCTTGAAGGTGAATTAAGGTGTATGCAAATATAATAAGGTAGATGAAGGGTGTGGGAGCTCGTTAACCAAGCTTAGTACCCCTCAAAGGTCTATCTTGCACCAAATTTTATCCCCACAGTGTCCTTCATTTGCCTTAGCCGAATGGTCTTAGTGGCATAGTTTGGAAGAAATGTGGAGTGTCGAGGGGAGAGATGGAATGCTCTAGATGGATCTGGAATATTTTTCCCTCCCCTACAACCCAACAACAATCCATGGCAGTCTATCACACACATGCATCAATTGATTAATATTCAGTAAGATAAATTAACATGGAAATAATGAGTTGATTTTTTAAAAATCTATTCTATGCTACAACAAACTTCTAATTTCTAAGTCAAGGCTATTAAATTCTAAGTTGCAGAAACCAAGCATGCAAGACTATTACAATCCAACAGTTAACAATTTCCAAGAAATCATAAAACATTTTTTTGGGTTGTCGTTACAGATATTCCAATCATTCTTCCCACAAGAGATGTGATAAGTAAACCTACAACTACAAATTTATGTGATGTAACTCCTACTAAAACAATAAAAGAAAGGTAATTCCTTGAAGAAGAATGAGAAAAGAATTCAAGAGAGGGAGTAAATCCACTGGGTTGGGACCAAACTCAAGGGTTTTAGCCCTCCAAAACTAACTCAGATGCAAGACAACACTGACTTCTCATTAATCAAAAAATACGAGTCACATAGATCATATGAAAGATGAAAATAATAGTGCCAAGAAATGATCTCAGTAGCTACTGCTATATTCAAAAAAAATTCCAACCCTAATGAGCCTTTAGGCTTGTTTATTTATGCAAAAAGCAGCTAAGGGGTAGCTCCCTTGAAAGGAGGAGTGCTCCCCTCCAAAATCTCGAGATTGGTGGATCTACTTGCCTTGATCTTTCACATGCACTTGGAGTTCCTCAGCTGTTGGTGAATTCTAGTTGTTGGTGAGGGATCTTTGATCTATAAGCCAAGTTGGGGAGTCAATGAGGTGGCCAAGTCCCTTATATTCTCTCTAGATGCCTACACAAATCCCATGCATAGTAAATATCTCCAAAAAATGCTTCCTTTTTCTACATATTAATAACATTAGGCTATGCAATATGAAAAACACCCTTTAGTCTTCCTACTAAGCATATTATGGCTAAAACTGCAAATTAATGGGACAAAATGAGAGTTTTAAGTGGTAGAGGATAAAACAATGAGCCTCAAAATATACCTATTGATAGGACCCATCAAAATTGAGGAGGACATTTTCAACCAACATGTCAAAATGCACATTGTGACTCCTTCAATGAAATATTACATTCAAAAATACCTAAAGAAATTCCTCCAATAAATCATTAATCCATGTTTATTGTCAACAAGTAATGTTAAAACTTCACCATTTATTTCGAGTCCTTGATCATTAAGTTTTTTCATTGTGTTATTTATTATTTAAGACCATTGTTGACTTTCATTTGTTGTTTTCCTTCTAGGTACCGTATTTACATAATAGTTCACAAGAGTGTAATCCCAATCCTTCTTGGGACGAAGGAATTTACCTTTTTTATTAGGTATTATAATTTTTATTAGTGCTTCAGACACCAAACATTATTATTGGTATAAAAAAATTTGGACATTATTTAATATCTGAATCACGGGCTTGGAAGCCTATTTTCAATTCTACTTCTAATACTTTGGTAGAAATCTCTCTATTATTTTTTTGCCAGTTTAATATGTTCAAGTATTGTATGTTCGATTTTATATATTATGACCATGTTAAGAATGTTGAGAAGAATTTTGAGACATTGTTTTCTATGAAATGTTGTATTGGTTTGAATCTTATCTCATTGGTCAGAAAATATGAGTCCCTTAAGAAATATTGTGAACAATTCTAATAACATTTTGTGTGAAATATTGTATTGTACTGAATTCTATTGTGATTGTCAGTAGTATCAAATGAACATGAATTTTTCAAGTTCTACTTGCATCTCATACATGATATCTAGCCTTATTTTGTTAATCAATATGAACATAAGCATTCAAGTGTAATTTTGCATATTAGATTTGTGTTCCATGTGTAGTATTAATTTTAATTATTATTATCATGGTTGGGATTAAATATGGATTGAGGTTTTGGTCATGTGTATCTATTGGTTTCTCTGTATCATTATATTAGTTATAGAAAATGGAACCAGATTTTTCTATTTCTTGATATCATAGTATGGTAAGGTGATGTAGCTGTACAAGGAAACTATCTACAAAGGTTCCTTAGTTTGATAGTTGTTGCTAACCATAGATACCATATTTAGATAAGTTTCTATTTGTATGTTTATTAATTCATAAGGTTATTGGACTTGTAGATTTCTTTGTGTGCTCTGGGTAAGTAAATAGAAATATTGATGGGTTATAATTTAACTTAATATGCTAAATTTGTTATATGATATTAGAAGAAATGATTATTATATTAATTTTTAATTTCTCATCTTTCTCCATGCGACATGTTTAGAAGCTATATGTATGAAATTCCTATTTGGTTTCCCTTTTATATGTTTAGAACTTGTGTATGAAAATTACTTCTTTTATAGGTTAAATTATTAATGAAAGTCATCAAGTTGATTAGTTCTTGAACCTGTTTTCAATTCTAGTTCTAGTATTGTGATGGAAATCCTGATTTGTTGTTTTCTTGTTTGATTACTCCATTTGAGTATAGTCCATTCTATTTTATATATTCTGACTATGTTAAGCAATGGTGAGAAGAATTCCTAAGCAATGTTTTTTGTGAAATCTTGTATTGATCTTAATGTTATTCCATTAATCAAAAGTTTCGAGTTTGTTGAAAAATGTTATGAATAATTATGACATCATTTCGTATGAAATCTTGTATTGCTCTAAATTTTATTGCATTGACCAAATTTTTTAATTTAACATGATTTTTTAGCTTCTGCTTTCAACTTGTATATTATATCTAATGTTTTGTTGTTAACCAATATGAATATAAAAATTCAAAAATAGTTTTTCATATGATATTGTGTTTCACATGTACTATTGTTTTAATGATTGTCTTATTCTACTAAATTTTTTGTATGATGTTAGAAGGAATGCTTATTATATCACTTTCTACTTTTTTTTTGCTTTCTGATATGATAATTCCTATATAATTGGGTATTAAGTCATCAAGTTGTTTAGTTCCAGGTTCTAAAATTCTTTCTTGTAAACGAAAAATAAACACCACTATCTTACATAATTGTTGAAGTAAAACATCTATTTAGTTGTGAAAATAAGAGCTGATAATAACTTATAAATCATTTGAGTAATGTCAAGTTGTATAAGTCTTCTACAATTTCAATTTAGCCTTAAAATTCTATAAACAATTTTGGAAAAATAATTGATTAGAGGTTTTTAGTCTTTGTAGTTAGCATGAAAATTCAGAATCTAGTAAGTAATTTATTTTTGTTAGTTACTTGGATTCTACTCTATTGTGTGTAATAATTTCTATAGTAATGGAATTCCTTTTTGAATGGAGTGCAAAGAATTCATGGTTATTTTCTTTTGAAACACGCAAATGGTTATCTACTTTTGAAACATGCAAAAAAATAAACAAAATAGATTATGTTACATGTCATACACTTTTCCTGTTGACATGCCCCACTTTCTTATTAAGGAATAAAATATTAAATGAAATCCCCCGGTGACACATGACCGTTTTAGTAACATAACATAGCAATATGCATCTCCCATCATCTATCAGATCGTGGATCATGGCTCCTGAGACTTCGAAATAACACACTACAATATTGCAATGCTGAATCACTTACGTGATGATGTGGCTTTAAACTCTACATTTATTTCTTTCAGGTCTTCTTGTTATGGAACAATAAGTCATCAATTTCCAAATGATATCTATAACAATGGAAATGACTAGCTCGACATTAGTTTAAAGGTGAACAACCTTTATTTTTCGTGTCCTTTGACAAATTTGATTTCCCATCTCATCACACCAATTTCACAAATTGCTACAAATAAAATTAACATGCCACATCACTAATTAGCATTAATTATATTTAAGAATCTAGTAACTAATTTCCTTTCATTGGTTACTTGGATTTTTCTCAGTTATTAACATAATCCAAATATATGGAGTTCTTGGGTAGCTTCCATCCATTATAATTATTATGATCCATTGATTGTGGATGTTAGGTCCCTATAATACTAGTGTAGCCCCCATATTGTTATTTTTGTGCCCCATAGAAGCCCACTATTGTTATTGTTGAGCCCTTACATTATTATTTTTATGTAGGCCCTAATTATATTTTGACCCCTTAGACTCCTATATATACCAAGGAGGTCTTATCATTTGAATCATCCATGAATTGTTCATTTATGTTATTTAAATGGAGGTTTTCCCCTCAAAGTGGCTTATTATCTAGTTATTGATTTATCTTTTCTTATTTTTGTATGATATTTTGATCTAGATACATAACATTTGGTATCATAGCTCATGATCTTGAGGTTTTTCTACTTCAAATAAGTCATCATGGGATTTTTATTATATTTTTTCTCTGAAGCTTAAGAACATGAAATTGTTAACACATGGAGGTGAAATTCTAATTAACATCTAGTTACAATTTCATAGCTTGGTTTTCTATATTTTCGTACATATAGCCTAAGGAAGTTAGGGTTTTTGTATGCTCCAAAATTTAGTCTCAAACAAGTGTACTTGGGAAAATCGTCATCACTTTCTCTTATAGCATCAGATTTAAATTATGTAAAAAGTGAATTAAATTTCATGGAATTTTGTTTTTTGGATATGATTTTTATGGCCAAAGGATGAAATAGTGACACATGGAATCTCTTACAATTTTGCTCTAGTAAACGAGTCCATAATCAAGCCATCATGGGAGATTTGGCATAACTTTATATTGAATAATCCAATCTCGTTTCGACTTGTGGCACTCGAAAGAAGACACAAAGAGATACCTTAGGAAGAAATTTCATAGATTGGGAGCCTAAAATCACAAAGACCCAATAGTTTCAAGGTCAGCCAATTCGATAAGATCAAAATCAAGTTCCTGAAATGTGTGTATTTTTAAATTTGCATAAATTTTGTTTGAAAACTCACATTGAAGTGAATAAAAGGGCATAGTGAAGCATATATATCATTAATTAATTCCAGAATTCCTCCAAAACAAAATAGTTCTACACCAATTAAGCCCTCAAAAATCTCTACTATGATGCTTGAAGAAGAACAAGAAGAAATGAAACATCATATATCAAAATTATGAGTCTAAGTGCAACAAAGAGCAACCAAATATGAACTAAATTCAATGATTATTTGTTTAAAAGAATACATAAAATGGGGCATGGAAGGATTGACAAAGTTTCTACAAGAAAGGCTTCCTAGTGGTGAGAATATATTCCATGAAACTCATGATGAGAAGAAAAGGAATGTGAATCATGATTTTGGAGACTCTAAGTTTTGGTTGAAGACCAACCATATTCCAAATATCAGTATGAGGAATTTTGATGGCAAGAGTCTGGTAACATGGATACTACAGATGGAGCAATTTTTTGATCTACACGATGTGCAACACACACAAAAGTTACACATTACATAGTTATATTTAGAACCCAATCAGTTTGTGTCATATTGATGGCTTTTTTCTCATAAATCACTTGTCACTTGGAAAATTTTGACAAAGGAATTGATAGCACATTATGAGGATACAAATGAAAATACCTTCTTTGGCCAATTGATAAATCTTAAACAAAAGGGTTCATTCGGGGAGCACATTGAATACTTCTGAATATTGAATATCAAGGTAGCTAATATCTAGAGGAGCACTTGACTGATGTCTTCATAGAAACTTTAAAGGTTAACATCCAACATGAAGTTATCCTTTGGGAACCTAAGTCATTAGAGAATGCATTCAGGGTGGCATTAAAAGTTGAAAGAAAAATTATGGCAATAAGGAGGTCTACCACTCACAACTATAAAGATGGAACTGTTGTCATTCCTAGCCTCCCACAACGTACAAGGCTAAAACCACAACAACTGGAGGAAAAAATAATAGAATGGCTTTTTTACAGCTGTGATAGAAAATATAATAAAGGTCATAATGTGTTGAGAACAAATTATTTTACATATATTCTAAAGAGGAGGAAGAAAAGGAGCATGAAACATCAAAATAATAAGATATACATGAGGAACCAATATTAGGGGTTGAAAAAGAAGAAATGAATATGAACATATCTTGTAATGCATTGGTAGGAATTACCACTCCTCAAACTCTCAATATAGAAGGATATATCAAGATGAAAAGGGTAATAGTGTTGATTGATTTAGGTGGTACCAATATTTTTATTCATTGTAAGATAACCAAGCATTTGAATTTGTTTCTATATCTAGCACGAGAGTGTCAAATGATGGTTGCAAATGGAGCAACTATAAATTTCTCAAGGAAGTGCCATAATATAAATATAACCATGGAAAAATATGTATTGAATATTCCAATGCGTTCCATTCCAATAGGTGGTGTTGATGTTGTATTAAGAGTCCAATGGTTACAATCATTGGGGACAATAACTTTTAATTTTCAATAAGTTTTCTTGAAATTTCTCTAGGAAGGAAACAAAATTTATTTAAAGGGTATCACAGGGAAACCAAGGAAGATAATCATCTAAAATGGCATGACAAAGATTTTGAAGAAGGAACAATGAGGGGTAATTTCACAATTATGCTCACTAGATGTTCAAATATCTGAGTCATCCATTACTCCAAATCTCCAAAGAGTCCTTGACAATAATTCCAAGGTATTTTATCCTCCCAAAGGTCTCCCACCTATTTGTGTTCATGATCATATTATTCACTTAATTCAAGGAAGTCTTCCTCCAAACATTAGACCTACTATATATCCTTATACCTAGGAGAGTGAAATTGAATGTATGGTTACAAAATTTCTAGAGGTAGGTATAATTCAAACGCTAGACAAAGTTCATTATATTCTCTAGTAGTTTGGTGAAAAAGAAGGATGGATCATGGTGTATGTGTCTGGTTTATAGAGATATCAATAAGCTCACTATTAAAGATAAATTTCCCATTCATGTCATTGAAGAATTATTGGATGAACTACATGGAGCCATTTACTTAAAAAAGTTGGATCTTCATTCAAGATATCATCAAATGAGAATAAAGAAAAAATGAATTTTGAAAAAAAAACATTCAGAACTCGTGAAGGCCATTATGATTGTTTTTCCATGCCATTTTACCTTACTAATGCACCTTCCACATTTCAAGGTTTAATGAATTCCACCTTTGATTTACCCTTCCTTAGAAAATTTGTGTTAGTATTTTTGATGATATACTAATATACAATAAGGCTTGGAAATATCATGTTCAACATGTTGATAAGGTTCTCAAACTATTGGAGGAATACAAATTGTATGCAAAACCCTCCAAATATTTCTTTGGGGTGCAAGAAGTGGAATATTTGGGTCATATTGTATCTCATGAGGGTGTTAATATAGACATTAACAAAATTAAAGCCACAAATGAATGGAAAGTCCTCACAACCTTAAGGCATCTTCGAGGGTTTATTGGGTTGATAGGGTATTATCACAAGTTTGTTAAGAATTATGCGAAAATAGCAGCACCACTGACAATATTACCGAAGAAAGATGCATTGTTTTGGACTCTATAAGAAACTAATCCTTTTGGACATCTTAAAGAGGAAATGTGATGAGATTTGGTCTTAGCTACACTAGACTTCACAAAAACCTTTATTGTGGAACGTGATGCCTCAGGAAATGGAATTAGTGTTGTTTTAATGCAAAAACGAAGACCCATTTCTTTAGAAAATCATCCAATCAAGGGAAAGTATTTATAGAAACGTATTTATGAGAAGGAAATGTCGGCAATACTACATACTCTAAAGAAATGGTGCCGTTACCTAATGGGAAGGAACTTCAAGGTAAAAATAGATCATGATAGTCTTAAATACTACTTGGAAAAAATATTATTCTCAGAAGAGTAGCAAAAATGGGTCACAAAGTTGTTGGATTATGACTTTAAAATCATCTACAAAAAATGGAAGAAAAATGTTGTTGCAGATTCACTCTCAATAAGGGATGAGTATGTGGAAGAATTTCTCTATGCCATTTCTATTATCCAACCTGACTGGATAACCGAAGCAAGGGATGAATGGAAGAATGATGAAAAGGTGTCAACACTCATTCAAAAGTTGGTTTGAGATCCCAGTGCATCTGATGCATTTATCTAAAAAAATGATTCACTATGGTACAAATATTGCTTATATATATGTAAGAACTACCCACTCAAAAAAAAGGTTCTTTTGGAATTTCAAACCTCTCCTATAGGATGGAACTCAGAATTTTTAAAATCTTACCACAAGGTCAAGAAGGATTTTTTTGGGATGGCCTTTGTTATGAAACCAGCTCAAGAAAAGATAGAGAAGATAGATCAACGCCTTAGAATTCAGCCTCTTCGAGGGGGCAACCTCCTTTACATTACATAAATGAACAATTCTTGGATGATTCAAATGAAAAAACCTCCTTTCTATATATAGGAGTCTAAGGAGTCACAATATAATCTAGCCGACCTAACAATAATAATATAAAGCCACAAAAATAGCAATAGAGGGATTCTATGGGGCACAGTAATAACAATATGGGGGCAATAGAGGCACAACAATATTAATAAGGGGTATAACTACAATAATAATGGGGTAATCACTAGTATTATAGGGACCCAACATGCCCCTCTCCTTCAAAAAAATGTTGTCCTCAACGCTTGAGTAGTTCTGGATACTTCTGCATAAAATTCTCATCCTCCCATGTGGAATCTTCAGCGGATAAGTTCTTCCACTTGATAAGATACTCTGAAATTGATCGATTTCGTAGCTGTCGAGTTCTTGTTTCTGTGACTGTTTCCAGTTCCAATATAATTTTTCCTTCCTCGTCAAGTTCTGGCAATATTGTTTGAACTGGGAGCTTGTCACCTATAACCTTCTTTAAACATGAAACATGGAAAACTAGGTGCAATCAAGAAGCTGCAGGAAGCTCCAATTTGTATGCCATAGTACCAATCTTTTGCAACACCTTGTATGGACCATAATACATTGGTGATAATTTATTATCCTTCTTAGCTTGCTTGAGGGACATTTTCTTATATGGTTGTAGCCGTAGGAATACCCAATCGCCTACATCAAAACTTCTTTCACTGCAATTTTGATCTTCCTGTTGTTTCATTCTATTCTGTGCCAACACGAGGTTATCCTTTAAGGGTTGGAGGACTTGTTGTTGATGTTCGATGTGATGTTCCACTGCCTGAACCTTAGAATTTTCTCTTAAATATCATGTGATGGATGGTGGTTGATACCCATAAAGTGCCATAAACGGGGTCATTTTTGTTGCTGTATGGAAGGAAGTGTTATACCACCATTCAGCAAGAGGCAACCATTTGACCCATTGTGTCTGTTTATCAGACACAAAGCAACGAAGATATCCTTCCAAACATTTGTTTACTATCTCAGTTTTCCAATCAGATTGAGGATGATAAGATGAGCTATGAGCTAACTGAGTACCAAGACAAGAAAATAATTCTGTCCAAAAATTTCTAGTGAAAATGGGATCTCTGTCACTTACAATAATCTTTGGGTTTCCATGTAGCTTTTGAATTGTTTCCATAAATACAGTAGAAACTGTATTGGCTTTAAATGGATGTGATAATGCACAAAAGTGTGCATACTTGGTAAGTCTGTCAACTACCACCATGATGACACTCTTTCCCTCGGACTTGGGTAAACCTATGATAAAATCCATTGAAACCTCCTCCCAACGTTGGCTTGGAATGGATAAAGGTTGTAATAGACCCAGTGTCTTAATTGTTTCAACTTTATTTTGTTGGCAAACCAAAAATTCCGCCACAAACTTTTGAATATCTGATTTAAGGCCATCCCAAAAAAATTCCTTCCTAACCCTGTGGTAAGTTTTTAAAAACCCTGAGTGCCCTCCTAAGGGAGAAGTGTGCGATTCCATAAGAATCTTCTGTTTTAGCTGGGAATTCTTACAGAGGTATAAGCGATCTTTGTACCATAACGAATCATTTTTCCAGCTAAATGTATCAGACGTACTAGAATCTTGTTGTAACTTTTTAATAAGTGCCCACACTCCTTCGTCATTCTTCCATTCCTCCCTTGCTTCGTTTATCCAATCTAGTTGGATAATAGAAATGGCGCACAAAAATGCTTCCACATCCTCATCCTTTCTTGAGAGTGCATCTGCCACCACATTTTGCTTCCGTTTTTTATAGATGATTTCAAAGTCATAACCCAACATATTAGTGACCCACTTTGGTTGCTCTTCAGAGGATAATCTTTGTTCTAAAAAGTATTTAAGGCTATCATGATCCGTTTTTACCTTGAAGTGTCTTCCCATTAGGTAGGGTTGCCATTTCTTAAGTGCATGGAGTATTGCCAACATTTCCTTCTCATAAATAGCTTTGCTTAAAAACTTTCCCTTGATTGGAAGACTTTCAAAAGCAATGGGTCTTTCATCTTGCATTAGAACAGCACCAATTCCATTTCCTGAAGCATCACATTCCACAATAAAGGTTTTTGTGAAGTCCGGTGTAGCTAAGACCGGTGCTTGGCACATTGCCTCTTTAAGATGTTCAAAGGCCTTTGTTGCTTCTAGAGTCCATCAAAATGCATCTTTCTTCAATAATGTTGTTAGAGGTGTTGCTATTCTCCCATAATTATTAACAAACTTGCGATAATACCCTGTCAACCCGAGAAATCCTAGCAGATGCTTTATGGATGTGGGGATTTTCCATTCCTTAATGGCTTTAATTTTGCTAGGGTCTACCTTAACTCCTTCATGAGATACAATATGACCCAGATATTCCACCTCCTAGACTCCAAAGAAACATTTGTATCTTTTTGCATATAATTGTTTCTCCTCCAATAGTTGCAGCACCCTGTCAACATGTTCAACATGATCCTTCCAAGACTTGCTGTAGATTAGTATATCATCAAAAAATACTAACACAAATTTTCTAAGGAATCGTTTGAAAATTGAATTCATCAAACCTTGAAATGTTGAAGGTGCATTGGTAAGGCCAAAAGGCATGACCAAAAATTCATAATGACCCTCATGAGTTCTAAATACTGTTTTCGGAATGTCTTCAGTCTTCATTTTGATTTGATGATATCCTGAACGAAGATCCAACTTGGTGAAGCAAATTGATCCATGCAATTCATCCAGTAATTCATCAATGACAAGAATGGGGAACGTATCTTTACTAGTGAGCGTGTTGAGCTCCCTATAATCTGAACACATGCGCCATGATCCATCCATCTTGTGCACCAATATTACTGGAGCAGAGAAAGAACTTTGACTCAGTTGAATTATACCAGCCTCTAGAATTTCTGCAACCATACGTTCAATTTCACTCTTTTGGACATAGGGATATCTGTACGGCCTGATGTTTGGAGGAACACTTCCTGGAATCAAATGAATATCATGATCATGATCACGCATAGGTGGGAGACCTTTGGGAGTCTCAAATACCTTGGAATGATTGTCCAGGACTTTTTGGAGATCTGGAGAAATAGATTCTTACGATGTGGAAACATCTAGCGAACATAATTGTGCAATTACACCTCTTTGCTCCTTTTTTAGAAGCTTTATCATACCATTAGAGGTGATTATCTTTCCTGGTTTCTCTGCAATACTCCTTAATTCAACTTCCTTTCCTTCCGTAGAAAATTTGATGAAAAGTTCTTGAAAATTAAAAGCTATTGTACCCAAGGATTGTAGCCATTGGAATCCTAGTACAACATCAGCACCTCCCATTGGAATGGAAAGCATTGGGCTAGTCAATACATATTCTCCCATGGATAGCTTGATATTATGGCACTTTCTAGAGCAATTTATTGTTCCTCCATTTGCAATCATCACTTGACACTCTGGTGCTGGATATAGGAAGCAATTCAATTCTTTTGCTACCTTACAATGAATAAAATTGTGAGTGCTTCCTGAATCAATCAACACTATTACCTTTTTCTTCTTGATTTGTCCTTCTATCTTGATGGTTTGAGGAGTGGTAATTCCCACCAATGCATTACAAGATATGGTCGGATTTATTTGTTCTTCATCTAGGCTTTGTTCCTAGAGTATATCCTCTTATTTTGACCTTTCTTGCTCCTTTTCTTCTTCCTCTTCACAATCTATGTAGAATAATTTCTTCTCAGCACAGTTATGACCTTTAGTGTATTTGCTATCACAACTATAACAAAGCCCTTTTTCTCTTTTTTCTTCCAATTGTTGCGCTATCAACCTCATAGGTTGTGGAAGACTAGGGCAACAACACTTCCGTCTTTATAGTTGTGAGTGGTATGCTTCCTGGTTGCCATAATTTTTCTTTCCATTTTTCTTGCTAACCTGAATGCCTTCTCTAATGAATCAGGTTCCCAGAGGCGAACATCATGCTAGATATTATCCTTTAAAGACCCTATGAACACATCAATCCTATGCTCCTCTGGAATATCTTTTACCCTTATGTTCAATTTTTGGAACTCCTCAATGTGCTCCATTATTGAATGCTTTTGTTTGAGACTTATCAATTGGATAAAAAAAAGTGTTTCTTTTTGTATCCTCATAATGTGCTATCAATTCTTCCGTAAAATTGCCCAAGTGATAAATTGTTTACGAGAGAAAAGCCATTGATACCATACAAACTGATTTGGTTCTAAATATAAAGTTGCCATACGTACCTTTTGTGTGTTTTGCACATTATTGAGATCGAAGAATTGCTCCATCTATAATATCCATGTCGCGGGATCCTTGCCATCAAACTTCCCCATATCGATTTTTGGAATATGGTGAGTCTTCGATCCAACATTAGAGTCTATGGAATCGTGATTAACATTTCTTTTGTTCTCATCATGAGTTTCCTTTAGTACCCTTTCACCCTTAGTGACCATTTCTTGTAGCAACTTATTCATATTTATCTTCAATTCTTCCATCTTATCATCCATGCCATCAATTTTAGCTTCTATGCCTTTCTTTAAAAAATCCATCTTAGCTTCTACACCTTTCTTTAAACCATCCATCTTAGCTTCTACATCTTTCCTTAGACCATCCATCTTAGATTCTGTTGTTTTTTGTGCGAGTGACACTTGTTGCACTTGTTCTTGTAATTTTTATATATCATATAGCATTTCTTCTTCTTCTTCATGAGTCATGCTAGAGCTTTCAGGTTCCTTACTAGGGGTTTGCATTTTCTTTCATTGGGGCATCAGTTACTGATAATAATGCTCTATTATGCCCTTTGAATTCCTTCAAAATAAATTTTCAAACCAAGCTTAAGCAAAAATTTAAGAAAATCTACACACCTTTTTTCACTTTGTAGGAGCTCGATATTGCCTCTGATGTATCTCTATACTTTTTGATCATCTAGTTTTGAATTTGTGACCTACAGTAGCCCTTTGTGTCCTCTTTCCAATGCTACAAGTCTGACCCAAATTGGATTCTACAAGGAAGAGTTATGCGAAATCTCCCACAGTGACTTGATTATAGACTAGTTCAGTAGAGCGAATTTGTATGACGTGCCATGAGTCACTGTTTCGACCTTTGGATATGAAAAATGCATACAAGAAAGTACAATTTGTCCTATTTCTGTACCTTCTTACGAAATTTCAATCTGATCCCCAGAGAGAAAGTTATGATGATTTTCCCCAGGTCACCTGTTTGGAATGTAATTCAGGAGTCTGCAAAAAGACCAACTTCCTCAAATCATATCTCCGCAAATATAGCTCGAAAAGCTTTGAAATTTGGACCCGAGGTTCAGTGCAATTTCTTATCAAATGGGTTTTTTTTCAACTTCTGAAACATCATAGAAAAAAAGTTATAGCGAAAATGCCACGATGACCTGTTTGGAGCAGCGAAACCCTAGAATCCAAAGCTCTGATACCAAATGTTATGAAACCAGCTCAAGAAAAGATAGAGAAGATAGATCAACACCTTAGAATTCAGCCTCTTCGAGGGGGAAACCTCCTTTACATTACATAAATGAACAATTCTTGGATGATTCAAATGACAAAACCTCCTTTCTATATATAGGAGTCTAAGGAGTCACAATATAATCCAGCCGACTTAACAATAATAATATAAAGCCACAAAAATAACAATAGAGGGATTCTATGGGGCACAATAATAACAATATGGGGGCAATAGGGGCACAACAATATTAATAAGCGGTATAACTACAATAGTAATGGGGTAATCACTAGTATTATAGGGACCCAACAACCTTAAATATGATATTCAGAAGTTTGTGGAAAAATGCTTGGGTTTCCAACAAAATAAAGTTGAAACAATTAAGATCTCGGGTATTTTACAACCAATAGCCACTCCAAGTCACTGTTGGGAGGAGGTATCAATTGATTTTTAACATAGTTTTAACCAAGTCTGAACGAACGAGTGTCATCATGGTGGTAGTTTATATAATTACAAAGTATGCACAATTTTGTGCACTATATTGTCCTTTAAAAGCTATTACAGTTGCTATTGCAAATTTTGTGGAAATAGTTAAAAAAATAAATGGAAACCCAAAGATGATTGTAAGTGACAGAGATCCCATTTTCACTGGAAATTGTTGGACAAAATTATTTTCTTTTCTTGATACTCAATTAGCTTAAGGCCCATCTTATCATCCTCAATTTGATGGGAAAATTGAGATAGTGAACAAATTTTTGGAAGGATATCTTCATTTCCTTGTATCAAATAAACAAACACATTGGATCAATTGGTTACCTATGGAAAAATGATTGTACAACAATTCCTTCCACACAACAGCAAAAATGACCCCATTGATGGCACTTTATGGATATCATCCACCGTTCATCACATTATCTTTAAGAGTTCTAAGGTTCTAGTAGTGGAATATCACATTGAGGATAAACAACAAGTTCTCCAACTCTTAAAGAATATCTTGACTTTGGTGCATAATCGAATGAAACAACAAGCATATAACCATCGCAGTGAAAGAAGTTTTGATGTGGGTGATTGGGCATTTTACAGAGACAACCATACAAACAAATGTTCCTCAAGAAATCTAACAATTATAATAAATTATCACCAAAGTACTATGGCCCTTACAAGGTGTTGAAAAATATTGGTACTAGGACATACAATTTAGAGCTAGTTGTATCTTCGCGAGTACACCCAGTTTTCCATGTTACATGCTTAAACAAGGTTATAGGTGGCTAGATCCCATTTTAATCTATATTCCCAAAACTTGATGAGGATGGAAAAATAATATTGGAGCCTAATGCAATCACACAAACAAGAATCTGACAGTTATAAAATAAATCAATTTCAGAGTATTTCATTAAGTGGAAGAAATCACTTGCTGAAGATTCCACGTGGGAGGACGAGTATTTCATACAAAAGCATCTGGAACTACTCAAGCGTTGCTGACACCACTTTTTTAAAGGAGAGGGGCATGTTAGGTCCCTATAATACTAGTGTAGCCCCCATAATATTATTGTTTTTCCCCATAGAAGCCCAATATTGTTATTGTTGTGCCCTTACATAATTATCGTTATGTGGGCTCTAATTATATTTTGACCCCTTAGACTCCTACATATATCAAGGAGATCTTGTTACTTGAGTCATACAAGAATTGTTCATTTATGTGATGTAAATGGAGGTTTCCCCCTCAAAGTGGCTTATTATTGAGTTGTTGATCTATCTTTTCTTATGTTTCTATGCTATTTTTATTTGGATACATAAAAGTGTAATTTTGATTAAGATATTATTTATTATGATTCATTATTACTTATATTTAAAATCTAGTCTGTATTGACAACAACATTAATATATTAATGCACCAATAATGCAAATCCACATACATAGTGGTAATTGTAATTAGTAGGGTCAAATTCCATGGATGTGAAAGAAATGTGTTCCTTGTTCCACACACAAATTTTATTCACAAACATGTTCTCCTGCATAGGACCCACAAGATGGGGATTTTGTCTTTTAACCAGTTTCACGTTTGGCCATAGGAATGCATGTAATCAGTTACAGTTTAATAATAATACAATGAAGCACAATTAAGGGGAAGTGACACATAGGAAATATTTACAATAAACAGAAAATTTGACATCACATCAAAGGGCTTTAGTGGTTCCTTGGGTTTGTTCCGTAAATTCCATGCTTTGACAAAGCCTTATCAAGTCTTAATGCAATTATCTAAGAAATCATTTTTCTTACAAGATTACACCACTGTAACTAAACTTTCTGTGAAGTTGAAGTCTGCATAGAATAAGAGCTTGTGTGGAATAAATACATGCATAACTAAAATATTTGTGGAACTATGCACATAAAAATGTAAAATCCACAACGAAATGTGTTTCTTGTTCTACACAAACATTTTATCAACACATATGTTCCACATTCTCTAGCACATAAGTTGTGAGACGTGGATTTCTACATCAGTTAATAGAAGGTTTGGATGTCCCATCATGGAATTTCATGTAAGCACTTATTTATACAACAAGTCAGAGCAATGTGGTTTATGACAACAGAGAGATAGGAAAGTCTTACAATAGACAACAAATTTGACATCGTGCCACAAGACTTTTATAGTATGCTCCTCGAGTTGGCACCTCAAATCTCCAACTACCAGAAACCTTACAAAGTCTAACCAAATTACCCATGAAGACATGGATTTCTTAAAATATTACACTCATCGCAACAACTAAACTTTGTTTGGAGTTAAATTTTATATGTAACAAAAACTTTTGTTGAACTGAAATATGTGTGGAATAAAGACGTGTGGAAATAAAATATGTGTGGAACTATGGACATTAAAAGGAAATTTCAATTGTTCTACACAATCTAAAAGAAAAAACAAATATTGAATCATTCATATTGAAAAAGTGCCAAAGATATCTGGACTTCAGTTTAATGGTTTCTGTAGTAGTAGAATTCCTTTTTGCAATGGATGTAGAGAAAGGAAGATGGTATTTTCATGATAAATTATGCTTGTAGCTAATGTAAAGATGGTCTTGCCAACCATTTTTCAATACATAGATAAATATAATTGTTTGTGCAATTTTCAAGTATGAACTATGACATACTTTCTTGTGTCCTTCACTAATGCATGGCCACGTGTATTTATGAGCTAGTAACATTAGTGATCACAAAACTATCCAAAAGTAGTGAGCTACCAAGAATTTAAAGCAAGCAAGCCCATTTATATTTTCATATGCTATACATTTGCACATGCCTTCCACTAGTTTTATACCTAGTGTTATAGACATTTTTGGGCAGTACAACCCCAAGCATGAAATGTCCATAAACCAAGGGCTCCTAAGTCCCTAAAAGTGTTGTTCTAACCCCTAAAGGAACAAGGTCAACTGATTACAGCTTCTCCCAGAAGTTCTCCATGAAAAACTGCTCAGAATTGGTCAAAACAGGATCATTTTAGCTACTCCACTGGCCAGGTGCGTTACATCTCACCTAAATACACTGTGTGGGTGCGTTGCATTTCAAAAAGCCCTTCTATGGGGTGCGATGGGCGAGAAATGACAAATGGCAGTGTCATTTCGCAAGGTGGAGAGGCAATGGAAGCTTCCAGAAACTTCTCCTATGACACTTGCCTCTCTGAATTCGACCAAGGATGAGTAAGAGATCATCAATCTCCAAGTGGAAGCAAGAACTATCAAAGAGAAGACACTAATCAAATCATAAGCTGACTCATCTCCATTACAGATATCTATATATGGATCCCTCATCTGAGAGATCTGGAGGCTGGAATTTTGCATATTGTAAGGAATTGTTGTTGTTTTCTTGAGACAAACATCAGATTGTTGGGTGATATAAGCTTTGTATGAGGTGAAGAGGGGCTTCCTTGCTGAGAGGTTGATGCTGGGTCAGAACAACTGGTTGTAACTCCTCTTGGCTCTTTCTTGTTTATCAATAAAAGCTATTCAAGTTTTCCTCCATACTCTTGTGTCATTGTTGTTTGTTGCATTTGTATGGTCAATTTACATCTGATCCTAGATTGTTTATGATTATAGATCCATGTCTTTGTATAGTGCTATGCTACTGTGATCTTACAGGTACTTAGTGAAGCTGGGCGTGCAAGGGAACAAGTAGCGAAAGACTATCAAAGAATAGAGGAATCAAATCAGGAGATTAGCGCAAGACAGAGGTTGGTCTTTCTGTTCCTCTCTATCTATAATTTATAAATGAGAAATGAAAGTAGCTTTACTCTGTTTGTTTCTAAGGCAGCTGTCACACCTTAGTGGGATAGAGCAGTTCTATAGACACTTTTCCCTGTAACAAAATGGCGACCATACTGGGGAAGAATTAGTTTGTTTGTTTATCATTCCTTGTTGCCTATTTCATAAACTTACAGGTAGCATTCGAACTGCATTTCCATAGCAAATGAAAAGTAGATAAATGCTACTTCAGTCCATCTACTGGATATGTTTATGATTTAAACAGCTGATTCACAAACGCTCTGATTTCCCTTGTGATAGCTCTTGGATCCTCCTTAGATCTACCCCTGATTGTTGAGTTACTGATTTCCTTTTGCTCGGCCAAAACCCATGAACTGAACTGCAAACTGTAACCCGGAACCCAAACAGAGTCTCTTTGCTGGCCCAGTGCAGGTACTGTTTAGAGAATCTGAACTTCAGCGCACTCCCGAGTGGAGAAGGTGCGTTGCATTTCAAATTCTCTGTGTTACAGGTGCACTGATCAGACTATGCTTTGTGCAGTTTTGGTTTCTGTGTTTCATTCTTTCCAGTTCTATTCCTGGATTTTGCTGCCTGTGATCAGCATATGTCTGTTTGAAACCCCTTTTCCTTGCTGTTATTCCGCCTCCTTTGTACAAAAGAACTGTAAATGTTTTTGTGTGTTTGTTGAGTCATTTTCAGTTCTCCTTTGCAAAAGTAGCGTAATCGTACTGTCGTCCTTTGATTTGAAACCGTTGCAAGTGTCGATTTCAATCATAGGAAGGAGTTTGATTGCTGTTGATGGTCGATTATCCTGTTACTATTGTTTTTGGTCTGAAGTTGAAATTTTCTAGTGTCAAGAACAAGTATTCATTTCAAAATCGTAATGTGTTGTGATCGTCTCCATTTTTGATTTTGAAAGGAAACTTATTGATATTTGTCGCTTGAAAAGAAATTCAGATTTTTGTATCAAATTTCTTTTTAGCATTCATATACTAAGAAATTCGAAAATAAATACATGCATGTGCATTTGCATATAGACAGTCTGATTGGTTTGATTTATGAAAGTTCATTTAGAGTGTGCTCTTTGCTCTTTGTGAAAGAATTTTGTCTTTCTCTCCTTAGTAGCTAGTATTTCCATTGCACAAAGAAGATAAAAGGATTGTTTATCATCTTAGATTTCATTTTAGGAATTACATCTACATCTCGCGGTGAACGTGAAAGGCAAACTTCATAAACAAGATCAACTATAAAATAAATTCAATGAATCTAACAACGCTTTGGAACTTAACGCACAACATTTAGAAGTCTAGGCTAGAGACGTATTCTGGCGTCGTAAAGCCTGGTAATTGTTGTTCTCACTGATGGTTGGGTGATTCCTCCACTTTGAGACGATAAGTGCCAGTACGGACTTGTGCTCCCACGTACCGTCGAGTATATTTTGGGAGACCCCAATAGGCTTAATCCTTTATCCATAGGAAGTCGTGTCTGTTTCCCTATCAATCGCAATGCACTTCAGCATTCGGGAAGATTGACTGCCGTACCGTAAAAAGTATTCTGCAGTTTTGCGATTGGTTTGGTAATCCCTCTGCCTAGATTTCCAGAGCAGTCCCTTTCATTCCTTTTCAAACTCTTTAATAGAAAAGGTCCATCTGAGCACTTGTCACTTCAGGCTCATTAAAAATCGAAAGAGACTAGAGTCATCTTTTGTTTTTTCTCGACTCTTAAAAATTGAAAAAACAAGTTGTGTCAAAGCGTCTAAAATTCATTTAATTCAGAAACATACTTCCCCTATATTTTTAGTTGATCGAGTAATCCGCAATCGTGGAAGAAAGTCAATTGAAACCCCGTCGTTCGCAGAGGCTTACGAGTCAATCGTCTTTGTCTCTGGAATCGAAGCTAGTACGGACAAAGCGAACTCGTTTAACCCGTTCCAAATCTTCTGTTAAAGTTAGAACAAGTGTTCCAACAACATCAGAGAGTCTGGTTACTCCAAACATTTATGGAATCCCTGCCTCTATAGAAGAAGTTCAGCAGCCATAAAAGGACAGTAGTATTGATCCTAGTCTGAGGGTAAACACTTGTGTTACCGAACCAGTTCCATTTACAACCGGTTCGGAGAGTCTTGCTCCTCAAACATCTGTCACTGCCGATTCCATACCTTCTTCAGCACTAGAAATATTCTACAGACCTAATGGTCTACCCCTTCCACCTGGTCTGATTGCCATAGAAGAGATTGTGGAAGATCCTCCAAATAGTACTCCATCGCAATTTGGAGTCGGGATCACTTTGTATCCTTCTTCATCAGAAGTTAGTCTACCGCCAGCAGAAGCTCCTGTAGAATCGCTAGGTAATCTTTTGGATAGACTAGAAATGTCTTAACAACCGTCAACATCTAGGACTGTGTCGTCTGACACAGCGATGGCAGAACCCCTTGCTATCACTCTAGCAATGTTCGCCGGTATACCATCTGTCCCAACTAGCTCTCAATCGCTAGAAGGAGCCCACTCAGGGACCATTTCGACAGTATGGTCTGTTCCTGTTTTTTCATCCCGAATAATATCCGGGAACTCTTACGTTGAGTCTCAACAAATTGATCCATTTGGAGGTCAATTTGGGCAGTCCGGCCCTCAAGGGCAAACCATTCCCTCGAGTTCTAGATTACCACCGTATGGAGGGTAGTATGCCCTTTCATTATCCCCTCCGGGAGGACAACCATACGGGAGTTCACAACAAAATTCGGGTTATGCTGGAATTACTTCAACCGGTTGGGTACCAATACTACCTCAACAACCAAGAGTTGTATACTCGATGCAACAATGCTTACCTATGTCAAATATAGTAACTACGCCAGCTATTGTGACGGTGTCGCAAGTTCAAGCGCTGCCTGTTGTATGCCAACCTCAAGTTTCTCAGGTTGTAATGCAACAGCCCCTTGACCCTGCAACTCAACCACAATCGCCGACTGGTGGAATGACATAGGTTTAGATGGGTACAATTTCCCCTCATCTTGGTCAAACTGTTAGTATCGGGCAACAGCACATGGCTTCACAACCATGGCTAGTACAATACCAACAACCGCAATTCCAACAAGTATACCAAGGTTTTGAGCAACAAATCTTTGCAAATAGTGGACAGTCGTATATTCAAAACGGTCAAAACCAACCATTTTACAATGGTCATGCCCACCAACCTTACCAAAGTTACCAGCATCAAATGCATTATGTCGGTATGCAAAGACCAACTGCTCAGGAAATCCCATCTTATCCTGGGTATGCTTCACCTAACCTGAATCAGCAGTTACCCTTTGTGGCAACTTTAGAGTTACCTGATTTAAATCGGTTAACAAACGATCCAATTGCTTACGCCCCTTGGTGTCCAGCGATTCCGCATAAAATTCCATCAGATATTCCTAAATTTAATGGAAATCCAGGTGAAGATCCATCGAATCATGTGATGACCTCTCATCTGTGGTGTTCATCAAACACCCTAAATGATGATTCGATAAGGCTTCGCCTTTTTTTAGAGGATGTTAATTGGTCCGGCGACAAAATGGTACATCGAATTGCCTAGAGCTTCATTCGACAAATTCAGTACCCTAGCCACAACCTTTTTAACCCATTTTCAATTACCGATAAGGTACGAAACGGGAATGGAACTCCTTACCAACTTCAAATAGACAATGGCCACTCACATATCTGATCATATACATGAGTGGCGACGTCGTTGTAGAATGGTAAAAATGTATGTTCCCGATCAACTCTTAGCTGAACGGTTTATCAAGTCATTACTACCTTCCATCATGGAAGATGTGGCAAAGGGGCGGGGGTTGTAACAGAAGAGCAAGTTATCACTTGTGCACAATATTTGGACTTGATTTACACTCAGTCTGGAACGCTCTACGATAAAATACCTGACGCCCCTAGACCGGAATTCTCAGTTCCTCCTCCTCCTAAATCAAACAATGACTCTCATGCCGACGATGGCGTGATTGGCGCAACAGACACGAAATCGACAAAGGCTACATCCAAAAAGGCCCGTAAGATTTCAGGTCAAAATTCAAAAGATGAAAGTCTTGCCTCGGAAGTAAATGTCGTATCGAGAGAAAAAGGCAAAGAAACCAAACAACCAGGGGGCAAGAAGAAAGGCAAAGGGAAGAAGAAGAAACAGGAAGAATCATCACCTGAAAAATCTTCTGCAAACCCTCTTGGAGATAGGAAACCAAAAAATCCTTGCTTTATATGCGATGAGGATCATTAGACCGCAAATTGTCCACACAGAGCTGAGCTTAAAAATTTCTTCAAGAATTCAAAAACCTCCACAGTGTTAACTGATCTGTTTCCGAATCCAGGAACAAATCTGGTTGAGAGTGGAAATGCTTCCCCGTCTCAAGTGCTAATGTTGTTGGTTTCAAAATAGCAAAATGATGCTTTGATATTGACGAGGAATAAAGATTATGGGAATCCACAGCTGTCGAACAATAAGGATAAAGATCAACCTAGTAGTTCGACAACAACTTCAACAGAAGTTGCACCGCCCATCATTCCTGAATTGACAATAAAACTGCCAAAGGGAGTAGTACACAAGTCGAAGTTTAATCCCCGCGCTAGAGCAGCACAACATTATAATATAGTGGAAGATTTGGCCCAATCGCCATCCGCTATGTCGACTCTTGAAGTACTACAAAATTTCCCATCCCAAAAGCAGGCTTTATTATCAGCCATCGGTGGGATAGACCCAAAGGATTCCAATCTTGTATCCTTCGATCATAAAGGATACGATCCTCAATTACTAGCTCAACTAGCTTTCCTTGTTCAAGTGAAAGCCCTCAACAAAACTGTTCATCGAACAATTATTGATGAGGGAGCATCTACATGCATTATGTCGATGAGTTGCTGGAAAACTTTAGGATCTCCAACCTTGTCATGATCTTCGACGACATTAAAAGCATTCAACGGAAGAACATATGCCCCATATGGTATTCTAAATAACTTGAAGGTTGAACTAGGAGGGAAAACAATAGAAATAGATGTTGAAGTAATTGATGGGAATCTCGATTACAACATCCTACTAGGAAGACCATGGATATATGCTATGGCTGTCGTGGTGTCGACCTATTTTAGGAATATTGCATTTCCCTTCCAAGGAGGGATTACAATCGTCAATCAACAAAACTTCCTCCCCAATGGTTCTCAAGTTACAGGAAGCATTCCTATGATCCATGGAAGCCCCCATTCGCTTCAGAATATCGGAGTAGGCCTACTAAAAGATCCTATATTAATGGGAACTTTAACCCTTCCACCTCCAATCAATCTGGCGGAAGTAGTGTCGGTAGGAACCTACAATATGATATCTTCTAAAAAGATCTCAAAAAATGATATCGACATGGATCATGCAATGGTTTTGCCTCCAAGCCCAACGGAAATATTGTAGCAATCAATGTTCCTAGCATGGGAGGCAAACCCAAATCAACGCTCATCAAGCATTTGGATAGATAGGTCTGAGGAATATGGTACCCCTTCAGATCCTTGGTCGCGAGTGCATGTCACTGACGAAGGAATTTTTCAATCAATGGTAATTGAAGGGGCACCATGGAATGATTCCCACCATCGTTCCCTTCTTCCAGATTATGGAGAAGATACTCCTGATGACCTTTATCATCCTTCAGTTTTTGATTTTCTATCAAATACTGTAAACACGGTGGATTCCGAGTGAAACTTGTCCAACATTGAAGAGACTATCGCCATAAATATCTCGACCAAAACAGATGTTGTAGAGAATATTTATGTTGGCAAATGTTGTTCTCCTTCAGAACTGGAAATATATGACGCTCTTTTTCACGAATTTAGAGATGTCTTTGCCTGGTCATATAGTGAAATGCCAAGCATTGACTCGAGTATCATTGAACACGAAATTAAGATGTATCCAGATGTCAAACCAGTACGACAACGGCTACGGCAGGTGCACCCCAAGAAAGCCGCTGCCATTAAGGCAGAAGTTGAGAAACTTCTCCATGCTGGTTTCATTTACCCGGTTCCTCTAACCGATTGGGTATCGAATATTGTCCCTGTTATGAAAAAACAAGGAACAATTAGAGTGTGCGTCAATTATAGGGATGTAAATCAATCTTGTCCAAAAGACAACTACCTTACACCCTTCATCGACCAGATAATTGATGAATGCGCTGAATGCGAAATCTTTTCATTCATGGATGGATTCTCCGGGTATAATCAAATAAATATCCGCCCACAGGACCAGTCAAAGACTGCATTTATTTGTCCGTGGTGCACATTCGCATATCGAAAATTACCCTTTGGTTTAAAGAATGCAGGGGAAACGTTGCAGAGGGCAATGGATTATGCCTTCCATGACATAAAAAACATCGTTCAACCATACCTCCACAACCTTCCGGCTCATTTGCGAAAGCGGACTGATCATCCGCAGCATTTAAGAGAAATATTTCTACGTTGCCGACACTACAAAATACGACTCAATCCACACAAATGTGTATTTTGTGTCAGTTCTGGTAATTTACTTGGATTTGTAGTCTCGAAAGACGGGATTCGTCTCGACCCATGTAAGGTTCAGGCAATCATAAATTTGCCTCCACCTTCAAATTTGCTTCAGATTCAGAAACTCCAAGGGAAAGCAAACTTTCTAAGGAGGTTCATTCCAAATTACGCTGAACTTGCTAAAGGTTATACGCGTCTTTTGAAAAAGGGAGTACCCTTTGTCTGGGATCAGGTTGCGCAAGCTTCCTTTGATGCTTTAAAAGAATCCCTAATGAAAGCATCATTAATGTACGCTCCTGATTATCAAAAGGACTTTAACTTGTATCTGGCTGCAGCGGATACAACCATCGCAATGGTTTTAGTTCAAGAAGACAACGGAATTGAACATCCTATATATTATTTAAGTAAGAACTTAAATGATACAGAAAGCAAATATTCTTATGTTGAAAAGCTAGCGCTCACAGCTGTTCAAGAAATACAGAGATTTCGACACTATGTCTTCTTTCGAAAAACTACCATTCTGTCAGATTGCAACCCCATGACTTATATATTGTCGCGACAGTTGCTGGGGGGAAAATATTCAAAATGGATAGCAATTCTACAAGAGTTTGATCTGGAATTTGTAAAATCCAAATCAAAGAAAGCTCTCGTTTTCGCAGAATTATTATGCGATCTCCCATCGTCGTCCAACGATGAAACATCTGAAGAAACGATCGCAGACGAAATTTTTTTTCTGATATCTTCAAGCAATCAGTGGTATGGAGATATAATCATTTATCTCCAAACCCAAAAATATAGGCCAAATACCTCTTGCTCCGAACAAAAACGTATTCGATACTAAGCAAAAGACTACATGATCGTTGGTGATACACTTTACCGTCGCAGTATCGATACAATTCTGAGAAGGTGCCTCACCCATGAGGAGGCCGAAAAAGTCCTGAATGATTGCCATTCAGGCGCGTGTGGGGGCATCAATCCAGTTATGCTACAACGCAAAAAATCTTACGAGCAGGATACTTCTGGCCAACAATGTTCAAAGATTGCATAACCGCAGTCAGAAGTTACCATGCTTGTCAAATTTTCGATAGCAAAACCAGAAGACCACCCGCACCTCTACAGCCAATAGTTGCTGTCGGGCCATTCGCCAAATGGGGCATCGATTTCATGACATGTAACCCCACCTTGACCGGGGGGCATGGGTATATCATAGTCGCAGTTGACTATTTACCAAATGGGCCGAGGCGATGCCTACATTAGATAATACTGGTGAAACAACTGCCCTCTTCTTTTTCAATCATGTAGTCGCCAGATTCAGCGTACCACAAGTTATAGTCACAGATCATGGATCGCATTTTTGCAATCACATGATGGTTGAATTAGCTGCCAAACTAGGGTTGTCTCACGACAGCTCTACTCCATATTACCTGCAAGCCAACGGACAAGTTGAAGCAATCAACAAGGTCCTGAAACACATGCTGCAAAGGATGATTGGAGTTCAGAAAAGAAGATGGCACCTAATCCTGTACTCAGCTTTGTGGGCTTACCGAACGTCGGTAAGGAATGCAACCGGGTTTACGCCGTTCCAATTGGTATATGGCCTGGAAGCAGTCTTACCAATCCAGTGCGAAATCTCGTCTCTCAAACTCGCAATTGATCTCCTCCCCGGAACTTCAGAAGAAGAAGCTCGTTTCTTGGATCTAATCCAATTGGATGAAACCCGTCGTGATGCTGCTTTGGCTAATGAAGCACATAAGAAACGAGTCAAAGCGCAGTTCGACAAAAATGTCAAACCCCGTGTCTTCTCAGAAGGTGACTTGGTCTTGCTTTACGACCAAGAATCCGATAAATTTGGAGCAAGTAAATTTAAGTCTTTATGGATGGACCCCTATATTGTTAAGCGAGTGTTAGCAAAAGGAGCCTACGAGTTAATGGATTATGACAGAATTCCACTGGCACAACCTCGTAACGGGTTGTACCTCAAGCGTTACTATGCGTAATGGTAACCTGTATGCTTTTGTTTTCGCTAAAGTGTTTATTTTGGTCAAGTAATCCACTTTTTACATTTATTGCAGATGTCAAACCTATTGGATTCATGTGTTGGATATGTCGACGGAGCGAGTCGTAGTTCGTGGAACCTATCTTCCACGGCCTGGGCCATTTTTGATCCAAGCGGCGAGTTAGTAAGTTTCAGAGGGGTATGTATTGGTCGATCAAAAAATAACATCGCTGAATATAGCGCGTTGATATAAATTCTCTCTGATGCCATCCACATGGTATATGCCGACTGATTGTCAGGCTAGACTCACAACTCGTCATACTACAACTCACTGGTATCTACTCTGTTCGAAATCCAGCTATTTATCGCATGTTCCTAAGGGTTAAGATTTTGGAAAGACGGTTTGATTTTATTCAATATCAACATATTTCCGGAAACTTAAACACATTAACTGACTCATTGGCAAATTATGTGTTAGATAGACATTTGCAACATTTATAAAAAGAAGCATACCATCAATGTTTGCATTGGATCATGTAACTTAACCAAAATAAAACATCAAAGATAAAAAATATATATAACTGTTTATGGTTCACAAATAATGTTCTGTAACCAAGACAAAATCAGTCAAGTGACCAAAAACTCAAAATGCTAGGGGGCACCCTAGTCTAATGATGCTCGTGATAACAAGTCACAGCCTGTGCGATCATGCGTAAGGGACGAGTCCATCGTCTTGGCACACCAGTAGTATGCTACTGCAACCTCAAGGGCAGCTCGTCAGTCCTCACATCTGGAATACCAAGAGTGAGGCCCTCAACCTGCTCCTGTAATGCTGTGAGAGTCTCGGCCACATCGAGGTCGCGAAGGATAGCCCTTCCAACATCCTCTCCGGCTGGGGCGGCAGCTAGCACTCTCAGGCATGCTACTCGCCGAACAGGACCAACATCTGCATGAACACATGAGTTTGATTAAGTCTTGATAGAATAAAGCACAAGGACATTATAAATGAAAAACGATAAACAGGAATATGGTCAAAGAATTTACCAATGGCACCCCACTATTCGCCATCCGGCAGTACTAAATCTGGATCACCCCGGAAGTCCATGCTAGCATATGGATACTCGGAATAAACCATCTCCTGACGATCAAACCACCTGAAGAAGGTATCATAAAATGAAATCTGAGACTAACCAGCGTGCCTAGACATATGGTCAACCCATCTCTGCATACATGGTTCAGTAGGTGAAGGTAAATCGAGTGCAATATACTGCGGCTGCATCAGTGGTATCTTTTCCAAGGCAAAGGCGATCAAAATAGAACCATATCCAAAGTTCTTCAACCTCCCACTCTTTATCTTGGTCAATTGTTCTTTCATCACAAGAAGTACTGTATCGCACCAATTGAACACCTTCATTTGGAGGCATTCCAAGGCATACTGCATATAAGATCGGTTGGCTACATGAAGAGCGCACCACCAGCCATCCTACCAAAAGTAAACAGAATAGTCCTGAGGGACCTATCAGTGACATCACGAATGATGATCTTGCCGTCTCTACTTGGTTGAGATCCCTCTCTGCGATACCGGCGAACATAATCTCTCACAGATTCACCTCCTCGGGCCGAACCTGATAAAGAGATGGGGGCACCCCGTCTCGACAAGCCAGTCAAGAAATAGATGTCTACTACAGTCAAGGGGATGGATTTTCCCATGATCTGGAAAACCTGGTTGGTAGGATCCCAAGCATCGAGCAAATACTGCAGTAAGTTGATCTGTTGTCTCATGCTAGAAATGCGGAAAAACTTCAGCAAGCCATAGTTTCGCAGTTCGTTTACTGTAACCGGATCATGTAGGGCAAGCATGTCCTCTTCTTCATGCTCACGTTCTCGCCATGTAATAGTCATCTTACTCCAAAGATCTCTGAAAAACAAACAAGAGAAGAGTTAGATCCTGAATTTGGTAAGAAACATGCAAAATTTCGATCAAAAACTATTCATAAAATTCCTTCTCTGCGCCCATCGCACCTACAGTAATGCTCTGGGTGCGTTGCATGTCAGATAGCCATTGGACAAGCCAACATCCAACGCACATTTCGATACACAGAGGGTGCGCTGAAGGCAGAACAAGTTTTTCAAACCCCAGAGGCTCAAAAAAACCAGGAATCAAGCTCAGAATGTAAAATGGAAAGCATGAAATGAAAGAGCTCAGGTTTAGCTCCTACCTGGTCCGGACGGCGCCGAGAATCATCCGCAGAATCTCCCGAAATCAGCTGATGAAAATCAAGGGGGAAAGCACCTCCAAAGCTCCAACAAACCAAAGTTCAAATGAAATGGTAAAATGAGAGGTAAAAGCACTTTTCCATTACTTTTTACGTAGTTCAAAGTAAAATATTAGTGTTCTAACTCATTTTTCAAGCTTATATTATTCATTTCTAACTAGTTTGATGAAGCAATTGAAAATACAGTACAATCTTTGAAAGAACAAAGCTATTTATGGTAAAATAAAAAAGAGACCATTTCATCGAGCAGTTTTAGCACATAGTTCAATCTCATTAAAAAATAAACATAAGCCATGAGCAAATGTTTCCCCCCGCGTTTAAGCTCATTAAAAAATGAACTATTCCCCGGTAAATAACCATCGTGAATGTAGTACTTCAGCCATTAAAGCCTTGGTCGTGTTTGCACCATCACCTCCACTTTTTCATTGGTTGATCATTCACCTCCATTTGATTGTTTACCCATTTTGAGGAACAGCTGCGAAGAGTGATCTCACTAGCCATCCTTGTAACACTACCGTGATTGGAAAATTCCAAACCTTACCTGGAATCAGCTACTACCCATTTTATCACTCATTCCTCAAAAGACGAGTCTCCTTTAAGCTCTTTTCAACTGACTTGTAAAATATGAAAAGATTGTCGAGCCATTGGCCTCTCCAACTCGTTAAAGGGACCGGAAGTGCTATCTCTCTAAATTTTAATCTTTTTGGACCTAGGGGATTATTACACAAAAAGATCGAGCGCTTGTTTTGTTCGGCTCGTTAAAACTATCGAAAATTCATCCCTTCTGTATTGTTTTATACTTTTTTGGACTTAAGGGATTAGATGACGAAAAAGGAATTTTGGAGTTTCCTTTATGTTCCTTTTCAGACTCTCTAAAATTGAAAAGGACCGAGTTATCTTTGTCGTTAAAGTCATTAAAATTTTAATAGCGACAAACTTGTCTATAGACGAGAACGAGTTTCACTATCGCTAGGCTCGTTAAAACATAGCGATGGGTTTGCCCAAAGGGCAAATTATAGAACAAGCATATGTTATCCTCCTCAAGCTTGAAAAAAATAAAGAGGTACTGATCAGCAATGACTGGGGAAAATTGGGAAGAAAACTTGAAGAAACTTTGTTGGTAGCAAGTCGCTCTTGAACATGACACTTTCACTCCGCATCCAAGTCGGGTTGGGTTGTTTCATTCACCAGTCACATCACCATGGTCCCATCACAGCATCCACATTTGGGGTTAATGCTACCAATCCATCACGTCAGTGTCGTCGATATGTTCAAGAGAAGTCATTCAGAGAATTCACCTGTGTCTCACCCACTACCATACATTTATACTCCATTCTTTCATGACCGCCACCCTGAACCTTATATCACAAGATCGTTTTCACCTCCATTAAAATCATTTGCTCCGTTCCGTGTCATTGATGTGGGATTCATTAAGGCCCTCCTGTGACAGATCGCTTCTTGTCGACATCAGCTCATTATCCAAGAAGTCGATCTAGGAACACCCCATTCAGTACTTTGAAGCTTGCATGCCTCAATGGCAAGTTTCTCACTTCGGGCAATAGGTTTACATCAATGGCCTTCGACCGAAAGATTTTGCATGGTGTTCGACGCCAAGTCCTTTATTCACACCACGTGAATTGTACTGCAGTACCTTGAGGGTCATTATCATAATCGGTGATTCCTCTCGCGCCTGTTAACAGCTTACATCATTGGTTAGTAATCAGGCGATGTCTTTCCATGTTCGACTCCAGAACATCTTTCACATGGATCGACTTGTACTTCGAGTGAAGATCGAACGAGATTGAAGACCCCGGATCTAGTTTCATCCATCCGGGCTGTGATATATGTTCAGGAAAATAAAGACATCAAATGTACATCATTACTGCACAGATAATCATCCAATCAAAGGGATGATGGCTCTACCAGAATCATCAGTCTTCACTCAGACGATTGTCTGTCCTATGTACATGAAAATGAATTTATGAAGCTGAGCATGGGAATGCCCACCTCAGCTAGATCATGAAAATATTATGAAGATAATGTATTGTATTGTATCTTATTACAGGTCTCCTCCCAGCTTGAAAGAACTTCGGATCCTCATAATAAAGCATTTCACCCGACATCAAAAGATTAACGACCTCATTCTTTAGGGGGCAACTGTTATAGACATTTTTGGGCACTACAACCCCAAGCATGAAATGTCCATAAACCAAGGGCTCCTAAGTCCCTAAAAGTGTTGTTCTAACCCCTAAAGGAACAAGGTCAACTGATTACAGATTCTCCCAGAAGTTCTCCATGAAAAACTGCTCAGAATTGGTCAAAACAGGATCATTTCAGCTGCTCCACTGGCTAGGTGCGTTGCATCTCACCTAAATACATTGTGTGGGTGCGTTGCATTTCAAAAATCCCTTCTATGGGGTGCGATGGGCGAGAAATGACAAATGGCAGTGTCATTCCGCGAGGTGGAGAGGCAATGGAAGCTTCCAAAAACTTCTCCTGTGACACTTACCTCTCTGAATTCGACCAAGGATGAGTAAGAGATCATCAATCTCCAAGTGGAAGCAAGAACTATCAGAGAGAAGACACTAATCAAATCATAAGCTGACTCATCTCCATTACAGATATCTATATATGGATCCCTCATCTGAGAAATCCGAAGGCTGGAATTTTGCATATTGTAAGGAATTGCTGTTGGTTTCCTGAGACAAAAATCAGATTGTTGGGTGATCTAAGCTTTGTATGAGGTGAAGAGGGGCTTCCTTGCTGAGAGGTTGATGTTGGGTCAGAACAACTGGTTGTAACTCCTCTTGGCTCTTTCTTGTTTATCAATAAAAGCTATTCAAGTTTTCCTCCATACTCTTGTGTCATTGTTGTTTGTTGCATTTGTATGGTTAATTTACTTCTGATCCTAGATTGTTTATGATTATAGATCCATGTCTTTGTATAGCGCTATGCTACTGTGATCTTATAGGTACTTAGTGAAGCTAGGCGTGCAAGGGAACAAGTAGCGAAAGATTATTAAAGAAGAGAGGAATCAAATCAGGAGATTAGCGCAAGACAGAGGTTGGTCTTTCTGTTCCTCTCTATCTATAATTTATAAAGGAAAAATGAAAGTAGCTTTACTCTGTTTGTTTCTAAGGCAGCTGTCACACCTTAGTGGGATAGAGTAGTTTTATATAGACACTTTTCCCTGTAACACCTAGCAAGGTTGTCAAGGCAGGAAGACTTATGACTATAGCTAAAGTCTGTGCAGAACAAACACATGTCTAGAAGTACACTTTTAAGTGTAAGTTCCACTACTCCAGACAATGCACCCAAACATAAACATTTATTGTATAATCGTATTCCATCATGTTTAGTTCCTTAGTCTTCCTCTCTATCGTTTTCCTATGTTTAAAACATACCTTTTATGGTTTTCCTTATATGTATAAAAGCCATGACTATTTTATTTTCAAACATGTAAAAAACCAGAAAAAAGTGATTATGTTACATGTTCAAAATTTTTACTGTTAACATGCCCCAATCTCTTGTCAAGGCATAAAATATTACTTGTAATTCTCGAGTGACACTTTTCTTCCAGTTAAATAACATAGAAATTTTTGTCGCCCTCATATGTTAGATCGAGGATTGTGACTCCCACCACTTCTAAATCATACACTAAATACCACACTAGTGAATCACTTCCACGATGACATGCCTTTAAACTCTACATTTAGCTCAGGCAGGTGTTCTTGTCATGGAATAATAGGTCATTAGTTTTCATATGATATTTGTAACAGTAACAATGGCGAACTCAACATTAGTTAAAAGGTGAAAAACCTTGAATTTTTGCATCCTTTGACAAATTTAATTTGTCATCTCATCACACCACTTTCATGAACTAATACAAATACAACTAACATGCCACACCATGAATTAGAATTAATTGTATTTAATTACCTCTAATCATGTCATTATAGCTTACGTTTTCCATTACCAAATGTGCCTCTATGAGTACGTTAAGCCTTTTCAACGTTTGTTGTTCTCACACGCGTATAGTTAGGATGCCACCTTGCATGCATTTCACATCATTTGAGTGTTTAATGCCATTTATTAAGAAATGATATATATATATATATCTATATCTATATCTATATATATATATATATATATATATATAATACTTTGTTTCGAAAGTTTAACTATATTTTATTCTTCTTTGTCAACTCAGCTCTCTGACTCTCGTAATTTTCATAAAACTCAAAACATGGGTAAGTTTCTCAAGAAGATACAAAAAGCCCCATAAGTAGCATTCAAAGATTTGGATGAAAAAATCCTAACACCAACCTATTCTTTGATACCATAATTACAAAAATAGACATTTTTTCCTAGTCCTAATATAGTATGTATACCAAAATAAACTTCTTGAGGATGAAATTGAAGTAGGTTCAGAAGAAATAGAACTAGGTGTGGCCATTCTTGATACCTCAATAGTACATAAAATTGTTGCACGACCCAAAATTCTTCCATTTATGTATATGTTTCGCTTGACTATAAATCATGTAGGTGTGGACACACATTCCATATACACTACCTGAGGCACAATTGTGGCTTATTTTCATCCTGACAAACTTCAGATTATGTATAAACTTCATGAGCCCGAACTCCAATACAATCCATAATTTGTACATAAATTCATTAAAAAAGAATGTGTTGAGTATAAAAGGAATATGTATGAATTGATTAAACCTTGGAGATCAATGAACAAAAATTTGAATAATGATCTTCCAAAGGATATGCTATTGCCCCTTAAAATACAACACATGCCTTTGTGGCCTTCGTGGTCTACAAGCTTTTCGGCAGAAAAGGAGATACACATTTTCCTTTAAAATGAGTTCCACTTATTCAGATGGAATTAAAGGGATTTTCTTTCGATTGGTAAACTATCATGTCTAACAATATATGCATGCATGCTAATAGTTTCATAGCTAACTCCCAAAAAATTGTTGAAAATGCAGCAAGAAAATCTAGTTTTGACTTTTCCTTGGTCAAACTAGATTAAAATTCAAATTTCAATTTCAATAAAATACATGGAGGTAGTTAATTGAGGTGATATGGAACTTATCACTTATTTAACTCAGTTAATTTGACTTGGAGACACTTGAGTTATGATTAGTATGATTGTTTTCTAATTTCTAGCAATTTGTGTCAGTTAATTTGAGTTATTGTGAGTTGAACTAGTTCTAACTGATTAAGAACGAGTGGACGGTCTAGTAGTGGGGTGTGTTCAATTGTGATCAACTAGTTAAATCATTAACCAACCCAAAATAATTGATGCATTTAGATAACTTGAGCTACCTAGTTGAGATTGGAGTTCAAGGGTAGTGTACTATCAATTGTAGACTATTCCAAGTTGTACATGTGGTGCATGTAGATAAAGAAGAGCCTACAAGAATTGTGCAATTCCCAATGAGAAATATCCCTAATTAATAGGGGATAATTCCTTATTGAATAGCACAAGGAAATATGGACTTGGGTAAGAAAAAATTTGGCTAAGTATTGACCAGAGACAATTTGTGAATCAATGAGATAGATTATACTAGTGTAGAGGATGCTTAGGCTTGAGCAAGCATTGTATTTCTTCTCTATTTTCTAATTAATGTAATACTGATAAGAAGGGGTTTTGAGTAGTTTCTTTCCCATAGATAAAACTTTGAGCATATGTGATTGAACCTTGTCTCATGTTTATGTTATGATTTCTCAATCGATTAATTGCTTTCCGTTGATGAGTAGAGTGGATTCAAGTCTTTTGTTTTAGGAAATTACATAAGAAATTTTGAATCTACAAGGAATTTCTACATGGTATTAGAGCAAGAATCACAATAGAAGAGAGAATTCAAAGTTATCTTTGAATGTGAATCAAATTTGCAAGATCATTCTTCATATCTAGTAGGATGTCTTTCTATGGACTGAGACTCGAGTATGCCCTTGAGGGTAGCTTGAATTATATTGCTTTGAAGGACAATATGGAGGTAGTGTTGGAAGATAATGGGATGAAGGAATTCATAGATAATGATATGTTGAATTCTCCAACATCTAATGTTCAAGATCTAGCAAAATAGAAGAAGTGTGTTGCAAAGGCGAGGACAATCATATTGGAGGGAGTTCGAGATCATATTTTCTCAAATCTCCACAGGAAAAATACTCCATATGCAATGTGGCAAGCCTTGAGAGACTTATTTTAGAAAAACAATGACCACAGGAAGTTTTCACTGAAGGACAAGCTTCGGAAGATCAAGATGGAAGAGGGTGACACAATACCAGAGTAACTGAGTAGGTGCACCCAATGTCGAGATGAACTTGGGAGTGTTGGTATTATGGTTGTAGAAGATGATCTGGTAATCCTAGCACTTCTATTCCTTCCCAAGAGCTAGCACAACTACCAAGATTAAATAAATGGGAGGGAGAAGCTACAAAATTGGGAGATTTTGGTCCGCCTTGGTGCAAGAAGAAATAAGGTGAATCACCAAAGACGATACCTCATCCAAGTGCGATGATGAGGAAAATTGTGCCTTGGCTGGAAAGGTAAAGAAAGGTAAAGGGAATAAATCCCTATCCAAAGAAGACCATGGTCAAGAAGAAAAGAAGAAATATGTGTTGAAAATTAAGTGCTTTCACTGTCATGAACTCGGACACTATGCCATGAAGTTTCCACACAAGAAGGTGGGTAAGAATACCTCAAGAGGAGTAGCTGGTGAAGCTCTGGCTTCATAGTTCAAACTTGATTTCACCCTCATCACTTGTATGGTGATTACATTGATGGGTAGTGTGTGGTATCTAGATATGGGAGCCTCATTCCATATGATGGGAAACCGAGAATTATTTAGTGACCTACAGGAGAAGGATCTCTAGATGAACATCGAGATGGGAGATGATGGAAGGTATAGCATGATCAATATTGGTACAATTAATTTTCAGAGGGAGTTTGACTCCGCTCTAAAATTAAAAGATTTCATGTATGTTCTGGGTCTAAAGAATAATATCATTTTAGTTTCTATGTTGCAAGACCGTGGCTACAATGTGATATTTAGCAAAGGAAAGTCTTTCCTTAGACACGTCACCACAAGACAAGTGAAGGAAATCAAGGTTCAAGTGAAGAACCTCTACAAATTAGATGTAGAAGATTGTGCAGCATTAAGAACAAAAGAAGAGAAGGTGTAGAGTCGATTAATTGGTGAATTATGGCATAGAATACTGAGCCATTTGCACCATGGCTACTTGAATATCATGCATAAGATTTCTACAGGTCTTCCCAAAGGTGCACTAGAGCAGCAATATAAATGAAAAGTGTGTGCATTGGGAACATAGAAAAAAGACATCAGAACAATAAAGTGCAATAATTCCTTGAAAGGATTCACTCGTATGTGTGTGTGCCTTTCTCGGCAACCTCCACTGCGAAGAACATGTATTATGTTATATTTGTAGATGATTTCTCATGGAAGTGTTGGATTTTCTTCATGCAGAAGAAAGACAAGACATTCTCCAAGTTTTTTTAATTTAAAGAACTTGTTGAGAAAGATATTGGCAGGAAAGTAAAGTCTTTCAAGAGCGATAATGGTGGATAATATGTGTTGAATGAGTTGAACAACCTCTATGCAAAAGAAGACATTTGACAAGAGTTAATAGCACCGCATAACCCAAAGGAGAATGGGGTGGTTAAGAGGAAGACCATAATTATTGTGGGAGTTGAATGGGCCATGTTGCATGACCAAAGCCTACAGTTTCACTTGTGGGCTGAAGCATGCAACACAACTATTTATTTGCAGAACATGAGCCCTCACAGGATTCTTGGCATGAGTACACGAAAGGAATATTTTTCAAGGAAGAAGCCATATGTGTCATGCGTTAGGATCTTTGGATCATCATTTTACTGTCATATTTCCAAGGATGAAAGGAAAAATATAGAGCCTACAACTAATTTGGGCATATTTTCGGGGCACACAGAAACACCTCACAACTATTGCATGTACTTTCCATCTCTAGGGATGACGGTTGTTAGGAGAGATGTGAATTTTGATGAGGAGAAGGCAATGAGGTTTTCTCTTGAGAGGGAGCTTCATTTGCATTCAGATCAAGATCTTTTGGTTCAAAAGGAAGAACATCATGAAGTTATGGAGCAGCCACAAGTAGAGGAACAAAGAGTGGAGACATCCACTCAAGCAAATACATCCATGAATGGAAGGACGCACACCAAGGAAGCTAACATATTAGTGCATGATGCTATAGAGAAAGTGGGAGCGCCCACATCACAGTGCCCACAGAAGAGGTCACCATATCAGTACGCTGGATACATGGCTCCGATGAGTGAGCTTGTAGAGATTGAGCCATCCTCATTCGCGGAAGGAGTGTAGAAACCAATATAGGCTGATGCCATGGTAGGGAATATGATTCCATTATCATAAATAATTTCTGGGAAGTGGTCCCAAGACCAGACGACAAGTCAGTAGTAAGTTCCATATGGATCCACAAGCTGAAGTAAGCAGCACATAGAAGCATCGAGAAACATAAGGCCACATTCATGTCCAATGGGTTCTCTTAGGTGGAGGGAATTTAGTATTAGGAGACCTTTTTTCCAGTAGCAAGGTACTCTTCAATCAAATCAATTCTAGCACTTGCAGTGCAAATGGGATGGAAGATCCATCAGATGGATGTGAAGACAACAGTCCTCAACTGAGGGACTAGGGAGGAGGTGTACATTGAGCAGTCAGAAGGAGTTGAGACCTTTGACAGAGAGTCACATGTGTGTGGACTCAAAAAAGTGGTGTATGGATTGAAGAAAGTACCCCATGCTTGGTACACCAGGATCGACAACTATCTCACCAGGTTTGGATTCACGAAAAGTGAAGTAGATGCAAACCTTTACCGTATTGTTGTTGAAGGTAAATTATTGATTATAGTATTATATGTCGATGATTTAATTTTAACCAATGATTGGAAGCTGATTAAGTCTTGCAAAGAGGAATTTTGCAAGAGAATTATAGATGAAGGACTTGGGGCTCATGCATTATTTCCTTGGCATGGAAGTATGGCAAGGATATGGGGAACTGTTTGTCTCTCAAGGAAAGTATGCGGATGAAATACTGAAGAAGTTCCACATGGAGAGAAGCAAAGCCGTGGAGACTCCTCTAGTAGGGAATTGGAGGAAAGAGGATGCTACTTTAGGTGAAGTAGTAGAGGATACCATTTATAGGTAGCTTGTGGGTGCACTCATGTATTTGGTTAATACACGACTGAACATTTGTTATGTAGTTAACCAACTTAGTCAAGTTATAGTTAATCCAACCAAACTGTATTGGAAGGAAAAAAAGCATGCGTTAAGATACCTCAAAGGCACTACTCAGTTTAGTCTTTGGT
Organism: Pinus tabuliformis; assembly: GCA_031772625.1. Classification (NCBI taxonomy): domain Eukaryota; kingdom Viridiplantae; phylum Streptophyta; class Pinopsida; order Pinales; family Pinaceae; genus Pinus; species Pinus tabuliformis. Next base: position 1,318,095,554 of record CM062816.1, on the reverse strand, counting down.
ACAGCCAGATAAGGGAATGAAGTGGAAAGGCTTTACAATTGCAGATTAGAAGGGGAGTCCATCGAATAGGAAGAGCACACTGGGAGGATTTTACACTTTTGTGTTAGCAGTGGTTTCTTGGTACAATCGGAAGAGTAGATCTTTTGCACTCTACTCAGCAGAAGCAAAGTAAATGGTTGTAAGTCAAGCAACATGTGAGGCCATATAGATGAGAAAGATTCTTGTTGGGTTATTTGGTTAGATGATGGATCCTAATTTGATTTAATATAACGATTACAGTTGTATCAAACTCTCTGGGAATCTAATATTTCATGATTGATCCAAACATATCAACATCTGGTATCACCATCTATGACATTGTGTGTAGAGGCAAATCATGTTGTTGGAGTACATTCCTATAGAGGCACATGATGCATATATTTTGACAAAGGCTTTTTCAAGAGGAAAATTCAAGTTCCATAGAGGTAGGATCGAGGTATCAGATAATCCCTTTCTTGCTGAGAGGGAGTGTTGAAAATGTAGTAAGAAAATTTAGTTTTGACTTTGCCTTGGTCAAACTATATTAAAATTCAAATTTCAATTTCAGTAAAACACTTGGAGGTATTTAAATGAGGTGATATGACATTTATCACTTACTTAACTTAGTTAATTCGAGTTGGATACACTTGAGTTATGATTTGTATCATCGATTGCTAATTTCTAACAAACTATTTCAGTTAATTTGAGTTATGGTGAGTTGAACTAGTTCTAACTAATTAAGAACTAGTAGAAGGTCTAGTAGTGGGGTGTGTTCACTTGTGATCAACTAGTTAACTCATCAATTAGCCCAGAATAATTGATGCATGTAGATAAATCAAGTTACCAAGTTGAGATTAGAATTCAAGGGTAGTGTACTGTCAGTTGTAGACTATTCAAAGTTGTAAAGGTGGTGCATGTAGTCAAAGAAGGTCCTACGAGAATTGCGCAATTCCCAATGAGCAATTTCCATAATTAATAGGGGCTAATTCCTTATTGAACAATGAAAGGAAATAAGGACTTGGGAAAGCAGGAATTTGGTTAAGTACTGACCAGAGGTAGCTTGTGAAGCAATGAGATAGATTATACTATTGTAGAGGTTCCTCAGGCTTGAGTAAGCATTATATTTCTTCTCTATTTGATGATTAATGCAATACAGATAGGAAGGGTTTTTTATAAGTTTCTTTCCCCTAGATAAATATATGAGCATATGTGATTAAATATTGTCTCATGTTTATGTTGTGGTTTCTCAATCGATTATTTTATTTCTGCTGATCTCCTGTAGTCATATCCTCTTCCTCTAAAACTCCTGTAGTCATCCACGACGAAGATTCAAAAGAAATCGAACAAGTGTTCACAAATGTTTTTGATGACCTTTGAAATAAGGAAATTATTGAAAAATCGTCCACTGTAAATGAAACAGATCAACAACCACATACGTATATGGAGATATGTGGTCAAACCACATAGGTACTTTATGATGACCAAATTAGTTATTCAAATAACAGTAGAATAAATTCCAACTATTTGTTGGCATTATGTTTTTCTGATATGGCTGTATGTTACAGATGTTGTACTTGATGGCAACTCCCGTGGCAAGGCTCTCAGTTTGTTGAAAATTAAGAAGGACGCAGGAAACCAGTTCAGAAGGTGCGTACCCACAGGTACACCATGCAGAATCCGCGTCCAGAGACGCAGTCCAGCCGTTCAGGGGGTGCGTCCACCCAGTGCACACTTTTCAAGGCAGAGAAAAAGCACGTGGGGGTTTCTTGTGTGGTATCTAGCCGACGGTTTTGTGTTTCTATCCTGTCGGCTCAAGGTATTGTTCCATGTTTTGAGGAGGAGCTTGCCTATATAAAGCAAGGAGATCATTTGGCTAAGAATGTCTTTGGTTGAAAATTATTTTCTGGGTGCGTCTCTGTAGCAGAAGGACGCGGTGCGATAGTGTTTTTTGGTGCGTCCCTGTAGCAGAAAGACGCGGCGCGATAGTGTTTCTGGATGCGTCCCTGAAGCAACAGAACGCAGAGCAGTTGAAGGAACAGTGCGTGGGCACGCAGCGCAGCAGAAGGATATCTGCGTTTGGACGCAGAGTAGCAAAAGGTTAGCTGCGTCTGGTCGTAGGCCACAGAAGGAAAAACTGCGTCTCTGTTCTATTGATTGTATTTATCTGTTGATAAGGTGTTCTGGGTTAATTCTGTTATTACTGATCTGATAACTGTAGTAGACAGTAACTGTTATGTACTGGATGATCATTTGATGCTTTATGAAAAGAAGTAGAGAGTTGTAGCTCTCTGCAGGTTGCAGCCTGCGTACTGGTAAAGGACTGCACCAGTACAAAATCATTGTAAAAGGAGTTTCTAATTTGAAAGAAGATAGAGACATATTGCAGCAGGTGGTTTTCACCCACATTGGGTTTCCACCTTACATCTTGTGTTCTTTGGTGTGACTATCTGTTTTCTTTGTTCATGCTCATTATTTTATGGTACTGATATGCAAGAATAATTCAAAGATCAAATAAGGAAGATTTGTTAAATTGCTAGATAATACTGATTCACCCCCCCCCTCTCAGTATTATTTCCAACAATTGGTATCAGAGCAGGTCCTTCAGAGAAGCTTGATCGCTTGAAGGTAGATCGTTCATCATGAGCAACTACGAGAGAGAAGCATCAATCAGGCCACTGATTTTTGATGGGACAAACTTCAATTATTGGAAGGTAAGAGTTACTGCATATCTTCAATCTCTTGGTACAGAAGTTTGGGACATTGTAGAAACAGGCTATGCTTTTCCTTCAGCTACTCCTACAGATCCAGCTGAGAAAAAGAAGTATGAAACAAATGCAAAAGCAGTCAGTACTCTATTAGGAAGTATATCCCAAACAGAATTCATGAAGGTAATGCACTTCAAATCAGCAAAAGAGATATGGGACAAAATGGTCACGAGCTATGAAGGAGATGAACAGGTAAAGAGAGCTAAACTTCAAACTCTCAGGATTCAGTATGAGACTCTTAAGATGTATAATGATGAAAGTGTGGCTAATTATTTTCTTCAAGTAGATGAGATTGTTAATTGTATGAAAAATTTGGGTGAAGAAATAAAAGAGGCTATAGTAGTTGAAAAGATTCTAAGATCATTATCCCCCAAGTTTGAATCTAAAGTATATGCAATAGAAGAAAAGGAAAATCTCCGAGTTCTCACTATGTCTCAGCTACATGGAATTCTAACTGCTTATCAAATGAGAAAGGGAGGTCCATCAGACAGAAGGGAAGCTGCTTTCAAGGCATCAGGCAACGAAGATTACTATGAAGCAAGCCATATTCCAGAAGAAGAGGAAGAAGAATCCAATTTTGTCAGAAATCTTCAAAGGGGTTCTGGAAGGTTCAGAGGTAAGCTACCTTTCAAATGCTTTGCTTGTGGAAGAGTAGGTCATTATGCTGCAAAATGTCCTTATAAGGATAAAGGAAAGGAACCTGCTAGATGGAACAAGAAACAAAGTGCAAATAAGAAAAGCTACTACACCCATGAAGATAGTGATGGTCTATCAAACAGTGATGAAGATGAACGAGGTAATGAATATAAGTTATTAATGGCATTTGAAGATGATGATTATATGGATGCTATAGATGTGGATAACCTTTATGATGAAATCACTAGACTCAAGAGATGTATAGAAGAAAAGAATGTGATCATTGATACTCTACAATTTCAAATTGATGAAAAGGAAAAACATCTTGAAAAACTAGAAGGAGAAATTGTTGGTCTTAGAAAAGAGATTGAGAAAACAAAAGCTATTAATCTTAAGTTTGTCAAAGGATCCGAAACCTTGGATAAGATTATCAATGTGCAGCGGTCTCCTCTAAACAAGACAGGTCTGGGCTACAATGGAGAAACCTCTCAAGCATCCACCTCAAAGAGTTATCTTGATGCAGCAAGAAGAAATGAGCAAAAGAACAATGAAGATCATCAGGTAAAGCAGGGACGAATTACAAACAGAAACTATCAAGGGAAATCCATCTTAAGGGTGAACCAGCCACAGGTAAAATCTTCTCAATTTGGTCCAAGAATAGATGAAAATAGAAATTACAATCAGTCGGCTGGTAGATTCGATAACCGCAGAATTTTCTTCAATGGACAATGCTTTTCTTGTCATAACTTTGGTCACAAAGCAGCTCAATGTGTTGCATATAAAACAATCATGACTAGGGAAGCTCAAAAACAAAGAAGTATGACAGGGATTACAAAAAGGACATATAACAACTTTTCGGTTCTTGAAAATGAAGTCGAATGTTCTATTTGCAATAATTTTGGTCATGAAGAATCTGAATGCAGGAGCAGGTTTCAGCAGAAAAAGGAGCAAGCCTCAAGCACCAAAACATGGAGAATAAAGGAACCTCAAACAGAAAGATGTGGAATAGCATTTTATGCAGAGGGACAGGAAAATCTATGGTACATTGACAGTGGATGTTCGAAGCATATGACAGGTGATAAAGAAAAACTTGAATCTTATTCTGCTCTAGAAAAGGGAAAGAAAGTCTCTTTTGGAAATGATACTCCTGCAACTATAAAAGGAAAAGGGATTGCTCAGTTAAAAGAAAAGGTCAAAGCTGGAAATGTTTTGTATGTTGATGGATTGAAGCATAATCTTCTAAGTGTCAGCCAGATGTGTGATCAAAGAACCGAGGTTATTTTCAGATCAAATGGATGTCTTGTTCGTGATCTTGATACAGGTAAAACAGTACTCAAAGGCAAAAGAACTCCAAATAATCTGTACATATTTGAAGAAGGACAACAACAATGCTATCTGGGCAAGGATGAAGAGCACTGGTTATGGCATCGAAGGTTGGGACATCTAAGCTTCTCACAAATAAGGAAATCATGCAAATATCAGGCAGTTCGCGATCTTCCAGATATCAAAATTCCTGACAACACCATATGCAGATCATGTCAGTTTGGAAAACAAACTAGAACTAACTTTCCAGAGAAAGAAGGATCAGCTAGCATGCCTCTTGAGCTAGTACATACAGATACATGTGGTCCATTCAGGAAAAGAACACCTAGAGGAGAGGAATACTTTATATTATTTATTGACGATTTCTCCAGGTTTGTCTGGTTAGGACTTATGAAGCACAAAGATGAAGCATTCGAAAAATTCAAATCCTTCAAAGCCTTGGTTGAAAATGAATCAGGTCACAAAATTAAGTGCCTCAGATCCGACAGAGGTGGGGAATTTACCTCAAATGAATTTTTCGATTTCTGTGATGAACATGGGATAAGGAGAGAATTCTCTACAGCTAGAACTCCTCAGCAAAATGGAGTTGTTGAAAGAATGAACAGAACAATCCAACAAATGGCTCGTGCTATGCTTGATGAATCAGGAACTCCCGCAACTTTCTGGGGTGAAGCTGCACACGCTGCAGTTGTTATTCTCAACAAAACAAATGTCCGGGTGAACAGCACTCAAACTCCTCATGAGCTTTGGAGTGGCAGGACTCCTTCGGTAAAGCACTTCAAAATCTTTGGGAGTAAATGCTATATCAAAAATACTGATGAGCAGCTTGGCAAACTTGAACCTAGGGCAGATGAAGGCATTCTTCTTGGTTACTCTCCACATAGCAAAGCATACAAGTGCTACAATAAAAGACTTGGCAGAATTGTTGACAGCATTGATGTAGTGGTTGATGAGAAGGGATACATTCCTAGGCAAGTCCATCATGAAAACATCGAAGAAGATGAAGGCTATCCTCAAAGACAAAATGATGAAGAAGAAGAACCTCAAGAAGAGCCAGAAGAGCAAACAAGAATAGAAGAAAAGACTCCATCCAGATATGTTCAGAAGAATCATCCAGAATCTCAGATTGTGGGGCAGAAAGAAGCAGGTGTACAAACAAGAAGAACAGTTGCAGAAGCCTCAAGCTATTTGGCATTACTCTCCTCTACTGAACCACAAAATGTGAAAGAAGCATGCAAAGATGAATGCTGGGTGAAAGCAATGGATGAAGAACTTGAGCAAATCGAAAAGAACAACACTTGGGAGCTGGTTCCTAGACCAAAGGATAAGAATGTTATCGGAACAAAATGGGTCTTCAAAAATAAATTGAATGAAAATGGAGAAGTAATTGGAAACAAAGCCATACTTGTTTGTAAAGGGTATGCGCAGCAAGAAGGAATAGACTTTGAAGAAACTTTTGCTCCTGTTGCAAGACTTGAGGCCATCCGAATGCTCCTTGCTCTCTCAAGTTTTCAAAACTTCAAAGTATTTCAAATGGACGTGAAATCAGCCTTTCTGAATGGAGACTTGGAAGAAGAAGTGTACATTGAACAGCCAGATGGGTTCATCCTTGGAAATGATCCAAATCTTGTATGCAGATTGAAAAAGGCTCTCTATGGTCTCAAACAAGCTCCAAGGGCTTGGTACTACCAGTTGGACAAATATCTTCATCAACAAGGTTTTTCAAAAGGTTCAGCAGATAGCAATCTGTATATAAAAGTTGAAAATAACAAATTGCTAATACTTGTTGTGTATGTAGATGACATTATTTTTGGCAGCAATGAAGAAGCTATGAGTCAAAGCTTTGCCTCGGTCATGCAGAAAGAATTTGAAATGTCCTTGCTAGGAGAACTGACATATTTCCTTGGTTTGCAAATCCAACAAAAATAAGGAGGAATCTTTTTATCTCAAACCAAGTATCTCAAACAGATTTTGAAGAAATATGGCATGGAAGATGCAAAACTAGTATGTACACCCATGGTCACAGGATGTAGTCTCAGTGCAAATGATGAATCTGCAGCAGTACATCAACCAACCTACAGATCTATGATTGGAAGTTTACTATATTTGACAGGTACCCGACCAGACATCATGCATGCAGTTGGAATAGTTGGAAGATTTCAGGCAAATCCGAAGGAGACTCATCTTCAGGCAGTGAAGAGAATTTTCAAATATCTTCAAGGGACTCAAAATTATGGCTTATGGTATCCTAGAGATACAGATCTTACTCTTCATGCTTATACAGATGCAGATTGGGCCGGAAGCGTGGATGATAGGAAAAGCACAAGTGGTGGTGCGTTCTTTATGGGTTCCAGACTGGTATCTTGGTTCAGCAAGAAACATAGTTCGATTGCCTTGTCTACAGCTGAAGCAGAATATGTTGCTGCTGCATCTTGTTGCACCCAACTTCTTTGGATGATGCAGACTTTGCAGGATTTTCAAATCACTTGTACGCCACCTATCCCCATCTTTTGTGATAACACAAGTGCAATCAGCATCTCAAAGAATCCGGTTATGCATTCAAAAACCAAGCACATACCAATCAAGTATCATTTTCTCCAGGAACAAGTGCTTGAACAGAAAGTCAAGTTGGAGTATGTTCCTTCTAAGGAACAAGTTGCTGATATTCTCACCAAACCATTGCCCAGGGACACCTTTGAGTACCTCAGGCAAAAGCTGGGGGTTGTTGATGCATCATCTTGTTGTTGAACCTTTTCTGATTGATGGTACAGGTTCAGGGGGAGCATATAATGCATTGTTGGCATTATGGAGGATGGTCAGAAGGAGATCTTGGAAATAGCTGCAATATGTCTCTATCTCTTTCATGGAGGATTATGGTTCTTTGTTACAGATTTGGTTCAAGGGGAGCATGATCTTAGGGGGAGCATACCCCTTTGCCCTTGATGTCAAAGGGGGAGAATGAAGCTGAAGTTTGTGAGGTTGCCATCAAGTCCAAAGGGGGAGATTGTTGGCATTATTTTTTTCTGATATGGCTGTATGTTACAGATGTTGTACTTGATGGCAACTCATGTGGCAAGGCTCTCAGTTTGTTGAAAATTAAGAAGGACGCAGTAAACCAGTTCAGAAGGTGCGTACCCGCAGGTACACCATGCAGAATCCGCGTCCAGAGACGCAGTCCAGCCGTTCAGGGGGTGCGTCCACCCAGTGCACACTTTTCAAGGCAGAGAAAAAGCACGTGGGGGTTTCTTGTGTGGTATCTAGCCGACGGTTTTGTGTTTCTATCATGTCGGCTCGTGGTATTGTTCCATGTTTTGAGGAGGAGCTTGCCTATATAAAGCAAGGAGATCATTTGGCTAGGAATGTCTTTGGTTGAATATTATTTTCTGGGTGCGTCTCTGTAGCAGAAGGACGCGGCGCGATAGTGTTTTTTGGTGCGTCCCTGTAGCAGAAAGACGCGGCGCGATAGTGTTTCTGGATGCGTCCCTGAAGCAACAGAACGCAGAGCAGTTGAAGGAACAGTGCGTGGGCACGCAGCGCAGCAGAAGGATATTCGCGTTTGGACGCAGAGTAGCAAAAGGTTAGCTGCGTCTGGTCGCAGGCCACAGAAGGAAAAACTGCGTCTCTGTTCTATTGATTGTATTTATCTGTTGATAAGGTGTTCTGGGTTAATTCTGTTATTACTGATCTGATAACTGTAGTAGACAGTAACTGTTATGTACTGGATGATCATTTGATGCTTTATGAAAAGAAGTAGAGAGTTGTAGCTCTCTGCAGGTTGCAGCCTGCGTACTGGTAAAGGACTGCACCAGTACAAAATCATTGTAAAAGGAGTTTCTAATTTGAAAGAAGATAGAGACATATTGCAGCAGGTGGTTTTCACCCACATTGGGTTTCCACCTTACATCTTTTGTTCTTTGGTGTGACTATCTGTTTTCTTTGTTCATGCTCATTATTTTATGGTACTGATATGCAAGAATAATTCAAAGATCAAATAAGGAAGATTTGTTAAATTGCTAGATAATACTGATTCACCCCCCCTCTCAGTATTATTTCCAACACTATTGAGGCATGTGTATTCAAGTGGCAGGTCAATGTGTAGCTTGATCCTCCTACACAGCCTGTAGAGCTCATACATATTTATTCCCAATGGAAATCTTCCAATTAGACTTGTCACAACATTTCTCCAATAGATTGAAGCCTTTTTTAATTTTCAAATCAAAACAAACTTTTAATTTCCCATTTGCATATCTTTAGGTTCTGTATTCTGATTTTTGTAAGAAAGTAGACTTTGCATTGTTGAAAAGTTCACATTTTCTTAATTTATATCTGGATGGTTGTGATAATGTGTGACTGAAATTACTTGCTACTCACTAATTACTTTTGTTGTAAGTGAAGCATTAATACAAGACTTGTGTGTGAATATTGTGTTTGACTGAAAAATATTTTCATTTACAATTGTTTTCTATCTTATTTCTATAATTTTGTGTTTCATAATATTATTTAAAGAGCAAGATGGCTTTGAACAAAGAATTATGATATTTCCAAGAAAGTAGACATATAACTGTTGAAAAGTTCATACTTAATTTATTTTTGAACAACTATGACAATTTATAATTCAAGTTAATTGCTACTGACTAATTAATTTCATTCTAATTAAAGCATTAAGCCAAAATGTTGTGTTTCAATGATGTATTTGAGTGAATTATATTTTCATTTATAGTTGTTTTATTTCAGGAATTAAATGAGTAGATATGCATCGTTCTTCTGATTAAATGATTAATGTGAACTTAGATTGAATTTACTACTTTTGGCTTCATGTTTGTGTTGCATGATTTTCATGCATATGTTATGTTTCTTTTTACATGCTTTTAGGTACATATACTCTATCAGAAAATTTGTAACTAGTCCATTGTAGATAAATTCTAACACAATTTTCTTTCTTCACAATGAATTTAAAAAAAAAATAGAAATCGTGCTATAAAATTAGGGACTAGTTGCTTTGCCACTATTTTCCTTGTTTTTCTAATAATCTTCCTGCAATTGACCAAAAAATTATTTAAAATCATAATTTTAACCATGAAATAAAATAAATAAAATTTTAACCTAAATTTAAATGGGAACAATTTCATATTACAATTTCAATAAGAAATTTATAATTTCCATAGCATATGAATACCCCAACAACTATATTTCAAAGAATCACTAAAAGGTAAATTATATTGTTTACATGATTACCTCATTCCACATTGAAATATTAGAGCTAGCAATTGACTATGAATGTTTCACTTGTTGATTAGGGTCTGAAGAGAGAAATTGTGATGCACTTACCAAGATCTATAATATCTAACAACTAATAGAATTGGATTGGAACTATCAAAGTGCAACAACTATTTGGGTAATCATAGTCTGCACATACTACAAAACTAAATATGAAAGAAATAACCATGAAAATTATAGGAAACAAAATGGAATTGATAGAAACTCTTTATTGAATAATATGTCAATTTGGCTTATGGATTATAATTTGTAGTCATTAATCTCTCTACATTTGACAATATTCAAAGTAGTATGATGAGAATGATATACAATCTCACACTTCCTTGGGTGGAAGCTAGTATTCACTTTCTTATTTTATATTGCAAATCTAGAGCTAAACCTTCTCTTTTCCTATTGAAAACTATTGGAATCCCTGTCTTTTGATAATTCAACAAATTTATAATTTTCTCTTAGACTCTTTATTTCACATGGTAACCTAACAAGCTTTGTAACTCTTCACCTCCTCTTGTGATGTATCTATGGATTCCCATCGTAGCTTGTAGTCCATTTCCTATTGATTGTCCCAATTTAACCGTTAGGTATTTGTCCTTTAGCATTTATGTATAAATTCCTTAGTAATACTAGCCGCTTTAAATCCTACTAAGCTAAATAAGTAATAAAAGGAAATCCAAATTAAAAGAAAATATTTGATTCCAATTACATGAATCAAAGAATGCCCTTGCATTAAACACACTTGAAAAGAAAATATGAGCATCCAACTCATGTGGATGGAGTTGAGGACCTTACAAGTAATGTTGGTCACCAAAGGTGACTCAATTCCTCCTATACAATCCATGAAGCATCTTTCTAATTTCTATTCTTCCAATTTATTATATACTCAAATTGATCTCATTCTCAAGAATCTTCCAAAATAACTCTTTTTGCATGGTTATTGCTTCACCATCCTCTTCTTCTTCATGAAACTCATACAATTCAAAAACAGTAAATGTTGGAGAGGTGTAAAAGACATTGGGAGAATCGACTGATAGGAATTATCATATTTTTTTCTCAAAATACTACATGAATCAATCTTTTAGTACTTGATTTTGTGGTAAATTCCTTTGGGAAATCTACCCTTACTCAAATGTGCCGTCAGTTACCCTTTTCAAAATCCTTCAACTTCCTATGCAAATATTCCTTTTGTTTATAACTAGCATTACCTTGTCGTAACTTTTTTCTAACTTGCTGATGAATGTAATGCATGCTTTCAACATAATTATCTACATTAATGCTCCTCCTATCCTCACCTTGTGGAAAGTCAAGAAAGTCTACAACACCCATTGGAGACTTGCCATATACTACCTAAACTACACTTTAAGAAATGGATCAATTCATTGAATTGTTGTAAGAAAATTTAGTTTGAGCTATAATGAAATCCTATTAACCTAGCATTTCTCCAATCCAAAACAAGCTTCCCATACTTTGGTTAACTATCTCTATCTGACCATCTATCTATGGATGATAAGTTACACTCTACTACAACCTAGAACTCATATTCTTCCAAAGAGTCTTACAAAAATGTCCAACAACTTCAGCATGTTTATCTAAAATGATACTCTTAGGTAGCCCATGCAACCTTACAATTTCTTGGAAAAATAATATATAGCCACATGTGTAACATCATTTATCTTATTGCATGTTATGTAATGTTCCATCTTAGAGAATCTATTCATCACCAATGCAATTGAATCATGATATTTCTATGTTTTAACCAATCCCAAAATAAAATCCATGCTTATAGCTTCCCATGCCTTTTCATGTACAAGTAAAGGAGTGTATAATCCAATGGTTTTCCCCCTTGGGAAATTTACAATTCTACAACACCCAATAAATTTCTGGACATATTTATTGACACTGGGGAAAACATACCTCTCATACACCAATGTGTTGGTTTTATCCACTCTAAATTTCACTTTTAAACCTCCATTATAGATCTTCATGAGGTTTAGTCCCAAAGAATTCCACGGAATACAAATTTTTTTATGCTTGAACAAGAATCCCTCTTAGATGTGGAAATTTAAATATGGTGCCCTATTCATACTCCATGGTTCTTTGCACACTTTCATACATCTACAAAATCTATGTCTTCTACATACAATTCTTTCATGCTATCCATATTAAAAAACTTCAATATGTATGGTATTTAACAACATCACCCTCTCGCTTAATGCCTCAAAAACCTTATTACATTTCCAAAAATCGATTTTAAAACAAATTAGTAACTGTCTAAAACTCCATTGATTTCAAAAGTTTCTGATTTAGCTTACCTTGACTATTTATGTATTATAATGCCTTATATTCTGTAAACAAAAGAGATTCTTTTGGTAGAAAATAATGCTTCTATTTCTTCAAGAATTGAAATTTAATGGCATAGAACCCTTGATCACAAACATAACACTTTTTCTTAACATTATTCAACTTACTAAAGAATGATATCATCTTATCATACTGACTCAAGACTACCATAATCCTTGAATTCATTACATCACAAATGATTTTAAATACCTTATTGAAAATTGAAATTGATAACACTGGATGTTATTGTTGCCCATTAGAATGCCATTAGAGACATTTTGAGGTCTAAAATGGGCCTCAAAAAAATGTACAACCAAAGTCAACTTTATAAGAATCAATAGGAATCAATATGATGATGTCAAGTATGGGGGATGATTCACCATTTTTTGAGTAAAAAGGAGAATCAATATGATGATGTCAAGTATGGGGGATGATTCACCATTTCTTGAGTAAAAAGGAAATATATATATATATATATATATATATATATATCTATATCAACTCATATTTTCAACTTATCTCCCTATGGTTTTACTCAAATTTCGAGCTGGAGCACTTGTTGGATGCAAAATTCAATTCCTCATCTAACTACCCATGTTACATACTTTTGATGGACCCTGCTACATGAGAAATGAGAAATACATGAATAATGTGATCGCAATCATGTTTTTTCATGTATTTCTCAGTTTTCGTGTAGCAGGGTGCATAGAAAGTATCAAACATGGGTACTCCTTGGATAAGGAATTAAATTTTCCATCCAACAAGTGCCCCCACTCAAAATTTGGGTAAAACCATAGGGAGATAAGTTGAAAATATGAGTTGAAAGAATAGTTCTTTCCTTTCCTCCTCTAAAATTTGATGATGTAATCTAATCTTATTTTATTATTTTATAACATTCCTTAGGAGGCCCAATTTAGACCTCAAAATTTGTCTAATGCTCTCTTCTTCATACATTCAATGGGTGGGGTACAAATTTAAGTAAAGTTCTAATAAACTTTCAGTAAAAACTTTTCCAACCATTAGGGGAGGTAGGGAGGGAGGGGTCATATTTGGTCATAGGGAAAAAATAGCTTTGCAATATGTGTGGGGTCTTGGAAGGGCTACAAATTACCATGCGGAGTACCTTTCCCTATGGAAAAGTCTGGAGCTTTCTAATGATTGAGGAATTAATCGTCTTACTATCTTTAGTGACTCCTTACTAGTCATTCACCAGTTCACCAAGGTGAAGAAGACTATTTGTTCTCTCTCCCCTCCCTGATTCAAAGGATCCAAGACTAAATTTCATAAGTTGAGTAGGTGAAATTTTTTCATATCTACAAAGATTTAAATTCGAATGCATATGAGCTAGCAAAAAAAGTGGCCAACATGAAGCAAGGGATAATAGAAATAAACACAAGATTAAGTCTCTCTCTAGTCCCCTAAATGAATCAATTGTTTTTTGGCTTATGGATCATCAGCGAGTGATCTAATTTCTTCAATCCTCAGGCTAAGCCATTGAATGGAATTCTTGGAGGCTCTCAGTTTCATATGTTATTGGAATGTTGGGCCCATCTTTGGTCGAATTGATATTTACCTTTGGTTCCTTTTTTGCATCAATCTTCTCCTATGGCTCATTTCAGCAAATAGGTGGCATCTTCCTTTGGCCACATTCATCCACTACAGTCTTGTCTATTTAATTTCCCACTAGTTTAAATTTATGGCATTTTTTCTTGGTTGTAGCATATCCCTTGGAATGTCTGATAATGGATTTATTTCCGCTATCCAGCATTGGATTTAAGTCATTTATCTTTTTCCCTGGTAATATTTTTGTAGTAATGTGGTCTCAATGGCTTCAGATCGACTCGTGCCATGGTTTAAGGTTCAATTATTTATGTTTCTCCAAAGAAATTTTTCTCTATCACTTTCTCTTTCAGTTTTATGTTTTTAATGGCTGGAATTCCCTCTTTGTTGGTGGTGCCGCTTTGTTTTATTCCTCTCTCCAACCTCTGCTTCAGTTAGGTGGAATTTCATTGCATTTATTTGTACTACAAGCTTCATGGATGGGATGGGAAAAAACTCTAACCTCCAAGGTTTAATCAGTGCTTCAAAGTTAATTGATAAGATCTTGGACTCCACCCAGGCCCTGGTTGCCTCAATTAGCAATGTTCAAGACATGGTCAAGCTAAAAAAAAGTTCATTTCATTTTTGTTCAAACCAAGTTATTGTTTCACCATGCAGACATGAAGGATTCAGTAGGTAGGCTTAGTCAGGAGTTTCGTCATCTTAGTGAACGGGTGTCAGTTTTGGAGATTTCCACCATCTAAGTGGTAAGAGCTACATACGAAGGCAACACCGCCGATGTTCATGTTGGATGAAGGAGATATCGTCATGTTATAGATTTGGAAGATAATGGTCATGGTCCGTGGTGAATTCACCTCTCTTCTAAAGAGGAATTTTTTTGGTCTATCTAAGTTTGTTCTTCCTTCATATGGATTTGTAATGTTGGTTTGCAAAATTTGTTAAATGTTTTTTGTTTTTTGTTGGGTTCCTTTTGTATAGTTTGTGGTGAACATCTCTTTTGTCTCATGAGATTAATCAGTCCAGGAGGAAGTGATGAGGCTCATCAATAGGTAAATTATATGGGCCTTCGTGCCACTCTCCATCTTATTAAAATAAACTTTTCTCACATTTTTTTACATATTTTATTATATTTTTCTTAGTGAGAAGAGTAAAGGTGAGATGTTATGTCATGTGGCCTAATGTGCATTAATTATAAGATTCAGAGAATTTTTTGGCTAATTTAAGTTCAGGAACTCGAAGTAGACAAGCAAGAGCTATTTTAGGAGATTGGATATCCCTCCTTAACTCCTCAATCACTCGAAGATTCTTCCACCAGATCTTATTAGCTAAGAGTTACAAGCAAACAAGCCCACCGAGTTCATTAGCAGCCAAGCCAGTGATAGTTGAAGACAAGTTGATCTTGAGTTTGGGAGCAAAGCCTCCCTAATTTTAAGGAAGTTGTTGGTAGCTTCAGTTGTATCAATAAGAAGGCCTAGGGCCTCATTAGGGTTCGACTTTTTATTCTAGCCAAGAGGCAATTTTGAGCTTAAGATATTGTGATTGTTATTCTCATGTTATTTTTGACATTTTGGTGATAATGAAAAGAGCTTATTTGATCCAGCAATGAGTTGGCTCAGAGGGTTGAAGCTCTTGGGTTAGGGCCCAACCCTAGCAGTAGAGGTTCCTCTTATTTTTATACATGTATCCTTAGATTAGAATCATAGATTAGTTGCTGAAATTATTTCTATTTTATTTAATTTGCAAGCCTTTGAATGATTCATTAGTTTTTCTTTCATTAGTTGGAGAAGTAGATTAGTGTTACAGTAGGGAAAGAAAATAATTCAAAAAAAATTGTGATAGTGGTCTCATACTCATCTCCCTCATGGGATCATGGTTTGAAGACCCCAATCTCATAGTCCCAAAAACATAGTTATCTTGTGGTTATTTCATAGCTTAGGGTTTCTTGTTGAGTAGGTAATTTTTCATGATTCCTTAGAAGAACTTGCAATTTTGATTTTGGTTTCATACATTTTCTGTAGATTAGAAAGAATTCCATTCCATAGAGTTGATCCACTAGCCATCAATAAATCAGTTTTCTTAAATCCAACTCATCTCTCCACATTTACATAAAATTGTGCATAAATGAAGAAATGAATATGTGTTGTTGTAGGAGTTGTTGATTTGCAGGGAGAAATAATTCCACCAGCTGCATCTAAGTCTTCTCCACCTCTCACCAAACCCTACCAACACTCATGTCAAATTTCTATTTTATAGCCCACTGTGGACAGCCTGTGAGAAAATCTAACCATCCTGAATGATTGGACTGATCCTTCGGAAGTGTGCACCTTTCCCATACCTTATTCCACCATCATCAGCCTTCCTGACACTTCAATTCACCTTCCTTGCCTTCCTACATCTTTCAGCCAAGTTTCCTGTAGTAAAACAAGACATCCTGTAGTAACTATAGGAAATCATGTAGCAGCTACAGGGAACCCTATAGCAGCCTGTTTCAGACTGTTTTGGGTAGAAATAATGACTAGAGCCTAGGGTATGCCTTCAACTTGACCTCCATACCCCTCAATGCCATTTTTGACCAGTTTCCCATACCTTCCTCCCTTGCAAAATATCAACTTGATTAGTTTAACATTTACATTTATAAATGGAAAACCAAAAGATTATTTTCTACAATATTTAGCTAGTTCATGCATATATCAGTCTTAACAATATTAGGATCATTTCCATGCCTACTTACTCTAGATAACTAGATGATAGAATGAAAGGTTAAATTAAGTCTCTTTTGCAAGTAATGTGTGTTAATTCCTAGGTGATTTCATTTCATTTTCATAGCACTTTCTATTCATCACTTTCATTTCCTTAACATAGGAAATAATTTACTTTCTGTATTAAAAATAGCTTTACTTTCACTATGAGTGGTCAACCTACATCTGGTCAATAGAAGATTGGTTTGAAAAACCCTACTGTTCTATCTCCCCAGTTGAGAAGTGACAAGAGTAGATTGTTGCATCTACTATGCATATAGCACTGTCACCTCCAAGTTCGAATGAACCCCGGGTTGATAAGGCAATTTTGGTCACCCTAGTTGTCGTAGCATCCTTGCTACAATACTAGGGCCATCAATTTTTTGGCACCATTGTTGGGGAGGTGTCTAGGTAGATGAGATTTCGGCTTTCCATTCCAATTAACATTCAATAAATAGATGCAATTATTTATTTCCTTTTGTTTTGCATTCAACATATAGTTGCAATTTTTTCTTTCTTTCCATACTACAAGTAGTTCCATTTAGAAAATAATTGAAAATTATCCTTTCTTTCTATTTTGCAAGTAGTTCCGAAAAACCTTAAAAAAGAAAAAACAGATTCCTTCCATGCCTCGTAGCAGTAGAGACAACTTAGGAAAAAAATTTCCAAATACCCCCACACCATCTAATAGCCAACCTTCCCTCTTCTTTGGTGGTTGTGATCTATAGGACCCATTAGGCAAACAACCAGAGATCTTAGAAGAGCCTATTGGGGAAGAAGAGGAAGAAATCATTCCACCAATGTACACCATGGCTGAAAATATAAATGGGATTGAAAACAAAAATGGAGCTAAAAATAGAATTGAGGGTGATTTTTCCATCAAAGATGCTAATGGAAATGCTAGGATGAAAAGCATAAGTCCCTTTTCCCTTCCTCACTTCCATGGTTTAACCTCAGAGGACCCTAATACCTTTTTGTTTGAGTTTTTTGTCATATGCATAACTTATGATTATACCTTTGATGACTAGAAGTTGAAAATTTTCCCATCCACCCTTCAGGATGCAACCTTCGATGGTTTGTGGCTTTACTTGGGAAAAACATCACTACGTGGGCTTAATTCAACAAGCCTTCAACAATAAGTATAGGGATTATTGTAGGTCCAAAGACACCAAAGTGGAAATATTTAGAATGACCTTGGGACATCATGAGTCTTTGGAAGATTATGAGGCAATGTTGTAAATTAGCTACAAAAGGGCAAGATGCACCCTCGATCCTGAATCACTCAAGCTAGTCTTTCTTAAAGGGATCAAGGAAGATCTCCTAGAAACCCTAAACATGTTGTTGGGAGGTGACATCTACCATTTATCCTATGATGATATCAGGAGAATTTTCAAAAACCATTCTAGGGAAGCCAACAAGAAGGGTAGGGCTAGTCAAGCTTTGACCAATTCATCCTCCTCCAACACATCTAGCAAAAGTGAAATTGGGAACTTGTTGGAAGACTTCAAGAGTGAAATGCTTCATACCATTTCTCTACAAATAGACACCATGTAGATCAAGAGGAAGCAGGAGGAAGTAGAAAGAGCCTTAGCTATGTTTTATCCCTAGATGCACCAGAAGGCACCCTAGAAATGAACGTCTATTGAATCTTATAAAGATCTACTTGGTCTGTGAGGAAAACCACTCCAAAGACAAGTGCCCTTCTCTGCCTGGATCAAAATTTGTGTATCAAGGAACTAAAGGTGTGACTGAACAACTCTGTTATATCAACCAATTCATGCCTCAATGACCTAGACCATACAAGAAAGGCATGAAAGGGTGTCTTATTAATAATACAACCCTAACCAGAATTCATCCATTTCCCCTTGGTATCCTCCTACTCATCCTTCATGGTCCACAACTTCTCCCTGGTATTTTTGCACCTCAATACCATTCCCAACCTACCAATCAATCATTTCAGCCATATGCTCCCCCACAACCACAATGGAATACACCATCACAGAGGTGGAGTCCCCCATACAACCAATATCTAACCTTAATGCCTCCACCTCCATCTCAAGCACAACTCCTTCACCCTGCTCCATGTAAGAAACCTCAAATGCCTGCTCAGCCAAATCCGAACCCAAACAATAAACATGCACAACAAGTCTATAGTGGAGAGACATCCTACCCTTCCTATGATATGGAAATTCAAGAAATCAACCTCAGGTCTGGAAGAGTGCTTCTAGATAATCAACCTTCGTCCCCACTTGAGGAACTTGAAGAGGAAAAGGAGGAGAGTGTTCCTCAAAATAATCGAGCTCATTTTCCCGAGGGATTAATCCATCCTATCCAACACACCCCAGAAGAGACTTAACTTATGGGTGAATTGAAAAAATTGTGTGTTAAAATCCCACTGCTCCAAGATATCACTCATGTACCCATTTATAACAAATTAATCAAGGAGAAATGCTTCAAACATCCTACCATTAATGCCATTGGACAACTGTTTGACTTAATGTTGGGGCAAGTGATTTTCCCAAAGTATCGAGACCCTGGAAGCCTTGTGGTAGATGTGAAAATTTAAGGTATCATTTCCCTCCATACCTTGATCAATCTTGAGGCTACAATCAATGTGATGACTAAGGAGACTAAGCTTAAACTGAATCTCCAAGGATCATTAAGGAAGACCACAACAATCCTGTACCTTGCAAACAGATCCACAATATATCCCGAGGGAGTTGTTGAGGATGTGATGATCTCCATTGATTCCTGGAATACCCTGCTGAATTCTTAGTTCTCCAACCTAATACCAAGTTCAATGGTTATCCTCTCATCCTTGGAAGGCCGTGGTTAGCCACTGTTGATGCTTCAAAAGTTCTAGGGCTGGGAATATGACCATTAAAAATGGGCATTTGTCCAAACATTTGGTATTGTACCCTCCTGCTAAACCATCTCTAAAGAATGACTTACCTTTATGGTTGGAAGAGGAGGAGGAAGATGAAATCTACTTTGCCACCTCTTACCCAGTTTGTACCCTAGATTCTATTATAGGAGGGGGGAAACCTGATGAAGACAGCCTAATTGATCAAATCCTACAAAATCATTCCCCCAACACCATGGCTCTTGATGTGTTAGTAAAGAAAGTTGAAGATAACCCTTGGACTAATTTTTGCCTAGCTGACTCAAGTTCTACTCATGTCAAGATGATAGAATTTGGTCCAAAAATAACATTGAAAATAAACCCCTTTCTCTCTGCACATCAGGAAAAGGAGTTATGTGACATGCTAAGAGAGCATCTAGATTCCTTTTCCTGGAGTTATAAGTAAATGAAGGGAGTACACCCTTCAGTGTGTACACACCACATTTACATCAAGGAAGGCCGCAATCCAATGTGCCAACCTCATAGGAGAATGAAACCGGCCCTCAAAGATATAGTTAAAGAAGAATTGCTAAAGTTGTTAGATGCAAGGTTCATTTACCCCATCTCAGATAATGAGTGGGTGTCCCCTCTAGTTCTAGTCCCAAAGAAGAATGGAAAATGGAGAATCTGTGTGGACTATAGAGAGCTAAACAAAGCCACCAAAAAATACCATTAACCTCTACCTTTCATTGATAAAGTCTTGGATGGTCTTGCGGGAAAGAAGTTCTTGTCTTTTTTGGATGGATTCAATGGATACAATCAAATCCAGATCAGCCTAGAGGACCAATATAAAACCAACTTCACTTGTACTTGGGGTACCTTTTCTTATAGGATCCTTCCTTTTAGATTATGTAATGCCCTTGCCACTTTTGAGAGGGAAACCTTGAGCATATTTGCGGAGATATTCCATGGTTTTATCAAAATTTATATGGATGAGTTCACTCCCTATGGGTGTGATTTCCTGGAGGCTCTGTCTAACTTGGGGAAATTATTAAACAAATGAATTGAAATGAACTTATCGCTTAGTTATGAGAAGTGATTTCTTAATGAATGTAGGGACTATTCTAGGTCACTCAATATCCCAGGAAGGACTCCAAGTGGACCCAAATAATTTTTTTATCATAAAGAGGTTCCCTACTCCTCAGAAGAAAAGGGATGTCAGAAGGTTCTTGGGCTTAGCTGGATACTATAGGAGATTCATAAAGGACTTCGGCAAAGTAGCCTCACCTATGTTTGGACTATTGGCCAAGGAGTCTGAATTTTTCTGGTCAGAAAGTTTCCCAGAGGCCCTAGAAACCCTAAAGGAAAATTTGGCTATTAAACCTATACTCTAAGGCCCAAATTGGGCTCTTCATTTCTACATCCATGTTGATTCCTCTGAAAATTCTATAGGAGTAGCTCTAGGCTAGATAGCTGACAATTTACATTAAGCCATTTATTTCATCAACAAAAATCTGTCCAAGGCTAAATTGAACCATACTGTGACTAAAAAAGAGCTCATAGCTATTGGCCATTCCTTGAATAAATTTAGACGTTACATCATTGTATACCATAATTTTATACATACTGACCATGTTGCTATTAAATATTCAATGAATAAGATTGATGTGATAAGCCTCGTAGAGAAAATGTAGTTGTAGATTTTTTGTCTAGACTTGCTTTTCGTGCAGACGAGGAAGGAATGGTTGATGATCAAATTCCAGATGAGCATTTATTTTCTATTTCAATTCTCTCTCCATTGTTTTTTGACATAGCCAACTACTTAGTGGCTAAACAGTTCCCTCCAAATTTTTCCTCCAAGGAAAAGAGAAGAATTATAAGAAAGAGTGCACCATTCACTTGGATCGAGGGAAATCTCTTCAAGATAGGCCTATATCAAATTTTGAGGAGATGTGTTAGGGAGGATGAAGTATTTGGCATCCTTATGGCCTGTCATGATGGGCCTTGTGGAGGTCATATTGCATCCAAGAGGACATCCTTCAAGGTGCTGCAAGATGGATACTACTAGCCCACTCTACACCAAGATGTAAGAAGATATACCAGTCGATGTGACCAGTGCCAAATATTGGGGAAACCTACTCTCACGGATGAAATGGCTTTGCAACCTCAAGTGAATCTTGAACCATTTGACAAGTGGGGCATGGATTTCATTTGGCCCATTGATGCACCATCAGAGTAGAAAAAGTACATAATTGTGTGCACTGATTACTTGACAAAGTGGGTTGAAACCAAGGCTGTCAAGGTAGCAACAAAAGAGAAAGTGGCTGAGTTCTTAAGGGATAATTTGTTTTAAAAGTTTGGGTACCATAGAGAGATAGTCATTTATTAGGGTGCTCAATTCACCTCACACCTGATTGAGAATGTTTTGAGTCAGTATAGAATCAAGCACGGGAAGTCAACTTCCTACCATCCTCAGGCCAATGGACAAGTAGAGGTTACCATCAGAGAATTGGAAATCATTCTCACAAAGGTTGTGAGAAGAAGCAGAAAAGATTGGGATGACAAACTAGTGGAGGCCACTTGGGCCTATAATACAACCTGAAAGACTAACACTGGCTTCACCCCTTATGATTTGATCTATGGGAAGAAGGCTCTTCTCTCCATTGAGTTTGAGTACAACACTTTGAGAATGGCAGCACAGTTGGATTTGGATGTTACAAGGACACAACAAGAGAGGCTACTCCAGCTCAATGGTTTAGATGAATTCAGGATGCAAGCCCTCCTACACACGAAGGTGACTCAAGTACAAGGAAAGGTTTGGCATCACAAAAACAACAAAGACAATGTTTTTCAAGGAGGTGATTGGGCTCTGCTATATGACCCCAGGTTCAAGGACTTCAAAGGAAAATTGATGACTAGGTGGTTGGGCCCATATATGATAGAGAAGTCTCATGACAATGGGGTTGTGCAAGTAAGGACCATTGATGAAGAAGGTATCCCCTTGCTGGTCAATGAATAGATTGAAAGCCTATAAAAGACCTCTTTCAAGGGAAGAGTTCATGAGCACCATCAGTAAGGAAGTTAATGTGCTTGGAAGTGTTCTAGCTTCCAGCTCACCAAATTCTTGAAGATTGTTTTATTCTTTTATAAAAAGAAAAAAAGAAAAAGAAAAAAAATAAGGGACTTAGGTGAAAACCTCTATGAGGCACTTGATGCCAACTTTTGGGTTGAAATTCTCCTTGAGGTAGCCCAAGAGTGAAAAAAAAGGGGAAAAATAAAAAGATCTTTGGGTGAAAACCTCACTAAAGGCACTTAGGGTAGGCAGGCAGGTTGAAAACCTCCTTTGAGATGACCTGTGTTCCTTTCAAAAAAAATGAGGAAAAAGGAAAAGGAAAAAAGAAAATAACATGGAAGTGACCTCAAACCTGCCCACTAATACAATTATGTGATTTTTGTAGGTTTTTAAAGGAAACAATGGACACAAAGTTCAGAGGAAAAAGAGACAAGAAACACCTAATTCTTCCTTCATTCACTTCATATCCCCCATTCCTACCATGTATCCATCATCCATCCTCACTTCCAAGCATCAAAAACTAGTTTGTAGGCAATTTTCTGACTTCTACAGGATTTCTTGTAGTTATTATAGGTGTTTCCTGTCGTACTACACGATGTCGTGAAACTCTACAAGAATGGAATTTCGGTTGGGAAATATGATGCAAGCCTGTTTTATGTTGAAATAGGGGACCATACACCTCACCATGTCTCACCCAACACCAATTCATGACCATACCACCCCTTTTGTCCATAAAAAACCACTCAAAAATTAAAAATAACTAAATAGAGAAAAGTCCAAGGGTCATGCCTTCATTGGCCTCACTCACCTACCACTCCATCTCCACCATTTCCACCCTTTACACTCCTTCATCACCACCTATTCCTCCTCCAAGGGGAAAAAACAAAAAAAATGATGAAAAAGGTAGCTATAGGTTTCATGTAGTAACTATAGGAAACCCTCTAGCATCCTGTGCTCTCACAACAACACCTCTCCTTGCACTCACCTTCAACACCAAGGAAATCAAGGAGCTCCAACACCCCTACAAAAACTGTGACTCCCATCCAGAGCTCAGTAGCAGTAGTAGCAAGACCAAGCACCTGCACACAACAACAAGGAGGACAACTACATCAACAAGAAGAAATATACAGAAAAAGGACCAAAGGAAAAGAACTTACCTAAAAAAAAGAAGCACAATAGATCTATCCTCCAGCATGCTAAAACAAAGAAAAGGAAGGCACAAGTATGACACTTTATCTGAGTCCTTTCCTAAGTACAACATAGCAAAAGTGTAGGAAAATTAAAAAGTTGATTTTATAAGCTAGAGGTGGCCAGTTAACTTGGCCACCCTGAGCTCGAAAACAAAAAGTGAAATCATAGTCAACCTGATATGTGGCACCATCACATCAAAGAGGAATGAGTTTAAAATGTGGTTGAGTTTATTTGTAGGAGAGTGGGTGATGATTACGTGGAGAGGTTGCAAGATAGCTAATGTTGGGCCAACAATCCATAAGAGAAAATCACGTACATTTCCAACCAATATAGCACTCATAGGAATCGACAATAAAAATAAAATATTCTGAACTCTCATGCACCATTTACTAATTTCAATATCAGAGAGGACGGGACCACCTTGGAGATCCATCGAGGAGGTAAACCTGTTTCAACCACCCTATAGGAAACAACAACTACAGGAAATGCAAGGAGCTATAGGAAACAATGGAAATTCACAAAGAACGCTAAAAGGAGGTGCATAGGGTCTAGGTGCTCAAAAATTCTCCTCATCCAAAGAATCACAGTGAAACGTAGGTGGCTCACATCTACTATGCTTTGAATTGATAGCTAGGAACAAAAAAAATTGGGTTTTTAAGTGATTACAATGGGCTTGGGAGTTTAAAAAATTGTGAATAGTTTGAAAGTGTGTGGAGATAGGGAAAAATTGTAGCCATTCACCATCCTCATGACCCTAATAACTAAAGCTAAGCCTACCAGACTCCCTACAGTCATCCATCCAAAAAAGGAACATGACAGGAGGGTTTAACAAAAGGGAACCCACATAGACTTCCAGGATACACCTTCATCCCCCTCTAGTAGAAATATTCAGAAGACATAACTGGTTTGGATTATTTGAGCTGCTCAGAGGGTATTATGATGATGTAGCTCAAGATTTTTCCATGGCACTTAACCCTCAGGCTAGGATCAGTGCTACCATAGTGGTAAGAGGACTGTCAATCACAATTACTCCCAAAGTAATTAGCAGAATCACCACACTTCCTCAAGGGATGCCATGGAGAAAGGAGGATAAGGCTGCAAGCACTTTTGCAAAGAAGAACTTCTTCTTAAGGGATGAAGAGCCAATTGAGGATAAAAATGGGATAAGAAGGGAAAGCCTTTCCTACCCTTGGAATGAGGTAAGCTATCATATTCTTAAATATATTTTTGTGAAGGGAAGATCAATATAGTCTATGGTTATCAATTTTGGCTCCTCCATGATTTGAGATTTGGAGAGATGATACCCAATGACATAAGACTCAGTATACCCTACTTCTTCCTGAAATCAATAATAGACATGTTCTTAACATTCCAAGAGGGAAAACATAAGCAATTGGCACACAATGGAGTTACTAAGCTAATACTAGAGGATGCCCTGAGCGATCTCTGAATCCCCATTCAATGGTCCACATTCAAAGACATGGAAAATGAGGCTTTGATTGGTATAAAAGCCCTTGAATATTATATGGACAATATCTCTAGTGCTAGAGAAGAGGAAGAATAATAACCTGAAGAGGAAGAAGAAGAACCTGAAAATGAATGAGAAGAACCAGAGGAAGAAGACGAGGAAGAAACAAATAAAACAAAGGAAGAAGAAGAAAAAGAAGAAGGACAAGAGGATAAATGTGAAGAGAAAGAACAGGAGGAAGAAGCAAGCCCTGAGGAACACACCAAGGAAAGGGAGGAATATTCGAGGTTGTCTCCTGAACCAACTGAGAGGGAGTCCACTGCTGCCTTGACTGCCCTAAGAACACCTGTCAAATCAAAAGGGAAAAGACAAAGGCGGACTCCCCTATATTTCAGAATAAGGAGGAACAATAGGATCAAATAGGGGAAACCACAAACACCCACCAAGACTCCTATCATTGTCAAGGACTCACCAAAAGAGCAAGAAAGCTAGTCTCCTTGGAAATAAAAGTTGAAGAGCGAACATCAAAATAGGTTTCCCCAAAGTCTCCCATCACCTATGTTAGGAGGACTATCACCAGGTTAGAATCAACAAAGAAAAACAAGGAATCTTTGACCCCATTTCAGAAAGGAAAAATCCGCCTACAAGAAACTCTGTCAGTACTACAGGAAACAGAGAAAAATCAACAAGAAGGACAACAAGGACAAAGGAAAGGTAAGGAAGCAGCAACACAAGTGTAGGAGGAGGCAGATTCTCCAAAGACATCAAAGGGATATCCCGAGAGCTGCAAGAACATAGCCCATAACCCAATCTAAGCTCTTATTATAGATTCATTGAGGGAGGCATAGGAATGCCATAGAAATTTTCCATCCCTCTCTTATTTGAGCTTAAAAAGAAGAGAGGAAGGACACGTCGCTAGATGCAAATTACTAAATCAAAGAATGTAGAGGATGTGGACAATATGGAAGAGAAGCTACTAGAGATGGGCAAAGAGTTGAGTAGGATAAGAGACAGGGAACGAACTATGAGATCTCAACTAAACAGAGAAAATACATGGATAAGGAGCCACGTACAGGAAAAATAGATCCAATTGGAAACCATGGCAAGCCTCTCTAAGGAGCCACTCCAGTGCAATATGCCACCAAAGTCATATGCCTTGTACCTCAAAGATCAATGGATGAAATTTCAGATAAAGACACTAGCACAATGGGGGACCATGCATTTCCAACACTATATGAAGTTCATTGAGCTATGTCACCAAAGCACCCTAGAGGATAAGGCCAAGATATCTAAATTATACTTATACAACTTGGCCTTAACAGACTTGAAGGTGTGGGACCGCAATGCAAAGTTGTGGGATTTACAACTAATGGCCCTTACATCATGGATGAGTCATGAGGTGGCTATGGCTAAGGAGGTGAAGAGGGTGTTGGAAAGAGAGGGAAAAGAGGCCCTTTACATCAGAGCAAAACAAATCAATTCTATGGTTGTCATTAGCATCCACAACATCATTGCCAATGATCCCCAGCTTGCACCAAGATACCTAGCTACACAATAGCAAGCAGTCACAAATATTTTGGACACCTTGAGATGGCTAGGAGATGAAAGCGAGCAAGCATGCGAAAGGAGATGGGGCACTATACCATACAGCCTAAGCATAAGGGAGTCTCATTCCCTTGAAATAATGAGAGATGCACTAAAAAGGACTCCACTGTACAAGAAGGCACTACAGAGACTCAAAACCAATTGGATTGGTTTGAAACTTAGTCCACCCTTGCTATTGGGTATGCTAGAAGGCAACAACGAGGAATAGGAAAGAAAGTAGTGGGAGGAAATATAGAAGCATGCAGGATTTTATCCACAGGAGGAAACTCGATCAACAGAGGCCTGGGATTTCAGAGAGGCCATAAGAGCTATGAAAGACATGGACATAGACTAAGTTTCTCAGAGGATGAGAAACACTTTCAGTAGGGGGTGATGATGAGGCTCATCAATAGGTAAATTATATGGGCCTTAATGCCACTCTCCAACATATTAAATCAGCTTTTCTCACATTTCTTTACATATTTTATTATATTTTTGTTAGTGAGAAGGGTAAAGGTGATATGATATGTCATGTGGCCTAATGCGCATTAGTTGTAGGATTTAGAGTAGGTTTTGGCTAATTTAAGTGCAAGAGGTTTTTTAGGAGATTTGATCTCCCTCCATAACTCCTTAATCACTTGAATATTCCTCCACCAGATCTCATCATCTCAGAGTTACAATCAGCTAAGCCCACTGAGTTCATTTGAAGCCAAGCCAGTGATAGTTGAAGACAAGTTAATATCGAGTTTGGGAGCCAAGACTCCCTAATTTTCAGGAATTTGTTGGTAGCTTCAGTTGCATAAATAAGAAGACCTAGGGCCTCATTAGGATTTGACTTTTTATTGTAGCCAGGAGGAAATTTTGAGCTTAAGATATTGTGGTTGTTATTATCATGTCATTTTTGAAATTTTTGTGATAATGAAAAGGGTTTCTTTGATCCATCACTAAGTTGACTCAGAGAGCTGAAGCTCTTGGGTTAGGGCCCAACCCTAGCACTAGAGGTTCCTCTTCATTTTATACATTTATCCTTAGATTATAATCATAGGTTAAATGCTGAAATTATTTCTATTTTATTTAATTTTCAAGTCTTTGAATGATTCGTTAGTTTTTCTTTCATTAGTTGGAGAAGTAGATCAGTATTACAGTAGGTAAAGAAAAGACTTCATAAAAACTTGTGACAATGGCCTCATACTCATCTCCCTTGTGGATCATGGTTTCAAGATCCAACTCTCATAGTCCAAAAAAAATAATTATCTTGTGGTTATCGCATATCTTAGGGTTTCTTGTTGAGTAGCTCATTGTTCATGATTCCTTAGAAGCACTTGAAATTGTCATTTTGGTTTCATAATTTTTCTCTAGATTAGAAAGCATTCCATTCCATAGAGTTGATCCACTAGCCATCAATAAACCATTTTTCTTAAATCCAACTCATATTTTCCACATTTACGTAAAATTGTGCATAATCGAAGAAATGAATATGTGTTGTTGTAGGAGTTGTTGATCTACAGGGAGAAATCATTCCACCAACGTCATCTAATTCTTCTCCATCTCTCGCCAAACCCTACCAACTATCAAGTCAGATTTTTGTTTTGTAGCACAACATGGACAACCCTTCAGCAAATCCAACCACCCTGAGGGATTGGGCTAATCCTTGGATTGTGTTCACCTTTCCCATACCTTATTCGACCATCATCCACCTTCCTAAAACTTCCTTTCAGCTTCCCTACCTTCCTACAACTTTCAACCAAGTTTCCTATCGTAAAACGAGACATCCTATAGTAACTACAAGAAATCCTATAGCAACTACAAGAAACCCTATAACAACCTGTTTCAGACTCTTTTGGGAAGAAATAATGACCAGAGCCTAGGGTAGGCCTTCAACTTGACCTCCATACCCCTCAATGCCATCTTTGACCAGTTTTCCCATACCTTTCTCCCCTGCAAAAGATCAGCTTGATTAGTCTAGCATTTGCATTTCTAAATGGAAAACTGAAAGATTATTTTCTACAATATTTAGCTAGTGCATGCATATATCAGTCTTAACAATATTAGGATCATTTCCATGCCTACTTAGTATAGATAACTAGATGATAGAATCGAAGGTTAAATTAAGTTTCTTCTGCAAGTAATGTGTGTTAATTCCTAGCTAGGTGATTTCATGTCATTTTCATAGCACTTTCTATTCAACACTTTCATTTCCTTAACATAGGAATGCATTTACTTTTTGCATTCAAAATAGCTTTACATTCACTGTGAGTAGTCAACCTCCTTCTAGTCAATAGAACATTGTTTGAAAATCCCTAATGGTCTATCACCTCAGTTGAGAAGTGACAAGAGTAGATTGTTGCATCTACTATGCATATAGAAATGTCACCTCCGAGGTTGTATGAACCCTGGGTTGATAAAGTAAATTTCGTCGCCCTAAGAGTTGCAACATGCTTATTGCGATACTAGGGCTCATCAGGAAGTAAAAATTTTGTTACTCTTTTGAAGACCTACCCTTTGTATCTAACTCATGATGTGAAATTATTGGCCCCAATTACATTGTTTTATTAATATAATTACCCTTATCCATTTCGTTGAAAAAAAATGTCCAAGCATTGAAATTTCTTACATCAAATATACATCTAGGAATTGAACATAGTTACCAACTTGATGAGAACCCTTCACTGTTCATGTATTTAGAGGTCACACAAAATGGATTTTTTAACTCCCATTTCAAAACAATGTGCTACTAACAATACATTTTTCTTTTTACGATGGTGAAATTACTACATTTTGCAACCATGATCTTACCAGCATTTAGTATTAACCATCACATTTAAAATTGGGGCAAACAACAACTACATTTTCCCTTTTACGAGGTTGAAATTACTGTATTTTGCAACCATGATCTTAACAACATTTAGCATTAACCATCAAATTTAAAAGTGGGACAAGCAACAACAACATTTTTTTTCGAAGCCGAAAATGCAATGCATTTTGCCTTTTGCGAGGTTGAAATTACTACATTTTGCAACCATGATCTTAACAACATTTAGCATTAACCATCAAATTTAAAACTGGGACAACTTCTTTGAAACTTTCAGACTTCACAACTAGTATGTTTGCAACCAAAACCTTAAAATCATCCCTCCAATCAAAAAGCCATGCTCTCAATAGCAACTCCCTTTTCTACAACAAAAAAATTATAAGATTTTTGAAATCGTGGCATTAACAACTACTATCCTTAAAACCAAAATTTTAAGATTAATCATGAAATTGAAGTAGTATTATTAGTAGTATCCTCTTTTTTAGAGATTAAATTTATAACATTCTAAAATCCACCTCACAAAAACTCAACGTCATTGTAAAAAAAATCATTAAAAAAATAAAAATAAATAAATAAATATAAATGAAAATGAAAAAAATAACACTAAAATTTTAATAAAATTTATATATATATATATATATATATATATATATATATATATATAACAAAAATTAAAAATAAAATTTTTGAAAATAATTGTTTCGATGCTCTTTATCCTAATAAATGTTTAACATTTAACATAAACATTTAACATTTATATGTAGTTAATAAAAAATAAAACATTAAAAGTAATAAATAAAATGTTAATAGTAATATAAAACTTAATGTGCCTAAAAATTTAAATGCTGGTTCAATTAATAATAAAAATTTAAAGTCAATTTATTACATTTTGATTTTGTTATTAACTTTTGCCAGGCTTTCTCAATACCTTGAATTATCAATACCACATTCCCAAAAACCATAACTTATTTCACAATCAAAATATTTTATAACAATATGACACATTCTTAACTATGGATATTCACCCCCACTTTAGCATGGATATTATTCACATGTAAATAAGCTTTGTTACAATACCATGGGCCAATACTATGACTTATCAATACCACATGTAAAAAAAAAACTTATTTCACAATCAAAATATTTTACAAAAAATTAATTTTATTTAATTTATAACCATTTTTTTATTGTGCCAAGAGGCACTCTACAACTTAGTATGGGGTAACATTTACCATTTATATGTTGACTCAATACAAAATAAAAGTAATAAACAAAAAGCTAAAAGTAATATATAAAAATATTAAATGTAATATAAATCCCAATGCTTGTAAACATTTAATGTTGGCTCAATTAATAAAAAAACATAACTGATTTCACAATCAAAATATTTTATAAATATTTTATTTTAATTTAATTGTATAATATTTTTTAATTAAATCTAAAAACAAAAAGGCTATCATTACTTTTGTGATATATCTAAACCCTCTATGTTCATGATTATTATAAAGATTCTCATAGAAATTAAATCATGGTTTTAATAAAATTAAAAATGAGAAAATATTTATATATAAATATGTGAAATTTACATAATATAAATAATAATAAGAAATTTTCTTTTGGTAAAAATCATATAAGAGGGTTTTTGACCGACGCCTTTCGAACCAACCAATGTGTAGTTCATCATCAGGGCCAGATGAAGAAGCGCCCAACCAATGTGTAGTTCATCATCAGGGCCAGATGAAGAAGCGCACCAAGGCAAACAATGTGGTTCATGATCAGGACCACATGAAGAAGTGGACCAAGGATTAGGATTAGGACCAGATGAAGAAGTGGACCAAGGCGAAGGCTGAAATAGAGAGCAATGTAGACAACTATTTTTGAAAAATAATCTTTAAATTTTGATATTAATTTATTAATTTATTAATTTATGGTCGATGATGAACCACACCAGGGCAAATAGTGTGGTTCATGATCAAGGCTGTATGGTTCATGATCAAGATTGGATGAAGAAGCAGACCAAGGCAAAGGCTTAAATAGAGAGCAATGTAGATGACTATTTCTTAAAAATAATGTTTAAATTATGATATTAATGTATTAATTTATGGTCCTAATGATGAACCACACCAAGGCAAACAGTGTGGTTCATGATCAGGACTGGATGAAGAAGCCCACCAAGGAAAAGGCTTAAATAGAGGGAAATGTAGACCATTATTTTTGAAAAATAATATTTAAATTATGATATGAATTTATTAATTTATTAAGTAACTCTTATTTTAAATGGCTAGATTTTGAAAAATAATATTAAAATAAAATATTATTAAAAATCCTATTAATAAGAAATGATTGAAAAATATAACTAACAACAATAAAAAATTCAAAGTCAAACACCAAAGCAAGAAGGGAGGTCCAAAAAGGAGTCAAGACAGTAATTGAGATATAATCATTTAAAAAAAATAATTAATGGAAGAACAAAAAACAAAAAAAATACTAATGGGAAATAAATAAAACAAAATAATACCAAGTTAAAAATATAATTAAGTTCAAATAAAATTAATAAAACAGGGTCAACAATAAAATACGGGGTTGAGGCCCATTAGTTGTGTCAAAAAAATCTCTTATGTGATTTCTAGCGAAATACTTTTCTTAATTCATTATGGATCACAAAAGTATGATAAATAATATTATTATGAACCAGCATAGATCCATCTTAACTATGTATCATGGTAGTGCATGATTGCATAGATCCATCTTAACTATGTATCATGATAATGCATGATTGTTTTAAGATATTATTAAGAACCAACATAGATCCATCTTAACTATGTATCATGGTAGTGCATGATTGCATAGATCCATCTTAGCTATGTATCATGATAGTCCATGATTGTTTTCAGATGTTCATTATTGTATTTTTGTATTTTCTGACATGATTGACCCAAACTATAGATTTAATAATTTAAAACCAATTGAGGTTTTTTTAATTTAGATACTTTCTTAAACACAATATCATGGAATCAAATTTAAGAGAGAGAGAGAGAGAGAGAGAGAGAGAGAGAGATGGGGGGAAGAGAGAGGGGGTAATAACAAATACATAAAGAGATAGAGGTGGAGACAGAGAGAGGGCGGGACAAGGGAGAGATGGGGGAGAGTGAGGGAGAGAGGATAGGAGGGAAACCAAGTGAGGTTTTTTAATTTAGATACTTTCTTAAACACAATATCATGGAATCAAATTTAAGAGAGAGAGAGAGAGAGAGAGAGAGAGAGAGAGAGATGGGGGGGGGAGAGAGAGGGGGTAATAACAAATACATAAAGAGATAGAGGTGGAGACAGAGAGAGGGCGGGACAAGGGAGAGATGGGGGAGAGTGAGGGAGAGAGGATAGGAGGGAAGAGAGAGAAGAGGAGTGGAGAGAGATAGGGAGAGAAGGGGACGAGATAGTGGGAGACACAGAGATGGAGGGGAGAGAGAGAGAGAGAGAGAGAGAGAGAGAGAGAGAGAGATGGGGGTAGAGGGAGGTGGGAGAGGATGCCAAAGATAGGAAGGAAGAGAGAGAGGACTCAATAGAGAGCAGGGAGAGAGAGGGAAGGAGAGGGAGGGGGAGAGAGAGGGAAGGAGAAGGAGGGGGAGAGAGAGAGAGAGAGAGAGAGAGAGAGAGAGAGAGAGAGAGAGAGAAGGGGAAGAGAGAGAGAGAGAGGAAGAGGGAGGGAGATAGAGAGATATGGAGAGAGTGTGTATTTTTTGGGGTGAGATAGAGAAAGGGAATAAGAAAGAGACACATAGATACAAATATAGATATTATATAACCATCCTAGACCCATCTTAACCTCAGATCTATCAAGCGCCAAGAGGGATCAAATCTCCAAAGATGCAAACCTTTCCTCATGTTTTTCACTCAAAAAAGAGGTATTCACCTAGAGGCATTTGATCCCTATTGGTACTTGATAGATCTAGGGTTAAGATGGATCTAGGCTGGTTTTAAAAAACAAAAAAGTATTTGTAAAAAACTATAAAAAAATAGGTAAAAGTTTATATTTTAGTTTGTTTGTTTTGCTTTTATTTTCTTTTATTTTTTAATTGGAATGAAATCATGGGAAGATTATCTCTCTAGATTTCATGGATGGTAAACTAGGTAGGTAAATATGAAGCCTTGCCCCAAGGGAGTTAAAGAAATTCGAACACGTAATAAAAGACAACTAGGAACAATGTTGATATATGTTTTTGGATATATGTTGTGTGAGAGTTTACTGATGTCCTACATTTCATGTGGTCTCACAGCCCATCATCCAAGTCTCCATGATGATGGGTGGTGGGATCACTCGAAACATAGGACATCATTAAATTCACACACAACATATATCCAGAAACTTATATCAACATGAGTACGGGTTCTGGAAATATACACTCACAAACTAGTAACAATATAAAAAAACCTCGGCCATTCTTGAGACTAGAAATACAAAAGATTTACTGAAAAATGCAACACCCCTCAAGGAAAAGTAAATATTTTAATTACTTTTAATGCACAAAAAGTATGGAAGTCTGCAACTCACTAGAAAATGCCCTAGATGAAAATGATCATTT
The DNA here is from genome assembly GCA_031772625.1 of Pinus tabuliformis. Taxonomy (NCBI): domain Eukaryota; kingdom Viridiplantae; phylum Streptophyta; class Pinopsida; order Pinales; family Pinaceae; genus Pinus; species Pinus tabuliformis. Next base: position 1,318,061,353 of record CM062816.1, on the reverse strand, counting down.
TACAAGACATTTATTCATCTTCCTAAGAGACAAATAATCTTAGTTGGGACAAGGGATTCAAGAGGGGAGAAGGAAGAAAACATGAACCTTGAAGACTTGGTTCCTAGTTGGAGGAGGTCCAAGGGAGGATAATAAAGCTATAAGCTTGTGACCCTCAATAGGACGTTGTTGAGGGAGGTAAAATGGTGCTAGTTGGGGAACTCCTGATCTGGTTGGTGGCTAGTGGAAACCCAAAGATAGGTTAATAAGTCTGTGATTTCATTGGCTAGACTAGTGTGGTCTTAATGCCAAGAAGAGACCTTGTTAGGTAGTTGTCAATCAACTATTCTAGAAAATGAGAAGGATCACTGGGAGAACTAGATGTGATTTCCATTTTCATTGGATGGGAGGAGTGGTCTTTCTCCTAGTTGAATTCCTTGGCTAGCTATATCTAAACAAATAAGCGAAAAGTTGTTTCTGTTTTTTTGAAATTTGGTCTCCTAATATTATGTTATTATGATCTGTTGCTCAGATGGATGAAAAGATGAGTGGAAAGTTACCTCTGTTTGAAAATTTGTCTTTTCTTTTCTTTATTATGCTTTGCCAGCCAAAATGGAATTTAATTTTCATTTTAGGATATCATACTGGAAAGATTAATAAGTAAACAATGTCTAAAATTATTTTCAAAATTAGCAGTGGGAAGAGGATGAGGTTTAAAAATCAAGAAGGCCAATCATTATGGCTACACATATAGAGAGGGATGAAATATCATTAATTGGTGAGAAGAAGTCAATAAGTATATCTTATAAAAATTTTAATTAAAGCAAAGAGGAATCGAAAACTCTTCAGAATTTAATGAAAAACATTCAAGACTGAGACCTGATAAGTGTTTCTAAAAGACAACATATACAAGCAGTTATGGAACATAACCTAGAACCAATATTTTTAAAAGAAAACCTAGAATAAAATATCTAGGTACATTTGGAATAAGTATTTTCCTATAAACCTCTATACAAGTAATGAGAAAACTGGTTGGGGTATGTGAAATAATCCTTATAGTTAATATATGGAAATAGAAGAAATAACGATTAGTGGCATTATTAAATAAACTATGCCAAAAAAAGAAATGATATATATGAAGAACTATAACATAAACCCAAAATTAACAAGGCCGTAGGCCAATACGTTCCATAGCCATTAATGGAATAACAATCCCTTTATAAATAAGACCATTAACAAAAATCATAATTGGGACCCAAAATTAACAAGGCCGTAGGCCAATACGTTCCATAGCCATTAATGGAATAACAATCCCTTTATAAATAAGACCATTAACAAAAATCATAATTGGGTTTATAAATTTCATTGAGAACTCTGTCCAAAGCCACAAGCAATATCAATTTAAAAAAAAATGCATTGGAACTAAGTATGGAATGCATCTATTTGAAAACAAAATAAGAATTTAATTATGGAACAATACAGAAATCAAAGCCTTAAAGGCTAGCAAAAGTATCACACCTTCTTACATTGAATATGATAAATTCAGAAAAACCATATAGGACAAAATATAGATTTGGCCATTGAGATCACAAGCCTTAAGAAACCAAGATATTATATAGTACTATATAATTGAAGAATGCAAGAATTACAATTGGCCATGGGCTGGTCTCTTCCTTCAATAGTAAAAGATAAAAAGAAAAAAATACGCAGAAGGGGAAAAGAGCACCCTTGGGTAATGAAGTAGCGACGAGACGAAAGATTGCAACTGGATAAAGGTTCACAATAACCCTGAAACTTTATAATGCAGGACAACGAAAAAAATAAATGATGAGCAGGAAACCCAATCAGTGTGTAAGTGTAATATTAGATTCTTTATTAATAAGGCTGGAGATCGTAACAACAAATGATGGTCAGTAAAGAGGTTTTTTTTTCCAAACAATAATAAACCCTAGGAGTCAATATGCATTTCCACACAAGGGTTAATATCATATACACTAGGTTGTAGCAATTATTATCAAGAACGTTGTCGTTCAACTGTCCCTAAGCATCAGGGTAGCTAAACGACTTCTCTGAAAGACCTGAAATAACCAAACTGTAAAAGATAGCAACATGATAGGAACCTGGTAGCCCCAATGAGTTTTGAATAAATATTTTCCTGTAAACAAGTCATTATATTTATACAAGTAAAGTGAAAACTGGTGGGAGTAAGTGCAATAATCCTTATAGTTAATATATGAAAATAGAATAAATAACGATTAGTGACATTATTAAATAAATTGTGAAAAAACAAAAAAAAATGGTATACACAAAGAACTATAACATAAACCCAAAATTAAACTATAACATAAACCCAAAATTAATAAGGCCCTAGACTACGTTTCATAGCCATTAATAGAATAATGATACCTTTATAAATAAGACCATTAACAAAAATCATAATTTGGTTTATAAATTTCATTGAGAACTTTGTACAACGCCACAAGCTAACCTGCTAGATATGGATTATGTTGTGGTTTGAGAATATCAATTTAAAAAAAGAATGCATTAGAACTAAGTACGGAATGTGTCTATTTGAAAACAAAATAAGAATTGAACTATAGAACAATAAAGAAATCCAAGCCTTAAAGGATAGCAAAAGTATCACACCCTCTTACATTCAATATGATAAATTCAGAAAAATCATAGAGTACGAAATACAGATTTGCCCACTAAGGTCACAAGCCTAAGAAACCAAGATATTCTATAGTACTATATAATTGAAGAATGCAAAAATTACAACTAAATGGGCTAGTCTCTTCCTTCAATAGTAAAAGATTAAAAAAAAAAAAAACACCGAAGGGGAAAACAACACCCTTGGGTAATAATGTAGTGATGAGAGATCGCACCTGGATAAAGGTTCACAATAACCCCGAAACTTTATAATGCGAACAAAATAAATGATGAGCAGGCAACCAAGCACTCTTTAAGTGTAATATTATATTCTTTATTAATAAGGTTGGAGATCGTAACAACAAATGTCAAAAATCATACATCACTTAATGGTCCGTAATGAGTTTCTTTTTCTTCTAAACAATGGTAAACCCTAGGAGTCGATATGCATTTCCAAACAAGGGTTAAGATCATACACACTCGGTTGTAAAAATTATGCCCAAGAACCTTGTGGTTCATCAAACTGTCCCTAAGCCTCAGGGCAGGCCAACGATTTCTCTAACATACCTGAAGTAACCAAACTATAAAACCAAACTATAAAAGATAGAAACATGATAGGAACCCAGTAGCCACAGCCAGCCAAATTCGTAACTGGAACTAATGCGGTTCAAACTTGAAGGGGGCAACACAATAAATCAATTAGCTAGAGTGCCCCGAGAGGAGATAACATTGTGAAAAGTCACCCATAACCAAAGTATACCAAACATTCAGCCATGAATAACCTTTAAAAGCAGCAGCAACATTTTAGCTTGTGCACAGAAGCAAGAATACTGCAAGACCAGTATGATCACAAGAGTCCCACCTATCACAAACCAGAGCACGTAAAACTGCTAGGAATGAATTAATAAGTTAAAAAAGACTGGAACCAGAGGAAAGAAGCAATTCAGAGAATGGGTCTCTTCTAGTAGCGCCCCTGAAAGAAACTCCTCACTCCGGACTTGTTACACAAGCGACGAGAAGAAGCAATGGAGGAATTAAGGGCGAAAATGCTAGTTGTGACAGGAAAGCGTTGGATAACTCCGAGTGTTAAGGATTAGAAAGTGTCAAAAGGGGAATGGTGGTAAATTGCCATGGCAACATTTGTGAATACCATCTGGGCACTCCCGGAATATACAGTAAAAACACCAAGAAGCTGTGTAAGCAATTATTGATGCAGGAACGAAACTAAAGGAACTCGGAGAATAATTTAATTACCTATCGCCCAAACAATTTGAAGCATAGGCAAGCAAACTTGAAGTCAAGCCAAAACCTCTCGAGAATTGCAAAGCTGATTCCGACGGAAGAAACCAAGCAAATGAATGGCTTACAACGTCGAGAGATAAGCGCAGTTATGCTCTAACCAACTCCTTCCAAATCTTGCCATCGATCTAAACCCAAAATATTGAGTCGTAGATCTATTACTTTGCTTGCCAGATGGCTCATTGTTGGATTGGTTTCAGTTTGGCCCAAAACCCAAGTCTGTACATACATCATAATAAAGTTAAAGTTAAACCATGTCGAATATCGTATCATGAGTTATGTCTTTGAAGGTAGAATACCAATGCGGCTACAAATATGTATATGTATACTTAAATTTGTCTATAACGCGACTTTTTGAAAGTTTTTCTGGTGGGTTTTTCCGGTCGAAATCCGGCAGGAATTTATTGGAATCGCAAGTTTGATAGCTAGTTTCTGCACAATGAAAGCGTCCCAGGGGTTTTCGAGGGTGTTGAATCCAAATATGCAGTTAAAAAACCATTTTAACTGCAACAAATCAAGATTTAACCTCAATTTCTTCCGCCGGATTCCGTCACCGGAATCTCCAAAAAATCGGATTATAGACAACTCCTGTCATAAGTTCCAATCATCAAGTTAAAACCTAAGCTCGTTATGGTGATAAACATCAATGCGATCAAAGGGTTGATTTCATCTCAATGACATAAAATAAATCGATCTCTCCCTCTCACATATATATATAAAAAGGGCTTACTTGATAATTAAGTTACATGGTGTGAATAAGTAGCACCTAGTTAAATTTCTTTTATTTGGGATTTTTGAGGGAAGTTAAAAAAATATATTAAAAACAATAATTAAAAGAAAAGAAAAAACAATAATAAAATATTAATTAATTTTTTTTCATAAAATTATTAGAAAATAAATAAATAAATATTGTCAAAATCTTTAGATGTGTGAATTGTGTAGAAAGATTTTGACAATATGAATAACTATGCAAATCTCCACTCATAAATAAATAATGTTTTTAAATAAATCTTGACAACTAAAAAATAAATTGTTATTTTTATTGGATTATACAGATATATATTAAATTTTAATTGTAGTTAATTTTTTTCTTGTATTGAATTTGAAAAAAAATCATTTAAAAAAAGAGTTGAAAATATAATGTAAATTTAAAATTCTGGATTTTTCTATATACAATTTTAATTATTTTTATTTAAAATTTAGTTAAAATATGATTAAAATTGTAAATTTGTTGTTGAGTGTATATTTGTTGTGTTTTTTAGTCAACCCAGTCTCAAGGAGAGCCTTGGTGTGCATCACTTATCAATTTAGAGAATTGAGGAAATATAGAAAGATTATATGCAACATGGTATATTTAGAAATGCAATTTAAATTTATTTTTAAATTGAAATAAACATTGTATCAACATTTTTCTAATATTTCTAAATAACTCCTACTTTTAACAAATGATTTTATCTTTATTACCAAAACTGTGAAGTTTCTTGAAAAATCCTTTTATACATATTTAATTCAAAATTATTTATTTATAACTTTAATGAACTTTTATATTGAAACTATGTTAAAATAATAAATATTTAAAAGAAAGTATACTAAGGTTACTTTGCCTAACTAAAATAAAATATAAATCCATCCCCAATTCACATATAAAATTGTAAATTTCTATCAATTGGAAATTTCTATTATTATTTAACTTATACTTATCATTAAAATCAAATTTATTTTATATGAAATTGCATTATTTAAATTTGTATTACTAAATTATCAATACTCATCTCATAAGTGTACCGACATCAAAGAAATTAACTTGAAGAAACTATGAAAAATTTACGACACTGTTAAAAAGTTGTTATATTAAATTGACACCAAAGAAATTAAGTTGAAGAAATTATGAAAGTTTTAAAACATTACTAGAAATTGGTTATATTAAGTTTGACAATTTTCATATAAAAATAATGAAAATATTATATCAAGTAAAAGATAAAAATTTATGTCTATTGTTTTGTTCTTACTAAAAACAATTCAAAAGAAAATCTACCAAGGTTCCCTTTAGTTTCTGGAATAATGAGTGCCCATGTATATATACAATTGCGCATTATTTTTATTTAATTTTGTGGTTTTATTAAAAATATCTATCCAAGTTTTTTAACAACTATTACTAATATTAAGTAATGCAATTGTGTCTGATAATGTGAGGTATGGTTCTTATTGGTTGACACCAAATCGTGTGTGAATTGATCGAGGTCGAGGGTATTTACGATAGGCCTTGAGGATCTGTGCAGGGGTCTTATCAATTTTTTAATTTTTTTATTAATATTAAAATAAAATAATACTAAAATAATATTAAATAAAAAAACAAGTACATATAAAAAAATAAATAAATAAGGGAGGATACACTATAATCAATATAGTACACACATCATGTCATTAGAGTAGAGATTCACATGTCATGTCATTAGAGTAGAGATTAATATAATGAGAATTGTACAAATTGTACACATGTCATTTTTACATATTTTTTTCAAATTTATATTTTTCAAATTATTTTTTGTGTAAAAAATTAAAAAATAAAACCCATAAAAATTGTCTAATACTTTACACCAAGGAGAAAATGGAATTTTTTATTTCAATTACAAGCCATTTGTGTTTATGGTACACAGTAATTAATATTTAATGTTAATTTTGAAATTATTTATATTCATTGTACATAGTAATTAGTGATATAATATATAGTAATTAATGATAGAGTACACAAAAGTCCATTCTTGCCATCATTACATAATAAGAGGGGAGACATTTCAACCAATCATATTTGAGATAAATAGAAATAAATTTTATTTAAAAAGAATAACTTTAATTTCATAATTTTAAACTATGGATATCTTTTAATTTTTTAAGCTAATGAAAAACTAATAATAACCTAATGAAAAATTGAATAATTTAAAAAATTATAATTATAACCTGAGGTTTAAGGTTTGTGGTGTTTAGAATAAGTATCACCCTTTACACAAATACCCCAAAATTTATAAAATATGTTAAAAACTTTGAAAGCTTATGTTACGACCAACCACCCACCAACGTAGTAGTAATGCTTGAGCTTATATTGGTTGCACATTTTTACATTCAACCATCACAAAGCAGAGTAAAATGTTGACTTTGTTTGGTTGAATGAATATACAAAATTTGCAATAAATAATTTCAAAAAGCATTTTAATAATAAAATTAATTTCACAATTAAAACAACAAAACGATATGTTTAGGCGAGCAGGATTAATAATAAAATTAATTTCACAATTTAAACAACAAAACAAGATCGGTCTAGGCGAGTAGGAAGATGGCATCGATAGTTACACACAGGCTTTCTTATCTCTTTTTATTTTTTCAGTATGAAAAAAGATGTATATATATTATCAAAATGGATCATGTACATTATTTCTACTTCATGCACCCATATTATTATAATAAACCATTTGGGATAGCATGTTCCTGCCTACCCATCATAAATATCCAGATAAACATATAGACAAAATATCAACACAAAGGATCAGCGAGTATCTGAAGCAGAATAGGATGGGGTGTTAGACATATACACCCATCATATTGGCACTATGAGAAGTAACAGTGATCATCCTCAATGCTAAGAATATCATTGTAAAAAGCCAAGTCACCAGCTAGTTGTCAATGTGTCTACATGATACAGGAAAAAGATTGTAGCCAAAATATACACAAAAATAGAGCAAAGTGATATCCTTCAGATTTAGCGAGGGATTGGGAATTCCCCAGTATTTAGAACATTGCCAACTTTAGCTGTGTTGCACAACATTAGATCCTCCTCCCTTTGGAAGAAAAAAGCATAGAAGAATTCACATAACATTGTCAATCAACCCTTATCTTCTGCTCATGGCATATTTGTACATGCCTTTCAATTCTTCTCCTCAAGCATTGCATCACTATTGCAGCCATCACCATCAAGTCTCTTCCCATTTTCTTTGATTACATGGATGGATGCTATTTTCCATAGGTTAATCAAATCACTTGCCAATAATTTGTAATTACTCAAAGCTTGCATCTTGTGGGTTGTTGTATTTTGTTGGAATTTTCAGATTTTAATCATCTTTAATGGTTAATAATAATGTGTAACAATAGGTTTCATTTTTTTAATTAAATACAAATATTAGCGTAATTATCAATTTACCTAGTGGGATCAAATATTTCAAGATGTAAAAAAATTATGAGTGCAAAGTTTGAGGAAAGGTTTGCATTTCAAGATATTTGATTCGTGTTAGCTCTTGATAGATCCAAAATTAAGATGAATCTATGTTGGATTTTAGTACAATATTCCCAAATAGAAAACATAAATCCATAAGATTTTCTCTCTCTATATATCCACGAGCCTAGATCCATTTTAACCTTGGATCTATCAAGTGTCGAGAGGGATCAAATATCTCGATGTGCAAACCTATTTTTTGATTGCAAAACTTAAGGAAAGGTTTGTACCTCGAGAGATTTTATCCCCCTCGACACTTGATAGATCTAGGTTTAAGATGGATCTAGGCTGTTATATATTACTATATAATATCTATATTTGTATCTATGTATCTCTTTCTTATTCCCACTCTCTATCTCAACCACAAAAAATACACACATTCTCTCCATATTTGTCATGTCTCCACATAATCGAAAAATAATAATAATAAAACCCACAACATTGAACTATAGCAAGAATTGGTTCAAGTGAATATGTTTACATACAGATATCGTATTTTACCACATGGAAATACACTAACACCATTATGTATATATTAATTTCTGCATTTAAGGTTTAGATTTTCATTTATGTTCTATGGATAAACATTTAAATATTACATTCCTCTATCCTCCCGAGCGATGGCAGGAGCAGGTATGAAGAAACTCTCCATCTGCTCACCAATTGTCCTTCCCACCTCGGCAACTATGCTCCATCAACGGTCTTCCATGCCTGAACTCATCCAATGGAAGAATGTTTCCCTAATATCTCTGGTTTTTCATCAGTGAGTTTCCATTGTGTTCTATTGGCATTACAATGCTAGGTTTGGCCCTCCAGTGACTTGTTTTCTCCATGGATTCATTGTAGGTTGCCATATGCTATGCTGTTGCGGCTAAGGCGTGGCTTAATGCCTCCGTTTCTACTGCAAATTCCACCCATTGCGTGGCCCTAACAGGGATTCCAATTTTTCTGAAAGCTTGACCTTGTGTAATGCTATTTTGTTCTTCTACTATCAAGGTAACACTTTACCTTTGTTTTGTTTCAGGTTCCTCCGGAGGCACCTTAGACCTCCAGGTAGCATTGCAAGGCGCTACTTCTAGAGCTCTGTCATGGCTTCGTGTTCTGGACAAAGTTATTTCTTCAGGTATGTGAAAGAATTTTTCTTCCTCTGATAACCTATAGATGAAAATTTTTTAATGGGCTCGATTATGGATTTCTGTTTAGATTTTGCTTTTCTTAAGCACCCGCTGCAGGGTTAATTCCTAGTCCTTATAGCGTTTATACTTTGATGATGTTATTGCTCTGTTAGACCTTCTGGGTATGCGTAATAGCTTTGCCCTTCTGAGGCAAGCCTTCGTCAATTTAATAAGTTATATTTACTTTAACAACATCATAGTTAGTGAGGGTTATTTTTTAGAAATTTCCTTAGGTTCATTATGAAGTTTTATTTATTAAACCCCTTGAGGTTGCTTTGATGAGGGTTCCAAACCCTAGTTGAACGTGTCATTCTTTTGTTGCAAGCTGTGAAGTACTAGCTCCAAGATTTCATTGTAAATTCGCATGTTTAGTTATTAAGTTGTAGTTCCAGCTTTTCGTTGTAATTTTACCTGTACAGATAATGTGTTTCCATTTCAAGCTTTCGCTATAAATTTGTTTGCACAGTTAATGAATTTCCTGTTTTTTTCAATCCCATATGAACTCATTCAATTGTATTCGAGATATCATGGTTGACTAGCTTACTTTATCTCTGAATTATGAATTTCAGTTACAAATCTGTCTTTTTGAATTACACGTTTGTTCTTGTCAAAATTTTCCTTGGCAATATTAATTTTAGTTTCTCCGGAATTATGGTTCGAGGTTCTGTTTTAGGCTCTAGCTCCATCGTGCAGACAATTCTATGCTTCGATGAGAGTGGTTTCAACGCGTGTCTAGTAATGCTATCCTTTGTTGGAATTTTTTTTAACCCCTGAGGGTTCTCAACCTCTTAGGCTACAAGTAATTTGAGGTTGTCTTGCCCTTATGTTTACTCTACTTTTGGTGACCCGCTACATGCCTATTAAAATTATTATTACGGTTATTTGTTTATTTGATTGCATTCAACGATTACAGGGTTTGAAGCCATTGTACTCAGCCCATTAGTTTGTTTCTTGTTTGATTCAATGATTCTTTATATTGGAGCAAGTTACTCGAATTAATCAAATTTATTTAACTACCCATACCTGTTTTCAAAAGCTACTGTTTAGCAGTCTTTATTTAAAATAAATTTAACTAAAGAAAAGATTTTCCTGCTTAATTTCCTATGTCACCCAAAAGTTCAATTATTGTTCTCCAGCTTCAAAGGTTGTACTATTTTTCTACTATTCCACAGAGTTGATCTTTTGTTTCCTTACAATATATATGCATACAAAATACAGTCCACTCTAGTGTCTACATGCCACATATTTATCTGGTTCAAGTATTAATATTCTTCAACCTTTAATTTCTTCTTGTACAGTTTGACAGCCAAAACAAACATAGTAGTTTAAATACTTACATGGATTTAGTCTTTACAATAGTCATCTATTGAATTAACAACTATAATTTATCAGATTTATCCTCCCAGCCATGAGAATTGCCTTCACGTCCAAGCCTCCCCACGAGTTTTTGCTCACAAAACAGATGCCTTCTTGTAAGACTTATAATTCACAGCATCCATGGATATCTGGTCACCACCAGACTTATCTCTCAAACCATTTGACATATTAGCATGATAGACATTCCCTTCCTTCCCTTTTCTCCTTAGTTATCTCAAGTACCAACAATTACCCTCTTGATCCCCTTCTTGGAGAATTCATATTTAGGGAAGTAGTTAGGGTTAGGTAACTACCTATCCTAACTTCTTGACTTGAGAGAGTTACAAGATTTGTTAACACTCCATATTTGTTTCATTCATGACTTATAAAATCTTAAATGCATAAATTTAAATAATAATAATGAGATACATTTTTGTTTTACTGCGGTAAATAAAATAATTACAATTTTCTGGGGACATCACATCCCCCCCCCCACTAAAATCAAACATCGTCTCGACGTTTTTCTGTGGCCAAAAGACCCGGACAAGTTTTGCTCATAACCTGCTCATCCTCCCAGGTGGCCTCATTTGGCCCAAATGTTTCCATTGCACTTTAACTTGGGTGATAACTTGTTTCCGCAACATTACCTCTCTCTGATCGAGTATAACCATAGGTTCAACCGAGAACTCGTCTTCCGGTTCGACCTACAAAAAAAATTAGTCAGTCCCTTCTACTATTAATAATTTTCTTTTGACATAATTATTAATTTTTTTTTACCTATATATCTTGGCAATTGATTATATGTTTACGATCATAAACATATTTTTTTAACACGGAAACATGGAAAACATTGTGCACACGAATGTGGCTGGACAAGGTGAGCTGGTAGGCCACTGGTCCAACTCGTGCCAGGATCTGGAAAGGGCCACAAAATAGAGGTGCCAAATTAGAACATCTACTCCATTGTAATGTACTCTTTTTAGCTCATACCCACACATAGTCGTGATCTCCAATTTGAAATTCCTGGAAATTCTTTTTTCGGTCAACAAAGTTCTTTTGTTGATCTTGAGATACCTTTAAATTGGAATGAACCTTCTTGACCATTTCCTCTGTTTCTTTTAATGTCTCAAGTACCAACATCAACTTATCTATTGGCCCTCCTCAACTAGAAGGTATTCGGCACTTGCACCCATACAAAACTTCAAACGGGCTCATTTGTAATGACGTACGATAGCAGTTGTTATAAGAAAATTCTACCAGACGTATGTAATCTTCCCATTTCAAGGGTTGATGTATTACATAAGTTTGAAACATGTACTCCACTACTTTATTTACCCTTTCAGTCTACCCATTCGCTTGAGGGTGGTAAGCAGTACTGAAGTGCAACTATGTGCCCAATCCCTCAAATAAACCTTTCTAGAAAGCTGATGTAAATTTTACATCACGATAAAAAATGATTATTTTTGGTAGCCCATGTAATCTAAAAATATTGTGCATGGATATGTTAGTGATCTGTACAATCTTGTAGGTTGATTGCAACGGTGTGAAATGAGCATATTTTATCAACTTATTCATTACCACGATTATCAAATCATTTTGATTTTTGGACTTAGGTATTCCTGTAATGAAATTTATGGAAATGGTCTCCCATTTCCATTCTGGAATTGGTAGTGGATGCAGTAACCGAACTGGATGTTAATGTTTCATTTTCACTTGCTGACATTCCAGATAGTGAGTCAAATAATTGACTACATTCTTCTTCATGCCATGCCAAAAATATTCTTTTCTAAGCGCAGTAATTAGCTACTGGTATCCAGGGTGGCCTGCATGTGGAATCTTATGATATTCATACAAAATTAACTCTTTAATACTTTTCTGGTTAGGCACATACATTCTTCCTTTATAAATCAACATACCTTCATGATTTATCTTGTATCCCAACTGTTGTTCATGGTTGTTCGAAACTTTAGCTTGCTGCCATAAAAACTGATAATCTAGATCACGACTAGTTGCCTCTTTGATCAACTCATTGGAGGTATTTTGTGCCTCATTGTAAGAGACTTCATAAATACAGTGTACCTTCCGACTCAAAGCATCCGAAACCCGATTCTCCTTACCTTTCAAGTGCTTGATCTAAAAGTCAAAACCACTTAAAAAGTCGACCCATGAGGCTTGCCTAGCATTCAAAGTGGGCTGCAAAAAATAGTTAGTTAAGCTATGATGATCAGTCATTATGATAAATTTCTTACCCAGAAGATAATGTTGCCACATCTTTAGTGCATGAATAACAACTATTAGTTCTAATTCATAGGCTAAATATTTATGCTCGTGCTCCTTAAGTTTCCTAGATTCATATGCAATCACTCCGCCTTCTTGCATTAAAACACCACCAATCCCTTTCTAGCATCTGCAAAAACCACATGGTCCTTATTTGGGTCTGCAATGCTCAAGATAGGCATGGTGGTTAGTAAATTCTTAAGGTGGTCAAAGCTCTTTGGCATTTTGTTGTCCACCTGAAGGTTTTTCCTTTCTTCTGCAGGGAGGTAATGGGGTATGCCACTCTGGAAAATCCTTCAACAAATCGCCTGTAGTACCCAGATAGACCCATGAATTACCTTATATCTGCCACATCCTTTGGAACTGGCGTCTCCATTATAGTCTTTATCTTCTTTGGGTCCACAACAATTCCAGCCTTGGTAATGATGTGTCCTAGATACTGAATCTGCTCTTTAAAGAAATTGCACCTACTGTATTTAGCATACAGTTGATGTTCTCTAAGAGTCTGCAACACTATTATGAGAAGTTCTTTATGTTCTTCTATATTCTGAGAATAAATTAGTATATCATCAATAAAAATCAACACAAATTTATCCAAGTACTGATGGAATATACTGTTCATGACACACATGAACGTCGCAGGAGCATTAGTCAACCCGAAGGGTAGCACAATGAACTCGTAATGTCCATACCAAGTTCTAAAGGTCGTTTTAGATATGTCTTCTTCCTTGATTTTGATCTCATGGTATCCCGAAAGTAGGTCAATCTTTGAAAACACTGTTGCACCCTTCACCTGATCAAACAAATCGTCTATACAAGGTAAAGGGTATTTATTTTTAATAGTCAGCTTATTTAGCTGGTGGTAATCCATGCCCATATGCCGTGTTCCATCCTTTTTTTAAACAGAAAGTATTGGGGCTCCCCAAGGTGATATGCTTGGGCGGATGTGTTTTTTATCCAGTAGTTCTTGTAACTGCATTTTTAATTTTGTCAACTCAGGTATACTCATGCGATAAGGATCTTGGGATACCGGAGCTACTCCCAGTATCAATTCAATGGTAAAGTCTATATATTTTTTTGGAGGAAGTCCCGGAATCTCTTCAGGGAATACGTCCGAAAAATTCTGTATTACATGTATACTTTCTAAGGAAGCAGATTTTTCTTTTGTGTTGGCATATCCCACCTGAATTTCATAAATTCAACACCCTTTTCTAATACACTTTGCTAACTGAGAGGCAGTTACTAGTCCTAATTTTAGGGGCCTCAATATGCCTTGAATTTCCTGCCTCTTTCCCTCCTCATCCATGTAGCAAATAGATTTTGTTTTACAATTTATGAGGTAACAATGTTTTTCCAACCAGTCCATGCCTATTAGAATGTCATACAACCCTAGGGGAAATACATTAAGGTCTTCCACTATGGACTGACCTGCTATTTTCAATGGGCAATTGTTGACCTTGGCCAACACACGTCTTTTTTCCCCAGTGGCTAGTTGTAATAACCAGGGATTTTTAAACTTAACGTCTTGTAAACAACATTGATCTATTATCTTAGGACTAACATAACTTAATGTAGCTCCTAGGTCAATTAAAACAGATATAGTTTGGTAAAAAAATTTACCTTCAAATTCCACCATGGTTGGCTGGTATTCTGCCTGATGGTCTTCAAGGGCAGCATTGATTTTTGGGATGCTTCTGGCTACTTCTCCTATGGTGGATGCCTCCTGAATCTATGAAATCTGATCAGTACCTTTGCGGTTGGGACAATTTTTGACATAATGTGGTCCTCCACATCCCCAACATTGTACTGGGGGTCTTGCTGCTATTTCAATTTTAGTTCTACCTGACTTCTCATTGGTTTTGGATTCATTGGGAAGTCTAAATCTGGATTGATTTCTATTCAGATTTCTATTTACTTGTCCTTTGTGGGGTCCTTTATTGATTATAGACTTGTTTCCCTTGCTGCCAACAGGGAACTTAATTCCCTTTTTGTCAGTCCATCTTTTCCCCACATCTCCCTTTTGTTTGTTTTGTTGATAGCATATCTGAGATTTATGTATAACCTCATCCATGGTTTTTGGGTTATCAAATTCGAGGCACTCCTTCATGAACATGACAAAATGCAGATAAATCGTTGCACCTTCACCTTTTCCTCCCGTATGTAGGGAACATACCGAAGTAAGGATGTAAATTTTGTAATGAACTCATCCATTGTCAGTTGTCCTAGTCATAGATCATGAAACTCTTTTTCCTTTTCATCATAGAATCATTCAGTTAAATATATTTCCTTAAAATACCTTTGAAATTTTTCCCACATTATGCTCTATTCACTCACCCCACGCACAGTCTTTACTTCTTCCCACCATAGGGTGGCTTTTCCTTGTAGCTGGAAAATGGCCAAGCGAGCTTTTAAATTATGATCATATTCATACAGCTGAAAGTACTTATTCATATTAATAAGTCAGGCTTCAACTACCTCTTCTTGCTCACCATCAAAGAGGGGCAGTTTTATTTTCTAAAATTCTCCTTGCAGTTCTATCCTTTGTCTTTTCTGTGTTTTGTGTTCTGATGCATTATCATACTTTTCTTCTTGATTTTCTTCCCCTCCTTCAGTCTCTAGATACTTTGTCTGATATTCTTGCTCTTTGGTCATATGCCCATGTTCTAGGCTAGGAATTGGTTGTCGCTGATTTTTTTTATCAGATAGACTCTTCATAATCTTCTCCTATTCCTACATCAGCCTTTCGTTATCTGCTCACAACTGGACCATCTCACTCTTCAACTCTTGCACAATTTCTAGGATTGTAGCATTGGCGTTGTGCGGTTCTTCTGCCAATTGTACCCATACCTCACAGTTGGTTTATTGAAAAGATGCAAGTCCTAAACCTGTCATGAATCTATGAGGTGTGTTGCATGTCCTCTTCATGTTAGCTGCTCTTGCTTCTTCTACTGTGTAAGCCACTTGTCATGTCTCCACATAATAAAAATAAATAAAAATTATAAAACCCACAACATTGAACTATAGTAAAAATTGGTTCAAGTGAATATGTTTACATATGGATATTGTATTTTACCACATGCGAATACACTAACTCCATTATGTATATATCAATTTCTGCATTTAAGGTTTGGATTTTCGTTGATTTTCTACGGATAAACATTTAACTATTACATTCCTCTGTCCTCTCAAGAGAATGGAAAAAGCAGGTCTCAGGAAACCCTTCGTTTGATAATGAGCTGTCCTTCCCACCTCAGCAACTGCACTCCATCGATGGTCTTCGATTCTTGAACTCATCCAACGGTAGAGTGTTTCCTTAATAGCTCTAGTTGTTCATCAGTGAGTTTCCATTGTGTTCTATTAGCATTATAGTGCTAGGTTTGGCCCTTTCGTGACTTGTTTGCTCCATGGATTCACTGTAGGTTTCCATATGTTATGCTACTGTAGCTAAGGCGTGGCTTAATGCCTCCATTTCTACTACAGATTCCACCCATCACGCGATCCTAATAGGTATTCCATTTTTTCTAAAAAGCTTGACCCTATGTAATGCTATTTTGTTATTCTGCTATCAAGGTAACAATTTTTACTTTGTTTTGTTTCAGGTTCCTCCAGAGGCACCTTAGCCCTCAAAGTAGCATTGCAAGGCACTTCTTCTAGAGCTCTGTCATGGCTTCGTGTTCTAGCCAAAGTTATTTCTTCGGGTATGTGAAAGAATTTTTCTTCCTCTAGTAACATATAAGTGGCAGAGTTTTAATGGGATCGATTATGGATTTCAGTTTAGCTTTGCCTTTTCTTGAGCACCCGCCGCAAGGTTAATGCCTAGCCTTTATAGCGTTCATATTTTGATGATGTTATTGCTCTGTTAGATCTTCTGGGTATGCAGAATAGCTTCGCCCTTCTGAGGCAAGCCTCCTTCGATGTAATAAGTTATATTTACTTTAACAACAACATAGTTAGTGAGGGTTATTTTTCAGAAAATTCCTCAGGTTCATTATGAAGTTTTATTTATTAATCCCCTTGAGGTTGCTTTGATGAGGGTTCCAAATCCTAGTTGAACTCATTATTGTTTTGTTGCAACCTATGAAGTACTAGCTCCAAGCTTTCATTGTAAGTTCACATGTTCATTTATTAAGTTGTAGTTCCAGCTTTTCATTGTAATTTTTCTTGTACAGATAATGGGTTTCCATTTCAAGCCCCTATGACCTCATTCAATTGTGTTCGAGATATCATGGATGACTAGCTTACTTTGTCTCGGAATTATGAATCTCAGTTAGAAATCTGTCTTTTTGAATTACACGTTTGTTCTTGTCAAATTTTCCCTTGGCAATATTAATTTTAGTTTTTCAAGAATTATGATCTAGGGTTTTGTTCTGGGCTCTAACTCCATCATACAGAAAATTCCATGCTTTGATGAGAGTGGTTTTGACCCGTATCTGGTAATGCTATCCTTTGTTGGACTTGTTTTTAAGCCTTGAGGGTTCTAAACCTCTTAGGCTAAAGGTAATTTGAGGTTGTCTTTCCCTTTTGTTTACTCTACTTTTGGTGACCCACCACATGCCTATTAAAATGATTATTGTGGTTCTTTGTTTATTTGATTTCATTCAGTGATTACAATGTTTGAAGCCATTGTACTCATCCCATTAGTTTGTTTCTTGTTTGATTCAATGATTCTCCATGTTGGAGAAAGTTACTTGAATTATTCAAATGTATTTAACTACCCATACCTATTTTCAAAAGATACTATTTAACCGGCTTTATTTAAAATAAATTTGACTAAAGAAAATACTTTCCTTCCTAATTTCCTATATCACCTGGAAGTTCACTTATTGTTCTCCTGCTTCAAAGGTTGTATTGTTTTTCTACTGTTCCACAAAGTTTATCTTTTGTTTCCTCACAATATATATGCGTATAGAATACAGTCCACTCTAGTGTCTATAGGCCACATATTTATCTGGTTCAAGTATTAATATTCTTCAACCTTTAATTTCTTCCTATACAGTTTCATAGCCAAAATAAACACAGTAGTTTAAATACTTACCTGGATTCAGTCTTTACGACAGTCGGTTGTTGAAGTCACAACTATAATTTATCAGATTTATCCTCCCAACCATGAGACTTGCCTTCAGGTCCAAGCCTCCCCCCGAGCTTTTTCTCACAAGACAAATGCCTTCTTGTAAGACTTATAAGTCACAGCATCCACAACTATCTGGTCACCACCAGACTTAGCTCTCAAACCATCTGACATATCAGCACAACAGACATTCCCTTCCTTCCCTTTTCTCCTTTGTTATCTCAGGTACCAACAATTACCCTCTTGATCCCCTTCTTGGAGAATTCATATTCAGGGAAGTAGTTAGGGTTAGGTAACTACTTATCCTAACTTCTTGACATGAGAGAGTTACAAGATTTGTTAACACTCCATATTTGTTTCATTCATAACTTATAAAATCTTAAATGCATAAATTCAAATAATAATAATAAGATCGAGTTTTTGTTTTACTGCGGTAAATAAAATAATTACAATTTTCTGGGGACATCACAATATATATCTATATATCTCTCTCTCCTTCACTCTTCCTCTCCATCTCTCTCTCCTTCACTCTTCCTCTCCATCTCTCTCTCTTCCGCTTCCCTCTCTCTCTTCCCCTTCTCTACCTCTCTCTCTTCCCCTTCTCTACCTCTCTCTCCCCCCTTCTCTCTCTCTTCCCTCCCGCTCTCCTCTCTCCCTCACTCTCTCTACATATCTCCCTTGTCACTCCCTCTCTCTCTCCACTTTTATCTCAATGTATTTCTTCTTCGCTCCCTCTCTCCACCCCTCCCTCTCTCTCTCTCTCTCATCTCTCTTGAGTCCTCTCTCTCTTCCTTCCACTCTCTCCCTTTCTCTTTCACCTCCCTATGTCACTCCCCCTCTCTCTCTCTCTCTCTCTCTCTCTCTCTCTCTCTCTCTCTCTCTCTCTCTCTCTCTCTCTCTCTCTCTCTCTCTCTCTCTTCCATCCAATTCTATCGCTATCTCCCTCCCTCTCTCGTTCTTTCTATCCCCTCTATCTCTGTGTCTCCCTCTTGCTCTCTTCCCCTTCTCTCCCTATATCTCCCCTCTCCTCTTCTCTCTCTTCCCTCCCCTCTCTCTCCATCTCACTCCCTCTCCCTCTACACCTCTATCTCTTTATGTATTTGCTCTTTCCTCCCTCTCCCCTTATCTCTTTCTCTCTCTCCCTTCCTCTCTCTTAATTCCTCTCTCTCCCACCTCCCCCTCTCTCTCTCTCTCCCATCACTCTCTCTATTTGCCCTCAAGATCTGACAATATCTTCATCCCTCTCTCTTCCTGTCTCTGCCCCACTTTCCCCTCCCTCCCTCAACTTCTTTGCCCCCTTTTCCCCTCCGTCCCTCCCCCTCTCTCTTAAATTTCATCAAATTACCTAAATTAAAAAGACTCAATTGGTTGTATGTTATTAAATCTATATTTTGGATCAATCATGTCAAAGAAAATACAATAATGAAAATCTTAAAAGAAGAATGCACTATCTTTCCTCTATTATTGTTAGTCACTTTTCTTTCTCTCATCGCTTGGATCCCTAGTTAAGATAGATATATCTCAAAAGTAATTATAACATTTTACCTCTTAGATTGAATTAAAAAATATTAAAAAATAAAATATTTATAACATATTTTGATTGTGAAATAAGTTGCGGTTTTTGGGCATGTGTATTGATAATCCATGGTATTGGCCCATGGTATTATAACAAACCCTATTTACAAGTCAATAATATCTATGATAAATTGGTGGTGAATATCCATGGTTAAGATTTTTGTCATATATTCTTATAAAATATTTTGATTGTGAAATAAGTTTGTATTTTTGGGCATGTGGTATTGATAAGCGATGTATTGACCAATGGTATTGTAATAAAGTCTATCCACAATTTCATAATATCAATGGTAAAGTGGGGATGAATATCCATGGTTAAGAATTTTTTCATATTGTTATAAAATATTTTGATTGTGAAATATGTTATGTTTTTTGAGCATGTGGTTTGATAAGCCATGGTATTATAACAAATCATATTTACAAGTTAATGATATTCATGGTAAAGTGTAATATACCCAACCAACCTACATTGGATAACTAATTATTAACATAATGTAAAGTATTTAACCCTAGATTTGTTAATAAGATAAGGTAGTTAGGGTTTGGTATAGTGAAATGGCCATGGAATAATCGTTTTCACTCGGAGGGTTGTTGTGAAAAAGGTGATGAGCCCCAATTTTGGTACAATTTGGGCTCATTTTTGGCCTATTTTGCTTGCTCAAACCATTCATTTTTATTGTTTATGCATACACTTCTTAGTTTATTCATGTTGTTTGTAGGAGAAAGGATAGGCACTTTATCCACGTAGCTAATGCATTGTGATTCCAGGTTTTGGCATTAAAAGGGAGCAAAAGACAACGAAAAGGTGGCAAGGAGACAACGAGTTGGCATTGCTGACATAAGGAGAGGTTGTCCACGGTTTTTGGGGACATTCCTCGTGATCCTCACCAAGAACTCCGAGCCCACTTCAGCCTCCCTCCGAGCTTAATACACGGCCAGCTGTTCTACAGGAACAACAGTTCAAAACTGCTCTACAGGAAACAGCATTTATGACCATCCTACAGGATCAGCAGTTAAACTATAGATTGAACAGCCGAGCTCCTAGAATCATGGATATCTATTGGAGCTTCGTTTTGTATAAGTATAGAAGCCTTAGCCTTGGTTAGGTGGTTGAAACTCTCGTATTACTATTGTAATTTTGGAGCACAGCTCAAGTTTCGTTCTCTTTTGTAAGCCAATTTGGCATGATATCAGTTATGAATAAAGAAGACAGTTTGTGATCTAGTTCTGAGTTCCATAAGGAGACTATAGCTCTCAGGTTAGGGCCCAACCTGAGAGCCATAGATCCCCTCTGTTGTAGTGTTATTTCCATTTCATTGCAGCATTGTGAGCTTTCCATTTACACATGCAATTCGAATTACAAGTTGATGAGTTGGTCTTTTTCATGAGTAGATAGGATTTGCTTATGGTGAGTTTGTTTACAGTCATTTAGAGTAGCAGAGGATAGATAGAGTCCATTGGAGCTCCAACAAAAAGGTTGTTAGGACTCACTGCCATCTTTCTTGAAGATTGGGGTGCAGCCCAAAGCTAGCCACCAAAAACACGCATTTCTTCACTTGATGATTGCTGCAATACAGTCACTGTTACGTTAGATGCTTCCTTGTCATCCACTCATGCACTGCACTTCCTTACCACAGCTTCATGCACGTTCTCTTTCACATTTCGATTGCTGCTCATTGAATTTACAAGCACAAGTAGTTTAGGTTGATGCATTATTGGTTAAGTAACAGTCATAATCATTTGTTTCACTTACACTGCTCTCCCTCTCTCTCTCTCGTTCCATCACTTTGTCCTCCATCTTGATCACGCATGCAGACATCTCTTTGACCCCTGCTCCGCTCTGTTACCTCATCAAGTCTTGCATTCCTCACGTGTCTCCATTCTCTCACCTTTCGTTGACATAGCCCTTCACCTTCCATCCTCTTTCCTACACTCACCTCCCATCCTAATCTTTCGCTTCTAAGGCCATCACCAACCTCATCCCTACCTTTCACATCTCCCCCTACCATTTCACCATCCCTCCATCACTCCAAACATTCACAGTAGGTCATCCTGTAGCCATTTCTCGACATCCTGTAGAAAACAGAGTATCCTGTAGGATTCTCCACAGCCATCCTGTAGGAGGCCACTCTCTCGGTTGCTGAGCATCTGAATGCGAGGAACCTCTGTGGATGGGTGCTAAGGATCCCTAGGGACCTCTCCTAGCCTCCCCAACCTATCCCACGCTTTCCTTCCTTCTCCATCCCATCTGCACAACCAAACCCTAGTTAGCTCAAGATCACCATCATTCCACACACTTAAAGGAAAAACACAAAAACACATTTCTCATGATGCCAGTAGCTTAGACCCATGCATTCATACTTGTTAGAGGCAATGACAGCATTCATAGGAGTTGCACCCACATTCTTTGCATTATAGAGGATAGACTAGTTAAATTAGGGTTTCATAGATTTCCATGCTTTAAGTTGCTTTTGATTCAGTTTGTCAAGTAGAGTAGCCTTCTTTGAAGTTAACTTTCGTCCATCATTGATAAAGCTTCTTCTGTGAGCCTATAGAAGTTGGCTTAAGCCCTAGCGGACTTGTGCCAGCTGACCAAGTGACAGCTGTGACAAGGGCTAGTACTTGTGCATACAGCACCGTCGCTTCCAAGTTTGTACGAACTACCGGGTTGATAAAATTAAGAGACAGGAAGCCCCAGGAGTTGTAGCATTATTGCTACAATACTGGAGCTCACCATCTTTTTGGCGCCGTTGCCGGGGAAGCATCAGATTATTAGCACCTGTTGCTTTTCCTCTACTTTCCTACTCTTACCTTCTGCTAAATAGTTTGCTTCATTTCCATTCTGCAAAAGTAGCATAGACTTTCCTGCTTTCTTAGACTAGTATTTCCTGCTTTCTTAGATTAGTATTTCCTGCTTTCCTAGATTAGTATTTCCTGCTTTCCTAGATTAGTATTTCCTGCTTTCCTAGATTAATATTTCCTGCTTTCCTAGATTAATATTTCCAATTCCGCAAATTTCATTTGAGCAATCTAGTTAGTTGTAGATCACTTTGTTTCAGTTTTGCAGGTACAAGAAAAAAGCAAAAGCACTAAAAACAGAGAAGAGTCATTTCCCTTTCATGCCTCGTAGGAACCGAGATAGATCAGGCAAATTCCTACCAAACACCCCCACCACATCACTAAGTCACCCTTCTCTCTTCTTTGGTGACAGTGACCCAGAGGAACCTATAGGTGAACATCCCGAGATATACCAAGACCCTATAGACGAAGAAGAGTTAGAAACCACTCCATCTGAAGCCATGGCTGATAATGGGAGAGAAGATGAGAGAATAGAAGGAGCTTTCCCCATCCGAGAAACCAATGGGGATATGAAAATGAAAAACATTAGCCCCTCTGCCTTGCCTCACTTCCATGGACTGACCACTGAGGATCCGGATACCTTCTTGTTTGAGTTTGCTGTCCTTTGTCGAACCTATGACTATACTGAGGATGAGCAAAAGTTGAAGCTTTTCCCTTCCACTCTCAAGGATGCAGCACTACGTTGGTTCATGGGATTACCTGGGAATAGCATCACCACTTGGGCTCAGATGCAGCAAGCCTTCAATACCAAGTATAGGGATTATTGTAGGTCCAAGGAAACCAAGGGAGAAATCTTTCGAATGACCATGGGGAATGATGAGTCTTTAGAGGACTATGAGGAGAGGTTCCAACTTAGCTATAAACGGGCCAGGTGCACACTTGACCCTGAATCCCTCAAGTTGGTTCTAATCCGAGGAGTCCCTGAAGATCTCCTAGACACCCTTCACATGTTAGCTGGGGGGGACATTTACCAACTGCCTTATGAGGACATCAAAACTGTGTTTCGAAATCATTCCAGGGCAGCTAGAAAACGAGGTAGAGGAAACTTCCTTTCCACCGGTGTCCCTTTCTCCAAACATGAGCTTACAAACCAATTAGAAGATCTTAAGAGTGAGGTGAGACATACCATTGCCATGCAGCTGGACACATTCAGGATCCAGCAAAAGAAAGAGGAAGCTGAGAGAGCCTTGGCTGTCTTCTGCCCTAGGTGCACCAGAAGACACCCTAAGAACGAATGTCCATTGCATTCGGTTGAAGTGTGTTTCGTTTGTGAGGAGGACCACCCAACAAATCAGTGTCCAACCTTGCCTGGGTTTAAAGCCATGTACCAGGGAACTGAAGCCCCCACTGAACCTCTCTACTTCATCAACCAAAGGAGGCCTCAAGGATCTAGACCTTATCAGCAGGGGATGCAAGGGGCATCTCAAGCTTATTACAACCCCAACCACTTGACTCCCATGCCTTCCTGGGGTCCCCCTGCTCATCCTTCCTAGTCCATGCCTCCTCCATGGTCTTATCCACCTCAGTACCCTACTCAACCTACTTCTCATCCATATCACTCACATACCCAGTCGCAGCCTCAATGGAGTGCACCTCAGTCGGGGTGGAGACCTCAATACAACAATCCTCCCGCCATTCTGCCTCCACCTCCAGTTCAGCCACAACCATTACCTCCTGCTCCTCCAAGGCAACCTCAAATGCCTGCTCAACCGAACCCGAACCCCAACAATAGACAGGCTCAGCAGGTATATACTGGGGAGACCTCATGCCCTACCTATGCTGTGGAGATCCAGGAGATCAATCTGAGATCTGGAAAGACTCTTCCAGATCACCAACCTCCTCCCCAGAGGAGGAGGAAGACCATCAGGAAAGTGAACCAAAGCCTATTCCACCCTTTCCTGAGAGACTTACAGCCACCACACAACCCAACCCGAAGGAAGATGAGCTTTTGGGTGAGCTCAAACAGTTGTGTGTTAAAATCCCACTTCTCCAAGCCATCAAGGATGTGCCAATATATAACAAGCTGATTAAGGAGAAGTGTTTCAAACACCCAGGCAGACGGAAGAAAGATGCCTCAACTATCAACGTCATAGGACAACTGTCTGACCTTATGCTAGGACAAGTCATCTGCCCAAAATACCTAGATCCTGGAAGTCCTGTAGTAGATGTACACATCAATGGCACCATTATCCCCCACACCTTGATTGATCTGGGGGCAGCCATCAATGTGATGACCAGGGATACCATGCTTAAACTCAATCTTCAGGGTTCCTTGAGAAAGACTTCGACAGTACTGCAGTTAGCAGATCGCTCCACCGTGACTCCCGAAGGGATTGTGGAGGATGTCTTGGTCTCTATTGACTCTTGGGAGTATCCTGCAGACTTCCTGGTTCTGCAACCAAAGGCAAGGCTTACTGGATATCCCCTCATTTTGGGAAGGCCTTGGTTAGCCACTGCAGATGCCTATATCAGTTGTCGTGCTGGAAATATGACCATAAAAAATGGTCCTATGTCCAAGCAACTTGTCCTATACCCTCCTGCCCAACCCTCTTTAGAGCATGACTTACCACTCTGGTTGGAAGAAGGAGAAGAAGACGAGGTGTATTCAGCACCTCTATGTACCATAGAAACCAATATAAGAAATCCCCCAACCGAGGATGATTTGATCGAGAACTTGATCCAAAACCCACCTACCAGTGCACTACCTTTAGAAAAATTGGTGGAGGATGCCCAAGTCAGCACCTTAGTGGATCTTTGTACAACCAACCCTGTCACTCCCAGAGTTAAGAATGTGGAGTTCGGCCCTGAGAGAGCATTGAAGATCAACTCCTCCCTATCTCCTTCCCAGGAGAAGGAGTTGTGTAGCCTATTGTCCAGCCACTTAGATGCCTTTGCTTGGAGCTATAAGGAGATGAAAGGAGTCCATCCCTCGGTCTGTACCCATCATATATACATCAAAGAGGATTGTAAACCAGTTAGGCAACCCCAGAGGAGAATGAATCCAGCCCTTAAGGACATTGTCAAGGAAGAATTGCAAAAACTGTTGGACGCCGGATTCATTTACCCCATCTCAGATAGTGAATGGGTGTCCCCTCTGGTGTTGGTTCCCAAGAAGAATGGGAAGTGGAGGATCTGTGTAGATTACCGGGAGCTGAACAAAGCTACCAAGAAGGACCATTTCCCTCTACCCTTCATAGACCAAGTGTTGGATGGACTGGCAAGAAAGAAGTTCTTCTCTTTCCTGGATGGGTTCAGCGGGTACAATCAAATCCAAATCAGCCCGGAAGACCAAGATAAGACCACCTTCACTTGTCCTTGGGGTACCTTTGCCTACCGAGTCCTTCCCTTTGGGCTATGCAATGCTCCTGCTACTTTTCAGAGAGCTGTCTTGAGCATCTTCTCGGAGTTGGTCCATGATGCAGTGGAAATCTACATGGATGACTTTACCCCTTATGGGGCCAACTTCCAGGAAGCATTGTCCAACTTGGGAAAGGTCCTAACCAAGTGCATCGAGATGAACTTGTCCCTTAGCCCTGAGAAATGTGAATTCCTAATGACTGAAGGGACAGTGCTAGGCCATACCATTTCTTCTCAAGGATTGCAGGTGGATCCTAACAAAATTTCTCTCATCAAGAGGGTTCCACCTCCCCAAAAAGTAAGGGATGTCCGGAGTTTCTTGGGATTAGCAGGATACTACCGGAGGTTCATTAAAGACTTCAGCAAGTTAGCCTCACCGTTGTTTGGGTTGTTGGCAAAAGATGTGGAGTTTAATTGGACTGACGATTGTCAGAAGAGTTTGAATGAATTAAAAGACAAGTTAGTGTCAGCTCCAATCCTAAGAGGTCCAAACTGGGCCCTACCTTTCCACATCCACACTGATGCCTCGAACAAAGCCATAGGTGCAGCCTTAGGACAAGTTGAGCAAAAACTTCCATATGCCATTTACTTCGTTAGCAAAAACTTGTCCAAAGCAGAGCTGAATTACACTGTAACCGAGAAGGAATTCTTAGCTGTGGTTCATGCACTGAACAAGTTCCGACATTACATTACTGGTTACCAGAATTTTGTACATACTGACCATGCTGCTATTAGATACTTGATGAATAAACCAGATGTGAATGCTCGTATTATTAGATGGTTACTTTTATTGCAGCAGTTTGATCTAACCATTGTTGATAAACCAGGAAAAGGAAATGTTGTTGCTGACTTCTTGTCTAGATTGGATTTGTCTGCAGATGAAGATGGGACGGTGGATGACCAGATGCCTGATGAGCATCTGTTTTCTATCTCAGTACTCTCTCCATGGTTTGCTGACATAGCAAACTACCTTGTTTCAGCTCAGTTTCCTCCGCACCTCTCTTCAAAAGAGAAGAGCAAAATCATTAGAAAGAGTGCCTCATTTACATGGATTGGGGGCAACCTGTTCAAGCTTGGCCCCGATCAGATCTTAAGGCATTGTGTAAGGGAGGAGGAAGTCTTTGACATTCTCCTCACCTGTCATGATGGGCCTTGTGGAGGACATTTTGCGGCAAAGAGAACTGCCTTCAAGATCCTGCAGGCAGGCTACTATTGGCCCACACTTCATCAAGATGTCAAAAGATATGTTAGCCAGTGTGACCAATGCCAAAGAATGGGGAAACCGACCCAAAGGGATGAGATGCCTCTCCAACCTCAAGTGACTCTCGAGCCATTTGAGAAGTGGGGCATGGACTTTGTGGGCCCAATCAATCCCTCTTCGAGGCAAAGATCCTACATCATAGTGTGTACTGACTACTTGACAAAGTGGGCAGAGACTAAAGCAATCAAAGCAACAACTGAAGAAAAGGTGGTTGAGTTCTTAAGAGAGAACATCTTCTACAAGTTTGGCTACCCAAGAGAGCTGGTGACCGATCAAGGGAGCCAGTTCACCTCTAACTTGGTTGAAGATCTATTGGCTCATCACAAGATCAAGCATAGGACTTCCACCCCTTATCATCCTCAAGCCAATGGGCAGGTGGAAGTCACCAATAGAGCTCTAGAAGGGATCTTGACCAAAGTGGTAGACAGCAGCAGAAAAGACTGGGCAGATCGCCTAGTTGAAGCCACATGGGCTTACAACACCACTTGGAAGACCACCACCGGTTTCACACCTTATGAGCTGGTCTATGGGAAGAAAGCTTTGCTGTCCATTGAATTTGAGTATAACACTTTGAGGTTGGCAGCTCAGCTGGACCTAGATCTCAGCCATGCACAGCAAGAAAGGCTATTGCAGCTGAATGGACTGGATGAACACCGCATGCAGGCCCTCCTTCACTCAGAGGTGGTTCAACTTCAGAGGAAGGTGTGGCATGACCAACATCTCCATGACAAGCAATTTCAGCCGGGAGATTGGGCTTTGTTGTATGATTCCAGATTCAAAGATTTCAAGGGGAAGTTGAGAACCAGATGGCTAGGCCCATATGTGGTGGAACAGTGCCATGACAATGGATCTGTCCTCATTCGAACCATTGATGAGGAATCCATTCCCATGCTTGTAAATGGGCACCGATTGAAGATCTATAGAAGACCTCTCTCAAGACAAGAGTTTATCAGCACTATGGAAAAATCTGTTTTGGTCATAGAGAAGGGTTCTGCATCCACTTTGGGCATACCCTGAAGGATCTAAAACACAAAAAAAAAAATAAAAAAAAATAAATAAATAAATAAAGATCCTTGGGTGAAAACCTCTCTGAGGCGCCCAAGGCAGGCAGTAGGGGTGAAAACCTCATTGAGGCGCTCCTATTGTCTTTCAAGAAAAAAAAAGGAAAATAAAGATCCTTGGGTGAAAACCTCTCTGAGGCACCCAAGGCAGGCAGTGGGGGTGAAAACCTCATCGAGGCGCTCCTATTGCCTTTCTAAAAAAAAAAGAAAAAAAAAGAAAAAAAAACAATCAGCACAATAAAAAGGTTTGCATGCAGATGTTCTATGGAGGAGAAGAAGCCTCTCCACTCCAAGCCAGGGGCCTTCATCATGCTAGCAAAGGATGTCATCAACACCTCCTCCAAGAACAGCAATGTTTTTAAGGTATGTGCAGTTATTATCATGCTTTAGATCTTCTACAGGAGGATACAGTTTTTCTACAGGAACAGACAGTCTTCCTACAGGAAGACGTGGATCTTCTACAGGAAAGTGCCAAATTTCTACAGGAAGCTCTGTGTTCTACAGGAAACTTCCTGTAGAAGGTTACGATGGCCGAAATGTGTTTCAAATGAAGATCTAGCGACTGAGGAGTGGATTGAATGCATGCATGTCAATGATGGCACCCCTGAACATTGCCATTATCGTCCTCCACCACCCTCGTCGCCATGCAACCCAGATCCCTGCAGCAGCACACCAAAGTAATGAGTTCTCGTGAGAAAGCACCTGTCAAAGAGAAACTAAGCACCGAGAACCATACCACATCCATGTTGATACATCAGAAGCGCTGGGATCATGATCGAGAAGCCAGAACCGCCAGCATGCAGCATACACCCGAGAAGAAAGAACGGTGACAAGACCCCTCACGGGGATCCTGTAACAGTTCGACCTGCTCAAGTGAAGACCGTTCACAGCACCGCCATCTGAGATCAAACACGGGCGCATGAACGCAGATCCATCCACTCCATCGCCAGCATCCTGTAACCACGAGCCTACAGGAATGTGCAGCCACATGCGGCAGGTGGATCCATCGCTAAAAAAAATCTGGAAATCATATGCAGCCGCACGCAGGTAAGTGTTCTAATCCTTCTCTCCATCAAACTGCATGATTATTACTTCGATTTGTTTTGCATGGCATAAAGGTGAATGGTTGAGCGGCCTAAAGGCCAGTGATGGGCCACGTCGGTTAGTAAAGGGATAGTCAGAGGACGAGGTGGCAGCCACGACGAGAGACACATGCAGCAAGCATGTGAAGATCAGTCCCGTCAACCGAGAAGTGAAGTTTAACTGAAAAGGGCGGCGGCAGATCTGTGGGAATGAATGCGGCAACAAACGAATGTGCAAGCGGATGAGGGGTGACGTCACCCAACGGTCCAGCGGGGACAGCTCACCCCCGCGCCACGAGCTGCGCCGATTCAAAATCTAATCGGCTCGATTAAGCGTGTATCTCCATCAACCTCACTTCAAAACTCGAGTAGATCCTCTGCTTACCTCTGCATGTTGACACGCCGAGCTCTCGAACGCTAGTAAAGCACCTCTCGACCGCCAGCCAGCTAAAAGCTCTTCCCGAAGCCTGCACACTGCTCCTACAGGAATAGTTTCTACAGGAACGCCGTCCTACATGAAGTAGTTTCTACAGGCACGCGGCTCTACAGGAAGGTGAAGTCTTCACGTAAAAAAAGGTGGCAGAAAAGAGGTAACCCTGCAACTCCTTCCGCAATTGGTTTTTTAAAAGGTGGCAAGGCAATTAGTCACAGTGTGGTCATAAAAAATTTTCGGTTTGCCGTGCCTATACTATCGCTCCTACAGGATAGCTGTATAATCACACTGTGGTCTGAAAATTCATTGCATGTTCTGTCGTTAAGACCGAATTTCCTGTGTATCCACCACCTCTGGTACAAACACTGTGTTTATCATGCCTGGCGGGTTTATCAGGCAAGAGCCCACTAATTCAAATGCATTAAGGAGAAACCCGGCAGTGGTTGAGCTCTTCACTAGAGCACAATGGATGCCTTTCTGTGATAAACTACAGGGCTACGATGAGGAAGTAGCCGCGGAATTTTTGCAGGCTCTGCAGCCTAAATCACAGACGTTGGCCACGGTAACCTTCAGAGGTCTCAGCCTCAAACTCACCCCCGAGCATATCAGTCGGATTACAGAGTTGCCCCTGGGTCTGCCGTGGGACAAAGAAGAGCGGAAGCAGAGCCAGCAAGCAAAGAAGGAGTTCTTCCCACCGGAAGAGTCATTCACCGAAGACAAAAATGGAGTCAAAAGGGCAAGCCTGTTGCCTCCATGGAACGAAGTGAGTCTACAAATTATGAAATATATCACCTGTGAGGGCCGATATAGCATTGTATATGCGTATCACTTCAGACTGCTTAACGAACTAAGACACCAGATTGACCTCCCTGCAGCACAGAAGTTGAGCATTCCTTACTTTCTACTACAATCCTTAATGGAGTGTTCCACCAAGCTCAAGGACGGAATTCCGGACCAGATAGCCCACCATGGGCTAGTCAAGCTCCTCGTGGAGGATGCTCTCCGCTCATATAAAGTTCCCCTCGCTTGGGAATCATTTAGGAACTTATCAAGAACGGGGAACATAAAAATGTTGCTTGAAGAAGCGGAATCCTCTAACGGAGAAGAAGACGAGCCGGCAGCCGGGAGTAAGAAAGGAAAAAGCCAAAAAGTTCCGGCTCCAGCACAGAAAAAGGAACGAAAGAAGAAGGAGGAGGGAGAAGATGACAAAGTCAAAGAGGACACCCTCATCCTATCAGCAAGAGAACAGAGGTTGAAGAGCAGGGCAGTCAAAGCTGAGGTGGCCCCTGCCAGCCCAAGCACCTCGTCAGCTTCTGCAGTCAAAGCCAAACGCAAAAGCCACGCAACAAGGCAAGAGAAGGTGGTGAGAATTGCATCTGCAGGAACGCAATCACAGGCTTCTACAGGAAGCCCGAAAACGCAAACTCAAGCTTCTACAGGAAACCCGAAAACAAAGGCAAAGGTTTCTACAAGAAGCCCGAAGATCAGTAAGGAGCAGGCTTCTACAGGAAGCCCAAGAGCAACGACCAAGGCTTCTACAGGAAGCCCGGAAATTGCTGGGAAACAGGCTTCTACAGGAGGCCCAAAGATGGAGATAAAGGCTTCTACAGGAAGCCCGAAGACAGAAACAGGGGCTCCTACAAGAATCACTAGGCTGGAAAGAGGGGTTCCTCTAGAGAGCCCGAAGAAAAAGAAGGAATCTTCTACAGGAGGCCCGAAAGCGGGCAAAGCAGGGTCTTCCACAG
Organism: Pinus tabuliformis; assembly: GCA_031772625.1. Lineage (NCBI taxonomy): Eukaryota > Viridiplantae > Streptophyta > Pinopsida > Pinales > Pinaceae > Pinus > Pinus tabuliformis. The sequence continues at coordinate 1,318,029,913 of CM062816.1, read as the reverse complement.
GAAGCCTGAAATTTAAAAAGGAGGGACCCTCTACAAGGAGCTCCGAGAAAGCAAAACACAAGAAAGAGAAGGCTGACATCCTCGATAAGGAGGCAGCAGCGGCACTGGCTGTCCTCAGCACTCCTCCAAAACCGAAAGAGAAAAGGGAGAGGGAGACCCCTCTGCCACCTGAAGCCACGAGAAGCAAGAGGATGTCCCCAAGCAAGCCACAGCCTTCACCCAGTGGCCATACCACTTCAGGGGATGCACCTACTTCACCCATTACAAGAACCCCCTCTAAACAATCAGCTACCCCCGAAAAAGGGAGCCCAAAAATAACTTCCTGGACACGAAAGATAGGCCAGTCGCCTTCTGAAGCCCGACTCAAGGAAATAGAAAAAGGGAAGGAAGCATCACCATCAGGGGCAGAAAAGGCAGGACCATCAAAAGCAGAAAAGGAACAGCCTGTTCCGGTCCCGAGTCCTCGGCCAAGGACAAGGAGCAGGGGCAAGGTTGCTCAAGGATGAGCAAATGGTTCAGCTGGGGGGTGATGATGAGCCCCAATTTTGGTACAATTTGGGCTCATTTTTGGCCTATTTTGCTTGCTCAAACCATTCATTTTTATTGTTTATGCATACACTTCTTAGTTTATTCATGTTGTTTGTAGGAGAAAGGATAGGCACTTTATCCACGTAGCTAATGCATTGTGATTCCAGGTTTTGGCATTAAAAGGGAGCAAAAGACAACGAAAAGGTGGCAAGGAGACAACGAGTTGGCATTGCTGACATAAGGAGAGGTTGTCCACGGTTTTGGGGGACATTCCTCGTGATCCTCACCAAGAACTCCGAGCCCACTTCAGCCTCCCTCCGAGCTTAATACACGGCCAGCTGTTCTACAGGAACAGCAGTTCAAAACTGCTCTACAGGAAACAGCATTTATGACCATCCTACAGGATCAGCAGTTAAACTATAGATTGAACAGCCGAGCTCCTAGAATCATGGATATCTGTTGGAGCATCGTTTTGTATAAGTATAGAAGCCTTAGCCTTGGTTAGGTGGTTGAAACTCTCGTATTACTATTGTAATTTTGGAGCACAGCTCAAGTTTCGTTCTCTTTTGTAAGCCAATTTGGCATGATATCAGTTATGAATAAAGAAGACAGTTTGTGATCTAGTTCTGAGTTCCTTAAGGAGACTATAGCTCTCAGGTTAGGGCCCAACCTGAGAGCCATAGATCCCCTCTGTTGTAGTGTTATTTCCATTTCATTGCAGCATTGTGAGCTTTCCATTTACACATGCAATTCGAATTACAAGTTGATGAGTTGGTCTTTTTCATGAGTAGATAGGATTTGCTTATGGTGAGTTTGTTTACAGTCATTTAGTGTAGCAGAGGATAGATAGAGTCCATTGGAGCTCCAACAAAAAGGCTGTTAGGACTCACTGCCATCTTTCTTGAAGATTGGGGTGCAGCCCAAAGCTAGCCACCAAAAACACGCATTTCTTCACTTGATGATTGCTGCAATACAGTCACTGTTACGTTAGATGCTTCCTTGTCATCCACTCATGCACTGCACTTCCTTACCACAGCTTCATGCACGTTCTCTTTCACATTTCGATTGCTGCTCATTGAATTTACAAGCACAAGTAGTTTAGGTTGATGCATTCTTGGTTAAGTAACAGTCATAATCATTTGTTTCACTTACACTGCTCTCCCTCTCTCTCTCGTTCCATCACTTTGTCCTCCATCTTGATCACGCATGCAGACATCTCTTTGACCCCTGCTCCGCTCTGTTACCTCATCAAGTCTTGCATTCCTCACGTGTCTCCATTCTCTCGCCTTTCGTTGACATAGCCCTTCACCTTCCATCCTCTTTCCTACACTCACCTCCCATCCTAATCTTTCGCTTCTAAGGCCATCACCAACCTCATCCCTACCTTCCACATCTCCCCCTACCATTTCACCATCCCTCCATCACTCCAAACATTCACAGTAGGTCATCCTGTAGCCATTTCTCGACATCCTGTAGAAAACAGAGTATCCTGTAGGATTCTCCACAGCCATCCTGTAGGAGGCCACTCTCTCAGTTGCTGAGCATCTGAATGCGAGGAACCTCTGTGGATGGGTGCTAAGGATCCCTAGGGACCTCTCCTAGCCTCCCCAACCTATCCCACGCTTTCCTTCCTTCTCCATCCCATCTGCACAACCAAACCCTAGTTAGCTCAAGATCACCATCATTCCACACACTTAAAGGAAAAACACAAAAACACATTTCTCATGATGCCAGTAGCTTAGACCCATGCATTCATACTTGTTAGAGGCAATGACAGCATTCATAGGAGTTGCACCCACATTCTTTGCATTATAGAGGATAGACTAGTTAAATTAGGGTTTCATAGATTTCCATGCTTTAAGTTGCTTTTGATTCAGTTTGTCAAGTAGAGTAGCCTTTCTTTGAAGTTAACTTTCGTCCATCATTGATAAAGCTTCTTCTGTGAGCCTATAGAAGTTGGCTTAAGCCCTAGCGGACTTGTGCCAGCTGACCAAGTGACAGCTGCGACAAGGGCTAGTACTTGTGCATACAGCACCGTCGCTTCCAAGTTTGTACGAACTACCGGGTTGATAAAATTAAGAGACAGGAAGCCCCAGGAGTTGTAGCATTATTGCTACAATACTGGAGCTCACCAAAAGGATGGAAAAACCATGGGAGAAATATACTATGTCTATCATTCAATCAGGGAGAAGAGGTTTTGCGTGGGATAGTAAACAAACACTAGGCGCGTCCATGGGACTGTTTGCATGGGGGACTGTAAACAAACACCAAACATGGTATTGTTTGCATGGGGGATTGTAAACAAACACCAGGCGTGGGACTGAAAACAAACACCACATAGATATGGCTATTTGCAATGGTGATTTGCCTTGAAACCCTTGGATTCAATGGTGCCTTGTAATTGGAGGTGCCGAGTTATGACAATTTATGATGCAGAGGTAAGTTTTTATGCTTTTAGTTTTTAATGGTTTAAACTATTGCAAACCAAATAATGAGTATTTCACCCTTTCCAATTTTAGTTCTCTCTTTTAATGGATGAGTAGAATGCAGAAGAAGAAGAGGGTTTTTACTTGAATAAACCCAGTATGGGTAATTTAATATATTACTACATGTAGATAAAGATTGATTTTTTCCCTGGATGCGGGTGAAAGGACGGGTGGCAGTGAGGAGCCACATGCCAGCCATGTGTTGCCTCGAGCATAAGCTTGGCATTCAATTTGTTTCTCGCCGCCGAGGAATAAGTGCACAGGTGAAAGCGGAGGTTATTCAATGCAGTGTCCGGTTAATTGGTGCGACTGCAAATCGCAGTTATGGAGAACAGGTCTCGAGGGAATGTTGAAGTTTTTAAAAAGGGTGATGGATTGGAGCAGGTTCACGCTCAGTGCTTGGGTCACAAAGTTCAGGTTCCTGCATGCAGTATTGTCATCCAGGCTACAACTCTTGCTGTTAAAGCCTGCTTCCAAGTCGTTGAGGGCTGTCTCAAGCCCGGAAAATCTGTTGGTTGCTGTCTCTGGTCTGTTGGGTGTCGTCCCAGGTCTGCTGGGCGCCGCTTCAATTCTGCTGGGTGCCGTTTCAAGCTGGGAAGGTCCTCTGTCTCAGAATTGCTCCAAGCCCCCAGTGCTCCTGCAAAGATGGTCAGACCCCGACAAAGATTGCTCAGTCGTCGAGGTTTTGCTCGGGGAGGGTCTTCTCGTCCTCGAGTCACAGAGCCCCATCTCCACTGTTGCCGCTGTCACTGCCATAGAAGTTCTGAGGCCAATCCCCTCGAGGCAAGCCAATTCATGGACGCGAGCAGCCCAAATTCTGATCCGGATCCTTTACCTGCCTTCGGCTCCGCCATCTTCACCTTCGGCATCTCGATGGATAAACCCCGCATTAATGCACACGTTTCGGTTCTATTCCTTGAGGAAACTCGGGACGGTGAAGGAGGTCTGCGCAGTATGGGGAAGCTCCCAGGGGGAAGCTCGGAAGACGACAAGAAGAGACTAGCGGGGGCGCCCGAGCAAGCTCCTAATCGCCCTCAGGCTCAGAAGGCGTCGACTTCCAAGGAGAACATTGTCGAAGATTGGGACTCCTTCCCCACTGCAGAAGAACGAGAGAAGTATGGATGGTGCAGGGTGGTCGAGGAGAAGCCGGAGGAATAGCCTTCCACTGGTTCAATCTCTCTTCCTCCATAACTGCTCAGGTCCTGTTTTGGTTTTATGTCTATGTCTATGTCTTTTTGGTTTATGTCTATGTCTATGTCTGCTCTTGCTATGTTTGTATGGCTTGTAAGGGAATTCGCTGAAAGTCTTTTGATGCCCCTGCGTGGGATGTACTTTTTTGCTCCGGTGCCCCTGCGCGGGATGATTTTTTTTGGTCTGGATGCACTATCGTGTTACAATGCCCCTGTGTGGGTAGTTCTGTCTAGTCGCGCTACCCCTGCGAGGGCTGGTTTTGTACTGAGAAATCCTGGTCCAAAGAGCCACAGTTGGCCTTGGGCAAACTGACTCTGTGAATGTAATGTTTTCCTGTATATAATAGAATAGAATAGATTTACCGCGAAAAAAAAAAAGATTGATTTTTTTTTTAATTTTCTTGGTTAAGAAAATATATTACTTCATGTAGATAAAGAAAGTGATCATATATTTTTCTTGGTGAGGAAAATATATTACTTCATGTAGATAAAGATTGATTATTATATATGTTTCTTGGTAAAAAAAAACATATTACTGCATGTAGATAAAGATTGCTATTATATAATTGCATCATTAAAAGATACGCAATTGATGATAAAAATCCAAGTTATTTTCTTGAAAGTGAATAAAGATTAAAGAGGGTAACTTGTGAAATAATTTCATGTGTAGGTATTGGTGTAAGAAATGATAAAAAAAATTCTTGGAAGTGAATAAATATTAAAAAGGGTAACTTGTGAAATAATTTCATGGGTGGTGAAAAACAAAAGAGAAAAGTTAATTAGATTATTTCTTGGAAAGTGGGATTTCCTTTTGAAACGTGTAGTTCTAATAAATACCTTATGTGTTTATAACACATAATCATTTGTTCAAAAAAAGATAAGTTAATTGTGTTAATTCCTTTGCAAGAGTTTGGAAAAGTTACATCTTTTGGTGGGTAAAAAGATAAATGACTTGTGTGTTGTAAATTGGATAGCTTGATTTAATTGCATGGTTTAATGCATCAAATGTTAACATTATTATTATCTTAGTTATTATGCCCAAAGGAAAGGTTGTGTTATCACTTAGAACTAAAATTTTTTTATGCATATAGTTGTTTGTCCTAGTCCAATTACAAAGGTCTGTGTCAAGTTGATTTCGTTTTATATGTCTTACTTAGGATTTGGAGTTTTAAAGTTTTTGATTTAAACTATACTCGAATCCTATTGGTTCTCCTCCACCATCATTGTTCCATAGTCATGTCTTGTCTCATCCGAGTCACCGAGTCTTTTAGGGATTTCGCAGCGTAATCCTATTGGCCAGTTTCGCAGCACAATCATGGTTTAGCAATTTCGCAGCACGTTATGATTAGGCCGTTTCGCAGCGCATCATTAGAATTTAAAACTAGCAGCGCTGTGAAATCGTGGATTCGTGCATTTCGCAGCGAACCCTTCCCGGAATGTCAAGTTCGTAGGTGAGTCATCAGTTGTGTCCACTCATGTCAGTTTATGTACCTCTCGTATCACGTTTGAGCGCTCATTTGCCACTACCCCACCAATAGATCTGTTGATATGCACAGAAATATCATTCCCAATAGATTCTACCATGCATAGACCTTTATGATAGTCGTAAGTGCTGCATGAGTGACCTGTCTGTTTGATTATGTATGGAAGTGTTTCAATGAAAAAATTGAATTTCAAGAGAGGCTGATTTCAAGCGAGCCTGATTACAAGCGAGGCTGAGTTAAAAAGAACTGAACCACCATTGCAACTGAATCTGTTAGACTCTGTGTGTGTGAAGATTTTAAAAGGAAAATGGAGAGAAAAGAGCACAGATCCGGTAAATGCCAGAGGACTGAACCTGAGGGCTTGGATATAGCGTTGAGGGATGAAGGCGTGAAGAAAGCGTTCAAAGATGCCGACTGCTGGAACTTTTGCAAGAAGCTACAAGGAGGACATGCGCAGGTAACCAAAGAATTTGCGCTAAACTTCACTGGTTTAAATTCAAAGATAGCTATGCTAGAAGTCCAAGTTTCTCCAGAAGCCATAGCTGCTGTGACAGAGATCCCAAGAGGACGGGAAGAATGGTTTAAAAATTTTAAGTTTGATATGAACCCTTGTAAAGAGTTTTTAAAGGAGGCATATGTAAATGAAGACTTAACAAAAGCAGTGCCCAGAAATTATGTCAAGGAACATTATGCTCTTCTTCTCACCTGCATTCAGAAATACTTGACCTGTGAAGGAAGGTACAATAAGGTCTATTCTTACCATTTCAAACTGCTTTTACATTTCACTGGGAAAGTTTCCATAGACATTCCTTTTTACCTATTTCGCAGTTTGAGTAAGATGTGTGATAAGGTGCAGCTGAGGAAAGAGGACTGTGAAACCTCTTTATTTCATCATGGTTTGATCAAGTTGTTAGTTTTGGATGGCCTTCAAAAGATAGGCAGAGACTGGAATTCGTTTATTTTCATGGCTGGATTCCAAAGCAAGACTGGCCTTACTCCACAACCAGCTAGAGAACTCACAATAGCTGAGCTTCAAAAAGAAGCAAGAGCTAAAAAGCAAACCAAATCACAGCTAAAAAAACCAGTGAAGCCACTGATCATTCAAGAACAACCTCAGAAATCAACAAAGGAAAAAACTCAAGATAAGAAGACTGTACCTGAAACAAGCAGATCTGAAGCAGTCTCAAGGGTAAGGACAAGAGGCCAAATAAATAAGGAAAAAGGTAAAGCCATAGCTGTTGAAGAGAGCCCAGTGTCTAAGGCAAGTTTGAAAGATCTATTACAGGCCATTGAATTCGAGCAATCTGAACCAGTCCATATTGATTTGACACAGTCATCACCAGAAAGTGCCAAGAAGTCTAAAGCCTCAAAAAGGCTTAAATTTGATGAGCCAGGTGAAGAATTTATTTTTAAACCCAGAAGACCTATTACAAGGAAGCAAGTAAAGGAAGCGCTGCCCAGAACAGAGGAAACCGAGAAAGTTAGGCAAAAGGATACAAGCAGAACAGTCATCACATCTCAAGGAGACAATATAGCAGCCATAAAGAGCCAATTAGAAGCAGCTAAATATGAGATTGCCAAATTGAAGCAAGCAGTTAGAAAACATGCAGATGTGTATACAAATTATCGTAAAGCTCTGTGGAAAGGAACTGAAACCTTTCAAAACCAGTTGAATTCAGTAGTTGATGGCCATGCACAATTTCACACATGGACAGTACCAGCCATCAAAGAGGCCCAGTTCATTAGAAAAATAAATATGCAATTAAGAGCTGAGAATAAAGCTCTGAAGAAGAAGATTGAAGACCTGAAGGTACAGCTAGGCCAGTTAGCTGCCAAATGAATTTTCTTTTCAAAGAAAGGTTTTGTTCCAAGTTTTTGTCAAATTTGCTTAGTCTTATTGTTTTTGAAGACATGTAAATCCCTGCTATTATATGAAAAGTCGAAGGGAGTTTTTGGCAATCAAATGTTTCGGTGATAAAGGTCTCGGGTTAAAGGCAAGCTGTTTTAAATAATTCAGCAGTTTCGTAGCGCGCTACGAAACTGCTGTAGGTGATGATTTTAACGCAGACAGGCAGTTTGATATTATGAGCGGGAATTTTGAAAGGGAGACACCTAAAGGATATGCAAGATATCAGATGGAGCTACAATAGCCGTTCAGATCAAGACAGGTGTACCTTAAAAAGGGTGGAATATTTTAACCCAAGTTAAATTTATGTTATAAAGCCACTTTATCACCGTTCAAAGGGTATTAAATGAGTTGCATACAAAGAACTTTTGCCTGCATACATATCCATCGATGCAGCCTCCAACACATCAGGAACGTGGCAGTGTTCCATATTTTGGGTTATTAAAAGCTAGAAGACATGCTGCTGTACATTTGAGAGATTTGAGGAAAACTGGAACCGAGAAGCAAGGGACATCTCCCAACACTACTGAGCAGTTAAAGGATTTAGCGTTCAAGGTCGATATGGAGTATTAAACATCCAGCTCAGCCACATCAAAAAGGGGACCAGGTGTCAAAGAACAAGGAGAAGTCATTATGCATGGAAGATAGAGTTAGAGTCATAGTTAATTTAGAACTCTTTAAAACTCCAGTCAACACTTTATTGTATTTAATAGTTAGTTAAATAGCTGATAGGTGTCATGAGGCAGTTATCGAATTCCCCTCATGCTGGAGGAGGAAGTTCGAATTAGTTAGAATAAGGATTCTATATATAGCTGAGACAGCGATGTAATGAGGGTTGGAAATTTTATAACAGAGTACTGTTTTGGCTTATGTAAAGATAGAGTTCAGTAATATAAATTGGCTGCTTTTCTTCTCAGGATTCATGAAGGATTTCTATGTTCAGAATGTATGATTTTATTTTTTCCTTAATGTCTTTACAGTTGCATAAGTGTACAATCACTCAGAATTCACTGATTGTGCTCTGATTTCCTGTGTGCATTTATGAGCTGTGGTTCCATATGTGTTGTGTTCTGAATATTCAAATGCTAAGTGCCCTGACTTCTATGTAAAGGCAATACCATTGTTTACTGAAGTGTGATTGACTCCATAGGCCCAATGGAAACTTATGAAATTTTTGTCCAGCCTTTATATTTGTCACTGTTATGTCACAAGAGTTAGCCATCTTATTCTTAACCAAAATCAATAACCCTTGGAGAGAGCCCTCTCAGGCTAAGGAGGCTAAGCCTTAGTCAAAAGATTGGTTTGAAACAGTTACTTGAAGTCTTCCTGGTTTGCAGCCTTCCAGGGCCTGATTTTGAGATAACAGGTTGATTATGATGCTTTCATGAAAACAAATGCATAGGAACTTTGTTATGATACTTTCTTAAAAACAAATGCATGCGAACTTGTACATACAATAGAGAAACTATGTTGGGTTCTTCAAAATAATTATGTGAAGAGAACACATATGAAGAAGCATAGAAACAATACTTGGTTACATGCATGAAAATATAACTATCGTGTCAGATATTTTAAAGAGAAACATGTATTTGTGTGCAGAAAAGAATAAGTATTATGGAAAGTAAAACAAGTAGTTACTTTAAACGTACTAGCTTTCCTTTGTAAAATATATATATCACATGCAAGAAATAATGACTAACACATTAGTTCTGGTTTAGAGAAATGCATGTCTTTGTGCATAAAATAGATTTTATAAATAGCTCTACCTTGGGAAAGATGATTTTTGAAAAGGGGCTTACATTTGCATGCACAATAATGATGTCTATCATGTTAGCTTTTCCTTAGAAGGGGGCATGTATTTTTATCTATTATAGAAACATCTATTGTATTGGAAAGATTACTTAGTTACATGCACAAAGAAGAAGCTAAGAGGCTAGCTCTCTTTGAATAAGTTTTTATCTAACTACATGCACAAAAGGCAAAGATAAGTTGATGGTATCCTTTAAATGAAAAGAATGGTTGCAGTGGTTTTATTTGGATATGAACATGTGCTGGTGTGATAATGATCATAGTAACTTGGTAATTATTTTGACATGCTTGATAATTATCAGTTTAAACATGTACAATGTTCATCATCAGGACCATATGAAGAGGCAGACCATGGAAAAGGCTTAAACCTTGCTCTCTATTTAAGCCTTTGCCATGTTCTACCTCTTCATCTGGTCCTAATGATGTACCACACTTATTGGTTCGAAACGCGTTGGCCAAAAATTTCTCTTATGTGATTTCTACAGAAACACTTTGGTTAATTCATTATGGATCACAGAAGCTTGAATACACAAATGTACAATGTTGTTAGAAGAAGCATGTTGCTATATTTTATTTACATCTCATATATGCACATGAATAAATGTTAAAGGATCACTTTTAAAGACTAATTGTTGATTGATTAATACTCTATCTAATCATGTTACTAAAGCCTATTGATGACAACAATGACACGAAAGGATGATGACTTGTGCAAATGATAGATTAAGTTTAACATGGTGGCAGGGAAAGAAATAATGGTCCATGCAGATGAGTGTGAGTTGCAGGATGGTCCACTGATGGAACAATCATGCAACAAACATATAAAGTGTGGTCATTTGTGGGTAAATGGTTTCATGAACATTTTAATAGATTTTAGCTAGGTATGTTTGATTTTAATGATATTTCCTTGTAATATTTTGTGGCAATGGCTAAGGGATAGACTCCCTTATACACCATTGAGTGAGGGGTGAAAACCCTCACGAGCGTTTAACAATAAAATTAAATGTTTGTTGGTTTTCACTCTATGGTGTTTCCAAGGTATATCAGTGCTCAATGATGTGATTGCTTATTATGTCAGTTTGATCATGTTAATTCCTTATTTGTTGTGATATTCATAATGTAAAGTATGTGATTAATTGATCTATTTAAGGGAATCATAACATGGATGCAAGGTTCATCAAACAATTTATGTTGATATATTACAACAGTACTACAACACTGGTTGTTAATGGTTATGCAACTTACTATCTTCTATTGAAAGTTACAATTATGTACTAGTGAACATTCTATATAATAGTTAATGAGGAATGTGGAATAGTGATTTGGATAATTACCTATGGGTAATTTGTGTAAAAAAAAAAAATTAACTCCCTGCATTTTCATGTGAGGTTATCAGGGTATGTTACATAAAGTGGGGGTGAATACCAATGGTTAAGAACTTTTCATATTGTTATAGACTTATTTGATTGTGAAATAAGATATGTTTTTTTGTGCATGCCGCATTGATAAGCCATGGTATATGGCCTTGGTATTGTAATGAAGACTATTTAAAAGTCAATAACAAAATCAAAATATAACAAATTGAATTTTAATTTTTTTCTTACTTTAACTTTTTATTATTTATTATGAATCGAGCCAACTTTTAAATGTTTACACTCATCCTAAGTTGATATTACTTTTAACTTTTTATTTATTACTTTTAACTTTTTGTTTATTCTTTTTAACATTTTATTATCAATTTATCAATTGAGCCAACATTTAAATGTTTATACTCATCCTCCACATATTCTTAACATTTTATTATTTTTTAATTGAGCCTATATTTATAATTGTTTACATACTTACATTACACCTACACATCAACACTATACTGATTTGTACTATAGAGTGTCTCTCGACCCAATAATATTTTCCCTCTATATATACACATTGAATTCCTTTTATTATTAATATTTTTTAAATGTTAAAGAATAAAAATCTCCCTTATATCTTGAATTAGAAAACACTTATTAATGGAATAAGAATTCTCTGAGATGTTAAAATCTTTTACTCAAGATCATGTATATTGAAATATTTGATTTATAACCCACATTATATCTTTCTTTGTTATTAATATATTTTTAAGTTTTATACATCAACTCCATATTAAGTAATTTACTCATCTCGCACATAAAAGTGTAAGAAATTTTCTAATTTAAATTAGTTTATTTTATAAAATTATATTATTTAATATAGACATTGAAATATTTTCACATCAATTTTTTTTGTTATTAATGTATTTTTATTTTAAATATACATCAAAATTAAACATAGAATGAATTACACATCTTACAATATCAATAATATTATTTTTAGTCAAATCCATATTTAAGTAGTGAAGAAATTATATCTCCTTGGTACTCAAAATTAAATTAATATCTTGTTTAATTTCAACTACTTTATCTCTATATAAACTTATGTAAAATTAAGATGGAAATTGAATTGTTTAATTTATGGTGGACACTTAATGTAAATATTAGTTTATTATTTTTATATGTAACGTGACAACATCTCCCCCTTGCAGCCTTAGAATGTGATGTTGCATCCTTCACATTTCCTCTACCTCTAAGACTCTGTCCTTTTCAATTTTGTTGTCACCTTCTATTCATTTTTTCGAAGCATTATGATATGCTTCATCCATCATTCGAAAAAAATGATACAATGATGCTCATCTCATCTTAGAAACTAATTTTCTTTCGCATACAATACCACCCTTTCATACTCTTGTTATTTAAGTCTTGATTGAAGAGATAGTTTAAAGAAAAATTTTGTAAATTTTTGAACATGTCTATTTTTGTTTCAAATTTTGTGCTTGTCTACACAAACTTTATTAGTAATCAACACGCAATAACTTTTTCTTGATCTTAATTACCATTTTTTTCAAGGTATTTATCTTCCCCTATTGCTTGTTGAGTGTGCCTTTTATCTCAACATTCCCCTAGAATGCAACATGCTCTTTTAACTTTGTTATTTCAAAATGGAACCTATTGGGATTTTGGACATTTTCATATTCAAAGTATCCAGCAAGTTCACCTATCCAATTTATGAGTCTTTTCTTTCACACTTCCATCATAGCAGGAAACTTCCATCCTTACATTACTTCTATCCTTTAGTAATGAGACCAAATGCTCACTGGGGTCTCTATCATTAACCTTTTGTTCTTATTCCATCTCATAGTATAATTCTAAATCTGCTACTAGCATTCCCAATTATTTTCTTATCTAATTTCTCATTTCTCCTTTTCAATCCCTCCCATTCATGGTTCTTAGCACCTCCTTGCTCTATTACTCTTGACAATGACATCCATAAGATCCCTCCCATTCATGCTTCCTGACACCTCCTTGCTCTGTTACTCTTAACAATGACATCCATAAGAATTTTTTTATAGTCTTCAATTAGACTATCATTAATTTTTTGAGCACTCATTCCCACCACTTATATATTAATCAATAGACCAAAGTTGAAATGACTCTCTCTCCATCACAATATACATATACTATAGAACTAAATATGATAGAATGTGCGATATAAATAACAAAAAACATGAAGAAATAGATGAAACTCTTATAACTTGTTATTAAATAATACATCAATTCAGCCAATTAATTACAATATAAAATTCTTAATCTCTCCGCCATTCACAGTGTTCAAAGTAGTATAATTTGAATTACAAGAAAACTTACACTTATCTAATCACTATTCAGTCTTTTTCTTTTCCATTATTCAAAGTATATAATTTGAATTACAAGAAAACTTGCACTTATCTAAGCAGTATTCAGTCTTTTCTTTTCCAGCATAGAACTTGAATTGAAACTTCTCTCCTTCAATAATTCAATAGGTGAAAAATTTACTATATTCAACTCACATGTTACCCAACAATCTTCTTAACTCTCCACATCATATTAAATCCTTACGTATTCTCAAAATAACTTACTCTCATAAGTAACTAGTTATAATTCACTATTCTCGGTTAGTCAATTTAACTTTAGATATTCTTCTTTAAATATTCTTATCACGTGAGTAGCGATAATGACCTCTCTAACTCATAATTAGAAAAGTATAAATTAAAATAAAAGTTGCAATAAATTGCGCGAATCCAAACATGTTCATGCATCAAATGGTTTTACATTAAAAATATAATTGATTGTGGGCCGAGACTGTCCAGACCTGAGGAGGCCGTTGAGCCTACTTCTCATGGGCCTGCCAGAATATCCGCCCGCTTTAGGTCAAATCGAAAAATAGGCCGATATAGTAAACAATAACTGCTGTACTCATGCAGACCCGTGAACCATTATTGGACTTTATCGTTTGGTGGGTCATTGCTACGCTTTTTGTATTTAACCCATGGATGTACTCACGTCTCCCATATAACTGTATTGGATTACATTATCTACGTCGAAGGCATTCATGCGTAACAACAAATACTGCATTGTGTACTGCCAATTATTCATGCAATGGGAAGTACTGATACAATGCCACCTCCAGGAACAAAGGTTTTCTGGCTTCTGTTGGCCATTCTTGGAGTCATAATTCATGCCTGTAAGTAGAGATTCATGTATATATTTTCTCTTAATATCACTCTGGTTTCGCTTATTTTCATAGGTTGCGTACTGAAGCAATTTTAAGGGATACAATAATGGTTTTCTTTTCTTTGTTATTATTGGCGTCTGACAGCCATTGATTTTGCTAAATTCAACAGGTTATTTTATTTTATTCGAGAAGAAGTCAATTTCTCTCTCAACAAGAGTGAAGTACCACATAAGCTCAATATAATTATTTGAGAAGAAATCAATTTGATGTTGCTAGTATGAGACAACCTCATAATTGTAATCATTTTAGAGTTCACAAAATTAGCAATATAACTTATTATCTCACTAAAGATAATTTGAACCTAGGTGAGAGATAATAACCATTTGGCCAACAACCTATATAATTGACAATATTTTGGTACTAACATATATTTGCTTTTGGTTTCCTTATCTTTTGTGGTTGGTATTAGCATATATTTGCCTTTGGGGTTTCCCTTATTTCAACTAATAGTCTATACAAGTAAATCTCATGGTTTTCCAATGGAATTATTATTATTGGAGAGACTCTGTTCATTAGTTGTGTTGGTGTCCTAGTTTAGGAATTAGTTCCTCCTTTTAGGTATTAGTTCTAACTCTCCTATTGTCATGTAAACTTATATATTCTTTATGAATAATGATCAATGTAGAGCATTCTCCATGAGGCAGTCTCCAAGTGTAGCGTGTGCGCTGTTATCTTTCAGAATATATCTTATTTATGCCATTTTTAACATGGTATTAGAGTTGGTGAGGTTTGGTGGCTGTGTGAGTGCCTAAGTGGCATAATTATGGCCTATGGTGGCTGGTACAAAGGACAAATGCCAAGGAGGCGACGTGCTGGGGAAAAACACGGAAATGGTTTTTTGAGGTGAACAGAGCAACGTGGATTTTTGGTCAAATATACGTGTTGGTCAACTAAAACTTGGTCGGGGCTCAGTGTGGCTTTGAATCTCATTCACCCACTGATCGACCCTCCATTGCACGCTTTACAAGCAATGCACCTAGAAAGCGCATATCGACTATGTGACAGTCGCGTTGCTATAGAATTATGATTGGTTGCGTTGTGGTGCATCATTGGCGAGCAACTAGTCGTGGTGGATCACAGAAGTGAAAGCATGATCGAAGGCGTCTTGGCCAAAGTCGTTGAAGTGGCAGATTGGCTGTGGATTCACGTGGCTCACGTAGAATTCAGTTTCATCTCCTAGATTTGGTTCGCTACTGCAGGCCGTGTGAGCATAAGAGTGTAGGTTTTAACTCCGTATAGAAATTACCTGCATACAAATTCTAAAACACAGAAAATAAACAATGCGAGAGCATAACACATAAAACACATACACACAGATTTTCCTCTGGATTCTAAAACCGGGACTACCAGCTTGATTTTTCATTATATTCCTTTCAATGTTATAATACATATTTATACATGCCGAAGCATCCAATACCATGGACCGAAAACCATCGCGTCCAAAAAACATGTGCGAAAATCATGCACAAAACCATAGGTGGGTCCACCCATCCTAACATAGGGTCTAAAACCAAAATTTTCCAGGGCGCTGCCTCGGACCCCATAAAGTGGAGTTACGGGTATACCTCAAACCCCCTGTGACCTCCCCCCCTCTAACCCCCGGTTAACTACATGGGCTAGTTGTGGAAAGAATATAACACAACCGAACATTCTCCCACTTGTTGTTTTCTTTCCACAGCGGGCCACAAGAGAGCTTAGTCATTTTTCCAGCCCTACAACACCCATTGTTTCTCTACACCAAGAAAACTTCTCAGAGCTCACAGATTTTGTCAATGCATCTGCAGTATTCTTCAAAGTGTCCACCTTTACCAGCAACACCTTTTTGTCTTCTATCATATCCCTCACAAAGTGATACTGAACGTCAATGTGCTTTGTCTTTGAATGATATGCAGGGTTCTTTGCCAAGAAAATTGCATTTTGGCTGTCATAGTCTATCCCTATAGCTTCCTATACTAACCCCATATTTGAACACAATCTTTGCAACCAAACTGCTTCCTTGCTTGCATGAGTGGTTGACATGTATTCTGCCTCTATAGTTGATAGTGCCACTACAGATTGTTTCTTACTCATCCAACTGACTGCACTTCCAAATAGGTTAAACACATACCCACTTGTAGATCTTCTCTGATCCAGATCTCCATCCCATTCTACATCAACAAAGCCACGAATATCCAACACTCTGTCCAATCATGGTCTTCCTTGGTAGCACAAACCATAATCACTAGTGCCACGCAAATACCTGAAAACCCGCTTCACTGTTGTCCAGTGCTCCTTCCCTGGTTTTGACATAAACTTGCTCAATACTCCCACTGCATGTGCAATGTTTGGTCTAGTACAGACCATTGCATACATCAGGCTACCGACTGCACTTGTATATGGAAGATGGGACATGTCCTCTTCCTCTTCGTGTGTCTCGGGACATTGTTCAATAGATAACCTCACACCTACAGGAATAGGAACCTTCACCGATTTACAATACTACATATTAAACCTTTGCAATATTGTCTCAATATACTTCCTCTAGTTTAACCAGAGCTTCCTCTTTGTCTGATTTCTTTTAATTTCCATGCCCAAAATATAGTTTGCAGCACCAAGATCTTTCATGTCGAATTTGGAGGACAAATGGGTCTTCAAATCCTAGATAATTTCTTTATCATTTCCAACCAATAACATATCATCCACATACAAGACCAGATAAATAACACGGTCACCAATTAATTTAAAATACACACAGTGATCTGCTTTGCTTCTGGTGAAGCCAAGTCCCCATATAAATGTATCAAATTTATGATACCACATCCTTTGTGACTATTTTAACCCATACAGAGACTTCTTTAACTTGCATACTAGTTATTTCTTACCCTTCACCACAAAGCCTTCAGGTTGCTTCATGTAGATCTCCTCTTCCATATCCCCATGAAGAAATGTTGTCTTCGCATCCATCTATTCTACCTCAAAATCAAAAGCGGCAACAACAAATAAAAGTAATCTAATAGAAGTTGCCTTGGCAACAAGAGAAAAAATATCACCAAAATCAATTCCCAACACCTGGGAATAACCTTTTGCTACCAACCGAGCTTTGTTTCTCCACCTTTCCTTCTGCATTTGTCTTCTTCTTGAATACCCATTTGTTGCTAATGGGTTTCCTTCTAGCCAGCAACTCCACCAGATCCCAAGCCTCACTTTTGTGCAAAGATGTCATTTCATCAACCATGGCCTCTTTCCATAGTTTTCCATCCTCTAAATCTATGACTTCCTTCATAGTTTTGGGATCATCATCAGTAATAGATATTGAAAAATTTTAATAGATTGTAGATGGACTATACCTTTCTGGTTGCCTTCTTTCTCGAACTGATCTTCTCACACCTAGAGTTTGTGGCTCTTCATCTTTTGATTCCTCCTCTGCTGTAGACTCTGATTCTTTCTCCTTTAGCTCAAACTCTATCTTCTCAGGCTCCTTTGGTTGGACTTCATGTTTAATAACATCTTTCACCTCTCTGAACACCACATCTCGACTGTACACAACCTTCCTTGTTATTGGGTTCCAAAGATTATAACCCTTTAAACCATCATTATACGCAATAAAGATGCACTTTTCATATTTACTGTCCAACTTGGTTCGTTTCTCATTTGGAACATGTACATATGCATCACATCCAAATACCCTTAGATGTGAAAGAGATGGTTTCTTACCAGTCCATACCTCTTGTGGAGTCTTATCCTCCAACGTTGATGAAGGTGACCTGTTGACTAGGTAACATGCAGTATCCACCACCTCTACCCAGAATTCATGTCCTAACCTGGCACCACTGAGCATGCTTCTTGCCCTTTCCATCAACGTCTTGTTCATTCTTTCTGCAACTCCATTTCGCTGAAGTGTATATGGAGTAGTCTTCTGTCATGCTATACCACACTTCTTACAGAATTCTTCAAATTCCTTATTGCAAAACTCTCCACCATTATCTGTCCTCAGCACCTTTATCTTATTCTCTGTCTGGTTTTCCACCAAAGCCTTAGATTTCTTCTTATATCCATGTATTCATTGAGAAGTCATCTATAAATGATACATAGTACACAAACTTACCCAGTGATGGAACCTTCACAGGTCCCAACACATCACTGTGCATAATCTCTAATATATGTTTCGCCCTCTTACCACCAGAGAGGAAACTCACCCGACTTTTCTTCCCATATACACAATTTCCATAGAAATCAAAATCCAGGGAGCTATTATTCATACCTTTTACCATGCCTTCGCTATGAAGTATTCGAAGACCCTTCTCTCCAATATGTCCAAGCTTTTGATGCCACAGCATGGTCTTCTCTCCAGAGACCACTAGATTTTTTGCTCCACTTTCAGGAACCACAGAACTGTTGCACCAATCAATAATAGTGCTACCTTGCAACTTGTAAAGAGTTCCAATCCGAACTCCCCACATCAATATCAGTGCTCCCCGAGCTATTTTGCAGGTATCCTTATCGAACACTATTTTTACACTTGCATCATCCAACTTGCTTACATAAATCAGATTTCTGGCCAATGCAGGAATATGCAGAACACCCGGAAGTGTTCTAACCCTTCCACCTTGCAGCATCAACTTTACTTTTCCACGACCAACGATTCTAGCCTTCCTATCATCCCCTAAGAAGAAATCACCACCATCGTATTTCTCATACTCGCAGAACCACTCTCTATGGGGAGTGAAGTGAAAGGATGCACCTAAGTCAATCAACCATGCCTCATGATCTGCATGTGTACTTGAAGAAGCCAAGTACACATCCCCACCTTCATCTGAGGTGGTTTTCGCCTCTACAAAAGGAGCATCATCAGATCCCTTTCCTTTATCAAGAGCTTTAGATTTATAGTCCCTTTTAAAGTGCCCTTCCTTTCCGCATTTCTAGCACACCACCTTTACAAGTTTTCCTAGAGATTTAGATCTCCCTCTAGATTTAGATCTCCCACTCGATGACTTATTTTTGTTTTTGTTCTAGGACCGTCCTCGTATAGACAAGGCATCACCATTCTGGCTCTCCATATTTTTCCGTCTCATCTCCTCCGTCAGCAAGGCTGAGACTATGTCATCAAACTGCAAGGCTGTTGCATTGCTACCTATTGCAATAACCAGACTATCCCACGAATCTGGTAGAGAACACAACAAACTGATGGACTTATCTTCATATGAAATTTTAATATCAATAGATGCTCACTGACTTATCACAGTATTAAATGCGTTCAGATGCTCTGTCACCGAGTCTCCATCTTTCATCCTTAGGTTATACAACATTTTTTGCAGGAACAGTTTATTCACCAGAGACTTAGATAGGTACAAAGTCCCTAACTTGTCCCACAAAACCTTCATCGTAACTTCCCCTAATACATTCAGCAATACTAAATCTGAGACACACAATCGTATTATGCTCTTTTCCTTCCGATCCAACTTCTTCCATTATTCATTGGACACTCCCGTTGGTTTAGTACCCAGATCTATAGCAATCCACTGATCTTTATCCACCAACAGGTCCTCCATCTTGAGTTTCCACAACTCAAAACTCTAACCATTAAATTTCTCGATCTCTATCTTTCCACTGCTCGCCATCTTCTTTCACCACCAGAATTGATCTCGCAGATCTTCCACTAAATAGGGTCTACCACAGGCCCGAGCGAAACCCCTCAACAACAGAGGCATCCCCTTGAAGCCAAAACTGCTCTGATACAAAATGTAGGTTTTAACCCCGTACAGAAATTACCTGCATACGAATTCTAAAACGCAGAAAATAAACAATGCGAGAGCATAACACATAAAACGCATATACACAAGAGACTTTTCCTTAGATCCAAAAACCGGGACTACCAACTTGATTTTTCATTATATTCCTTTCAATTTTATCATACATATTTATACATGCCGAAGCATCCAATACCATGGACCAAACGTGAACTGTAGAATCACCTCAATGATTTGTGTTGAGTGGATCTTCCCACAGATGTAGTGGTTCAAAGTTCACGTTGAACGCTTGAAGGTCCCACTTGAAGCATGAAGTTGTATTCAACGTTGAAGGTTGAAGTTCATGTTGAACGCTACCACAGTGAAGGTCCCCTTGTTGCTGTGGATGTGCCCACAGCCACAGTGCAATGGAAGTGAGTTTTGTTCCTATTCATGCAGTGTTTGTGCCAGTTGAACCTCTTTGCCTCATGGTGAATGGTGGTGCTTGTGGTTTTTGGAGGTTGCTGATGCTCATCATGTGAAGTTTCCAATGGAGTTCCTTGCTTGGTCCCCTTGTGAAGAATGACCTACGTTGGATTATTAAGTGTAGTTTTGGTAAGATCGCCACAAATCTCAATCAAAGGAACATTTTTTATTCAAGCATTTTTTTTATCTCTCGAGATCGCTTCTCTATATTTGGTGATAGATCCATGGGTGACAGATCTGGTGATTGAATTTTCTCTTTGATCAATTGCTGGAGGGTGAGGATCTTGAGGTAGAGATCAACTTGTCACAATGAATAATCAGATGGTAGAGCCGTACTTGAATGAGAGCAACAAGCTTGATGGATCAAATTATTCAAACTGGAAATTCAAGTTGCAAACTCTGCTTGAGGGGCAAAGTGCATGGGAGATCACAAATGGGGATGAATTGAAGCCAACTGCAATCGGAGGGGGAACAACTGTACCAATTCGGGATTGGGAGAAGAGGAGAACAAAGCGAAAGAGTTGTTGAAATTATCAATTAAAGACTGCATTATCCCTCACATTAAAGAATGTAAATCAACAAATGACATTTGGACAACTCTCAAGGATTTGTATGAGATAAAGAATACAAATCGTTTATTGTTCTCGAAGAGAAAGATTATCTCCATCAAAATGGAGGAGAGTGAATCAGTGGTTGAATTTATCTCTCGGATCAAGTAGCTGAGAAAAAATTTGTCTGATATAAGGGAGATAGTATCAAACACTGATCTCATCACGGTTATCATGAATGGTATGACTGACAAGTATCAAATGTTTATTACAAGCCTAGACACAAGGGAGAAAACCCCCAATTTCGAAGAATTGATAGGGATATTGATACAAGAGGAAGAGAGGTGAATGACTCTGAAACCCTAGAATTCAGATATAGCATTAATGGCGAAGAAAAAGCTTCTTAGAGGGAAAGAAAGCACAAGACAGAAAGGCGGAGGTACACCATAGGGAAAGCCACCTCATGGTATGTCTTCGACCAAAAAAGATTCAAGGATCAAGTGTTTTTACTGTGGTAAATTTGGTCATATTGTTAGGAATTTCCATAAGAAGAAGCTTGATGAAGGTCAACATACAGATAAAAAGCATGCAGGGCACTTTGCTCATGAATATCAAAATCAGAACCTCACACTGTTTGTATTTGATTCTGCTTTCTCTCCTAAGAATGATGAAGCAAAAACTTGGTTTGTGGATTCAGGAGCTTCCACTCACATGATAGGTAACATGCACTAGGTTGAATGTTTTAAAGAAACCAGTGGTGGTGCTAATATCTACCTTGGTGATGACAGAGCCTACTAGATCAAAGGACATGGAGACATTCCTATGATTTTTCCTGATGGAAAGATCAGGAAAATCCAGAATGTGATGTATGTACCAGGAATTAAAAAGAATTTAATTTTTGTTTCAATGATTGTGTTATCACTCAGGTTGTCCCTTGGCTCCTTAAGGGATATGGCCGAGGTAAGCACAAACCAATATTTGGGCTACAAGTCCTAGCCTACCTGCAGTCAGAGAGGGCTCTCTCTTTAAAATTTAGCTTTGTTTTCGGTTGATTTTAGGCTAGTTATGGTGTACATGGGTTTTGTTTTGATTTTGGTGGGAAGGATGATGTTTTCAAGCAGAGTTGGGATGCATAGAGTGAGAAGTTCAAACCATTGGGCATGGAGTCATGGATTAGGGCTTGCTGTTGCGTTTTCTTGGTCACAAGAGGAATACAGAGCAGGATAGCTACACGTAGAACAATATCAAGCTGGAATAAAGATGGAATGAAGGTCAGAGATGAAAGGCAACTAAGAATCTTTCATTAGCTAACAGAGAGGGAAGGTGAATGAAAGTTTGTCTAGGAGCAGTCAAGAATTCCTAAATAACAGTCATATGTGAAAGAAACAGGGTAAACATGATCATTTAAGTATGCATATTCATAACCATTTCTGAAGAAAACATTTAGAAATAACAAGAACTGAGCATAGAGTGCAGTCAAGCAAAGCTTAAACTATTCTTCTTTCTTGCTATTTAGATGGTAACTCAATGGTGGAGTAAATGTATATAAACTATAAACAGAGGTAAGAAAACACTTATTGAGCCATGTAGTAGCACAGGAATTCCACAGTCACTCTTTGGCCATTAAATAACACAACAGACAGTCCTTCATCCAAATCATTCCAACAGTCTTTGATTATAGAGCTCTCAAAATATACAATGCAAGTCTAGAATGAGGATTATCAACCAACCAACCCTTTAAACAATGAATTAGGGTGGTTTATATAGAGAAAATATCCAAAAAAATATCTATTACAGCAGATTTTAAACAGATCTTAGGGAAATGAGTTTTTTAATCTAATCTTGTCCTGAAATTAATGCAAGAAGATATCTATTTGAGCTGCGCTGGAGGCAGCTGCATCAAAATGAGTTAATATGGTGTCCTTGGTGGCTCGGTGCAGTGTTTCTGCAATAACTGTGCCTTTAATCTCTTATCTGCACCTCTTAGGCAGTTCTGCTACTTTTAGGTGGCTTTAATGTGCACTAATCTCGATCTGATGAGCTTTGAATGGCCTTTACTGCTTCTTTGACTTGGATGGAGGCCTTTAATGTTCACCTGCTTTGATATTGCCGATCTGATACTCTTTTCCGCTTCACTGATACTCTTTAATTTAATCTGGGCTTTATCTTTCCTCTGATACTCTTTAACACTTGAATCGGGCCACTTTCTCTCCCTTTATATGCTTGAAACTGTCAAATCGCCCCTTTTCTGCCCTTTCAAGGCAAAACCAACTGCTGCAAATGCTTTTCGTGGCTTCTAGAATGTTATCGGCGCTAGCCGATTGAATATGAAAACACGTGAAGAAATCCTGTCAAATAATGGCGGAGGAATGCAACCTGATAACTGTACTGGGCTTAGGTTGGCTTTTAATTTGCTTTTTTTGGGCCTGCTGCCTTGGTGCTTCGATGAGTCACTGCTTCATTATCCTACTTTCGGTATGCATACCTTACCTTCTTATAAAATTGCCGTAGTCATATTTTGACTCCCTCTGCCTACTGCCCTTTCTTTGGTTCTCTGTTTCCAGCGTTGCCTCTCACGAATTTTTGGGTTTTGTAGGTAGCCAAGCAATAGGAAGCTCTCCATTTTGAGCAATTTTTCTTAGCGCTAATCGCGCATCGAAAACTGCCTCTGTTTCTCGTTTCAGGCTTTCTTTGACGCGATTCTCGCCCTTTGTGCCTTTTCTGTGATGACGTCAGCATGACGTCATCGGCGGGTCCCGGGTACGGTAAGGTGATGTGGCAGTGACGTCAGCAGAGGACAGGTGGCGGATGACATGGCAGTACGGCAGGGTGACGTGGCAGCGACACGTAGCAGTGGCGGGTTGACGCGGAGGTGACGTGAGCGGTGACGTAGCGCTGTCGTCAGGGGCGGAGAGACAGAAGGCAGTTTGTGGTTTTATCGGACCGCCTTCTGTACGGGGGCGGTATGTGTCAGAGCCCTCCTGATGCAATAAAAGGCGGACATGCGTCCTTTGTACGACGGCAAAACCGCCGTGCCATCGGAATCTAACTCCCGTGCGTCTGGGTGGCTCCGAAATTGCCGAGGGACGTCGGATGGGGAGGGCCCGATCCGACGGTGGACGGAACTATGAGCTGGCGGGATGTTACCATACAGGCTCATTGCCACTCGGGGGCCCACCCAAATATTAAATTAATATTGCACGACGGGGGCTTTCGAACTTTAGTTAACGCAGAATTGTGGGTTTCTGCGCGGACATGGAAAAATAATTTAATGTCTAACAAAGCCTTTAGACACCAATTATATAAAACGAAAGCGGACGGATAAAATGGGAAAAGTACAAGGGTAGAGGGGTAGATATCGGATATTAACCTAACCAGAGGTCAGGTTAATTCCAGGGTTAGGATGCGGATGGGTTCATAATAGTCCCAGATGGACTACTATTTCCCAAGACTGCATTATAAGGCTATAGTGCCATGGGGTGGAAATATTTATTATTTTTTGGAATTTTATATAGTTTTTTGTATAATAGGGGATAAGGAAATGATCTAGGGAGCTAGATAGTAGAGTTAGGAGTTAATATGACCTTGTGAAGTGAAAGTGTAGGGGCATGAAGCTAAGTTTACGAAATAGAACTTAGGCATAGTACTGAATGGAATGTGGAGAAAGGATTTTTACACAAGAAATGTGGCTTCTTTTCATTGAAGAAAGTCAAATCTTGACTTAGTATTTTTACAAAAATGAAGTGATAACAGGACTGGTTGGGCAGATCCCAAGGTCCTTCAGGGGTGTTAGTAAGAAACTTTGAGGGGGGGGGGTGAAAGGGAGTTAGACATGCTTCCAAAATTCTGTCATCAAACAGCTGCTTTGGCATTTCTGTCACTGATGAGATGAGCTCTCCTTTGATAAGACAAAACTGATCAAAACCTTGCTTCTGCAACCTCAAACTACCTACCCAGCCTAATACACCTAACATTTTTTCTTCCTTTTGAGTGGGTGCACTTAGACTTACAGACCCTGATTATCTTCTTTTCTTTTGACTACCCTCCTATCTAAATGTACCCTCATCTCTTCCCAGGGCCCAGATTAAGCAGTTGGGCTCCTTCATTTCTCTACCTAGCTACTCATCTGCCAAGCTTAAGCTGTTTGGACAGATATTCATTCTCTATCTTCTAAAACAAGCAATTTAAACCTAGGGAAGCCAAGATTAAGCTGTTTGGCTTTCCCTTAACTGTAAAACTCTTCAAAAATGGTATGATTTTTCAAAAATGGAACTTCTTGGAAATATGGAACCTTGCAGCATGAAAAGATGACATATTTGACATGTAAAACAGTCAATCATGAAATATGAAACCTATTGCAATAGGAGGCTAACAGTGGCTCCACTTGGGGATGGTTTTTCAAGATGAAAAGCCAAGAATAGTACGTCAGAATGCCTTGATCTTCAGTTGTTGTTGTAAACTGAAATTCTCCTTCTTCTAAATGCCTTTGACTGAATTCTTATAAGCTGATATGCAGTATCCTTTTGAGCTGAATTGCAGAAAATTGCAACTCTGCTTCTTGCCTTTTGGGTGCTTGTAAACATATTGAAATCTGCTTGAGCACTTCTTTGGAATTATTTCAAAAACAGAGATATGAAATAGAGCTTTCTTTGATCTTTCCTTGAAAATTTGCTGTGGTGTTCCCTCTTATTGGCCTACTATAAGAAAAAGTGATGAAAATACAAATATTCATGTATAGATAGTATACAGAGCTGTGTTGTGTTCAACAAAAGGGATCATGATAGTGCTTTAGCATTTGGCCATTGACAGGGCCTTCTTCAGCTATGCTGCCATCAAAACTCTTCAGAAAATATGTGTTGCTGCTTTGAACAGCAGAAATAATAAAGGGGCCTTTCCACAGGAAATCAAACTTGCCATGCTTTCCTTTGTCCTCTCTTCTTGAATCCCATCTTAAGACTTTGTTGCCTATGTAGAAATCTTCAGCCTTGGTTCTTTTGTCAAACATTTTCTTGAGCTTCTCTTGTAAAATCTGAGCTTTGTCATACACTTGCTCTCTTGTTTGCTGCAAATGGATGGTTTGGTTTATTCTTCTTTGGATATCATTTGGTTCTGCCTGAATCTCTTGCAGCAATTTGATAACAGGGATTCCCAAAGTAGAGGGGAACTTGGCCTCCATGCCATAGACTAACTCATATGGGCTCATCCCAATGGATGTCTTGGTTGACAATCTGTCTGCCCATAGGGCATTTACAACCTTTTTGTGCCAGTTCTTCTTGTTCTCCTCCAAGACTTTCTTAATGATGTTAATTAGACTCTTGTTGGATGATTCGGCCAAGCCATTACCTTGAGGGTAATAGGCTGTGGAGTGACCTAGGGTAATGTGGAATGTGTGGCAAAAACTGATCATTTTCTTGGATTTGAAGGCAACAGCGTTATCTGTAATGATCTTCTCAGGACAGCCAAATCTGGACAAAATGTTGGTTTCAAGGAATTGGATGATGGTGGAGTCATTGGCTTGCCTACATGGGATGGCTTCAATCCACTTGGTAAAGTAATCTGTGGCTGTTAGAATCCACTTATGCTGGCCAGAAGAGGATGGATGGATTTCTCCAATGAAGTCAAGACCCCATTGTTGAAAAAGGATTTTTGGTTGAAATGGGCTTAAGGGGCAAGGGCAGAAGCTTTCTTTTGCCTTCAAAGATTTGGCATTTGTGGCATGAAACAACAAACTTTCTCACATCAGCAAACAAAGAGGGCCAATAGAAACCAGCCCTTAGTATCTTATCAGCAGTGGACTTCCAATATAAGTGCCCTCCACAGTCCCCTGCATGAAATTCTTTCATGACACTGTCAGTTTCATTCATAGTTAGACAATTCAGCAATATTCCTTCATGATTTTTCCAAAACAGGGCACTATCTAAGACACAAAACTTTGATGCTTTCATCTTTAAAAATCTCTTTTTGGTTCTGGACAACCCTGGAGGAGCACACAGGTTTAACAATATAAAACATATATCAGCATACCATGGGGATTGCAAAAAAGCTTCACTGATCTGTGGAGTCGCCAGCTCCTGTTCATTGTCCAGTTGATTAATGTCTAAGGCTTGAAAATTGGTTTCGGACATCAGTTTGGCTAAACCTTGTCCCTTTATCAGCTTGGTGGGTTTTATCTCAATGTCATACTCAAGCATATTGGAAATCCATTTGCCTCTTTTGCCTTCTATGCCCTCTTGAGTTAATATGTCTTTTACAACAGCATTTGGCACATAAGCAATCACATGTGAATATAAAATGTAAATTCTGAAATCTTTGATTGCTTTAACAAGGGCATATGCTTGCTTCTCCATGATTTGGTACTTTAGTCCAAAAGGAATTTTCACATATTTAAAGGTTCCCCACGGCGTTGTAAAGGCTGTCTTGTCTTGGTCATCTGGGTGAACAAGTATTTGATTAAAACCTGAAAAGCCATCTAGCAAAGAAATTCTTGAAGACCCCACTATTCTTTGTAGAATGTGGTCCATTTTTGGCAGTGGGTAGTGATCTTTAAGGGAGACTTGGTTCAGATTTCTTAAGTCCACACATAGTCTAATCTCCCCTGTTTTCTTCCTTGTGGGAACAAGATTGGATACCCATTCTGAAAATCTAATGGGTGCTATGATACCAGCCTCAAACATTCTTTTCACTTCTTTCTCAATCAAAGGGAGAAGCATAGGATTGATTCTCCTTAGTTTTTGTTTGAAGGGCTTTTGATTTGGCTTTAAGGGAATGGTATGTTGAATAACAGAGGTGTCATAGGACTTAAGGTCCTCATAACTCTAGGAAAATACATCTTGAAACTCTTTAAATAAATAACATATTTTGGTTTTTGATCGGGAGGCAAAGACTTGGACAGTTTAATCATTTTGGGCTTCTCTGTTGTCCCAATATTACAGTCTTCCACAACAACGTTTAAGGGCTGTATCTTTGGCTTTTTGGGGACATCGTTTGAATCAAATATGTATTCTAATAGAGTGAGGCCAGCAGGTAGAAAATTGTCTTTTAAATCAATCACTTCGGCCTCTGCTTCAGCTATCTCATCTAAATGCATTTGCTTCAGCTCTTGCATATTTTTTTCATCAAAAATGGTTGGGTGCAGCATTTGATTTGTTGCTTCAGCTGTTATAGTTTGCTCATTTTGGCTTATTTGCTGTTGTGGGTCATCCATGGCATCTTCCTCAATGTTTAAGCTTGAGAATTCTTGCTGTAAGGTAAGAAAATTGTTGATTTGAGCATCATCCTCAAACACTTGCCAATCTTTGATATTGTTAGGGACAGCAGGCCTGTGCTTTATCTCAGCAGTAAAGTGGTGATTGGGCTCAAAGGGCAGCTTGCAAGTGCTAGCAAAAGTAGCTAGACTATGAGAATGCATGTTATGGCTTCTAGAAATCTTCGCAAGCTTGGATTCGGTGAAGGAATTGAGTATTTCTATGGTAGCAGACCCATAAGCTCTTAGCCTATTGTCATTAGTAACAAAGTTACCTTTCATCTGTTGAATGATCAAATCGGAGTCACCTAGAATGGACACTTTTGCAGCTCCTAGAGCTTTGAGCAATTTAAGGCCTAAAAGGAGAGCCTCATACTCTGCCATGTTGTTGGTGCATTTGAAGTTTAGTCTGCAAGCATGACCCTCTGCATGGCTATTATGTGTATTGTAAATCCATATTCCTGCCCCTGCTCCTAGCTTATTAACAGAACCATCAAACTCCAAATACCATAAGATTTCTTTCTCTTGACTAGTATTAAGAGTTTCAACCATTTTAGGAGTGGGCATATGTGAGTTTTCTGTTTCATTGAGTTCCTCTTGTATGCTGGTTTCACTAATTGTTTTAACAGTTTCACGGGTATGGGAAACCGACTCTTGATTGATGCATGTTTCTTCTTCTAAAGGCAAAGGCTTCTCATCAGTGGGAGGGTAGCTATCATCATTGAACAATATAAAGAAATACATATCAGAATGGATTGAGTAAATGGGAAAGTTTTGGGGTTTTTCCTCATTACTTACCACATACTTCATCATTGTTTCTCTATACAGTCTCTTTGGTTGCCCAAAGACTGAAATAGTGGCATAGGAGAGGTCTAGTTGGAGAGATCCTTGGAGTTTTGCTCCCCAAGATCTTGATAAGAGCATGCCATACTTTGGTGGAATGTCAGCAAGCACCACGTCCATTAGGATCGTTTTGTTGGGAAATTGGACTGAAGACACACAAAGGTCTTTGATTAAGCCTAAACACTCGAACTGACTAGAATCAAATGAGAATAAGTCTTTTTAGGGTCTAGTGACATCAAGGTTTATCTTCTCCATTACAGCTTTGGGGATTAGTTTGTGTGAAGCACCTGAATCAAACATAGCATTGTGCAACACTTTATCATGAATGTGCAAACTGACATAAAAGGGTAGAACAACTCCATGTCCTGATTTACCATTGACTTCAGGACCAAAAAATAATTCAGGTTGATTATCTAAGACATTAACATCATCCCTGTTCTCTGGCATTTGCAGTGATCTTTTGATTTGTTGTCTGTACACATCATGTTTGGCAAGCTCAGAGAGAGGAATAGATATCTTTAATTTACCAATTTCTGCTTCTAAATCAAAAGGTTTTTCTGACTGTGTTTTAGTATTGTGACTGGCAGATTTTCCCTTTTCAATTGTATCTTCAGTGATCTTCTCTTGGTTATTAGTGATTTCTTGAGATTTTTCTGTTTTGGGAAGGATTTGAGGAGTGCTATTTATATTGTCTTTTGAGGGAAAGGCTACAAAAGGCTGGTTATTAGAGGGCTGCATGTTAGATACATCCTCTATGGTCACTTCTTTTAATTTTGGGTCTGTTTTATCAGCAGGTTCTGTGATAGCGGCCTTGTCTTTTACTTTCTTAGGCTACTTGGCATCCTTAGGCTTGATGGGATCAGACACATCCATGGTTATTGTTCTCAATTTGTATTGTTTATGGACTTCATAGACAGCTGAATCATAGCCTTGTTTGAAGTCAAATGACTCTCCAGACTTGGTCTGAAATTGATTTATATCATGGTCATCTTGGTCTTCTTGGGTTAGAAATACTTGTTGTTCACTCTTCAAACCCATCAAGTTTATGTGAGTGTCCTCCATCTACTCACTAGATGTGGATGCTTCAGCATAGTTTTCATGAAAAGGAGGTCTTATATCGTGGTCAGGACTTGCCCTTCCAACGTTTGGGTTCTGATTTTTTCTAATGTTTGGATTTCTGATAGGATTGTTTTGTTGTCCTTCCCATGAGGCTTTCCTTTCAATAAATCCCATTCTATTTTCAAAGTTGTCCATACCTTCGATGATTGTGTCCAATTTTTGCTCAAAGGCTGAAGGTTCATCTTTAAAAGTAGTTCTTCTCTCAGCTCTTGCTTTATTTCGCTTGGCAATCAGATTTGCCTCCACACTAACAACTACATTTTGCATTTCTGCTAAGGTTTGAGGGGCTCTTTCCCTTAACTGATAAGCCATGTCTGAATCAAATCCATCAGGGAATTTGTATAAAGCAAGATCAGGTGGAGGTCTAAGGTTTTGTGGAATAGCATTGTAAACATTGTTAAACCTGGCACAATAGTCTAAGACAGCTTCTTGAGGACCTCTTTTTATAGTGTCATACTCGGATAATATGTGTAGAGGGTCCTTCTTCTTCTCCCATCTGTTAAGAAATATTTGGTAAAGGGCCTCTGGGTCAGCTATGGAATTTGCAGGAAGAGCTCTAAACCAGGGCCTTACATCTCCTGTTAAACTTTGGACAAAAATCTTCATTCTTACACTATCCTCATCTATTTCATAATTCTCAAAATAGCCCTACATTTTCTTGGTATGTTGCAGGGCTGTGCCAGAACCAGTACCATCAAAATATGTGATTTTGGTTTGATAATCCTGAGGCATAGCCCCTGGATTTGAAGGTAACTATAAAGGTGCATATCTGTTAGCCATATTTACAGGGATAAGTGGAACAACTGGAACAGCTGGAACAACTGTAGTAACAGTGGTGGTAGTGGTAGTATGTGCAGTGAATGGAGGTGTGGAAAAGGAGCTTGGAGAGGTTGATGACGAACAAGGGGAAGTAGGGGTTGAACGAAACAAAACTTTAACAGGGGTTGGAAAACAGCTTGGTTGAACTGTTTCAGGACTAGAATCAACAAACTCTTCTTGTTTTTGTTTGCTAAGGTTTTTAGAGATTAAATTGGGATTTGTTACACTAAAAAATGTCACCATGACTATTTGCAGTTAGTATGGCTCCATCCACTGTCATACTATCTTCCTTGGCAAGTCTCATGCCTCTGCTCTTCATGTCAAACTTCAAGAAAGAGAGAAAAGTCATTTAAAGTCAATTATCTCTGGTACGTAGTTTCTCTTAGCCTTACTTGCGTGTACGCAACCCAAGTTCACAATACCTGCGTACTTGTACGCTCTGTATGTAAAGGGGTGGGTACATACCCCTGTAAAGGTCAAAAGGTGCGAGTTTCATCTTAAAAAAGTTACTTGTGGTCATTTCTAGAGTCTTCTAGAAGCTTGTTTGACGTGTATGAAGCGCCTCCAGATGGTTCATGTATCCCTACCAAAGAGGAACTTATCCCATCAAGAGGGGAGCTATCCCATCCAAAGAGGGGCTTATCCCATTGATGGTGGACCTGAATAACTTCCTCTAGAGCACTATAAATACAGGCATTGGGCCAAAGGGAGGGGAGGTTAAAAGCTGAACATTCCTAAGGGTAGATGCTGCTGGAATTAGGACTTCCTTGTAGAAGCTTGTGAGGAGAGATTACCATCTTTTCTTGTTCTATTTGGAAGTGGGTGAGCTGATCAGAGTAAAGGAGAACTCTTGTGGACCCTGGGAGGGACCTGCACAACACCAAGGCTCAGGTTGTAATGGTTCCTTTTGTTACCTTTTAATACAAATTAGTCCATTCTTCTCAACAATTTGTTATTTATGAATTGTTTCATATACTCCTTGGTCTATATGTTAAATATGTTTTATTTTATGTGATATTCAGGTGCTATTTAATCGTTTGATTGTTAGTGAATGCAGGTTTCGAAGGGAAGGAGGAGCTCATCCAGATCAACGAAACTGGACTACTACAACAGCATTGGGTTACAGGTAGGATCTAAACACTTGATTTCTCATATTGTAAAGGCATATTTAGAGAAGGATTGCTCTTATTTGTCTTGTTTGTCACTAGAAAGTCTTAGGCTTCTAGGGATGTCGGTTGTGTCCGCACGAACGACGCTTTCCATATGACAAAATGGCGACCATACTGGGGAATCCATGAATGTGTTTGAGTTCTTTTTGATTTGATATTTTGGTTTGAGAAAAATCGCTTGTTTTCTGATTTTTGACTGTCTAACTGTGTATTTGGGTGGGTTAGCTTAGAGTCAAATTAAATTTTTATTTTTCTTAGCTTTGCCAGCAGTACACAGCCTCTGAGTTAGGCACAGTGCGTACTTGTACGCATTGCGTCTTTGTGCACAGGGCGTACCCGCGCCTGTGTCAACAGATCACCTGCGTACCCCTGTCAAATTTGAGAAATTTTCATTTTTCCTCTTTTTGCTCTTTAGATTTTGTTTTTAATTTGTTTTTACTGCCCAGATCCATTGGTTTACTGTCAAAGATCTTCACCTGAACTTGTCCCGTTAGTGTCGAGGGTTTTGGTGGAATTCATAGGGATTTTGCCTTAGGGTTTGATTTTTAACTGGTCCTGTAGTGATTTTGGCGTTAGAGGTTGTCAAACTTTGGATCTCCTTGGTTTTGATCAGTCCTCTTAGGAGCCAGGTCTGTCATAGAAGTCACCCTTGCGAGAGACCTACCTTTGTGTCTTCTCTTTGCGAATCTCAAAAAGTTTGTTTGTTAAAGCCTTGAATTTCATTCTTGAGAAAAAAGAACAAAAAGATCTCGATTTTGTTTTTTGATTAGTTTATGATTCTGCATGAACTGATCCTTAGTTGCATTTTGACTGAGTAAAACATCCGGGAATTATCCTTGTAGGCTTTTGTCCTCATTATTTTTTGCTTTCAGGTAAATTTCCTTTTACTTTGCTTTTGAGTGAATTTGATTTGATTGTCTTAGATTTGTTAAAATTGATTTGATAAATAGTTTTACATGCTTTATTAATATAGAAAAAACACAAAAATTCTTTTGGAAAAAGTTTGCTTTGGTAGAATTTGTAGTCTTTTGGGCGAAAAAGGAAATTTCGTGAAGTAATTAGTGGTCATGAGTTGTATGTTTTGAAAAGATAAAGAGATTGTTTCTTTGATTGTCTTTGCCAAGAAAGTTGTTTTCTATAAAATTTGCATTTTCCAACTCTCTTAGCTAGGAGATTCATTGAAAAAGAAAAGTAGTGTAAATCATCTTAGGTGCATCTTTGTAGTGGTTGCGAGTCGAGTCTACACACCACCAGTTTCATCTCCACTACCTTTTGTCTTAAAGAAAGCCATAAAATTAAAGCTTAAAGTAAAATCAACTTAGTAACTTTTATTTACTAGGGCTCTGAAACACCAATATAGATCAGGATAGTGTCTTGGAGTAGGAGAGTAATTAACTCTCCAAGACAACAAAACCAAACAAGTAGCTTATCTTGTGATAGAATAAATCCAATTGTTTCATTTGTACTCTGGGAAAGCTCCTCTTAAAGGAGAAGCCCGAGCTCGTGTCCAAACCAGTGAGGGGATCAATCCTCCCTCGTTGGGAACGACGCCAGACACGCACGTATTACAAACGGTAAACCTCGGATTAACCATTGTCGAGGAGCCAGGGGTCACTTGTCGGTAAACCTTGGATTATTGTCAAGGAGCCGGCAAGGGGATTGAGCTTGATACTCTGCCCTTGCGTGCTGTCGGAGTGTAGACTGTTCCCCCAGGTGCATTTGTTGTTGTTGGTAACCTTAGTGACCATTATCTTTAGGATTCTACCGAGGTGACGGTGGAGGGAAGATCCCACTGTACCTGGAGCAGACGTCGGCTAGACTCACTTGGATTTTCCGGGGGGTTCACTTCACTCGAGACGGTTAAAGTGGAGGAACTTGTGCCGGTCTATTCATTAAGCAGGTTGCCGGGGTAACTGTTCCACCCGCCACTTCTGTACTGAATCCGGTGATGTTGGGTTTCATCTCCAACTAGCGTTTTTGGTCCGGAAGGCTACTGTTTGTGCTTGGTTTGACGCCCTAGATTCTTTAGGCGTGTGATTCAAATTTGTTTGGTTCTTTAGAGACTTTAGGCAGTTTGCTTTGAGATTTTACTTTGTTTGCGTGTGCAGTAGTTAAAAGTCTTTAACTGTGGCTGAATTACCGAGACAGTCCCCTGGATCTCGGGGCAAGTCTCCTGAAGTTGTCACCGTGGCCGATTTGTTGAGGAGGTCTCGTAGACTTCGAGGCCAACCTCCCGAAGAGGTCTCGAGTCATTACGAAGGTTTAAAGGTCCTTGTAACTCCTAGTGGCAGTAAAGTAGGTTCACCTGAAGAAGGAGAATCGTCCTTGGTAGTCCATCAGGTTTACCAAAGTCTAGAAACAGGTTATAATCCCGAAGCTGTTGCAGTTTCTGAGCTTGCTGGTAGTTTTTCATCTACTAGTGATATAGGCAAAGAACCTGAAGTATCTGAACCTGTTACTCCAACTTCTAGTGCACCTGATTCACCTAGGGTAGAAAGAGTCATCACCGAAAATCTTCCTGCTAGTTTGATATCTATTGAAGAACTTGCTCCAGAGGAAGAATTAGGCGTATCTATCCTTGAAGATCAACCTACTATTGATCTAAGAGAGCGTGAATCTATCTTTTACAGTCCTCCTAGAAGTACTACTTGGTACCTTTCGTTAACCAATTATTTAGAAAACTCAGGGATAAGTTTTTCTCCACCTCGAACTCCTTTTCCACCTGGAGGTATTTATACTCCTGTAAATATGTCTGGTCAGTCGTCCGTGTTTACTCAATCTCCTGAATCTTACTTGTACGGCGGTCCTTCTGTTCCCTCCGGGTATCAGTCACTTTCTGGTACCTTTGCGGGAGCATCTCCTCAACCCATTGAACATGGGTTATTAGCTGGAAACAATGGTAATAAACAGTTGGGCGTAGGGGACATCTACATGATGTCAGGTTCAGTTCCAGGTTCTCCACCTCAAGGTGCGCAATTACCGCCTGGGGGGAAACCTCAAGTAACGCCTGGGGGGCAACCTCAAGGTACACAAATTGCGTCTGGGGGGCAACCTCAAGGACAGTATATACCTGTGATACAATACATTCCTCAAGGTCAACCCCAGCCTTAATATGTACCCCAAGGTCAACCCCAGTATCAGTACATGCCTCAAGGGTAACAACCCCAAGGTCAGTACTCGAGTCAAGGTCAACCCCAGTATCAGTACGTGCCTCAAGGGTATCAACCCCAAGGTCAGTACTCAACTCAAGGTTATCTACCACCTCAAGGTTAAGCTTATGTTCAAAGTATAGGAAATGTACCTGTCAATTATCAATCTTACCCTCAACCTCGTTACGGATCTCAGTATCCTCAACCTGTTACGGGTCAATACCCCGGAATGATAGTGTGGGATCCATCACAAGGTGAACAGGTGTTGCAGCCAAGTATACAATTGTTACCTCAAACTGGACAACCCGTAGTTTCTGGTTCAGCCCAGCAACCGCAACCTGTCCAGTCAAATATTCAAACTTCTGTAACTTCAGTAGTTACTCAGCCGCCAATTGCACCTAGTACTCCATCTCAAATGACTGCTGCAACTACCGCAACATCTACCGCACTTACTTCTGGAGTATCGACAGCTCCGGTTTCTACTGTCTTTGCAACCACTCCTCAGACATCTTTACTGTTGTCTGGATCTACGATTCAAACCACGGTCCAGATGCCTGTAGCGCAGCCTGGTTTAAGTACTGTTGTAACAAGTCAACCTCAATTTACCTATCAACAGTACCAGGGACAGTACCAATTCGGTCCTGCTGTCCAACAACCGGTTTACCAGTATCAACCGTATCCTGGGTACACTTATCAACAACCTCAACAACCCCAGTACGGTCCGGTTAATCCTGGTTTTCCAGGAGGATATAATATCCCGAACGCGATTCCTATTCCTAGTTATCCTGGATATCCTCCTCCTGGAACTGGTATTGTGACCCAGAGTTTTAGAGATCCTAACCGGCAATTACCATTTATCGCAACTTTGGATTTACCCGACTTGATGCGCCTAACGAACGATCCAATCAATTATCTTCCGTTTTGGCCGCCAATGCCTAATAAGTTGCCTAGTGATATACCCAAGTTCGAAGGTAAGTCTGGAGAGGATCCGTCAAATCATGTTATGACTTACCACCTCTAGTGTGCCTCAAATTCCATCTCGGATGATTCTATCCGCTTACGTCTTTTCCAGCGTACGCTCATTGGTCTCGCGGCCAAGTGGTACATTGAGTTGCCACGGGCCTCTTTTTACAATTTCAGCCAGTTAGCTACCTCGTTCCTAACTCATTTTCAGTTGTCGGTCAGATACGATAATGGTACTGAGTTACTAACTTCATTAAAACAATCGACGTCCACTTATATTTCCGATCATATTCATGAATGGAGACGTCGAAGATGTTTAGTGAAAGTTTTTATCCTGGACCAAATCTTAGCTGAATGGTTTGTAAAATCATTATTACCGAAGATTACTGAAGATGTAGCTAAGGCCAGAGTAGTTACTGAGGAGCAAGTCATTGCTCAAGCCCAATACCTTGACTTAGTTTACACTCAGTCGGGTACGTTGCACGAGAAGATCCCAGATCTTCCTAAGTCGAATCAAATCATTGCTGCTCCTTCGGGGTCTCATGCTGCTGATGGCATGATTGGTACGGTGAATACTAAAAGTAAGAAGAAATCCTCAAAGAATTCTTCTCCAATAATAACATTACCAGACTCCCCGACAGGAGAGTCTTCTCCTGAAATTACCGCCGACATTCACGCTGTAGAGTCATCTACGGCTAAATCAAAAAACGGTTGTAAGAAGAAAGGCAAGAAGAAGGATAAAGCAGACAAGGCTCCAAAGGAGAAAAAAGAGAAGTCGGAATCTAACGAGGAAAAGCGCAAACCTCGCTATCCTTGTTTAATTTGTGAAGAAGATCATTTCACAAGAGATTGCCCTCATCGGGCAGAGGTTGTGAAAATCGTTAAAGGTTCCCCAACTCCTGCTGTTTTGAAAGATCCATTTCCAAAGCAGGAGAGTAAAATGATAGGTTCTTCCTCGAGTGCCAGTGAAGAACCCATATTGATGATATCTCATGTACGGATTGCAACTCGATCACAAGATTATGGTAGTAAGAGTCCTGTTGATGGCAAAGAAGCAGAATCTTCTCATTCTAATCCATCAACCTCAGCTCCCGGTTCCGATCCACTACAGATCGAGAAACCTAACCCAGACTTGGTAATCAAACCGCCTGCCAAGGGTATACTTCGAAAGTCTGCTTTCAATCCACATGCGAGAGCAGCTCAGAATTATAACATTGTTGAGGATTTAGCTGTTTCACCCTCAGCAATGTCGGCCTTGGAAGTGCTGCAATCATGTCCAGCACAACGAAAATTACTTTTGTCGGCTATAGGAGCTGTTGATATTCAGGACACAAACCTGATAATCTTTGATCTAGAAAATAGTACACCGCGTCTCCCTCATCAGATGGCTTTCCAGATCCCAGCGATAGTCAAAAACTAGCCTATTCATCAGACTGTAATTGATGAAGGAGCTTCTACGTGTATTATGTGGATTCAGTGTTGGAGATCGCTTGGTTCTCCTTCACTGAACCAATCCCCGACGATTCTTAAGGCCTTTGATGGCCGTGGGTTCCATCCGTTTGGCATTCTACAGGATTTGCCTATAGGGGTTGAAGGAAAAACCGTTAGTCTGGATGTGGAGGTGGTTGATGCCCCTCTAGACTACAACCTTCTTTTGGGTCACAGTTGGTCTTACGCTATGACAGCGGTCGTGTCATCGGTCTTCATAGTTATAAAGTTTCCACACAATGGTAAAATCGTGACGATAGACCAGCTGGCTTACTTTTCATCCGACCCAGCCTCTTCAGAGAGTATCTAGCATGTCGGTAAAATGACTATCCCTTACAAGGATGTTGGTGTAGGATTAGTTAAAGATTCCGGTTTACTGGGAACTTTTCCTTTCCCTCCAATCAACGCAGACCCTTCATTTGCTTTCATTCATATGATTACTTCAGACACTATTATTTACGATGATCCTTGGATTGTCCCATCTGAATCTGAGATAGATTCATTCGGTGATGCCATGCCTTTGAGTCCATATGAAATTGCTTATGAAGCCGTGCAGTCTTTTACCGACTCGCGTTCAACCCAAATCGACCAAATGAATGTGGTCCGTGAGGAATCACTTTTCACATCAACCTCAGAACGGATAACATTTCCTGAAGTTGTGTCATTTAACGAACAACTTCGCGAAATCCTAAGTGTAGACGATCTACCATGGGAAGATCTTCACCATAGATCTTCGTTTTTACCTGAGGGTGATGACTTTGAAAATGATTTTTCATCAATTTTTACAGCTGAATATGTCAAGGACGCTCAGAATCCCATGAAACATCCTGATTCAGAGTTGAATTTGGGAAACATTTCCCAAACTATTGCCATTGACATTTCAGTCAAAACCGGAATTATTGAGAACATTCATATAGGTGCCTCGTGTACAGATGAAGAAATTCAAACATACCAGGTCCTATTTCAAGAATTCCGCGACGTGTTTTCCTGGTCCTATCAGGAAATGCCAGGAATTGATCCCTGCATTGTTGTTCATGAGATCAAGACTTACCTGGACGCTAAACCCGTTCGGCAATGTCTGCATCAGATACACCCTAGGAAAGCGGCTGCGATTAAAGCAGAAGTCGAGAAGCTGTTGAAAGCAGGTTTCATTTATCCGATCCCGTTAACGGATTGGGTATCGAATATTGTTCCGGTTAACAAAAAACAAGGAACAATAAGAATATGCATCGACTATAGGGATATAAATCGTGCTTGTCCAAAAGACAACTATCCCACGCCCTATATCGATCAAATAATTGATGATTGTGCCGGCAGTGAAATATTTTCCTTTATGGACGGTTTTTCCGGTTACAACCAAATCAATATTCTACCTGCCGATCAACCAAAAACGACTTTCATTTGTCCCTGGGGGACATTTGCTTACTGCAAATTACCTTTTGGACTTAAGAATGCCGGAGCCACTTTCCAACGGGCAATGTCTTACGCGTTTCACGACATCAAACACATTTTGCAACTGTATCTCGATGATTTCCCTGCTCATTCTTTACATCGAGCTGATCACCTTGTCCACTTACGCGCTATTTTTATGAGGTGTCGACATTATCGAATTCGGTTGAACCCACACAAATGTGTATTCTGCATAGAAGTGGGACGATTGCTAGGATTTATCGTTTCAAAAGCCGGTATCCGCGTCGATCCCTCGAAGGTCGAAGCTATCATCAAATTGCCTCCTCCTTCGAGTTTGCGCCAACTCCAAAGTTTGCAGGGGAAAGCAAACTTTTTACGTCGATTCATTCCTAACTACGCCGAGGTTACAAAGGGTTTCACCCGGTTGTTGAAAGAAAATGCTCAATTCTCTTGGGATGAGATATCTCAGAAGTCTTTTGATGCACTTAAGCACGCGTTGACACATGCACCATTGCTGCATCCTCCCAACTACAACCAGGACTACTTTTTGTATCTCGCCGCCTCCCACTCCACCATTGGAATGGTCTTAGTTCAAGAAGATGAATTCGGAATGGAACATGTGATATATTACCTTAGTTGGACATTGAATCCAACCGAGCTAAAGTATTCGCATGTGGAAAAATTGGCACTGGCAGCCGTTCAAGCCGTCCAGCGATTTCGTCATTACATTCTTCTCCGTAAAACTACAGTCATTTCAGATTGCAACCCTATGATTTATATTTTGACTAAACAATTGCTAGGGGGCAATTACTCTAAACAGATTGTTATCTTGCAAGAATTCGACTTGGAGTTTGAAAAGTCTAAGTCTAAGAAATCTTTAGTTTTTGCGGAATTGATGTGTGACTTCCCGCGTGCTGACACGGAAACTGTGGCAGAGGAACCCATTGCGGACGAATCTCTGTTTCTCATCAGCACTTTAGATCCGTGGTATGGAGATATAATCGTCTATATCCAAACCCAATCCTTTCGGCCCGAAGCTTCAAAGTCAGAACGTCGGAAAATTCGATTCAAGTCCCAACAGTACAAAATTATTGGAGATACTCTTTATCGTCATGGGGCGGACTTGGTTTTTCGTCGTTGCTTAACTCATGAAGAGGCAGAAAGGGTTCTGAATGACTGTCATTCTGGAGCATGTGGCGGTCATATGTCTGGGTATGCCACAGCTCAGAAGGTGTTGCGTGCTGGCTATTTCTGGCCGTCCATGTTTAAAGATTGTATCATTGCGGTCCGAAAATGGCACAACTGTCAAGTGTTTGATCGCAAGATGCGCACACCACCTGCTCCTCTCCACCCTATAATTGCCGTTGGTCCTTTTGCTAAATGGGGTATCGATTTTATTACATGTAACCCTCACTCGGCCGGGGGGCATGCGTATATCATCCTTGCGGTTGATTATTTTACTAAGTGGGCCGAGGCGATGCCTATATTCGAGGCAGATGGCAAGACAACTGCGATTTTCATATTCAATCATATTATTGCTAGGTTTGGTGTCCCACAAGCGATAATCACTGACCATGGGCGTCATTTTCGAAACATTATGATGACAGAACTTACAAGCCAGCTTGGTTTGCGTCATGATAGTTCTACTCCTTATTATCCCCAAGCAAACGGTTTGGTTGAGTCCATCAACAAAGTTCTAGTTATCATGATCTGACGAATCATTGGTATTCATCGGTCAAATTGGCACAACATGTTATTTTCAGCGCTTTGGGCGTACCAAACCTCAGTGAAAACATCAACAGGGTTCACTCCTTTCCAACTAGTTTATGGTTTGGAAGCCATGCTACCCATTGAATGCGAAATCCCATCACTTCAAATGGCTATCGAATTACTTCCAGCTACTTCCGAAGAGGAGAAGTGTCTATTATACTTAGCTAAATTAGATGAGACTCGACGTGACGCTGCTTTGGCAATCAAGACTCACGCAAAAAGGATGAAAGCTCAGTATGATCGCAACGTGACCCCTCGTAATTTTTTGGAAGGAGACCTAGTGCTATTATATGATCAAGCTAACGATAAATTAGGTGCTGGAAAATTCGTTCCTATGTGGCATGGGCCCTACATTGTCAAGCGAAAGCTAGCAAAAGGGGCCTATGAGCTGGTAGATTTTGATGGGGACTCTTTGGGTAAGCCCAGAAATGGACTTTACCTAAAGAGGTATTATTCTTAAATGGTGGGTATGGAGATTCAGTTAGTTTAGTTAGGTTAGGTTTTTCTTTCTAGCTGGTATGTTTGCTTATTTTAGACAGTGTGTTTGGTTTAGACAAGTGTGCTTAGTTTAGAGAGTGTGTTTTTCGTCGTTATTCTGGCTTATCTTGGTTTTACTCTTGATATTGCAGATGTCGACGCCTCTCCAAACGTATATTGGATTTGCTGATGGTGCTTGTCGTAGTACACGGAATATCTCTTCCGCAGCGTGGGTTATCTATTCGCCCTCTGACGAGTTAGTTTCTATGCATGGGGTGAGCCTTGGTCAAACAACAAACAACATTGCAGAATACAGTGCAGTGATTGAATTATTATCTGAATCTATTTCATTTGGGATTCGGAGTTTGATAGTGAGGTTAGATTCTGAACTCGTTGTATTACAGCTTAATAGAGTCTATGCCATTAGAAATCCAGTGTTATTAAGATTGTTTTTGAGGGTGCGTCTCTTGGAACGTGAATTTGATTACATTGAA
Source organism: Pinus tabuliformis (assembly GCA_031772625.1). Classification (NCBI taxonomy): domain Eukaryota; kingdom Viridiplantae; phylum Streptophyta; class Pinopsida; order Pinales; family Pinaceae; genus Pinus; species Pinus tabuliformis. Next base: position 1,317,988,198 of record CM062816.1, on the reverse strand, counting down.
TATCAGCATATTCCAAGGTCTTTAAACACATTAGCAGATGGAATGGCGTCTCGGATGTTAAATAGACATTTGTAACAATCATAAATGTAAATTTATAAACATTTCATCACACATGTTTAACAAAATAAGCCGGTAATATTGATATATATAGATAGGAGTGTGTCAAAAAATATACATCGTCTTCGATCATAGGTTGAAAAACACCTTATGATCGGCAAAAATGATAAGTACAAAAAAAAACAAAAATGTCACATGTGTCTACAAAAAGTGACTAGCCAATCACTGGTGGTGCTCTCTATATGAGACCACTGCCTACGCTACCCTACACAGGAACCTCCTAAAAGGTCCTGGGACTGCGACCACATAGCGTTGAAGTCGGATAGGAATATCGTCTATAGTCGTCTCTGGTATGTCTGCCGTGAGACGCTCTAGGTCCTGTTCCAGCTCGGCTAAGGTCTCTGCGGCCGCATCCTGTGGGGCTGGTGCTGGTGCAACTGGTACTCTTCTCTCAAAAGCCTAGAGATTGGCCGGACGCCGTGGGCCTACATCTGCATTTTGAACATTTTTGCTGTCAGTTTTGAGACGATATATAAAAAACAAAAAAAATAGATAATTTAAAAACTTGTGAAAAATGAAGTACCTCTGTCGTCCCATTGTTCTCCCTGTGGAAGAACCATGTCCGGATCATTGCGAAAATCTACTCCGGCATAAGGAAAATCTTGAATCGCAAAGACCTGGTCCTCCAACCAGTGAAAGTAACCCGCAGGAAATCGGACAACTCCCGCTCCCTCATCAGGATGCCGGGCCATTACCGAAACCCACCGCGTCAACTTAGGCTCCCGAGGAGGCCCAACTGGAACAGTAAGATGTTGGGGGATCAGCATTGGAACTCTCTCTAGGGCAAAGCTCACAACTAAAGGCCCATATCCAAAGGTCTTCAATTGTCCGTTCTTTGCCCTAGTCAGTTGGCCCTTCATATTGGCCAACACAGCATCGCACCAGTTGAAAATGGTGCCTTGGAAGCAATCTATAGCCATCCGCATTTGGGAACCAGTGGCTATGTGCAAAGCGCCAGCACCGCAAAGTCTGGTAACTGTAAAGGCAATTACCATAAGTTCAGGTCGGGATATGTATTTGATTTCTATCCCCTTCTCCTGGTTTTGATTGTTTCACCACTCTAGCCGGAGACTAGCAAGGGATTGGCCACCCGGCCTAGTCCCGAATAGAGACAGTTGCTCGCCCCTGTTAGGCAAGCCAGTGAGAAAATATATGTCGGAGGGCTCTATCTCGAGCTAGTGTTCTCCGATGTAGAAACATTGATCCTGAATGTTCCACCTTTCAACCAGCCACTCTAAGAATGGCACCTGGGCCCTCATGCCAGGTATGGCCCAGTACTTGTAGAGACCGCATGCCTTTAAAGCATCAATGGAAGGTTGATGACCTATTGCGGCCAAATCGACATCTTCGTGTTCTCTTTCACGCCAATCTAGCATGGTGGGCAATCTACACACCAAAAAACATTGACTAGAATTCATTAAATCAAATTTTGATGGTTAGGTTTTGAGTTTGGGTTCTGAAAATCCGCTTTGCGCGAAGTACGCACCCCGCGTTCAGAAAACAGAGCGTGGGTACGCAGCTGTTCTGAAGGTGGGCTGCGTACTCTGACCATTTTCCCATATACGAAAATGTCGGGGTACACAGGTCACCCATGGGGCACCTGCGTCCCCCGAAAAGCAGACCCTAAAACCCCAAACCCTCCAAAAAATCAAACTAAAACTTAAAATGGAATTCTAAACGGATGAAATTGAAGAAGAGGATGTTGTGAAATACCTGAAAGAGACGGCGCTCGATTCCGACGGTCGGATTCTCCGCAAAGTCCACGGGAAGTTTCTTGTCAAAAGCCCTTTTCTCACCCTCAACAGTAAAATGGTAAAAATGACATGGTAAAAAGTCTTTTTATAGGTTTTTTGGATAAATGAATGCTAAGTTTGTTTATTTTTCACCATGAAAAGATATTTTTCAATGTATTTTTTGCCCATCTTAAACAGGTATGAGTAATGTGTTGTTTTTGTGCAGGACAAAAGGACTTTAGGGTAAAATCATCATTTTTCACGAACTAAGAAATCAGAGTCATCTTTTAAGCCCTTTTCTGACTCCTAAAACATGAAAATATTGCCGAGCGTTTCTTTTACACTCGTTAAAATGGAATTAAAAGACGGTCCTCTTATAGCCCTTTTCTGACCGTAAAAACAAGAAAAGATTGCCGGATTTTTGTCGTTTCAAATTCGATACTAGAAATAAAACGACATGCCTCTGATCGCTTTTTACTTTTCAGGTCAAAGGCATTAATCATGAAAGTACTCCTTGGTCGCAAGATCAAGCAGGTCTCTCAGGTATTATTTTATACTTTTTCAGGCTTGGGAGACACAAATTTACGAAAAAGTTCACCTTAGAGTCTTCTTTAGTTTTTTCAAACTCTCTAAAATTGAAAAACGCCGAGTTTCTCCTATACTGGACATTAAAATTTCACAGTAAAGGACCTGTTCGATTACAAACAGGAACGGACCACTCCTTCTTAGGGTCTGAATCTAAACTAAGTTGGACTCATCCGAAGGATGAGCTTATAATCAAGCATATGTTATCCTCCTCAAGCTTGTAAAAAATAAAGAGGTACTTGCCAGAAATGGTGGGGGAAAAGAGAGAAGAATGAACCTATTTGTTATCCTTTGTTATAGAAGAACCTTATCACCGCTCTTGAACACGACACGTTTCATTCACCTGGGTTGGGAAATCCTTTGCCTTAAAGCTGATAAAACCACTTTGAAAGTCTTCAACCGTTTCTGGGTATTAACTTTGGGTCAATCGTCGCCAAGCCATCTGTCGTGTCGTTATGTGTTCAAGAGGTCTCTGCAAATAAACCATTCATATGCAAAATACTTGTCATCCATTTTGACCATCCCTGAGTCAGTCCTTACGGCAACGTTTCTTCAACTTGAACAATGATTTCGTGTTGTGGGCTTGCCTGCAACGGGTCGCTTTCTATCGACATCAGCACATTATCTAGAAAGATGACTTAGAAATCGTCAGTACCTTGAAGTCTGCATGCATCAATGACAGGTTTCTCGCCTTTGACGACAGTTTACATCATTGACTTTCGATCAAAGGATTCTGTGACATGTTCGACATCAACCCATTTATTCACATTTCATGGATTGTACTGGGTACTTTGAGAACCATTGACATCACTGGTGGTCTCTCTCATACTTGTTAACAGTTTACATCACTGACTGGTAATCAAGTGGTTTCTACCATGTTCGACATCAACTCATTTATTCGCATGGATAGAATTGTACCAATTCAGGAAGTAGCGATGAAGACCCTGGATCTAGTTTCCACCATCCAGGCTGCGAGGAGTTTTGTATTCATTATATAGTAGACTAATCATAAACAGATGGCTGCGTCCATACTGCGTCTACAAACGTCTATGATTGTGATGTACTACAAAATCATTCTTGTATCAGAGCAGTAGTTAGATTGTTAGTTAAAGTTGTCAATCTGAGTATGGGAATGCCTACCTCAACGATGATATCATCTTATATATGTATTTTGTGCTGAATATTTGCAGGTTCTGACCGGGCTCTCCGCAAGATACTCTTTGAAATGATAAAGTACTTCACCCTTCCTAGATCATATAAAACCCTAATCTACTACAGGCTTTGCACTTTAGGGGGCAATCTGTTACACTAAAAAATGTCACCATGACTATTTGCAGTTAGTATGGCTCCATCCACTGTCATACTATCCTCCTTATCAAGTCTCATGCCTTTGCTCTTCATGTCAAACTTCAAGAAAGAGAGAAAAGTCATTTAAAGTCAATTATCTCTGGTACGTAGTTTCTCTTAGCCTTACTTGTGTGTACGCAACCCAAGTTCACAATACCTACATACTTGTACGCTCTGTATGTAAAGGGGTGGGTGCGTACCCCTGTAAAGGTCAAAAGGCGCGAGTTTCATCTTAAAAAAGTTACTTGTGGTCATTTCTAGAGTCTTCTAGAAGCTTGTTTGATGTGTATGAAGCGCCTCCAGATGGTTCATGTATCCCTACCAAAGAGGAACTTATCCCATCAAGAGGGGAGCTATCCCATCCAAAGAGGGGATTATCCCATTGATGGTGGACCTGAATAACTTCCTCTAGAGCACTATAAATACAGGCATTGGGCCAAAGGGAGGGGAGGTTAAAAGCTAAACATTCCTAAGGGTAGATGCTGCTGGAATTAGGACTTCCTTGTAGAAGCTTGTGAGGAGAGATTACCATCTTTGCTTGTTCTATTTGGAAGTGGGTGAGCTGATCAGAGTAAAGGAGAACTCTTATGGACCCTAGGAGGGACTTGCACAACACCAAGGCTCAGGTTGTAATGGTTCCTTTTGTTACCTTTTAATACAAATTAGTCCATTCTTCTCAACAATTTGTTATTTATGAATTGTTTCATATGCTCCTTGGTCTATATGTTAAATATGTTTTATTTTATGTGATATTCAGGTGTTATTTAATCGTTTGATTGTTAGTGAATGCAGGTTTCGAAGGGAAGGAGGAACTCATCCGGATCAACGAAACTGGACTACTACAACAGCGTTGGGTTACAGGTAGGATCTAAACACTTGATTTCTCATATTGTAAAGGCATATTTAGAGAAGGATTGCTCTTATTTGTCTTGTTTGTCACTAGAAAGTCTTAGGCTTCTAGGGAGGTCGTTTGTGTCTGCACTAACGACTCTTTCCGTATGATAGGATTTTCAAAAACAGCTGGTGGATTTGGGTCTGGATTTGACCTAGTATTATGTGTTTTCTTCTTGGGAGCCAGCTTCTAACCTGTTTTTTTGGAATTTTTTGAATAGGTCCCCAGTGGAGTCACCAATGATGTTATCACTCAGGTTGTCCCTTGGCTCCTTAAGGGATACGGCCGAGGTAACCACAAACCAATCTTTGGGCTGCAGGTCGTAGCCTACCTGCAGTTAGAGAGGGCTCTCTCTTTAAAATTTAGCTTTGTTTTGGGTTGATTTTAGGCTAGTTATGGTGTACATGGGTTTTGTTTTGATTTTGGTGGGAAGGATGATGTTTTCAAGCAGAGTTGGGATGCATAGAGTGAGAAGTTCAAACCATTGGGCATGGAGTCATGGATTATGGCTTGCTGTTGCATTTTCTTGGTCACAAGAGGAATACAGAGCAGGATAGCTACACATAGAACAATATCAAGCTGGAATAAAGATGGAATGAAGGTCAGAGATTAAAGGCAACTAAGAATCTTTCATTAGCTAACAGAGAGGGAAGGTGAATGAAAGTTTGTCTAGGAGCAGTCAAGAATTCCTAAATAACAGTCATATGTGAAAGAAACAGGGTAAACATGATCATTTAAGTATGCGTATTCATAACCATTTCTGAAGAAAACATATAGAAATAACAAGAATTGAGCATAGAGTGCAGTCAAGCAAAGCCTAAGCTATTCTTCTTTCTTGCTATTTATATGGTAACTCAATGGTGGAGTAAACGTATATAAACTGTAAACAGAGGTAATAAAACACTTATTTTTCCATGTAGTAGCACAGGAATTCCACAGTCACTCTTTGGCCATTAAATAACACAACAGACAGTCCTTCATCCAAAGCATTCCAGCAGTCTTTGATTATAGAGCCCTCAAAATATACAGCGCAAGTCTAGAATGAGGATTATCAACCAACCAACCGTTTAAACAATGAATCAGGGTGGTTTATATAGAGAAAATATCCAAAAAAATATCTACTACAGGAGATTTTAAACAGATCTGAGGGAAATGAGTTCTTTAATCTAATCTTGTCCTGAAATTAATGCAAGAAGATATATGTTTGAGCTGCGCTGGAGGGAGATGCATCAAAATGAGTTAATATGGTGTCCTTGGTGGCTCGGTGCAGTGTTTCTGCAATAATTGTGCCTTTAATCTCTTATCTGCACCTCTTAGGTGGTTCTGCTACTTTTAGGTGGCTTTAATGTGCACTAATCTCGATCTGATGAGCTTTGAATGGCCTTTACTGCTTCTTTGACTTGGATGGAGGCCTTTAATGTTCACATGCTTTGATATTGTCGATCTGATACTCTTTGCCGCTTCACTGATACTCTTTAATTTAATCTGGGCTTTATCTTTCCTCTGATACTCATTAACACCTGAATCGGGCCACTTTCTCGCCCTTGATATGCTTGAAACTGTCAAATCACCCCTTTTCTGCCCTTTCAAGGCAAAACTAACTGCTGCAAATGCTTTTCGTGGCTTCTAGAATGCTATCGGCGCTGGCCGATTGAATATGAACATACGTGAAGAAATCCTGTCAAATAATGGCTGAGGAATGCAACCTGATAACTGTGCTGGGCTGAGGCTGGCTTTTAATTTGCGTTTTTTGGGCCTGCTGCCTTGGTGCTTCGCTGAGTCACTGCTTTGTTATCCTGCTTTCGGTATGCATACTTTACCTTCTTAAAAAATTGTCGTAGTCATATTTTGACTCCCTCTACTTGCTGCCCTTTCTTTGGTTCTTTGTTTCCAGCGTTGCCTCTCGCGAATTTTTGGGTTTTGCAGGTAGCCGAGCAATAGGAAGCTCTCCATTTTGAGCAATTTTTCTTAGCGCTAATCGCGCATCAAAAACTGCCTCTGTTTCTCGTTTCAGGCTTTCTTTGACGCGATTCTCGCCCTTTGGCCTTTTCTGTGATGACGTCAGCATGACGTCATCGGCAGGTCCCAGGTACGGCAGGGTGACATGGCAGTGACGTCAGTGAAGGACAAGTGGCGGATGACATGGTAGTATGGCAGGGTGACGTGGCAGTGACACGTAGCAGTGGCGGGTTGACGCGGAGGTGACATGAGCAGTGACGTAGCGTTGTCGTCAGGGGTGGAGAGACAGAAGGCGGTTTGTGGTTATATCGGACCGCCTTCTGTACGGGGGCAGTATGTGACAGAGCCCTCCCGATGCAATAAAAGGCAGACATGCGTCTTTTGTACGACGGCAAAACCGTCGTGCCATCGGACGCTAACTCTCGTGCCTCTGGGTGGCTCCGAAATTTCCGAGGGCCATCGGATGGGGAGGGCCCAATCCGACGGTGGACGGAACTGTGAGCTGGCGGGATGTTACCATATGGGCTCATTGCGACTCGGGGGCCCGCCCGAATATTAAATTAATATTGCGCGACGGGGGCTTTCGAACTTTGGTTAACGCAGAATTGTGGGTTTCTGCGCGGACATAGAAAAATAATTTAATGTCTAACAAAGCCTTTAGACACCAATTATATAAAACGAAAGGGGAGGGATAAAATGGGAAAAATACAAGGGTAGAGGGGTAGATATAGGCTATTAACCTAACCAGAGGTCAAGTTAATTCCAGGGTTAGGACGCGGATGGGTTCATAATAGTCCCAGATGGACTACTATTTCCCAAGACTGCATTATAAGGCTATAGTGCCATGGGGTGGGAATATTTATTATTTTTTGGAATTTTATATAGTTTTTTGTATAATAGGGGATAAGGAAATGATCTAGGGAGCTAGATAATAGAGTTAGGAGTTAATATGACCTTGTGAAGTGAAAGTGTAGGGGCATGAAACTAATTTTACGAAATGGAACTTAGGCATATTACTGAATGGAATGTGGAGAAAGGATTTTTACACAAGAAATGTGGCTTCTTTTCATTGAATAAAGTCAAAGCTTGACTTAGTATTTTTACAAAAATGAAGTGATAACAGGACTGGTTGGGCAGATCCCAATGTCCTTCAGGGGTGTTAGTAAGAAACTTTGAAGGGGGGGCGGGGGGTGAAAGGGAGTTAGACATGCTTCCAAAATTCTGTCATCAAAAAGCTGCTTTGGAATTTCTGTCACTGATGAGATGAGCTCTCCTTTGATAAGACAAAACTAATCAAAACCTTGCTTCTACAACCTCAAACTACCTACCCAGCCTAATACACCTAACATTTTTTCTTCCTTTTGAGTGGGTGCACTTAGACTTGCAGACCCTGATTATCCTCTTTTCTTTTGACTGCCCTCCTATCTAAATGTACCCTTATCTCTTCCCAGGGCCTAGATTAAGCAGTTGGGCTCCTTCATTTCTCTACCTAGCTACTCATCTGCCAAGCTTAAGCTGTTTGGACAGATATTCATTCTCTATCTTCTAAAACAAGCAATTTAAACCTAGGGAAGCCAAGATTAAGTTGTTTGGCTTTCCCTTAATTGTAAAACTCTTTAAAAATGGTATGATTCTTCAAAAATGGAACTTCTTGGAAATATGGAACCTTGCAGCATGAAAATATGACATATTTGGCATGTAAAACAGTCAATCATGAAATATGAAGCCTATTGCAATAGGAGGCTAACAGATTGCAGATCAGAACTTGAAGGTATAGTTTTTTAAAACCTATTGTGTCATTAAGAATTTGTTGGATAAACATAAATCAATTGCATTTGGAATTCAAGTTGGAGGCTTGTATAAGTTGAATGTCACAAACGTACCACACCACAAATTGAATTCAACATCACTGACAACAGAGGATATTTGGCAGCAAAGATTCAGACACATCAATCTTCCTGATTTAGTGCTGCTACAAAAATGAAGTATGGTTAATGGTCTACCTACTTTAAAAAATGTTCATGTTGATTGCGAAGGTTGTGCCCTTGGGAAGATGCATAGGGATGATTTCCCCTCAAGTTTAGATAGAAAGAAGAGAGATATACTAGATCTTGTGCACACTAATATACATGGGCTGATGCAAGCAAGGTCATTAGGAGGTGCATATTTTATTATTATTATTTGTTGATGATTTCACAAGATTTACCTGAGTATATTTTCTCAGAAAGAAGAGTCATACTTTTGAATATTTTAAAGAGTTTAGAAGCATGGTTGAAAAACAAACAGGGAAGTTTGTTGGTTTGTTGGGGCTTGACCCAAGTTCAAAGTTAATTAGCCAAACAAATGCCAGTACCACTGGCCCTTTTAGTAACAGTCCGTGGAGCACGGACTGAGCTCTCACCCGAAGTAGTATGGGAGGGTGCAAGAACCAGGTTTCCGCACCCTGGACATGTCTGATGAGTTCGATTGGTCCGCAGTTTGTCCCTGCGTGCAGGTTGCTTTGCACACTTTCCCATTCCTCATGGCGTGATACATTGCCTTCGCGCAACCCTAACTAGGGGCTGTGTGTTGTACTCTATGTTATTACCCAAGACATTGCTTGTATTCCAATATTAGTTAATAATCTTTGCCTACTTGAGTGCTCTAAGTTATACTTAACGGCATAAAACCTTCATACATATTTGTGCAGTAAATAAATAGTATACTTGTAAATTAAATTCATTCATGCAATACACCAGAAAATATACACAAAATTATAGCAAAACTTATCTTTATTGATTATTTCCATGGTTACATACTTGACTCACCCTGTGCACTCAGCTGCAGGGGTCTGTGTACTCAGCTGCAGACTACTACGCCTCTGCGCACATAGCTGCAGAGCCTTCTCCTACTCTACGACCCAAAGACACACTTCACACTGCGACTCAATCACTCAGACTTCTTGTGCTCATCTCTCAGTTTGTTTCTTTTTCACACTTAGAGTCTTGCTCTATTTATACAATCCCATGGTCCGCTAACCATGGGCAGGTCTATCCAGCCAACATTACATTACAAAACTAGGGCGGACAACCCTGTGACTCTATCATACTTTTGCGCCCTGCGCCCGCAATTCACGTAGTTTTACAACAAGATTTAGTCAAAACTTGGGCTTTAAGCCCCAAAACATGCCTTGGGGGATTCCATGCCCAACATGCCCCCAACACAAACATCATGACTCGCCCTTGAGTCACTCTGTCGGCGCAAAGATCTTTGCACGGAGTCCCTCCAACTGTTCTCGAACTGCGTCAAGGTCAGCAACGCACTGAGCTGCTACTTGTTGGATCTACTGCATACGTTGTTCCGCGACCTTTGTGTCAGGAGTAATTCTCTACATCAATACGTGCATCCCCTACATGTGTGTGAGCTTTCCTTCAATTTCCGTCGTGATGGTGTGCAGCTCTACAGTTATCTTGTCCTGTAAAACATATAAGGTCTCTCCTGGGAGTGCAGTCATATTGAGACCAAGACTTTTCAGTGCGCTAACTGTAGGCCTGTCGGCCTCATTTGATGTCACTAGTGCACCTTCTAGTAGCACTGTAGTATTAATTGTCCACATGTGCAACATCTATTTTGTGGCTGTTGAGCATACTGTGAGGCTGGTCGAAAGGGTACCAACCTAGGGAGGGCACGCCTGTAATTCCTACAACTACACTTGGAGGACCTCCAACACAATCTGGTTCTCCTGAATGAAATCTTGGAAAGCCTCAAAGGTGACATCACGCACTATCTCGTCGATGTCAAGCAAATCACCCTCAGTTAGGGTGATTAAGTCAGTAGAAAATTTCGATCCCTTAACCTTCTTACGCAACCCTGCCCGCTCTGTTGGGTGCTGGCACTTCAGCTGCATTGACATGGTTTGTGGGCCCACGCCTCCCTCTTCTGTCTCTGCTTCCTCTGCTTCCCACCCCTCTGTCGTGTGGCCCTCGCCCACCTTTGCGGATGCCTCCTGTGTTACTACTGCTGCTGCGTCCTCTTCTTGCTTAGCTGCTTTCTATGCCACATCCCACGCCACCCGCACTTTTGCTGCCGCTACTTCCTTCCTTTGCTTTTCGGCCAAATCTGTGATGCACAGCTTGGCCTCGTCTTTCTTTCTTTGCATCACCAACTTCTCAATCTCTACGATGTTTGACGTGTGCCACTCCGGCGGCCATGCCTCTAGTACATTAAAAATGACATCGTCTATGGCTACGAAGGGTAACTTTATCCACTGCTTGGTTGGGTTCTTGTGCACCCTGATATAAATGTTATGCATGTACGCTTTGAATTCTACAAAACTCTGCAGACTATCATAAATAGTGGCTGACAACTGTGGCTTATGGTTGATCCCCATTCTAAGGTTCATCTCCATGAACACCCAGAAGATTTTACTGTCACAGATCCTCATAGCATGCTTTGTAGCCCAGAGCGAAGCATACTTTGCGGCCTTTGGTAAATCCCTATCAATTATGGGGAATTGACTATCCTCCGGAAATTCCCCAGCCACGAGCACTATGTACAGCAAAAGCCATGCATAATGGAATGTTTTGCACTGTTCCTGAGCTTGGTGACAATTTTCTAAAAACTCCTTGCAGAGGAACTCGGACCAGTTAAACTGGACCCCTCCGCGCACTGCTCAGCCAGTGCTACCACTGGCATGGGTACTTCATCCATGTGACACTTGCGCATGACCTTTCCTGCCAGGATTTGGGTCACCACGCATATTTCTTTCTCCTTGACGCTGGAGATGGCGTAGCCCCCCTTCTTCTTTTCTAGCTTGTACTTTTTCTTCATGGCCTCCGCGATGGCCAAGTCACTACTCTTTCCTTCTGATATGTCCATGGGGTCCTCTCCTTTACATGGAAGCTGAGAGATGCAGTGAATCAGGTCTGTCGTGATGGGGATGGACTCCTCCAACCACAAACACCCATCATGCACCAGGCAGAGCAGCTGCATGATGACGAAAATGGTTATTGGGGCGCGATGGAAGTGCGACACCCAGAGCAGGTTCAGTAGCCCAACCTTTTCCACTCAATGCAACCACTTTCGTGGCTCTAATTCTGTAACCCCCGCTGCGGTGTTCTACTTGGGCTTCATGAGGTTCCTGGTCTCAAGGTGAGGGAACTTCTCGTGGTCAGCGAGGTCCCAATCTTCAAATTTTAGGCTCGGCACCCATCTTAGGTGCGTACCCTCAAAAATAATGTTGTCTAGGAGGAGCGAGGTCTAGAGTGAGCTCTTGGTCTCGTCCAAGTCCTTGGGCAGTTTAGCCTTCCCTTTTCGTGGGAGCAAATAAGTGGGAAACTTTTTCGGGGGGTGCGCAGGCTGAGTGTCCTCCTCCATACCTTCATCCTCGTCCTTTGCGATGATAAGATCCTCTAGATCTTCTTCTTCTTCATCGGTTTCTATGGTGACAACTTTCCCCTTCTCCTCCATTGACATCTTCCTGCCCAACAAGTTCTGCGGGGACACACGTATGGGAACCATCGCTTGTTTGTCATTCTTAGGCCTTGGCATGCGCGGTGATTTCAGGATTTCTACCACAATCCCGGCTACTTTCGGAGCATCTCCCACAACCAGAGCCTGCACGGCCTCTCCAGGGGTTATTTCTGTTATCTCCATAACATCCTCAACTGTTTCCATCGTATTTGCTTGGAAATCTAGCACTTGCAAACTCAGGGGCTCAATCAATGCTTGGCTCATGACAATTTGGACTCTACTTAATCACTTAATTCGCAAATGACCAAGTGTTGTTTGCTGGGAAACCCTTTGTATTTTATAGCACTTTTTGAATTTGAATTCAACCTTTCTCCCCAAATCTGGTTCATTAATGCTTCCTTGGCGACAAATTTTTCCAAATCTTGCCCATAAATCGCATCTTAAATGCCTGTCTCCCACTCTATTTGGCCTTAAGTTGAGCATCCCATCGTGAATAGTGACTTCAACGGTCACTTTCTGGCCAACCCACGTGGCAGCACAGTCCCCCGTGCACGGTCACGAACCTTGTGACTTTTTGTTTATGTGCGTAGCTCCAACCTCCCGTAGCTTCCGGGCAGAGTAGTTTATAGTCCCGCGCTTCCTTTCAACTTCTTAGAGTGCTAAGATTGTTCCTCCTTTGGCTAGTTAGGTGGCCACGCCACCTATGTGCGGTTTCCTCTGAGCATCCAACATTCTTCCTAGGAAATACCTACCTTTTACTGTCACTAGCTGCATCTCACACCTTATCATCTGTAGTGCATCACCCTGGTTAATTTTCTTAGTAATATGTTGTCCAAGCCAAGGCATCCGACTGATAAATTGACAACGCTGGTGCTCAAAGTTGTTGGCATGATCGTGCACACCCTATTTTATCACCATGGTCTTCTTATCGAGAAAATCATCCCTTATCTCATCTTTCAGCTTCTTGATTTCTGCTTCTACTAAAGCAATTTTCTTCCCTAATCGCACCCTTTCTTTTTCAAGTTCTTGGAGTCTAAAACTTCCTTGTTGGATTTCTGCTTCCAAGGTTCCACGAACCGTCATATCTATTGGTGCGATCATGCGTGGTCTAAGTTCTCCAAGTATTATAGGGCTTACTTCATTTGCTTCATACTCCAGCCTTGGCGGTGCATGCGAGGTCAAGGTTTTGCACATGGTCCTATATGCCTAGAGAACCACTAGTATGCATAGGTCCCAGTCAGCCAGCTTCACATGGTGGATCGTGTTCAGTGCTTCGCGTACTTTGTCAAAATATTCTGCGTGAATATGCTTCTGTGTGCTTGGTCTTACCATACTTCCTGGTCCTAAATGGAGCAGTCATTCGCGCCATTGTCTTGCCTGCACCTGCTTACTGATCGTATTTCCTACCACGAGGATGGTGTGCATTCATGCAGGTTGTGCACCATATGCATGTATCCATCCGAAAAGGTGGGTGCGTGGGCCATTTCATCCATCATACTTGGCTTTTATCCGCATCTAAGGCTTCCTAAATCATAGGTGCATCATCCTTCGGTAGTCACGCCAGTCATCAAGACTCTTTTGGTGTGTACCCCACCACCTTGCGGGTGTAGCGAGTAGTGCCCACTTTAGAGCATTGAAACGTTCTTGTTCCGACACTTATCTTTCAAATTTGTTTAGGAACTCCTCCACTTCACCTAACCGATCATACGTCGGCAAATCCCTTATCTCTGTTGCTATGTAGTGCAGCGACCTTGTCATCATGTTACAGTTGAGCCTGGTTACCTCGTGTAACTAGTTCTGCCATTGTTCTATCTCTTCATCAGAATCTGATGTACAAGAGCTTTCACGCTCCCACAAGATTCGACCATCTGTGGTCGGATTTACCTAATCTTTCTCGTGCGTAGTTATCTTGTAGATATATTCCAGATCATTGTCGCTGTCGTAGTCATGCACCGGCTCGGTGTAGCGCGATCCTTCCACAGGGTATAAAGGTACCACTACACGCAGTGAATTTTTCTCAAAAATCATCTTGCGCTTCTTTAAATTTATCACTCCATTCATATCAGTGGCCCAATCTATTCCCAGTAGTGCGAGATAGCGATTGTTGTCATCAAAAATATCTATCACTTCGAAATCTGCTAGCGTGCTTGTACCTTCGATATCTACTGTGATTCCCTGCAATCTCCCCATAGGTAGGATCTTTTGCTGGTTCACCATTCACAATTGGATAGGAGACCATTGTAATGCAAGTCTACCCATGTGCTCCCATGTCTTCTTTGGCAAGACGTTCACGTCTGATCCTAGATCCAAAATCACTTGATTCATCTCATATTCCCTAATCTTCACGGTCAATCTCATCTCCCTTCCTGTTCGCGTTGTGTGCTTCCTGAGCTTTCGGACTACGCGTAGTTCTCTTGGTGCGGTTCCAACACATCTAGTTATGAGTTCTTGTAGCCCCTTCACAGCCTTCCTGTCGCACAGAAGCTTCATGCATGTCTCCAAGAATGTAGTGAGCATCGATGGGTCCATTTCTGGCTCCAGTCTATCTTTACTTCCTGAAGTGGAGGCATCCATGAAGCTCCTCTTAGCTTCCATGAACGTCTCCTTAGCATGCTCCAAATCAAATTATGATTCCTTTGTCAGAGCCGTGTGAACCTAAGTACTTTCTTTGGGCTACTTGCCTTTGTCATCCCCTATCGTAATACCACTCCAGGGCACGATATTTACATTAGGGTCTTCCTAACGTGGCTCAGACCTCATCATTTGCAGGTTCTGAGTCGGGAGAGGCTGGAGTGCTCCTTTATCATGCAACCTCACTATCAGTGTGGGATAGTCCTCCGTCTCATGATTAAACTGCATACAATATAAGCATGATGGTCTCGTTGGATTTGTACAATCACAGGCATAATGCCCCGACTCTCTGCAATTGTAACATATCAGCTGTTCGCGACCTCTTCTTGGTCCCATTCCACCTCGACCTCGTCCGTGCCCCTGAAATCCAGTGCACACCATTCCTGCATTTTGATCGAGGGGTCATGTTTCAGCCTGAACTCTGTTGGTAGGAGTCTGATCCATCATCAGTTCAAAACTTCTACATGTGTGCTCATCATGGCCTACTGACCTATAGAAATTACAAAACAACTGCTGGGAATTCTACATATATTTCTGTAGTAGATGGAAGTTATCTGTAGCATGTTTTCCTCCTATCTGACAAATCGTGCACCATAATGCAGGCACTGCGCTTGCTCCTACTTGTGCTTCCGGTCTCAATGGCATTGGTCCTTCTCTCGCGAGGTAATTCGTGAACACCCGGCAGTGGTCCTTGTCATGCCCTTGGCCCTTGCACTTTACGCACCATACCTCATTATGCACTTCTGGACGAGACTTCCTGTCTTGTTTCAAATTCTGCATCCCAAGGCACAAGTTTTTCAACTGTGCATGAATCTGCTAGACTCCTAGGTTAGGATCTTATATCAGAGTCTTGTGCAATCTCATTGCGACCTCCAAAGCATCAGCTTGAGTGGTTAGCCTTTGTTGTGACAGCGTGTTTCGTAGATGCAGTGTTAACGAGGCTACAAATCATTCGCGATGTTGCCCATCTGTTAAGGTCATGTTCATTTTGTGAATTGTGCATTTTAGTATTTGATCCAACTCCCACGGGGTTTCGCTTGGTAGCATGGTGATTTCCTTGAATCTAATGATCGACTGTGCCTCCGATTTTGGCCTGCTAAATTCCTTGTTTAGCATAGCTTGGATATCCACTATCCCCACATTCGGATTGTCATTGGAATGCTTAATGTACCAGGTCAGTGCGCGATCCTACAGAGCACTGACCAACGTTGCCTTCTTTATATTGTCGTCCATGACACCCTGTGCTTCCCATACAGCTTTTACCACGAACCAAAATTGGTCCAGATCTTGATTCCCTACTCCCTTGAACACTGGTAGCTTTATCACACTGGCCATACTACTTCACAGTGGTGGCAGAGGTGGTATGGGTGAAGTCGGGGGTGAAGATAGTGAAACTGGTTGTGGTGTGGGTGGGGTGGTATGCGCGGAATTCTCTGCTTTATTAGATTGATCGCACTTCTTGGTGAAACCTTCACGAGCTCCTCTTTGCTTACTCGCAGAGGTAAACCAAGGGGCTAGTTTCTAGTTCTGTGCTACCTTCATTTTTGTAGATTCTCCCACTCTGCATAGCCCCTAACATCAATTTATTCGCATAACCCGCTTTTCACATAGTAGCATTTTAATCCAATTGTTCAAAGATTTAACGTACCTACCTCGCGGTCCCTTGAGGAAGTGTTGTTCTAACTCACTATAGCTAGCCGAAGTATCTACCGCGAATTCGGTGATGAACCCTCCTATGATTCGATCCAGCCAGTGATTGACAACGCACGTGATCTTATCTTCTGATGCTTCTAGTCTGCGCACCAATTTTGGAGTCCACACAATAGGTTTGTCGAGTTTACACCTTCCTTGGGTATCTACTAGCCTCGCGATCCACTCATACAACTCAGTAGGGAAGGATGCAAAGAAAATTTCATGGATTTTCGTATATAAGTAGCAATTTAACCACTCTTCCTTTGATAATCGTGGATTCATGTTTTCCTGCACCGTGAACTCGTGAATTTTTTTGTCCAACCACTCTTCAATTCCTTTCTTTGTCGGATTCCAGTGATACGACATCAGACATCTCTATGCAGATCTTGGTCCCAACAATGGAACCATTTGTTGGCTTATTGGGGCCTGACTCAGGTTCAGAGTTAATTAGCCAAACAAATCTCAGTACCACTGGCCCTCTTGGCAACAGCCCACAGAGCGTGGATTGAGTTCTCACCCGAAGTACTATGGGAGTGTGCTAGAACCAGGGTTCTACACTCTGGAGATGTTTGATGAGTTCGAATGGTCTGCGGTTTGTCCCCGCGCGTAGGTTACTTCGTGCACTTTCTCGTTCCTCATGGCCTGATATACTGCCTTCGTGCAACCCTGCTGAGGGGCTGTGCGACGCGCTCTACATTATTACCCAATACCTTGCTTGTATTCCAATATTAGTTAATAATCTTTGCCTACTTGAGTGCTTTAAGTTATACTTAGCGACATAAAACCTTCATACAAGTTCGTGAAGTAAATAAACATTATACTTGTAGATTACATTCATTCATGCAATACACCGTATTTAAGGAATAGGAATCCAACAAAAAGCCTCGATCTTAAAACTCCATTCGAAGCTTTATTAGGCTTTAAGCTTGCAGTTAATCATTTATGAGTTTTTGGCTCTAAAGGTTTTGCTCATGTTCCAAAAGAGGATAGGAAGAAATTGTGTTCAAAGGCCATTAAATCCATTTTTGTAGGGTATTGTACAAAGTTTAAAGCATATAAATTGTTTAATCCCTCTACTCACAAAGTGTTTGTGAGTAGAGATGTAGTATTCCATGAGCAGGTTGATGATGGAAACTGTGATAAAGGCAATGAAGAGTGGCACATGCCTTTGTTGGTGGAAGATGGAAGTGATGAAACAAGGGACAACCATGAGCAACAACAACAGTGGCAACAAAAGCAAGAATCAAGTGATGTAGGTACAGTTAGCAAGAAGTTGACCAAGGAATGAGTAAGACAGATTTGAGGCAAGTCCACCACTATGGAGATCAGGTAGGCAAACTCAATTTCCAGCAAGATATAGGGATCATGCTCTTATAACTAGTATGTTAAATGTTGTTGAACCCTCAAATTATAAAGAAGCAATCCAATATGATGAATGGAGGAAAACCATGAAAGAGGAATATGAGTCAATACTTAAAAACAAAACTTGAGATTTAGTTGAATTTCCGAAAGGGAAAGAACCTATAGGTTGCAAGTGGTTATATAAACCTAAATTTGAATTTGATGGTATTGTAGACAAATACAAAGCTAGGTTGATAACTAAAGGTTACTCACAAAGGGAAGGAATTGATTATGAGGAAACCTTTGCTCTGGTAGCTAAGCTAAACACTAATAGAATGATGATATCTTTAGCTACAAAAAATCATTGGAGTCTACACCAACTAGATGTGAAATCGGATTTTTAAATGGAGAATTCAAGGAAGAGGTTTATTTAAAACAACTTGAAGGGTTTATCAAATAGGTGCAAGGGCATTTAGTCTGCAAACTAAAAAAGACATTATATGGTTTAAAATAGACACCCAGGTGGTATGAAAAAATTGATTCATTTTTCCTGCAACATGGTTATAAGAGGAGTAAAAGTGACCCAAATCTATATACTGTGTTTGATGAAAATGGGCAAATTGTTTTGATTTCTTAATATGTAGGTGATCTAATTATCACTGGAAATGTTGATGATTTGATTAAAGAAATCAAAGCCTAGATGTCGCAAATGTTTGAAATGAAAGACATTAGAGAGTTACACTATTGTTTGGGTTTTGAAGTCTAGAGAGACTCTGGCGATACCTTTCTGTCTCAAGGAAAGTATGTCAGAGTCTATTGAAAAAACTCAGAATTGAACAATGGAAAGCTACCTCAATGCCTTTACAACATAATATCAAACTTCAGAATAATGATGGTTCTAAGGAGGTGGATGCAACACTGTATAGACAACTGGTTGGGAGTCGGATTTACTTGACTACAACTAGACCTGACTTAGCTTTTACAATCAGTGTATTGAGCCAATTCATGTCAAAGCCTTTTGGGGAATCATTGGGTGGCAGTGAAAGACGTCTTAAGGTATCTTCAAGAAACCTTACACTTTGGTATTAAATACACTGATTCTTGTAATGTTAGATAGACAGGTTTTTTAGATTCAAATTGGGCTGGAAATCTGGATGACAGAAGATCCATAATAGGTTACGCTTGCAGCATTGGGTCCGGGGTCATCGCATGGAGCAGTAAGAAGCAGAATACTATATCCTTGTCTTCAGCAGAAGCAGAGTATCAATTAATGTGTGCAACAACGTGTGAGGCAGTTTGGTTGAGAAGACTTCTCCATGATGCCAGAGAAGAACAAAAAGATGCAACAATTACCAGATGTGACAACCAAAGCTCAATCAAACTTGCAAACAATCATGTGTTTCACAAAGACACAAATTATATTGGTACGCAGTTTCATTTTATTAGAGAGAAGGTTCAGTCAAAAGAAATTTATATTGAATACTATAATAATTGTGATAATGCAACAACCATTTTTACCAAGTCCCTTGGAAGAATTAAATTTGAATTATTTAGGGAGATGTTAGGATTATTCGTGAACCCTTTCTCCATTATGGGGGAATGTTGAAATTAATGGAGAATTTGTATTGTTGGAAAGAGTGCGTTCATTAGTTGTGCTTGTGTCCTAATTTAGGAATTAGTTCCCACTTTCTAGGTGTTAGTTCTAACTCTCCTATTGACATGTAAACTTATATATTCTTGATGAATCAATGTAGAGCATTCTCCCTGAGACAGTCCCTAGGTGTAGCGTGCTCACCTGTAAGCTGCTATGTTTCAAAATATATCTTATTTCTTCAATATGTTTCAAAATATATCTTATTTCGTCAATTTTTAACATCGACTGTGTTGATGAGGTTTCCCTTAAAGAAATCTTGCACTAGGCCAACTCTCCCTGGTAAAATACCGTGATTTTAAGTGTAAACTGCCTGGCTACCCTCTTGGAAGGGAGTAGTGATTATCCACGCTAGTTGCTGTTGAGATTGTTGTGCGGGTGTTTTAAGATACTGCTAGAAAAAAAATAGTCTTCCTTATTTGAAAAAATAAATTCTACATGTTTCCTCTGTTATTCACTGGGCTTTTTTTATGAAAATTTATTGGATTAAGCTCACATTTGCCCACATTTCAATTGTTTTCGACTATTTCAATAAAATTCCATGGCTCTGCTATACCTTATACTAGCACTATTATGTGATTGATTATATACAGCATGATTGATTAGTTTTCCATAATTTTATCTTTTTCTTTTTGTCATTGTTGCACAGATACAGAGGATTACACCATCGGTGTCGCTTATGGACAGTTTGGTGACAACCTTCCCTCCGTACAAGAATCTATTGACTTGATCCTGAGATTGAAGGTTGGCAGGGTTAAAATCTACAGTACCAATCCAGTAATCCTCAAGGCTCTCTGTAGTCAGTTGGGTGCCAACATTAATTATGCAGCCATTTATAACCGGAGGGTTATAAGGAGAATGGTTGCAGACCCGCCCCTGGGAACACCTCGTAGGCCCAATAAATTCATCCCCACATACATTTTTTAATTGTATGATGACGATAAAAAGTCTGGACCGGGGACTGAGAGGCATTGGGGTTTTGTGTATACAAATGGAAGCTTGATGTATGAGATTGATCTCACTGGGAAGCTCCAGGATTCGGACTATGGGCCTCTCCCTCCTCCGCCTCCACGCTACAAGGGCAAATTGTGGTGTGTTGCAGATCCTAACTCAGATGTTTATGCCTTGCCTTCCGCTATTGATTCTGCTTGCAGTCAGGGAGACAACACCTGCGGTGCCATCCTGCCAGGGGAGCCTTGTTATGAGCCTAACACGGTTATTGATCATGCATCCTATGCATTCAACAGTAATTGGCAACAATTCAAGCACTTTTATTCCGGCTGTGACTTTAATAAAACTACCAAACTAGTCAGAGGACCCCAGTAAGTAAAATTATTGATAATTTTTTTGGGTTGAGTATGTTTGCATTTCGCTTGAATCTGCTATTTTAGGTTATGTTCATTTACTTCCACCTTGATTCTGAAGTACTGTTTGGAGTAGGTGGAATGTATGATTTATTTTTCCTTGAATCAGGTGTGAAATGGGATATGTTTGTTATACACATAAAATAATCTCAATTTGGCATGAATCTGCTTAACATATTTTAGGATTATTTTTATTTGGATGGTAGATTTTATAAATATTTCCGAATTTATTGAATTGTAGATTGCGAATTCAATAGATAAGAGTAAAAGCGAAACCATTTTCAGTCAATTTTGGAAATATTTTAAGAATCTGCCATCAAATTCAAATTCAAGGATTTTTTTTTTATTTTTTTTTTCAGAGAAAACCATCAAATTCAAGGATATCCTCAACATAAATCTCTTAAAACTTTTTACCCTGGACATGTTTGTTTTAAGCCGAATTTGCTTCGCTTCATAAACTTGATTTTTTTAATTTCCTGCTTAAATCCCTTGAAATTTTGGGCACGTGTTTGTTTCTGCCAATGATCTGCTTTACTTTTAAATCGTCATATACATATTTCCCCCATGAATCTGCGTCGCTACTTAGGCCTGCTATAATTGTTTTTTGGGTTTGAATCGATTTCATTTACTATAATTGTTTTTTGGGTTTGAATCGATTTCATTTACTGTAAAAAATCTCTATTCTCTCCTCTCATCTGACCTTACGCTACCTTCCCCCACCTTTTCCATCAAGCTCTGGAAAGCTCCCTGCTCTCTTAAATCGATTCTCTTTTCATGGCTACTCTTCTCTAACAAGAACCTCACTTGGGAGGTTCTCCAAAAAAAGGATGGCAGGGTCCTGGCAGGTGTCAACTGTGCTTAGCTCATCATGAAACAAACACTCACATGTTCTTCGAGTGTGCTGCTTCCTCTTCAATCTGGTATGAGCTCTCTCCGACTTATGGTTTTTCTCATCGTTTTTTTCCACTGTACAGGATGGTTTCTCTTGGTGGAGTGCACAGCGCCCCTCCTGGCGTGCTCTTTTCATCCTCACTTGCTGGTTCATCTGGAAATGGAGGAACGAACGTATCTTTCAGAATACCTGTCAGCCCCTTCACTCCATTTTGATATCTATTTCGGGTTCTATGCCTTCCTTGGACTAGCTCGTTTCTATCTGGCAGCATTTCAACTGAAAAGATCTTTTGTTACTTGTTTTTTGCGGCCTCCTCGGTCCATCACAAGTATTTTTCTCAGTCTTATCTGATCACCTATGTGGATTATTATCTGGCAGCATTGTCACTCTGAAAAGATCTTTCGGATCAAGATCTTTCGGATCATGATGATCCAAGTCCTTGTTTTTTGCGGCCTCCTCGGTCCATAACATGTGATTTTCTCGGTCCATCTTATATGGGGACACTATATGTTTTCAATTCTCCTATCTATCTGAAACTTTTATTTCGAATAAGATTCCTGTAATACTGATCATTATATCATCTTAATATAATCTATTTTGTTTTTTTCCTCTGAAAAAAAAAGAAGAAAAAGAAAAAGATATAGAGCCGTTTTTCAAATATGGGTTTGTTATCAGCTGAACGTTTGTGTAATTTGTATGTTGCAGGTCATGGGAGTTGCACATACCAGTTCGTAGACTGCGCCCAGAAGTCTGTGCTTTGTTGAGACGCTTTGCCTGGTTGAAATGGTGATGGTAGCAGTATTTGCCTCAGTTTTAGTAGTTCAGAAGATGATCTTAAAGGACCTTTTCACGTATTACTCTTGTAATTGATGGCAGGGAGTCGTCACTTTATTTGATTGTCATATATATAAAGTTTTATTTAAATTTTGTATAAAATTTAAATGACTTCTGAATTACAAGTATCAATTACTAAGATCTTATAATTTTAAAATAGTAATGTAATTTATAAAAGTAAATTTAATTTTATATTTAAAAATACAATTTTAAGGATATTAAAATTATAATTTCAAAAACATTACATAAATGAATTAAATGAGTACCGTTAGAAAAATCGAAAAAAATGACTTTATCTGTTGTTCTCTCTGCCTCTGGCCATAACTGGAATTCTCTGTTATTGTAACTGTTTAGAATGATTTATTGCAACTGTTTAGAATGATTTAATGAATAATAAATGCTTTTTAGGTTTCCACATCCTTGCCTTGATGTGTAAGCATCTCTATGTTACTTGATGATTCTGTGGTTGATGGATCCTTTGAGCATTTTTATTCTTAATATTAAATATTATTTTGAAAATGGTGATTTTGAAAAGTATTTTTAGGTAAATAGAAGTTATTATTATAATATTTTTTAATAAAATAATAATATTATTTAAATATTATTTTTTAAAAGTTACTGGTTTAATATTATCGTTATTTAATAATATTTGTTTTTAATATATTAATAAATTAATATCATAATTTAAATATTATTGTTCAAATATAGTGGATACTTGAAATTATGTCTTTAAATTGCTCTCTATTTAAGCCTTTGCCATGGTCTGCATCTTCATCTGGGCTTGATGAAAGCCTTTGCCATGGTCTGGCGCTTCATTTGTCCCCATGAAGAACCACACTTGTGAAAGACATTGTTTCTCTTATGTGATTTTTATTGAAAGACTTTGCTTAAAAGATATGAGAAATTATTATATAATATTATGAGAAATTATTATACAATATCATAAATAAAGAAAAACAAATAAACATAATACTATTTTTGAATTTAAAATTTTATTGTTTTTTTCAATTTTTTTAATATTTTAATTTTTTATAAAATAATTATCAATTAAAAAATAAATTATGTTTATTATTTTAAATTATATAATAGATACGCCTCGATGGGGTGATTACAAAGATGTACAGGTCTCTCGTGTGAGGCCATTGAGGTCTTCTCATCCTCCACACGGGTATTAACTCCCCTTCATACGTCGTCTCTGCATTCATTCCTTATGTGTGATGATTTCCCTCATCCAATCTATGGTTAAATTCAGAGTCTAGCAAGCATCCACTTTAGTTTGGCAGTACGGGAAATGAATTGGGTGGAAGGAGAGTGAAGGTATCCGGGTTTGGGTCTATGGTACCTCACAAGGTTTTGATGTTGGTTGAGGAGAGCAGACGATGATTGCATTTTTCTGGTGTCGGTTGGATTCTATCTCTTGGCCAGCCCTTGGGACCCAGGCACCCATACACTCATGGCTTGTTATAGTTTCCACACTTTCGCTGGCTATATGCCCTCTTCGCACTTGCGACAGCTTCTGGTTCCACCCCCATCTGCGATGGCTCTTTTTGGTCTTCACAGGTGCATGGGTATTAGTCTGGTCTCTGGTAAATCTTGTTGTTGGCTTGGGTCTCCTCTCTAGTTTGAAGGCAACAATATTCTCCTCTTTTCTAATTGGGGTCACGTCCTCTATTTGCATCAAGCTTCAGGGTTGTATACAAGGGTTGCTCCACTTCGCTCTCTAGTCTCCGTGAACTCTTGCCCCTCCTGCCCTCTGGTTGTGGTGTTGGTTTGGTGGTTCATATTCGTTCGGGGTAGTGGCTTCGTGGTATTGGGCATTGTTGTGTTTTTTGCAGGTTAAACAAAGGACTCTCCCTATAGCTGGTCGTCAACCTCTGTCAATTTTAGCATGCCTCACCAGTAGGGTCATCCTCGAAAAGGGAGACGCCACGATACCCAATCTGGGCGTCCCGAGCCAAGTCACAATTTGTCCTCTGCCAACTTAGTTAGTCAAGAAATAGACGACCCTGAGGCCATCTCTCCAGCTAGTTCACGAGGCAACCTTGTGGCCTCCGCTTCCATGGAATCCATCACAGAACAGTTGCGACACATTCAACTTAACATTGACATCCTCAGGGACCACATGTATGAAGACCATGATGAGATAGCGACCTATCTTACTAATATCAAAGATAGTCAAAATGTAATTTTCAAGCATTTGGACAACCTCCGATGTAGCCATCACTACACAAGTGACCATCTTCGCAGCTTGGAAGCGTGGGTGGAACACATTGACTTCCATATTCATGATTGTGTTGGTCACTTTGCAACTTCCTCTGTAATGCCCCATGCCATCCCCCTCCTTGATATGGTGTTGTCAGTTTAGGTTTCTTTTTTTGTTACTCCTAGTATGCTAAGACCACAGTGCCCTCGGAAACAATGTATGCAAATTGTCTTCCCTGGTATTCTCCAGCCCCTAATCTCAAAAAGTCTGGTCAGAATGAGAAAACGTGGAGTGTTGAGATCATTTTTGTATGTTATGCTATTTTGAAAAACTAATAAAAACCATTTTGAATATATATATATATATATATATATATATATATATATATATATCATTTTCTTAAAATTATAACTTGTTAATGTGAAAGCGCAACTAGTTTCTCTATGGAGTGGAGTGTTCCTCGATATTGCATAAGCACTATATTGGTAACCCTTAAAAATGATTAATATGAAGTATTCATTATATGGTTTAAATTATTTTTAATGGGTTAAGAATTTATATATATATATATATATATATATATATATAATATGATAGAATAAGTTTTTTTTTTTTTTAATTAAAAATCTATTATATGTTTAGGAGAAATTTCGTTGGGTTATTTCTTGAGGAATATCAACCAAAAATAATATTAATAAAGAAGCTAACCTGAATTTACATAAAAGATAACTAACTTACTATTGACAATGCCAATACATTTACTACTTTCCTAGTAAAAGAACCTGAGAATGATCATGGATTTTATTGAGGGTCCTTTTTATTTTTTCCTTTCATACATCAATCCATTCTAAGGTGCTACCAAGAACAGATTTAGAGGAGACAATGACTAGATTTCCTTGGTCAAATTCCATACCCGGAGGTTTTTCTACTTTAGATGCTTCCTTATCAATATCCAAGTGATCTAATTCATGGAAGCATTTGTTGTCACTCATTGGCGAAGCCAAAACCATAGTTGTATCTTGTGTGCCTCCATTTGAGGGATGTATCTCGACATCTACATGATGACCTGTCCTCACATGTGGTTGAGAAGAGGTTGAAGGACTCATTTTTTCTATAGAAATTTTTGTTGCTGCATATTTTCTGGTTTGTGAGCTAAAGAAGTCTTAACTCTTTTTGAAACTTTTGGATCTTAGCATCCTCGTGATTTATTCCTGGAATTCGAAGGAGGTTAAAACACTTGAGAAGAGGAACACACATTTTGGAGATGACTAAGTTGTTGATAGATCCTATAGCAAAATGTTGTATTTTCGTAGTCTACCAACTGTGAAAAAATAAATTCATTCCACTCAAGGAGAATTTTGTTTGGAAATTCTTTGCTAAGTTCGATTTCAACACATATTCAAGCAAATGTCACAATACCCTTCTCAGTCCTTTTTGTGTCTACTTTTATGAAGCGACCCAGTGAGCTTCCCACTTCAACAAAGATGTCCAAGTGTAGCAAATAAAGGGAGTCTTATCCTAAAGTGACTGTAGTTGGCATTGGCAAAGGGTTAAAACTAGCGAACCAAGTTTTGAAAAAGAACCCAACACGGCCTCAAAACCAAAGTCCTTCTTCAAAAACTTTTGATAATCCTTAAGTTATTTATAATACATCACAAAAAAACATTTCGAGCAAAAAATAATAATTTGTATTTGGCGACCAAGTTTGCTGCACCCATTCGTGAAGTGCAAATCTTATAGCACATAACCCATTAAATCAATAGATAATGGCATGAATCAAATAATCCATGTAAGCATCCTCGGATTGAAGATGATCCACATTAATAGTTGGGATATTTTCCACCTGATCCACAATGAAGGCTAAACCTAAGATCCATTTGGGAATCAGATATGTGGGTCTTGGCTTGAAAGTATCCTTAAGGGATTTTGACCGAGAGGCAGAGGATGCTTCGTAGACTTTGGCTCCATCATTAAGTTTGAAACTAAAAATATTTAAGTGATCTTGGCTACGCCATAATCTCCAAGTGAATTTTTTTCATGAAGTTTCCTACCTTTGTGAATAAATCACATAAAAATGGTGGGAATTCTTTCTTGATCTTGAATTTTGGTAGCAAGTGTACAGACAAGATCCATGGCTTTCAACTGAATACATAAAGTGCCCATTGAAATTGGTCTCATGAACACTGAAAATTTCAAAGGATTTGGAGCAATGGCTTTAGATTGGATGTAGGAAAAACATTGCTACAAAAAAAATCCTCTTGTTTACGAGATTTCGAGCTAAAGCATGAAGATGAGGGGATTTCCAACAAATGACAACTAAAGGCATTAGAGTTTCCACTGCAAGTTCTAAAGTTAAATTTGTTAAATAAATTTTCAAATTCTAAAATATGTTTATTTTATATCAATTTTTTATATTGGTTTTTTTATTACTTTTAAAATAAATTTTAATTTTTCATTAAAATTGTGTTTTTTAAAAACTATTATTTACCCTTTCTATTTTAATTTTAAATGAACAATTTTCCCCTTTTTTCCTCTAGTCATATCATTTTTCTTTTTTATTATTATTTTTAAAATTTTAAATAGAGTTTTAATTTTTTTTGTTATTATTTTCAAAATTTTAAATAGAGTTTTAATTTTTTTTGGGTTTTTTTTTTTAAATTCATTTTTCAATTTTCCCTCTTTTACCATCTTTTTCACAACAATATTAACTTTTTCTCTAGGAATTTTAAAAGTTAAAAGAAAACGTGCTATTAATAGTACATATTTTCAATTCCATGATAGGTCTTAAGATTTTGGTTCTAATGGTGCCATTTGTTAAGACCATGATTTCCCAAAAATTGCAATTTTATCCCTATAAGAAAAAGGTGTCATTTGTTAAGGCCGTGATTTCCCAAAAATTGCAATTTTATCCCTATAAGAAAAAGGGGTTACTATTAAGAGAGCCACTTTTTGATTTATGAGTTGATTTTATGGTTTTAGTTGTAACAATTCTAATTTTCAAGTTTGAAGGTTCCAAAGAAGAAAGAGTTTTAACCTCGAAAATAAAAATGGTTTCACTCTTAATGCCACCTTTTTGATTTAGAGATTAATCAGGTATTTTTCAACAACATTACCACGCTAATAGTTGTAACCTTGAAAAGAAAATGATACAATATGTAACACCACTTTTTAAAATAAAAACTGTTTTTTCGTGTTTTCAACACAAAAATATAAATTTTAATGGCTATATTCTAATTTTGAAATCATAATTCTCATAAAATTTAGTATATATCCATTAATCCATAATGGTTTTCACATTTTAAATATTTATTTTCAAAATTAACCTATATTAAAATTATTATTATACTTTCCAATTATAAATTAATAATTAATAAAATAATAGTAATTGTAAATTAATTTTATTATTTTATTAATTATTAATTTAAAATATATCAAAAATATTCTATAACAAATAAATATTTTTACGAAAGTTACAACATGAAAAAGTAAAAGACGACTTCAATACAATAAACAACATCCAAAGATCCCTAAAGGTTTAGTAAATCTAACTTAAATTTTTTTGCAATATCATTTTTCAAAATTATATATTCTATTTTTTAATATACCTTAATAAATAAATTAAAACTTAAGATGGCTTTGTGAGGGGATACCTACGCCTGAGATTTAAAAGAACATTTCCAGAGCTTGTAGTTTGGAAAGTAATTACAATAATGTTGATAAAGTTGATAAGCAGAGAAAGGTAAAAGCATTATCATACTTATTTAGAACATTTCTAGAGCTCGTAGTTGGGAAAGTAATTACAACAAGGAGGGCTGCAAGGCAGCAAGTCCCTGCCTTGAGCGGTTTGATTGAGTGAGTTGTGTGAAGGTTTATTACGTGAAGCGTGTGAACTTTGACACCGATGCTCTATTCCCTTAAATTTTGCTCAGTCAAATAAGGGGCGATTAGAAATATATAAATCGTGCTCCATGGGATTCTCTGCTCCAGTCCTGGACAATTCTATCCAGCCTTAACTTATCTTGCTGGAATTGGCTTCCACTCCGGAGTCTTAACAGCAGGATCAACTCGCTATAATACCAATTGATGCAGTGCCTTTGGCTCTCCTTTGATTTGGTCCTGTAGTTTTGAGTGGTGTTGTGGTCAAGATACCGACAACAACTATAGACTTATACGAGCAGGATGGGATGGCGTGAAACCACAGCCTTCCTTACCCTTCTTTTCTTACTATCGAAATACTTCGTCGTAGCTTCCTGTCCCGCCTAAGCTTCTACTGCCACCTGCCTGATAGCAAGCGCTTCTTAGATATTGCTTCGTGCATGGGCCAGACTTCAGGGGAGGTTTTCCTAATAGAATATAATAGTCCCAGGCAAACTTCTGGCTTGGGCCCAACCTGTCTTTCTGGTCCCACCCCAACAATATAGCAGACCTATTGAGACAATTACTCTTATGAGCTAATGCTTCCACCATATTAGAATTATTGGTTTTTGTCGGAGCCTTCTCGCAAAGGAAAGAGCCTTTCTCTTATAGTAGTCTTAAACTGTAGTTCAAGAACTACTAGTGGTAGAGTAAGGTATAGAAGAAGAAATTCTTTTGATAACTCTTTCTATTCTCTTTCTTAGCTTTAGTCCTTCTACTGGACTAGCCTCAGTCTGTAGAGTAGCTGTAGAGTAAAAGGAAAGAGGAAAAATCGTTCTAAGCCACAAAACAGGCTAAGCGCACAACAAAAGGCAAAGCCACCCGACCAAGCATCTCTATGTGTCGATCTCTACGTTTTAACAATTGCTTCGAGCCTGGTTGTTGCCAGGAAGGAAGGTTATTAAATAGCCCAATGGTGATTGGAAACAGGTTATGAAATAATGGTGAATACGTCTCCAACAGAGCTCAGGCCTGTTACAATTGCGAATACGTCTCCTACGGAATTCGGGCTTACAAAACTGTCTCGGCATGAGCATCAGGTATCATCTTGCCCATGAAAAAGATGAAGCCTATCTAGTCCATAGGTCAGATCTTGGCCTACCTTAATATAAGTCTTTATCCCAAACTAAAAGAAGAACCAGGCTGGCTAATGGGATCACCTCGCCTAAGAAAATCCAATCTTATAGGGACACACCAACAAAAAGAAGTCAGGATTGGCTATTAAATAGATATAAGAAAATGAGCGAGAAGGCCCAGTGACGTAAGAGCATATCATATTAGCTGTTGATAGGATGTTTACTAGCATAGCTATGAAGTGGAATATGAGCTAGGAAGGGTAGTTCAAGTAGCATTGGCAGTAGACGTAGTTCAGTCTATTGTTAATCCTGCCTGGGT
The DNA here is from genome assembly GCA_031772625.1 of Pinus tabuliformis. Lineage (NCBI taxonomy): Eukaryota > Viridiplantae > Streptophyta > Pinopsida > Pinales > Pinaceae > Pinus > Pinus tabuliformis. The sequence goes on along the minus strand of CM062816.1, from coordinate 1,317,958,196 downwards.
AGCCCATTCACTGGATCTGGCACTGTTGATCTTGGCCCTATTCTTATTGTTCCTGGACCAGTTATTCGTGCACTACACTATTGATCTGGCACTCCAGTTATTTGTGCACTACACTATTGATCCGACACTATTTTCTCTAGCACTATAGTGGTCTCACTAGCTCGGTTCTATTTTTATATAAATCATACAATAGAAGAACAACTAGAATGACAGAGCTATCCTTGCTCCGATGCTTGATATGAGATTTGTTTGGTATTGGATAATAACTACAAAATGGATCAAGATAATACATGATCAAAAGAACTAGCTTTCATGAAGATACTTGCCCGGAAGACAAGTTTCCCCTCCTTTCATCAAGTAATATAGCTTAAGTCTGCAGATAACGATCCTTGACATACAACAGCGAGCCTCCATAAACAACATAAGCAGCCCCATCTCTCTCCAGCTGCTTCGAGATTCATGTCAGGATGTGCTGCAACAAGAATTCAGAATCGATCAAGTTCTCTATAAACAATGTAAGTAGGCCCTCTCTCTCTAGTTTGAACACAATCATCCCACTGTCATGCCCAGCTGCTTCGAGATTCATGTCAGGATATGCTGCAACAAGAATTCAGAATTGTTCATGTTCTCTGCGAAAAGTTTGAACAATTCGCTTGGACATATCCCACATACTTTTATCTTCAGAATTAAAAAAGTCACATAGGACATGTTGTTTGATCATGTTCTCTACGAAAAGTTTGAATAGTTTGCTGGGACATATCCCACATACTTTTATCTCCAGAACTAAAAAAATCACATACAACACATTGTTTGTATGCGCGCGTAGAGTGTCAACCTTCCAAGCCTTTGTATCTAATTTACAAAGCAAAGTGGTATGTAGATCGGTTTTTATAAAGAAATTTGAAAAAGCTAAATTAAAAAAAAGTGAAACATGATTCTAACTCTTAGGAAATACAAACAAGGACAACTAACATAAAGTACATATATGTATACATACATACATGTATACATATATACATACATACATACATACAACGATATACATACATACATGTATATATATAAACTTCAACATAATCATGATCATAAAATAATTACCAGATAACATAAGGTTTAGGTAAGATAACTTCCTTATTTATGCACAACCATTGAGAGAAACAATTCCTAACATAGCCAAAGCATATGATACCTCTGATCCATTTACTTTACCTTTTCTGGTTACATTTCTTGTGTCTACATTGCTACTGTTAATTTACCACAGCGGACCCAGCCAGTCCAACTAAATGTCAGAATCTTACCTTCCGCTGCACTTACTCATGCACAAAGCTTCATCTGGGTCTTATATCATCGGTTGGGTACCACATAGCTCTCCTCGAGCTACATTAATTTTCCTCTTTCCCAACCAATTCCACAGACTCAAAACATAAAAGGAAAGAATAGAAACAACAACAACAAGAAAACCATGAAAACCAATAACAACACGACTCCACAAATAAAGTGGTATGGCCATACTCTAGACATAAAAAAATATGCAAATCAAGCACAAGCAAATCTCAAAAGACCAAAAACAAAAGACTAACAACAACCACCATGACTCAATCCCCATGGTTCCCAGTGCATCTAAGCGAAAGCTCAACCTGAGCCTTCTTTACAATTCATGCCAATCTCTCTTGCCATGCAACTCCCTCCATCATGCTCACACATGTCAACCACATGTTCCAAATATCACGAAAGTCATATTTACCAATTTGAAATCAACTTTTACAAACAATCATGTCATAATCCATAGTCAACTCATAGTCATTAGTCGTAATACAACAACTATCACCTACTATACTCAAGTACATCTCAACTGTCTCAAAAAATATATCTTAGTACAATAATCTTAAAACAAATCATTTGAACACATACTCATATTAAGCAATTCATCAATCATTCAACCAATTGCAAAAATACCATGTTAAATAAATCAACTAGGCACCAAACATTCAAACACCAAATAGATGTCATAATCAAACAACCAAGCACCAATATATGACATAAGAAAACTCATACATTAATGTATATCAAGGGAGGCTATCTTGTCTGCACAATCAAGCTAGTTAGCATGATATAAGTTCACAACATATGAATTCAAACATAAATCATTATATCCATAACAGTAACTAACTAACATGTTCACTTCGTAAGCTCATAAGAATTTGTCATTCATGCATAACAATCACATATGTATGATCAATCTAGATTACTGTGATACCATATCACAAATATGTTGGCTCATACCTGAGTATCACAACCATAACCATTTGCATAGGCTAAACCAGGTTAGCACAATACATATAACATCAAGATATTCAATGCAATGAACATAACCACCATGCATATGACCAATCCAAATTATGAAATCAATATCTCAATCAAATAACTCTAATCTTCAAGTTAATAGAATATAACAATGATAAGATATATATCATGCTCATCAACAACATAAAACCGAATCATTAAGCTAACTATCATATAACAATCAACAAGTTAACCTATAACATACTCATCAGCAACATATAGCATAATCATCATGTTATCTAATATAAAACAACAATAGAAATGCATACAACTACAAGTTACTATCATTCTTGACTATCCAACACATGTGCATATAACTACACTAATCAACCAACATCTATCATGAGTGTAACCATAACATCAAAAGACATGTACATAAACCTAATGTATATAAACCTAATGCATATAAAATCCTTAACTTACATACCTGCATGTCGAACATACAATACATGTATGACGATCTACTCTTACCCCAAAGTCTAATGTTTCAACCTCATTATAATGATCTGCATCTTCTGCTCTATCTCAGCCAACACATTAGCATCATAACATCCAATAGCACCATGATGACCTAAATTGCATACAATGACTTCACAAGGGATGTTTTACCTACTATACATGCATAATCATAACCAATACCATACATGCATTACAACAACCATTACTCCATTGTGCACATTGCCACATGCAACCAAAAATATGCATCAACAATTCCAAATCAAGTACACCTACACATAAATGCATGTAGTCGAACATAATCGCTCAATTCTTGTAATCAACCTACAAGACTGATACATGTAATAAAAATATTCAAAAATGTAACCTAGCATACAAGGATGTACGTAGGTATCATGAAATCAACATGTAAGCGACATATAATTCATACACAGTCAGTCACATGTTCTAACAATGAAGACATCGTGTCTATTAATTTGAAATCAGCATTCACCAATATAACAACCTATAAGCATACCCCCTTACTATCCATGGTCCACACTAAGGTAGAAGGAGTAAGCTACTATAATGGCATGATCTCCAATGTCCAATTATGGAAATGGAATCTCTAAAGCTCTACTAAATTTAACCACACTTGAAAAGAAATTGATTTTTATTTCTCATACATTTGTATGAGACTAAGTCAAAAACATTGTCGTTATTCCACTTGTAACATAATAACTAAAAGCATGCCACTTTTCCATTTCATTACATGCAACTTTTTAAATTCCTTGCATGCAACCTTTCAAATTCCCTACATGCAACTCTTCAATTATTTGCATGCAAATAGGCATAGATCAGCTACATCAATATTATCATACTATAATACTATCCCATCTAAAAAAAAAATTAACATTTTCTTCAAACAATTACCATACTTTTACATTTTCTTCAAACAACTACTATACTATTACAGAATTTCTTCAAACACTTTACATGCAAACTATTATAGCAAACTATTTGCATAAAAGTAAGAATATATCAACTACAAAAATACTATTACACATCAATACTATCCCCAGCCACAAACAACATACTCATTGGGGCATTTTATCAAACAGTTTGTGTGCAATTAACCATTGAACCATTTAAGCATTTCATCAAACACTTTGCATGCAAACTAATATAGCGAATGATTCAATGCATATATCCTAAACTGTAGTAGTACAAGTTATGGAAACTGAACCATATGATTAGTGGTATTTTCCCTCACTATGGTTCAAGTGTCAACTTTTGAGATTTCATAGATGAAAAGTTATAACAAAATACCAACACAATCTTATTTGGTACACAATTCTAGGAGTATCTAGAAAGCTTGACTTCCACTGGTTATATCTCCTAAAATATAGCGAATAAATGTTTGAAATTTTTATCACAATATCAGTGGGATTTCCCCTCACTGTGGAAAAAATTCCAGCTCCTGAGAGCACCCAAAAAAAACGTTATAACAACAATGTAAATGTGACCTATTTGAGGCCTGATTTTAGGAGCATTCAGAAGGCTCGACTCCCTCTGCTCATATCTCCTAAAATATTGCGACCCAATATCTGAAATTTCTACCACATAATCATTGGTATTTCCCCTCAATGTGGACGATGTTTTAGCTTCTGAAAGCCCACAGAAGAAAATTTCTTGCAGAAATTCCAACGTGACCTGTTTAAAGGTCCATTCAGGAAGGTCATCTTCCTTAGATCATAATTCCTAAAGTATTTTGAACCAATATCTGAAATTTTTACCACATTATTAGTGGGATCTACCTTCAGTATGGACAAATTTTCAACTTCTAATATTCCACAGAAGAAAAGTTATAACAAATATGACAGAAAGGTCTAAAATTTAACCTTTGTTCTTCATTTTACCTATGATAGAGCCCATCCAGTCCAAGTGTTTGAACCATGCTCTGAGACCACTCTGTAACAACCTCCGGGGTAAATATGCATATAAACAACATAATAGGAACAGAAATACAATAAACATATCAGCCATCAAAATCCATATACACATCACTACATTTGCACATGAAAATCAAGGGAATGAATTTTTTCATTAATAAATGCAATGAACCAATCGGAGATGGGACTACCACGTTCCACTTGACCATAGATTGGCTAAGCCAAGTCTCTCTTTAGCCAATCACCCCCGTGCCATATTCCAAGCATGAATGTGGGACTCATATAACACATCAAAAGACACCAATCAATGTGGATGCCACCAGAGTTCTCCACCTACACCGTGGAGAATTTGAGTGCCTCCTAGTCTCTCAGGCTTTATCATGCATCCACAGTCTGATCCAGGGATCACTAGGCCTTACACTGAGACATACTCTCTAGGATTTACCATGAATTCCATCTCGAAATCACTAGGCCCAATGGAGAGAAAAAACACATCTTGGCTTTACCGTATATCACGGCATTCATCGGCAAGGATTCCTAGGCCCACTGAGGCACACAATTTGACATTATTTCAACCAACAGTCCAGTTCAGGGGTTACTAGGTCAGTGGATTAGTGCATCCTCAGTCCGGTTCAGGGACCACTACCACCATGTGCTTGTCAATTCGGAGATCCACCCCACTCAACTTCTAATCCAATCTGGCCATCCCTCACAAAGCGCATGAGAAAACCCATCTCATCAAAACTATAAGGAAATGGCAAGGCTAGGCTGAAAATACTGTCACACCTGGAAAAGCCCATGCCATGGTAGAAAAAGAAACACATGAAATCCCATGCATGCCAAATCTAGCAAGGAAAATACACATGGAAGTTGATACCTGCAATAAAGCCTGTTGTAGTTGCTTGATCCTACCTTTCCCTGCTTGATCTTTGCTTCCTCTTGCCTACTTTCCTTTCTTGCTCCAATGCCAAAGTGCTCCAAAAAAAACTCTAAGTAACCAAGAGTATGAGAGAGAGAGAGAATAATGAGAGAGCGCCAAAGCTAAACTGACCAAGTCTTGCCCATTGATCCTTAGAAGCCTTTTTATTAATGAGGCCTCTATTTTCTTCATTTTCTTCCTCACTTGCAACTTATGACCTTTCACCTCCTTTTTCTCCTAATTTCCATTATTTTCCTTCTTTTTCCTCTTCACATGCAACCTCTGACCTTTTACCTTCCTATTCTCCTAATTTCCATTACTTTCATAAATAAATGTGCCAAAATACATTTTTGCCTCTTTAATGCCTTAGCCATTGCCTTTGACAATTTCCTTAACCATAAACAACCAAATGATCACCCACTACGATGTCCTGCCCACCATTCAGCTTGGAATATGTGTCCCATCATCCGTGGTATTTATGTATTTTAACATGGAATTTTCACTAGGGTTGTTACCAATCCAATGTTTCCATATTGGGAGCTCCAGGAAACTAGAGGAAACTGTGGATGTGCGTCGAACATCTATGTTGCCACTCGTACCTAACAAAAATAAACACATAATCAATATATATAAACCAACAACAACAACAAATCTTCTATTCCAAATCCAATACAACATTATAAAAGGGAATGAGAACACACCTATACCAAAAGTCTTTCGCACTAAGATATTATTCCAGAACTAACTCAAAAAAATATATTGAATCTTTGGGGCATATGATTAGAAACTATATATGGATAACGAAATAACATTTTTAGTTTTCTTCTGCATGCTCATTTTGTCGATGATAATGGTTGTTCAAAGGCATAGAACTATGCAAGTCAAGCCACTTTGTATCAATTTTAGTTAAAGTAGAAGACAAAGTAGGGCAACCGAATTGGGTAATAATGCTAGCGAGTTCATAATGACACTTTGTCAAATATCCCCTTGTACCCGTAAGAGAAGAACCAAAATGGATTAATTTTTCAACCAATTTATTGTTTGGCAGATCACAAAGTTGTTGATGTAGCTCTTAAACACCACATCTTATCACAATTACAAAATCAAGTTGTTTGACATGTTGTGGAAGCCTCTTTGTAATCAAATTTATATATTATGGAAAACAAATTGTATGGTCGCTATATTTATATTTACCTCCACGAGCATGCGTCACTTGCAATATTGGATTTACCCATGCTATTAGCATCTCTTCCACTTGTGTCAAAACTCTTAGAAACTCTAGTTGTTAAAATAGATCCATGTTGTTAAAGCGAGAAAAATGGTAAGAGCCTTTCTCACTCTTACACCTTTTAGAAATGGGCCCTTCATACCATCTTAAAACTTGTATACTGGGATAAAATGCGTTACACACCTCGTACATTTTCACAATAGACAAATTATCAATCCTGGAATGAAACTTTCTATGAACTTTAGTCATGTTTATGCTAAAATTATAGTGAGAATCTCCATTTCCTTTACTAAACACCAATCTAGGCTAACAATGATTTGAAACAACATGTCCGATTAGGGCATTGACTACATAAATTCTTTCCATAAAATGATGGGAATTCATTCTTCTAGATTGATTGCAGTTGAATACGTTCTATCTCCAAAAAATATTGATCATAATGTAAAAATCAAAGATTTAAAGAGCGAGAAGTAAAACAATTCCATGTGAACAACATATTGAAAATAGAAAACATATACATTTTTCTGGTTGTTGCATACTTTAGGTGTAAGTTGAGGAACCAATATAGGTTTCCTTGGTTACAAATATATTTTCTGACCACTATTCACTTCAATATTGTTCTTACAAAAAACATAAAATAAAAGATGAATAAAACAACAAAAAATCTATGTTCAAAAGTAGATTCCCTTTGAGAATAGAATTACATCAAGCACTTGTGCTATCCCAATAGTACAAGTATGCAAATATTCTCTGCAACAAAAAATATTATCTACAGAGTTACATCGAGAAACGTTTTCTCCAACATTCCCAACATATTTTTTGCAAATTGTTAACCATCCTAGCAAGCATGTTACTATTGGAAAAAACATCAGATGAAATTACTTTCTCAATGGAATGATTCCACCTATATTCCATTGTTGCATTTCTTCCATAATTTTTAGAGCACTCACAATTTTCACTTCTTTGAAGTCCCTCTATGTAAATAAAATGTTCCCAAAGAAGATAGATGTGAGGAAATATTCACAAGACTTAGCAAATTTGGAGATGCTCAATAACCACATAAATAAACATTTGAATGAGACTTTCTTGCCATGAAACACAAAAGGTTTCGTACTCACGGTTAAGGAGATCATTAGTTTCACCATTTAATATAGTTTTGCAGTTTAATTATTGAAGCTGAAATTTAGGAATGAATAAAGGACATGTTGGGTCCAAATATATTTTTACACCAATATTTGGTGCCACAGTGTTCTACAACAAGCGATAAAACAAAAAAAATGATACAAGAATAAATATTTTTTCATCAACATGACAAAATGACATGAAAATAAAAATACTTGAAGTACTTATGTTGTCTCAACGGAGAGACTATGCACATATTCTAGAGGGCTAACAATATTGGCTATATAGTTGCTGCTAGGAATTCCCCATACCACATTTCCAACAGAATGTTCCAAATTGTCAACCATGTCAAGAACCATATCACAACTATCAACAAATAAACCACATGCCCCAAATTGTTCATTGGCATCATTATGTCCATATGATCCAAATATTTTACTTCAAGGATGTATACAAATTTTAATTTAAAAGAGGATGTAACCAAGTAACATAAACACATGAAAGAAGACGAAATCAAAAGAAACCATTGTGTCGAAGGCACAAGACAATTTGATAATGGAGTTCATGTAATGTGGGCTATGTCTTCAGGCTCTGCTTAATGTGGGGTGGCCTCTTTCATTAAATGGAAGCAGAAATAAATTACAAGAAATTACAAAATGAGACGTTATACCTCCAATTTCGGGGATGGCCTGAAAATTTCAACCTCCACTAGAGAAACGAGTTGCATTGGATTCCTCGAAAAATCATGAAAAATGATGATAAAGTTGACCCCTTTTGGACACTCGCACTTCTGGACCCCCGTGGAATAATATATCCTTGCGTAAGGGTTCCACTCCTCGAACCTGACGTTAGGGTTTTTCCCTCCTGGTTTTATTCACCGTTCCATTGGTCAAATCTCTGCTCTTCGCTCTCCCCCCATTGGGCACATTGTGATGGTTCACATAATGTTTGGGTGGCAAAGATTTCAACCAAGGGCCAATGACATATAATTCAGGCATTGTGGTCGGGGAGGTTCCAAGCTCCAACCCGTAGAACCCCCATTTTGGTATCACCATTAGTGTGTTTATTTGTTTTGGTAATGGGTCCTCCCATTTCGACGGGCCAACTCACAGGGCCAGGTGGTCTGAAATCCTATCAGCCTCACCACAGTAATACACCGTTGCACAGCGGGAGGGTCCGGGTCACCTATGACCCCAAGACTTTTTTCTTTATATATATATATATATATATATATATATATATATATATATATATATATATATGGTAACGGGGCCTCCCATTCCGGCGGGCCAACTCACAGGGCCGGGTGGTCTGAAATCATGTCAGCCTCACCATAGTAATACACCGTTGCAAAGCAGGAGGGTCCGGGTCACCTATGACCCGAAGACTTTTTTCTTTATATATATATATATATATAGATATACATATGGTTGGTGGGTGGCGGGGTTGGTGGCCCAAGACCTATTTTTTTAATATATATATATATAATGAATTAGTTAAAAAACCCGTCGACCAAATTTTTGGTCACCGGTCAAATTAAAGAGGTGACAAATTCACTCATTCTAGCTGCCAGAATACATGCGTCGATAAGTTCCAAATCACTGCATTGTTAGTGGCTGCCATTGGGCCTAGTTTAACTAAAACTTTGATTGCCCATAACTTTCACATACAAACTCGGATTGAGTCATTGTTTAGGCCATTCGAAAGCTTGTAACAATATCTTTGATCTGAGCCTAGTTCTTTTTCTTGAATCTAGTGACTTTGATTTTCGAGCTTTTCCAAAGCCACTTTTGAATTTTGAGCATTTTTGGAGCCACCTAGATCGCCATATTCTAATGTTGCATTTATTCCATTGTTTTTAGATGACTCATGGTTGTCTCTTCTATGGATGCTATCTTAGGAAACAAGATGTTCCCAAAGAGGACTATTTTAAAAAGAAATGGGAAGATGTAAATTTTTGGACACAATCAACATCCATCAAGAGAAGCATTCAAACAAAATGTTATTCCCACCACAGTTTACTTTTTTTTCATACTTATTATTGCCATCACCATCATCTTGACGATTTATTGAATATCTTTTCTTTTGTTGGTAAGTGACCCTTATATGCACTTTTATAACATCCTTACTCTCCTCATACCATTGCCGTTGGTATTCATTTTCTCTCACGTGAACTAGAAGAGTGAGCTTGTTTCATAGCATGCCTGATCCTTTTTTTTCTCAACATTTCTACAACAAATTTCAACTGCAATATTGAAAGTTTGTTTTTCAATTCCCAAAGAGGTTAAAATCCAATGTCACATCTTGAAAAACTTAGATTCTTAATCTTCTCTAACTCTATACATCAACTAAACTTCAACATTATATAACTTTAAATACTTACAACCAACCTCTCATATTCCCTAGATATACATATAAAAACAATATTTCAAATATTCCATTAAAATAACAATCATCAACTGCATTATTACATATACCAAATAACAAAATACTCTAAGAAATCCATAGAAACATAACAAAAATTGGCATGACTATCTTTTCCAGCACAGACTTGGAATTGACACAACAATTATGCCCAACAGATAATCGAATAGATGGTTCAAAGAAATCATATATAGAAATCTATAAAACCAAATACTTTCAATGCTTTAAGTTCAAACAATCACATCCTCAACAATTTGTGGTTTCTTTCCAACAAAATATTTCCTTGGAATAATTGGGAAAACATTTGCATTTTCACATATCACAATAGACAAACAAATATGAAGTTTATCGTCGAATATGCGGAACCACCAAACAACCAATCATCTCTCCAATAAACACATTAAAAATATACATAGCTATGTTTTCATTACAACGTCATAATTTGAATTACAATGATCTCCAAAAAATGATTGAAAAGATTAAACAAACTTGACATCTGTAACAATGTGCAATAACAAACATCTTGAAGCCTCAAAGGCTAAATTACAATATCCATAGGTAGTGGAGGTATGTCAACAATAGAATATGCATTTGGAACAAGCGAGAAAACATTTCCATTTTCAATCAAATCATTGAAATCATCAATTGATCACACATGGAACCTTGATGTTTCAACCATGGAGACACCATCAACAATTGTTGTTGTGCATAATCCAGTCACCAAATCATATACCTTTAATTGCGCTTTTGTGTAACCCAACAAAAGTACTTTTCTTGGGTCGCACAAAAAGGAACGTACCCCAGGAATTTACTATTAATATCTATAAAGATCATATCGAGAAACCTCCATCTAAACCCCCAATCATCTTCAAAATATTCTAGGCTTCCTTCATTTCAAGGTTGACAAAATTCAAAAAAAAAAAATCTTCAAGTATCCAAATAGTGGTAGCACCATTATTCACAACAAAATCAAGTTGGTTCCTGTATAATCCTAATTCCATACATCATATGTCAGAAATAGGGACAAATGAAAAACCCCAATCGTTTCTTTTAAGATCCAACCAATAGATAGTGTAACCATATGCAGGTTAATCATCATAATCTTGGTCTAAATATAACCAAAAAAGATTCCTTTGTAGAATATAGACTCATTTGGCGGTGCCACGTCTCCATAAGAAAGTTTCGTCCTCTTTCAAACCATGTCAATATTGCCGCAAATTAAAAAATGTGAATCCCTGTACTTTGACACATGTTTTAGAAAAACCAAATCATATTTTCATGGACTGCAGAATTCCTGCTCCCCAAGGCGAAGAATACTAAGATTTCTAAATGCCCTTGTAAAATGGTTCACAAAAAAATAATTCTTTGAATACAAATACTTTCCAATCATACTGAAAAAAATCATTGATCTAATTGTACGTTCAATTTGTGTCCAGAATGAAGAAAAGGAAAAAGAAAGGAATATATTTTTCCTTTATCACTAAGGTACGATCCAACAAAGTAGTCATGGCCATACGAACTCGCAAAGAAATAAATCCAATTTCTTTGTCGATGCATCGATTGCAATTGGCGAGGAAAATCGATTTTTGCAATAAAACATCATTATTTACAAACCAACTTAAATATTATCAAGACTGATAAAGGAAGCTAATGAAAAATAAGTTCAATGATCTCAAATGACAAAAATATCCAAATAGTTGCATCCATGGTAAAAGAAACAACTTTCCTAAAAGTAAAGGAAATGCTACATACTTTTTTGCAAAGAAAGACATACAACATTTCAACCACAAGTGTTAGAATATTAAACATTTCGTTCATTAAAAAATATTTCTTAATATTCTTAGAAAGATAACATATATAGTTTGTAAATTATGGCTTTCCCACACAAATGTTGTCACCAAAAGTATAATGTTTTGCGCCAAAAGAAGATATTGACAACAAGTAAATGATATTCAAGAAACAAAATAAGAATGAAGTAATGAAATGATCAACTCATTCCAAGGAAATCAACATTCACCTTTTAAGAACATCTCACTAGTAGACATATCTATGCATAGAATCTTCCATTGGAAACTACACACATAAATTTCTATGATATTGTATAATTTTCTTAGTTTACTTGCTTAAAGTGTATATAAAAAATTATTGAACATCCTTTATTCAAATCCATGATTCAACATCCTCTAGCAAAGTTATGAAGAATAAAAAAATCCATCTATATATATATACCTAAAACTCTGATGCAATAAAAAAACACATTGCAATATAATCCCAAAAAAATGACATTATAATTTTTATCTATAATTTCAATAACATTAGTATGTCCACCATTCCATATATGCATGTTATGTACAAATAAATATTTTTTTATTAATTGACAACTACCTTTGTTTACAACAATTCTACCTACCACAAAAAAATAATCTAACCATATTAATTAAGATGAAATGTATAACACAACACCAAAGCAATACATTAAATTCTAACACCACAAAATTACACTACTTGCCCTGCAAAATTATAATACTTGTCCTAAAAGATTACAAAAATAACCATGTTCCCAAATATTCATTATTATAAAAATTATACACATTTCATAAACTATATAAAGATCGTGATTCAAATATTTACATTCTATCATTAATAACCACTAAACTACTAATATATTTCATGAAAATCATATAATTAACAATTGTATTCAAAGAATGATCTAAATAAAGCATATTGATAACTATGAAGACGTAGTGGGACATAGCGTATATGACATGGATTTGTTATTAATACTGACGACAATAATTTGACAATGTCATTTTTTGAATCTTACCAATTATTGACAACTACACCGAAACACTTGTTCAGAAAGGTCTTAATTTCGCAATAGCTTTTAATAAAATCCCAGTTGAAAATTTCACAAGCAACGTAGAAGTCGTCATAGAAGATCTCAATGCAATAGAAGGAGAAATGATTAGACAAGATGTAGCCCAAATTCTACGAAATGCCAAACCTCCTACATGCAATATTACCAAAAAAGAAAAAAGAGCCTTAAATACTCTCAAATCTAACAATGACATAGTCATTTTAAAAGTTGACGAGGGAAATGCAATGGTAATCACCAAAAAAGAAAAAAAAGCCTTAAATACTCTAAATCTAACAATGACATAGTCATTTTAAAAGTTGACGAGGGAAATGCAATGGTAATCGTGGATGGGTAAGAATATGATAAAAAATAAAATGGAAGAACGTATTAACCAAAGTCGATGATACAAAATCATTGAAAACGACCCAAGCAGTAAAATCCTTAATAAAGTCACCAAGAAAATTAAAGAATCTTCAGTTAACACATTCACCAAAAATAAGTTCACTCCAAATAGTTCCATCATTCCTAGAAGTTATGGTGCCCCAAAAATCCATAATTCTGGCATCCCCCCAAGATCCATAGTAAACACTATAGGTTCTCCTACCTATCTTCTTGCTAAATACCTAGTTAGAAAACTTAGACCTTTATCAGGAAACACTTCCTCTTACATAAAAGATTCCACCTCATTCATAAACTGGATTAAAAACCTAGAAATAAATGATGAAGACCTCTTAGTAAGTTTTGACATTGTATCTTTGTACACAATGGTCCTTGTAGACGAAGCCATCAATGTCATGAGAAAGATTACTTAAGAAGAAACCATAGAATTTTTAAAACTTTGCCTAAAATCTTCTGATTTCATCTTTAAAGGTAGGATTTATGAACAAACCCATGGTGTAGCCATGGGTTCCCCCTTATCTCCTATAATAGTCAACATCTATATGGAACACTTTGAGAAAATTGTCTTAAATTCGTTCCCTTACACCCCTGAAGCATGGAAAAGATATGTTGACGATATATTTGCTAAGTGGAGCCACGAGAAAGAAAATCTAGAAGATTTCTTCACTCACATTAATGGCCTCTCAGAGCACATAAAATTCACCATTGAGATCGAAAAAAATAATCAGCCCCCTTTCCTTGATATCCTTCTAACAAAGAAAAATGGGAAACTGGGCTTTCAAGTTTTCATGAAGAAAACTCACATGGAGAAATACCTACATACAGATTCCCGTCACCATCCTAAACAAAAATCATGTATCATAAAAACCTTAATGACTAGAGCCTCTAGAATATTAGACTCTGAACACATATATCCTAAACTTGACCATCTACACAAAGTCTTTGAAGAGAATGGTTACAACAAAAACACGATCAATAAAGCCATCCACCTAACTCCAAAAAGAAAAGAAAATAAGAAAATATCGTCTGGCATTGCTAAAATCTCCCTCCCTTACATAAAAGGCACTACTGACAAGATTGCAAAAATATTTAAAAAACATAATATCAATGTAGCCTTCACTCCCCACAACATAATAAGGAAACTAACTGACTGTGTCAAAGACCCCATAAACCCTAACTTACAAAAAGGTGTATACATTGTCCCTTGCTCCTGTGGAAAAGAATACATAGGAGAAACTGGTAGATCCCTCAACATTAGACTCAAAGAGCATGTTGCCGACATTTACAGAGATAGAGCCTCTAAATCCACCTTAGCAGAACATGCTTGTTCTTCCTCTCACCACATCTGTATTGAAGAATCCAAACTCATAATAAAAGAAGACCATCATTTAAAAAGGAAAATTAAGGAAGCTATAGAAATTGAGAAAAGAAAAAATAACATGAACCGAGATGATGGCCTAAAAATAAGCAATACCTGGAAGCCTTTATTAACAAACCAATCCAACTAACCCCTTCTAATATTAACCTCTTTCGAATTTTAATAAGTTCCACCTTTTCTTAAAAAAAAAAATTCCCCTCTAATTCAAATATTCATAGGTTACATTATTGGTTAATAACAATTAATAATAATAAAAAATCTCTATATTTTCTAATTTTTACAGTAAGAAACCTTTTATCATATGATCACCTAAATGTCAATATGCCACATAAATAAATAATTAATTTGCTTGTATACTAAATATTTATATATAAAATGAATTGATTCCTTGCTAAACACATCGTCTAATAAATAATAAACTTATATTATACCCACAACATTTAAATTTAAATTAAATCACATCTTAAATATTATCACACCTTATAAACATTAAATTACAATAAACTAACATTTAAAAAAAAATTACTCCCTTTACACCTTATAAACACTAATATACAATAAAATTACATCTCAATAAAACTGCACAAGCTAACTTAAATCAATATATTAAATAATAATAATAATTTTTTAAATTAAATCAAATTAAATTAAATTAAATAGTTTAAGCATAGTCTAATAAAAAAATTCCTAAATGATTAATTGATCCTTATTTCCTTTTCAATTATGATTAATTATTTATAACATACTTTTTATGATAATTAAAATTAAGTACACTACTTTTATCTAAATAAAATTCCTACATTAAAAAAAATATATTATTAACAATAACTACATACGTTTTCAGTGTAAATTAATTAACAAAATTGTCATATTAATGTTTAAGCCAACTAAGCTTTACAAAAAGATTAGTCACCTAAACACATAAATCATTAGCTCTTTTCCATGATACCTTCTCAAAATACGAAGCGTTCCCCTAATGATGGACTCACTTTGTAGTCCAAAATGTTAGATTATTAAAACTCTTTAACAAGGCATTCCACACTCTTTTAAAATTGACAACTACTTATAAATCCCACCCATAATTACACTTCAATAAACAACGCCTTACACATAAACCAACTATTCGAATACATATATAATTAAATGTATACATGTGGACATTTTCTTTGACATGTTCTATATTTATCTTAACGTAGTATAAATAACATTATTTACGTATATAAAGAGGAATTTCTTTTAACAAGAGAACCCAACAGAAAACAACTTAGAGAACAAAATTATTTGCAAACACAAATATATTTATATTAAATAAAATAAAATTTCGCGCTTTATATATATATATATATATATATAATTTATTTAAATTTATGATATATATATAATTTATTTAATTCATTAAAATGGTATATATATAAATTTGAATAAAATTTATTATTTTTTAATAATTTATTTAATCTTTTTAAATAAGTTTTTTAATTTATATTAAAATTAGTTATTTATTTATTTAATATTACATCCTTATTAAATTTTATATTAAATTTATTAAATTAAATTTATATTTTATGTATTAATTTAATTTTTATATAAACTTTTTTATTTTTGGATTATAAAGTAATTCAAACTATTTGCCTAAAATCTTATCTATCTATATATATATATTTGTGCTTAACAGAATTATTCGACACAATTCAACACAGATAAGAGAAGAGCACAATGATGCCAAGAGATTCGAAGTGAGGCTTCCCAATATCGTAACATGGAGCTTTGTCTCGTTTTCATCAATGACTCTTCAAATCGACCATGTCCACTCGATCAAGGGAGATTTAACAACCTTCAAAGGACATAAATATTTTGGTGGCATATATTAAATTTCATGTTTTTATTTTAAATTCTAATATTATAATATAGCATTAAGAATTCTAATATAACAAGTCATGTCCAAACAAGTAAATTAAAACAGAGTCCATTTAAATTAATGAATTACGCAAAGATGCATTCTCTTTGTGAAATTGGGTGCACAAACATTGTTCACCCTAACCAATGTGAGAGCTTGATTTTTTCCCTTCCAACTAATTAAATTTTTCCATGTGTTCATTCCTCCAACTAGTAGAAATTTGTCATATGTCCAGACTGTCTTCATTCTCCCCATACCTTTCTATCTGTTTCATTCTCCCCATACTGGTCTCCTTGTTTCTACAGCATTGAAATGCATTCATTTTTCTATACTCACACGCCATCCTCTACCCCATACATGTCTGCTTGTTTCGTTCTCCCCATACCTGTCTGCCTATTTCTACACCGTTGAAATGCATTCATTGTTCTGTACTCATAAGCCATCCTCTATCATCCTCCATGTTTGCCTGTATTTATACTGTCGAATTGTGTTCATTGTTTTGTACTCACACGTTATCTAAGCCACACTTCTATCAATGCTTACACTCCATCCTCCGCCATATCGGTTTTTGCAGCATTGAAGAGAATTCACCCAAACTAAAAACGATCATTTATGCCCAATCTAGGTCTGTAGATAGTCAATCTCAAATCAATGATCTCACAATCTCTTCTATCTCCCCCATGTTGAAAATAACAACAAGAAATGATAAAAATAGAATCCAAAAATTCTAGTTTAATTTGTCCTTGAATTAAACTGAGAATTAAAATCGAATTTTATTCTCATAGCAACTTGTAATAGTTAACTAGAGTGAGTTGACTTAGTTAACTTACGAATTTCGATTTGGAAGTCTTTCTGAAGTCATGTATATGTTCTCCCTATATTATAGGGGTCCGGGATGAGTTAAGTATGAGTTGTAATTAGTTAACTCAGTTTATTGAGTTAACTCCAGTTAAATTAGTTCCAAACTGTTTGAGGAACTAATAGTGAGTTAACATTCAATTGGTGCACTAATGCATTAACTAGTGCTACTCTAGTTAATTGAATATTCCCTCATCAGAAACTCATGCATGTCGATTCTAAGAAAGACCCAGTTGAGACCAGAGTGTAGGGACAATGCACTATTTGTTGTATAATTTTATGAGTTGTACAGATGGTGCATGCAATCAAGAATTGAACCTAGAAGGGATTGCCAGTTTTGGATGCACTGATTTGTCTTTAAGATGGGCTAATCAGCCATAGCAATTGCACAAGGAAATAGGGACTTGGAGAGAAGGATTATTGGATAAGTGTTGGCCAAGAGTTTTCTTGTGGGTTGGAGATTGATTTTACTTATTGCTGGGATTGTTCTTGAGAGAACAAGCATTGTATTATCATCTTGGATTTCTGATTAATACAATACAGATAGTGGGGTTTTGAGCTATGGCTTTCCTCGGATATTTATTGTGTTATTTTCCATTGATGTTCTTCCTCTTATTGATTATTTTTTTGCTCGATCTTTATGTGCTTCTACTATAAAGAGTAGAAGTAGATTCTTGTCTCTTGTGATTGTCTGTCTACAGAGTCCACTTGGTCTAAAGAGGCAAACTCACCATCGAACACTGTTTTGGTAGAAGATGGAACCAGAATGGTCATGTCTAGAGGCAGGAAACAACACAAAAAAAAGTCATCAAATGGTGGAGAAGAATGAAAATTTTGTATTGACTCCCTTTGAAAAAATATCGAAAAATGGAGGTGGCTTTGGCGAGTGGTTGAACAAAGTGATCTAGATGTTAAAGTGGTGGATTCCCATCATATGTTGTTTTACTCTTTCCTTAATTTAGCAGATTGATATTCATAAGAGGACAATATTACTTGTCAATAAAATAGATCTTTTACCAGTTCATATCAAACAAAAATGGGCAAAATATTTTCATTCTCAAGGAATTTTATTTTATTTTGGTGTACTAAAGTTGCTTGCTTCAACAGCTTTATAGGGTAAGGAATCAGAAAGTTCAGTGAATCCAGAAGAGGTAGATTAATTAGGTGTTTCTGCTAAGGACATCAAAATTTATGGTCGACAAGAGCTATTGAATGGCTTACAAAAAGAGGCAGAAGTAATTTCCAGTATATCCATTTCATAGGTGGCCTAGGAAGAAAAATTAAAATTTATTTTCTGAAAAAATGAAGCCGAATTTTGAAAATCCACCACATGGGTTTTTTGTAGACCAAACCCAGTTGACTTTCACATGACCAGATTCAAGAAATTATTAGCGGTTTTAAAGATTTTGTTGGTTCTCTGTGAGGGTGTATGCGTGCAAACGTCTATCACAAATTAATTTTCATTTATAAATAAACCAGATCAATGGCCTTGACGGTAATGAAATAGGTCCTCTCCTTCTGTGATGGAACGGAAACAATCATGTGCTCAAAAACCCTGCCCTTTGAAATTCAGATTGAAAAATAAAACACCAACATCCAAAGAAGGAACAATTAGAAGATTAGTCGAAGATTAGAATACTGGGTGGGAGACACAGGGAACTATCGTGGCAACGAGCAAGCATTTGTTGAGGTTTGCGGTTTCAAGATGAAATTGGACATGGCATGTGTAGGACGTGTCACCATGTAAGTTAATAGAGGGAGTGACATTCGTGAAAAGGTGGAAGTTTCCATTATCTAAAGATGCCAATTGTTGGGAATCTTAATTGGTAACCAAAAATGAGTGTGGGTTAACGACAAGTGGGAGTGTGGGTTAACGTTAAGTATTTGGAATGTAAGCAGTCAGTTTGTTTGTTCTTCTGATGAGATGGCCCTTTTTTTCCTTCTGAGAGTCGTTAGGGCCACTCTGTATATTTGATATAATTGCTAGTCATTATTAGGTGGCTTAGCATAGGTAATTCGATTGTATGTTGGGAGGTGGCAAGAATTGTTTCCTCAGTGTTTAAGCGAGATATGAACACACACTATCTTTCACATAAAGAGTGGGGAAAAATCACACGTTTGATGTGCATTAACCCATTTGAAGCAATTGGGTAATAGTGGAAATCATTAAGAAAATAAACTATTGAATTCCAGAGCATTTTAATGTGGCAAAACCCATTGGGAAAATCCCTTGCTACCAATTGTTACCCCACATGAGTCTTGCCCATTTTGTTTTTAGGATTTTGATATTGCATTCCTATGCTGCCATCTTGAGGATGAGCATTAAATCAACACAAAAAATGTTGTGTGTGGTGTTAGAGTCCTATAATAATAGGATTCATAATTTTGAATTGGCTATGATCAATCTTGTAATATTGTACATACTTTTGCTTTCTGCAAAATGTTTTCCCATATTAAAAAATAATAAATAAAGAGGGTGAAGTCCTAAAAGAAAAATAAAAGGGCTAATAAAAGAAAAGGATAAAAAAAGAGTATAAAATATGAAACCCACAAAAATAGATAAAAATAGATTCTAAACGTGATGAAAATTCAAATGCCACTACTTTTTACTTTACTTGGCAAAATAATATTGTGCGCAGCTTGTCAAAAATGCCACAATCCATGATGGTGAAATAGTTTAAACTTGATTCATTCATGCTTTAAATTTCATGTTGATAGATAGATAATAAAGATCTAGCCAAATTGCTTAATCTTGGCAGATCAGTAGATAGGTAGAGAATAATATAATGAGCTAATCAGTTTCATCTAAGCCATTGGAAGTTATAAGATTAGAATTATATAGTTTTCTTATCAAAGACAAAGAAATGCACCCAATAAATGAAGAGAAAATGCTAGGGTAAATAAAGGGTAGGTAAAATAGGTTTTGGAATGCATATGGTTGCTAGCTCAAATGCACCTTCATCATGCTTAATCCTATTTTTCATGTGCAGGAGGAATTATCAAAGAAAGAGGACATTCACAAAAGTCATATATTACTTTGGGTATTTACCCTAAAAAGTTCTATATAATTTTAGGCCTGAATACTAAATCTCATTCACTAATTTCCCCTCATTTCACTAAACCCCTACAGTCTAATTTATTAATTTCCCTTCATTACCCCTTCATTACTTTTCATTCCCTAATATTTTTCCCCTTCTTGATTCCAAAGGACCCTTCCCTCTTCATTTCCCCTTGTAAAAATATCCCTTCCCCTTCATTTTACCTTTTTCCCTTATTTCATCTCATTTTCCCTTGTAAACCCACTAAAACCCCCTTATCCTATGTTTAAAAAGTTAAAATGTGTCACGACCCATTGAAAAACCCTCCCCAATACCAAATGTTTTTCTAAACACCTGCTCTCGTATGACCCGTGGTCCCCACTTCTATTTTAATACCCTTCACTGTATGACCCATGGTTCCCACTTCTATTTTAATACCCTCCACTGTATGACCCATGGTCCCCACTTCTATTTTAATACCCATTGCATATATTACTTCCCTTTACATTTTAAATAAACCTGACGCCACATCCCGACTCATTCCTCATAACTCTACCATGCGACCCTCTGATCACCCACCTCCAGATCCAATGGCTTGCATCCCATATCACGCGCTCCGAAATCCGATGCTTAATATCTCGAAAGCACGCAAGGTTCACGGTTTTCCCCACCCACCTTATTTCTACGTGGTAGCCCCATGTTATATCGCATCCTTTGAAAAATACCACCCTACCACTCAAAAGCGGTGCAATGAACCATAATATCGCCTCCTCGCGTAATATGAAACTGCCTTCTATTCAAACTTAACCCTACACCCAAAGGTTAACCACTCCTGGACAAAAACCAAAAATCTACCCTTTTTATTCTTTTCTCTATTATTTTGTTGCAAAGAACCTCTGTCGACCAGTTCTAAAGCCTAAAAACTCTGGTCAGCTATTTTAACCCATCTACAACCAGAGGACGCTGCAGACTCTGATTTGAAGCAACATAAAGACCATAAAAGCCTCAGAAAGCCTCTATTTCTCCCAGAGAACCCTTCCACATACCAAAGCTTCATTTTCCAGGTATTCATGAAGGGACAAGGGCCTGTACTTAAACTTTGCACAATATTTCTAATAGGTTAATCAATTGAACTAATTAGAAGCCTTGCCAAACTAAAGAAAGCCACTGTGCATCCAAAAAACCTTTCTGCAATTTGTGTTCATTTTTTCACACTATTTAGAGGTCCTAAGCCTACTCCTTAAGCTAGACAGTGACTAATTCAATAAAATAAACAAATATATGGCTTCCCAAAGCATTCTGAATGTAAGACCCCTGCAAACTTCTCACCTGGATATTGACCACCTCCCATTGGCCGACATATATTTCCAGATCAAAGACACATCCTCCCATAGCCATCCATTGAAACTCCACTACTAGAGAAAAGACAAATTCCTCAACTAGAATGATGATATTCAGTTACGAGAGTCTAATTTACCCAAATACTTGTTCCCGCAGGTATACCAGTTCCCTGAAATCATCCACCTATGCCAACTCTGCTATATCCCAAGTCAAAGTGCCATAGTCTCTCATAACCAGCAGATTTTATTCACAATCACTGCAGAGTCAATAAATGAAATGTTGCAGATCCAACCAAAGCCTAATGAAACCCCATTTTCTATTGAAAACCTACTTGATCTATACTTAAAGCTGGACCTTCCCAAGATATCTCAAATTTTTTAGACTTTCATCCTAGAAGAGGCTCATATTCCTACAGATAGTCCTCCATACTCTGCCACCATTTTCTTTGAGAGGGCCAAATAGATTGTAACCATGTTATCTTGCATTCTAGGATATGCCACTAATGAACATGTAGATGAGCCTATACTTGGTTCCCTTTCTATTTTTTCCCAGGCAAGCCTCCAACTACAGTTTTCAATTTTGCCCAGTTCTTAGCAGACAGAATCCATGATCAATTGATCAGATTTCCAGATAAAAGAGTATTCAAATACTCTTCAGTATTGTTCCATATGTTTCTATACTTCCATTCAGAAAGGTTTACAGTTAACATCCAAAAACTAGACACTAAGGGCCATCCTAGACCTGTTATCTTTTGGACACCCTTAATAAAAAAATATTCCACTATTTTCATCTACAAGGAGTTCATTAATTCATTTTTTCACCTAGTGGTTAATATGATAAGCAGTAGAAATCAACCCAAGGTCAGTGATGATATAAAAGAAGTTTTACAGCTGTCCAAACACATTAGAATAGGAGACTAGTATTTACACCAAAACCACACTGAAATAAGGGTGTATGGATGTCAGCTCACTCCATATAAGCTACCCAAATACTTCCCCATGAGGAAATTTGCATTAGAGTATATCAGGCAGATCATAAATTCAGATGATGTGAATTTTCCATTAGCTTGGAAGAAAACACAATTTAAAATAAAAACCAGCTTGGTCCTTTTATCTGCAATAATAGGGAAGCTGTAGAAGAAGTAGAAGAATGTTTACAGGAAATGAAGTTCAGTAATAGTTTCAAATGGAAGTATGATCCTTTAGGTGTCATAAAAAACTGAGACTCAAGTTTAAATTGAGCCCTTTTATGTATGAGTCCAAGCTAGAGATTGAAAAGTATACCAACCAGTTAGAGTGGTTGGAGAACACCTTAATCGATATGCATAAACAAATTGATACTAGTTCCATTCTGCATACTCCAGCCCTATAGGACAAAAATACAAAAAGTACTAGGGAAGAAGATTCTTGCTCAAACAAAGATGACAAATTTGAAATGATGTATAGGAAAAAGCCTAAGCTAAATCCTGTAAGTCAGAAAGAAGAGACAATTGAGACAATTGAAATCATTGATACTGACACAGTGGTTAAAGAGGATATAGCTCCAACAGTTTTAGAGGAAACTCATCAGCCTTCAACCTCTAATACTCAAATTATTCAAAAGCAACATAGCATTGAAGTCTCATCATCAAGCAAACCAATGGATAAAGAAAAAGATATAAAGGAGAAGTATAAAGAAATCAAGTTGAGAAATGAAGCATTGAAAGTTGAAACCTATGCCCAATATTTCAAACAGACTCCTAGTGATCAGAATAGGTTACTTTCAGCTTTTGACCTTAAAACAGGGAAAATGTAGATGACCTTTTTGTAGCCCACAGTACAACATCCTAAGTCATCAACATATTACAAAAAGACAAAATTTGAAGTTTTGGCCAAGAATGTTCATCCTATAGATCAAATTGAGTTTCATAAGCAAGCAGGAGAAATGATATACTCAACTATGACCAACAAAGCTATGAGTGTACAAAAACTTCAAAATTCTCTAGAGAATATCACAACATAGTTTAAAATAGAGAAGGCATCCTCAAGAGCAAAGGATAAAAGAATTAAATCGCTAGAAGACTTAGTTATTGAGATTGGCTATAATCGAAATGACATCAAGGCAAAATAAAAGCTCATAAAAAAGAAGAATGAATACATTTATGCATTGAAGAAGCAGCTAAAATTGCCTCCTTTTGAACATCCACAAACCAAGGGAGTTCTAGAGAATCAAAGCCAAAAAGATGAGATGATGGACCTGATTCTTCAGTTAAATGCTCAATTAAAAGAAACGAAAAATGAGATGGATAAGTTAGTACAAGAGAAACAGGCCAGCATACAAGAAGTTACTGTCACTACTATTCCTATAATTACTACAACAGTTCCTTCTACTTTGGAAGCTTTAGTGGCCACAACATCTGCAGTAGATACAACTCTTCCCACTACATCAGCAACAGGTTGAACAATAGCAGTAGCTCATCCTAGCAATGAAGCGGGTAAATTAATCAAAGCTATGCAGGATATGTCCATCCAAACCAATGATAAATAGACTTAAGGAACAAATAAAAGGTCTAGAGGATGAAAAGAAGCTATCACAAATCATGCATAAAAATGAAACACAGAAGTCAAACAGATTGAATGAGAGAATACAAAAGTTAGAGAAAGAATTGGTATTGCCCAAGCAATGCAGTAGCTATGTGCCAGTATCATTAACTCTATTAATGATATTTGGCCTTCTATACAGGTGATATTTGGGCAGAATTATTTGCTCAAAGATGATTGTGAGGCAATTCAAAGGGTAAGAGTCGAACTTGGGAATAAGTGAGAAGAAGCCTCAAGAATAATCCAGTTCCTTAACTCAAAGAACAAGTATGAATTGTAAGAGCTTGGAATAGCTGACAAAACTAAGACCATACTAAAGGTAAACAAGGCAATCACCAAGAGGAACCTGATGATAAAACTTGAGGAGAAATGTCATACAATGGAGCTATTAATAGCTAGGTTTATGGTTAAATTTGATGCTTTGAGGCAGAAAGGCCTGCCTAATCTATTGGTGATTAATGACAGGCGGATGCCACATGAAGATGATAAGAAAATTAGAGAAGTGGCAAAGGAAAAAGCCAACAATTCCTCCATGAAAGGGACTCCTATAGGAAAAGTGCTTTATCAGTCTTTTGAGAACCTCTTTTACCTCTAGCAGGAGGTAAAACATCTCTTTATAAACAAGCCTACTTTTGCAAAATACACAGAAACTGATGAAATCTATAGAAGAATGGTAAATATTAAATTACCAGATGTACAATCTTGGGAAACGTTGAATGATTTACTATGAAGATGAAAGGAAAAATAGCGTAGTCAAGGGCAGTCAAGGTAAAACAGTAAAGAATAACAGAGTTTAAAAATGAAAGAATATCAGTAAAAGGCAATATAAGGGACAGTTAGTGAGAAAGAAAACAACAAGAGAGAAAAAGCAACATAATATCAAAGAAAATCCAACAACAAACAATAAAAGAGGGATAGCTTGCATCAGTTACATGTTTGTCTCTATCTTCTTGCATGAAGATATTTCCTTTTCCTTGAATAATGCCTAAAAAAGTTTAGGATATTTTATAATAGTTTTTTGTATAAATACTTCATAATTTTAATTATTAGAGGTGGATTGCTGAACATTTCTACAGTTATATTGATCTAGAACCTGAGGGTTTATTATAACATTTTCAAGTCAGCAGACAGGACTAAGTAATAAAGGCATTGCGTTACAGGATTCATGTGTTGGGACACTTCAGTGAAGTATTTTTCATGTGTTAAATTGTTATTTTCTCAAGTATTTCACATACATGTTTTCCAATTTGAATGAAATAACTAGAATGTTACTACATAATTTGTTTAAGTACACTCTCTCTTGAACAATTATTCATTTTGATGTTTTCTTCTGGTATCCAGAGTAGGGAATTCTTCATTTTTCCCTAGTTTTGATTGACATCTTTCATTTCCCTCATTATCCAGTTTGAGGAATCCTTAACTGCTCCTTGACCCCAATTAAAAAACCACTTCACCATCCAACCTAAAAGATCTGAATTTACTCAGTTACCTTGCCCTGTGAACACTATCTTTAGAACTTGATTCAATCTTGCTTTCTTGATACATTGACTCCATAGCCCAATGGCAAATAGGCAGTCTTCTGTCCATATAAGTCAGTAATTCCACTAATGAATCAAATCAAAACCAAATCAAGCTTACATAATTAGTCTAAAATCAATTAACTCAACAAAGTTAAATCATAAAGAGAGAGCCCTCTCTGAGCATTAGGAAGGCTAGATCCTGATCTCAAAAGTAGGTTTGTGGTTACCTCTATTATTTCTTTAAAAACAACATGAAAACCCTAGGGAAATTTTAGAGTGATAACATAGTGGCAACCATACTGGGGAACAAGTCGTCAGTTTAATAAACCTTAAAGGAAATCTAAAGTTTCATATTTTCACCTTAAGGCCATTTTAGGGTTGTCAAAGGTTTCATTAAAAAATTAAAAAAATAAAATTATGTCTTCCAAAAGAACATACTATACCAGGGCACATCCAGATCCAAACCCTGCTATAATTTTTGATAATCTAGACAAAATCTTAAGAAAAAACAATAAAGTAGAAAGTCAAGAAAGCATTAGTCAGCTAATCAAAGCAAATTCACTTCCAAAATAATGATCAAACTTAGAGGATCTTCAATTTGATTTATGATTTGATCATTCATTGTTTCATACCAAATCTGAAACTTCACTCCATGATAATGTAATAGACCCTGTGTTTATTCAATTTATTAAATCAAAGAAGAATACTATACATCTTGATTTAGATCAGCATTTTCTAGACACTTTTTACAAACTTGATGCTTTAACTTCAAATTTGATAAGACACATAGACAAAGCCTATTTTCAACAATCAGTTGAATTAGCTGCCCTAATTGTTGCTGCTCCTAAACCTTCTACAATTCCTTTAGAGTATCCAAATTCATATTTATTTAGTACCACCTCATCTATTATTTCCACTACACTTCATTCCACATAATCATTCATCCCCAAGATTCCTCTTCAGCCAAAAATTTTATTTCGATCTCCAAATACTTCAAGTTCATCTTCTAGCACTTCCGCTACATTTTCTAGCACTTCAAACTCATTTGTAAGCCCTTCAAGTTCATCTTTAAGAACTACCACTTTACCTCCTATCCAAGCTAGAATCTTAGCCATGGCTGCCAGATATGCTCCTTTGACCTTACTAGCTCAAGTACATGCCATGCCACAAGACTACTAGAGTAAAATATTTCAGTTTGATGGTACTGATCAATATACTGCACAAAAGCATGTAAATAAAATGAGTGATTATTTTGAATTACATGAAATTAACAAAGAATATGTACAGATGAGATTATTTGCACAAACCCTAGTAGGAGATGTCAAGGAATTGTTTAAATCTTTACCTGCTGGTCATATTGTTGATTTAACTATTTTCCATAGATTGTTTATCAATAGATAGGAAAGAAATACAAATCCTTTACAAATATTGTCTGAATATGAAAACGTTAAAAGAGCTCCTAATGAATTTTTTTAGGACAATTGTACTAGGTTTAACAGTATTTATAATGCAATCCCCGCAAATATCAAACCTCCACCACACTTGGCACTAATCAAATTTCCTGATCATTTTGACACAGATATGTCTTACAAATTAAGAGAAAGAAACCCTTCAACTTAAGAAAAAATGCAGAGTGATGCAGTTAGTGTAGAAGCTAACTTGTTGGCTAAAAGAGCTAGAATGAGGAATGAGAGGAGAGCTACCATTAAGGAAGAACCATCCACTTCAGATGTTAAGATATATATTTTGGCTAAAATTTTAGAAAAGTTAGTGGATATATTAGAAATTATGGAAAGAAAACCACAATGGGATAATGAACAATAAGGTCCTCAAATAAGAAATCCAAACTTTAAGAAGAATCCAAACACTGGTACATCTAGAGAAGGGCCACTTGATCAACAGATTAGACCACCTTTCCAAGAAAACTATGCTAAAATTTCTCACCAAAATGAAGAAGATGAAGACACTCAGATTAACCTAATGGGAATAAATGATGGTAATACTATTTTTCTTACCCAAGAAGAACATGAATTATGCATGTTACAACAATTACAGTTACAATCTGGAGAGTCCTTTGATTATAAACAAGGTTATGAATTTTCCATTAATGAAGTTCATAAGAAATATAACCTTAGGAGTAAGAAAAACACGGGAGCCCCTACTAATAAAATTGTCCAAACTCATACCAAGAAAATAGTGGGAGCTCCTGCAACCAAAGTGCTGCAAATTCTCTCTAGATAAACCCAAAAAACTTTCACTCCAAAGATTGCAGCCAGTCCAAAAATTGTAGACATTATAGATAGTACTATTAAAACTTCAGTTGTTATTCAAAAATCAACTATTGTTAAAACTTCAAAGGATGTCCAAAAATCAACTGATACCCAAGCTTCAAATGCTATTCAAATTTTAACTGCTTCCCAAACTATTCCAAATCAAAAAATTGAAAATTGTAAAACAGTAGACGCCCAAACAAAAACTGAATTACCAACTGAAGATAAGAAAGGAAAGACTACACAAACTCCAATTGCCAAGGAGGAAATCATTCAGTTAGGCAAAACACAGACTCCATTTAATATCCAAACTAAAATTGCCAAATTGAAAATATTACTTCCTTTAACAGAATTGATAAAAAATGGTTCCTACAAAGCCCAAATCAATGAAACACTGAATATAGATGAAAGAGAAGACATTGTTAATCTAAATGATGACCAACCAAAGTTTATATTTGGTCCTGAGGTAAATGGAAAACATGAACAAATTGGTGTTCCTCCATTCTACATTAGCTTGACTATTCATGATCAAATCTTACACAATGCTATGTTAGATTCAGGAGCATCTCACAATTTAATGCCTAAAGTAATCATGGAAACATTGGATTTAGATATAACCAAACCATACAAAGATCTTTTCTCTTTTGATTCTAGTAAAGTTAAATGCTTAGGCTTGATAAAAGATATGTTTGTCACTCCACTTCAATACCCAGGTAAGAGTATTGTCATGGATATTGTAGTTGTTGATATCCCTCCAAAGTATGGAATGATATTATCTCTCTCATGGGGAGAAAAATTGCAGGGATCTCTATAGTTAGACATGTCTTATGCCATAATTTCAGTATTTGGTCAGCCCAAAAAGCTTTACAGAGAAACTTTAATGAAATACATGGTCAGTAGTACAGATAAACCAAATAACTATCCTATTTATTTTGTACATTCTAATATGGATTCTTTCATTTTATGTAATTCAAACACTGGAAAACACAATAACACAGTCGTAAAACAATAACATAAAGAACCTAGCAGTGATAATATATTTCATGAATCTAGGTGGCACCTAGACTTTGATGGTTCAGTGAACATATTAGGAGTAGGTGCAAGAGTTTGGATTCATAACATGGAAAGTAATCAATCTGAAGGTCATGCCTTTAGATTAAACTTTAAATGCACAAAACAACATGGCAGAGCATGAAGCTTTAATCTTAGGATTGCAAATTGTAAGGAACCTTGTATCCAAGAGAGTTTATATCATGGGAGACTCAGAACTTATCAAAACAAATAAAATGAGAGTATTCTATGAATAATCCTAGACTTAGCCAATATAAATAAACTATTCTAGATTTGATTAAAGAACTTCTTGAAATTGATTTTGTTGTTATTCATAGGAAACAGAACATGCAAGCTCACAGTTTGGCTACTTTTTCTAGCACTTGTAGATTACCATTTTAGCCCAATCACTAGTACACTGCAGTGGCAAGACACAAGCCTATTATCCCTGATAATCTGAAATATTGGCAGATTTTTTCACAAGATTCTCAAATCTATGATTTTATGAATGTTGAGGGAGAGTTCCAAAATTGTAACATAGATATTGATTGTACAGTAGATGACATCATAGATAGTAAGATAGATATAAATGTTGTAGATGTAAATAAACCCACTAAAGTCACTAAAGTAGAAATAGATAACTTAGAAAAAGTAGAAATAGAAGAAATAGTCAATGATGATTTTGAGATTTTAAACCTTAAAAATAAATTTTTGCCTAAGGGATTAGCCCCATTAGAATATTTTTTTGATTCAAATGATGTAGCTAGAAAACCAAAAATGGAGCCTTTAAGATCAGACATAGAAGAATGTAATGTAGGGATAGAAGAAAAACCTAAGCTTATTAAATTATCCAAAGCGTTATCTCCAGCTGAAAAGCTGAAATACATAAGTCTGTTTAAATAATTTCAAGATGTCTTTGCATGGAGTTATGAAGACTTCAAGTCTTATGACACCAGCATTATTCAACATAAAATACCCATCAAAGAAGACCAAAAACCCTTTAAACAAAATCTTAGGAGGATTAATCCAGTTCTTATGCCATTGATAGAAAAAGAAGTAAAAAGGATGTATGAGGCACAAATCATAACACTAATTAGATATTCAGATTAGGTCTCTAATTTAGTCATCACTAGAAAGAAAATAGGAGAAATTAGACTCTGTGTTGATTTTAGAAACTTGAACAAAGTATCACTGAAGGATAACTATCCCCTCCCTAAAATGAACCACATTCTCCAGAGGGTAGTATGGTCATCCAGAATTTCATTACTTGATGGATTCTATGAATATAACGAAATCTTAGTTCAACCAAAGGATCAAGCAAAGACTACATTTACCACTCCCTGTGGTACTTTCATGTATTTGAAAATTCCTTTTGGATTGATGAAGGTTGGAGCAACATTCCAAAGAGAAATGGGCATAGCTTTTGAAAAAAAAATCCTTTACCAGGATGATATCACAATATTTTCCAAATCAGATAATGAACATCTAGATCACCTAAGAAGAGTATTCATAAAATGCTGAAAATTTGGCATATCCTTAAATCCTAAAAAGACACTCTTTGGACTAGAAGAAGGTAAACTCTTCGGACACATAATTTCAAAAGAGGGATTTAGAATTGATCCAGCTAGAATTGAAGAAATCCTAAACATTAGTCATCCCAGGAACATTAAATAATTGCAATCATTCTTAGGTAAAATAAATCTTCTTAGAAGATTCATTTCTAACTTAGAAGAACTAATTAGATATTTGAATAACATGTTGAAAAAGGATTCAACACTTAAGTGGACTGTAAAGGCTAAGAAATCTTTTGAGGCAATCAAAGGAGCCCTTACTAAAACACATGTCCTCATAAGTCCTAATTTCAACAAAGACTTCATAATTTTTTCATTTGCTTCAGAACACACTATTGTAGAAGTCTTGTTGCAAAAGAATGATGAGGGTTATCAACAACCCATCGCCTTCTTCAGTAAATCTTTGAGAGATGCTACACTAAAGTATAATATAATGGAAAAACAAGCTCTTGCTGTAGTAAAAGACATAAAGGATTTCAGAGTATATGTTCTATACTCTCACATAATAGCACATGTTCCAAACTCGGTTGTAAAGGACATTCTAACTCACAATGGGCCTGATGGAAAAAGAGGCAAATGGATTGCCACCATATTATAATATGACATTGAGATAAAGCCTACAACCTTAATTAAAGGCCAAGGTTTAGCTAAACTCATGGTTGAATCAAACTGTCGAGCCTTAGACATAAATTTCGTTGCTACTATAGATGATCAGGAAGAGATGGGGACTCCACAAATCAGTGAAGCTTTCATAGATTCACCCTGGTATGCAAACATCATTTTCGTTTTACTCAACCTACAAGCTCCTCCTAGTTTATCAAGAACTAAAAGTAGATTCCTAAAGATGAAAGCAATGAAATATTGTATCTTAGACAATGTTTTATTCTGGAAAGATAAAGGTGGCATTTTATTAAAAATTTTATTAACAGATGAAGCTAACAAGGTCATGCAGGGGATTGTGGGGGACACTTATACTGGAAAACAACTGCTGATAAGATTTTAAGGGCAGGTTTTTATTGGCCCACCCTTTTTGTAGATGTCAAAAAATATGTGACCTCCTGTCACAAATGCCAAATATTTGAAGGTAAGAAAAAACTATTACCTTTACCCCTGAAACCCATCTCCACAGAAATTCCTTTTCAACAATGGGGTTTAGACTTCATTGGGGAAATTCACCCATCCTCCTCAACCCAACATAAATGGATTTTTACAGCCATTGATTACTTTACTAAATGGATAGAAGCCATCCCTTCTAGACAAGCCATTGATTCTATCATCATCTCATTCCTTGGAAACAATATTGTTTCAAGATTCGGATGCCCACAAAAGCTCATTACTAATAATGCAACTGCTTTCAAATCTAAGAATGTGGTAGACTTTTGTATCAGATATCACATTACCCTTGGCAATTACATTACTTATTACCTTCAAGGCAATGGGCTTGCAGAATCCTCAAACAATAGCCTTGTTAATATCATCAAGAAACGTGATAGAAGACAATAAGAAGACCTGGAACAAAAAGTTGGTTAATGCCTTATGGGAAGACAGACACACTACAGAAAAGTCAATTGATAAATCTCCTTATCAACTAGTATATGGAATGGATGTTGTTTTTCCATCCTCTTTAGGAGTACCAGTGATGAAAATGATTCAAGAACTGGAGGTACAATCCAATGATATCCAAAGGAGGATAAATCAGACAATACATTTGCAACAAACTAGGGAAGATGTCTATGACAAATCCCAAGTGATCTAGGATAAAATCAAAAAGATTTTTGATAAGAAAACCAAAGCTGATGATTTTTACATAGGTGATAAAGTACTCAAATGGGATTCTAAAAGAGAAGAAAAAGGTAAACATGGGAAATTTAATTTCCTATGGCAAGGCCCTTACATCATTTATGGTTACAGAGGTAACAATGCATTTTTCTTGAAACAGTTAGATGGAATAGATCTACCAGGTGGACCAGTCAATGGTAGAATGTTGAAGCATTACCTTTCCCCAGATTAACATTCGTTCACATGTTTACTTTTCTTATTGTACATAACATTTCAAAGTTTAGATTGGATTAGATGATTACCTTTTGAGTTTGAAGCCCAAAGAGAAGGCCCTAAGCTTTGAAAGGTGTACCATCATATGTATGAATAAAGTAGATCACATAGAAGTAGTTACAAGGCAAGCACAGTCAAGGTTTCAAAGGCTATTGATATTAAAAGTTTTTGACATTTCACTAGGAAATGCCATCCCAATTTGGACCCACCATTAGGGTCCTATAACAATAGGATTCATAATTTTGAATTGGCTATGATCAGTCTTCTAATATTGTACATACTTTTTCTTTGTGAAAAATGTTTTCCCATATTAAAAAATAAAAAATAAAGAGGGTGAAGTCCTAAAAGAAAAATTGAAGGGCCAATAAAAGAAAAAGATAAAAAAAGAGTATAGAATATGAACCCCACAAAAAGAGATAAAAAATAGATTATTAAAGTGATACAAATTCAAATGCCACTACTTTTTACTTTACTTGGCAAAATAAGATTGTGTGCAGCTTGTCAAAAATGCCACAATCCATGATGTTCAAATAGTTTAAACTTGATTCATTCATGCTTTAAATTTCAAGTTGATAGATACAGAATAAAGATCTAGCCAAATTGTTTAATCTTGGTAGATCAGTAGATAGGTAGAGAATAATAATGAGCTCATCAGTTTAATCTGAGCCATTATAAGTTATAATATTAGAATTAGATAGTTTTGTTATCAAAGAAAAAGAAATAAAGGATCAGCAAGTTCAAATGCACTTAATAAATGAAGATAAAATGCTAGGGTAAATAAAGGATAGGTAAAAGAGGTTTTGGAATGCATAAGGTTGCTAGCTCAAATGCACCTTCATCATGCTTAATCCTATGTTTCATGTGCAGGAGGAATTATCAAAGAAAGAGGACATTCACAAAAGTCATATATTACTTTGGGTATTTACCCTAAAAAGTTATATATAATTTTAGGCTTGAATACTAAAGCTCATTCACTAATTTCCCCTCATTTCACTAAACCTCTACAATCTAATTTATTAATTTCCCTTCATTACCCCTTCATTACTTTTCATTCCCTAAAATGTTTTCGCTTCTTGATTCTAAAGGACTCTTCCCTTTTCATTTCGCCTTGTAAAAATATCCCTTCCCCTTCATTTTACCTTTTCCCTTATTTCATCTCATTTTCCCTTGTAAACCCACTAAAACACCCTTATCCTAAGCTTAAAAAGTTAAAATGTATCAGGCCCCATTGAAAAACCCTCCCCAATAACCTTTTAACTCATCCCATATGTTTTTCTAAACACCTGCTCTCGTATGACCCATGTTCGCCACTTCTATTTTAATACCCTCCGCTATATGACTCATGGTCCCCACTTCTATGTTAATACCCATTGCATATATTAGTTCTCGTTACATTTTAAATAAACTCGACTCATCCCTCGCAAATCTGCCACACGATAACCCTTCGATCACCCACCTCTAGATCCAAAGGCCCGCATTCCATATCACGCGCTCCGAAATCTGATCTTTAATATCTCAAAAGCACATGAGATTCATGGTTTCCCCGCCCTTTTTTTTGCTACGTGGCAGCCCCATGTTATATTGCATCCTCAGAAAAAATACCACCCTACGACTCAAAAGAGGTGGAATGAACCATAATACCGCCTCCTAACGTAAGACGAAACTTCCTGCTATTCAAATTTAACCCCGTTCCCAAAGGTTAACCACTATTGGTTAAGAAAAAAAGCCGCCCTTTCCATTATTTTCACTATTATTCTATTGCAAAGAACCTTTTCCAACCAGTTCTAAAGCCCAAAAACTTTGCTCAACTGTTTTAACCCATTTATGTCTAGAATACACTACAAACTCCGATTTGAAGTAGCATAAAGACCACTGAAGCCTCAGAAAGACTCCGTTGCTCCCAGAGAACCCTTCCACATACCAAAGCTTCATTTTCTAGGTATTCCTAAAGGGCCAAAGGCTTGTACTTAAAATTTGCACAGTATTTCTAATAGGTTAATCAAATGAACTAATTAAAAGCCTTTCCAAACTAAAGAAAGCCACTTTGCATCCAAAAAACCTTTCTACAAACTATGTTCATTTTTTCACACTATTTAGAGGTCCTATACCTACTCCTTAAGCCAAATAGTGATTAATTCAATAAAATAAATAAATCTGTGGCTTCCCAAAGCATTCTAAATGCAAAACCCTTGCAAACTCCTCACCTGGATATTGACCACCTTCCATTGGCTGACAGAGATTTCCAAATCAAAGGCACAACCTCCCCTATCCATCTATTGAAACTCCACTACTGGAGTAAAGACAAATTCCTCAACCAAAATAATGATATTCAGTTATGGGAGTCTAATTTACCCAAATACTTATTCCCATAGGTATACCAGTTCCCTGAAATCATCCACCTATGCCAACTCTGCTATATCCCAAGTCAAAGAGCCATAGTCTCTCCTAACCAACAAATTTTATTCACAATCACTGTAGAGTCAATAAATGAAATGTTGCAGATCTAGCCAAAGCCTAATGAAACCCCATTTTCTATTGAAAACCTACTTGATCTATACTTAAAGCTGGACCTTCCCAAGAGATCTCAAATTTTTCAGACTTTCATCCTAGAAGAGGCTCATATTCCTACAAAAAGTCCTCCATACTCTACCACCATTTTCTCTGAGAGGGCCAGACAGATTGTAACCATGTTATCTTGTATTCTAGGATATACCACTGATGAACATGTAGATGAGACTATACTTGGTTTCCTTTCTATTTTTTTCCTAGGCAAGCCTCTAGCTACAATTTTCAATTTTTCCCAGTTCTTAGCAGACAGAATCCATGATCAATTGATCAGATTTCCAGATGAAAGAGTATTCAAATACTCTTCAGTATTGTTCCATATGTTTCTATACTTCTAGTTAGAAAGGTTTACAGTTAACATCCAAAAACTGGACACTAAGGGCCATCCTAGATCTGTTATCTTTTGGACACCCTTAATCCAAAAATATTCCACTATTTTCAGCTACAAGGAGTTCATTTATTCATTTGTTCACCCAATGGTTAACATGATAAGCAGTAGCAATCAACCCAGGGTCAATGATGAGATAAATTTTTTTTTAAAGTTGTTCAAACACAATAGAATAGGAGACTGGTATTTATACCAGAACCACACTAAAATAAGGGCGTACGGATTTCAACTCACCCCATATAAGATGCCCAAATATCTCCCCATGAGGCTATTTACATTAGAGTATATGAGGGAGATCATAAATTTAGATGATTTGAATTTTCTATCAGGCAGGAAGAAAACACGGTTTAAAATAAAAAACTAGCTTGGTCCTTTTATCTGCAATAATAGGGAAGTTGAAGAAGAAGCATAAACATATTTATAGGAACTGAAGTTCAGCAATAGTTTCAAATGGCACTATGATCCTTTAGGTGTCATAAAAAAATTGAGACTCAAGTTTAAATTGAGCCCTTTTATGCATGAGTCCAAGCCAGAGATTGAAAAATATGTCAACCAGTTAGAGTGGTTGGAAAACAACTTAATGGATATGGAGAAATAAATCTATACTAGTTCGATTCTACATACTCTAGCCCTATAGGATTGAAATGCAAAAAGGACTACTGAAGAATATTCTTGCTCAAACAAAGATAAAATAGATGAAAAAATTTAAATTATGTACAGGAAGAAGCCTCAACTAAATCCTGTAAGTGAGCAAGAAGAGATAGTTGAGACAATTGAAATCATTGATACTGACATAGTGGTTAAAAAGAATACAACTCCAACAGTTTTAGAGGAAACTCATTATCCTTCAACCTCTAATACTCAAATTATTCAAAAGCAGCATAGCATTGAAGTCTCATCATCAATCAAATCAGTGGATAAAGAAAAATATATAAAGGAGAAGTATAAAGAAATCAAGTTGAGAAATGAAGCATTGAAAGCTAAAACCTATGCCCAATATTTCAAACAAACTCCTAGTGATCAGAATTCCAGCTTTTGACCTTAAAACAGGGAAAATGAAGATGACCATTTTGCAGCCCATAGTACAACATCCTAAGTCATTAGTAGATTACAAAAGGATAGAATTTGAATTTTTGGCCAAGAATGTTCATCCTATAGATAAAATTGAGTTTCATAAGCAAGTAAGAGAAATGATATACTCAACTATGACCAACAAAGCTATGAGTGTATAAAAACTTCAAAATTCTCTGGAGAATATCATAGCACAGTTTAAACTAGAGAAGGCATCCTCACAAGCAAAGGACAACATAATTAAATCACTAGAAGACTTAGTTACTGAGATTGGCTATAATCCAAATGACATCAAGGCAGCAGAAAAGCTCATAAAAAAGAATAATGAAGACATTGTTGCATAGAAGAAGAATCCTAAATTCGCTCCTTCTGAACATCCACAAACCAAGGAAGTTCTAGAGAATCAATGCCAAAAAGATGAGATCATGGACCTCATTCTTCAGTTAAATGCTCAATTAAAAGAAATGGAAAATGAGATGGATAATTTAGTACAGGAGAAATAGGCCAACATAGAAGCAGTTATTGTCACTACTATTCCTACAGTTACTACAACAGTTTCTTCTACTTTGGCAGTTTCAGTGGCCACAGCAGTTCCAATAGCTACAACACTTCCCACTGCATCAACAACTACATCAGCAACAGGTTCAACAACAACAGCAACTCATCCTAGCGATGAAGCATGTAAATTAATCAAAGCTATGTAGGATATGTCCATCCAAACCAATGAAATAAATAGACTTAAGGAACAAATAAAAGGTTTAGAGGATGAAAATAAGTTGGCACAAATCATGCATAAAAATGAAACACATAAATCAAACAGATTGACTGAGAGAATACAAAAGTTAGAGAAATAATTTACATTGAAAGAACCAATTTCGCAAGCAAAGCAACAGCTATGGGCCAATATCATTAACTCTTTTAATGATATTTGGCCTTCTATACAAGTGATATTTGAGAAAAATGATTTGGTCAAAGAGGTTGGTGAGGCAATTCAAAGGGTAGGAGCCGAACTAGGGAATAAGCCAGAAGAAGCCTCAAGAATAATCCAGTTCCTTATATCAAAGAACAAGTATGAATTGCAGGAGCATGGAATAGCTGACAAAATTGAGACCATACTAGAGGTAAAGAAGGTAATCACCAAGAGGAACCTGATGATACAACTTGAGGAGAAATGCCAAACAATGGAGCTAGCAATAGCCAGGTTTATGGTGAAATTCGAAGTTTTGAGGAAGAAAGGTCTTCCTAATCCATTAGTGATTAATGACAAGTTGATGCCACATGAAGACTATGATAAGAAAATTAGAGATGTGGTAAAGGAACAAGCTAAAATTCCTCCATGAAAGGGATTCCTACAGGAAAAGTGCTTTATCAGACTTTTGAGAACCTCTTTTACCTCTAGCATGAGGTAAAACATCTCTTTATAAACAATCCTACTTTTGCAAAATACACAGAAACTGATGAAATCTACAAAAGAATGGTAAATATTAAAGTACCAGATGCAGAGTCTTGGGAAAATTTGAATGATTTACTATGAAGATGAAAGGAAAAACAGAGTAGTCAAGGGAAGTCAAGGTAAAACAGTAAAGAGTAACAAAGTTTAAAGATGAAAGAGTATCAGTAAAAGGCAGTATAAGAGACAGTCAGCGAGAAAGCAAACAACAAGAGAGAAAAAGCAACATAATATCAAAGAAAATCCAACAACAAACAATAAAGGATGGACATATTGCATCAGTTACATATCTGTCTCTATCTTCTTGTATGAAGATATTTACTTTTCCTTGAATAATTCCTAAAATAGTTTAGGATATTTTATAATAATTTTTTTTATAAATAGACTTCATAATTTGAAGTATTAGAGATGGATTGCTAAATATTTCTATAGTTATATTGATCTAAAATCTGAGGGTTTATTGTAACATTTTCAAGTCAACAGACTGGACTGAGTAATAAAGGCATTGCATTACAGGATTCATGTGTTGGGCCACTTCAGTGAAGTATCTTTCATTTGTTAAATTGTTATTTTCTTAAGTATTTCACATACTTACATGTTTTCAATTTGAATGAAATAACTGGAATGTTACTACAGAATTTGTTTAAGTACACTCTGTCTTGAACAATTATTCATTTTGATGTTTTCTTCTGATATCCAGAGTATGGAATTCTTCATTGCTCCCTAGTTTCGATTGACATCTTTCATTTCTCTGATTATCCGGTTTGAGGAATCCTTAACTGCTCCTTGACCCCTATTGGAAAACCACTTCACCATTCAACCTAAAAGATCTGAATTTACTCAGCTACCTTTCCCTGTGAACACTATCTTTAGAACTTGATTCATTCATGTTTTCATGACACATTGACTCCATATCCCAGTGGAAAATAGACAGTCTTCTATCCATATAATTCAATAATTCCACCAACAAATCAAATCAAAACCAAATCAAGCTTACATAACTAGCCTAAAATCAATTAACTCAACAAAGTTAAATCATAAAGAGAGAGCCCTCTCTGGGCATTAGAAAGGCTAGATCCTGATCTCAAAAGTAGGTTTGTGGTTACCTCTATTATTTCCTTAAACACAACATGACAACCCTAGGGAAATTTTAGAGTGATAACATGTGGAAACTATGTCCTTATTTTTACATGTTTTTTTCAGTCGCTTTTCACCTACAGTTATTGTTTTGCCAAATTTTTTCATGCATGTTTTATATTACAAATTTTAAGAGTGTATTTATTAGTTATGAGTTGGCATACCAGTTTATTTTAATCTTGTAACAATGGTTATGAGATTGAGGAACAAATTCAAGACCTTACAAGAGACATTTTAGGAAAATATTCCATAGAATAGTTGTAAGTGAATCCAATCTGTGCCATAGACAATGGGGCCCATATTGTATAACGAGTTGCTAAGTCTAATTGCTTTGAACCCAGGAGTATTTTTTTGCAAATGACATCCACTAGCCAATTGGATAAGTGAGGGTATTTTTTGGCAAATGACATCCACTAGCCAATTTGATAAGTGGGGATATTTTTTGGCAAATGACATCCACTAGCCAATTGGATAAGAAGTTCTCTGCTTGGAGTACCAAAATCAAACAATTGCTTGACATTGACCAATGTGGCATAACATGGGTCATAGGAAGTCTTCCCACTTTTAATAAGATATATATTTTGTTTGGATATTCTAACACATAGGAACTAGTTAAGTATAACTTCGTCTAGTGTAGAGTTAGGTAAAGTTTGTTTCTTTACTATGTACTTTTGTAACTTACAATATGACAGTCACGATATGTTCTAGACATGAAGTGATCCATCGGTTCATTCTATCCTTGCTATTACAGACACTTGATCTATGGCTTAACACCTGATTGGTTCATGATCTCTATTTAAAGAACATGGAGGGTCATTTGTAGGGTGGTTGTTCATGAGAGAATCCTATGTAAATTTTCTTTCTTTTATTAATAAATTACCTGAAGTGGACATGTTGGCTCAGGCTGTGGACTGTTTCCATCTTTGAGGGTTTTCACCACATCATGAATACTGGTGTATTGATATATGATATGTTTGTGAGTGGTGTCCTTTCGTGTTCTATCTGAGGAACTTACCTTGTAAATTACTACATGGTATCAAAGCTATTTGAGGGCCACATCCGTTGGTGATCCAAATCGGAAGTCGTTACAATTGTATCTGATGTCGTTTCCTAGATCTATTGCTTTTTACTGCTTTCGGGTCGAGAGGACTGCTCTATTGTGTTAGGAACATCTACTCCAGTGAGGAGCCCATTTTTTTCATGCGAAAAGGTTTCTGGTAGCCCTAACTACGTCATTTTTAAGATCTGGAGGTATACAGACTTTATTTGCAGTTTTAGTTATTTATCTCTCTATTTATTTCAGTTTATTTATCTCTCTGTTTTTTATTACCAAATCTATACCTTTCATTTTTGTGTATGCTCTTTGCCCCATGACTCTATGCGATTTGGGAAAATTAGAAACAAAAAGGAAGGATTCTTCTCATGCATATGCTCTTTTCCACCACACCTTAATGTGATCTTAGAAAATCATAAACATTGAGGAAAATATTTAGCTTGCGATAACGTTTGGTTTTTTGTATGTCCGTGTTGGGTTGTGTGGTTTTTTGTTTTGTAGGAAAAAATAGATTTTTCAATTAAGCATGCACCCCAGAGCTTCAGTGACTAAAAAAAAGAACCCTTTCTTCTTTTCCAAAAATTACTAACCTTTTGAACTAGCTCACCTTGTCCAAACTTATTTTATGAGAATAGAGGTCTTCAGTTCAAGTCTTTCTTTTTTTTGAGTTACTTTTTCAAAAAGCATATGTACCTTATGTTTTAAAGTTACTTTATGAAAAATTGTTCTCACCCATTATAAAAAGTGAGTCACTTATAATTCTAATGTCTCTTTATCTTTTATTTAAGTTACAATTTATTGGGTAGCTCTTAAAGTACCA
Organism: Pinus tabuliformis; assembly: GCA_031772625.1. Lineage (NCBI taxonomy): Eukaryota > Viridiplantae > Streptophyta > Pinopsida > Pinales > Pinaceae > Pinus > Pinus tabuliformis. Next base: position 1,317,916,481 of record CM062816.1, on the reverse strand, counting down.
TTGTAAAAGTGACTTTCACTTATTTATAAAATTGAGTCACATAATTTTTTTTAAAAGTGAGCTAATTAGATTAAGTTTGCAAAGTGGAGGTGGTGGGGGTTTAAAATATAACATTATCATTCACTTCTGAACATTCACACACTTCGTCGACATCTTCAACAACGTTTCTTCAAAAGTCCATAACTTCTTCATTCGGAAGCCCTATTGAGAACATTTTTTTTTAATCAGCCTAATTTTTCGAGAAATTTCCATTGGAACACTTAGTTTTAGCATCTGAAGCTTCAATTCCTATTACAATGGAAATTCCATGCCAAGTTATTCTTGATACCACCAACTACTTCCAATGGTGGTCCTACATTGTGGATTTACTTAGAAGTAAAGGTCTTTACATAATAGCTTTAGGCCAAGAAACTAAACCTAAAGCTGAAGATAAGCTAGCCAAATGGGAAAATAGGAAAGATAAAGCATGTGTGTTGATAGGGATGTCTATTTCTCCAGACCTTAGATTTCATATCACATAACTTGATACCCCTATTGAAGCAATGAAACAACTCACTAAAGTTTTTGGAATTAAAAGTGAAATTAGAGCCCATCAACTTGAAAATGAGTTTCTTACGTTGGACCCCAATAATTTTTCTTCCATTGAAGACTTTTTGTCCAAGTTCAAAACCCTTATACTTCCCTGGGAAGGTGTTAAGGTTAAGAAGAATATGGTAGCCTTATCTATTCCATTCTTACTAAGTTGGGACCAACCTACTCTATGTTTGTTTCCACCTTCCATTCTACTAGAGAAACCTTTATTTCTCAAGGACAACACTACAAGTCCCCCTATTTTGATGCCTTTTGTGATTATTTAATAAGAGAACAAGAAAAACTCTTACAACTTGGTCTTCTTAATCTTGGGAACTCTTCTAAGAAAGCCTTAACTGCCCAACAACAACCAAATTCAAAGAATCCTAAGAAGAAGTATCCTAAAAAGAATGGTCCTAAACCAAACAATGGTCCTAAGCAATTTCATCTCAAAATGAAAAATCAATTCAAAAAAATGATAAGGCAAATAAAAATAAAGGGAATAAGAATAATAGACATTGCAACTTTTGTAATCGAGATGGCCACTTAGAATCCAAATTCTTTAAGAAGATGGAAGCCTTGGAAGCAGCAATGAAGAAGCATAACATTCATTTGGAACACTCTTTTAACTTCAACTTCATCTTCAGGAATAACACTTTTTGCATGTGGTTGTCAAGCATCTCGGTCTGGTTATGCACTAAATCTATCTTCCTCTTCTCATTCTCATGAGTGGCTCATTGATTCTGGAGCTTCTTATCACATGACCAAAAACGAAGCCATGTTTTCTTCTTTAAATGATTGTAACATCAAATATATATATGTTGGTGATGATAGATCTCTTAGTGTTGTAGGGGCTGGAACTGTTCATCTAGACAATGGTTAATTTAATGATGTATTATGTGTTCCAACCTTATCCTGCAACCTTCTATCTATATATCAAATAACTCATTCAGGTGAAGGTAAAATTGTTGAATGTTCACCTCATGATGTTGTAATTAAGGACCTAAGAGATTCTAGACAGATTTTAGCTATTGGCATAGTTGATGATTCTACAAGGTTGTATAAGTTTAACAACTTTGGGTCATCAACTCTTCCCTCGGTATTTGTTGCTCATAATGATGAAGTGAGAAAACTTGGGCATGAGAGATTTGGTCGCTTACACTACTGCTCCCTTCAAATCTATGTAAATAAAATATGGTTATAGGTCTTCCAATGGTATCTTGTAGAGATGATGTTTGTTCTGGATGTGTACTCAGAAAACATCATTGGGATAGTTTTGAAAAACATGCTTCTTGGCACGTCTCAGCCCCTTTACAGCTTGTGCATAGTGATTTATGTGGTCCACTTCCAGTTGTTTCATTCTTTGGCTACAATTATTTATTTACTTTCATTGATGATTTCTCCATACACACTTGGGTGTACTTCTTAAAACTCAAGAGTGAAGTATTTAACATGTTATTGGCCTTTAAGGCCTTTGTTGAGAAACAATATGAACATCAAATTCTTAAGCTAATATCTGAGAATGACAGAGAATATGTTAACAAAAAATTCATCAACTTTTGCACTTAGCATGGAATTCAAATGCTACATACTGATCCATATAATCCACATCAAAATGGTGTAGCTAAAAGAAAGAATTGCACCTTAAAGGAAATGGCTAATTGTATGCTTCAATCTAAAGGACTTAGTCTTAATTTTTGGGTAGAAGCAATTAACTGTGCAAATTACATAGTAAATCACACTCCTACTAAGGTTTTAAATAATATCACTTCAGAAAAAGCATGGAGCTCAATTAAACAAAATATAAGTCACTTTTTTGTTTTTGGAAGTCAAGCATGGGCCCATATTCCCTATGAGAAACATAAAGCTTTAGAACATAAGAGTGAAAAATGTATTTTTGTTGGATATTCTTAAGATGTCAAAGGATATAGAATTATTCCACTTAAGTCCAAAAATGTTATCTGTTGGTTGCATGGAGCCTGACCCAGATTCATCATTAGTTAGCCAAACAAATCCCTACACTACTGGCCCTTTCGGCATCAGCCCGCAGGGTGCAGACTGAAGTCTCACTCGAAGCAGTATGGGGGGATGCTGGAACCAAGTTTCCGCACCTTGAGATGGTCGTGATGTCGGTTTATACGCTCTATTACTACTTTCGTGAAGGTCACTGGGCTTTAGGGCTCTGTTAGTCTAGCCCTTTATTTCATCGTTCAGTACCTCCACGAAAGAGTACGATTAACCTTCGCAAAACCTTAACCTATGACCCAAGTACTTTCGCACTGCTATAACAATAGACTGTATAGGTTCCCAAGCTTTCTTAAGTGTATTACTTGTCTTACTAAATGATCATAGTTAGCGCCGCATAAAAAGGTATTCGTACTTGTGTTCGATTAACTAACATAGTCACATACATTCGTGCATCACATGAAAATTGTAAATTAAACCCAAAATGTAATATAACCGGATGCATTAACAGGAAATAGATACACAAAATTTGCAAAATACTTCTCTTTATTGATATCTTTAGATTATTATGGACTCTATCTATCCTACACACTCAGCTGCAGACTTCCACCCTAGGCCTCTGCACGCTCAGTTGCAAAGCCTCTACCTACTATTTTGGGAAGTTTTAGTGTCTACGGATAAACGCTTAAACCCCTAGACTAGTAGCTAAGTCTAGAACAATAGTGCAAAGAATTCTCTACTTTTTCTATGACCAATAGATTAAATAAGAGGTAAAGAAGCCTACTTGTAGCTTTGACTTACTCCTTATTTCCCTTGAACAATTATGTCACTCCTTTTCGTACTTAATCCACTTGAAAAGTACCTGCGCACAGACAAAAGACAAAAACTGATCAAAGCATATGATAATGATCTATTGATTAAACATAGCATGGCATCAAGTACATGATACACATATGAAAGCATCAATGAATAACACAAGCATATGGAAAAAGCTTTGAACACTTTATTAGTGAAAGGAAGAGTTACAACCTAATTTTCTTGATTCAGCATCAATCCTCCAGTTCAATCCCATCCTCTCCTCATAACAAGCAAGAAAATTTGACATCATTACAATACTTGAAATCAACTCAAGTCTCATACTAACAACAACTCCCTATAATTCAATGATTTCCAGCCCCTGATCACTTAAATGACTAGTATTTTTATAGGTGAATAAAGGAAGTTATACCATAAATGGTGATAATGAATACCCTCCCAAACTTAGAATTTAGTTCCATGGAGGAAGGGATAAAGTGATTGATGTTCCTTAACTCCCTACCTCATCCAAATTCGAGCTCAAAGGAGTAGATAAACTTGGGAAACTTCTAGATGCATTTAACGGATAAGAATATTCCCAAACCCCAATGCAATTTCGCTCAAATTCACCCAGCGCAAGCCGAAGAGAGACCAAGTATGCTGCAATGCGCACTGACAGTGTATTGGCTACACTGCAGTGCACCCTAATGAAGACCTACCTACGTTGATCTTCTTAGAGGTAGTTTCTAAATGATTTCAGTCATGAAATTTCTTAGGAAGCTAGGCATTCTAATGGTTGACTTCTTTAGGGGATGGGTCCTAATAGTACTGATATTTAAGTTGGGGTTGATGTGCCCAAATAGATATGTAACAGTTGGCCCCTAAAGCATGAAGTCGTAAATATGTATGTCGAGTGAAATGATTTATCATGTGGAGGGGAGGTTTCGAAGTGGAATGTGACCTGCATCAATTACAATACATATATCATGATAATTTGATTTTTTCTCATGAACTTGTTGAGGGAAGGCATACCCATGCTCAGCTTATAAAATTTCATTACATGTAAAAATATAGTCGTCTATAGATATAGACCCATGAATGGATGACCATGAATGTAAGGCCATTGTACATTTGATTTAGTACACCTAAAAATCGCAGCCTGGATGGATGAAACTAGATCCGGGGTCTTCAATCTCATTCAATCTTTCGCTCAAGTACAAGTCTAACCATGTGAGTAGATGATCTAAATTCAAACATGGGAAGACATCATCTGATTACTAGGAAATGATGTAATTCAGGAATCATCGATAATGATAATGACCCACAAGGTACTATAGTGCATTTTGCATGGTGTGAATAAATGATTTGATGTCGAACACCATATAAAGTCTTTCGGTCAAAGGCCAGTGATGTCAACCTATCGCTGGAAGAGAGAAACCTGCCATTGATGTATGCAAGCCTCAAGGTACTGAGGGGGTGTTTCTAAATCAACTTCTTGGATAATGTGCTGATGTCGACAAGAAGCGACTCATTGTAGGAGGGCCTTGATGTATCCCACATCAACGACATGAAACGAGGTAAATGATTTTGAAGATGAAAAGTCGACTGGTGAAAAAAGGTTCAGGAATGGCTGTCATGAAAATCAAGGTTTAAGGTATTGCAAAGGATGAAGTTTGAACTGAATGACTTGAACATGTCGGCGACACTAAGATGAATTGGTAGCATTGACCCAAAACAAAGTAATGGATGGTATGATAGACCAACAATGTCTTAACCATCAAGCTGAATCACCCAACCCACATAGTCACACTGGTGAGGTGAAAGTGTCATGTTCAAGAGCAACTTGCTACGATAAAGTGTTTTCCCCGTTTTCCAATTTTCCCTAGTTAATGCTGACCAGTACCTCTTTATTTTTTATCAAGCTTGAGGAGGATAACATATGCTTGTTGTATAATTTCACCCTTCAGGTGAATCCATCGCTATTTGATGTTTTAACGAGTCTATCAAAGGTGAAACTTGGTCTTGTCTAGATGGACACATTTGTCGCTATTTGATGTTTTTAACAAGTTTAACACCAAAGATAACTTAGTCCTTTTCATGTTTATAGAGTTTGGAAAGGGTCAAAAAAGAAACTCCAAAAGTTCCTTTTCGTAAATTAATCTCTCAAGTCTGAAAAATCATAAAATTATACAAGAGAGATATTGTTTCCAATCCTTTAAGGAGCTGGAAGAGACAAGAACTTGGCAATCTTTTCATATTTAGAGAGTTTGGAAAGAGCTTAAAGAGGACTCCAAGGGGGTTCCTTTTTCGTTTTTAACAAAGCTTGAAAAAGAGATAAAAGTTTGATTTGTGGTCAAAGATGTTCAATTTACATTTGAGCACATCAAATTCTATGTTTCAGTTATCAAGCCTGCTCAAAACACCATCAAAATAGATTAAAAATGCATGTTTCATGGATAAAATGAATAAAAACTAATCTTTACTCGATTGCAAGAAATAAACATAAAAACAAGTTTTACCATTCATTTTTACCATTTCACATTTACCCTTTGATTTTGGTGCTTTGGAGCAGTTTTTACCTCGAAGTTCACCAGCTGATTGTGGAGGATTCAGTGGACCATTCCTCGTGTCATCTGGACCAGGTAGGAGCTATCTTTGTTCTCTTTCATTTCATTCCATTCATTTTTAGTTTCAGGCAAAAGATTTGAGTTTTTGAGGCCCCTAGGGTTTCAATTTTGAACTCTGGGATCAGCGCACCCTTTCAACATCAAAAGGTGTGCTGCATTGCACACACATAGAAGGGTGCATGCATTGTAGTGCACTGTCTTTCAGGGAGGGGTTCGCTGGGTGCAAAACCCAAACTCACTTAGCTATTTTCTCCCAAATTTTGCTCTCTTTTTTTCAAGAAATGGATCTTATTTGTCTAATGGTTGTATTGCAGACATTCATCAGATCAAAATGGTGATTAATGGAGAGAAAAAGAGCGCGATGAATAAGATATGAATGCCCTAAATAATCAAGGTATGGTTGAGGCCCTAAGGAATTATGGGTTACCCAAATATTTCCAACTATTTAGCATGCGACAACAGATTGAGCTTTTATAGTTCCTTGTTCGTTCATGGGATCCTATTGATCAGGCCTTTCACATTAGGGACAAAGCAATCCCATTTACCATCGATGACATCTACTTTCTGATTGGATTATCGAGGTGGGGTGCCCCCATCACACTATCTAGATTTTCCAAAGGAGGTGAATCAGTGAGAGACTACATACGATAGTTTTTCCGGGAAAGTGCCCAACCTAGCAGAGATGGAAAGATTAACATCAGGGATGTTAGTGATTTACCATTGAGGTCGATCCTTTTTACCATTGCCAAATTGGCTAACAGCGCAATGCTACACTTGGAAAAAAAATCATACATGTAGTATGCTTTAGAGTGTTTAGAGCCAAAAGTGTTCAATTGGTGCGAGGCAGTACTTTCATCTAGGAAAGAACAACTGATCAAGTTGAAAAGTGTAAAGACAAAGAACTTTGGCTATGTGTCAATCCTGATTTCTTTCGCCTTGGGGAGAATTCCACTTATGCAACCACAACTTGTTTCACTATGTGTATCTGGACCTAGGGATCCACAGATGCAGAGATGGGTAGATCTTATGGCTAGGCATGCTGGTTAGTCATTGATCTCATTTAACCCTGCATTATTTGAGTGGTTTGATCGACAAGATATGGCCATAATAGAATATCCATATTCAGGAATGGATTTCCATGGTGATCTAGACCTGATGTTACCAGTTGGAGCACAGTGGGGTGCTATAGGTAAATTGTTTGACCAAAGTGTTTTTTTGATTTTAAAGTTGCTACATTTTTTTGTGTTTTTTTATTAACTCCAAGACTAAAAAATTCATTTTTTATGTATGCAGATGTTGGACTTGTTGGACCTGTGGGGCACCAATGAGAGGCAGGTGGGCCAGCACAAAGATATGTTGGGAGAGTAGTTCTCTGAGACTTAGATTTAGCTGAGACATTAGCTGAGCTACAAGACCACATAGAGGGTTTGACCCTAGGCATTCCGGATGTCTGGATCGAGGAGTTGCCTATAAGACTACAATGCCACACCATTGGTGTGTTGAGTCATTGGATGAGAATTTTTGCGCATGATAGCATAGGCTATGACCTATTACCATGAGCACCACTAGTTTACTTAGATGTTTTCTACATACATTTTGAGTTTTTGGGTCAAATGACCAATTTTTGTCTTGGACACAAACTGTTTGTAAAAACTTTTAAAACAGCTATCTATATTAATTTCAGAGTTTTATTATGGTTAAGTGATGCAATCCTATTCAACTGATGATGTGAATTGAAAATATTTTACTTTACATATGTCACAAATGTCTATTTAACACATAATTCGCTAGAGAATTAGTTAATGTGTTTAGATTTATAGAAATATGTTGATATTGAACAAATTCAACATACCTTTCCAAAATAAGAACTCTAAGGAACATGTGATGAATAGCTGGGTTTCAGACGGTATAAACACCAGTAAGTTGTAGTACAATGAGTTGTGAGTCTAGCCAATGATGATTTGGCGTATGCCAAGTGAAATGGAATCAGAGAGAAGTTCAATCAACGCGCTATACTCAACGATGTCGTTCACCGATCGACTAATACAAATCCCTCTAAAACTCACTAACTCACCACTTGTAGTGAAAATGGCCCATGTTGTAGAGGATAGATTCTGCGTACTACGACTAGCCCCATTGGCATAACCAAAAAATCGTTCCAAAAAGTTCAACATCTGCAACAAATGAAAAGTGGATTACTTAATTAAATAAGAAATTTAAAAGAAACACACACACACATGCAATCAAAGCATATATATAGTGAGTTTTACTACAATTAACTAAGCATAGTAATGTTTAAGGTACAACCCATTTTAGGGAAATGACAATGGAATCCCATCATAGTCTACTAACCTATATGCACCTTTCATCAAAACACGCTTAACAATATAAGGGCCCATCCAAGGTGGTTCAAATTTTCCTACGCCAAGTTTATCAAACTCCTGATCCTAAAGCAAGACCAGGTCACCTTCTGAGAAGACACGGGGCTTGACATTCTTATCATATTGTGCCTTAATATGTTTCTTTTTCTCTTCGTTAGCCAATGCGACATCACGACGGGTTTCATCCAGATGGATTAACTCTAAGAAACACGCTTCTTCTTCAGAAGTGTCGGGTAGCAGGTCAATCGGGAGTTTAAGAGACGAGATTTCACATTGGATTGGTAACACTGCTTTCAAACCATACACCGACTGAAAGGGTGTAAATCCGGTCACATTTCTAACCAAGGTTCAATATGACCATAGAGCCAAGTATAGGATTAAATGCCAATTTCTTTTATAAACTCCAATCATTCTTTGCAACATGCGCTTAAGGACTTTGTTGATAGCCTCAACTTATCCATTAGCTTGCAGGTAGTATGGAGTAGAACTATCATGTAACAGTCCTAACTTGGCAGTCAACTCAACCATCATGTGATTGAAAAAATGTGATCCATGATCTATAACTATGGCTTGTGGTACACCAAAGTTGGCAACCACATGGTTGAAGAAAAATAAAGCAGTCATTTTGCCACTATTTTTCAATGTTGGCATCGCCACAGCCCATTTGGTAAAATAGTCAATGACGACTATAATATACCCATGCCCCCTGGCCGAGATGGGGTTACATGTCATAAAGTCAATGCCCCATTTGGCAAATGGGCCAACAACAATGACTAGACGCATTGGTGAAGGTGGTAATCTGGTTTTTCGGTCAAATATCTGGCAAGCATGGCAACTTCTGATAGCAATAATTCAATCTTTGAATATGGTTGGCTAGAAGTAACCAGCACAGATAATTCTCTGCGCGGTAGCGTAACCAGATAAATGTCCACCACAAGCACCTGAATGACTTTCATTTAAATCTTTTTCAGCTTTTTCATGAGTGAGGAACCTATGTAAAATAGTATCGACACCATGACAATAAAGTGTATCACCAATGATTAGATAATCTTTGGCTTGGTATCGAGTACGTCGTTGTTCAGAGCGAGAGGTACTAGGCCAAAAATCTTGGGTCTAGAGATAGACTAGTATATCTCCATACCATGGATCACTTAACGAGATAAGAAAGGGAAGATCGCAAAGTAACTCGGCGAAGACAAGAGATTTCTTTGATTTAGATTTGATGAACTCTAAATCAAACTCCTACAAAATAACTATCCATTTGGAATATTTTCCCCCCAACAATTGACGTGACAAAATGTATGTCATAGGGTTGCAATCCGATATAATGGTAGTTTTACGGAGGAGGATGTAATGACGAAATCTCTGCATAGCTTGAACGGCTGCCAAAGCTAACTTTTCGACATAGGAATACTTACTTTCTGTATCGTTGAGATTACGACTCAAGTAATAAATAGGATGTCCAGTTCCACTTTCTTCATGGAATAAAACCATGCCAATGGTTGTATTTGCAACGATGAGATACAGGTAATAGTCTTTTTTATAGTTTGGGGCATACATTAATGATGCTCTAATCAGGGAATCTTTAAGAGCATCAAAGGAAGCTTGTGCAACCTAATCCCAATGGAAGGGTACCTCTTTTTTCAATAGACGCATAAAATTTTTAGCCAACTCAGCATAGTTTGGAATGAACCTCCTCAAAAGTTTGCCTTCCCTTGAAGTCTCTGTAACTGTAACAAATTTGATGGTGGAGGCAAGTCAAGGATTACCTTAACCTTAATTGGATTGAGTCGAATTCCATCTTTTAAGACTACGAATCCAAGCAATCGACCAAAGTTGACACAAAACACACACTTGTGTGGATTGATTCTTATCTTGTAGTGTCAGCACCGTAAAAATATTGCTCTCAAATGTCGTGGGTGATCAGTCCGCTTTCGTGAATGAATAGGTAAATCATCAAGATAAGGTTGAATAATGTGCTTGATTTCATGGAAGGCATAATTCATTTCCCTCTAAAATTCAGCCCCTATATTCTTCAAACCAAAAGGTAAATTTTGATAAGCAAATGTGTGCCCCATAGACAAATAAAAATTGTTTTAGATTGGTCCTGGGGGTGGATATTGATTTGATTGTAGCCAGAAAATCCATCCATGAATGAGAAGATTTCACATCTGGCACATTGGTCAATAATCTAGTCGATAAAGAGTGTAGGATAATTGCCTTTTGGACATGATTGATTTACATCCCTATAATCGACGCACACTTGAATTGTCCATTTTTTTCCATAACTGGAACAATGTTAGATACCCAGTCAGTAGGAGGTACAGGGAAAATGAAGCCAGCACACAAAAGTTTTTCAACCTCTGCTTTAATGGCAATATCTTTCTAGGATGAACAGGTCGAAGCCACTATCGTACTAGTTTGACATCAGGGTACGTTTTAATTTGATGTTCAATAATGCTTGAGTCAATTCCTGGCATCTCCTCATAAGACCATGCAAAAATATCTCTAAATTCACAAAATAGAGGACAGTAATTATCAAGTTCCAATGGAGAACAATATTTCCTAACATGAATGTTCTCTATAATGTTAGGCTTGGTTGAAATGTTTATAGAAATTGTTTCTTCTATGTTTGACAAATTACGCTTAGAATCTACAGTATCTACTCTAATGGAATTCGACAGGAAATCAACAATTGATGGGTGGTTTAGTTCATTTGAATAATATTCGATGTCATCTGGAAGATGGGAACGATGATGATAATCTTCCCACGGTTCCTCTCCTATCATCATTGATTGGATTATTCCTTCATCCATAGAATTTATATGTGAAAGAGGATCCAAAGAGGTACCATATTCTAACGACCTATCTACCCATACAAAAGTTGAGTGCAGATTTGGGTTTGCCGCACAAGCTCGAAAGATTGATTGCTATGATGATTCAATGGGGCTTAATGGCAACACCTCAATATTACTATCAACTTCAACTTGGTTGGAAATCCTCCTTAAATCAGATGAGGTGGAGGAAACCATGTTGCAAGTTTATACTCTTGCCACTTCCACCAAATCAGATGATGATGGGAGGGTAAAAGTACCCATTAGGGAACGATCTTTAAAGAGACCTACTCCAACACTTTGAAGTGACAGCGGGGGTCTGTGTACCAATGGAATGCTTCCCGTAGCCTGTGAACTATTGGAAAAGAAGCCTAGATGATCAATGATTGTGATTCCACCCTTAAAATGGAATGCAATAGTATGAAAGTACATGGAAACCACAACAGCCATAGCATATAGCCAAGGCCTTCCCAGTAAAATGTTGTAATCGAGGGGTCCGTCAACTACCTCAACTTCAACAGTAACCGTTTCCCCCTGGTTCGATTTGTAGGTTACTCAAAATCCCACATGGAGTATATGTTCTTCCATCAAAAGCTTTCAACGTGGTTGGTGATCATGATAACAGCGGTGAACCAAGTGTTTTCCAGCAGTTCATGGACATAATGCAAGTAGATGCCCCCTTGTTAATAATAGTTCGGTGAACATTCTTATTGAGAGATTTTACTTGGATTAGGAAAGCTAGTTGCACTGGTAACTATGGTGAATATCTTGCATGGTTAAAAACTACAAGATTTGAATCCATAGGATCTATTCCGCCTATTGCTGATAGTAAAGCGTGATTTTGGGAGGGACAGTTTTGCAACACCTTGAGTGTTGAAATAGCAAAAGGTTATTGAGCAAGATCTTCAACTATGTTGTATTTTTGAGCTGCTCGAGCCTGAGGGTTGAATTTCAATTCGTGCACAACTCTCTTTGGTGGTTTTATTGTCAATTCAGGTAAAATGGGTGGAACAACTTCAAATGAAGTCGAGGTCAAAGGATTAGGTTGATCAATGGCTTGATTATTTGACAACAACAGATTTCCATAATATTTGTTTCTTGTTGACACCAAAACATTTTTTTGTGGCTTTGTGATGGATAACATGAGTACTTGCAATGTGGAAGCATGGTCTGTTGCAACCAAATGTGTCTCCGGGGTTGGAAACAGATCAATCAACACTGTTGATGTATTTAAAGTCTTTAAAAGTTTAGAGACTTCAGAGCGATGTGGACAATCTCTTGTATAATGCTTGTCATTACATATCAGACATGGATAACAAGGTTTCCTTGCCAAAGTAGAGGAGTCAGATGATTTCTCTGGAGGGGAATTTTCTTGTTTCTTTTTGTTTTTTCCCTTTTTCTTACTTGTTGGTTGCTTTGGATTTTTGCCTTTGTCAAATGACACGGCATTAATCTCAGAGGAAAGAGTATTTTCTGATGCATTGATAGTTTGATTGGAAACAACAAGAGTTTGACCAGATGGTCTTCCTACTGATTGTGTGCTTGAAGAACCGATCACATCGTCGCTGGCATGAGAGTCCTTACTCGATTGTGGAGGAGGTGGAATAGTGAAAGCTGGTCGAGGTGCATTGGGAATTTTATCATAAATCATGCCGGATTGTGTGTAAATCAAATCCAAGTGTCGGGCATGAGCAATGACGTTTTCTTCTGTGACAAATCCACCTTTTGCCACATGCTTGGTGATTGATGGCAACAAGGATTTTATGAACCACTAAGCTAAAAGCTGATCGAGAACATACGTCTTAACCATTTGACGATGACACCGCCACTCATGAGTATGATCTGATATATGGGTAGCAGTAGTCTGTTTAAAGTTGGTTAGCAGTTCCGTTCCAGTCTCGTATCTAATAGGTAACTGGAAGTGGGTCAAACAATTAGTGGCTAAAGTGGCGAAGTTAACAAAAGAAGCTCTTGGTAATTAAATGTACCATTTAGCAGCTGGACCAACAAGTTTTCTTTGGAAAAGACGAAGTTTGACCGAATCGTCATTTAAGGAGTTAGATGAACACCACAAATGAAAGGTCATAACATGATTTGATGGGTCTTCTCCAAGATTTTTGTTAAACTTTGGAATGTCAAATGGTAAATTATGCGGAATTACTGGCCACCAAGGTGCATATAAGATTGGATCATTAGTGAACCGATTTAAATATGGTAATTCTAAAGTTTCTACAAATGGCAACTGTCGATTCAAGCTAGGTTGAGCATACTCAGGATTTGATGGAATTGCCGGAGCAATAGGTCTTTGCATACTGACATAGGGCATCTGCATTTGGTAACCTTGGTATGGTTATTGAACGAAACCAGTATAAGGTGGTTGTTGATAACCAGGTTGAATGTGTGGTTTTCCATAACCTACGAAACCTTGTTGACCAGGACCTTGGTAAGCTTGAGATTGACCAAAATCAGGTTGAGCTTGTGAAACAAGTCCAAACTGAGGTTAGAATTACTGGAATTGGGGTTGTTGAAATTGAGGCTGCCACGGTTGTTGAATCAAATGTTGTTGTTGTTGATTTAACGGTTGTCATTGTCTAACAGTGAAAGGTTGGCCAGGTTGTAAATAAATTATACCAGTGTAAACCTGGGTCAATCTAGATAAGGGTACACTAACCTGAGGTTGTTGCTGAACTCCAGAAACAAGTGGTTGTTGTACAACAACTTGAGGAACTTGAACTTCTTGACTTGAATTTGTGATTGCAAGGTAGAAGGATCAGTTTGAATAGGTTGAGATACAATAGTTTGAACTTGTGACTATGGTACAATAGTAACAACATGTGTAGTAGGAATAACAGACACAGTTTGCATTGGTTGTGTTGGATACATAAGCCTTGGTTAAACTGGAATTGTTAGTTTCCATTGACAAACTCTAATTCCAGATTGACCTGAATACTGTGGGATATTACCATATGGTAGTCCCCTGGAATAAGGAGGATACAGTGAATAAGCATATTGCTCTCCATATGGTGGAAATCTGGTATTTAATTGATACATAGGTCTTTGTTGATTAGATTTCCTAGCTTGATACTAATATGTAGGATCAAACTATTGAGTTCCCATTAGAGAAGAAACAGGTAAAATTCTGGTTGAGGACATGGGTGATGACCATGGTGTATAAGAAACCCTGAGTGGGTTCCAAACAATGATTGGTAACCAACCAGGACAGACGATTCACTATATAGGTGTGACGTAGGTGTGGTAGAAAACATCAAAGAAGTTACAACAGAAGATTCTACTACAGCTGCATCAGAGGATATATTCTGAGATGTTGATGGTTGTTCATCCATGGTTAACTGACCCAAAAGTTGTCCTAAAGATTTGACGGGTACTTGAAAAGAAACAGGATCAAATGAAGCAAAGAAATTATGAGTATTAGGGTAAAGATAAAACCTAGTTCCAAAGTGAAATGGGGTTCCAGGTGTGGAATCTTCTTCTAATTCCTCCTCTATGGCAATCAACCCTAGTGGAATAATTTCACCGTCAGGTTTGTAAAAGATTTGTGGTGTTGATGAAGTTGAAGTTTCAATAGTTACCGATGTCTGAGGGCTAACTAGTTAATCATCTTCTAGTAAAGTAACAACTTCTGAATGTTCAAATTCGAAGTCCAAATGTTCAGGTAAATGAACAACAGTTTCAATAAGAGGTTCCTGAACAATTTCAGGTTCAGATGTAGCTTCAGTTTGAATTGGAATGGATTTTGGATTAACTTCTGGTTGAACTGATTCAACTTCAGAAGTACTTTCTTGTTGAATAATTTCAGGTTGAGAATCAACTTGTGGTTGAACAAATTTGGTTATTGTTTCACTAGGATCAGTGCTAATGTCCTCAGGTAATTGTGAAACTTCCTCTTCAGGAACAGATGTACTAGAAATAGTTGGAGTAACTGGAGTCTCTATACTTACCAAAATAGATGATTTAGGTAACTCAGATGAAGAACTAGGAGTTCTTGATGTACTAGACTCAGTTAAGCGAGACTACTTTACCCGAATTGGTGTCACTTCAAGAGGCAAAGTTGGTTTGCTCGCTATTCTTCGCGAATGACAGGGTATGGTTTGATGTTCCTCCATGATTGCTGATTAATTTTATTATCAAGAAAGAAATAAACAAAAAGAGGTATACTAGGCAAAAGGTTTACCAAGCAACTGTGAACTGCAGAATACCTCCTGGCGAACCAAGAAGTATGGGCAGGCAATCTCCCCAAATGTTGTGTTCAGTGTATCACAGTTTACAAGGCAGCCGACTTGGTTACTTAAGGATGGATAGCAACCTAGATTTTTCCTCCCATATATACTCGAAGGTACGTGGAGGCCTAGTTCGTATAAGCATTGTCTAATGCAAAACCACACAGTGAGAGCATTCCCATATACTTTACACACTATAACACCACCCTATATACCCGAAGGTACATGGATGAGCTATGATATACTGATGTACATGGAATGAGGTATCACACTTGACATGTATTGCATACAAGCTAGCGACAGCTACCTTGTTTTACGATGTTGGAACACGTCTCTAACCTGGAACCACAAAATGTTCTCGTTAATGACAATGCTCCATTAGGTAAATTGATGTTTGTTTTAAGTTGATCTTGCTTAGGATTTTTCCTTTCAAGTTCACCACGTGATGTATTCTGAAACTCCTAGGAATACAACTATCATGATAACCATTCTTTCCATTCAATTGAACGATGAAAATCCTAGCTACTTAGGGATAGAGCAATCAGATTTCTTTTGATCAAAGAGAAAAGAGCACAATCTAAATGAAAATTCCCTACACTATTCATATTAGCACACACAAACTTTTTCAATGCAACATGCATATATTTCTTTTCGATTTACCTTAATGTGGATGAACAAAAAGGAAAACTAATGCACAATCAATCAATAAACTCTTTTCATAAAAATGATGATTTTGTGACAATTTATTTTCAAGGAAAGGAAGAATTTATGACACTTTTGTTTTCAAAGAAATGAGGAATTACGACACTTTCAACGAAAATTCTAATCATATGCATACATCAATCAATCAATATTTCATGAATGAAGACTTGACGGCAATTCAATTTTCAAAGGAAAAAATGATTTTATGACACTTTGTTTTGCTAAAGATCAATTGACCAAAAAACTAACCTTCGACTATAGATTGAAAATGATAAAGTAAATACATAAGAAACATTTATCATTCCTAGTCTAAGTAGGGCCAGGTAAGGAGATGAAAAACTATTTTCAAAGACAAGACATCATTGACATTTAGCAAATCGTTCAAACAGGAGAAAATTGGCAAAACTTCAGCTCCTAGATGGGAAAACTGACCCTCAAGGGATCAACATAGACAGCAGTGAGAGACAGTGCACTGAAGCACACTGGATCTATGCGGGAAGTGCACTACAATGCACTGTGTCCTTCATTGGGCTGCATTGGTGATAGTATGCCATTTTGAAGGCAATTTTGACACAGTTTTGGCTCAATTTTCAATGAAAGAAGACTGAAATTCAATCAATGACCACAAGTACAGTATGTAGAAATGTCTTAAGAGGTTGATAAGCTACTAAGATGGATGATCTATCCCCAACGGAGTCACCAATTTGTTTTGGGAAGTTTTAGTGTCTATGGATAAACACTTAAACCCCTAGACAAGTAGCTAAGTCTAGAACAACAGTGCAAAGCATTCTCTACTTTTTCTATCACCAATAGATTAAATAAGAGGTAAAGAAGCCTACCTATAGCTTTCGCTTACTCCTTATTTCCCTTGACCAATTGTGTCACTCCTTTTCGTACTTAATATGCTTGAAGAGTACCTGCACATAGAGAGAAGGCAAAAATCGATCAAAGCATATGATAATGATCTATTGATTAAACATAGCATGGAATCAAGTACATGATACACATATGAAAGCGTCAATGAATAACACAAGCATATGGAAAAATATTTGAACTCTTTATTAGTAAAAGGAAGAGTTACAACCCAATTTTCTTGATTCAGCATCACTCCTCCAGTTCAATACCATTCTCTTCTCATAACAGGCAAGACATTTTGACATCGTTACAATACTTGAAATCAACTCAAGTCTCATGCTAACAACATCTCCCTATAATTCAATGATTTCCAACCCCTGATCACTTAGATGAGTGGTATTTATATAGGTGAATGAAGGAATTTATGCCATAAATGGTGATAATGAATGCCCTCCCAAACATAGAATTTAGTTCCATGGAGGAAGGGATAAAGAGATTGATGTTCCTTAACTCCCTACCTCATCCAAATTCGAGCTCAAAGGAGTAGATAAACTTGGGAAACTTCTAGATGCATCCAATGGATAAGAATATTCCCAAACCCCAATGTAATTTCGCCCAAATTCACACACTGCAGGCCAAAGAGAGACGAAGTGCATTCTAATGCATAATGACAGTGTATTGGCTGCATTGCAGCAAACCCTAATGAAGACCTACCTACACTGATCTTCTTAGAGGCAGTTTCTGGATGATTTCAGTCACGAAACTTCTTAGGAAGCTAGCATTCTGAAGGTTGACTTCTTTAGGGCATGTAACAACTAAATTAGGGTTTGATGGGTCCTAATAGTACTGATCTGTAAGTTGGGGTTGATGTGCCCAAATGGATTTGTAACACCTATGCTAAGACCCGAAACACTTAGAATTCCCTACCAAGACTCCAAGCCTTGTCTTCTACTACCAAAACTTAAGACTACTTAGAGCTTACTTACTTAGCTCTTTTTATACAATCCCATGGTCCACGGACCATGGGTGGATCTTTAGAACCGACTTTACCCTTTACAAAATAAGGGTGGACAACCCTTCATGACTCATGGCAGCTTCATGCTCTGTGACCACAAAATGCGCAAACTTTACAACTTTATTACAAAATTGACCCAAAACATGGGCTTTTAGCCCCAAAATCTATCCTTGGGGGATCCCGTTCCCAACAGACCCCTAACACAAACATCATGACTCACCCTCAAGTCACTCTGCGGGTGGAGATCTCAGCACGAAGACCTCCTAGCTCAACCTGTATGATCACAACCTCGGCAGTGCACTGTGTGGCCGCCTGCTTCACTTCTTCAACCAACTTCTTAGTCGTCCATCCTGAACTGTCAGCTTGAAGCTTCTGCTGAGTTTCTTGTAGAGTATCAAGCTTCCCTTTAATAGAGCTCGTAACCGCATAAACCTCATCCAACCATGGCTTCAATCGTGCCTTCACCACTGCTCCTTGTGATGCATTGCATCTACTTGTTCTTTCAACTTCTTTGCGTCCTACAACTTCGCTAGCCTCTACATGAGCGTGATGGTTCATGTTGTTCCTTTTACCTCGTCATAGTGCTGTTGCAGTTCTCACACTTCTTTCTCCAGCCATTACGTTAGGATCGTCCTACAGGCTCGTCAGGACCTCAAATGACTGTTCAAAAATTTGTGTGCAATTTGCTACTGCATTGTCAACCGCCGCTATCACCTCCGTGGCAGTGGTTGCATGTTGCTCCTTTCCTTTTGGCAGAGTTGAAGGTTGGGCCTTCAACTATAATTATGTAATCTGTAGGCTCAGCTCCAGCTGAACCCTAGCCAAATTTGTATGAGCGTCGCACACCCCTGTAGCAAACTTGTGGACATGCACCTCGATGGGTTCTTCCTTAGGAATGGCCAACTCCAGGATCATTTGGCATGCCTCCTCCATAACCTAAGCTAGTCGCTAGTTTCGATTGGTTATCTTAGTCACAATGGCAATGGAAAAGTCTCATTGTAGCACCATCTGTTCATTGTTAATCCTCTCCTCGCTGATCACCTATATAGCGCAGTGCTCATGAGCCCTCATCTCCATGATCACTCCATCCTGCAATAGTTGGAGTGCCTCCCCATGGAGCACTGACAAATTCAACCCCACTCCCTTGAGGGTGCTCACAGTGGACCTATTAGCTTCATTCTCCATGGTTAGTGCTCCATTTGGCAGCACTATCACGCTGGAGACCTTTGCACATAGCATCTCAACAGCTTCTAAAGTGTCGATAGTGAGGTTGGTGGACACCGTGCCAGCATGTGACGTGTGGGTCTGCAGCTCCTGTATACCTATTTGGATGGCCCCCAATATTATTTGTTGTCGTTTCTCAAACCGCTATAGGGCCTCCGCAGTGACATCCTGCACCGTGTCTCCAATGTCATGAAAATCGCCCTCTGTAAGGGTGATTGGGTCCAGTGATGTCTTAGTGGCTTTGGATTTCTTCTTCGACCCGCCTTTCTCTTATTCCCTTGGACGCTTGGTGCAAGCGGACGTCGCTTGTGGGTTTTTGTCGTGCTACTCTATTTTCTAATCTGTCTCTTCCTCTGTCTTGGGTGAATGTGACCTCACGCCTTTGTTAGAGCTCCACTCTGTTCCACCTATCTGCTGGGTGGCATCGCACTATGCCTGGGCCTTGTCAGCATCCTCCTTCTTCCTCTTCTTGGTCAACTGTGCAATCCTGAGCTTGGCCTCCTCCTTCTTTCCCTATGCGGTAGACTTGCTTTCCCCCATCGCCAAGTTTGATGTAGTGTGCCACTCTACCAACCAATGATCAAGCACTACATCAATTGTGTTTTCCATTGCCAAGTAAGGCAAGTCATCCCAAGTCTACGTAGGGTCCTTCTATCTTGAACTCCACATAGCCCTGCAGGTTGGAAAACACAGTAGGTGACAACTATGGTTTGTGATTGATAGCCATGTGGATGTTCATCTCCATCAAGATCCAAAAGATCTTGCTATCTTTCATGTGCTACGTATCCTTGGTCGCCCACAGTGAAGCGTAATTCGATGATTCTGGCAGGTCTGATGTGACCAAGGGGAATTGACTATCTTCCGGCAGCTCCCGTGCTACTAGAATAATCGACAGCAAGAGCCACGCGTAGTGGAAAGTCTTGCTGAGATCCTGTGCCTTGCAGTAGTTTGCAAGGAACTCACTGCAAAGGTAGTGCACCCAATTGCACTGGACTCCTTCGGCACATTGGGCTACTAGCGCGATGACAAGTGCCAACACCTCATCTACTTGACACTTCCGCATCACCTTTCCTACCAAAATCTACATGACCACCTTGACTGCAGGTTCATTGATACTTGAGATGGCATGGCCTCGTGATTTCTTCACAAACTTAAATTTCTCGTTCATGGCCTCTGCAAGGGCCTGCTTGCCACCTTTTCTGCCAAACATCATGGCCGAATTTTCACCTATGTAGGGCAGCCGCATGATCCTATGGATCAATCTATCGGTGATGGGTATTGGCTCCTCCAACCATAGACAACCATCATGCTCCAAGCATAGCAGCTGCTTGATGACCAATACTATAATTGGGGTGCAGTTGTAGTGCAACACCCATAACAGGTTGAGCAGAACTGCCTTGTCTATTCACCTAAGCCACTTCCACAGCTCCAATGCGGTCATCCCAATGGTTGTGTGAATAATGTGGTGCATTAGCCTGCTCGGTCACGAAGTGCAGGAAAGCTCAGTCGCCACGTGCAGGAAATTCTCATGATCATCGAAATCCCAGTCTTCCAGCCTTAATAGAGGAACCTGCTCCAAGAGCAATCCTTCAAAGACAATCTCATCTGGCAGCAGTGGGGTTTTTAAGGGGACCTTGCTCTCATTAATGTCTTCTGGCACCTTAGTGTTTCCCTTGCATAGAGGGACATACTCAGGTAACCGAGTGATAGGGTCAGTACCCTAGAATTCAACTTCCTCCACATCTATCCCCAAGTCTACATCTTCCATCGGAATGTCTTCAATTTCTCCCTCCTCCGGCTCTAGATTAATGGTTTTTCCCTTTTCCTATTCGGTGGGCTTGTCCTTTCAGGGGTTTCTTCTCAGTGATGTAGGCATCGGTATTGCAGGTTTCTTGCCCTTTTTATCCTTTGCACTCTCCCTGGTTGGGGTCGGCTTTGGTCTAGGTGTCTATCGTGATTTGGGAACTTCCCCTAATACTTCTGCAATCTTTGGGGAAACTTCTTCTACCTCCCTAACAACCTCTGGCACAGCCTCCTCAGTTGTCACTACTTTGGTTTCCATAGTTTATGCGAGTTCCGAAATGATGTTATTCATCAAATCTCATGTTGCTTCTGGTAATTTCTCAAAAGTTGAACTTGTTATCATAGCTTCAAAGAATCCTTGGTTCACGTGCACCTAAGAGCTCAATAACTCAATTCTCAAAATGCCAATTGTTTTTTGCTGAGCAACCACCTGTAATTTATAGGGCATTTTGAATTCAAATATGATCGTTCCCCCCACATTCGGTTCCCCGCTCCATTTGGCCACATTTCTATCGTCAAATCATGAACAGTGACTTTAACAGTCACTTTGCGACTGACCTGCATGATTTCTCCTGGGTAGCACAACTCCCTTCATGTTGTCGCGAACCCTGTTACGCTTCCTTGCTTTGGACAATCCTCCAATCGTGTAGCTCCCCAACCCGAGCAATGTAGTTTATAGTCCTACGCCTCCTTTCAGTTGCTTAGAGCACTAATACTATGCTACCCTCATATAGTCATATGGTCAGACCACCAGTGTATGACATCAATTGGCTGCCATTCACCTTTCCTAGGAAGGGACATCCATTCAATTTAACCAAATGAGTCACTCCACAGTCAGTAATCTCCTTAATGATAGGGTCCTAACCGGTGCATTCTGAATTTCCATAGAAATTTATCAAAAATTTTGTCATATAAAAAAGCAGGTCATTTACCTTAAAAGTGCACAACTTAATGTGTCGATCATGGCATGCTTTTTTGGGCTGCTTTTGGACCTGTTGGTGGAATCCATCTAGAAATCTTTCTTCCTCAAGCTCAACGAGCTACACGAGCGTCTCTTCCAGGGCTCCACGATTCATCATACCCGTGAGTGCCACTACGTGCAGACTAGGAATAATGTATTCCATGGGTATCACTACTTCAACATCATATACAAGACTAAAGGGTGTCTATCCAGTCAACTTCTTGCATGTCATCCGATAGGCCCATAGTAATGCGAGTATGCGCAGGTCCCAATCACTTCGCTGAGAATTGCAAACCTTGGTTAGCGCGATTTCCATCACCTTATTGAATGCTTCCACCATGCCTTTAGCCTATGGGTGATAAGGTGTGATATTCGGGTGATATACCTAAAATTCCTCCATCAGCACACTAATCATCTCATTCAGAAAGTGCATACAACGATCACTCATCAAAATCTTTGGACACCCAAATCGCATTAGTACATACTCAAAGAGGAACTTCGTAGCAGGCGTGCATGTGCAATCCTTTGCAGGTTGTTCCCCTGCCAATCGATTCAAATAATCTATTGCGGTGATAATGTACTGCGCTCCCTTCTTCTTCCCTTAGGGTTCAATGGGTCCCACAAAATCTGTCACCCTTTTATCAAAGGGTTGTAATGTCATCTATGGATTCAGAGGTAGCTCATCCCTCCGCGATGGACTACCCATCCATTAACACACATCACACACCTTTTAGTAAGCTCTTGAATCTTAATGGAGGGTTGGCCATCACAAAACTGCATGTAGAATCTTTTGTGCGATTGCTCTCCCTACATAATGACCCCCCGCAGTGCCCCCATGACTGTCCATGAGGATAATGCTCCTTTCAAACTCCAGTACAAATGCCCCCATTTTGTACAGATGCCTGATAATGACAAAAAATTCTACTGCGCGCACCACTAGCTCCTTCTTCTATTAGACAGTGTAACCTTCTGGGGCAGTTCCTAACATTAGGAATTGTATGATATCTTCAAAATTACCATCCGCGATGCACACTGCAAATAGTTGCGCATCAGACAATCCATCCTCCAAATTAGTGGGTCCTTCATCTATTTCGATGCACAACAGATGGCCTGGTCCTGCATTTAATCATCCATGCTTCACAATGACTTCAAAATCATACTCCTAGAACAAGAACAACCACCCATAGATTCTCCCCCCCAACACAGGCTTATTGACCAGGTATTTCAATGCAGAATGATCTGTATACATCTTAAAATGTCCACCCAAAAAATAGTGTCTAAACTTCTAGAGCACATATACCATGGCTAACCCTTCTCACTCAGTGGTGGAATAGTTCTTCTCAGCCTTGGATAACCTTCTACTCGTGAACAATATAGGATGGTCTAATTCGCCTTCATCGGCATGTGTCAGTACTACTCCCAATGCTATACATGACACGTCCACATGTACATGAAACTCCTTCTTCCAATCCAGGAAGACTAAAATTAGCACGGTGACCATCTTTTCTTCAATACATCCAAGATTTTCTTACAGTCCTCATTCCAATAGAACATGACATCCCTTTTCAACAACTTCTCCATAGGAGCGGTGATCTAGGCATAGCCCTTGATAAACTTCCTGTAATACCTAGTATGTCCTAAGGTTGCGTGCAGCTATTTCACACTCCTCAGTGCTTCCAAGTTAAGTATCACATGATCTTCGTGGGATCTACCGTTAGTCCCTCCCTACAAACCAAATGACCCAGTAGAGTCCCAAAAGGAACACAAAACAGGCATTTCTTCAAATTGAGCGCAACCTGGTACCTTCGAAAGTGTCTAGCATCGGGCATAAACTTGTGACATGGCGTTTGACCAACCCAAACATAGTCTAGTCATCAAAGTACACTTCGAAAAACTTATGAATAAATTCCTTGAATGCTGCATTGACTATGCACGAAAAAATCGTAGACGCATTCTTCAATCCGAAAGGCGTTACAGTGTACTGAAAACATCCCCACTCAATTGTGAAGGTTGTCTCACTTATATCCTCCAGTGTGATTTTTATCTGATGATACCCAGAGAACCCATTTGTGAAGCAGTACACTTCCTAGCCGCCTACATTATCCAATACCTCATTAGGGAATGGAGTTGGGAAAGGATCATGTACACAATCACCATTCAACTTCTTGAGATCTACGCATATCCTTATTTCATCCTTCTGCTTCTTTTCCTGTACCGCAATTGGGCTTACCTAATCAGATTCTTCTACGGGCTCAATGATACATGTTGCAAGAATCTTGTCTAGCTCTAAGCAGACCTTCTCCTTATAATTTGGATTGAAACAGTAAGGTATTTTCTTAACCAGACTCATGTCAGGTTTTAGCGTGATCTTCATAAGGCCTAGGTCTCCTATTATCCCTTTTAGCTCCATAAACTTGGTACGAAACAAATCTTGGTATTCGTGGAGAAATTCAGTGACCTTATCCACTGTCGTGTCATCCCACTAATCTCTAAGATTCATGAATTTGGGCTCCGCCTCGATACCAATATTTACCTGTTTCATTTTCAGTGGCGTGGTTATATCAAGATTCTCAATCTGCGGTCCCTCAACCTTGCGGTGACCCTCTGTTTCAGGGTGTTAATCTTTCACAGATCCTCATCTTCTTCTTCAAAAGTCACATTATAGCATTCAAATGCATGGCTCAGCTAATTAGTCTGATTGGGTTGAATCGGATCCAAAGAATCCTATGATATCCTAAAGATTGATGCTTTCACTTCTTATAGCGCTTCGTCAATACAGTCAAACACATCTTCAAAGTTGAATGTCATTATGAATCGTTCGCGCGTAATATCCCATTCACCTGTACCATGGCGGAGCTCTATTTCCAAGTATCAATTCATTGGGATGACATCCAAGGTATGACAGAACAAGTGCAATGAGTCAGGTTGGGGCTTTGCTCCATAAGCCTAAGCCCATTTGGCCAAGTGTGCACACAAATCGTCCTTCTCGTCATATTTTTCTGTCATTCATACCTTCGGTTTCTGAAAGTGTGTTCTCATCATCCTCCTACACTCATGCCAATCATCAATGCTACCCTTGTGTGTACCCCACCATCTTGCGGGCGTGGTGCGCAGGGCCCAATCCAAAGCCTGGAAGCGCTGCTTCTTTGGTACTTCCCTCTCAAATGCATCCAGAAATACATCTACATCATTCAAGCCATCATAAGTGGGTAGATTTCTTACCTCTAACGACACACAGTGCAGCGACTGGGTCATCATGTTATAGCTCAATGTGGTTACTTCAAGTAATTGATTCTGTCAGCACTATAATTCTTCATCAAAGTCTGATGTGTAAGAACTCTCGCGATCCCATGTAATTCATCCATCTATTGTTGGATTCACCCAATCTTGGTCTCACGCTATTATCTTATATGTTCATTCTAAATCGCCATATAATGTGATCCTTTAGAAGAATCTAGGGGTACTATTATGCGGAGCGATTTCTTCTCAAATATCATCTTTCGCTTCTTTAGGTTGATTACCCCATTCATGTCAGTAGCTGAATCAATGCTAAGGAGTGCAGAGTAGGGGTTGCTGTCATCCACAATTTCTATTACTTCAAAGTTAGCCAATGTGCTCGCGCCTTCAATATCTATAGTTACTCCTTGCAATCGTCCCATGGGGATGATATTTTGCTGATTTTCCATCCTTAACTAAATTCGAGACCACTATAGCGTGGGTAGGGGTTTTAGGGGCGAATGTTAGCCCTTTGGCGAAATTAAGGGGTTTTAAATTTTTAGTGGGCGAATATTTTGTATCATAGTACATTTTTACAAATCAACTCAAATAGCCCACCTTATTTTAAGGGAGAGGGTAAAAAAGGTAAATTTAGCCCTTGAAACTAGGAGTTACAACCTTCCATTCGCCCATTTTCAAGAATAGGTTTTATTTAAGTGAATCCTATGGGCCAAAGGCCCAAATACCATATTTATAAAAGAGGTATGGTAAATAAATAAAGCATTTATAGAGTTCAGGCTTCTGTGATCCATATCAAGTTTGTGAGAGATTTTTCGGCAGAAATCACATGGAATACCATTTGTCGACGCATTTCGAACCAACTAAATAAGTCACCTTATATACATGCAAGGGTGTAAACAAATAAAAATATAAGTAAAGTGGAGGTATGATAAATAAATAAAACGTCTTTTTATACTTACTCAAAAAGGTATGGTAAATAAATAAAAATATAAATAAACTAGACGCATGGTAAATAAATAAAACCTCTTTCTATATTTAGTCCATAACCCTCATTCTATTTATGAAGGCTCAAGAAAGAGATTTTATTTAAGTGAATCCTATGGGGCAAATACCATATTTGTAAAAGAGATATGGTAAATTAATAAAAATATAAATAAGCTAGAGGTATGGTAAACAAATAAGACAATTTTTTATATTTACTCCATAAGTCACCTTGTATTTGAATGGTATGGTAAATTAATAAAAATATAAATAAACGAGAGGTATGGTAAAAAAATAAAACATTTTTTTATATTTACTCCATAAGTCACCTTATATTTGTACTATGGGACAAATACCATGGACTAGATTGTTATTAATACCATGCAAAAAAACATTATTAACCCTAATATTAGTATTAATAAAAATAAAAATGGCACATGGTATTGACCCATGGTATTCACCAAAATGGCACATGGTATTGACCCATGGTATTCACTTGGAATGTAGCCTATTTAAATGGGGGAATTAAACCAGCATAGATCCATCTTTACTCTGGATCTACTAACCCCTGAGAGGTATCAAATATCATGATATGCAAACTAGCATAGAGTGAAAAAATATTTGATCCGATCAAGAGTAAAAATGGATGTTGTAATTTAATGTATGTTAAACATTTTAGCTGGTTAAAATAAAAAATAAAATAAAAATCAACTATTAATTTTATTAATTTTTATAAATTTAGTAATTTTTAAGCTCTAGGTTTATGATAACCCATGGTATTGACCCATGGTATTCATGTGAGCATAGACTATTTAAAGGGGAAATTCTATCTTAGATCCATCTTAATTCTGGGTCTACCAAGTGCTCAGAGGGATAAATAGATTTCATCCCCCTAAGAGTGGTAGATGTGGAGTGAAGATGGATATAGGTTGGTTTTTATGATAATGAAGATATTAAATAGACTTAGGAAATTATATTGTAAAAACATCTTAAGGTGAATGGTTAAAGCATAGACATTGGACAAGTATATTTGTATACTTCTGTTTTAAACTGAAACAAATCTAGGGCTAAAAGGAATGGATTGATTGCACTAGTCATCCTTCTATAACTTTCCAACATATGCTGGAGTAAACAGATTGTAATTTGGGTAATTTTTCTAATTACAAACGGGAACATACTTGTGTATTGGCAGGGTGGTTACGAGGTCCCTAGAAGTGGAGTAAACAGATTGCAATTTGGGTAATTTTTCTAATTGCAAATAGGAACATACTTGTCTATTGGCAGGGTGGTTATGAGGTCCCTGGAAGTGATGAATTTGAATTTTTCTTGGTTTTATATATAGTATTAGGTGTTTTCTCATGCTTTTTGTGAATGGCACGGGTGAATTTTATCCTACACCCACTAGGTTATCGATATGTAGTTTCGGTAATTTTGATTTCAAAAGATATTTTAAAGAAATGCAGTGATTTCATTTATGTATTCAATAAACACAAGATTTTATAATTGAGTAAAATATTCGCCATGTCTGGTGAGAGATTCGCCAAAAAATTATATATACATATCATATTATTGATAAAATCGCCTTCCATTTTTCCTATATACCATGGAGATTCGCCCATTTATTATACATGTAAATTTAGGGGGGGTTCTTAAAATTTTCCCTCAGCATGGGTCTTCCCATCCACTCCCAAGTTTGCATCGGTAGGACATCCACGTCTAACCCTAGATCCAAAATAACCTAATCCATTTCATATTCTCCTATCTACGTGGCCTGTCTCATCTCTCACCCTATCCTTTCGTTATGCTTACCAATCTTTCGTATCACGCACGGTTCACAACTTTTCTATCACGTAGCAGCTTCATGCAAGTCTCTACAAAGGTCATAAGCATAGAAGGGTGCAATTCTTGATCAGTCTTATCCTTGCTCCCTAAGGTGGAGGCCTCAACAAAGCTCTTATTTGCTTCCATGAACATTCTGCGTGCGCGCTCTAAGTCAAACTGAGCCTCCTTCACTGGAGCTTTGTGAACCCATGTGCTATCTTCAGTTTCTTTCCCCTTATCATACCCTATTGAAATTCCACTTTGGAGCACTATATTCACATTCAGATCCTCTTTGTGAGGCTCAGACCTCATTAACTGTAGGTTTTGAGTTGGCTGAGGTGGTAGCGCCCCTTTGTCACATATCCTTGCTATCAGTAGAGGACAGTCTTATGTCTCATTATCAAACAAAGTAAAGTATTTGCATGATGGTCGCGTAGGGTTAGTTCATTCACAGGCATAGTGTCTTGGTCCTCTACAATTTTAGCAAATTAGTTATCCTCAACCTCTGCCAGGTTTTCCTCCACCTCGGCCTCGTCCACGCAGTAAAAGCCTATTCGTGCCATCCGTGCACTCTGGTCAAGGGGGCACATTTATGCTTGAACCCTATAGGTAGGTGTTTTGTCCATCATCAAATCATAACTTCTACAGTTGCACTCATCAGGCCTTACTGACCTACAGAAGTTGCAAAACAGTTGATGTGGTGTTTGTACAAACTTCTGCAGCAAATGACACTTATCCGTCGTATGTTTCCCTGCTACCTGACATATAGTGTATCACAACGTAGGCCCTGCACTTAGTCCTACTTGGTCTTCCGGCCTCAGAGGCATCGGCCCTACCCCTACAATATAGTTTGCAAAGAATGAGCAGTGGTCTTTGTCATGCCCCTAACCTTTGCATTTTAGGCACCATACTTCTTCGCACACCTCCAGTTGAATTGTTCTGTCCTACTTCAAACTTTGCATTTCATGGCAAGGATTTTGCAACTGCACATGAATCTACTGAACCGCTAGATTTAGATCTTGCATTGGTGTTTCTTACAGTCTCATTGCAATCTCTAAGGCCTTTGCCTAAGTTGTAATCTTTTGTTGTGATAGCGCAACCCTTTGGTGTGGTAGGAGTGAAGCCATGAACTATTCGTAGTGTTGTCCATCTATTAAGTTAATATCAGCTTCACGGATTTTACACTTCAACCTCTGATCCAATTCCCAAGGTGTTTCACTTGGTTTCATCGCAATTTCCTTGAACCCCACAATCAACTATGCCTTGGATTTAGGCCTACTGAATTCTTTATTCAGCACGGTCTGGATATCTGCCACTCGAGTGTTTGGGTTATCACTAGAGTACTTGATGTAACAGGTTAGTGCACGATCCTACAAAGCACTAACCATTTTTTCCTTCTTCATGTGATCATTTGTAATGCCCTGAGCTTCCCATACAGCTTTCACGACGAACCAAAACTAGTTTGGGTCCTCATTTCCCAAGCCTTTAAACAAAGGCAGCTTCACTAAATTTGCCATGTTGAACTGCGGTGGAGTTGGTGGTGGTATTGGTGAAGTAGTAGGTGATGGTCATGAAGTTGGAGGTGGTGTGGGTGGAGGTGGAAGTCCTGGGAATCCTTGCCTTATTAACTGAATTACACTTCGTGAAGAAGCATGCTTTACTCTCTCCATCACCCAATGGAGGTGAAACCAATGGACTATATTCATGACCCTTTCTTCCTTCATTCCTGTAAGTCTTTCTGCTTCATGTAGCTCCGAACATCAAGGTAGTTGCATAACTCATTTTTCGCACAATAACATCTTAATCCAGGTATTCAAAGACTTCCAGTACTTACCTCACGGACCCTTGAAAAAGTGTTGCTCCGCCTCACTGTAACTAACTGAGGTATCGACCATGAATTTAGTCACAAATCCTCCTATGATGCAATCAAGCCAATGATAGACATCATGGGTGATCTTATCCTCAAAGGTTTCCAGTCTCTGTACTAACTCCAGGGTCCAGACAATAGGAACATCACGTCTCCACCTTCCTTGGCTATCTGCTAGCTTCGTGATCCATTCGTATAACTCCACTGGAAAGGAATAGAAAAAGATCTCATGAATTTTTGTATACATGTACCTATCCAGTGGTTGCTCCTTTGTCGGCCGTGGATTTCTGTTCTCCTGCAACGGGAATTTCTAGATCTTCTTGTCCAACCAGTCTTCGATCTCTTTCTTAGTTGGATTCCAGTGATATGACATCACTCATCTCTTATGCAGATTCTAGTCTCAGCAACAAACCATTTGTTGGCTGCTTGGGGCCTGACCCAGGTTCAACATTAGTTAGAAAAAATATGCCTACACTACTAGCCCTTTCGGCATCAGCCCGCGGGGTGCGGATCGAAGTCTCACCCAAAGTAGTATGGGGGGATGATGGAACCAAGTTTCCGCACCCAGAGATGGTCATGATGTCACTTTATACCCTCTGTTCCTAATTTCACGCAAGTCACTAGGCTTTAGGGCTTTGTCAGTCTTGCCCTTTATTCCATCCTTCAGTACCTCCATTAAGGGGTACGATTGACATTTGCACAGCCTTAACCTACGATCCAGGTACTTTTGTGCTACTATAACAACAGACTATATAGGTTCCCTAGCTATCTTAAGTGTACTACTTGTCTTACTAAATGATCATAGTTAGTGTCATGTAAACAGATATTCCTATTTGTGTTTGATTAACTAATATAGTCACATACATTCGCGCATCAAATGAACATTGTAAATTAAACCAAAAACGCAATATAACCGGATGCATTAACAAGAAATAGAAACACAGAATTTGCAAAATACTTCTATTTATTGATATCTTCAAATTATTACAGACTCTATCCGCCCTACGCACACAGTTGTAGGGGTCCTCTTACTCAGCTATGGACTTCCACCCTAGGCCTATGCGCACTCAGCTGAAGAGCTTCTACCTATGCTAAGACATGAAACACTTAGACTTCTCCACCAAGACTCCAATCCTTGTCTTCTACTACCCAAACTTAAGACTACTTAGAGCTTACTTACTTAGCTCATACAATCCCATGGTCCGTGGACCATTGATGGATCTTTAAAACCGACATTACCCTTTACAAAATAAGGGCGAACAACCCTTCATGACTCATGACACCTTTGTGCTTAGTGACCACAAAATGTGGAGAATTTAAAACTTTATTACAAAATTGACCCAAAACATGGGCTTTTAGCCCCAAAATATGTCCTTGGGGAATCTCGTTCCCAACGTTATCAGTAGAAGAGATGTAAATTTTGTTGAAAATATATTGGCCTACAAGCCTAGTTAAGCAGATGTGCCACCTCTCTCTATCCTTTCTACTTCTGAAAATATTTCTTCTTCAGTTGATGACAGCAAGGATGACAATCCTCCCCCACCTTCTTAGCATCCTCCTTCAGCTCCTCAACTTCCAAAATTGTGTAGAAATTCCCACTGTAGATCAACATATTATGCAATATACTAAAAAGCAATATAAGATCTACTTCTACAAACAATTATGTGGAAGCTTAATCGAATTGCGCAAGATCAATTGAACACATATAACTGATAAGGAGAAATCAGTCACACATAACACAAAAGAAATATCCCTAGGAAAGCCTCAGCCTAAAACCCCAATATCTATATTATCATACAAGTGGAAATATAGTCTGGATTACAAAAGGAATCAGCTCGCAAGCTATCCTGCTCTCTCTGTAATTCCTCTGCTGCTCATAGACAGTCCAAGGCCTCTCTCAAACCTTCTCCTCTTCGCTCCAAGCCTCATATTTCTTTGCACAATTTTCCTTGGGGTCCAATGCAGCCACATGTGTGAATTGACCTCTTCACACACTCACTAACCTCTGATCTAACTGCACAATCCTGAAGGAGATAAATCCTTCTCCATGGATGATCTTCCTTTATAGGTAACATCCATCCAACTGATTACATTGTCCCTCCTCTGATCTCAACTGGGTCTCTGTCTGAACTGACATGCATGAGTTATTCATGAGAGAATATTCAGTTATCTGAAGTGTAGCAGTTATATGCAAGCATGCATTAAGTAATTGAACTTACATTAATTTAAAAAAACTATTTAAATCAATCTAACTGGACTTGACTCAGTGAACTGAGTCAACTAATTACAACTCAAATTAGAACTCATCCTTATCTCTTTAACTAATGGACAAATTCCTCAATTAATAGAGAAATTATTGCATGTCCTCACATAGACTTCATGTTTGATTTTTCACAACTAATTAACTCATCGTGAAATAATTAATTTATTTTCAAACAGCTATTAAGTTCAAATTTGAATTTTACTTCCTATTTTAGTCTAGGGACTGACTAAAATTGGAATCCATCCCGAACTGCTAAAAATTGAATGCTATTTTTGGCACTTCCATTTTTCATTCCCTATTGCTTAATCCAGCACTGGTACCCAAAATGCTATTTATAGCAGTGCTATTTTTAGCATTTCTTGTTGCCATTTTCAACACTCCCTCTCAACAAGAATTTCTTGTTGCCATTTTCAACACTCCCTCTCAACAAGAAAGGCATTCAACTCAAACCCGATCCTGTACCTTTGGAATGTTCTGCATGTAACACTTCTACCAGGTGTGGTTGCTCCAACAACTCTAAAAACAAAAAAATGCCCAACTGACCTCTCTGTTGGGCTAGAAACATACTTTGATGCTGAAGCTTCATCTGCGACTGACAACTGCTCCCTCTCTGACCTTTGAGCTGCTGCAACACTCCATGAATCTCGCATCGTTGCACACCTGTCTGTGCCATCTTGCACTGGTGCAACATTCCTGTGCCTCTCGCATTGTTAAACACTGGTAGCTCTACACAGTCCTAGGACTCCTACACTGTAGCTCTCTCTACCACTTCATCCGCATCTGTCTCTACCCAATTAGCCAGTCCTGCTACTCCTTGTTGGGGATCCTGTAGCAAAGTTGAATCAAAGAGGTTGTGTACCTCAAGGATCCTGCCCCTATTCTAGCCTTCTTGGGACGATCACTCCACATCGCCCCACCTCCTACCTGGAGGTATGGATGCATGTGATCCTTATGCCCACCTGGCCCGAAATTCCCCCTACTGGATGTCTCTGCATGAGTAGATGTCTCTACTTTGTCTCTTCTTGGCTTCCCAGTTGTGGCTACTCCACAACCTCTTGAAACTGCTTCACCAATCGTGGCTCCTCCACAATCGTTTGAGACTTCTTCTGGCGCTGCATGTTGAGAGGTAATGTACTCTCCCTCTCAACCACCAAGTCTCCATCAGTTGCCTTGCTCCTCAATGCTTTGCATGCACCTTCAACCTCAAGAGCATACAGGTTCTTGACCCGTGAACCGATCTGCTTCACCTGTCTAGTGATGATGTGTCTAAGGAAAACCTTTCCCTTACTGAAGACTACATCATAGCCTCTATCTTCCAGTATCGTGATTAACACCAAATTTCTCCTCAGTTCTAGTACATACTTGACATCAGTCAAGGTAATGCAAGCTCCATGCTCCCTCTGAAAAATAACCGTGCCTACACCTGAGACACTATACTTTTCATCATTACCCATCACTATGAGTATCAAGAGATCTTTTTCCTCCAAAGTACTGAACAAACTCTTGTCGCCGGTCATGTGGAAAGAAGCTCCACTGTCAAGAAACAAACCACTTCCCACCATGGATGAAACCATGCATGCGAACAATGTGAAATCCAACTTGAACTATGAGGCCAGTGCCTCACCTTCTGATCCTCCCACAAATCCCTTCTTGGATATCCTCAGTGGAAAATTTGTATCAAAATGGCCCACCTCATGACAACGAAAGCATCGTACTTTTGATTTGTAAAACTTCTTCCCACCTTGGGAAGAACTCGATTGGGAAAAAGAATCCTTCTCCTTCCCCTTCTTTGCCTTAATCGCTAAGGCACAGTTTTCTTCATCCTCCATGGATGAAGGACCATCTCTAGTGCTTCTTCTTATCTCCTCTTGCATCAGATCCGACCAAAGTCATTCCCAATCTGGCAGTTTCTCTCTTCCACTAACGGAGTCCTGGTAGCTATGCCAGCTCTTAGGAAGGCTGATGAGTACAAGACTCACCATATCATCTTCAGTTGTTGTGATCCCTACACTTCCAAGCTCATCCCTACATGTGGTGAGCATGTTCAGATATGTAGAGATCGTGTCGCCATTTTCACACTTGATCTTCTAAAGATTGTCTTTCAATGTTAGCTTCCTCTGATCACTACTATTCTGATATAGATCTTTCAATGTTTTCCACATTGAAAACGGTGTCTCATTCCCATGGAGGCTCAAGACAATGTTGTCTCAAACTCCCTCTAGAAGGATTCTCCTTGCTATAGCCACACATTTCTTCCATTCCGCTAGTTGAGTAGCATTAGTCGGCTTGGGGACTTCTTGATCAATGAAGTCCTTTAGAGTGTTATCCTCTAATACTTCCTCCATGCGATCCTTCCAGGCTATATAATTCGAGTTTCCATCAAGGGCATACTCGAGTCTTAAACCACTAAATGCCATAGGTGAAATAGAGATGTGATATGAACTCGATTTCTATATTCAGGAACCAAACTTCAAACTTCTCCCTTCTTGTATAATGTTCTTCCTTGATCACCTTTGCTCCATTTCCATGTAGAAATTCTCATTAATTCCCATTGTAGATCAACAAATTATGCAATATACTAAAACAAAATACAAGATCTATTTCTACAAACAATTATGCAGAAGCTTAATTGAATTGAGCAAGATCAATTGAACACATATAACTGATAAGGAGAAATCAATCACACATAACACATAAGAAATAACCTGGGGAAAGCCTCAACCTAAAACCCCAATCTCTGTATCATCATACAAGTGGAAATATAGTCTGGATTACAAAAAGAATCAACTCACAAGCTATCATGCTCTCTCTGCAATCCCTCTGCTGCTCATAGACAGTCAAAGGCCTCTCTCAAACCTTCTCCTCTTCCCTCCAAGCCTCCTATTTCTTTGCACAATTTTCCTTGGGGTCTAGTGTAACCACATGTGTGAATTGGCCTCTTCACACACTGACTAACCTCTGATCTAATTGCACAATCCTGAAGGATATAAATCCTTCTCCATCGATGAGCTTCCTTTATAGGAAAAATCCATCGAACTGACAGTACATTGTCCCTCCTCTGATCTCAACTGGGTCTCTGTCTGAACTGACATGCATGAGTTATTCATGAGAGAATATTCAGTTATCTGAAATGCAACAGTTATATGCAAGCATGCATTAACTAACTGAACTTACATTTATTTAAACAAATTGTTTAAATCAATCTAACTGGACTTGAATCAGTTAACTGAGCCAACTAATTACAACTCAAATTAGAACTCATCCTTATCTCTTTAACTGATGGATAAATTTCTCAATTAATAGAGAAACTGTTGCATGTCCTTAGATAGACTTCAGGTTTGATTTTTCACAACTAATTAACTCATGGTGAATTAATTAATTTAGTTTCAAACATCTATTAAGTTCAAATTCAAATTTTACTTCCTATTTTAGTCTAGGGATTGACTAAAATTGGAATCCATCCCGAACTACTAAAAATAGAATGCTATTTTTAACACTTCCATTTTTCATTCCCTGTTGCTCAATCCAGCACTGGTACCCAAACTGTTATTTATAGCAGTGCTATTTTTAGCATTTCTTGTTGCCATTTTCAATAAATTGGTTTGTGCTACTCGGGATGCAGTGGGTGCTTTTACAGGTGATCCTACAGATCAACAATGTACATGTTCTCTGTTGAATAGAACCTCTTCTTTGCTGGCTCAAGATTCAACAAATTATGATCGTGACACCTTTTCATAAGCTTCAGGCCATCCAGATTGGGATGGAGCTATGAATGAACAATATCGTTCATTATTGTCAAATGATACATGGGATCTTGTTCCTCTTGCAAAGGGACGAAAACTTGTTAGATGCAAATGGGTTTACATAACCAAGTTTGGATGAAATAGAAAAGTTGACAAACATAAATCTCGTCTTGTTGCTAAGGATTTTTCACAAGTTGAAGGCATTGACTATACTAAAACCTTCTTCCATGTTGCCAAAATGAACTCTATTTGCCTTGTTATTTCCCTTGTTACCTCTTTCAAATGGGAAGTCCATCAGATGCATGTTAAATATGCCTTCTTGCATGGGGACTTGCATGAACAAATCTATATGGAACAACCTCATGGCTTTATACAAACAAACTCCAGTGTTGTATGTCAACTTAAGAAATCCATTTCTGGTCTCAAGCAAGCCCCTCAGGTTTGGTATGCCAAAATAGATAGCTTTATTTTAGATACTAGCTTTTCTAGGTGTCATTCTGACAACACTGTCTACACCAAGAAAGTGGGTAAGTCTCTTATCATTCTTTTTCTTTATGTTGATGATCTTATCCTTACTAGTAGTGATCCCATCCTTATAAACCATGTGAAGTCTAGCCTTAAAAAGTAGTTTGAAATGACATACTTAGGACACTTGCATTATTTTCTTGGTCTTCAAGTCTTGCAATCCAAGGAAGGTATTTCCCTTTCCTAGTCCAAGTATGTGTGTGATCTTCTACGCCACTTGCACATGGAAGACTGTAAGTCAGCCCCTTCTCCCTTCTAGTCTAGAGTCAAACTTTCAGACACTTGTACTTCCCTTGAAGTTGATGCTACCTTATGTCGTTAACTTGTACGGAAACTTTTGTATCTAACCCATACCCGTCCTGACCTTTCCTTTGTTGTTGTCCTTATTGCTCGGTTTATGCAAAACCCACATGAAAGTCATTGGAAAACATCTAAAAGAATACTTTGTTATGTTCGAGGTACAATTCTGTTGGAGCATTCAGTGTAGCTAAACAAAATACAAGCAACAATAGACTAACACATCATAAAAGAGACATAGGGTTTAACATGGTTCACCCAACCATTCTGGGCTACGTCCACCAAACATAGGCATCGACAATCTTATTATTAAACAAAAGATTACATTACAATTCAATTCCTCACAAACTCTCACTCTCTCCACCCAATCCGTCTGGACACCTGTTTTATAGCTAAGAGCATCTAACTGCCTCATAAATCCTCCTACAACAAATATAGGATGCATTAACTCACTCCCAACAAAATAGAGCTAATATAGCAACCAAATCAGGTTGTTGTCACCTACTGAGATTTTTGCCTATTTTATTAAAAACAGAAAATCTCAACAATCTCCACCTTGACAACAATTAGCCTGATGCCCTATTTCTTTATTATTTATTTTTTTTGCAAGCCAAGAGAAGCCAAACACCAACGCAACTTCTCCAACAAAACTGGTTTTGTGAACATGTCTGCACAGTTTTCCTTTGCATGCACCTTTTCAAGAGAGACTCCCCTTTCAGTGATAACCTGTCTTACAAAATGGTACTTAATTGGAATATGCTTTGATTTACTGTGATAGGCCGGATTCTTAGCCAAATGTATTGCACTTTGACTATCACAAAGTAACCTGATGTTTTCCTGTAACCTACCAAACTCACCAAGCAAACCTTTCAACCAAACCACCTCTTTGCAAGCATGCGAAGCAACAATGTATTCTGCTTCAGTAGTGGATAAAGCAACAACGTTTTGTAGCTTTGACATCCAGCTAATAGCTCCACCTGCAAGAGTAAAGACATACCCTAAAGTTGACCTTCTCTTATCCAAATCACCTGCAAAATCAAAATCAACATACCCACAAACAGATTCACTACTCTTATTGTAAGTAATACAATAACTACTTGTGCCTCTCAAATATCGAAGCACCCATTTCACTGCTGTCCAGTGTTCTTTACCCAGATTTTCCATATACCTGCTGACAACCCCAACTACATGTGAAATATCTGGTCGAGTACAAATCGTCACATACATCAAACATCCTACTACATTGGCATATGGAATTCGAGACATATAATCCTTTTCTTCATCTGTATTAGGACATAAACTGGAAGAAAGCTTAAAATGGGAAGCTAAAGGGACTGACACAGGCTTCACATTGTTCATACCAAACCTCACAAGTATTTTCTCAATATAGTTTTGTTGTGTTAGCCACAGCTTACCATTGCTTCTATCTTTGAAAATCTCCATGCCCAAAATCTGTCTTGCTGCTCCTAGATCTTTCATATCAAATGTTCTTGCCATTTGAGTCTTTAACCTGTTGATTTCGTCAATGCTTTTGCTTGCTAAAGGCATATCGTCTACATACAACACTAAGATAATGAACATGCCATTATTTAACTGCTTAAAGTAAACACAATGATCATATTCACTTCTTATATATTTTTGACTCAACATGAAAGAATCAAATTTCTTGTACCACTGTCGAGGCGACTGCTTCAGACCATACAATGACTTCTTGAGCCTGCAGACAAATTTCTTATTGTGATGCTGAACAAACCCTTCCGGTTGTTCCATATAAATTTCCACATCTAAATCACCATGTAAAAACGCAGTCTTAACATCTAGTTGCTGTAATTCTAAATCAAGCGAAGCAACTAACGCTAACACAATTCTAATTGAAACAATTTTAACAATTGGTGAAAATATCTCATGAAAGTCTATGCTAGCTTTTTGAGAAAACCCTTTTGCAACCAGCCTTGCTTTGTATCTGTCCTCTGAATCATTCACACCCCGTTTCACCTTGAAAACCCATTTACATCCCACAGTTTTCCTGCCTTTCAGAAGTTCAACCAGATCCCATGTGCCATTCTTACCTAAGGCCATCATTTCTTCCTTCATGGCTGCTTTCCATTTTTCACTCTTAGAACCTTCTATAGCTTCCTGATAACGCAAAGGTTCATCATCATTAGCGGTCAAACAAACTGAAGTAACATAATCATCATACCTTCTCAGAGGGCGTTTGATCCTTGTAGACCTCCTTAAGGATGTTTTTGGTGCTTCCAGAATTGGCTGACTACCATTTGTAGGAACTTATTCATGCTCACCATTTGAGACCTGTTCATGACCTACATCTGAACCCTGTTCATAATCTGATTCTGAAACCTGTTCATGACTAGAATCTAAACTATGGTCATCATGATTATCATCAGAAGTGTTGTCAAACTGAATGTGCTGAAAATCAGATACATCATCCTGTTTCAATTTGTTATCTACATCTAACTATACAAGAGAGGATTCATCAAACTTTACATCTCTGTTGATGATGATTTTGCGGGTAGTAGGATCCCACAATCTAAATCCCTTTGTTCCATCACCATACCCAACAAAGATATACCTTTTTGATTTTGGATCTAATTTAGTTCGCTGATGTTTAGGCACTAGAGCATATGCATCACAACCAAACACTCTGAGTTTAGAATAAACACAAGGGTATCCTTTCCATACCTCTTAAGGAATCTTGCAACCTATCGCTATCGATGCCGATCGATTTATCACATAACAAGCTGTAGCCACTGCTTCTGTCCACAACTCCTTCTACAAACCAGCATTACTCAGCATACGCCTTGCTCTCTCCAAAAGAGTCCTGTTCATGCGTTCAACAACTCCATTTTGCTGAGGAGTATAAACAGTAGTCTTATGTCTCCCGATCCCTGCATCCTTGCAATAGTTGTCAAACTCCTTGGAAGTAAACTCACCACCATTGTCAGTTCTTAAACATTTTATAGTTCTACCAGTGATGTTTTCTACCAATGCTCTAAACTGCTTGAAAACTGTAAAAACAACAGACTTCCTTTTCAACATGTAGATCCACACTTTCCTAGAAAAGTCATCAATAAACGATACAAAATACGACGAGCCACCATACGAGGTTGTAGGTGCTAGACTCCAAACATCTGAATGGATATAATCAAGTATTCCTTTACTAGTATGTTTTCCTGTTTTAAACTTTTGTTTACTTTATTTACCAAACAGACAATGTTTACAGAAATCTAACTTTCTAGATCTTAGATTAGGAAGTAACTTGCGATCAGCCAAAATCTTTAACCCTCTTTCGCTCATATGGCCCAACCTCTGATGCCATAGGCGAATGGAACTACTGTCATGTTCAGACACGGTAGACACATGAACTGACCCTATTCTTCCTTCTAACTGAAACATATTTCCTACTTTCTTAGCTTTCATTACTAGTAAAATACCTTTGTAAATTTTCATTACTCCACCTTGAATGACAGTCTTATATCCATTTGTATCAAGTTTCCCCAATGAAATTAGGTTTTTTCTTAAATCTAGTACATGTCTTACATTAGTTAACATTTTGGTTGTCCCATCAAACATTTGCAGATGTATACTCCCTATTCCCACAATATTAGATGTGACATCATTACCCATGTACACGACTCCATCATTCACTGATCTATATGTCTTAAACCAGTCTCTATGAATGCACATGTGGTTTGATGCACCGGAATCTAACAAACAATGTTGATCATGATTTGACAAATTAACTGATAAGACTTCGTCACTCATACTTGAACCAGATGATGAACCTGTATCAGTCGTGTTCGCTTCCTTCTTTTCTGTCGATGAAGCTTCTTTAGAAGTTTGTTGTCGCTTCCAGCAATCCTTCTTCAAATGCCCTGATTTGCCGCAGAACCAGCACTTTACTTTACTCTTCTTCCCCTTGGACTTTGAACGCGAATCGCTGCGCTTACCAAAGTGTCTTTCTCTAGAACGATCTCTAGCCATCATTGCCTATGATGTAGAGGTGTCAGCATTCGACCGCTTCCTGGTCTCCTTGAACAACAAAGCTCCGATGACATCATCAAATTCAATGGTTTCGGATGAAATAAGACTTATAGAAGTAACAAAATGATCCCATGACTCAGGCAACGAGCACAATAAAGTTATGGCTTTATCCTCAGCTTCAAGTTTTACTTCTATGCTTTCTAATTGTACCATTAGAGTATTAAAAACATTCAAATGATCAGTAATGGAAGTACCTTCCTTCATTCGCAAACTGTATAGCTGCCGCTTCAGGAGAATTCGATTTGTCAAGGATTTTGTCATATACAGCTTCTCCAACTTCGTCCACAAACCAGCTGCAGTATTCTCTGACACGATGTTAAATAAAACATTATCATCCAAACACAATCGAATTCCGCTCAAGGCTCTTCCATCCAATTCATTCCACTCATCATCTGTCACGGGGTAAGGCAGTTTGGATCTGCCCAACAATGCCTTCACCATGCCTTGTTGTACCAGCAGATCATGCATCTTTACCTTCCAGATCTCGAAATTATTTTTGCCATTAAATTTCTCGATTTCAAATCGGGCACTCTGAGTTTTCGCCATCTCATTTAAAAAATCAAAGAATCTCCAATTCCAACTTTAAAAAAAAGTTAATCTATAACAAATGCCAATGCTTTATTGTATAATGCTTTTATTCTATAATAAAAACAAACAAACCCCTTTGTTGTCTTTTAACCAAAAAATCCCGCGCCGGAAGCAAATACACACGCACCAGAAAGGGACTTGGCGCTTGCTAAAGAACAGAAGATCCGCGCCAATGAAAAATCGGTGCAAGGCAAAAAACTTGGCGCGATTATCACCTTCGGATCCGCGCTAATGAGGAAATGGGCGCATTGGCGCACTTAATAAACTCGTTTCCGCGCCTTTTTGTTGGTTGGCACTACTGTTGTGGAATAACCCACGCCAATCCCAAAACTGAGAAAAAAAAAAAACAAAACGCATCTACGCATCTGGCATTACGCTCATGAATTTTTCCTGCGCTGGCTGAAAAAACTCCACCGGTTAACGCTAGCAGTTAAGCTTCCAACGTAGCAATAATCAAACTCCTTATCCGCGCTGCAAAGTTAAGTTTAGAGTGGCATGTGCGTGCAGGTTCCAACCACGTCGGTTTGGGTT
This sequence comes from Pinus tabuliformis, assembly GCA_031772625.1. Classification (NCBI taxonomy): domain Eukaryota; kingdom Viridiplantae; phylum Streptophyta; class Pinopsida; order Pinales; family Pinaceae; genus Pinus; species Pinus tabuliformis. Next base: position 1,317,874,596 of record CM062816.1, on the reverse strand, counting down.
AATGGCCACGCTGCACCGTTATGGTATTACGCTTCCCACTATTGCAGCGAGTTACTTCACCCATGCAGCAACGGTGTCACTCCTATCCATGCAGCAATGTATAATTCAAAGCGGTCACATATGCTTTAAACCTCCATGCAGATCCAAATGAGCCACGGTATTAATGTGTTAAACAATCCACCGTATTAAATTGCGCTGCTGAACTGCACCAGCACAACCACACCGGTTTTCATACATAGCCAGAGCCTCCAACAACATGCCACGCCTGTTTCAAAGCCACCTGGTCCAACAGGCCACGCCTCCAACACGCTCTCATACCAATTGTTGGAGCATTCAGTGTAGCTAAACAAAATACAAGCAACAGTAGACTAACATATCATAAAAGAGACACAGGGTTTAACATGGTTCATCCAACCATTCTGGGCTACGTCCACCAAACATAGGCATCGACAATCTTATTATTAAACAGGAGATTACATTACATTTCAGTTCCTCACAAACTCTCACGCTCTCCACCCAATCCGTCTGGACACCTGTTTTATAGTTAAGAGGATCTAACTGCCTCATAAATCCTCCTACAGCAAATATAGGATGCATTAACTCACTCCCAACAAAATAGAGCTAATATAGCAACCAAATTAGATTGTTGTCAACTACTAAGATTTTTGCCTATTTTATTAAAAACATAAAATCTCAACAAATTCAATTTGGGATTCATTACAGTGCAGAAGAATCTCCTCGATTAGTTGGTTTCACTGATTCTGATTGGGCTGGTGACCTTCATGATCAAAAGTCTACTCCAGGGTATGTGTTCACTCTTGGTTCTAGACCTATTACATGAGCTTGTAAGAAAAAAAGTGTCATTTGTCTTTCTTCAACAGAAGCAGAGTATCGTGGTGTCGTAGAAGCTAGTAAGGAAACCGTGTGGCTTCGTCAGATCCTGTTATAGTTTGGCTTTCAGTAGCAACATCCGACTACACTTTGGTGTGATAATCAAAGTGTCATTCAACTATGCAAAGATCCAATCCAACATCAGCATAAAAAACACATTGAACTACACATAAACTTCATTAAAAAGCTCATTCATGACCATATTCTTGAAGTGAAATATTGTTCAATAGATGATCAAGTTGCAAACATCTTTACAAAGGCTCTCACAGAGGCTAAGCTTACTAAACTTCAATTTATGGTTGGAGCTTAGGAAGTTGTCACTAAGGGGGGATAGTCTCTAATGCCTCCTTCCTCCTCCTATTATGTCATATTTGTACATCCTTCAATCCTATCCCAAGTTGTTCTTAACGAGGGATGTTAGGATATTCCGACACATAGGAAATAATTAAGTATAACTTGGTCTAGTGTAGAGTTAGGTAAAGTGTGTTTCTTTAATATGTACTTTTGTAACTTACAATCTGATGGTCACGATATGTTTTAGACATGAAGTGATTTGACGGTTCATTCTCTCCACAGTATTATCGACACTTGATCCGTGGCTTAACACCCGATTAGTCGATGATCACTATTTAAAGAGCATGGAGGGTAATACTGTGGATAGAAGTTGCCACGTTGGCTCAAGCCATGGATTGTTTCCCACTTTAAGGGTTTTAACCACGCCAAGAATACTGGTGTACTGATCTGTGATCTATTTGTGAGTGGTGTCCTTTGGTGTTCTATGTGAGGAACTTACCCTGTAAATTCCTAGATATTTGTTGAATTTGTAAATGTGAGAATTTGAAAATTTTCACCATAGAAAATTTGTAGACTTATATTTAAATATTTATGCATTCCATTCACAATAATAAAGACTTATATTTAAATATATATGCATTCCATTCACAATAATAAAAAAAGAAATGAACAGTTTTAATTAAAAAAAATGAATAAAAATCTATTTATTGAATGATTTTTTTTTAAATAATGAAATTATCAACTTTAAAATATATATTTTAATTATTAATGCTAATTAATTCGTTTTTTAATTAAAAATAAATAATTTAATAATTTACAATTTTAACGTGAAATAATAAAATCAAAATTTCCTTTCTTTATTGATATTATATTAGTATTTTTATTTAATAAAATTTTCCATTAAATTTATATTAAAAATATTAATTTTATTTTTTAATTATTTTAATAATACATTAAAATAACAGATAATAAATTATTCTCATCTCTATATTACTCTACATTTATTTACACTTTTATGAACGTACACCCAAATACCAGTTATTCAAGCTAGGTTTTGTCTGAGTTTAGGCCAAACGGTCGATGCGACTACGTTCTAACGCCTTGTCGTCGAATCCAACGCATCCAAATTCTTGACCAATTTTAAGGAATGGGATTATTAAGTCCCTGGTTTATAGACAATGACGGCTTATCCATTAATTGAAAGCATCGAAATTGTTGATCAATTTTAAGGAAATGTGATTATTAAGAGTGAATCTTTGCTAAACAATCACAATACATCATATATGGCTGAAGCAAACAGAATACATGCAGAATACATTAAATTTATATTAAGAATATTAATTTTATTTTTGTAATTATTTTAATACATTAAAATAACAGATAATAAATTATTCCCATCCCTATATTACTCTACATTTATTTACACTTTTATCAACTTTTATGAACGTACACCCAAATACCAGTTATTCAAGGTAGGTTTTGTCTGAGTTTAGGCCAAACGGTCGATGCGACTACGTTCTAACGCCTTGTCGTCGAATCCAACGCATCCAAATTCTTGACCAATTTTAAGGAAATGGGATTATTAAGTCCCTGGTTTATAGACAATGACGGCTTATCCATTAATTGAACGCATCGAAATTGTTGACCAATTTTAAATGTGATTACCAAGTGCATAGTTTTTTTTTTTTTCAGTGGGGGAGCGAATTCCCGCTGAATAATTATAATTTATAATACATCATATATTGCTGAAGTGTATATCATATATGGCTGAAGCGAGCAGAATACATGTAAAATACGTCAACATCGGAACGCATACATCATCATTGAATCAAATGCTGCTGCAGGAGCTGACAAGAATCGATCTTGGTCGGAGGGTGCAAAAGCCTACCGCCCCCATACATCATCATTGAATCAAATGCTGCTGCAGGAGCGGGCAGCAATCGATCCTGACGAGAGAGTGCGAAAGCCTACGGCCCCCACCAGCGCGTCATGCACTCAGGTGCTACCAAGTCCATAGTTTATAGAGAACGACGATTTAAAAGTTGTGGATCGACAAAGTTTGGTTTCTCTGACTTCAAAATTTCAATAAATGCTGGGTTTAGTTAGCTTCAAAATTTCTAAATTCAGACTGCAAACTTAAACGATAGGGACTATTGATCAGATTTGAAGAGCCAATTTTATTTTTATCCGGAAAGGTATATATTCACTTAACTCTTTAAAGATAAAATGTTATAAAACAATGTATTTTAAATAATTTTTTCATAAATAAATTGCAAAAATGAAATAATGTCTTAAATCTTTAAATTTTTAAATTACGACCAGTCATATTTTTGTGAAAATACTAAAATATTTATAAAATGTATTTAACTCAGATATATTTTAAGTTTATAAATTAAAATTAGCCTTATTCCAGCGAAGATACTAAGGTATTACTAAAATATATTTAACTAAGAAAACACAAGCATAAATAGCAACTAATAAGAAAACACAAGCATAAATAGTAACCAGTAAGGCATTGATTCAGGTCGATGTATAAAAAAGTCCATATTTAAGTGATATCTGTCAATTTAGGTGATATTTCATTCAATTTGGGTGAAACATGGCAACTGTGGATTATTTGTTCAAAATGGAGTAATCTCAATATTTATAATTGTACGAAGAAAATATATGATCAATGTTATGCTACAAATAAAATTTATGGGTGTAATCATATTTATAATTTAATCATAAATTTATGAGAAGTTCTGAAAATATAAATGCGAGTTTGGAAACAAAAATTGAGTTTAGGAAAAAAAAAATCTCCTATGGTTGAAGACCATCACAGTCTACTATATTAATAAATTATATTAATAAACCAAAAAAAATTAGGTTAATAAATTCAAAATAAAAAAATTTCAGTCGTTCTTTTTTCTTAAATTCCATCGGACATATCAGATCATCTTTCATTTCACTCATAAAGATTTAAATTTAGAAAAAAAAAACCAGAGGCCTATCAAAATATTAAACAAATATCATAAGATTTAAAACTAAAATTAAAATTAAAATAAAAAAATGACAAATTTACAAAAGCTAAAAACATGGAATACAGGTGTTTCGCAACTAAGCACACCCACTAACAATCTCTTTAGAGACAATCGCTTGATAATAAGAACCCATAGACACATTTACACAACCAAATTTCAATTATCCGAAAATAATAATTATTACAAATTTGTTTTTCAAAACAAAACAATGAACTACACAATTGAACTAGGAATTTTACTGAACAATATATAAATGATTTTTATCTCGTTATATATTGGTCATTTAAAATTATTGTTTATTTAAAAAAAAATTAAGTATAATAATATTTTTTAATTTGTATTACTTCATTACTTTATTTAATTGATTGCTTAATTAAGTCTTTGCTTATTTAGGCTCTGCACTCCTCTACATCACAGTTGTAGATCAATGACTCCGACTAAGCATATTCAAAACCGTTGTAGATCAATGACTCAGACGAAACATATTCAAAACGTATTCGCTTGACAATTAATCGTGGTAGTGTATCTAAACATTAAAAAAAATAAAAATAAAAATCAACCAGGCTTCATATGCCACGAAATCAAAATATATACGGGAACAATAGGTGTTACTATTTTCTTATTTAACTTTCAAATTTGAACATAGTTGCATGGGGCATCCTACAAAACACAATAGATAGAAATACATGATGGAATAAATATGTACGTTGAGATAATTCATTTTCTAGCTAATTTGTAGCCCAAGGAATTCATGTGGATACACCGACTATTACCTATCATGTGTTATCGTATGGTTCTTCTAAGATATAAATATTGTGGGTGGGTAAAAGTACACTCATTAGAATATTATTGTGGTTTAAAAATACTCACAATATTAAACCTTTAAAGGAACAAATTTTTGGGATGTAAAAGAATTTTGTATAGTAAAGTTTTAGAAACATTGAGAAGAAAGATAATAAAAGTGACACATTCTTAAATTCTAAAGCAATTTCGTAGAAAATTTCAATAACATTAAATTCACAAACTATTTTATGAATGAATCTGTCTTATTCCGTTTTAAAAAAAATTCAAATTCTAATAATATTAAATTGAGAAAATATTTTATGAATAAATTTTGCATTTTCAGTTTTCAAAAAAATATGCCATTTTAAAGTTTTAAACAAGTTTATTATCTTATTAAAGTCTATGTCTAAATATCAAAATTTGTACAAAATTTTTCACATTAATATTGGGAAACTTTTAACATCAATATTCCAATGAATTTCTATCAATTATATAAATCTTACTTTCAATATTTTCGACTTCCTTCCATATAGTGGCACCCCTTTTCACAGTAGCTCTTTCATTTGTGTTGTCAATTCTACATAATGTTGGCAATGATGTTAAATGATTACGTGTTATGTTGATTTCTAGACTGCCATTTTTGCACGATTGCTTGGAATGCAAATGCTGATAAGTGATGTGAAGTGCAAAGGATGATAAGTGATGTGAAGTGAAAAGAGCATAGACATTGATGTGAAGTGCAAAGGCTAATCATTGTTAACTATGATGATCATTATGGAAGTTGAACATTGTTAATTATGTAAATTGATTATCTTGATATATGGCATACAATTAAAAAGAAAAATGACACATGATATCTCTAGACATAAGCTGGAAAATCTATGCTTTTATTAAACAAAAATTCTCAAAGGAATTAATCTGTAGCTAGTACAAATCTGAAAAATGTAGCTAACACAAATATGAAAAGTTTTCAAGATTTGTCTTTTGCAATCATTGTTGTTGGGCTATATTATTTCAGCTCTATTTTATATTACAAAACTCTAATTTTTGGATTTGAAAATGAAGAGAAAAATTATGAACAACCTAAGAAGACCAAGAGACAACTCTTGATTTCGTTTTCCTGTATAGAATACAAACGGTCAATAAGTTATTTATATAAAATATACATTGTTAAATGAGAAAAGAACTTTTGGTGTTAAGGATTTTATATGAGAGGGTTCATGAGCAACATTCTGGCAACTTGAAGAAGATAAAAGTACCAGAAGAGGAGTAGAATTGAAGAAGAGAAATAGAGAAGATGAGAAACAAACTTGAGAGCTTAAATTAATATCAGGGAACCAGAAAACTCAAGAATTTGTATTGTGATTGGGAGATTGTAGTTTCCTTTAAAGTTGTAACTTGATAATGAATAGGTTGTAGCTTGTTGAGGTAGGAGCCTCCTGTGAGTTGTAGTATGCAGAAAATTTTGTGGGAGTTGGAGCTTCCTTGATGCAACAACGTCTTGTAGGTTGGAGCCTATAGAAAATTTGATGTAATAGGGTAGTCAAAGTTTGTTTTCACATCACGTTCCACCAAAAATTTGTTGTTTTCTCCCTTATGGGTTTCCACTTATATCTGGTGTCTTCAAGTATTTCTTATTGAATGTTGTGTGAATACTCTCAAATTCTGAATAAATATATATGAAAATGTCTCTCTCTGTTGCAAAAGAAACCATTAATAATTGAACATATAGATAATTCATTAACTGCATAAGAAGATAATAGAAAAAGGAAATTAAGTTGAGCCAAAAATTGGAAAGATACAATTACTGATTTACTCCCCTTGTCAGTAATTGCCAAGCATACATCACATAACTCCTAAAGAAACTATTATAGTACCTTGTGTGTCATAATGTGGACCAGAGTCAACACATATTTTGGGGTGTAAGAGAGTTTAAAATCACCAAAATCTAAGAAATCTTTCCTTTGATAGCCATCTTTTTTCTTTCTTTGATATGGGGTTTGTTGATGTTTCTATGGCTAGCCCTAGGTAGTGATGAGACTTCAATTTTAAATGACCTAATATTGGTGTTAGTAGTGCGTATTTTGTTATGCTTCTTGTGGATTCCCATATCATAAGAAGGGACATTTAACCCCCAAGTCTCTACTCAAAACAACAATCTAATAGTATACCAAGACCTATTCTTGGTTTAAATAATTCGGCTTAAAGAAACACAAATGCATGGATAGTCTACAAGTGAATGATATGACCTATAATAAAGTAAAATGTAAAGTGTAATTGAGTGAGATTTTTTTTTTTTTAATTTTAGTTGAGTGGACATAATGGTTTTTTACTATTAATTTTTTATTTAACACTTCATTACACCATTTCCCCATACTATATTGTAGAGTTTCTTTAGATGCAATAAATATGCATATAAAACATTTCTGGAATGTGATTAATGATTTTTAAACCTTTCAAAAAAACAACAACTAACATAAGTATTACTCAATGTGAGTAAGTTTATAATTGAATTTGAGTTCATTTTTAATTATCAATTGTGAATTTGTTTTCAAAAAAAAATTTTAAAGTTTAAATTTAAAAAATAAATTTTCCATTTAATAATATAAATATGCATATAAAACATTTTGAAATGTGATTAATGACTTTTAATCCTTTCAAAAAAACAACAACTAACATAAGTATTACTCAATGTGAGTAAGTTTATAATTGAATTTGAGTTCATTTTTAATTACCCATTTTGAATTTGTTTTCAAAATTAAATTTAAAGTTTAAATTTAAAAAATAAATTTTCCATTTAATAATAAAAATAGTTTATTTTTGTTAACTATAGGTAATGTGTATCAAAAAGTTTGAAAATTTTAATTTTTTTTATCTATGATTTTGAAAGGTGTATTCAATTTTTATTTTTTGGTGTTAATAATTTAGTATAAAAAATTAGAAACAAACCTAGTGTGAGTATAATTATTTTTGTGCTCCAAGTTGAAATGTATCATTTAAAAAATATTAATTACAACATTTTATTTCGATGTTCATAACAAATAAAATATTTCTCAGCACATGATATCTACTTAGTCATGGTAGAAATGGAGTTAAGATGGAGCTATACTAGCATATAAAAAATTGAAATGATGTACTGGAGAAGTTTATACATTATATGATGATCATGATTAATGTCAAGTACGACTAAAATGGGGTATCAGACTTTAAGAAGCTAAGCAATTTCCTAGAATTCTTTAGAATTTTATTTCTATGTTCGAAAATCATTGAGAGAAGTTTTCCATGTTCACCACAATTTTATTGAGTTAAAAGGTCAAAAGGTTTGTAATTTAAAAAATATTTTGAAATTTATATTTCCAAGTACACTATAGACAAAGCCCCTAAGGGGTAGTTCAGTTGGTGACGGCTGTGTGAATAAAGTGTTATGTGCAAGGAGGTTTGAGGTTCGATTCTCCTAGATTCACCTGTGCTTGTGGAAGGGGCATATGTAGCCACATAGAGGTTAAAGTGGTAGAAGTTAGAACTGACCTTATGTAATGTGAGTACAAGACCAGCCCAATTATTGATTCCTCTAGTTAAAAAATAGAGTATAAAATAGGTAATCTATGACAAAGTGTTTTTTCATTTTCACCCCTCTTAATGTCACAAAGGTGACAAAGTATTTCATCTCATAGTGTTTTTGGAATTCACCAATGTTTAGTTTCACTATATAGAGCTCATCAGAATTTGTTGTTATTTTAGCAATGTTTATTTTATTCTTTATATTGGTCAAGATAGAGATATACTTTTGATTTTCAAGAATTCCGTTGATAATACGCTTATATTACCTTAGTTTCTATTTTCCCTCTAAATCCTTATCACTCCATAATTTATCCTTATATTTTGATGTAATAATATTTTTATATTATTCATATCTTGCAAAATGATCTCCTCCTTTATCCTCCATGGATCTAGTCAAGATATGGAATCCTTATACAATCCCCACTTGAGTTGAATGTGGTGATATTGGTTAGAGTTAGAAGAAAGTTTAGGAAATCTCTTGTCTTCCATGTTGTTTTAATTCTTCTTATACATAAGATACCTATTCATAGCCATACTCTAAATGTGGGAAAGGTTTGTTATGATGAGGATGATAAGATCGTTTGCAAGGCAACCATTCTCTCAATCTAGTTAAATAATTTTTGGTGAACTAACAATATTTCATTATTGAAATTACATTTTTGAATGCATACATAAATTCAATATAGTAAAAAGTCCCTATTATATTTGAATTATGTAATAATATCATAACATTAGAAAGTACATACTCAAGGAGGATATAAAAACAAAAAAAACTAATATGTGCAATGCAGCATAGTCCCATCCTCTATTGCTAATTAATTGATTAAGGATGTGCAGAGTGAGGAAGTAGCGAAATGAAAGCTTTATCTGCACTTCCACACTCCGTGCAATTAAATATCTCCAAGAACAACACTTAACAGAATTCGTAAGATTACAGACTGTGAATCCTATCCTGCTATGTACTATTGCTATTATAATTATCCCGGTTGAATATTGTGATATTATTATGTTGCCCTGCTGAGTTTGTGTTAGTCGCATAGAAATATAGTCCCTACCTCTACCACTAATTAAATTATTAAGGAAATGTAGGGACCGTGTTTTTTCTATATTTGATAATGCTTCGTTTCTACAATCGCTTCCGCCATCTATCATTATTCCTGTCTTCCCAACTCCACACTACGCAAAATGAAATCCACCTCGACACTTGGCATTCTAAACATGTGGCCACACAACAATCCATCTTAGAACTATAAAATTGTTATCAAATACTTGAAGAGTCTTACACGAGAAACATGAATAGTTTATTCATAAATCAGTGCCTCCTAACACACCTCTTTTTTCTGGAATAATAATAATAATAACAATAATAATATATGTGTAGTAATTTGTTGGATTTCATTGTGCAGAAGTGCCTTTCATTATGTGGAGTGTGTAGCCATCTTTGCACTCCGCATAGTGAAAACCACTGTTGCTCTCACCATAGATTATCTATTGTTATATGCGAATGAAAATCCCAACCATTTTTGTACACTACATAAAATCATACCAAAGTTTTATGAGAGTAGACTGTCATGCTGATGCTTGATTTTCTCATAGTTTCTAGTGACAAAGAAATGCTTATGTTGACACTTTAAATTTGAAAACTTGTCAACAATTTTGAAGTGGTCACACAGATGCATTATGTATGCATTCGAGGGTCCTTGTCACACAGGTCTCCAAATACCCTATGACATCAAAGTGCATCATGCTCCATTTCTGCAATTTGTCATTATTCCCACTTATACACACTTCAAGAGAATATTAATATTTTCATATTATCTCTCCTCACTCCCATCATTGATGCATTGTGTGAATTGCGGAGGCGTGGATTCATGCATTGTGTAGAGCCAAAAAAATAATATTAAGAAAATACTAAGCAATATTATATATCAATTTCTTTCGCACCTCTATACTCGCATATGTTCACACCTCACATAATGAAAACTTCATGCCTCCAATGAAATCTTCCTCTATACAATAAAATATTCTTTTGCATATATGCACTTTGCACATTGAAATCTGAACTTTGAGATATGTGGTTTCCCCAAAGTGCTAAAGATATAGAGAAATTTTCCAAAGCAAGTTCATACTCATAAATTCATATTAAGTAGCTAGATTAAATGGAGGCTTCATTTGTGCATCTTTGTAGCTTGATTTAACGGGAGCTTGATTTATCTTATTTATCTATAGGTTTTCTTTTAATTGTGAAAATCTCACAAGAACACATATTAGTCTATTGTGAACTATACTCTAGTTGTCTAACTGCCACTATTATTATATCAAGTGATTGATTTGTCTTTTATTCCATAACATCATTTACTAGATTTGTCGGTCACTAAATTGGAGAACCACCAATAATTGTCAGAGGTGAAAAGTCATTATATATATTTTAATAGATATATATTTCTTGTTGCAAACCAAAAATCTTAGAACGAGATCACGGATTGTGTTCATCCATGGAAGAAATATTTTATAGAAAGGAAATTCTTTATCTGTTTCGTAGTTTAGGAAATTCTCTTCTTGGAGAATACATTCCTATGTGAGACTAATGGAAATACACTAAATATAATGTTTTTAAAAGATAAAATCAAATTATGATATTTAACTATGGGTAATCTTTGCAAAGAGCTAGATAGGCCTAGGATTGAATGTCTTAATGTAATAATATATGCGCGAAATCCCATCTACGTTTTTAAAATCAAAATCCTAATTTCAAATATATGAATTTCAAGGCTAACCAAGGTAAAAATTAACCCAACAATAAGAATGTTGGCACACAATATTTCAAATTAGAATCATATACAATGGAGGAAGCTATCATTCTACGAGTGCAAAAGTGTGGGGGAAGCACAATGAAAGCTTCCTTCGCACTTACGTACTCCGCACAATGAAATCAACTCAATACTAAACATATAACATATTTTGAACTTCAAAAGATTAAAAAGCATAACATATTTATCATGTTAGCTTGTATTCTTGAGAGATGTACCTCTGATATCCAAAACTATTTTCAAATGTTCATTTTTGTTTTAATCAATAACAAAAAAATAGATATAATGCAAATGCTCAAAGAATATATTTAGAAACTTATACAAACATCATCACATAATTGGAACAAACCCAGAATCAGAACACAATAATTATTCTTTGAGCTTGAGAAGTCTTGAACAATACGAAACACAATTACAGTAACAAGAACTATATGTAGATTCAAATTCCAATAATTATAGCTATAATTCAGCTATATATATCTATATATATATATATATATATATATATATATATATATATATAATATCTTATTCAAAACATTATGTCATGATTCTTCAAAAAATTGTCATGCGGAGTCAGAACCGAAACAAAGTAGTGAGAATTGAAGCCAGAATTGATAATATTGATACTTAATAGTAAAATTAAAAGCATTTTTCCCAATGGGGACTATGATTGGGCTCCTCTAAACCATAATATGAAAAAGGAATTTTCAAGGAAAAACAAGAAATTGTATACAGGAATTAGCTTAGGTCATGATAACACAACCAATAAAGTTGAATAATTAAATACTAGTAAACAGAAAAATGAATGATGAAGGATTTAAGAACACTCACAATATGTAAAAGCCTTAGACCATGATTGTATTTCTATTAGTTGTCTATCAGATTCATGATTTATTGACGAAAATTTTCCACCATAGTTTTAACGAAATCTTTGATAGTGGGAATATAATATCCATTTTGACATTTCCATTGAATATCTCTTTCTCAATTTTTCTTGCAATTGTGTAGGCAAGACAAAAAAAATTATTGGTACTAGAAAAAGTAATTAACCATTTACTAATTTCTTCCGTAGTAAGATAATTTATGTCATCAAACTGTATTTCCTTTGAGTATTTTAGATTTTCCAATTTAGCTATGAGCACGTCTCTTGAAATTAAATCATAATTTTGTATGAAGATTGGACCATTCAGTTCGTGAAAAATATTTACCACCTTAAGAAATGAATCACCTCTTCTAATTCTTATGATTTAAAATTAAGAAATGATGTTCTCTAGTGTCCTTATTCTCTCAAATCATCCAACTTCCACTTTCTTCATTTGATTAACATCCAAGAGTCCTTTATTTTATTTCTCTAGATCAAAGAATAATTCAAGCCTCTCACTAAAAGTAAGTAACTCATTATCAATGAATTTTATATCTAGCATAAGACTACTTGTAACCAAAATAACAAATGAATTAATTTATTGTGTTAAATGTAGTAAATTGAAAACTAATTTACATGCATGATCAATAGCTTCAAATATTTTGCATATGTTACTAATGATATATGATTTCACTGCATTAAGGACATTAACAACTATATTAGATCTATGTGGTGTAGCAGGGATAGAAATTGGCAATGATGGTGCCCCTATTGCTAATGGAGTAATTAAAAAAGGATTTAGATTTAGAGTGTCTTCTAGCTATTTTATTCTTTTTTTTGCAGTCTGAGGTTCTCTGCTTCCTGTTCACCCATAGGCTGTGAAAGTGCCTCACTAGTATATTGATGCAATATCATGAGCCTTGTGGCTCTAATGACAGACACATCAATATCTATTTTTTATTGATTAATAAACTTTTTATTATGAACTTTTACTTTTTCAATTCTTAATTTTTTACTCCCCTTGTCATAATTTGCATTTTGCAATGTGACAAGGCAAACATATAAAATAATGACTTCTTATGTAATTTTCTATCATCTAATTTTATGCTAAACAAGAACTAACCCATTCATCTAGTATAACATTGTCAACTTCCATGTGTATATCTTATTCAATGGTTTCTATTTTGGTGTGGACTTTTGGATTTGTTTATATGAACCATATTCTCTTTGTCTAGAGTGAACCTCTAAGGAGGCTCTTCATCATTTGCATCCCCTGATAGCTCACCATGAACCAATTTTTCATTCTTAGTAGCCTTTCTCTTCCTTTGACTGGAGGATGAAGTCACACCAGTATTAAGTGTGAAAGCTAGAGCTTGTTGTGTAGTATTTACATCTCTTTGCTTGTATTTTACTTCCATGTTAACGTTGTTTTCTTATGTAATTTTCTCAGTATACATTATTGGTTCTTGATTTTTAGTTGGAGCACATGTAGTCTCATTCCTTTCCTCTATAACCCTTGTAAAAAAGTTTACATATTTAATATTACATAGGTGTTCGGTGAATAATTCCTCTCGATCAAAGCTTCGATGGGCTTCAACTTCTCTTAAGTTAAAAGTATCCGAACACTATGCAAGCTCTACAATGTAAGCCATGTTCTTTGCAGTGACTTGTCAAACAATAAATGGAAAAAAAATAATTTGTTTTCCTTCTTTCATTCAAATACTACTAGCTACTTACGATATTTCCTATAGATTTCAACACGAAAGTACTTATCTATAACAAGTTTTGGCTACAATAGTGGCTTACCTTTAAATACATAAATTCAATAACCGTATTATTTTCTTTGTATTCATGCATTCCTTTGCACCATAAGAAAACATGGCCTTTGCAAATATTCAATGTGGCTTTTGTTCAGTTATCATGTAAATGATCTAAGTTAGAAAGACATCTTGGATTAGACAAAAATTTAAACAAAATTTTTGCTTCCAAATTATGGGATATGATAATTGCATTGGTTCTTCTATGGTATTCAATTTAGGTTAATAAAGTGAGTAATCCAAGACATGGCTTAGGACAAGAACTATTATTAGATTTACGATCATAAAGAATCTATTTTTGTTGGAAAAAATGACTAAATAAAAAGCTAACTAATTATAAAATTGATCACTTCATTCGAATATATAATATTTATTTTATGAGTGTTAAAGTAGATAAAGAATGGATTTTGGGACATTTTCCATAGTTCCTCCGCCCATAAGGTGGGAAAACAGTTAACATAAATCCTTAAACAACTGTGTAAATAAAGAAATATCTAGGAGATAAATATCAGAAGGAACCTGATAAGTTGGAGAATTGAAATATTGAATAATGTCAACCCCACATGATTCTGACTTCAGGAAACTATCTTCTTTGGACAATTTTAAGCACTTATTCACTACTAGCATAATTTTTCTTGTGCCTGAATTAATATTGTTTGCCCATAAATAAATGGTTTATATAAAATCAAACACTTCTAGAACACATGCTGCATTCACCAATTAGTTACTCCAAATCTTATCGTTATTATTCTCTTTCCACTACAAGGAAAATATTCTCTAGTGAAGGTTTTTGTTGAAGTCCCTATAAAAATATCTCAAAATTATGTTTATAAGGAGATCACTAGCGGAGTTGGGTTGGCGATGCTTTAGCGAATTTTTTTAAATGGTGCATCTATAATACACTAATGCATCAATGTATTACAATAATTATAAGCACCGGTGCTTAATAACATATGAAACACCATGGAAGAGTTATTTTTTATAAAAATAAAATAAAAAAAATAATGGTGCTCTAAGTACATAATGGACATTGGTGCATATACCACCGGATATCACCGAAAAAGAGTTAAATTTAGAAAAATGTCAGTCGTAAAATTAATTATTCCAAGTCTGGTGCTATACTATTGTTGTAGCACAGTCTGAGGCAGTTAACAGGTCAAATATTTTTAAAGAAAACTTCATCACATGGTTAAATTTTCCAAATTGGACAGTACATGTCAATATTTGTTGGTAGCTCCACAAGTGGAAGAAATCCATTGTGTTCTTAAAAATGATTAAAATGGTGTTAGTGGGAGAAAATTGTTTGGGATGTGGAGTGGCAAGCGAGTCCATTAATGTGGCTTGATGCCTGGCTTGATAATGTAATGGCAAGTATACCAGAGATGGCTATATGTTATCATCATAATGGTGTGGTTCAGCACCAAACACAACTTTAGAACGAAAATATTTTTCTGCAGTATAGAGAAAAGATGTAGGGCCTCTAGCAAGGAGCCTCAGACCTATGAATGAAGATACTCTAGCCATGTGTCAAAATGAAGAAACTTCTCCAAAACTGGTTGAGGCTATCACTGATCCTATATCTGAAAAATTAGTTGTTGTTCATCATGTTTCACAAGCCATCAAGTCTCTTAGATGTAAGCGCCAACTTCAAGATACTGAATTGAAGATGGAAGATGGCAATAAAACAATGGGAAAATCTCGTCATGCTCAACAAATTCCTGTATGTATCTATGGTGATATTGACTGTATTGAAGTGTGTGACATACGAGAGTGGTTAGTAGGATATAGAATGGATCGAAAACTTTGGCAACTTGTTCTATTGTTAGGAGAGTCTTATCTGACACTTGGACAGGCTTATAAAGATGATGGGAAACTACATCGACCCCTAAAGGTTGTGGATTTAGCATGCTCGGTATATGGGTCTGTGCCTACATGTTTAGACGAAGTTGAGCATGTATTAGCATTCTCAATAAATTCCCGTATGTATCTATGGTGATATTGACTGTATTGAATTGTGTGACATATGAGAGTGATTAGTAGGATATTGAATGGATCGAAATCTTTGGCATCTTGTTCTATTGTTAGGAAAGTCTTATCTTACACTTGGACAAGCTTATAAAGATGATGGGAAACTACATCGATCCCTAAAGGTTGTGGATTTAGCATGCTCAGTATATGGGTCTATGCCTGCATGTTTAGAGGAAGTTGAGCATGTCTTAGCTGTGGAGAAAAGTAGTTCAAGACTGTGTAGTTCATCCCATGCCCAAGTCAAGCCAAGAAATCAAAGAAACGATTCCTTCCAGAGTGGTGGTCCAGAGGTGTTTGAAATTCATAATGAAAATGAGACTACACATGGTCAGTTTGGTGTGAAAGGTGTATTTTGGGGTCAGGTGTGGATCCTTGTTGGGGACATCTATGTTGAATACCAGAGACTACAAGGTGAAGAGCTACCAGCTAGTGAAGAAGAAAGAGGTTCAAGACATGAATTAAAAATGGCTTTAGAATTTGTAAAAGAAGTCAAACGACTCAAGAAGAAGTTAGGATAGTCAAAGTGCAACTGCAACATTTGTAGTTTAAAAAATTGTAGTTGCCAGAGCGATAGGGAAAGCATTGGAAATAGTGTAAGAAGTAGTAGCAATGATAGACACTTAGTGACATATAAAAAGAAGCAAATCAAAAGAATGAATGCAAAGTGTACAATGTCACCTCGTTTAGAGTGTTCAACAAGTGATTGGTCCAACTTAGCATTGAAATCTAAACAATACTCGAGCTATATGAATCGAACATGAACTATAGTACAGGATTTGAAGAGGAAACCAACTTCTTGAAGGTGCATATTCAAGTCAGAATGGACTGACAAGGTCATTGGTGGCACATCTGACACTTATTTTGATCGATTTCTGGAAAACCAAATAAATGTGTTAATGACACCAAAAGTCGAGAAGAAGCAATTTTTCTTGATAAATTTGCAGCTATTCCAAAGGGAAATGAGAATGTTTCAAAATGACCTGTCAATTTTGGTTATTCTCAATGGGAAGCTGACGCAGTATGCATTCTTGAAAGTAAGAACTCGAACCAGATAGGTTTTGCTAAAAGAGTCTAGTGTGAGTTTCTATATGTCGTTGGAGCATTCGAAGGTTAGAATACAAGCAATTGCAGCATCCAGCCTGGCTACATTTGGAAAGCTTAAAACTACCAAAGATTGTGGATTTCACCAGAATGCATCATTTGCCTCATATACCGAGTAGTGATGCCTCTAGTGTGATAGCAAAAACTAGCAGTGTTCTATTAGCATTGAAAGCTAATGTTCTTGCAACTAGGCTTACAACATCAAAATTGGAGCCATTGTTAGTGCAATTCCTCCATTGATTTGGTAGATGACTGTTATAAAGCGAGTTATATTAGGTTTGGTATTTACAACAGTTGTTTAATTATGGAAAATTCCATATTTCATGTGTCTTATATATTTATATCATAATGATCATAATGATTGCGTTGTTGGAGGATTCAAAATTCTCTATAGCGCAGGGGTGAAAACTTTAGTTGTAGTTCTTCCAAACTTCACCTACCTTCCTCTAGCAGGTTTTGTTACATATCATTGGAATACCATGGTAGATGAAATGGCTGAAAATTTTTAGAGACCAAAACTAAAAACTTCGTATGAAGATCAATGAGAAATGGTTTTTATGCCCAGAATCAATGGTTTCTCGGTGGCAAGAACTGCCCAAAGGGTAACAAGTCGGGAGCCCCCGCAAGGCAGTTTTCTCAAACCACCCATCTAAAGATTGATGACTATTAATCATTATGGTAATACCCTACTCATCTCTAGAAACCACAACAGATTGTCCCATAGGCAGTAATTAGTTTTCAAGAATCATATGCGGCTTTGTCAATGTATCCATAAGTACAACAGTGGGAACCGTGCCCCAACTTTTCACCTTCAGCTAGAGATTATGTGGCTTTTAACCAACCCTGGGGCCTACTACTAATATTCATATTAAAATTTCATTAACAATTTTGGAACCTGAAATGTATTGATATTCCTCTTCTAACTTGTAGAGGAGGTGGGGTTAAGCAGGGTTTTTATTTGCAAGGTTTTTTTTGTTTAACATTATATATATATATATATATATATATATATATATATATATATATATATATATATATATATATATATATATATATATATATAAAAATTACTTTTTGTAATTTAAAATTGTTTCAAAAACTTTTTTAACAAAAAGAAACAAGTAGTTCCTTGAATTGTTTCAAGAATTAGTTAGGCCGAGGAATTAGATTTTGAGGGGGTTTGGAAGGGCACAGTTATTCATGACTGGCATTGTAAATAGAAATTCTCTTTGAAATCTGAATATATATTGCAATTTGATTCTAACATTGGGAAGTTGCACCATTATTTTTCCTCTCATGTCTTAATATTTATCCATGTCTTTCTCTATCCTATATAGTTTAAGATGCAACTAGTGTTTTAGTGTAATTTTTAATGAATTTACTTAATTGTACCCATGTTAATTAATCTCAAAGTCCTTAATGAAGTGCTGCACATCTAGGAATTCCATTCATATTTTCTCAATCTTGTATTATTCTTTCTACAATAGTTTAAATTTGGATTCTTAAATGCCTAATTTGAACTCTGCTTCATATTCTCCTCCAATCCATTTTTTAGTCCAACACTTCGCAACTCTTGTAGGTTCTCTGGCCATTTTGCTTTTGAAGGCTAGGGTTTCAAAACTAGAAGTTTTACTTACAAGACCTCATGGATTGTTCTTCCATCCATTGATTTTAATTGGTTTTAATCAATCTCAATATGTCTCGGGCACTGGTTCCCCACAGCTAGGAACTGTCTTGTGAGAGTTACAACAACTATCAGGGCGCCCCGATTCTAAACCTATATCTGAATGCTCCAATGCATAAACAATATGGTGCACTACCATAAGGTTTTTAATTTAAAAATAGTGGTGTCTTTCTTATATTATATGCACTAGTGTCATTAATTGAACTTAATGCCTCGATGCGTAGAAGAAAATGGTGCACTGTTATAGGGTTATTTTTTATACAAATATAAACAATGATGTGCTACATATACAAGGTGTCTTGGTGCATATACTAATCAATAGAACCACATAAGGTTAAATTTAAAATAAATAAATAAAAAACTAGTCGTAAAATTTATTTTCACCATTTCGATGCTATACTCACATAAAGCATCAGTGCTTCCCCTTTTTACGAAATCCCTGGTGTGTAAAAACAAGGTGCATTATGGAAAGGTTTTTAATTTAAAAACTATTGGTACACTACTCATATAATAAGCACCAGTGCCATTAATAGAACTTTATGTCCCGGTTCTTAATAGATAATGGTGCACTATTTGAAGTTTTTTTTAAAATAAAAAATAATGGTGCGCTAAGTAACTCTAGAGCACTGGTGCGTATACTAGTCGATAGCATGAGACTAGTGTTAAATTTAAAAAAATGTGGGTTGTAAAATTCATTTTGACCATTCCAGTGCTATACTTCCACGAAGCCCCGATGATATTACCTTTTCTGAACGGGTTGGTGCTTTAACAAAATGGTGCATCATTGTAGGGTTTTTAATTTGAAAGTATCATTGCACTAGGTGAAACTACAACACTCATGCATATACTACTTAATGGCACTGAGGAAAGGTTAAATTTAAAAACATGTCGGTGATAAAATTTATTTTTACCATTTTATTGCTATACTCCCACAAAGCGCTGGTGCTTTTCATATTTTGAAACACCCTAGTGCATAAATAATATGGTGCACTGCAGTAGGGTTTTTAATTTAAAAAAGTGTGGCGTGCTTCATAAATAATCCACACAAGTTCATTTGGTACGAGTGCAACAGAAAAGGGTTAAATGAAAAAAAATTACCAGCCATAATACTTATTGTTACCACTTGTAGTGTTGTCGAGCTCTCAAGCACCGATGCTACTTTGGCCTTTGTGAGGTGCCCTGCCATTAGTGCTTCCCTTGCTTGCCATCCTTCCATCTGTTGCTCACTATGTTCCTTTCAATTTTTTCCAAAGGGGGTCAATTTTTTTTATTTTGTTTACGTGGCTACCATGTCTCCCCAACGAGAAATGTCCAGGTAATGTCTATGTTTCTTGCTAACTTAAATTTTTAGCAGAGTAGAATTGAAAATTAAGTAAAAAACTACATTTTTTCTTTATTTTTTTCTTTGTGGTGCATTCGATAGGTTTGGCTCCCACCATTAATAGCACACACTATAAATTTACAAGGTGCATCGCAAATTGGCATGTAACGTTAATGCAACATAGGTTTTTAATATTATTTGGTACGTTTGGTAATTGGAAACTCACTGGGCCATGAATTTCCACAACGCACCACTTTAAAATTTATAATTTTTACGACAGTGCATAAGGTAAAAGTAACTTCCCAATGCAATTATTTTTACCAAATGCACTGCATAATATTTACAAATATAGCTCATTGTGTTCGTTAACTTGAACGTTCAAGTGTAGTCCGTCAACGTAATATTAACACACCAATTGAAAATGTCATGTTGATGCACCACATTGAAGAATAAAAATAAATAATGTTATGTATGTATGCAAACCAAAAGCGGTGTGTCAAGCCAATATATACACCATGTCCAGTGCATTCCTACTTTTTTGGTGCACCGTGGTTGAATTATTATTTTTTTAATTGAAACTTGTATGTCCATATTTATAAACATATTTTTCATTTAATAAAAATTATGTTCTATGTACGAGGTTGATTTATTTTATATGTCAATCATGTAGAGACGTCAATGGAGAGAGGATTAACAACAACAGGAGAAAAGAGTTGATTAGTAAAACGTGGTACAGAAGTGGGAGCACAGAAGAGAAAGAGATATTTTTACCTTCACCCTATTATCATAGCCACTAAAGGATTATTGAGGAATGTAGACCTCCTTCAGTACTATGAGGAGGTTACATCCCTGAAGGGGCACTCCAGGTTGTCAGTCGAGTAGACCCGTCAGTGGTATTTCCATCGGTAGGCTTTCTGTGTCGATCCTAACTTGTGGTTCGAGTCCATTGAGGAGGAAATATATTTTATCAGTGGCCTATCTAGGAGACGAGGTTATTTTCCCTAGTTCCATGATGTCCCCTTTGGTATTACAACAAAGAGTCATCTTACCTACTCTCAAATATATGTTGGGGATCACGTAGTTCCTCCTGCTGATTTTCAAGTGTCTAGTGGAAAATTATGGATCTCTTATTTTGGTGTAGAGAAGGTTAGGTGCCTCTCACTATCAGTGACTATCATTGTACACCATCAATCTCTAGTTCAAATGGGCTAATGGGTTACTAAAAAAATGACTAAAATTTGCATATAAACAACCATTTTTTAGTTGGTGACCAATAGTGGCTAATTTATAGTATCTTATAATGCGACTAACCTTTAGTCGTATTTAGCTAAATCATTATTTGGTTGTCTCAATTTTATCATTTAGTAGTATATTTATTCATAAATTTGGTCATTAATTTAGTCATTAATTGCCACAATTAAAGACCAAATACAAAACAAAATATACTACTATCTGGTCACCTAAGAAAACCAATTAATGAAAAAATATGACCAAAATTTTGGTCATAAGATATTATAAATTAGCTACTAATAATCATATATATGCAAATTTTAGTCATTGTTTGAATGCAATTAATGACCAAAAAAGTATGACTAAATTTTGGTCGTGTTATAAGATATTGTAAATTAGCTACTAATAGTTATATATATATATATATATATATATATATATATATATATATATATATATATATATATATATATATATATATATATATATATATATATATATATATATATATATATATATAAAATTAGTCATCATTTGTAATTACAAATTTATCATTTATAGTAGTCATTTATCATTTTTTGGTAGTTTCATATTTATTATATAAACGACTGATTTAGTAGTTTATATTAATTTCATTTACTTCAATTAATAATCATTATAAAAGACTAATTTAGTCACTGTATATTCATTTTATTAGTTGTATATATCAATATAAACTACTAATTTAGTAGTTCTAGATTGATTTTATGTGTTCATAATTAGTCATTATAAATTAATTTGTATGATTTTGCGACTAAATTAAAAATAAAATAAAAAGTCATAAATTTTGCATGTTCATCTAATATCAAAATGCAATGTTACGTGTCTTAATTAAAATACTAAATAATATCAAGTACAACTATAAATAATTTCAACCAGATAAATTATATTATATGAAATGTCAAGTATTACAATATGAGTTTCTGACTTAATATTGTTGGAACTACAATTTACACATGAAAATTTTGTTTCATCACTTCAAAACATTATCATTGTGTTTCCAAATCATTCCATGTGAATTCACCAACTCTAAATACTCGCCCATCAGTCTGTATATGTGTGTCTCATGCTAGATATTAGCTTTAAGGGTATCACTACATTGATTCTATTTTCTCTCTCTTTCTTCATTTATTGCTCTAGTGTTATTGTTCTCCTCTTTCCTCAATTCCTTCTTCTTACAATCAATTAGATATCACAACCTACAACATTTCCTGATCATCATTTTTCTGTTGTGCATGACTAGCTTTGCCTAATGACACATTTTTCTTCTTGTTCATTAGTACCATTTTATTTGAGCTTTTTTTGACTAATTTATACTTCTTTTTCCATACTCTCTTATTTGACTTGATTGAGACTACAAGAATATTTCATTTTCCTTTTAAAGATACAATTTCATTTTCTCCATCTTTATCTAGAACTATTTCATTCTTGTAACCACTAGAGTCTAGAGCAAGTTGAAGAGATTCATCTTTCGAGAATAAATGGCTTCACAAGTTGCATTGATTCATGATCATGTTTTTCCTATGTGACAAACCTATTTTTTTGAAGAGGTTTTTTCCACTTTGTGCTCACTCTATTAGCTAATTTACTATAGGATGCATGAGCTTCATCACCTTCCACACTTGCAACAAACAAGCCATTAGAAGGTATCTTATGTTGCACTATTTCATGTTCATGTTCTTGGTTGATGCTCCTGTCCTTTTTTAGTGGTTTGGTTCACCTTTTCCTCTCCCTCTTACCTAATTTAAGATTGTAAAGATGAGCTTCAACACCTTCCACATTTGCAAGGCCATTAGAATTCATATGCACAACTGTCATATATTGCACTATTTCGGGATGACCCATTTTTGGTTGACAAGTCTGGCTTTGTCACTGCTATCACCAAAAATTGGTCATCTAAACATATCTAATTAGATGTATCGAAATAAACCATGTAAGGCCAATTTTACCATAGTAAAATTGCTTTCACCATACGAAATTACTTGATAAACCACATTTATTAAGTTATTTATGGTTAAATCCATGAGGAATAATTAAATAAATCATTATTTATTTAATTTTCCTCTACCAATAATTAATTAAACCATTGTTTAACTATTATTCCTTATCATATTTGACCCAATCATGAGAAATAATTAGATAAACCATTATTTTTCTTATCTTTCTCTAGGAATAATTAATTAATCATCATTAGCTATTATTCCATGTTAAATTTGACTAAATCACCTAGGACTAAGTTAGACAAACCATTATTTGTTTATTATTCTTTAACTACATTTTCAAAATAATAAATAAATAATTTATTTATTTATTATTTCTAAATAAAAGTATTCGACCAAATTAAATACTTTTTCCCTCCAACAAAATATAATAAAATATTCCAAGTGGTTAGGTCTAGAATTTAGTTAATAATATTTTATTATTTTCCATTATTCGAGAATAACCTTATATTTTGTTATAAAATGAAGGGTTTTACATTCATTCTTCACTTTCAATTATTTTCATTGTTGCACTCATTGTTGCATCTCTGATTATTATAACTGTTGCTTTCGATTTCTTTTTATCCTTGAGTTCCCATTTGAGCACTACACACACATTTTGTTGGGTTTACACATTGTAGAGAGGAGAGACTCTACCAATTTGAAGTGTTGAGGATGACCAAGAACCCATCCCATTTGAGGGGGACTAGTAACATTTTATCTAATCCTTTCACCAAGTGTTACATAATAAAATTACAATTTCATATTCTTGTCTTGTCCATTGATAATTTTGAAGTTATTATTCGCTATAGTTCTTATTTCTTTCTATTGTATAACTGTTTTTGCTGCATAGATATGGAAGTTTGCAGGTTTTATTTCTTATACAAGTTGCACGTCTAAAGGGTTCTACAACCATTTCTATTGTTAGGGTTTTTTATCATCCATAGCTTAACATGTGTTATTTCCGTACACTCTCGATAAGAATACATTATAACAAATGGCGACTCCACTTTAGTGATTCAGAAACCTAGATGATCATCAATTTTAGCTATTAGGGTTTTTCTATTTTTAATCTCTTAATGTTGTTATCTATCTTTTTAGCTCTAAATCAGACAAAATTCTAAATTCTGAGTGTTTTCTAGCCTTTTCTGCAGGTAACAAGTACCAACCACACTAGAGATGACAAATTTTTCTGTGACCTGCTGACTGAGAACCAAGGAATCGATATCACATTTTTCAGCTCCAAACTTTCGATCCCGAGTTCTAGAGCACACTTCGTGGCCCAAAAAGTCAAATTTTCCCTGAAAATAGGTCACTACCTATGATTTTGGGTTTTTCTGAGTTTTATATGCAATTTTTTTGGGTTTTCCCAAAAGCACTGTACTGGGTTGTTTGACCACTGTTCCAACCTGTTTTAGGCATAGATATGCTTTGTTTGTCTTGTTGAAGAAGAATCAAGCTCTTACAATTTCATTATGCATCCACCTTTATAGGAAGATTCAATCTGAGTAGGTATTCTGAGATTTTTACTGCTTTCAACCATTATTTACAGACCATAGCCATCATTTTATCATATCCTTAAGATAGGTTGTTCATCCAAAACTCCCTTTTGAGTCTTATTTGGCAATTTTGCTCAGGGTTCCATCATTTGCCCTAGGTTTTTCACCCTTAATCCTATCTTTTGCAACACTTTTCCCTTTGGTTTATTATTGTTTGCTACATCATTTCCAGTAGCATAGAGTCAATAGATCCAAATCACATCGACACTTAGATATTATGGCCCTTTCCAGTGTGTTTTGAGTATGTTTTTCCACCATACAATCTCCTTGTTTTTCAACCTAGTTTGGGTGGGATTGTATGCATAATTTGTTGTTTATTTACTGTTCATTATTTCAGTTTATTTACATTTTTCGACATCTTTTTTATTTTTTCAAGCAATTGAGCGTGCTTAATTAAAAGTAACACACATTTTGATACACAAAAGCACACCTAAAGCGAAGGGTGCTTGGTTTACATTTTCAACCCAAGACATAAACTTAATTAATAAATCTCCCTAACAAGAGACAATAGTATTTTTTTTATTACCCTTCACCATTTCTGTGTTGTCAGTGTCTTGCCATCATAGCGCCACCAAGGCATCTTTCGTAGAGACTCCAAGGTCTTCACCCCCGGTTTTTGCTTGGACATGTCACTCCTCCATGTAGGGTTCGAGTGAGTCCCTCCTTGAGTCCCCATACCAACTCTTCTTATGGTCTATCTGATTCCTGATCTCATTCTGAGTCTTACCTCCCACCTGTAGTCATCACGTCTGGTGGCAATGTAAGTAGGGGAAAACCCACCAGCTAGGGGCTCCGGTCCTACTCCTGTAGTCCCATCTAGCGAAATCACCATAGGAACTATTTCGACAACTCCTTTGCTTCCTTTTATGGTTGGGTTAAGCCTTTTGGATTTCAACCAGTGGATAAATGACCTCATACACCATGATGCTAGTTATCTAGCTATGCCAACTAAGCTTCCCTCTGACAGTCGCAAGTTTGAGGGTAATTCTAGAGAGGACCCCACTAACGATGTCTGATCCTTCCACATGTGGGGTTAGTCCAACTATATAGTTGATGACTCCATTCGTCTTCAGTTATTCCAACGCATGCTCACTGGAGATGGTACAAAGTGGTATGTCGACTAGCCATTTTCTTCGCATTCCACATTTGTGACTTTCGCTCAAGTATTCCTTTCGTATTTCTAGTTACCTCTTTGATATGACACCAGTATCAAATTATTGACCACATTCCATCAAACTTCTGCCACCTGCCTTTCTGTCCATGTCCAAGAATGGCGTAGAAGGAGGATCATGTGTCGTGCTCCTACATTTGAAGGCCATGTTTATCTTGATTGGTTTCCTAGGTCGCTCTTAGACCACATAGGAAAATATGTCACATCTCATTTTCCTCAATTAGAGGAAGAATCTCTCTAGGTTTCCCTAAAATATGACATACTTTATGCCCAATTTGGTTATGTTTATACCATCTTGTCATATCTCCCTAGACCTAGTGGTTCCAATGCACTAGGGGCATCTCATACCACCGATGGTATCGTTGGATGCATTTCCCATCAATTTCCATATGCCCAGCCGAGTTATGGCTATCCTCAAGGGGGGACTAGTTCCTCCAACACCTATCCCCCAATCGCATCAACAGATGTCAGGGCTAGCTATTTCTAAACCTATTTACCAAACCTTTTCCCCTACCCACTCTTACACTTATGAATCGCTGAGTGCTCCAGCCTCCCAGGAATTAGCGTCGTAGCCTCCCACACCTCCTCAGCCTCTGCCATAGCAGCCACTTCCCCCTCTAGGTCAATTGTATGCTCAACAGGGTGTGACCAATCCCTCGAATTCAAAGAAAAATAATAAGGGGGAAAGTAACCAGAACCAACAAATGTAGGGTAACAAGGGCAATCAACCTAATATACCCAAAGGGAACCAACCTACCCCCAACAACCAATAACAAGGCGATCAGTCCAAGCAGGCCAAGGTAATTCGTACGAGTAAGCCTTGTGCATGTTGCGGTGTGCATGGCCATTATACTCATAAGTGTCCCCTCTTACCTGAAATGCGTCAAATGTGAGAAGCCCAAGCAACATCTAGAGGCTTGCAGCCAATGAAAAAACCTCCTAATTGTACACCAAACCAACCAAACGTACTCATAAATCCTTTCCCCACCAAGGATTTATTGCTACCCAACCTCAACAAGGTCAGGATGCCCCTCTGCCTTAGCAATATGGTCACAATGACTACTATATTCTTATGATGAACTTTGATTGGGTCAACACCTCCGATATGAACCTCCAAACTCTGTCGTGTTAATATGAAAAGCCATCAACTTCGTCTGCAGTTGAGCCCAAAACCAAAGAGTCCTTTGTCCATTATGACACCCAATGGTTCCTTACATATATCTCCCCAAAAAGCAGAGGTCATTCCCAAGATCCCAAAAGGACCATTAGTAATTCTACTTCTAATTGAGCTACCCATACTTAAAGTATAGTAGACAAATTAGTGCAATCTCCTACTTCCATGTCGATGATGGAAGTTCTCTAGTCGTGCCTATCTTAGAAGAAAGCTCTACTAAATGCTTTGGGCATATTCAACCCTTCAGATGATCGTTTGATTTTCTTCCCTATTGATATGTCAGATCATCCACCATGGCCTCCATCTATTGTTGTCCAAATACTAGTCAGAGTAAACAATGCTGTCATTCAACGATGTATTATTGACGAAGGTGCATCCACATGCGTGATGTCCATGAATGTTTGGAAACAACTCAAGCCACCCAAGTTATCCCCATCCACCATCACTTTGCATGCTTGGGATGGTCACCCTTCACAGCCCCTTGGCATGTACTGCAACTTTCCCATCATAGTTTCCGACAAGACTGTTTGTGTTGAGATAGATTCCCCTTTAGATTACAACATTTTGTTGGGTCGTAGCTACATTTATATGATGTTAGCTATGGAATCTATGCTTATCCATAGGATGTCCTTTCCCCATAATGGAAAGATCATTATAGTCAATCATCTGACATATTACGAGCCATGGTCTCAGTCATCACCTGATTCCATCATATCATCAATGACCAATAAACAAATAGTCGAACCCCTCACCAGTCTCTCATCTGGAGTCTACAAATATTCTGCCTTACTTGGTGCATTCCCTCATCCCCCCCTCTCATCTTTAACCCTAACTCATGGAGTGTTTTCATGTTACATGCATCCCTGGATGCCCGTGTGCAATCTGTTATGCTTGGCTAATAGCCAGCTCCACCGCATCCTATTGTTACACCCTCAACGTGCAGGTCCACCCATCAAGAACCTTATCCTTTTGTGGGTGCCTCTCCTCTGTTCCCACTAGGAACTAACCCTCTAGGTCTTAACCATCCATGAACCATTATGCCAGGACACTATCCAATAGGTCATATATCTTTCGTGTTTCCTCTACCTGGAACATTGAGTCGTCTTAACATGACCTTGGGATACCAGTCTAGTACATCGATGCCCCTGCTAAAACTCCACCTAGTCAGCTAAGACCATATCATGATTTGTCCCTGGTTCAACCAGTCCCCACAACCCCCGCTTTTGCTTCAGTTCCATAGCAACCTGAATAGGATTCCACTCATGTTGCGAAAGCATCTGGTGTGGGGGAAAGCCAAAAAAAAGGAACCTAAGGATAAATCTCCCAAGAAACTCCAGCTCCCAAGCCCCAAAGTTGACACCTTCGCGTGCTTTGTGTGATGTTGTTGGGAATTCCACCAATAAATTTCCTGAACTTCCTTGCCTCAAACCCTTGGTCAACAAAATGTTTCCTGAATCTAACATACATGAGGTCCAATTTACCTTATCTGATCCAGCTAATAAATTTAAATCATTGCATAAAAATAACCTGTGCGTTTTGTGCAATCATTACAACCAATATTCCCATTGTTTCCCTCCTCTCAAAACATTTCGTGATTGCCTCTATGTGCTTCGTGACTTTGAGGCCACTCATAATGGATCATCTACTCCCCTACCTATGGGTTCTGGTACCACTAGTACAATGGAACAGAGGGATTTCAAACCAACCATTGTGATCGTTGCCCCGATGTCGAGATGACGGATTCTACGGTCCATATCCTTTACCTATCATCATCCATGAGATCCTTGCAGAAAAACCTCTTAGAGGTTCCCTTGCATTCTTTGGTTGAACCATCCTCATTGAACTCTCGAGTCTCAACATCGATAGATCTTCCATTTACTATCTCTTCATCTACCACCCCAAACGTTGTGTATGTGAACCTTCTTTCTCAGGATTATGCACTAGGTAGTTATGCCGCATCATGTAGTCTCTTTTCCTCCAGTCCCCCCATCTTTCATTCTGATGAGGACATCATGGAACCCATGAGTACCCCTGATTACCCTTGGGATGATATGCACCGTCGTGTGTATTTCCTTCCACAGTAGACTCATGACCAATATGTTGTGGAGTCTAAAGACTTCATTCATGGTGAAGTCGATTAGTTTAGAAATCCTATCCCTTCACCAGAATCTTTCGAAGAAGGGAACATGGTGAGCATCTCTCCAACCATAAAAATTAACATTTCTACTAAACTAGGGATTGAAGAGAACATTATCTTGGGGCACATTACACTCAGGAAGAAATTGAGGCTTACACCAACCTATTCAAAGAATTCTATGATATTTTCACCTGGTCCTATTCAGAGATTCCTAGACTTGATCCCGCCATTTTTGAACATCATATCGACACATGCCCCTATTCCAACCTTGTCCATCAAAAGTTTAGACTCATCCACCCTTCTCATCGTGAGGCCATTAAAGCCGAAATCAATAAGCTCAAGCAGGCCAGCTTCATCCATCCCATTGAATATACCACATGGGTGGCTAACCTAGTTCTCATTCTTAAGAAACAAGGCACCATCCGCGTCTGCATGAACTTTTGTGACTTGAACAAAGCTTGTCCCAAAGATAACTTTCCCACACCCTTCATTGATCAGATCATTGACAAGTGTACAGGGCATGAGGTTCTATCCTTTATAGATGGATTTTATGGATACAATCAGATCAGTATTCAACCTTTCGATCAGCTTAAAACCTCATTCATCAATCTGTGGGGAACCTTTGCTTATAGGGTCATGTTGTTCGACCTAAATAACGTAGGAACAACTTTTCAACAAGCCATGTCTTATTGTTTCCATGACTCAACTCATATTATCCTCACTTACCTTGATGATATCCCTGCTCATTCTCGGTGTCGGGTGCAGCACATTCATGATTTATGTACCATCTTCCTCCAATGTCACAAGTATAATATCTGTCTCAACCCATTTAAATGTGTGTTTTATGTTCCCGTCGGCCATCTATTGGGCTTCATTATGTCCAACGACAGTATTATGCTTGATCCTTTCAAAGTTCAAGCCATTATTGAACTTCCACCTCCCCATACCTTGCACCAATTACAAAGGCTTCAAGGCAAACCAACTTCCTTCGTAGGTTTGTCCCTAACTATGCCACTACCGTGCATGGTTTTCTTAGGCTCCTTAGGTCTAACATTCCATTTATTTGGGATGATTATGCTCAACAGGCCTTCGATGCCCTGAAACATGCTCTCACTTATGCTCCCTTGATTAGTCCACCCACCTTCAAAAGGGACTTCATCATGTATATCTCAGGTTCCACCTATTTGGTAGCAGGGGTCCTCATTCAGGAGGATGCTGGAAACAACGAACATGTTATCTATTAAGTCAATAAGAACCTCATAAGTCCCCCCATGAACTACTCTTTTGAAGAGAAGTTGGCTCTGGCTGTTGTGTTCTTGGTCCAAAAGATTTGTCATTACATCCTCATGCATACCACTAGGGTCGTGACAAATTCCAAACCCATGACCTTCTTGTTAGGTTGACGAATCATTAACAGGAAGTATGAATGTTGCTTCATTATCCTCTGGGAATTTGACCTTAAATTTGTCACACCGAAGAGTAAGAAAGGTTTGGCCCTTGCCACATTCATTTATGAATTACCCACCAGTATGCAAGATCCAACATTTAATGATGATCTTCCCGAAGAACACATGTTCGCCATCACTTTGGACGATCCTTAATATGGGGATATCATCACATATTTGCGAATCCAGAAGTTTACCCCCATATTACTCGTGACAATTGATGACGTATACAATACCACCCCCCTCGCTATCTTCCCATTGGCTAATGACCTTTATTGTCATGGTGTTGATTGCATCCTTCATCATTGTCTCACTCATCCTGAAGCAGAGAAAGTCATTAATTCTTGTCACGACGGCATTTGTGGTGGTCACCTCTTTGGTATGGCCATTGCCTAGAAACTCACATGTGATGGTTACTTTGGCCTTCTCTCTTCCGTGTTTTCATTGAGGTAGTCAAACACTATTTAAATTGCCAACGTTTTTCCCCAAAGGAAAGAGCCCCTCCAACTCCCCTCCATCCTATCATCACAACCGATCCTTTCTGCAAATGGGCCATTGATTTTATGGAGTGTCGACTTCCATCCATTAATAACCATAAGTATATTATCGTGGAAGTCGAATATTTTAATAAATGGGTCAAGTCCATGCCTACATTCAACAATACGATAGCTACCACGGCCCTCTTTTTCTTCAAACATGTTATCAATCGATTCAGGGTTTCAAAACAATAGTTCTCTAACCATGGTCGGCATTTCGAAGATGAGGTATGGCGCGAGCTATCCTCTCTATTGCATTTTGAGCACCAGTATTCATCATCATACTATGCCTAGGGTAATGGACAAGTTGAAGTAGTCAACAAAATCCTTAAAACTATGCTTCAACCGATGGTGAACAAGCACATAACCAACTAGCACCTTATGTTCTTCCCAGCTCTATGGGCCTCTATAACTTATGTTAAAACCTCCATAGGTTTTACTCCTTTCCACCTTGTTTTTGGTGAGTAGGTAGTCTTACCGATCAAGTGTGAAATCCCTTCCCTTCACTTAGTTGTCAAACTTCTCCTAGAAACCCAACCATTAGAATAGAGACTTATCATGCTTGGGCATGCCTCTGAAGACTGCTGTGTTGCACTACAAACCATAGAATTGGACAAGAAGCACACCAAAGCTTAACATGACTAAAAAGTCCAACCTCGTACCTTTCATGAAGGTGATCTTGTTCTTGTGTATTACCAGGCCCATGATGTCTTGGGGCATGGGAAATTCGAATCATTATGGCTAGGACCTTACATCATTCGTAAGGACTTGGGTAAGGGGGCATATATTCTAGAGGATTTTTAAGGCCAACTTATTCCTAATCCTTGCAATGCACTCTACCTCAAGAAATTTTACCCATAGCATTAATTTGTGTGTATTTATTTCTTCCATTCATTTAGGTAGCTTGCATTCTCTCATTCGTTGTATTTTGCACCTTTAAGGTGGTTCCATCATCCACACTATATATCGGCTATGTTGACAGTGCGAATCGCTTCTCTAGGAATCTAGACTCGATATCTTGGGCCATTTTTACCCCATTCCATATGTTATTTCACTCTAACGATGTGTGCATTGGTTCTTCCACAATTAATTAAGCTAAATATGATGCAGTGATAGGTTTGTTAGTCGATGCCCTTTTCTCATCACATCCTTCATCTTCATGTTTGTTTGGATTCCTTGATACTTGTCATGCAACTGAATGGTGTGTATCATGTGGATAAAAATGTCCCTTTTAGAAAATATCTATGAGTTAAGATTTTGGTACATGAATTTGATTCCATTACATTAAGTCATGTTGCTAGGACCCAAAATAGAAATGTACATACCATTGAAAATAATATTCTAGATTGGAATTTATCACATGTATACTAAAAAAGACAATCATATCCAAAAAAACGGCGAATTACAGTCATCATATCAAAGATTCATAATTACATTTTGTATCGACATATCAAAAATACAAGTGTTTGGAGTTCACTACTCTAAATACATCATACATGCCCATAGCATGTTATCAAAACAAAAACAAGGGGACCCACACGTCCCTGTTCCTAGTCACTATCTAGAGGATCCTGAGGCAATGGGTCTACTCCCTCTGCTCGTAGATCCCATACTTCCTAACCTGCCATCGCCATGTGCCGCTTGAGCCCTCGCCACTCCGAGGGAATACTGGTACATTCATTTGTATCTTGATCTTCTAGTTCGTTCCATCCATGCTTAGAAACTCCGGTCAAGACCACGTCACATCAACGAACCAAGATCATCAAGTAGAGCCTTGTAGTCAGGAACCTGGTGTGACGATGACGCACTCTGATCTGTAGCCCCAGGTGTTGCGTCTCATCTGGTGTATCCCGCCAATTTCACCGGTGCTATATCCACATACCACATATTTTAAACTCAATACCATATACAAGTTATAAAAATATGAAATGCACCAAAATATAACAACTTAACACTTACCATCTGGGCCCCATGCTCGTCTGGGTGGAAGCAGTAAGTCAGGATCACCTTGATAGTTCATACCACTGTATGGAAAATCATCTATGTATAGTGGCATCTGATCCCAATGTGCAAAAAACTAGCGTCGGAACACACATTTGATCCCCCCTCCTCCTCCACTAAGAAGCAGTTGCCCCTAGTGGTGCATTTTAGGCTCCTATGGGCCCCCATCATGGATTTGTACATGAGGGAGGATAGTAGGGATCTTCTCAAAGAAGAATGCACATAGTACTGTACCAAAAACATAGCCATGGTTCACTTGCTACCTCCATAGTGTCAGTTATCGTTTCACTAACGACAGCATCATATGGGCCCACCCATAATAGGTCCCCCCGAGCACACTCTTTACCAACATCATCTACCCCCCAATGATGTAATGGAACACCTGGCTGCCCAAAACCTGCAGTACCGCTGTGGTGACAACCCATGTCTCTAGTCTCTCTAGATCACTAATTGGGATGGTTGTGCCCTTAACACGAACACCCCATGGACAATGGTGATCCAAGAAATTTTAGATGTTCCTCCCACGAGGCAAAATCGGATGTATATCCCCCAACACCCCAAGGGGGGGGAGTCTAGTCAAGAAATATATGTCCTAGTATGTCAGCTTGATCCTATGCCCGTATACTATAAATACCTCCTATTCTGGATCCTAGTAGCTCATGATCCTTGATAACAAGGGCTCAACTGCCCTCATGAGTGGATTCTCCAACAGCTTGAGAACCCCATAATGAGTTAAGGCCCCACGCACCACCTGATTCCCAAAAATATCCTAATGAAGGGCGTCCAAATCTAATTCACATGAGTTAATATTGAGCCCTTCCATATCTGCAATACACCATCATGACTATCAATTGAGAGACAAAATCATTGTACTTCATAACTCTACCCTTACAGCTCACCCAACCAACTGACCACTCTCCCTCTTAGCTCCACATTGCAGTTTTCTGCTTAGAACCTGCGAGCTTGCAAGTTTTCCTCTATTTCTTGTGAGCCAAAGTTAGTTCTAGTCCCAAAAAGTACGATCCAGTTGAGAAGATGCACAGGGGTCTTCCAGTGAGCTATGGGGCCCTAAACTAAAAATTTAATCCATTGTAATTGAAGAGACAAGTAAGACCACCTACTTGAAAGTCATAGATCTCAATTCCATTGGTCAGTTTCTTTACTATGATCTCCACTAGATTTAGGGCCTTCTCCTCCTCTCCAAATTCACCACAACTCACTTATCAAATGAATTAAATTAGAGGAAAAGAGCCCTTTTCTAGGAAAAACCACAGTTTTTTTGTTGCACATTGCGACCACACCGTAGCTCCATTTGATGAACCATCAACACCATTAGAAAGATCTCACCAAGAACTCTAATGGGATTATTTCAATTTTTTGTAATTTAACACTTCAACAAAAATCCATTTTTTCCGTGAAGCGTCACTTTGTCGCCTCTTAAAATCGAATTTATTCATATGAGTTTCTTGTACTTTGGGACCACTTTCCATTGGCACTTGTCATCTCAAGTGTCGATTTTCATCATGAGTAACCATTTGCTCATGTTTTCATGGTCCACCTGGGCCTACTCTATGTGGCAGCATCATCGAGTCACCCTTGTTCAAAGCATCTGTGATGAGTCACCCTTCTATCCATGGAGTCTATTTCGAGCCCCATTTTGTCCCATTACATTATTTCATCCATTATTACATCTAATTCATCCCGTGTTGTCCATTTTTGGCCTCCAGTCATACTGTCCACCATCCCCTTCGGAGTCGAGTCAGTCGTTGCTAGGTCAACCATGCACTTTATGCTCTGACAAGGGAAGTCATCTATTTGTCCCTCAGTCCCCATTCCCCTTATCATTCATGGTGTGAGTCCATCAGTCACATTACTATTTTCCCTTGTGCCTTAGCTGAGGATCCTCATTGCCTCACTTCTAGCAGGCTATATTCTGTCAAGATCGTTACATTCATACCATAAGAATGGCCTAGAGGGAGGTGTACCTTGGTTCCAACTTCCATTCTTGTTCGGTGCCTCAAATCAAGCACGGAAAGTGTCGATCTTGCGGACAAGATAGACCTTCCTAGAATCTAAAGAAGACCTAACGACAAGCAAACCAACCAGACACTATCTTTCTCTAAATATGCTTTAATAAACAATAGCTAACAAGTGTTTTTAGGGCCTACCTTTGGTCGAACGCAAGCTTGTGGATGCCCTCGCTCCTTTGATCCAAATGAGCTCCTCTTCGCGAATCTGCAAACACAAACAAGGAAAACAAATTAAATAGCACCTGAAAAGCCAATTGCATAAAACATATTTAACATGAAAGTCAAGGAGTCCATGAAACAAATAACATAAGATACTTGTTGAGATAAATGAGTTTGATTGTATTAATTCAAAAGAAGAAGAACCTTACAACCTTTGCCTTGATGCTGTACAAGCTCCTCCCAGGGTCCAAGAAGATGTCTCCTCTACTTTGACAAGTTTCACTCACTCTCTAATGGAACCAATAGGTATGTGATCTCTCCTCTCAAGCTCAACCAAAGAGTTTCAATTTCACCAGCATTTACCCTCAAAATTTTCAGCTTCTAACCTCCCTAGTCCTCACCCCAGTGCTTGTATTTATAGTGCAATGGAGGGAAGTTACTAGATCCTCCTTCAAAGGGATAAAGCCCTCCTTCAAAGGGATAGCTCCTTTAGTCAAGGGATTAGCTCCTTCTCTTTTGGGATGCATGAACCACCTCAGAGCGAACAATCCACGTCAAAATTCCTTCTAGAAAACTCTATAATTAACCCAAAGTGAGTTTTTTAAGATAAAACTTGTGCCTTTTGACTTTCACAGGGGTCCGCACCTACACCGTTAGGAACAGAGCGGGTAGGTACGCAGCTTTTGTACACAGAAGGTGCGGGACCGCAGGTGACCATGAGAGAAAGCGCGGAACCAGAGTTACATTGATATTTAATGTCTTTCTCCCACTTCTAAAGCTTGATTTGAAGAGCTGAGGTCTTAGACTTGCTTAGGAGGACAGTACAAGTGATGATAGACCCATATTGACTGCAAATGATCATGGTGACGATATGTTAGTGTAACAGATTGCCCCCTAAAGTGCGAAGTCTGTAGTAGATGAGGATTTCATTTATCATATAGGAAGAGTGAAGTACTTTATCATTTTGAGGATCATCTTGTGGAGAGCCCAGTCGAACCTGTAAAAACATTCAATGCAAGATATATATATGAGATCATATCATTGCTGAGGTAGGCATTCCCATACTCAGATCAAAAATAACTAGAAAACTATCTACTGCTCTAATATAGGAATGATCTTGTAAAACATCACAAGTATAGACTCATGTGAACACAGTATGGACACAGCCATCTGTTTATGAATAGTCCACAATACAATGAATACAAAATTCCTCACAGCCTAGATGGTGGAAACGAGATCCAGGGTCTTCATTTCTATATCCCGAAATAGCACGATTCTATCCATGCGAATAAATGTGTTGAAGTCGAACATGGTAGAAACCACTTGATTACCAGTCAATGATGTAAACTGTTAGCAATTGTGAGAGAAACCACCAGTGATGTCAATGGCTCTCAAAGTACCCAGTGCAATCCATGAGATGTGAGTAAATGTGTTGATGTCGAACATATCACGGAATCCTTCGATCGAAAGTCAATGATGTAAATTGTCGTCAAAGTCGGGAAACCTGCCATTGAGGCATGCAGATCTCAAGGTACTGATGATTTCTACATCATATTTCTAGATAATGAGCTGATGTCGATAGAAAGTGATCCGTCGTAGGCAAGCCCACAACAAGAAATCATAGATCAAGTTGAAGAAATTTAGTTGCAAGGACTGACTCAGGGATGGTCAAGATGGATGACAGATATTTTGCAGATGAATGGCTTATTGGCAGTGACCTCTTGAACACATAACGACACGACAGATGGCTTGGTGACAATTGACCCAAAGTTAATACCCAGAAACTGGCTGAAGACTTTCAATGTGGTTTGATCAACTGTTAAGCAAAGGATTTCCCAACCCAGGTGAATAAAAGTGTCGTGTTCAAGAGTGGTTACAAGGTATGGCAAACAAACTTATTTTTCTCTATTTTCCCCCACCATTTCTGGCAAGTACCTCTTTATTTTTGACAAGCTTGAGGAGGATAACATTTGCTTGATTATAAGCTCATCCTTCGGATGAGTCCAACTTAGTTTAAATTCGAACCCTAAGAAGGAGTGGTTCGTTCCTGTTTGTATTTGAACAGGTCCTTTACTGTGAAATTTTAACGAGTCCAGTATAGGAGAAACTCGGCATTTCAATTTTAGAGAGTCTGAAAAAACTTAAGAAGACTCCAGGGTTGACCATTTTCGTAAATTTGTGTCTCCCAAGCCCGAAAAAGTATAAAATAATACTTGAGAGAACCGCTTGATCTTTACGACCAAGGAATACTTTTCGTAATTAGTGCCCTTGATCCGAAAAAGTAAAAAAGCGATCAACGACACGTCGTTTTATAACCAATATCGAATTTGAAACGACAAAAATCCGGCAATCTTTTCATGTTTTTACGGTCAGAAAAGAGCTGTAAGGGGACCGTCTTTTTAGTTCTGTTTTAACGAGTTTAAAAAGAAAAACGCGGTGATCTTTTCATGTTTTAGGAGTCAGAAAAGAGCTTAAAGGTGACTCTAAGGTTTTACTTTTTCGTAGGTTTTAACGAGTTCGAAAAAATGATAAAAATGTACTCATGGTTTTCATTTTTTTGTAAGATTTAATGAGTTCAAAAAAACGATAAAAATGTACTCATATGATCGACTTTCAATTTATTTTACGAGCGGGAAAAGACGGAAAGAACTTGGCATTTTCATTTGTTTTACGAGAATGAAAGATAGCAAAATAATCTCAGGATTTTCATGAGTTTAACGAGTCTTGAAAATAACTAAAATTAACTTGAGATAGGTTTCATTTTTACAAAAGATTGAAACAGATAAAAACTATGCTTCAAAGTAGTTTCATTTTTACACACGCTTGAAATAGAGAGAAAACTGTGCTTGATGCCCCCTAAGCGTAACTGCTAGAGCGCATGCCCCCCCCCAGCTTCATTTCATTCAACTAAGTACTTTAATTAATAGCTGGATGGAATGAAGGTTCAGTTACGAGATCATTTGAAAGACTCGACCTAAAACTGTAAGAAAATTATGCAAAAAACTGAAATAACTAATCTAAATATACAACTTAACATTTATGAGATCTAGTCAAACTCTCGACTCAATTAGAGAAGGATTTGCTTCATTTTTTAACGATCTTGACACAGGAAAAGAACTATGCTCAGAACCCTTGTTTCATTTTTTAAACGAGCTTGACACAAGATAAGGAACTATGCTCATGACTACTCTCTACAATCTACCTATGTGGCAACTGATCCCACATAGTGGTATCTGCGGGGTAGATACCACTTTAGAATCAGGAACATTTAGGGGTGTCATATTATTGCTAGTTGAAACAAGACTAGGGAACGAAAGCTGGTCTACAGTCGCAATATTTCCATTGTGAGGGAAAGACATCACGCGAAAGAGTGTCGATACGACAACTTTCATTGCATAAACATAGTCTCGCCCAAGGAGTAAATTGAAATACAAGGGACCTCGAACTACCATAAGATCAATACAGGCAGTTTTACCTTCCAAGGTAATGGAAAAATTAGGAAGGATCCCTAAAGGTTCACTAATGGTTCTGTTAAAAGCTTTTTGATTCTGCGTAATAGGCGCAAGCTGAGGGGAACCCAAAGCTTTCCAAACAGTTGAGGATAAAATACTAACAGAAGCACCTTCATCTACCTGTGTGCAATGCATGTCCCTACCACCAGCCTTGACAATGATTTGGAAAGGGATGGAGGAACGAAGACGAGGTTCTGTCAGTCTATTCCAATCAAAGGAAAAGACCTCAGTACTTGGATGGGGCTCCATAGAAACAGGTGAAATGCCCCCCGACGTAGAGGAATCTGATGTAACAAAAAGAACCTGAGCGGTCTGAAGTTCACTCTCTAAAGGGAAAGTGGGATCGACCGAATGTGAAATTGAATCGACCACTTGATCAACTAATGGATCATCAACCTGAGTGACATGAGTTTCACTCTCGAATGGAAGAGTGTGATCGACTGTACTTGAAATTAGGTCAATCACTCCGTCAGTTGACGGTAGGTTGGGAGAAAGTTTATGGTAACCAGTTGGAAATTCTTGCTGTGGAACAGTAAGGTTTTCCAACAATTTTGAGGCTTCATCCATGTGAGGGCAAATGTGATTTTGATGACTCCCTTTGCATAACTTGAAAGGAAACCTAACTTTACCCTTTTTCCCAGGAACCTGACTATCACTGGTTGATGGATCAATGGAAAGTTGATGTGATTTTTTTGACCATACTTCCAAGACCTTTGGAATACCAGGACAATTGACAAGGAAGTGGTCACCCTTACAAAGCCTGCAAGGGTATTTGGGTTTACGATGCATGTTGGAGGTTTCCTCAACAAAACTAACACTTACAGCCATGGTTGGTTGGTTGACTTCTTTCTTATCTTGCTTCTTCTTCTTCTTTTTCTTCTTCCCTTTCTTCTTCTTCTTAGACACCTGGTTACTAGCATCAAGGCTTTTACCAAGTGAAGAGGAATAAATGGAGGAAGAAAAATTAGGTGAAGAAGGTAAAGGGTCAACAGAAGGTTGGTGATGTTGAGATGGTGAACTCGATTGAGGTGAAGCATTCAGTTGAGGTGGAGCAATTGGAGTATTTGGGGCCAACGAAGTTGAAAATAACCATATCGGTAAACCTATTGTAAATCCAAGTAATGACAAAGTAGCCATATAAGGTAGACCAACATTTCCAAAGAAAGGAAAAGTACTAGGATCCTCATTAAGAGGGGTTCCTTGGTCAGTAAATTCCGGAACAGTTGCCATTATATTCAACTTCAGTGAATTTTATTAACAATTTAAAACTAAAATTAACAATTCACACCTAAGAATTAAAATTCACAATTCACACCTATGGTCTCTAAAAGTAAAAACAAACAAATTAACACGCGCTATAAAATCTAGGAGTCAAACCACACACAAACAGTAACTTTCCATACTGAAAACACTAGTTGGTGATGAAATCCAATGTCGCAGAATTCAATACAGAAATGGCGGTTGGAACAGTTACCCCGACAACCTGCTTAATGAATAGATTGGCACAAGTTTCTCCACTAAACCGTCTCAAGTGAAGAGAACCCCCCAGAAAATCCAAGTGAGTCTAGCCGGCGTCTGCTCCAGGTACAGTGGGATCTTCCCACCACTGTCACCTTAGGAAGAATCCTAAAGAATATGGTCACTAAGGTTACCAACCGAAACAAATATACCTGGGGGAACAGTCTACGATCCGATACACACGCAAGGGCAGAGTAGCAAGCTCAATCCCCTTGAAGTCTCCTTGACATAATCCAAGGTTTACCAACAAGTGACCCGAGGCTCCTCGACAATGGTTAATCCGAGGTTTACCATTTTTAATACGTGAATATCTGGTGTCGTTCCCAATGAGGAAGGATTGATTCCCACACTGGTTCGAACACGATCTCGTGCTTCTCCTTTAAGAGGAGCTTTCCCAGAGCATAAATGCAACAATTGGATTTCTTCCTACCGCAAGATACAGCTACTTGTTTGTTTTACTGTCTTGGAGAGTTAACTAAAACCTATTCCAAGACACTAGCCTAAGCTAGATTGGTGGAAAGAGCCCTAAAAATGTAAAAATTTCTAGATAAATTTTAATTAAGCGCTGTGTTATTAAGGCTGCTATTACTCAAATGGGTAAATGGATACGAAACCAATGGTGTTATGACCCAACTCAAAACTGAATGCAATCGAATATGATAATGTTATCTTTTCAATTCGATGAATCCTAACTAAAGTAAGGAGAGAGTTTCCATTCACTTCCAACAATGCAAGAAATTGATCACTAAGAGAAAATATAACAAATTCTCTAAGGCACTAATTTCATCAAGAAAAACTAACGCAAATCAATTCCAAAAAGTTTTATTTTTTTTATTTTTGTGTTAAAATCAAGAATAAAAATATGTAAATTCAAATCACAGAAAGTTGATCTAAATCTACGATTGATTTTTTCAGAATGTAAACTATGCAATTGTAATCTATGCACAATTCATTTGAAAAGTATGCAAATGTAATCTATGCAAATTTTTCATTCATATTCTAAAAATGAGAATTCTAATTATGCAAATGTGATCTATGCAAGAGAATTCTCAAACACAAGTTGATTCTAATGTAATCTAAGAACCAATCAAGTGCAAGTCAAGAAAATCGGGTGAGAGTTCCAAAGATCAAAAAATAAAAACACTCAAAGGCGATTAACACTCATATACAAAACACCCAATTGATAAAAGCTTAAAACAGGAATGCTAGTGGAATTAAACAAGGAAAGTTTCTGATAAGTCACATGCAGGTTTGGGCAGTGGCTAAAAACCTATAAACAAATTCTAAACTGATAAAAAAGAGAAAAATTTAAAATTTTTCAAATTTTTGACAGGGTACGCAGGCAACCTGTTTACACAGGTGCGTCTACGCTTGGTGCGCAAAGAAAAAGTGCGTACAAGTACGCACTGTGCTTAACTCAGAGGGTGCGTACCTC
This sequence comes from Pinus tabuliformis, assembly GCA_031772625.1. NCBI lineage: Eukaryota > Viridiplantae > Streptophyta > Pinopsida > Pinales > Pinaceae > Pinus > Pinus tabuliformis. The sequence goes on along the minus strand of CM062816.1, from coordinate 1,317,832,493 downwards.
TCCCAAAACTATGAAAAATGAAAACTAACTCAAAATTAACTAAATTCACCCAATCCCACCATCATCAAGTCAAAAACAGAAACAGAAAATACAGTTTCTCACGTCAAAGTATAGACAAAGAAAACAATCAAGTCCCCAGCAGAGTCGCCATTTTGTTGCATGGAAAGTGTCGATCTTGCGGACAAGATAAACCTTCATAGAATCTAAAGAAGACCTAACGACAAGCAAACCAACCAGACACTATCTTTCTCTAAATATGCTTTAATAAACAATAGCAAACAAGTGTTTTTAGGGCCTCCCTTTGGTCCAATGCAAGCTTGTGGATGCCCTCGCTCCTTTGATCCAAATGAGCTCCTCTTCGTGAATCTACAAACACAAACAAGGCAAACAAATTAAATAGCACCTGAAAAGAAAATTGCATAAAACATATTTAACATGAAAGTCAAGGAGTCCATGAAGCAAATAACATAAGATACTTTTTGAGAAAAATGAGTTTGATTGTATTAATTCAAAAGAAGAAGAGCCTTACAACCTTTGCCTTGACGCTATACAAGCTCCTCCCAGGGTCCAACAAGATGTCTTCTCTACTTTGACAAGTTTCACTCACTCTCTAATGGAACCAAGAGGTATGTGATCTCTCCTCTCAAGCTCAACCAAAGAGTCTCAATTTCACCAGAATTTGCCCTCAAAATGTTCATCTTCTAACCTCCGTAGTCCTCACCCCAATGCCTGTATTTATAGTGCAATGGACGGAAGGTACTAGGTCCTCCTTCAAAGGGATAGCTCCTTTAGTCAAGGGATTAGCTCCTTCTCTTTTGGGATGCATGAACCACCTCAGAGCGAACAATCCACATCAAAATTCCTTGTAGAAAACTCTAGAATTAACCCAAAGTGAGTTTTTTAAGATAAAACTTGCGCCCTTTGACTTTCACAGGGGTCCGCACCTACACCGTTAGGAACAGAGCAGGTAGGTACGCAGATTTTGTACACAGAAGGTGCGGGACCGTAGGTGACCATGAGAGAAAGTGCGGAACTAGAGTTACATTGATATTTAATGTCTTTCTCCCACTTCTAAAGCTTGATTTGAAGAGCTGAGGTCTTAGACTTGCTTAGGAGGACAATACAAGTGATGATAGACCCATACTGACTGCAAATGATCATGGTGACGATATTTTAGTGTAACACAGAGCATCTGCGATGAGTCACCCTTGTATCCATGGAGTCTATTTCAAGCCCCATTGTGTCCCATTACATTATTTCATCCATTATTACATCTAATTCATCTCGTGTTGTCCATTTTTGGCCTCCAGTCATACTGTCGACCATCCCCTCCAGAGTCGAGTCAGTCGTTGCTAGGTCAACCATGCACTTTATGCTCTGATAAGAGAAGTCATCTATTTGTCCCTCAGTCCCCATTCCCCTTATCATTCATGGTGTGATTCCATCAGTCACATTACTATTTTCCCTTGTGCCTTAGCTGAGGATCCTCATTGCCTCACCTCTAGCAGGTTATATTCTGTCAAGATCATTACATTCATACCATAAGAATGGCCTAGAGGGAGGTGTACCTTGGTTCCAACTTCCATTCTTGTTCGGTGCCTCAAATCAAGCAAAGTGAATCCTTATTTCCCTTTGACTTGATTTCTTCCCATGTTCTTTATGTGTACACTTGATGGTCTAGTGACGCAGTAGATTGTACCAGTGATTCCCAGGTGTGTGTGAGATGTTTTGGACCTCATGAGGGGGTGGCCCTTTAGGTAACCCCCCACATGCCCGAATGACCTCAGATTATCCTACAGACTCAAATGCAGTTCCACAAATTTGATGTGTTTGGTTCGAGCCACTTGCAGCACTCATAGCTTCATATCTCCTCCAGATGATCCATTCAGTTTTGCAGAGCCCTTTCCTATTCAACAGGGCTTCTTTGGTTGTTACACCCAACCTCCCACTCATTTCATAGGGCGGGGCATTATGTCTCATGTACTCAAATATCAGTGTATTCAATCATGGCTCATGTTTTTCGAGGCACATTATGTATATGGGATGTCTTATATTATTTTCTGTTCCATTCATGCCAACATGTCATGTACCATTTATCATGTACTTTATTGCTCAATTTCATTTTTTTGAGTGCATCATTATTCTTTGTATTGAGTTATCTTGTTGGGTATAGGTATGCCTCCCCTGCCTCACTAAGATCATGTAACAAAACGTCAAAGGAGACTTACATCAATTAATTTGTCTTGTCCCCTCAGTTCCTATCCTCTCTTGCTTCAGCACCATTTATGTCCCTCTCTCTCTCTCTCTAACTCCCCTTCAATGTCTGGTGATTGTGTTCCTACAATGTACTTCGGTCATACATTTTTCTCCTAGCACTCATATGTTGTGGGGAAATCTCTTATCACCAAAAATTGGTCATCTAAGCATATCTAACTAGATGGATTGAAATACACCATGTAAGACCAATTTTACCATAGTAAAATTGCTTTCACCGTAAGAAATTACTTGATAAATCACATTTATTATGTTATTTCTAGTTAAACCCATGAGGAATAATTAAATAAATCAATATTTATTTAATTTTCCTCTAGGAATAATTAATTAAAACATTGTTTAACTAATATTCCTTGTCATATTTGACCCAATCACGATAAACAATTAGATAAATCATTATTTTTCTTATTTTTCTCTAGGAATAATTAATTAATCATAATTTTGTTATTATTCCATGTTAAATTTCACTGACTCACCTAGGACTAATTAAAAAAACCATTATTTTATTATTATTATTTAACTACATTTTCCAAATAATAAATAAATTATTTATTTATTTAATATTTCTAAATAAAAGTATTTGACCAAATTAAATAATTTTTCCCTCCAACAAAATATAATAAAATATTCCAAGTGGTTAGGTCTAGAATTTAGTTAATAATATTTTATTATTTTCCATTATTTGAGAATAACCTAATATTTTGTTATAAAATTAAAGGTTTTACATTCATTCTTCACTTTCGATTATTTTCATTGTTAAACTCACTGTTGTAGCTCTGATTATTATCATTGTCGCTTTACATTTCTTTTTGTCCTTAAGTTCCCATTTGAGCTCTACAAACACATTTTGTTGAGTTTATACATTGTAGGGAGGAGAGATGCTACCAAGCTGAAGCATTGAGCACATCCAAGAACCCATCCCATTTGAGGGGGACTGGTAACATTTTACCTATTCCTTTCACCAGGTGTTACATAATAAAATTACAATTTTGTATTCTTGTCTTGTCCATTGGTCATTTGGAGTTATTATTCGTTATAGTTCTTATTTCTTTCTATTGTATAACTGCTTTTGGTGCATAGATCTTGAAGTTTGTAGGTCTTATTTCTTATATCTGTTGTAGATCTAAAGTGTTCTACAACCATTTCTGTTGTTAGGGATGTTTATCATCCATAGCTTAATGTGTTCTCTTTTCGTACACTCTTGATAAGAATACACTATAATAGTCACATAATTTCATTTGCTTACCCTTCACCTTATTGTCCAAGGAATTACAAGGAAAAGAAACTTCTCCATCATGATCTAGAACTAATAATATTTCTTTAGTTTGGCCTAGGACCCCTAAAATTGATTGAAAATTGTTACTCCTATTATTTTCACTTGCAATTCCATGAGCCTAGTCTTCAAGAGAATCCATTGTCCTAAACTCATTTATCCTTCTATCATTCACATCCAAGTTTCACGTTTTTGGGGCATCTACTGATTTGGTCCTCTTTCCCCTTACCCTCTTTTTTGCTCCCTGTTGTGACTTATATTGGCCAGTGATTTCCTTGCTACAATGTTGAGCACATAACATGGTTACAATAATTTTTCTTAACATGCAATGATCTCAATACTCCCAAGTATACCTATAACTACATACTCACCTATACTTCTGGTAATCCTCCTCCTTGTATGGTAACGTTTATTTCCTTTTGTAACTCTGATGGACAAAGTGTTGGAAAATAGTGAGAGGAGGGGGGTGTTGGTGGGTGGGGGGGGGGGGGGGTTACGCAAATCAGTATTCCTTATCAATTAGCACTTTTAAATATTTTCATAGAATTAGCTAATATTCAATTATAATTAATGTTTATGCAATAACAACAGTGAATAAAAGAACACAGGAGGCACAAAAATTGTAGGTGGAAAACCCCCTTTGGGTCAAAAACCACAGAACACTTTTCTAATAATTCTTTAATCTACAACTCCAATTGAAAAAAATCTCCAACTTCCTAGAATCTAGAAAATCATTCTTCTCCAGCTCCCACTAGATGGATGCTCCAATGCCCAAGATTATTCAGTAGTCAACTGAATGGATGACCCAACACCCAATGAGCTACAACTCACCATAGCACCACCCTACCACCCTGAAGTTTTCACAGGTTTGAACCTGTTGGTGACTTCATGCACTAGCCTAGCACCACCCTACCACCCTATAGAAGAATAAAAGAAGAATGGACTCCCGTACCAGGGAAAATGGTCCACTTTACAATGATATAGAATGATGTAGAAGAAGAAGACACACTAGACCATAACCCCAACTATGACACAACCACCTAATGATGATCCTAGACCTCCTGACACTTCCTCTTCAACTTTTGGCAGATAGACACTTGTACAACTTTTACAATGACTATGCAATGATACTTTTACAATGATTGTATGCAGTGCTTCCCACTTGAAGACTTCATGTCGTGAACTTCTTGTTGTTGTTTAGCACTTTGACTGCATTTCTTGTCATGCTACCATTTCTCACTCTTCAAAACATTAGATTATGCATTGAGTCTTCTCTTGATGAATATATAATACCGACAAAAGGTATTCAAAGAAATTTCCATGACATGATAATAGCAAAACTTACCTCATCGTGTAGAACATATGTCAGTGCTAAACAAAAACAAAAAATTAGAATACAAAGAAACTAATGCAATTAAGATATGAACATGCATATATAGAAGATACTTACCTATAGCTTACCTTTGTTGCATCATTTTCCTGCACCTTGCTCTTTGCTGCCCTAGAAAGTCGAGTCCTTTGCACTCCTTGACAACACTTGATCTAGTTTGTCTTGCCTTCTAGGAGCAAGATATTTAATCTGATGTCTCTATACGATTTCATATCCCCAACATGTCATCTTTGGTCTTGTAGAATCCCTCTTAGTCTTCTTTCCAATGCCCCAGGTCTGACCTGATTTGGACTCCTTAAGGAAAAGTTATGCCCAATCTCTCACAATGACCTAATTATGGACTAGTTAAGTAGAATGAACTTGTACAATGTACCAAGTGTCACTGTTTCCTCCTTCAGCTGTAAAATTGATACATAGAAAAATACAGTCCGTGCACTATCTTCCACTTTTTACGGAATTCCAATCCTCTTCTCTTAGAGAGCGTTATGACGATTTTCCCAAGGTCACTTCTTTGAGATGAAATTTGGCACCCTACAAAAACCCTAACTGCCACAGATCATATCTCTGAAAATATAGTGAACCAAGATCTGAAATTCAGTCACGACGTTCCTCAGTATTTCGAATCAAATGGATTTTAATTTCCAAATCTAAGACATTGCAGAAATGAAGTTATAGTGAAAATGCCACAATTGCTTCTTTTGGAGGATATATGAGATTTATTTTTATAGAGTTGAGAGGGTCTTCTATAGAGAATGTTGGAGGGATTTTAGGAGCTTAAATAATTAATAATTATTGACTATTCAATGAGAAAAACCAATTATGAGTTCCATGCCACAACCCCATAGGGTTTTAGCCCACTAACTAGGGTTACTAACTTCAAACATGAATATCTCTCAAACCGTGAAGAATTACTTAGCGTGCCATATATCAACGGAAACATCTTGATGAGTAGAATCTATCTAGAAGATCCTTGACTCAAAATAGAGTAAGTTTTCAAGTCAAAATTCCCTTGCGATATCAGGGTAGCCCCTAGTGCTGCTTGGGTTGACATCAACGACAACCTCATATCATCTTTAGATCAACACAAAGAAAAGAATTGAATTGCAACATAATATAAATAAGTAAAATTAAACTTCAATGAACACGCTCAAATAAAATATTTCAATACATAGTATTACCTGGGCTCTACATTCTTATCATTTGCGCGTGAAGTCTGTACTCTATTCTAAACACCAAGACCACTAACTAACAAGGGAAACATAATCCAAACATAAATATCATAAAACATAATTATTGCAAATGTTGATTTCAACTCTAATCAAAGTTTCAGAATATAATGCAAAAAATTCCAAGAGAAATTCCTAAAATGATAAAATATATTACAAAGGAAAAGGGTTTTCAGGACCAACCAAACCTGAATCAGAACCAACCAATTCAGCTCGTTTGACCCTAAAAGAGGATGGTCTGACCCTTAAAATGGTTTAGCGACTGGTTCCAAATCAAACTTTCTAGCTCAGTACAGAACTAGTCTGACAGGCTAATTCAATTGGTATATATATACATATAATCAATCTTTTATGTATTTTCTAGTAAACTGTTTCACAAATTGATTTTGAGTCCAATTCCAACTTTTCAAGCCTGGAAAATCATGGAACCATTTGAATACCATAATCAAAAGCATTCAATTGTCTAGGGTGAACTAATAGGAAAAAACATGAAATGCATACCATTTCTCTTCCCCCTTATATCCATTTGGCTCAGAACATGAGCCTCCTTCCTATTCCAGAACAAAATCACTAGGACCAATTATAGGTCTTTCCTTATTTCAGCCAACAAAATTAGATATGAGAGCTGCTTTCCATATTTTTCTATCCTTTTGAGCTGTAACCAGTGATGTAAAACCATCCACCTCCTACAATTATGGTAGAGATGGTGTTGACATTATGATTATAGGTCCCACTAAGATGTAGAAGACATAACATAGTTTGAAACATAGATTTTAGTTGAATACAACTATATAAGGTCATCAAGTGTCTTTTATTCTATCATGAACAATAATTAAAATGTTTCTAAAGACCCTACCAAATTAAGCATAATATGACATTCCAAAGGGAAGTTTAACTCATAGGATCAAGGCAAGTCATGTCTAAAATTATAAAAATTATGTCAGGGCTTATTCTAGGTTCAATGTAAATATAGGAAGGTATATGACCCCTCCTCAAGGTATATCAAATATTAAATATACATTGTTCTTTGCTGAAGGATATCACATATGTGCTTTTCTTACTACTAATTATAAACGGTACATAAAGTATTTTAGTGCTCAATTCAAAAAGGTTAATGTCAATTCCCTTTGGTTTGAGTTGCAGCAAATGTCCAAAGAATATGATCTTGATTTACTCGACTCAACAATGAGGACTTGTTTCTCTTTTAAATAATTATGCATTTCCAAAGTTCCACGGTTATACAGACTTGGATAATTCTATCCAAGTTCACCACAAGGAAAGCCAAAAGTGCAACAACCAATCAAAACATAAGGAATTAAAAGATAAAATCTTGCAAAATTTTCTCCATGTTCTACCTGAGTACCACAAATTCATTCGATATATCCCTAATTCAACATATAAATAGACGTAGCATATTGGAGATGATGAGATTCCTATTCAAATAAATAGGTTCCAACAATTGGAACATCAGTTGGATACTATTTGGGGTGGCAACTAGGGTAAGCAAAAACTACTTTTCACTGGTATGGAGATTAAATTTCAACCCTCTACACCCTCTACTAGGATGGAATAAGAGTTTATCATTGAAAAATATGAAAATTTTGGCCATCTGATTTTGTTTGAAGAAGAGATTATATTGAGGCCCATAGGTGAAGGTGACAATACAAACTAGAAGGAAAATATTTTTCCTATTAAAAAATATGGATCTATAAGGAAACACCTAGTAGTATCAGGTGAGTATATTTTTTTTTCAATTTGGAAGCAATAGAAAGTCATTACCAGAGGTTGTATAAGTCATTCATGTTTCAGACAAAGCACTCGATGATTGGATAAAATCTTTAGTTACTAAAAAATTAGTAAACGTAATACAAAATATTATTTTCCTGGCTTTCCTTATGAGAAATGGAAATTTGGAGAAAATGAATATCTTTGGTCATCCTATTATATATTTATAAACTTTTTAACACAAAAAAATTGAACATAGAAAGATATTTGATTGAAAAACAACTTATGTTGGCTTTCCTCACGAGCAATGACACTTTCGACCAAGTAAAGAATTTTGATATTTATGACATGAAGAATTTTCTTACTTTTGCCAGCCTTGATACTATTTTGGCTAAATTAGAATATGTGAAAGAAGACCTTTCATCATAGTTGCAAGATTCATATGAGGGATGGAAAAGAAAGTTTTGCAATTTTAACCTTGATGCAACATTGGGTAGTATTGTTTTTACCATTGACACATGGAAAGACCTTTGTTCATCTATATACACAGATAGGAAATAAGAATTCAACTAGAGTGTCCTATTAGTGATTAGAAAATAGATGCTACTCTAGTTTAAGAAAAATATTGAATTTTAAAAAGAGGCAGTAGAAACGCTTCAGGAGTAGTAGTTTGAAAATGAATGGAAAAAAATTCTCACTTAAACAAAGGAAAATATATCCCAAAGAAGAGTTCTTGGAATATGTGCATATATTGAAAGTTTCTCTATTGGAAGGTCATATATGGGGCTTGGGACTTTGGAGGCAAGCTTGCAAATTTCAAGTGAAGAATAGGAAAATCCCAGTATATAATGGATGATTAAAGAGATGGCACAAAAGAAAAAAGACTTAGATGAGTTAAATTCAACTTCCATGCATTGCATTATCCTGTATTTCTTATAACCATTTGGATTAGTATGTTGTGATCCTAAGATAGAAGATATTAAGAAGGTAGCATTTATGAGATCTGGTGAGTTGCTAGTTTTTATCCATGACAAAGTACTTAATACTTTAAACTTGTACATGTCCCCAAAGCTAGGACCATTTTTGTGTGCAGGGAGAAATCCTATTCACACATTTAAATGAGGTTTTGATTTGGTAGATGTTTAAGAATGCACATGATTCCTGGATTTATGTAATTATCAAGTATCTAAGAGTTTAATATACAGGGTTGATTAATCATTCCATAATATAGGTTGGACAAGTGTTGAAATTATGTTCAAATTATTTTCTGGGAGTACAAGTATAATATGGATGTAGTGTATTCCTAGGAAAGAATAATTGCTTTTAGTTGATGACATGAACAAGGTTAGGGTGGTAGAACTTCATCATCAACCTTTTATGAAAACTAACAACATTTCTCTCTCTTCAAGTTTTTTAGATACATGCATTTCGAGGGATGGTTCTCTTCTCTTTTCTTTTCGGATGTCTACAGTGAGTTTAGATCACAACGAGGAATGTATTTCATCTTCTTATGGCGAAAATGCTCCAAAAAATTATCAAGTAAAAAATTCTTCTTGAAAGTATGAGCTCAAAGTTTACATGCTAGGCGATGCCATTTCTTTTTTGACGAACATTTTCCTTGGATAAAATCATTGAAGATGTTGGTGATTTCCAGGTGAATCTTGTATACAATGGTTATGAGATTCACTTTATGTCGTCCAATGTTGTTGTTGGACTTATTTCTTCTAAGATATTAAATCTAGTTTCAACTATGGAAGTTTTGGAGTTTCAAGAATTGGAAAAACACAATTCAGATTCAAAAGGAAATTGTAAATATTCCATGGACCAATACTCTTAGAATACTTGTGCTACATTCGACTACATCTATCACATTTATGATAAGTATGATGTTAGTTCTACACTTTGTAGAGGATGTATCAATGATCTTACCTTCCATGTTTTTTTGAAGTAAAAAAGTACAATTGGAGAAGATGATGCGAAAATAAAATGTAAAGATAACTTGCAGCTTCTACTTGAGCAATTAGAGAAAGAAAAAGGAAAGGAATTTTCAAATTTCAAGATCTAGATTCAATTTATAGTGTCTGAAATTTGGGAATTGGATGGTGTAAGAGGTTGATGGTAAATTGGACCTGTCAACTTATTTTCCTCGTGCCCATCCAAATAGATTAGGTTGAAAAAGTTGGACTACATCCCTTGCTTAATGGGCTTTAAATACCTCCTAATCACATTTACGGAGATAGCATATCACTAGAAAACTTACCCCTCTTTCACTTATATGATGCTGCCTTGAGTTAGTGGTATGGTAAAATCATCATGGTCTCATCAATGGGAAAGAAAAGTAGTGGAAAGTCTTACTTATTAGACCATCTATTTGTCTCCCTTATTGATTTAGTAAGGGATAGATACATTGATGGAATGTGGATGACATTTCGGATGGATTCAAATCTCCTCTATGTACTGATGGATTTTCATGGATTAGGGATTTTTGAGAGAACAGAGCAAGAATATATGCTACTCTCAGTCCTAAATGTTGCCTTGAGTAATTTAAAAATATTCAACAAGAAGGTTTGTTTTGAAAAAGGTCATATTTGCTTGGCTTTTCTAGTTGATTTTTCATATTATAGTGGCATCTACTCTTTCCTTTAAATGTCATAGTTATTTAAATATTAATTACCATTTGTGGTATTTTTTTCCTTAATTGGGATTTTCAACTTGACAAGGATACAAAGGCAATCGTCTAGAGTTTCCAAAGTGGGGTGAATTTGGTCAAGAATGATGAAAATATGTTCAAGCGACTATTTTACATTGTTATCAATGATGTGGAGTTAAAAGCTGAATTCCTTTTAAAACTTCTACATATTTGTAAAATGTCCCGTGAAAGCTTCCTGACAAAGATGTATGGAGGAATGTTTGAACTTGTTGCAATCCCTTCTTTTATTCAACGAGAATATCATCAAGAAATTCTATATGATATAACTTTGGATGTAGATGAAGAGATAGGACATAGTTATGGGAGTGGTCATGCATTCTTGAGGGATTTGAAACTTGTTATTGCCCAGATAGTGACAAAGGATTGGACCCCTATATTTTTTATGCATGTTTCTATGAAGGTTGATATCCTTTGTAGGGACTGAGTTTCTGTTGTTAAGGCAATATACAAGTATGAACAAGGTGCTTATGAATTTTGAGACTCAGGAAGTGGTAGGCGATGCTCCAATAGAACCTGGATATCTCTACATTGATCTCCGAGAAACATGTCATTAAAGAAATTTCGAGGCCCAAAATGGGTCTCATGTTGGAAACTAGATAAATATTGATAGGGAGGGGTTAATCAGTAGTCAAGGCACTTAATAAAATTTTCTTCAATCAATTAGACCTTAAACCATGCATAAAATAAAACACATAGGCAAGGATTAGAGCATCAACCATAAGTAATACCATGAAATCATTCAACATAAGAGACACAAAGATATTTTTAGTGGAAAACCCTCCTCCTAGGTCAAAAACCACCCTTGCTAATACTGTGCTACTCAATATATTTTATTAATATGTTGAACAAATTATACATGGATTATCTTACAACCATAAGCCAAAATACTTGGCTTCCTTCACAGTATGCTAGCACCTATCAGTTAGCAAGTGTGTTTCTCTCATGGATCTATAGAAATATATTTGTTGGAAGCCCCCACGAGCAACAATCCTCACCCAAATCCCATTTGAATATCCAACTCCTACTGAGCAGAGAAATTTGTTCCTTCTAATGAATATGTCGAATCATTGTCTACTCTAAAGCCTCCACGCCATGCTAACCACATTTCATATACTTTCAGACTTGGCTCCAAATTTTCTCAACATGAACATCACAACAAAAATATCTCCAAAGAACAAAATAAAAACACAAAACTATATCACAAACTACATCAAAATCTCACCAAATACTTCATAAAATAGTATGATCAATAAATCAACTAAAACCCTCTCTGCATCAGGTAAACTAACTCTCAAATGACTACTACACAGAAACAATATACTAGAGAATATGATAGGAGAAAAAAATCTCCAAATATTCTTGCAATCAAACACTATTTCACCTCCTCATTTACTGCATAAAATACTAGATGAAACATACTTCAACTAACTGCTACAATAGCTACAAACTACTTCTGAAAATTTGCATCACACAATTCTCACAACCTGCACATGATCCTCTGATCTCATGTTCACTCAACATATCAAGAGAATCAACTCAAATATCATTAGGTTTTCTCTAATATATGGATGAACTAAGGTGCTCAACTCAATCATTACCAAGAACAACTGGACTCCACAAAATCTGTTCATATGCTTGATTCGATCTGAATTCAGCTCATTGACTTGATAAAGCCACTAACTACAGTTAATGAAGGATATTGTCAATTTTAATCACATTCTAGAAGCTCATTAACCTTTTTTTGACCTTTACACGATGAGTCCTGAACAAGAGAAGCCATAAAAATAAATAAACAACTGATGTGCATGAGGAATGCAGATAAAAACATGCTTTAGGCCACAATCACAAGAACAACACTAATTGATCTTGAATGGACACATCCATAGGCCTGCTTGTTAGTGATTGTATCCTCTCAATCGCATTCATAGGCTTGTATCCATGCAACTGTGATAGAGGATAAGAAAACTCAAACCAATTTAGGTCAGATCTCTGCCAAACTTCTTGGACACCTTCATCAACTCCAAAACACACCTTCATCCTATTTAACAACTCTACAACTGATTACATTGACCAAGAACCTCTTCAACAATTCAATGGCATGTAGACCCAAGTATTCCAAACTAATCATTATGACCAACACCTCCATCTCTTCAAGCAACAACAACAGTCTGAACACCTCCAACTCCTCTAGGAGCAACATCAAGTCATCCAACTATCTCTAACACTTGTAAAGACACCTCCAAAACATGTAGTATTAGCATCACCTATAAAAAACCAACACAACATGACTTCAAGCCATCTCTTGTTAGTCTCTGATTCCTGCGCTAGGTCATGTCATAACCATGTTGACATCAATGCCAACCAACAAGGCCACCAAGCCAAACACTCATTACACATCATGAGGAGGACTACCAACAACATCAGGTTGACATAAGAAATGTGAGGAACAATACGAATAACCTATTAACATTAATTACAACACTACAATGCCAACAATCTACCCCTTTCGCATTGATGTTAACCTCAATTAGATCTCCAACATTTGAGGCTAACTTCCATACACTCTCCAACTCTGAAGCTCCATCTCTAAAATACATCTCCAACAATCTAAATTATCTCCCCCTTTGACATCAATGGAAAAGGGCCATACCAACACTGAAGAAAAAATACCAATATTGTGTCAAATGGAGTAGAACTTCCCATGACATACACAACACCATGTAGAGACAAGATTGATGTAAACCAAGAATGTGCATATAAAACAAGAAGCTCAGTTTCCAACATAGCTCAAGATGAAACCATAAAACCTCTCGAATTGAACATGTTCCCCCTAAGTATGTAATAGAGATGCAACCATAATCTCTTTGTTGTTGTAGAAATGCATATGTTGAACCACTTTGATATACAATTATGTGTAATAAAGTACCACATGATACAATGCTTCATGGAGTAAATACATTGTTGTGACAAGGACATAGGACTGACATATGACTCCTCTACACCTATCATCAACCAAGACTTCTATGGACCCAAGTTTACATAATGCACCCAATGTAGTGGGAGGACATCAATGATATACAAAATAATACATGAATTGGACTTCCATTGACCCATACATAGCAAATGACAACACATACTAGAAACCATGGGTCTCTCCATGAGCAATATGCTAGCAAGATAGAACAATAAAGGTACATGGATTTTACATATGTACATAAGTGTGCTCTCCTCTATGCATGCCCAATATAATATTATGACACAAAATATATGGCCTCCATGAACAAAGATGTATGCTCCATATGTATCAGCAACAATAGAAGTATTATTAAAACATATGTTAGTTCATAGCCACTTAACATCTTGGCCATCACCATCCTAACAATCAAGGTCCTGCAGCAAAATCATGATAACCACTAGCATCCACCACCATGATCCACATAGGCATCAACAAAAAAGTCAACTGATGACAACAACATGGAAATATGTCACAGAAGCAATAACAAATAAATATCCTCATCATACCAAATCATCCATGAGGCTCAACAGCTAGTAATATGCTATATGATTAATTCAAATCATGAGAATAGCATAAACAAGTAGAAACAACAACACTAGGAGCATATGAAAAAATACAAGTAATCTCTCTTATATCACAAATGTGTATCCAAATAGACAATGCATCCAAGAAACAAAAGGTAGTAGCAACATCAACATAAGATATGGCACTATAGCACTATTTGCAGCATTAAACTCATCATCTCCTCATCATAGGTGATAAACATATCATCAATAAGGCATCAACAGAAATAAGTGAGCAATAAAACATCATTATACATCAGCGTCATCAACAAAAGATCCAGCAATAAAGAATTTTTAGCAGCGCATAATCTCATCATCTCCTTGACCTCATGCTATCAAGGTAAATACACTCTCTCCACATATAGAAAGATCCACAGTCCAAACACATCATGGGAGAATACACAGTCAAGTAGCAACAAATTATGTCCATGGAGTAGCAAAAAAAGACCTCTAATCTCACTCTCACAAGTGCATAAATCATAACAATTCAATCATCCATATGCAAAACATATCATTAATAGTATGATAGATCTAGAATAGAAAACATAAGGAATAAGGAGCATACTCTAGATGAAATATCTCCAACACATCATATGATCTCCATCATAGCTACAACATGCATGAAAACAGATGAGATTTATCTATCAAAGGCAATGCAAAAGTTATGCCATTCAAGCATATGATCTTGCAACTATATGGTAGAAAAACAATTCTTCCTTGCATCAAATCAATGTCAAATACATGCACAACAAGCCCCTCAAAGCCAACACTTTGTATGTCCATCTAGAAGCACAAATTCTCCCCCTAAATGTGTGATCCTCCATCATACATAGACAATGCACATAACAAAATTTACATGGCTTCCATTGTTGGCATTATGATACAGGTATGAAACAAGTGTTGTCCTTGATGACAACTCTCTCGGATGAAAGATCATAGTACAACAGGTAAACAACAAGAATGAAGAAAGAAAAGGTATACGTAGGTTCACTATATACCAAGTTGCATATACACGTAGGTTCACTATATACAAAGGCGCGTATATCATACACATGAACTTTCACAGAAGGAAAGGTGCATACATGTTGAAAACTAAGTTTTGGTCCATGGTATTTGGTCCGAGGTATTGACCCCAAGTATTAGGTCCAAGGTATTGGTCCTACATGGTTTTGGACCATGGTATTGAGAGAGGCCTAAACCTATATAAGGAGAAGAAGATCATTAGGCCAAAGTGCAAGTGTGAAAGTGATGAATATTTGATGAAATGTGAGATCTAGTATGCAGGTTATGGGTATGTGATGCTTTGTTAAGGATGCACCTATGTGGCGAATGAAGGTTGATGGACCAGGATCATGAAGACTAAAATGCATTATCATTATATGTTATGTTCATGAATAGTTCAGATCTGAATACTGATGCATGTGTTATCCTTTATGTCTCATGATCTGGGTATATCTGAAGTAGAAAATTGTAGTGAAGGTATAAGTAATTATTTTCAGATCTGTACGCTAGTTCCCTTTGGGAAAAGTGCGTATACATGTTGGTTTGACATAGCCAAGTAGCATATACATTATGAGATTTGATATCTGAGGTTGTTGTTGGTTCTAGTGGTTGTTACAGGGTTTTGGGTTCTGCTATGTGTTCTAGTAACTATGTTTTGATAACAGGGTTTCAGTGATTCAGTGTTGCATGATTTAGATATTGATGATGCGGATATAGTTGATGGTTGAATTGCAGTGGTGATCGATTTTGTGCTTTGATGTGATTGATGGATCCAGTCTGAAAATTTATGAAATGTGGTCCCTAGAAGAAAAGAGAAGGTCGTAGCCTTCTGTAGGTTGGTGCCTACGTACTAGTAAATATATCAGCTAGTACAAGAGCTAGGGGGTTGTAGATCCCTTCCAGTAGAAGCTGGAGAACGAGAGAAGGTTGTAGCCTTCTGCAAGTGGGTTTTTGCATACTAGTATGAGTTTGCACCAGTACAAGATTGTAAACAGGTTTTTCTTATCTTAAAGAAAACAACAGCAAGTGGTTTTTGTCCCGCATTAGGTTTCCACCTTATATCATGGTGTTCATGTGTGTCTCTTATGTGTGATGATCTATTCTGTTTTTACTGCACCTGGTTACTGTTTATATGGTTAATGATGTTCTGATGCATTGATTAAAGATCAACATATGATGAATTAACTGAATCATAAGTTTGTTGGATATACGCTAGTTGCATTAAACACAGTTGTGTGTACACGCGAGTTCCCTTAACTAAAGTAGTGTATATGAATCTGATTATGGAAATGAAAAGGTTATTGATTTGCTAATACTGATTCACACCCCCCCCCCCCCCCCCCCCCCCCCCCCCCCCCCCTCTCAGTATTATTTCCAACATCCATATCATCAAAAGTATCAATGAAAGCTTAAACATGTTGCTACTCCAAAAACCATCAGTAAAAATATGGTTGATCCAAGTGATATTCAAAGAGGAAAGAAATAGATCATAAATAAAATTACACTTGAAACCTCATGAACTCCCCCTCAACTCATGCATATCCTACAATATTTAAATTTTTATTCATGTATTCTTCCATATATGGTTGCACATCCAAGAATCTATACGCAACTCGTGATGCAACCATATGCTCCCCTTGAGACCATGCAAGCCTTAGTTTTTTATGGGAGCTCCTTGCTGCTATTTTCTCCTCTAAACTTTAATTTGTTGATCCTTATTCTTCTTGTGGGGTTGGCCTTTCATATTCTCCTATCACTGACTGAATTTCCTATTACACATAGGAAACCTATAATCCTTGGCCTTATGGCCAATATCGTCACACAAAAAACATCTTATATGACCAAGGAATAGAGGAATGGGTTGATATATTTTGTTGATATGATTTATATTCCTTGCATGTGCCCTACAATAAATATCTCTATTGCCCAAATAATTGCACAAGAAACAATAACCATAAAAAGGACTATTATAAATGATAGATGGTGATCTTCTTTGCATGTAGGCTTAATGTTGCTTCTCCTTTGGTTGTGTCTTTTGATGAGAGAGTTTGATCTCTCCATTACTTCAAATTGTTGTAATATTTCCACATATTCCACAATTATAACATCTTCTAATTATATTCTTCTTCTTTGGCCTTCTATGTTTGTTTTTCTACTTCTTGTGTAGTTTTTTATTCTTATTTTTCCCATTGTTGCTAGCTTCTCCAATAATTTATGATTTTCTTGTAGATGTTTGATCACTAGTTTTGAACCTTTCTAATTCCTTCCTTGCAAAAATTGGTTTAACCTTGAATTTTTGGCACTCATCCTCTAGCTCCTTGTATTTTTTCCTCATTCTATTTTCAATTTTTATTCCTTCTTCAAGCTCAGTTTTCAGATCTGAAATATCTTCCTTGAAGACACACTCTTTTTCATCAAAATTTTGTAGCGAGATTCGTTTATCTTTATTTTTAGTTGTGAGTCTTTTGATCATTGCATCTAGTGCCATTACGTTTGAATGCCATTCATCCTTGTTACTGATTTATTTTTGTTTTCTCTCAAGATTGATGCTTGATCTATCACTGCTATCACTAGGGAATTCATCTTCTTCTTCGGAGGAGGCTTGGTTTACCACTGCAATATGTGTTGAATCCTTTCCATTTTTCACCATCTCTGAAATCTGTAACTTTCCTCCAAGATACAAAAGTTGCAACCTTTCTAACATCTCATTTGTAGTGTCACAATGTATCACAAAAAAGAATGTCAAATTTCAAAATCCCATTCAAAATAATCCCTTTAGCTTTATCATTAAATTCATCTCTAACTCCATATTATACTAACAACAAAATTTTTTCATCAAGAGATAGAAAATATGAATCCAATTTCATCCTCCAAGTTGCAAATTTACCTTCATGAAGTAATGGAATTCCTTTCTGATCCATTTTGAAAAAGTTGCAAAGGTTTTTCCAAAACTCCTAGATCCACTCTCCAACGATCAAGTTGCAACTAAGAGCCCCACTCTGATACCAATTCTTGGAAACTAGATAACTACTCAGGGTGATCAGTAGTGAAGGCACTCAATAAATTTCTATTCAACTAATTAAACCTTTAAACAATGCATAAAATAAAACACATAAGCAAGGATTAGAGCATCAACCACAAGTAAAACCATGCAATCATTCAACAAAAGAGACATAAAAATATTTCTCATGGAAAACCCTCCTCCTAGGTAAAAAAACCACCCTTGTTTTTGTTGAAAAATGTAATATATTTTATTAATATCTTGAACAAACTATACGTGGATTAGCTTACAACCATATTTCGAAAGACTTGGCTTCCTTCATAGTACTTTGGTACCTATTAGTTAGCAAGTTTTTTCTCTGACAGATCTACAGAAATTTATCTACTGACCAATGATCCTCGCCCAACTCTCATTTGACAATCGAAATCCTATTGGATTGGGAAATTTGTTCCTTCTACTGAATCTTTCAAAGCACTATCTAGTCTAAAGAATCCACACCTTCACTTCATCCATGTGAACCATGGTTTATACATTTTCAAACTGGGCTCCCAATTTTCTCAACATGAACATCACAACAACAATCTCTTCAAAGCACAAAATCAAAACCCAAAACTACATCACAAACTACATAACAATCTCACCAAACACTACATAAAATAAATTGATAAATACATCAACTAAAACCCTCTCTACATCAAGTAAAACTACTCTCAAATGACTAACACACACAAAAAATATACTGGAGAATATGCTAGGAGAAAGTATTCTCCAAATATTCCTGCAATCAAACTCTATTTCACCTCCTTGCTTGCTACAAAAAATACTCTTTGAAACAATCTTCAACTAACTACTGCAACACCTACAAACTTTTGCAAAAAATATGCATCACAAAACTCTCATAGCTTTCACATGATCCTCTAATCTCACACTCACTCAACCTATCAAGAGAATCAATCCACCTATCATTGAGATTACTCCAATATATGGATGAACTAAGGTTCTCAACTCAATAATTACCAAGAACTAATGGGCTCCGCAAACTTTATTCATATGATTGATTCGATTGGTTTCATCTCATCGACTTGATCAAGTCACTAAATGCTATTCATGAAGGATATTATCAACGTTAATCACACTTTAGAAGATCATAAACCTTTTCCTGACCTTTACACAATGATTCTCAAACAAGACAAGATGGAGAAGAAAAAAATAAACACTTGATGTGCTAGAGGAATTTGGAGAAAAACACGCTTTAGGCCACAGTCACAAGCACAACACTAGCCAATTATATCGACTGGCCACATGCATATGTATGCTTCCCAACCACTGCAGCCTCTCAACCACATGCACAAGCTTGTCTTCATGCAACTGTGACAAAGGATAAGAAAACGCAAACCAATTTAGACCAGATATCTACCAAACTTCTTGGACACCTTCATTGACTCCAAATCACACCTCCAAGCCTCTATGATAAGTCTGCAACTGATGACATCATCCAAGAACCTATGCAATAATTCAATGGCATGTAGACCCTAGTCTATCAAAATACTCATCATGACCAACACCTCTAGCTCCTCAAGCAGCAACAACAACATGTACAAAGACCTCCAACACCTGTAGTAACATCTCCAACCCCTGTATCATCATCTCCAACTCCTGTGGCAGCAACATCAAGTCATCCAACATCCTCCAACACCTATAGAGGCACCTCCAACACAAGTAGTAATATCATCACCTATAACAAACCAACACAACATTTCTTGAAGCCATCTCTACTTAGTCTCCCATTCCTGCACTAGGTCAGGTCATAACCATGTTGACATCAATACCAACCAACAAGACAACCAAGCCAAACACTCATCACACTCATAATAGACCATGAGGAGGACTACCAACAACACCAGGTTGGCATAAGGCATATGATGAATAGTACCAAGACCCTGTTGACATCAATGCCAACACTACAATGCCAACACCTCAAAACAAAAATATACAACCAAAATCAAATTTATAAGATGTTAGGTCCCTATACTACTAGTGTAACCCCTTATTATTATTAGTACAACCCACTTATAATATTGTTGTGCACATGTAGTCCCCATATTTTTATTATTGTGCCCCATAGAAGCCCACTATTGTTATTATTGTGCCCTTACACTCTTATTGTTATGTTGGCTCTGATTATATTATGACCCCTTAGACTCCTATATATAGAAAGGAGGTCTTGTCATTTGTATCATCCAAGAATTGTTCATTTGTGTAATGTAAAGGAGGTTTCTCCCTTGAAGAGGCTGAATTCTAAGGCGTTCATCTATCTTTTCTATCTTTTTGTGAGCTGGTTTCATAACATTTGGTATCAGAGCTGTGGATTTTAGGGTTTCGCTGCTCCAAACAGGTCATCGTGGTATTTTTGCTATAACTATTTCTCTATGAAGTTTCAGAAGCTAAGAAAAAAACCCATTTGAGACTAAATTGGTCTAAACCTTGGCTCCAAATTTCAGATCTTGTATCACTATATTTTCAGAGATATAGTCTGAGGATGTTAGGGTTTTTGCAGATCCGCAAATTACATTCCAAACAGGTGACCTGGGGAAAATCATCATAACTTTCTCTCTGAGCATCAGATTGAAATTTCGAAAGAATTTACAGAAAGAGGATGGACTGTAGTTTCTTTTGTACATTTTTTTAGATCTATAGGTTTAAGCAGTGACACGTGTCACGTCGTACAATTTTGCTCTATTGAACTAGTCTATAATCAGGTCACCGTGGGAGATTTGGCATAACTTTTCCTTGGAGAATCCAATTTGAATCAGACTGGTGGCATTGGAAAGAGGACACAAAGGGCTACTACATGATGAAATTTCAGAACTAGAAGATCCAAAATTACAGAGTTACATTCGTTTCAAGATCAAGCTCCTAAAATCAATAAAAAATGAGATGAGGAAGTTTGATGGCAAGGATCTGGAAAATTGGATACTTTAGATGGAGAAATATTTTGACCTACATGGTGTACGACTACTACAAAAGGTATGTATTGCATCTTCATATTTAGAACCAAATCAATTTTTATGGTATAAAGGGCTTTGTTCTCGTAAACCACTTGTCACGTGGTCAATTTTCACAGAGGACATGATAGCACATTATGAGGATGCAAAGAGAAACTCCTTATTTAGCCAATTAATAAATCTCAAACAAAAGGGTTCAATCGAAGAGCACATTGAATACTTTCAAAAATTGAATAGAAGCGTAGATTATATTCTAGAGAAGCAAAGGATTGATGTCTTCATAGAGAGTTTAAGGGATAACGTTCAACATGAGGTTCGTTTTTGGGAACCTGATTCATTGGAGGCATTCGAGTTGGCAAGAAATATTGAAAGCGAAATTATGAAAACAAGGAATCCCACCACTCATGACTATAATTATGGAAGTGTTTCTTCTCCTAGCCTTCCACAACCTACAAGGCTTACACCACAACAATTGGAAGAAAAAAGAGAAAAAGGGCTTTGTTACAATTGTGATAGAAAATGCACTAAAGGTCATAAGTGTGCTGAGAAGAAATTATTTTACACAAAGTAGGAAGAGGAGGAAGAAAAGGATCAAGAAACATCAAAAGAAGAGGATATATGCCAGGGCCCAATCCCAGAGAAAGAAGAAATAAATCCGACCATATGTTGTAAAGCATTAGCAAGAATTACCAGTCAAACTCTCAAGATAGAAGGACATATCAAGAAGAAAAATGTTCAAGAAGTGAAAGATCACATCGAGCATCAAGAAATGAATCTGACCATATCTTGTAAAGCATTGGAAGAAATTACCACTCCTCAAACTCTCAAGATAGAAGGAAATATCAAGAAGAAAAAGGTTCAATCAGTGAAAGATCACATCGAGTATCAACAACAAGTTCTCCAACTTTTAAAGGATGACACCACTTTGGTGAAAAATCGAATGAAAAAACAGGTAGATCAACATCCTAGTGAAAAATGTTTTGATGTAGGTGATTGGGTATTTTTACGGTTACATCTCAAGCAAGCTATTTATGAGAAGGAAATGTTGGCAATACTACACGCACTTAAGAAATGGCAACCTTACCCAATGGGAAGACACTTTAAGATAAAAATGGATCATGATAGTCTTAAATACATTTTAGAACAAATATTATTATTAGAAGAACATAAAAAATGGGTCACAAATATGTTAGGTTATGACTTTGACATCATCTATAGAAAAGGGAAGAAAATTTATGTTGCAGATGCACTCTCAATAAAGGATGAGGATGTGGAAACATTGTTTTGTGCTATTTCTATTATCCAACTAGATTGGATAAACGAAGCAAGGGATGAATGGAAGAAGGATGAAGAAGTGTGGCCACTCATTCAAAAGTTGTAGAATATCCAAGTTCAAACAATATTGCCAGAACTTAACGAGGAAGGAAAAATCATATTGGAACCTGGAGCAGTCATAGAAATAAGAACCCGACAGCTATGAAATCAATCAATTTCAAAGTATCTCATCAAGTGGAAGAACTTACCCGCTAAAGATTCCACATGGGAGGACAAGAATTTTATACAGAAGCATCAAGAACTACTCAAGCGTTCAGGACAACACATTTTTAAGGAGAATGGCATGTTAGGTCCCTATACTACTAGTGTAACCCGTTATTGTTATTAGTACAACCCCCTTATTATATTGTTGTGCCCTTGTAGTACCCATATTGTTACTATTGTGCCCCATAGAAGCCCACTATTGTTATTATTGTGCCCTTACACTATTATTGTTATGTTGGCTCTAATTATATTATGACCCCTTAGACTCCTATATATAGAAAGGAGGTCTTGTCATTTGTATCATCGAAGAATTGTTCATTTTTGTAATGTAAAGGAGCTTGCCCCCTCGAAGAGGCTGAATTCTAAGGCGTTCATCTATCTTTCTATCTTTTTGTGAGCTGGTTTCATAACATAAGAACCAATAGGATTCAAGATGATGATGTCAACCATGGGGGATGATTCACCATTTTTGGAGTAGAAAAGTAAAAAGATTAAAAAATAAAAATATGTTTTCAACTTATATTTTCAATGTATCTCCCTACTATTTTACTCAAATTTCGAGTAGAAGCACTCGTTCGATGCATAATTTAATTCTGCATCCAATGAGTACCCATTTTTCATATGTTCCATGGACTTTGTGACACTAAAATGAGAAATACATGAAAAAGGTGATTGCAATCTCATTTTTCATGTCGCAGAGTCCATGGAAAGTATGTAATGTAGGTACTAATTTGACGAGGAATTAAATTTTGCATCCAATGAGTGCTCCTAATCGAAATTTGAGTAAAACCATAGGGAGATAAGTTGAAAATATGAGTTGAAAAAGTAGTTTTTTCCCTTTTCCCGTTTTAATTTGATAATTTAATCTAATCTTAGGAGGCCCATTTTAGACATAAATTTTTCTCTAATGCTTCAGTGTGCAACTTTAGATGAAACATCGTTAAATGATACAAATTTGTGTTGTCTCATACCAAGACTAGAAAGTTTGTTGGAAAGAAGAAGAAAAAATGGTGATATATGGCACTATAAATTTCAATACTTCCTAGTTATTGTGGGTAAGGTTGCACAAAAAAAAGGATGTAAAATGTATAGGTAAGACTCAAAACAACATTAAAAGTTCAAGAAGCTTTCATCAGAAATTTGTTGAAAACCAAGAACCTTCTAAGTGTCCACTATTAACCAAGTCCAGAAGAAAACAACCAAGCATCCACCAATCACTAACGAAAAACACTAGGTTCCTATCCAATGCTCAGTTGAATCCCAGGATGTAGGCTGATGCAAAATGAGAAAATGTGACAAAAGATATGTAAAATTAGACACTACCACATTCTTGACTAATCAAATACAGGAAGTATATGAGACCCATCAAAGTGTCAATAATATCATATAACATAATGCCTCATAACATGTTATGGAAAGAAGAGACTGAAAACATGGTGGAATAATTTTATGTTATGGGAAGAAGACACTGAAGACTTGGAGGACAAATTTTCTCTTACACTATTTGAGGAGAAGGTAGAGGAGGAATGGCGTAAATAAATAGAGACGTAATATTTTTTTCCTTATGATTTATAGGTGGGTAATATGTATGGAAGATAGATGATGTGAAAAGTATCTATAGGACTCAAGACCATACAAAAAATTGAAAGGTTTCCATTGGTAATTTGTTGAGGACTCACAACCCATCAATTGTCAACCAAGTGCCTACTAGGAACATAGAAAAGTACCCACTAGTGCTAATGACAACCACAAAGTTCCCATTAAATGTTGACTTAAATCTACCTGATTGCCAAATAATACTCAAGAGATATATTTTAGCATCACTGAAGGTAACAATTATGTCACGATGTGGTAACAAGAGCATTTTTTGGATCATGAAGATGGGAATTTGTATGGTTGCATTTACTTTGATATTGCAAGGTTAGAATCTTGATGTTTCATAGGTTATATGCATGAGCTTCAAATCGGAAATTTGTAATAACACCTTCTGATAATATTTGGTGGGATAAGTTTTTGTTCTAGCGACTACAACCACCCTCCAAAATTTTGCCTTAGCTCCGTTTTGGAGCCTCCCTACCAACCATCCTCAATAGAATGTCTTGCACTATCAAGTACATGAGCTTCAGTGGTTTTCTTGCAAATTTCCAACCTATGCATGATAGCTTGTTTCATACCCCTCATAGGTTGTTTCTCTAGACTTGGTCCAACTGCAGGTTGAGAATTTCCCTCAAGAAATTGTGCAATTCTAGAGGGGAACCAACCTTCACTCTATAAATTGTGCAATCCTCACTGGCAGCTTGCTAGGCTCTAGAATTGCGCAATTCTCAACAGTAGTTAGCTGCATAGCCTAGAAATTGTGCAATCCCTCTGGGAAAACAGCCTAGATCCCTCCCAAAAATGCGCAAATTTTCCCATTAGTCAAACAAGTTGTTGCATGTGCCTTCAGGTTGGCCAATTTCCTCAGGGACCGAGCAAAACTGAGGTTACAGCAGCTGGAGGTACATCCAGGGATCAATTTCAGAAACCTCCCGCGAATTGTTGCTTTTCCTAGATTTGTGGCATGCACATCACAACCTTGATTTTATTGAAACTCATCAACCGAATGCTGCAAAGCTCATTCTTCACATTGACCTTACAGCTTTGACATCCCACATTACATCTAGGACTTGTCGGCACATTCAACTCAATTGTTTTGGGGGTAAGCCCACTTTTCATGTCTTGCATTGTATTTCTATTTGCTTTTTGTGTTTCGCTCCATGTGAGTGTTGTCTGCTTGATTTTAGTGAGTGCTTGCTATCATTTTGATGTATGTTAGCTTGTAGAACCATCATTTCAGTTTTCGTTCACATCTCACTGTTGTTGCATGCATGACACTCTTTTGCATGGATGGTGGTCATTGCGGCGACTCGCTTCCCACACATGCATGCTTTCCCATTTTTTTGAATCCTGAACTTGATGTTTTCATGAATGATCATTCACTCTTGTTTGCACTCATCTCACCATGCATTCAGACTTCTCGGGTTTTCAGTCACCTTTCGGCCAGACTGGGTTGCCTTGGCCTAGACTGTGCCTTGCCTGGCTACCACTGTGCATTTTCGGAAGCGAAGGCTCTGCCTTCCCTCCATATATTGTGCAATAGAAATTGTGGAAGTCTAGCTGAGCACTATCCTCCAGGCTTGTATTGAGAAATTCTTCGAGGCAATGTCTCGTTGGTGCTAGAAACTGTGCAATTCATTTTGCTAGTTTCATGTCACTACTGGCTGAAATTGCACATTGTGTAGATTCAGTCCTCAGCAGGACAGGCTAGAGTGTGCACTGCATAGCTCCAGTAGTCATTCAGCCTCTTGACAGCCCTTACTGTGCCTTTCTTAATTTTGGCAGTTAATCCCCTGACCTCCCAGCGGAAATTGTGCAACCTTCACAATCAGTGACACAGGTATGTTGCAACTCAGTCCTCAAGCTTGTTTTGTTTTCAACTAAGAGATTTCTTTCAATGAGTGTTTCTATGTATCTAGGCATCACAGGTGTTCGTCTTTCTCTCAGCAGCACATGTACAATGGCCTTCAGGAGAGTAGAGTCAAAGGAAATCGTTGAGAGCCCAACTAGGTTTGCAGCCAAGCAAGTAAACAAGTACATCAAGATATATAGAAACAACAATACAACAAGTAGCACCATTAGTAGCAACAGAATGCAACACACCTACAAGCAATGAATGCAAGAGGAAGGTTGTTGACAACATAGAGGTAGAACAAAGTTGCAAGCTCAAGCAAATCCACTTGTGATGAAAGAAACTTTGGAGACTGAGGCTATGAGGTGACGTCGTGACATGAATATTGGGTGAAGGCAAAGAACGAAATAGATAAGGAGGTATGTGTTGAAGAAACAACTCAAGGAAGAATAGGAGTTGCATAGACGAGAGAATGAGTTGCAGCAAGAACAAGTACAGTAGGGGGCGCAACATGCACAGATGGATGAAACTACGTCATAGAAGTTATAGATCCATCCCAGTAGCTAGCACAGAGTAGACAAGGTGAGAAGTGTTGTTGATTGCATGCAAGGGAATTCAACAGCACACATGTCATTGTGTGAATGCATGCGATCCCACCCATTTGCCACACTCACGGAGGCGAAGACAAGAAGCAAGTCCAACTACAGTTGAACATGTATTTTGACAAGCTGATATGCATGGCCACCAGCACATGCTTGGAGAGTAGTGTAGACACTCAACATGTTGTCGTTCTAGTCGCACCCATGATAACGATGCACATGCTACCAGACGAGTTGGACAGAGAAGCCATATTAGTGCACCCAGATGCAACAAAGGCAAGAGTTTGCTTCAGCAAGATGTCACCATTCAGCGCACGGACACCATCATGGACAACCAAGCTTGGCATTAGCTCATCAACTTCGACCATCACAAGGATTTTAAAGAGTTGGTATCACCACAATGGTCTAAGTGCTAGTGGTGTCTTGCATGGCTTGCTCAATCCATTGTTGGGACTCCTACACCAAATGGTTTGAGATCTAGTTGGGAATTCTTATCGGGGAGATCCCCTGACATGTTTCTAGGTCTAGCACCATGAATATTTTTGCGCTAGAAGGAGGGCCAGATGACAAGTTGAGTCCTCACATCTGTTTTGAATCTCTACATATCTATCATGACTAACTATAGATTTTCTCTTTTGGAATGTATGTCTTGTGGAAATGACTTCATTATCTCGGAAAAGCTCTCAAATAACTTGACACATAAAACATAAGAGGGTGGAGGCCACATAGCCTTAGTTATGCATGTGATGGGTGTTGTAGGCTCATGTGAAAGACATGGAACCTTTGAAGAATACATGACCTGGGATTTTTTCGTCTACACGCTTCGAGGTAACCCAATGCACTAGTGTGCCATACTGCTTGAAAAATTTGTTCATTCTCTTTAGCATCTGGTTGCACTTTCAATCAGTTTAACCATAAATCACTCGATAAAGAAATTCTGAAATTACAAAAATCACCCAATGAATCTGTTGAAAAGTTTTACACATGCTTGTGTAATCTTTCATACCAATTCCCTGAAGATGAAATTGATTGGGAATTTCCCGATGGAAGATTTGAGTATCTTCTTCACATATCTGAAAATCCACAATTCTTGAAATCACTCAAACCCCACTCAGAACACTTCGGTGATGGACCTGCACAATCACAGGTAGGCACAGTTGATGTCACAAGTGATTTTCTACCTTCACCTCATCAAACAGCTCCACCACAGCAGAAGGATGTGTGAGATTATGCACACACATCTGTTGAACTGTCACATCCTCCCACCCCAATTTCTCTTGATATTTACACAAATTTGGCTTGCAAGCTTGTTGGTTGTCACATGGATTCATTCCCTTAACCTCTGTCCCCACGTTCTGTTGATCCACCGGATTGTATTTTCTTGTGTTCTTCCATTCTGGACTCCTCACTTGCTATGAAGGAGGATCAAGTTGACGACAGAGTTGGTGTTATGCAACCAACCTGCATCATCATTCATGATGAGTGTGCATAGCAATCTAAAGAAAAAGTCATGGTGGAGGATGACTCCCTTCCAGCCGTGCCTCATCCACTTTATCTTGACATCCCTGGTGATTTTGCAACTGTTGATTTCCCCTGTAAAACTCATTTCTGGATGTTTCTACTTTCAATCATTCACAAGACACGTTGGGTGTCATTCTATCATTACATTGCAGAGAGGACACATCTTCCTCCAAAAATTTGTCCAATCTATCATATGTCATTTCTCAAAACACAAACGATGAACATCCTTACTTCTCATCTACCCCTCTACACGATTCATCAAATCATGAGGATGTCGACCAACATCCAGAATTTTCTAATCTTGTTTTTCATGATCTCTCCACTTCTTCATCTGATCATGATGTTGATTTAAGCGTTGTTAATCTGTCTAAGACACTAGTCTATGATGATCTATCTGTTGATGAAGTTGAAACCCCCGAGACTGTCAAGGAACTTCAACCTGAGCTGATGGTTATGTCAGGTCGTTTTTCTCCTGAGGTTGTTTTCACCTTCGATCAGGAATTTTTTGAAACACATAAGGCTCCTCATAACTCTCTGCTTTGCATTCAAAATCAACCAAACACCCAGATTTTTCTTCCTCCACTCAAACTACACGATCCCATCGCTCATGCACTAGAGGAATATTACACGACAAGCACACCTGCACAATGTAAGTGGTCTACCTTTCTCATGTTTGCTTACATGTCACAGTCAAGAGAATGCATACAGTCGACATCTACACATAGTGTAGCACAACACCATGGCAGGTCCATAGAGTGCATGTCATGCGCTTTCACTCATATTTGTTCTGCGGACGCTTGTAAATTCACAGTGTGTTTGTCTTCACTATTATATCTTTCTTGTTTGTTGGTTCACATAGTTGTCTTGTTCACGAACCATGCCTTCACCAACATGGGTTGACCAATGCACCAGTGGATGCATTGGAAATATCACTTCACATGATGGGGCCCATGCACTGTTAGCTTCAGAGTAGGACTAGTGTTTGCTTTTAAGTTTTTTTCCTACATGCATGTTTTCTTCTTTCTTTGTGTGTTTTCTTGCTTGCTTTTTTATTTTCTTACTTGCTTGGCAAACACATTTTCTTCTGCTTCTTGCTTTGATTTTTGGTTTGTTTGCTTGTTTATGTTCGTAGGTTAGTTTAGCATGAAACCGTGCGTGACTCTTGAAACAAGCTGGGTAAAGTACAAGAGGCCTTGTGCAGCTATCACTCCTTGGTTTTCTCTCATCCTACCTCTGTATGAATAACTTATTACTTTTTCTCCATGATACGTCAATGGAAAATATATACTGTTCAAAGTGAACCTTGGTGAAAACACAACTCCTGTATGCTAACTAGTATCACCTACTCTAGTCATTTTTTTTTGGGTTTATCCTTGTCAACTCAGTCAAGTAGAGTAAGGTGAGGGGGAAAACCTTGACAAGAATGTCAGAGGTATACATAAACTACTTCTCTAAAGGAACAACCTCTTTTGCTCTCAATAAGTCAGGAACCCTCTTCCACCTCTGAAATGAATAACTATTATGCACAGTTATGAAAATGAAAAATGAAAAAGTGAAAATTTTCCAAAAAATGATAAATGAATAAGGTGAAATAAGAGAAAGGCTTCTTGCGTAGAGAGGTTATGCAAGTAACTCTGTTTGGGTATTGTCCAGGCTCGCTTGTAGCGGAGCGATTCTTGTGTAGATTTGTGACTCTATCGGGATACTGCCTAGGCCTGCTGGCAGCGGAGAAACACCAGAGATGGAACTAAAACTGTGATGACTATATTGCTTGTGCACCAATATACCCCTCATCCCCAATCAAAATAACTGTGTTGGCTTGGCTTGGAATTTGTGTCGACTGACCAAGGGTTTGGCAGATGCTACATCTTATAATCAAGCAAGTGTGGAAACCAAGATGAACAAAGAACTAAAAAATACTTCCAAAGGTGTTAGACTTTCTTTTCACAAATAGGGTCCATTCAAAGAGTTGGAGTTCTACCAGTGTGTCACCAAGTGTTGTAGTGGCTACAACCACCCTCCAAAATTTTTTCTTAGATTCGTTTTGGAGCCTTCCTACCAACTATCGTTAGAAACATGTCTTGAACTGTCAAGTACACAAGCTTCACTGGTTTTCTAGTAGATTTCTAGCCTGTGCATTATCGATTTTTGCATACCCCTCACAGGTTGTTTCTCCAAACTTGGTCCAGCTGCAAGCTAAGAAACTCCCTCAAGAAATTGCATAATTCTGTAGGGGAACTAGACTCCCCTCTAGAAATTGCGCAATCCTAACTGGCAACCTGCTGTGCTCCAGAATTGCGCATATATGCTTATCAAGCATCATTGGCAAAACTGCACAATATGTCCAAGCATGACTGCTCAACCAAAAAATTGTGCAATTTTGGGCAACAGTTAGCTGCTCAACCTAGAAATTACGCAATCCCTCTGGGCAGCTAGCCTAGCTCCCTCCCAGAAATGCACAAACTTTCCCATTAGTCAAGTAGGTTGTTGCATGTGCCTTTAGGTTGACCGGTTCCCTCTAGGACCGAGAAAAACTAATTTGCATGCATGGGCTGCTTCTCCCAAGGCCTGATGCAAAGGAATCCCATGGTCGAGGGATCTATTTTTAGCAGCTGGAGGTTACATGCAAGGATCATTTTAGAAACCTCCTGCCAAGTGTCGCTTTTCCTAGATTTGTGACATGCACGTCACAACCTCGATTTTATCAAAACTCATCAACCTCACGCTACAGAGCTCATTCCTCATGTCAAACTTGTAGCTTTGACATCCCACATTGCATCTAGGAGACGTCGGCACATTCAGTACAGTTGTTTTGGGGGTAAGCCCGCTTTCCATGTCTTGCATTGTGTTTCTGTCGCTTTTTGTGTTTCGCTTCCTATGAGTGTTTTCTGCTTGATTTCAGTGATTTCTTGTTGTCATTTTAACGTATGTTAGCATGTAGAAGCACCGTTTTAGTCTTTGTTTGCATCTCATTGTTCTCCCATGCATGACATTATTTTTCACGAATGGTCGCCATTGTAGCGACTCGCTTCACACACATGCATGCTTTCCCACTTTCTGAATCCTACACTTGTTGTTTGCATGAATGATCATTCACTCTTGTTTTCACTCATCTCACCATGCATTCATACTTCTCAAGTTTTTAGTCACCCATCGGCCGGACTCGGCTGCCTTGGCCCGAACTGTGCCTTGCCCAGCTAGCACCGCGCATTTCCGGAAGTGAAGGCTCTTCATTCCCTCCAAAAATTGCACAAGTCCGGCCTAACACTAACCTCCAGGCTTGCATTGCACAATTCTTGGAGGTAGTATCCTGCTAGCCCCAAAAACTACACAATGCATTTTGTTGGTTGCATGTCACTGCTAATTGAAATTGCACATTGCACAGTTTTAGTCCTCAGTAGGCCAAGCTGGACTATGCATTGTGTAGTTGCAACAGTCAATCAGCCTCTTTAAAGCCTGAACTATGCCTTTCTCAGTTTTGGTAGTCAGTCTCCCGCCCTCCCGACGGAAATTGCGCAACCTTCATGATCAATCACATAGGTATGTTGCAAGTCATTCCTCAAGTTTGTTTTGGTTTTTGATTGACAGATTTATTTCCATGTGTGTTGCTATGTCTCGAGGCAAAACATGTGTTCATATTTCTCTCAGCAACACAACTACAATGGCCTTTAGGAGAGAAGAGTCAAAGGACACCATTGAGAGCCAAACGAGGTTTAAAGCTAAGCAAGTCTATATGAGATCGCCTACCTATGAAGAAATCAAGTTTTTCATAGAAATGGACATCAAGATAATATGGTAGCAACATTACAGCAAGTAACACCATCAACAGCAGTAGAAGGTAGCACACCTGCATGTAATGAATGCAAGAGGAAGGTTGTTGACAACACAGAGGCGGAACAAAGTTGCAAGATCAAGTAGATCCACTTGTGATGAAAGTAACATTGGTACTGAGGCTATGAGGTGATGGCATAACATGAAGATCATGTGAAGGAAGAGAACGGAAAAGAGAAGGAGCTGCATGTGCTAACGCAACAACTCAAGGAAGAACAGGAGCTATATAGATGAGAGAATGAGTTGGAGAAAGAACATGTACAATAGGGGGTGCAACATGTACAGACAGATGAAACTACTTATGTACAAGTTATAGATCCATCCCAGCAGCTGGCATGGAGCCGACAAGTTGAGTAGTGTTGTTGATTGCATGCAAGGGAATTCAGCAGCATGCATGTCATTGTGTGCACACTTGTGATCCCACCCATTTGGCACACTCACTGAGGTGAAGACAAGAAGCAAGTACAACTGGAGCTGAACATGTATTTTGACAAGTTGATGCACATGGCCACCAACACATGCTTGGAGAGTAGCTTAGACACTATGCATCAACATGTTGTTAGTTCGGTCGCACCCAGGACGACCATGCACATGCTATGAGATGAGTTGTACAGAGGAGCCATATCAGTGCACCCAGATGCAACAAAGGCAAGAGTTCACTTCAACAAGATGTCACCATTGAGCGCATGGACACCATCACGGACAACCAAGCTTGGAATCAGCTCACCACCTTCGACCATCACAAGGATGCAAAGAGTTGGTCTCACCACAATGGTCTGAGTGTTAGTGATGTCTTACATGGCTTTCTCAAGCCATTTTGTCTCACATGGGCACATGTGCATTGTAATGTAATGTTTTTTCAAGTAGAAGTTAAAGTGTTGATAGTTGAATGTAACAATCATAGAGTAGTTAAAGAGTCATGAGGATAGATTAACACTCTTAGAGGGGAATGTCAAGGGTCACCCCACCCTTTGCTATAAATAGTACCTCATAACTCATCGTATAGGCTTTTGGTTGGCCAAGCTTTCGATAGGAATATCTTATAGAAATCTTGGACAACATTGTAACGAGCCTTGGCTTCTCCACTGTGTAGAGCTAGTATATCTCTTTGGAAGAGCAAGCAGTTGTGGCTGTAACGTTCCACTGTCGTAACTAGTGGTTGGAAATGGATGCATTGTATGACTGGAACTTACGCTTCTTAATATAACAGAGCCAACATGTTTCATGAATATGTTGTATTCTATTTCAACTATATTGAGTACTCTAAATGATATATGTATCTATTTTCTTATCCATGGATGTGTAACTATTTTTGTATATGTATGTATGAATCTTTCTGAAATGTGATGTTGGATTAACCATCACTTTGGATTGCTAGCTAACTTTTCTTCCATGTTGTGATGCATCTTTGCTCATGTGTTCCCTTCTTAACTCCGTGCTATCATAGGTTTCCAAGGGGTGCACTCACCTCACCCTCCATGTGTTAGAACTTCTCATGCACCTTCCTTGACTTACTGCATATGTCACACCCTTGCTACCAACAGGGACATCTTACTTGCCTCTGTGCAAAACCGCGGTCAAGGCATTACCGTATGACCCACTGTTGGGACTCCTACACCAAATGGTCTGAGGTCTAGTTGGGACTTCTTACCGGGGAGATCGCCTGACATGTTGGCGGGTCTAACACTGTCAACAATTTCTTAAATTGAATATGCTTTAGACTGGAGATGTTCCTCATCTTCATGTTGCAGAATGTAAAATGAAATAGGATTAAAATGGTAGGTGCACACATGATTGTCACACATTATGAGAAATTGCTTAAGGTTTTGATAAAGATGATGGAAAACACAATAAACTATTAGTAATATAATGTTGGTATTCTAGAGATTTTATCGAGAGGCTGACATAAATTGGAAGATATATAATATCCAAACTAGTACTTGTGGAATATTTTGAAGAGATGTGAATAATTTATGCCTAAATACTCCCTAGTTGTATATAAAATAAGTATAATAAATATCACCCTAACAAAATCCATGACAAAAGATGGAAAACTTGTAGTAATAACAGAGTTGAAGACAGAGAAAATAAATATAGGAAAGAGTGCATATCTAGAGACTAGAAGGGACATTATGCTAACCAATGTCGAAAGAAGATGGGAAGTCCAAGAAATAGAAATAGGTTGCAGGGAGTTCAAGAAATATAGCAAGAGTGGATGAGCTATCGTCACAGCTTGGGACTTTCATCTTCACGATGTCTTGTTTATCTTCCAATACTATGTTAAGTTTTAAGTGGTATATGAATAGTGGGGTATCGCGACATGACTTGCACTCTGCAACATGGTTCAAGAGTATCAAAAAGTAACTAGAGTGAAGTTGCATAATGATACTACATATCCTATGGAAGAAGTGGGCCCCATTTCATTCTAGAGACCAATGGTTGAGTTGAAAGATCTTTTGTTTGAGCTTGGTTTGAAAAAAAAACTATTTTCAATTCCTTCTATGATAGGTTTTTTAGTATAGGGTTGAAATTGAAGGAAAAAATATCATTATCAATGGTCATAGTCAAGAAAGTCCAAGGATTTTAGCTAGAGGTGTGCAGGATGGTGTACAAGGTACTTGTTGATCATATGTCATTTCTATGTACAAAGAGAAACTAGGTCGACCTTTGGAAGGATTTTTCAAAGCATGTATGAAGAGATGGCATGAAGATAGGTTCAAAACCTATTGTGAAATCAATCATTGATTCCAAATATTTCCACTGATGTGAATGTTGACATGCACCAAGAAAACATTATTGATTTCCTGAAAATATTTTTGTTCCAATTAATAGAATATCTTCTTGAAAAGAGGTAGCTAACCTTGTTGTACATGTTGGTTCAATTACTGAATGTTTTGAGGTGCATTGGAAAGAAACCCATGTTTACAGTTTGTTCAAAGTGTTACCTTGAATCTTGATAGTTGCTTGCACTATGAACTTGGTATTTCAATTTGGGTGGGATTTGTACATAATTTGATCTTTATCATTTTTAAAGATTTCCCCCACTTGACTCTACCATGTATAAAATCTTTGCAAGAATTCCTAAATATTTCATGATGTGGCGTCTAAAGATTGGATTGGTAAATTCGAATTAAGGGATGGTGGATTTAAGGAGGGGTTGCTAATGATCTAAGGTTATTTTCCTTCAATTCTCAAATTATAAAACCCTTCACTAGGGGTAATTTCAAGGTGCTAGGATGATATCTTGTTTGTTGGATTTAATGAGACATTTGAAGGTTACAAGATCTATATCCCAACATAGTGGAACTCTATGGTTCACTTAGATGTGAATTTTGATGGGGGTGTGTGGTCCTTTAGATCATAGGTATCTTGTGAAGAGGTGGTTCATCAAAAATATAATTCAGAGGTTACAAAATAATGAGGTCAAGTGTGGGAAAAAAGAGCTTGACGAAGGATATATCCTCACCCTGTACTCCAACCCCTAAGAAGCCAAAACAAATTACTTGAACAATGTAAGATGCATTGAAGCATGTAGCAACCTCGAGATCTTCAATAAGTATAACCCATAGGAGATATTCTAACCACATTTCATTGGCTACTTCCATATGTGAGCCTTTTAATTGTCTTGAAGAGGAAATTTGTGATTCCTTGATGATGGAGACTGATTTTTGGAGAAAATCCCTTTCAAGGGGCCAATAGTTGATCCTGAGGCTGCAACAAATTCATATTTGATGGAAATTTTGGTTGAAATGAAAAGGGAGAAGACTATTATTAGTGAAATCACTTTTCTTGTAAAGAGGGAGTATTATTTTGGGGCAAGGGCATGTTAGGTTTTGTACTTAGTATAAAAGTGTTTACAACATGCTTCGAGGTGTCTCATGTGGTCTGGAGTACATGGTGTGATCACTACAATTGGTTTCATTGTAACAAATAAACACATTGGAGGTTGGAGACCGATGTGGCATCATGACACTCTTTATGAAGCACACATGGAGGGTTTGGTTACTTGACTGCGTGGAAAACGTATTTGAAGAAACATTGGGAATTTAGGAGTAGAGAATTGGGAATTTATATGTAAGGGATTGAGCCCTATGTAGCATGAGGTATTTTTTTCGTTTACATGGAGGCTTGTGCTTGAATTGAGGATGCTTGGGTTAATGAGTGTTTATTGTAGTGCAGTGGACCTAGAGGAGCACTTGGCTTAGGAGGTAGTGTTGGACAATTGGAGACATTTGGAGAAGAGTTTTGGACCCTTCTTATGAATTTCTCACCTAAGGACCCTTTCTTGATGGACATGTACACCTTAGAGTTTAGCACTTCACATGTGGACCTATCTAGTGATTAGCTAGGTTACCTATTTTTGGATCTTGACCACTTTATTAAAGTTTTCCTTCATCACCTATCATATATGTTAAGGGAGGTAAAATTATTTTCATTAATCATATCAATCAAATAATTGTATTAGAGTTTTAAACTTTATAGAGAACTTGTCACTTGTACTACTTCATTGTACATTTCTCTCTTGTCTAGAGCATTAGGGTTCTTTTGTTGATGCAAGCTAGGCATTTGGGTTAGGGTTTAAATTAAGAAGATAAAGGAATCTAGGTCTTGGGAGAAACCTTAGAGGAGAAAATGGAGGACATGCTCTTGTGGTTCTTGCGAGAGAAGAAGAATACGATTTTGTGGCATTGAAACTATTATATTCATGAGAATACAAAATACAATTGTATAAACATGGAATCCATTTTACTAAATGATACACATATAAATACATGATGTGTAACCCTTGGTTCCATATTTTAAGAGGACTCTTGGACTCCCTATGGTTGTTAATATTCCTTCACACCAACCTAATAGATTAGTTTTTCAACATTCCCCACCTTAATCTAAACAGGTGTATGTGAGTCCAATAAGAGATGAAATATGAAGGTTGATAACATCCAATGGTTATATGTGCTCTCTAAGTATGGTTATTTAAGGAAGACCACAAACCAAATGGGGTAGTAAAAGCCAAAGTATTATATTGGTGGTGGTTTAAATAAGATCACAAACAAAAAGGATATAAAAAGACAAAGCCTTCTACTAGTGGTGGTGTAAAGCTAAACACCAACTCTAGAACTCGGCTTAAATAAATATCTAGGAGAGTTGTGAATCAAGCTAGAAGTCGATGTCTTCTATTAAATGGAAGTGTTCTCTAATCACAGTTTAAATATGACCACAAAATGATGATAAGGTAATTTGAAGTTCACCACAAAATTTTATCTAGTAGAATGAATAAGTCTTCTACCAAGTGGTGGTTTAAGGAGGACCGCAAACCAAATCATGCTCATTGAACATGATTATAATATCTAGCTACAGATCTAACTCTGGATCTAGGATCTGTGTAACACCCTCCTCCCACATCTACCCAAGTTACTGACCAATTGGGATAAACATTTGACGAAGAGTTATTATGATATGATTCAACTCCCCATGTGTTAGTTAAAGAAGTGGAACCGATGGAACGTACTACACAGACCTTCCAGACATACTGCAAAACCCTGAGGAGCCATCCAAACCTTCCAGGTGATTGGCCCTTGAGACAAACTAACCTTTTACTGCAACAAGCCCTCAGTCGCTCCCATAACATGGTCATGAGTGCGACTGGAACCCAATAGTCACACCCACAACATGGGCATGCCTACGACTGGGTACTTTCCTAGGTAGTTCTGTGCTTGCACCTCTGAATTATGTGCCACTTTTTCAGGACCAGGTCTCAGGTCACTACCCAAAACTCCATGAAACTTCTAGAAATGAAAGATAACATTGAAACAATGGTACAAATGAAATTACTTGAACAAGGACTTCACTAGACCCCTACTAGTCATGATAATTATTTCTTCAAACATGTCACAAATATGCATTCTACGGGTTTAAACAACAAATCTGAGCATAGGGGTCTCATACTTATCTGAGAATCACTACGAAGCATCGATGCCTCATAAAATAACTGAATTACCATTTATTAAGCCATATATTCATTGTACATTCAATGATTTTCCAAAACATGATGAGAGCTATACATTTTCATTGTCATAACACACATTCATAACTAGCATATAACCAACATAAATATCAATTATGTAACAACCATATAGGTGACATATAAAAAATTATATTTACCCATAAAATATCAAGGATAAAGAGAGATCTTATTGATGATTACATAAGCCAACCACGTATGGGACTTCCTCGAACCACCCGACTAGAGACTAGGATGAACCAAATGTTTCTTTTATCAAGTCACCAACATGCCATATTCCAAGCATGAATGTCGGGTCTCATAAAACAAATCAATCAAAACCATCTAGGGCTTCTTGAGTCTAAGCCACCTCATCCCTCAACTAGTGATTCCACCTCACAGTTAGACATCACTAACCATCACTAGATTGGTCTCTACCCAATCTATCTAGGGCACTAGAGTGCTTTTTCCAACCAGGGCTTCCAAGACTAGTAACTCAACCCATAACTGTTGTCAGGCTTCCAGAGCGTTTGTCCAATCAGGGCTTCCAGGATTAGTAACTCAACTCACCAAGGGCTTCTAGGACTAGTAACTCAACCCATGTTGTTACAGGGCTTCCAGAGCATTTGTCCAACTAAGGCTTCCCAGACTAGTAGCTAAACCCAAGTTGTTACAGGGCTTCCAAAGCATTTGTCCAACCAAAGCTTCCAAGAACTACTAACTCAACCCACAACCAAAGGAACATGATAACCAACCAGAAAACAATAGAAAGGAACCCACAACACCATGGCTATCCAAGAAATGGCAAGTCTATGGAAATCTAGTGTCAATTCAAGAAATCCTTCATGCTAATGACATATCATAACCAAAAAATCACATTCATATGCCATGCATGCCAAAACTACTGAGGAAAACATACATGCAACTCAGTACTTGCAAGAAAAACCCGTTATAGTTGTTGATCTCGATGTAATCTTATGCTTTCCTACTCTTCCTTTTCTTTCTTGCTCCAAACTCCAAGTATGCCACATTCCACCAAGAGTGCTCCAAGAAAACTCTAAGTGTCCAAGAGTATGAGAGAGAGAGAGAATAGAGAGAGATCTCCTAAACTGAACTGAAAAAGGTACCAATTGATCCTCATAAGCCTTTTTATCGATGAGGCCTCTATTTTCTTCAGTTTCTATTATTTCCTTCATTTTCCCCCTCACATGAAACTTATGACCTTTCACCTCCCGTTTCTCCTAATTTCCATTATTTTAATAGTTAGAATGCCAATAAATGCCTCATGCATTTCCAAAGCCTTTTCCTTTTCCTTTGCTAATTTCCTTAGCCATTAATCAATCAGAAGTGATCCCCATAATTATGTGTTTTCCCAACATTCAACTTAGAATACGTGTCCCATGACCAAGGTTTTATTTTACTGTTATTATCTTTTACATGGATTTTTGACAAGGGTTGGTATAGAACCCTCCTCCTTGGGGGGAAATCATCCTCAGTGTTCAATGACACCTGCAACCACAAAACTTCTGAACTAAAAAAAACTACCCTTGGAGCTTTATGACTTAGCTCGTTGTAGTATTTACAATGATGAACTCGTTGAGAAGAAAACCAACATGAAAACATGATTGTAATAGCCCTAGTGAAAATTCCATGTAATAAAGTTAATAAAGGAAAAATAATAACCACGGTTGATGGAACACTTATTCCAAGCTGAATGTTGGGGAAAAGTATAGTGATGGGGATCACTTGTGGTTGATTAATGGCTAAGGAAATTGGCAAAGGCAACGACTAATGCTTTGGAAAAGAAAAATGGTATTTTGGCACATTTATTTATGAAAATAATGGAAATTAGGAGAAAAGGGAGGTGAAAGGTTACAGGTTGCATGTGAGGAGGAAAAAGAAAGAAAATTATGAAAAATGGAGAAAATAGAGGCCTCATTAATGAAAATGTTTTTTAGGATCAGTACACAGACTTTTGTGAGTTCCGTTTTAGATCTCTACCTCTATTCTTTGTCTCTCATACTATTGGACACTTAGATTTTTCTTGGAGCACTCTTGGAGAGTGTGGCATACTTGGAGATTTGGAGCAAGAAGGCAAAGGAAGAGCAGGAAAGCACAAGAGGACACCATGATCAACATATACAATGGGTTTTTTTGCAAGTATCAAGTTGCATGTATGTTTTCCTCACTAGTTTTGGCATGCATGGAATATGCATGTGGTTTATTGGTCATGATATGTCACTGGCATGGAGGATTTCCTAGATTGAGAAGGGATTTTCCTAGCCTTGAAATTTCCTAGATAGTCATGGTGTTGTGGGTTTATTTCATTGTTTTTCTAGTTGGTTCTCATGTTCCCTTAGCTTAGGTTGAGTTACTAGTTCCTGGAAGCCCTGTAATAGCTTGGGTTGAGTTACTAGTCCTAGAATCCCTGGTTATACAAATGCTCTGGAAGCCCTTGGTGCGTTGAGTTACTATTCCTTAAAGCCCTCATTGATCAAATGATCTAGAAGCCTGGAAATAGATATGGGTTGAGTTATTAGTCCTGGAAACCTTGGTTGGAGCAAACACTCTGGAGCCCTAAAAGGCTTGGGTAGAGACCAATATGATCATGTTTTTGTGATGTTAGACTATGAGGTGGAGTCATTGTTTGATGGGTTGAGGTGGTTGGCCTCTAGAAGCCCTGGATAGTTTTGGATTGATGTGTTTTATGAGATCCCAAATTCATGCTTGGAATATAGCACGAGGGTGACTGGCTAAAGAGATTTTTGGATAAGCCATATTTATGGTCGAGTGGTTCGTGGAAGTCCCACAACTGGTTGGCGTTTTCATCATTAATATGAGGTTATTCTCCTTGTTATTTTATGAGTATTGTATTGGTTTATATGTAGATCATATGGTTGTTATTTCCTTAGTATTTATGTTGTCATTATGTTGGCTATGAATATGTATTATGACAGTAGCTATATCTGGCTCTCATCATATTTTTACTTGTAAATGAATGAAAAATGTCTCTATGGCCTAGTGGATGAAGTGTGAGCTAATGTGTTGAGGCAACAATGCTTCTTGGTGATCCTTAAATGAGTATGAGACCCCTATGCTTAGATCTATTTTTTACACCTACATATTACATATTTGTGATATGTTTGACAAAATTCATGTCATGATTAGTAGGGGTCTAGCCAAGGGTTTGTTTAAGAAATTGCATTTGTATCATCATTCTCTTATGAAGGTATCATTAAATTCTGGTTAGCCAACTGGGATTTGGGCCTAAAAAAGTGGCTTAAATCTCGGGGATTCAAGTAAAACACTAAGCAGAATAGTCCCTGGATGTTGGCATACCATGCTGTGGGAGCATCCAAATCCTTCTAGACGTTGGCATGCCCATATCATGGGAGGTTTTGTGCTTGCACCTCTGAATTATGTGCCACCTTTTCAGGTCCAGGTCTCAGGTCACTACCCAAAACTCCATGAAACTTCTAGAAATGAAAGATAACATCAAAACAATGGTACAAATGAAATTACTTGAATAAGGACTTAACTAGACCCCTACTAGTCATCATAATTATTTCCTCAAACATGTCACAAATATGCATTTTATGGGTTTAAACAACAAATTTGAGCATATGGGTCTCATACTTATCTGAGAATCACTACGAAGCATCAATGCCTCATAAAATAACTGACCATTTATTAAGCCATATATTCATTATACATTCAATGATTTTCCAAAACATGATGAGAGCTATACATTTTCATTGTCATAACACACATTCCTAACTAGCATATAACCAACATAAATATCAATTATGTAACAACCATATAGGTGACATATAAAAAATTATATTTACCCATAAAATATCAAGGATAAAGAGAGATCTTATTGATGATTACATAAGCCAACCAGGTATGGGACTTCCACGAACCACCTGACCAGGGACTAGGATGAACCAAATGTTTCTTTTATCGAGTCACCCACATGCCATATTCCAAGCATGAATGTCCGGTCTCATAAAACAAATCAATCAAAACCATCTAGGGCTTCTAGAGTCTAAACCACCTCATCCCTCAACTAGTGATCCCTCCTCACAGTTAGACATCACTAACCATCACCAGATTGGTCTCTACCCATGCTATCTAGCGTACTAGAGTGTTCTTTCCAACCAGCGCTTCCAAGACTAGTAACTCAACCCATAATTGTTGTCAGGCTTCCAGAGCATTTGTCCAATCAGGGATTCCAGGATTAGTACCTCAACCGACCAAGGGCTTCTAGGAATAGTAACTCAACCCATGTTGTTACAGGGCTTCCAGAGCATTTGTCCAACTAAGGCTTCCTAGACTAGTAGCTGAACCCAAGTTGTTACAGGGCTTCCAAAGCGTTTGTCCAACCAAACCTTCCAAGAACTACTAACTCATCCCACAACCAAAGGAACATGAAAACCAACCAGAAAACAATAGAAAGGAACCCCCAACACCATGGCTATCCAGGAAATGGCAAGGCTATGGAAATCTAGAGTCAATTCAAGAAATCCTCCATGCCAATGACATATCATAACCAAAAAACCACATGCATATGCCATGCATGCCAAAACTACTGAGGAAAAAATACATGCAACTCAGTACTTGCAAGAAAAACCTGTTGTAGTTGTTGATCTCGATGTCATCTTATGCTTTCCTACTCTTCCTTTTCCTTCTTGCTCCAAACTCCAATTATGCCACATTCCACCAAGAGTGCTCCAAGAAAACTCTAAGTGTCCAAGAGTATGAGAGAGAGAGAGAATAGAGAGAGATCTCCTAAACTGAACTGAAAAAGGGTACCAACTGATCCTCATAAGCCTTTTTATCGATGAGGCCTCTATTTTCTTCAGTTTCTATTATTTCCTTCATTTTCCCCCTCACATGAAACTTATGACCTTTCACCTCCCGTTTCTCCTAATTTCCATTATTTTAATAATTAGAATGTAAATAAATGCCTCATGCATTTCCAAAGCCTTTTCCTTTTCTTTTGCTAATTTCCTTAGCCATTAATCAATCACAAGTGATCCCCATAACTATGTGTTTTCCCAACATTCAACTTAGAATACGTGTCCCATGACCAAGGTTTTATTTTACTATTATTATCTTTTACATGGATTTTTGACTAGGGTTGGTATAGAACCCTCCTCCTTGGGGGGAAATCATCCTCAGTGTTCAATGACACCTGCAACCACAAAACATCTGAACTAAAAAAAAATTACCCATGGAGCTTTATAACTTAGCTCGTTGTAGTATTTACAATGATGAACTCGTTGAGAAGAAAACCAACATGAAAACATGATTGTAATAGCCCTGGTGAAAATTCCATGTAATAAAGTTAATAAAGGAAAAATAATAACCACGGTTGATGGAACACTTATTCCAAGCTGAATGTTGGGGAAAAGTATAGTGATGGGGATCACTTGTGGTTGATTAATGGCTAAGGAAATTGGCAAAGGCAACGACTAATGCTTTGGAAAGGAAAAATGGTATTTTGTCACATTTATTTATGAAAATAATGGAAATTAGGAGAAAAGGGAGGTGAAAGGTTACAGGTTGCATGTGAGGAGGAAAAAGAAAGAAAATAATGAAAAATGGAGAAAATAGAGGCCTCATTAATGAAAATGTTTTTGAGGATCAGTACACAAACTTTTGTCAGATCCGTTTTAGATCTCTCCCTCTATTCTTTGTCTCTCATACTATTGGACACTTAGATTTTTCTTGGAGCACTCTTGGAGAGTGTGGCATACTTGGAGATTTGGAGCAAGAAGGAAAAGGAAGAGCAGGAAAGCACAATAGGACACCATGATCAACATATACAATGGGTTTTTTTTGC
Organism: Pinus tabuliformis; assembly: GCA_031772625.1. NCBI lineage: Eukaryota > Viridiplantae > Streptophyta > Pinopsida > Pinales > Pinaceae > Pinus > Pinus tabuliformis. The sequence continues at coordinate 1,317,788,521 of CM062816.1, read as the reverse complement.
AAGTATCAAGTTGCATGTATGTTTTCCTCACTAGTTTTGGCATGCATGGAATATGCATGTGGTTTATTGGTCATGATATGTCACTGGCATGGAGGATTTCCTAGATTGAGAAAGGATTTTCCTAGCCTTGAAATTTCCTAGATAGTCATGGTGTTGTGGGTTTATTTCTTTGTTTTTCTAGTTGGTTCTGATCTTCCCTTAGATTTGGTTGAGTTACTAGTTCCTAGAAGCCCTAGTTGGACAAATGCTCTGGAAGCCCTGTAATAGCTTTGGTTGAGTTACTAGTCCTAGAATCCTTGGTTGTACAAGTGCTCTGGAAGCCCTTGGTGGGTTGAGTTACTATTCCTTAAAGCCCTCATTGATCAAATGATCTAGAAGCCTGGCAATAGATATGGGTTGAGTTATTAGTCCTGGAAACCTTGGTTGGAGAAAACACTCTGGAGCCCTAAAAGGCTTGGGTAGAGACCAATATGATCATGTTTTTGTGATGTTAGACTATGAGGTGGAGTCATTGTTTTATGGGTTGAGGTGGTTGGCCTCTAGAAGCCCTGGATAGTTTTAGATTGATGTGTTTTATGAGATCCCAAATTCATGCTTGGAATATAGCACGAGGGTGACTGGCTAAAGAGAGTTTTGGATAAGCCATATTTATGGTCGAGTGGTTCGTGGAAGTCCCACAACTGGTTGGCGTTTTCATCATTAATATGAGGTTATTTCTCCTTGTTATTTTATGAGTATTGTATTGGTTTATATGTAGATCGTATGGTTGTTATTTCCTTAGTATTTATGTTGTCATTATGTTGGCTATGAATATGTATTATGACAGTAGCTATATCTGGCTCTCATCATATTTTTATTTGTAAATGAATGAAAAATGTCTCTATGGGCTAATGGATGAAGTGTGAGCTAATGTGTTGAGGCAACAATGCTTCTTGGTGATCCTTAAATGAGTATGAGACCGCTATGCTTAGATCTATTGTTTACACCTACATATTACATATTTGTGATATGTTTGACAAAATTCATGTCATGATTAGTAGGGGTCTAGCCAAGGGTTTGTTTAAGAAATTGCATTTGTATCATCATTCTCTTATGAAGGTATCATTAAATTCTGGTTAGCCAACTGGGATTTGGGCCTAAAAAAGTGGCTTAAATCTCGGGGATTCAAGTAAAACACTGAGCAGAATAGTCCCTAGATGTTGGCATACCATGCTATGGGAGCATCCAAATCCTTCTAGACGTTGGCATGCCCATATCATGGGAGCGTCCAGGGGTTAATTGGTTTAAGAGATCAGTGGGGCTCAGGGGTTGATTACCTAAGAGGTTGGGATGGTTCCCGAGGGTATTATTGTTGTCGTGGAAGGTATGTATGGTGTGTTTCCATTGGTTCCAGCTCCTTAATGTGACTTAGGAGGTCAAATCATATCATGATAACTTCTCATCACATGTTTACCCCAGTTGGTCAGTTACTTGTGTAGATGTGGGAGGAGGGTGTTACAGAGTGGTATCAGAACATGGTTCACCCCTCAGACTAGATGGGTTGTGTGTCATCCATACATTCATGTCAGTTGCATATGTGTTCATTGTGTTGTAAGACCATCTGCTTCTTGCATTTGTATGGTATGGGTCATCGTTATAGTGATGTCGGCATGGGAAGTTGATGGTGTTATTGTCAAGTGTGTCATCATGAGTGTATGATTGATTATTCTTTTTTCACACATGTTATTGTTCATGTGTGGTCATGTATACATTGATGTGGTTGTTTTTCTCATGCGTGAGGTTATGGTATGTGTTGTTGGTAAGGTCATGCATTGATGACTAGACTCTAGCTAGGATGATGGTTATATGATTATATGCTTACGTGTTATAGTCTATATGTTGTCATGATTATGTTATACATGTATCACACTGATTAATTGGCCTTGCAAACGAGGTATCCTCCCCAAAATACACTAAGGTACGTTGGTTTATTATCATTTGTTTTAGCTGACATAACATATCTTGCAAGAAGAATATCAAAATGGCTAGCAAGATGGTAGACTACAAAGATTCTCCTATGGATCAGGTGAGAAGCAGGGCGTTGGGAACTCTTTTGATTTGGCAGATACATTGATCAGCTTAAAGGAAGAAATAAGGAGTTGTGTTGATGCCTCGAAAATCGCTGCAACAACATTGGGGGATAACCACCCAGTTCGGACCTTAAAGTAGCTCCTTTTCCGTTTGGTGTGGTGGCTCCGACTGTTCAACTAGGTCCAGTTACCTTCTCCCTATTGCTATTGGTTTATAATGTATCTTTAACTACCAATAGACGGACATCAGATCACTTCTTCTTGCTGATCAGGAAAGAGAATGACCCTTAAGCTGATTTGGGTTCAGCTAAGCCACAACTAAAGTTTTGCCTCTTTGAGGAGAGGACTTAAAAGGATGTAGAATTTACTCTAAATGCAAGCTTATTCTATGATGCAAGCAAAAGAAACTAATCTAAATCCTATCTTAATTAGGCAGATATAGATCTAACCCAACTAAGAGCAAGATAATTAAATTATTGGGATTTAGATATGTCTTGTTTATAATGAAAACCAAGTTAATGAAGTAGTTCAATTAACTGATATTATGGATATCAAAACACATCCTATTGAGACCTCTTAACTGAAATAATAAACCAACAACACTCAGGAAGTAGTTCACATAAATGATATTGATTATCAAATCAGCAAATCCAATAACTAAACAATAATATGTGGAAATAGTTCACAACATATTACCATTCAATAAATCAGTTTTAATAAGGTATATTTCTGAGTAAATAGTTACTCAGAAATCAGAAACTAATCCATAAGAACAGAGATACATGATAACAACATTGAGACAAACTACCCATATTGACAATAGTGCACAAACATGAATAAAATGACACATTCCTGTTACCATAAAAATGAAACTGATATTTGAAATAGTAGTATTAAAAATACCAATTTATTGCATCCATTTCTCTGATCTTGGTCTCCAACAGTCCTTTACATTGCTTGAACTTCTGCCTTTAAAACTAGAGCCACAATAGTGCAAACTCTGCCCCGCATACATAATCCAAGATACAAAGGAAAAATCCTCAATAATCCCCAGATCTGAGATTTTCTCTCCTCTCTCATAAAACTCTAAATTCCTATTACAGTAGCGCTTTTAGAAGTCTAGCATTGCAGAGGAGAGCAGGCCCCTTATTTCATTCTGCAATCTGTTATTTATAATATTTGTGAAGGAATTTTGGAGATTAGAGTTTGTTCAAGAGAAATCTGCTAAATCCAATTTTACTTGCTCAAAATTCTGATCTTCAATTGCTGGAGCATTCTCATTGACTGAGATCTTTTTCTCCATATTTCTTCCACTGTTTTCCTGCAAAAAGAAATCAAAATAAATTAAAATGCAACCATAAAATCAAAATAGCATTGCTGGCATTTAAAATCAAATTCAATCAAATTCTATTTAAATAAATAATTGAAAATAAAATATAAGCTCTGTATTGATGCTTGGAATGATTTGATTGGCAAAGGATATCATTGACCAATGGATCTGCAATTAGAAGAGGCTTTGGACAAATGAATTTGAAGAAAACAACTCAGAAAATTGATTTTGTTTTCAAAATTCGGAGGCTGATCTTCTACTTGATTTTTGGCCCAATAAATGATTAAATCTGTTGGTGAAACCTCCTCCAAAATGTTCTCCTTGATTTTCTCTTTCCAATGAGCCATCCTGGGCCTCATTTGGCCAAGTATAACTCAATTTATGAGCCTCCAAAGTTGGCGGATCAAATCTGGCATGAATCTGGAAATTTTGTGGCTGGGCTAAAAAAAAATCAAAATTCTCATTAAAAATTAAATCCTAAATTAGAATTCTAATTATCTAATAATTAATTCTAATTTAATCATTAATTATGACCTAAACTAATTAATTAATAAACTATGTATTAATTAATATCTAATTAACTAAAATATTAACTATTTATAAAATAATTAATATAAATATAAATAATATTTAGTTTTTTAATTAAATTAAATTAAATAAATATTACATATTTATTAATTTAATTAAATTAATTATTTAAATATTAATATTAAACTATCACTACCTATTTCTTATCCTAACATACTCATATAAACCATTGAACCATTAACGATTCATATGGTAACATACACCATTCCTAAAAATGAATTAATACGTGAGCCATACGTGAAGGTCAAAGTTTGACTTATCGCATCGGGAAAACGTTGAGTGAGAGTTCATATGGCATGCACTAGTCGAGAGTTCCCGATGCGAAATCGCAATTGAATTTTTTGTTTTTTTTTTAAACTTTGTTTTAATGCATCATGCCCATATGCCTTTCGGGGTTTTCAAAATTTCGGCAATTCGCATCGGGGCTGGCTAATGAGGTTTTTTTTAAAATGTGTCAATGTAAACGATGCGCATCGGGGATGTGGAGATATCGGGGTTATAAAATTTCCGATGCGATATATTTATATTTATATTTATATTTTTATATATTAAATTTTAGTTTAATTAAATCAATTATATTTTAAATGATAATTAATTTAATTAATCTGAGATTTAATATTAAAAATCAATTTTGATTTTGATTTTATTTTTTTATGAGAGTTATTTTATAAACTACAGGCACTCTTAATAAGAGTAAAAATAAAAATAAACTACAGCCACTTCAAAAATTTTGGGTTTTCGAGATTAATAATTGATTTAGAAATTGGAATAAACTTCTTAAATCTGGATACTTAATGATTTGGCCGAAAAATGAAGAATGTTAGTAAAACTCTCTATGAGTTAATATTTAAACTGAATGACTTATTAAACTAATTTATTTACAAAATGCGATATTGTACATTTTATGCATTTTTAACCCAGGCTACATAAATAATCAGACTTTCAAAGGAGCGCCATTTTCAAACCAGCTGACCAAATGAGGCGAAACAAGCGTCAATGTGAAGCTTATAGAAAATCGATTCTAACAAAGCAATCAAAACAAGAATCCAAAGAAAACTAAAAATTAACAAAAGCGTAGGGCAATCAACTAAAATAAAAATCCAAAAAGGTGTTTAGCCAAAAAAATTTATAGAAAGGGTCCCCATTATTTGAGTTGAGTAAACCAATAATGGGGGGGTTGTGTTTTTACCACAACAATGGCAACACACGGAAGAAGAACCAGTTATCTCTCTTTGTTGAGATTTTCCTAGAATTAAAGTAAAAATAATTAAAGAAGAGAAAATTTTCCGTGAAATGCTTGACTAGGTTCATTAGTCTGAATAAAAGCAAGAATCATCTAACTGTAATTTTCCTCAAAATTTCTCATAAATTAAAATATTTCAAAACTCTATATCAGTCCTTAATTAGTTGTAGAGATAAAGCAGGGGTCACTTTACAGCTTAGCTTTTAAAATATACTCCTTTGTCATAGGTAGAGCCACTGTTGCCAGCAAACATCTATAGTTTCGACAAGGTTACCTTTTAATCATAAATGATTCAGAATCCCATCTGTTTAAGAATTATTTATCTAGAGATAAATCCATTTATATATGTATTATTATTATTGTTATTATTTTTTTTTTAATTATATATATATATATATATATATATATATATATATTAAATAAATCTTAAAAGCCATTGTCCTAGTATGGTAGCCAAATAGTTGACAATGCCATTCACTGGTTAAAATTGGACTGAACAAGCTGGCTCGTGATGAGACCCCTTGTCTTATAATTGTTTACAATCATAAGCCATTACCCTGGTTTGTTTAATAGTGTTGGTAATGTCAGTCTATTTTTCCCCTATGATCATGGTAAGCAGGCTCACGATGAGACCTCTTATCTTTTAATTTTAAATATATTTCTGGATTATACTCTAGAAAAATAAGACTTTTTGGGACAGGGAGAATCATTGACTCCTTAAGAGTTAAGAATGACAATTTTAGAGTTAAAAGTGCTTTGCTGTAAAGTGTCTTTACTTGGTTATAAATAACTTTTCTTGACTGATAATAGAACTTTGAAAGATCCTAATAAAATTTTGAAATCTTAAAATGATTACAATTTGATGAAAAAGAAATTTTTCAGATTTTATGATACTTTGCCAACTTCTCGATTGGTAATCTCTTCCTTAAATATGTTTACCTTTATAATAAGAAAATCAAACTTTACTAAGAGATTTAAAAAAAAGCTAATAGGTGACTATTAACAATTTTTCTCCATGTATCCTGACCATTGTTAGGTAACAAATAGGCTTTCCATATAAATAATGGCAAAGTCACCAAAATCAAAGCTGAAATCCGAAGGAAAAGAATTCTTATACTACAATGAGAAAAGAAATCAGCGAACAAAAATAAAAACAAAGAAATCTCTAAAAATGGAAAGGAAAATCCAAGTCTCCCAAGATAAACTCAAACAAGAATGTTTATACCAATGTCTCCAACAATATGAAGAAAAAAGAAAATAAGCATGTAATCATTCCTTCTTATGTTGAGATTTAGAAAACCATACCTTGCAGAGTTGTGAATGTTTTAGGCTTTTAGATAACAGTGATCGTAAAATTCAGCCACAATGAATAATTTCTGTTTGATATGAGTCTTCTTGTTCCCAAGCATCATCTTAATCATTTTCTAAAAGAAAAGGAATGCTTAAAGAAACATATTAAAGGTTCAGAAACTTCCTGGTGTAGCTGTTTTGATGAAGATTATCACTACTTATTGAAATAAAGCCAGAAGAAGAGTATGGACTTTGAAAATATGATTCGGCAGAAGATTGAAAAATTTTGTGAAGAGCTGCAAAACAGAGTTTTATATCAGCATAATTTAAAAACAAAAAATGAAACTAGAGTGATGAAATGGAAATTAATGAAAGTGGGTACATGAATCTTACCATTGGATCATTGCTTTTGATCTTACCTGAAAGGTATCAGTTTCTCCAAAGTGGCTGACTTCTTATTTTAATTAATATTAAAAACATGAAGAAGTCAAACTAACCAAAATCATATAACCCCAAAATCATTATTTATTTTATTTAAACTAAAGCAAGCAGTAAAAAATGGAATGCTTAGTGCTCAAGGGAATTGAAATCAAAATAAATGCATCAGAAATGAAAATGAGAATTTGTAGTAATGATTGTTTCTCAAAATATTATTAGTTTTATATAAACTCCATGATTTTATAAATTGTCCAGAATCAAGACCAAATCTACGATAATAAAATTTAAATATGAAGATAGAGAGGTCTTGAATTCCATTTTTAATTATGGAATTATATATTTAAACTAAAATGTATGAGAAATTGAAATAATTTGAATATGCTGCAAATTGGTCATTAACTGCTTTCTTACCATAGTGGTTACCCAAGCTCGATTTTAAAATAACACATTGCCGTATCGGATGATTTACATAACATGTTTCTTTACCATGCTTCAAACTTAATTTGCAAAACTTCACCTTTATTGCTATGCCATATATCGATTAAATGTTAATGGCTCAAAGGCATGCATTGGAAGCTATCGCATCAGAGATTGCAATGGCAAATTGCTGATAAGAACATGTGCAATGAAATGAAGCGATCACATCATTAAAGAAACATTATATCAGGGATCAGAAAATATTTACATTGTGCTTCCCGTATCGCAAAACGCACATTGTAGATTCAAAGAAGTGACGTGAGCATAATAAATGTGATGAAATGATTGCACTATCGGTGATGCGATGGATGTCGTAGCTTAATCGGCAATCGGCAAACTTTAGGTACCCGATGTAACACAATATATTTTTTGCGATGCCGATATGCGATGAATGACGTGGCTAATCGGCGATCGCGATCGGCAATCTTAAGCACACGATATAACAATTCTCAATATGCCGATATGTGATGAAGAATGGACCCGATAATTTTATGATGAAAATTTGATAACATTTCGGATCCAAGATATCGGTCCTTTTAAAGTTATGCTCCTACCATTATTGCGATTGAACGGACGCGATATTTTAATGAATTTGATTTGAATTTCATATCGGGTCCGGAATTATGTGTTTATCGCAATATCGGTAAAGTCGATTATCGGAGATCGGCGATTCATGTTCATGGAAGTATACTTCACTTGGAAAGCTCCAATATGCGAAATGCAATATGGCATATGAGTAAGATAATACATCAGAGGTCTTTGATGAACAATTTGTTATCAAAAGAAATACTAAGAACTTCTTCCGATGAAAACTTGTGATGCGAATGGTCTTATGATATTTCTTGAAATTTCAATTGGGTTTTCTAATGAATGAAAGAAAAGCTAAAAAATGCTTAAATTCTAATGCATCACAAATAAAATTTCCCTGAGCCTGTTGCAAATTTGAAATGGGTTTACTGCTTATTTTATGTTTTGAAAAGAAATAAAAACCTGCAAATAAAACAGAACATGAATAAAAAATAAACTAAGGAAAAGATGAATTAATAATGGATAAGAATAAAGTTGTAAATGCATACCTGAAAGGAATTTGTCTGTAAATTTTACCTTATAAATCTTCAAATTCTTCCTTTGATTAAAATCATCTCATTATTTATTCTAAATCTAAGTGTGCAATCAGCCTAAATGAAATCAATCATTCATGTTCATGGAATATAAAATTTACCAGAAATGAATATGAAACTATGCTTCCCTTTCGAAGTGAAACAACAATTTATTACCTTTGCTCATTCCGAATTAATCTTGAGAAAAATCTGTATTGTTATAGTGACTGTTCAATAATGCCTTTAGTAAATAAACATGATGCGTTTTACAGCATCAGATAATAAACTAAGATTAAAATGAGATTAAGCCACTAATTGTAGAAAAATATCAAAATAGATTTAAATGTGTGCACTCGGCAAAATGGGCATTCTTAAGATCAGCTTTTGGCAAATTTCGAGAAAGATAATATGAAGTTCATATGATTACCGTGACAGGTTAGACCGACTAAGGATTGAATTAGAATTAGGCTAATCATAGTCAATCATACATCTCATGGGATAATGGGATCATAAAGCTTTTATATCCTCAAATCCTTACCATATAAATTTCAAAAGAAAATCTTAGAAGGAAATCTCGAAATAAAGAAAAGTGGCTTTGAGGCAATCGATACCAAGTGCAACTTTAATTGAATTTAATCAAGACATTATTCAAAATAGGCAGAGTAGAGATATCGTTATAAGAAATTTCAAAAAGGAAAGCAAGAATTAAAATTTTCTGATAAGGAAAAATGTTTCCACTGAACATGTATGAGAAGGCTGATTGCTTTGTTTTATTTTTTAATCTACAGAACTATTGCAAATAAATTAACTACATAAAACAAGCTAACTAAATTAATTCTACTTCTATTCTAACCATATACATGAAAATGACTAGGTATAGTCATATTTCCAGTGTAGCCATTTTCTCATTTTTATTCCCGCGTTTATGTACAGTTCAAATGTTAGTAATAAAAATACATATTTGACTAAACTAAGGAGAATAAATATGAAATCAGAATGTACAATTATTGTTAGGAACTTAATTAAAATCTCTCTCTCCTGAAATTTCCTTTCCAATTGACTACCAATTGGATCATAAAAATCTGGATGGATTTCTATTAAGGATTGAGAAATGTTCAAAGGAAGAGATAAGAGGCCAGATTGTGAAGATGAGCTTTTAGATTCTTTGACCTGAAAAAATTTGTTAGTGTTATGTACAAATGTTAAATCATTGACAATTTTCCTTGAAGGAAAAATTTCCAAACAATTTTCAAATGAGTCAATGAAAAATGGACGGAAGCCTTTCAAATAAAATGACAATTTATTAATTGAATTGAATTGTTGGCCAGATTGCAAAAATACATTCTTTTGTTAACATTGCCTTTGAAAAGATAGAAGCTTTTGATGAAACATTAGCATTGATATAAATTTGAATATTAATATCTTTTGATGCTGATGATTATAATATGAAACTTGAATTTCCCAATTGGGCAATGCATCAATTGAGTGTTTGATAGTAAGGTATTCAATATGCCAGCGAAAAGTGTGGAAAATTTGAAAAATTAAATCTGATTTTATACAAAATAAGTGGGGAAATAAAAATAAAATGAAATCACTATTTTTACAACTAATGTTACAACACAATTGAGATTGTTTTGAAATGATTTCATTTTCACAAGGAATGGCCAGAATTATGGAATTTGAATAATTTTGAATTCCAACTTGTGAAATAGAAAACGAATTATGATTATGAATAGGAATGGGGGTTTGATCCTCATATGAATCATAAATTGGAATGTTTTCTTGAATGGTGAAATTATGAAGATAATTTGCCGCTCTAAAATGAGGATTAGTTGGGATAATTTCTAAATTGAAGCGTTCCTCATTCTCAGATGTTATTTGAATTTTATCATGAGGATTCTCTTGAGAAAAATTGAAATCAACATCCTCAATATCAGAGTAATCATCATAAATGACCTCACAAGACCCTCTAGAATTCCGTTCAATTTCATCCAACATACCAAAACAAGGAGGAACAAAAATCTCATGTTTATTAATGGCAAAAGAATGATCATTAATTGCTTCTCTATCTTGATAAAAACTTAATGGTAATTTATTTAAATCATCCTCTTTAATTTCTGAAATATCATTAATACCAGGAGGAAAAATATTACCATTATTGAAAATATCAGGATAAAGGGAAAAATGTGAACCTGAAACAATGCATTTAAAACTGTCTCTGTTTGAGAGCTCTTGTGCATTATTCTCATTGTAAATTTCAGATTGCAGATCATTCCTTTGCGTACACATACTTTCTTGGAGAACGCTGCTTTGCTGCTCTGATTTCGGTATCTGCTCATCATGGAGAAATTCAGAAATTTGTACAACAGTTTGCATTTTGTTTAGTTTGATTGCTGCTTGTACTTGCTGATTTGCGATTTGATTTTCCGAATTTACTTCAAAGTAGCTTTCAGATTTCAAGGCGGCTTTTTCCCCAAAATTGCTATTGTTGTCTTCTTGCATTTGAATGGAAATATTTTCCAAGCTTTGTAAAACCACTTCATCACCATTTATTTGCACATCCATATTGGAATTCTCATTTATATTAGAAGGGGATGGAACAAAGCTCGAATTAATTTCATATGGATTGGGAATGGTTGGAAGAGAACAAATATATTCAAACCAATCTAATGATTCTTCTTCCGTAGGTTTATCTTCGTCTTTAAATCTTAAGCAATTCAAATGAAATCGCATATTAAAATCATTAACAGACTCATTTTTAAACCTTCGTAGATATTCAATTTCTTCACATACCTGTTCATAATCATAGCCGTCAAATTTACAAATGAAAATTGTAACAAATTGATCCCAGCTGTGGATTGAAGCAACTGGAAGAGTTCTACACCAGCTTCTGGCTTTTGCCGCAAATGTGAGAGTAAAAATTCTGCATAAAATGCCTTCATCAATTCCTTGAAAATCATAATTTGAAATGTTTTGAATAAATTGAAAGACATGGTTAAAAGTAGAAGAATTTCTCTTACCATTGAACTTTACTTGAGACAAGAGTCTTACCACTTCGGGTGGAGTATTGGAAGATGCACGTCCATGGATACAACTCCAAATTGTAAGCTTAAGATGAGCCATCACAATAAAATATTAAAATTGAAAAGACTCCAATAGACAAATTTCTCAGGGCCTCCCCCTAGCGCCAAAAATGTTGATGCCTCGAAAATCGCTGCAACAACATTGGGGGATAACCACCCGGTCCGGACCTTAAAGCAGCTCCTTTTCCGTTTGGTGTGGTGGTTCCGACTGTTCAACTAGGTCCAGTTACCTTCTCCCTATTGCTATTGGTTTATAATGTATCTTTAACTACCAATAGACAGGGACATCAGATCACTTCTTCTTACTGATCAGGCAAGAGAATGACCCTTAAGCTGATTTGGGTTCAGCTAAGCCACAACTAAAGTTTTGCCTCTTTGAGGAGAGGACTTAAAAGGATGTAGAATTTACTCTAAATGCAAGCTTATTCTATGATGCAAGCAAAAGAAACTAATCTAAATTCTATCTTAATTAGGCAGATATAGATCTAACCCAACTAAGAGCAAGATAATTAAAGTATTGGAATTTAGATATGTCTTGTTTATAATGAAAACCAAGTTAATGAAGTAGTTCAATTAACTGATATTATGGATATCAAAACACATCCTATTGAGACCTCTTAACTGCAATAATAAACCAACAACACTCAGGAAGTAGTTCACATAAATGATATTGATTATCAAATCAGCAAATCCAATAACTAAACAATAATATGTGGAAATAGTTCACAACATATTACCATTCAATAAATCAGTTTTAATAAGATAGATTTCTGAGTAAATAGTTACTCAGAAATCAGAAATTAATCCATAAGAACAGAGATACATGATAACAACATTGAGACAAACTACCCATATTGACAATAGTGCACAAACATGAATAAAATGACACATTCCTGTTACCATAAAAATGAAACTGATATTTGAAATAGTAGTATTAAAAATACCAATTTATTGCATCCATTTCTCTGATCTTGGTCTCCAACAGTCCTTTACATTGCTTGAACTTCTGCTTTTAAAACTAGAGTCACAATAGTGCAAAGTCTGCCCCGCATACATAATCCAAGATACAAAGGAAAAATCCTCAATAATCCCCAGATCTGAGATTTTCTCTCCTCTCTCCTACAACTCTAAATTCCTATTACAGTAGTGCTTTTAGAAGTCTAGCATTGCAGATGAGAGCAGCCCCCTTATTCCATTCTGCAATCTGTTATTTATAATATTTGTGAAGGAATTTTGGAGATGAGAGTTTGTTCAAGAGAAATCTGCTAAATCCAATTTTACTTGCTCAAAATTCTGATCTTCAATTGCTGGAGCATTCTCATTGACTGAGATCTTTTTCTCCATATTTCTTCCACTATTTTCCTGCAAAAAGAAATCAAAATAAATTAAAATGCAACCATAAAATCAAAATAACATTGCTGGCATTTAAAATCAAATTCAATCAAATTCTATTTAAATAAATAATTGAAAATAAAATATAAGCTCTGTATTGATGCTTGGAATGATTTGATTGGCAAAGGATATCATTGACCAATGGATCTGCAATTAGAAGAGGCTTTGGACAAATGAATTTGAAGAAAACAACTCAGAAAATTGATTTTGTTTTCAAAATTCGGAGCCTGATCTTCTGCCTGATTTTTGGCCCAATAAATGATTAAATCTGTTGGTGAAACCTCCTCCAAAATGTTCTCCTTGATTTTCTCTTTCCAATGAGCCATCCTGGGCCTCATTTGGCCAAGTATAACTCAATTTATGAGCCTCCAAAGTTGATGGATCAAATCTGGCATGAATCTGGAAATTCTGTTGCTGGGCTAAAAAAAAAATCAAAATTCTCATTAAAAATTAAATCCTAAATTAGAATTCTAATTATCTAATAATTAATTCTAATTTAATCATTAATTATGACCTAAACTAATTAATTAATAAACTATGTATTAATTAATACCTAATTAACTAAAATATTAACTATTTATAAAATAATTAATATAAATATAAATAATATTTAAATTTTAATTAAATTAAATTAAATAAATATTACATATTTATTAATTTAATTTAATTAATTATTTAAATATTAATATTAAACTATCACTACCTATTTCTTATGCTAACATACTCATATAAACCATTGAACCATTAACGATTCATATGGTAACATACACCATTCCTAAAAATGAATTAATACGTGAGCCATACATGAAGGTCAAAGTTTGACTTATCGCATTGGGAAAACGTTGAGTGAGAGTTCATATGGCATGCATTAGTCGAGAGTTCCCGATGCAAAATCGCAATTGAAATTTTTGTTTTTTTTTTTTTAACTTTGCTTTAATGCATCATGTCCATATGCCTTTCAGGGTTTTCAAAATTTCGGCAATTCGCATCGGGGTTGGCTAATGAGATTTTTTTAAAAATGTGTCAATGCAAAAGTCCCCGATGCGATATCACATCGGGGCATCGGGGATGTGGAGATATCGGGGTTATAAAATTTCCGATGCGATATATTTATATTTATATTTTTATATATTAAATTTTAGTTTAATTAAATCAATTATATTTTAAATGATAATTAATTTAATTAATCTGAGATTTAATATTAAAAATCAATTTTGATTTTGATTTTATTTTTTTATGAGAGTTATTTTATAAACTACAGCCACTCTTAATAAGAGTAAAAATAAAAATAAACTACAACCACTTCGAAAATTTTGGGTTTTCGAGATTAATAATTGATTTAGAAATTGGAATAAACTTCCTAAATCTGGATACTTAATGATTTGGCTGAAAAATGAAGAATGTTAGTAAAATTCTCTATGAGTTAATATTTAAACTGAATGCCTTATTGAACTAATTTATTTACAAAATGCGATATTGTACATTTTATGCATTTTTAACCCAGGCTACATAAATAATCAGACTTTCAAAGGAGCGCCATTTTCAAACCAGCTGACCAAATGAGGCGAAACAAGTGTCAATGTAAAGCTTATAGAAAATCGATTCTAACAAAGCAATCAAAACAAGAATCCAAAGAAAACTAAAAATTAACAAAAGCGTAGGGCAATCAACTAAAATAAAAATCCAAAAAGGTGTTTAGCCAAAAACATTTATAGAAAGGGTCCCCATTATTTGAGTTGAGTAAACCAATAATGGGAGGGTTGTGTTTTTACCACAACAAGTTGTAACACAGACAATGACATAATCATACATGAATAGGAGAAACAAGCATAGGTAAATGCAGTGATACTTCAAAGTTTGTTAGAATTGAAGTGACAGGGACCACTTTGGATTAACCATGAAAAGGATGAAAAAACTAATGGGGCATGTAGTAGTAGGTCTCATGGTAGTCACAGATCGGAGAGAGATGACATAGTGAGAAATGGCAAGTTGTTGGATACTCCGTAAAGGAGAGGCGATGGACATAGGTACTATTGTAGTTCTAGTTCAGATTATCATTATGATCCACATCGTTATCATCCTTTTTGGGCCACTAATTTTTCATTATTATTATCACTTTTTAATGTCTGTCTCATCCATTTCTACCATTATTTATCACATCGTTTATCATAATTTATCATCTAAGTCCATTTTAGAATTATTTATGCTTTTATGGATAAATATTATTTCTTCTACTGTATTTTTAATTTATTGAATATTATTATGAATTATTTTTCCAATGATGGTTTATTAATATCACTCACAATTTTAGCCTCCAAGATCTTTTCCAAATTGAAAATTTTATCTCCAGCTCATAATCAAGTATTCCAACTCAGAAATTCACTGGAATAAGAAGTGGCAGTTTTTCATTGGACGTTTTGGACAAATGAAGGAGAATCTTGAAAATCTGAAACATGGGTTTTGTCGAGAATGGACCAAATTAGTTTTGTGTTGAGTATTTTTCCAAATTTTCGTCTATATTAATAGAAACACAAGGTTCTTCAGACATGATTTTCTCATATTTGTTGTTGCAACCGTTTTCCAAAACCTCCCAATTGCAATAACAGATTCGACTTGTTCCAACTAAATCATGATGGGAAGATATTTCAGATATGATCTTGTTTAATGAGATTATGTAATCAATCCAAAATTGTAAAGGAAATCATTTTGTAATCAACTCTATTGTAACCTCCCTTTGCTCTCTTTGTATTTAAATGAAAACAAAGATCAAATAAGGGGGGGAGATAATGGGTTAGATAATTAGGAGATAGGAGATGGACAATTATTAGATAGGATGTAGGATAAGATATAAGAGATGAGAAATGTGAGATGAACAATTGTTGAATTTGAGGCAAAGATAAGAGCTTCATTATGCTGTAAATATTTCTCTCATATATTTTGATCAAGGAAGTTATCCATTCAGTTCTACATCTGTTATCTGTAATTTGATCTGAGTTATTCTCAAGGCGGAACTGAGTCTTGGGTAGTTGGGCCCACTACCTTGGACGAGGTGTTTCCTTGAACATGTAAATTAGTGTAGTTATGTGTTTTTTTATTTGAATTTCAATTGTCATTCCTTAAAGTAGATTTCCTTTCTTTTAACTAATTTGTTGTTTGCTGCATTTTCCAGATTTGTTATTTCATCCAATTTCTAGATTTCATTTAATTTACTGCTCTAGATTAGCATTTGAATTATGTTGGGTGCAATAGATTAAATTTCCAATTCAACAATGTGTGGTTTAATTTAGCAATGATTCAAGTTGTGTGATTAGCATAATTGTTTTTCCTGTCATTTACTTTCTTCTTTTTTATTTTAGTTTTATTATTCAAGTTTTACATTTTATTTCTAGTTGAATGAGTTTGATAGTATAGAACATAATCATATAGAACCAGTGTTAGTTGTTGGTATTGTTATGCATATATTTTTCCGATTGCCTTGAAATAAAGAGACACTCCTCGGTTGATAATTAATGCTCAAGTGATTAGTTGTTTTATTTATTTATTAAGCAATTAATTTTCCCTAACAATCCTTATAGGAGGAGTGATAGAGGATATTTTCTGGATGATTTTAAGAAATCAAAGGCACTTACATTTGATGGAGAGGTGAAGAAATCACAATATTCAGAGGCATGGTTGCTTGGTATGAGGAAGTTCTTCAGGTTTTACGATTACTCAAACAACATGAAAGTCAGAATAGATACATCCAGTCTCAAAGATAAAGTAGACATTTGGTGGGAAGATGTGAATAATATTAGAGGTATTCATGAAGGAGACTTGACTTGGAATGAGTTTGAGAGATTATTTAAGAAGTATTTATCAGAGAGATAATTTGATGGCAGGGGAAAATAATTATATGAGCTAAATATGGGATTAATGACAGATTAGGAGTAAACTAGTAGGTTCCTAGAGCTACTGAAGTATGCGCCTTACCTCAAGGAGGAGAAGGCCAAGATTCATAGGTTCATTAGTGGATTACTGATTGTATTCAAAGAAAGGATTGAGCTCGACGAGACTAGATCATTAGAGGAGGCCACTTGAAAGCTAAAGCATTTCTATGAACAATCAAAGCACAGATTTGAGGATAAGTCGAGAAGTGAGGGTAATGAAAATAATAAAGGGAAATGGGACAAGAAGTGAGAAAGACCTCAGGGTATAGATAATAAATAGAATGTAATGCCATCTAAGAAGTTTAATGCATCTCATAGATCACATGTATTTCGATCTAAGGTGCAGAACAAGGATGCAGGTTGGAAGACTATAGAGTGTTGGACTTGTGTCAAAGATCATCACATGAGAGATTGTCTACATAATCATAGTAGTAGGCCTTAGATATATAATGCACAGGAGGTGCATACTATTAGGGATGTTTGGCAGAGTATGTAACCACCCTCCTCCCACATTTACCCAAGTAACTAGCCAACCGGGGTAAACATGTGACAAAGAGGCTACTATGATATGATTCAACCTCCTTGGTGACCTTAAGGAAATTCAATCGATGGAAACACATCAACCATACCTTCCACATCAGCAATAACACCCCTAGGAGACATCCTAGCCACTTAGGAATCCTACCCCTAGGTCCCAATGACTTTTAGACCTCTTAACCTCTAGAAAATCTCATGTTATGGTCATGTCAATGTCCAGGGACCTCTAGACACTCTGATAGTCCTACATTGTTGCGTCAAGGGACTTTTCCCAACATACCTATGCTAGTGTCCCTAGCATTTAAGGAATGCTTCTAACACATAATTTCGACCACTTCTCAGAACTTGGTGTAACTTCCAGAAGTCATCAAATACATGATGACAAGACTAATAAACCCAAAAATCAACCTCAAGACTAGCCCTAACCATCCCCAATTGGGACTAAAATTCTATCAAACACTTGGCATCAATGGAATTTGAAGGTCTAGGAAACAAGACAGAACATCAATGACTGAAAACTCTTATGAAATGTGAATAGAAGGATCGCCACCTTCTTGTCCCTCAGGCTTTACTGCAATCCAATCCTAGATCACTAGGCCTTAAACGAGACACCATCCTCTGTGGCTTTACTGTAATACACATCGGATCATTAGGCCTTGCTGAGACTCCTCCCTCAAAATATACTGTGTATCCCACTAAAATTGGTTAAGGGATTCCTAGGCCTTTGGGAAATAACCTTGAGACCACCTCTGCCCTAACTTCTGAAATCCATCTCATAAATCCAAAGCTCAAAACTGAGATAAACATCCCAACACACCATGGCATCCAGAAAAGGCTAGGCTAGGTTGAAAACCATTTTCATAACCTGACAAAACCATGCCACCGACAACAAGAGAACCATACACCAACATGCAAATCCATGCATGTCAAAAATATCTAAGAAATCAAACATGCAATATGTTACCTGCAAGTATTCTTGTTGAAGCTACTTGATCCTTGTTTTCCTTCCATTCCTTTCCTTGTCTTTCCTTTGCTTGCTTTTCCCTTCCTTGCTCCAAACTTGAGAAAAAGCTTACCAACTAATCCTCAGAAGCCTTTTTATCAATGAGGCCTCTATTTTCTTCATTTTCCATTATTTACCTTCATTTTCCTCCTCACATGAAAACTATGACCTTTCACCTTACTTTTCTCCTATTTTCCTTTATTTTTGTAAATAAATGTGCTAAAAATGCTTTTTTTTCCTTTTTAATGCCTTTGCTAATTTCATTTAGCAATAAACACATCAAGTGATGCCCACTAGGATATCTTTTCCCAACATTCATCTTGGAATACGTGTCCCTTACACGTGGTCTTATTTTTCCTTTATTAACTTTTATTACATGAAATTTTCACAAGGGTTATTACAGACCCTCCCCCTTGGGGAACACCATCCTCGGTGTTAAACCAAACCATGACCTCAACAAAACCGCTAAAAAGAAAAAATACTACCCATGAAGATTTATACTTAGCTCGTTGCACTATTTACAATGAATGACCTGCTCAAAAGCAAAACATCATGACAAAAAGACAACATATAGCATACTAGAGCTTTATAACATAGCACATTACAGTATTTACAATGACCACATATACACATATGCACTTTTGATAAACCCAAAAAGAAAAGGATATGATGCATGTATCAATCACAAGGGAATCCAAAGGCTTATACGTCCACCGTCAAAAGTAATACCAGGATTCACCTCCTTCCCAGGAAGTCCAGAATCCACTGCCATAGTCAAACTGCATCCAATGTCTAGCGCTAAAATCTTGTGCCACTTACCCTCTCAGGGAACAGTTACTGACTCATTGTTCCAGGGCACACTCCCAATGTGCATTTCATTCCACCAGGAAATTGTAATGACCAAAAAAAATATATCCACAGCCTTCCCTTCTCTACTGCATAGTCCCTTGGGCAATCTGGTCACCCCTTTCATGCAGTTGCTCACCTTCCAAATTCCACTAAATCTACTATCCCAGGTGATCCATCCATTAAAAAGGCTTCATCACATTTGAAATTCAAACAACCAAGGCATATGCCTACCTCAAACCATCATATCGGTCATAGCATGCTTATGGAAATCAATGGACACTATAAGGTACTAGTGTCCCACCATGGCCTTACTCTTGGAGTGCTTTACCAGCTTACCGTTGCATTTTCCAATTCCTTTGGCTATTGAAAATTCTTGGAATTGATTTCAACCACCCAACAAGTCATTTTCATGCTTCTTGCACCAAGCACATAAATTCTATTAGATTTAAAATATATTGAAATAAATTCACATCATACCTCATTGGTAGCTCGTCAATAAGGTACACTTGCAATCTTTTTTGCTTCCTATCACAACAAGTCAAACTAACATCTTTGACCAAATCATCATGTATAAACATATAACATCAGGTTAGCTCGAAACATAATGATCATAGATCAAAATCATAACTCACATGTAATGATCACAAACTAGAATCATAGATCACATGTAGTCATCATAGACCATAATCATAAATCACATGCATAATAAAATTGAAATAAAATATTGATACTTATCCTTTAATCAATCCTTAGCTTCTACCTTTGTCCTTATTCTGTATGCACACCAGATCGGTTGCCACACCTCACAAACACTCAGTGCCTACTCCTCAACCATATGCACATACACATAGTGTGCATCACAGACATACAACCACACATGACATAAAACATCATGCAATACATGCACCTACTCCTGACATACAACTCCTACACCTACACCTAGTGTACGACACAACACAATACATACACCTACATGCAGTTTACACCACCACACAATACATACACCTACACCCGATGTAAAACACAATACATACATATATACCCGATGTACAATGTCACACAATACATGTACATACACCTGGTGTACAACACAACATAATACATATGCCTACATCTGGTTTACACCACCACACAATACATACACCTACACAAAGTACAACATAACGAATACACATGTCACGATACCATGACTACGCAATGCCCATACATAGTACAACAAACCTACAACACACAATGTACGACACACACACAATACCACATGTACACTAGTACCATATGTACAACACGTACATAGTAGCACCTATGCAAAGCACCACCTGCACAATGTGTGCACAACATCACATGTACATGGCACCTGCTGCATAATGTGTACATAATGCCACATGTACATTGTACCACCTGTACAACTTGTACACAATACCACATGTACATAGTACCACATGCATGAAATGTACACAACACCACATGTACATAACATCACATACATGACATATACACATAATCAAATGCACACAACACCACATGTACAACATGTACACGACATCGCACGCTCACAACACCACTTATACAATAATGCACACAACACCACTTTTACAATCATGCACACAACACCATATGTACATAGCACTGCATTTACAACATGTATAGAGCACCCTATGTACACAGTACTGCATATTCAATATGTGTAGAACAACATACATACACAACACCACATATCCAAGATGTACATAACATCATCTATACCCAAACTGCATATGCAACATTCACACAACACTATCAATACCACCCTATACATAACAATGCATAAACAACATGTACACACACTATATATGCACAATACCGCATGCGCACAACATCACAGATGTAACATGTACAACATATACAACATATGGACAACAGTAGTACCACACATCCAAAACCACACTGTCTCTACCAAAAAACCTTGCTTCTAGTGTCTTGCTGCCAGTCATGCTTATCTTAGCATGTCGTAAAGCACACTTCTTTTGTTTCACTAATGTATCCCTCAGTATAGCTTGTCCATAACATAGAGATAATATAATCACATAATATAAACTCATAACCACATGATACTGACCTCATATATCTTTCAAGCTACTCTTCCTACTTGATTCCTCATGAACCAAGAATCTCTTCACGCCATTCACCTGCATAAGCAATCATTCCTCCACAAGAATGATTCTTGATGAACTGGTCAGAAAACAGTATGCACACACACACACACACACACACACACACACACACACATAAACATCAACATAAAATGATATTGATCTCGTCAGACAATCACATATATACCTGCATATATATAAACATCAGCATAAACATGATCACAACATAATTGCCAAATATCATAAGGTCAAGGTTAAGAGAAATCCCTTTATCCATGCACAACATGAAAAACATTGAGAACAGTTATTCCCAACATATCCAAGGGATTAGATGCCTCACATCAATTCACTTTACCTTTCTTGTTAGCTTTCTCATGATTGTCTTGCCATCGACCATTTACACCAATGGACCCAACCAATCCAACTAGTTGTTATATGTTTTCCTTCAACCACCCTTCTACATGCAATAAGTTTTATTCAGGCCTTACATCACCTGTTGGGTATCATTCATCTCTCCTCTAACTCCATTAACTTTCCTCTTTCCCAAACCAATTCCCAAGTCTCCAAGCATAAAAGGTAAGACAAGAAACAAACAAGAATAAAACCATGGAAAACCAACAACAATACGACACAACAACCAAAGTGGCATGATCATGCACTAGACATAACAAAACTACAAATAAAGTGTAATAAAATCACAAAATACAAAAAGTAGAAGATTAACAATAAACACCATGACTCAATCTCCATGGTTCCCAGTGCTTCCAAAGGAAATCCTAACCTAAGCCTTCTTCAAGATTTCATGGCAGTCTCCTTGCCATGCAATCCCCTGCATCAAATTTCCATGAACGCATAACTGTCAATGCATAAATAAACATAACAACATACTAGTTACCTTACCTTGTTGCAATTGAGACTTACTATGTACTATCACATCACCCCATTGTTAGTTATATAAACACATCAATTGTTACCTTGTCATGCTAATACCAAGCATGTTTCCTGAAACTTTTTACACATGTCAACCACATGTTCCAAATATCAAGACAATCATATATATCAATTTGAAATCAACCTTTACCAAGACTAACAATCATGTCATAATCCATAGTCAACTCGTAATCATTAGACATAATGATACAACTGTCACCTGCTACACTCAAGTACCTATCAACTATCTCAACACATATGTATTAGTATAGCCATCTTAAAAAAAGATCATTTCGGCAAGAAATATTATAGAAAAATGCTCATATCATTCAAGTAATCAGACATTTAGACAATAGATAGATGACATAATAGACATCAAGCATTCAAACACCAAATAAACGACATGCGAAAACTCATACCTTAATGTATCTCAGGGAATGCGATCTTGTCTGCAAAATCAATCCAGATTCACATGATATAACTTTAAAACATATCAACTCAACCTCAAATAAGGTCACTAGCTAACATGTCCATGTCATAAGATCATAAACATTTATCATTCATACATAATAATGAAATAGGCACAGTCGTTTTAGATTAGTATGACATAACATCAAAACATATTAACTCATACCTGAATTTCATAACCCTAACCATTCTCATAGACCAATCCATCTTAGTATGATACATATAACATCAAGATCATAATGTAATAACCCTAATCATCAAGTTACTAGAATATAACAACAACAAGTTATACATCATGCTCATCAACAACATATAACCTAACCATCGAGCTAACTATCCTATAACAAGAACAAGTTACCATATAACATACTCATCAACAACATATAACATAATCATCAAGTTATCTAACATAAAACAACAAGAGAAATGCATACAACCACAGGTTACTACCACTCATGACTATCTGACACGTGCATATGACTACATTATCTATCATCTATGTAACCATAGCATCACTACACATGTACATAAACCTAATGTATATAACCGTAATGCATATAACAATACATTAACTAATATACATGCATGCCAAACATACAATACATTTATGACTATCTGCTCTTAAGTCTAATGCCACAACCTCATTCTAATGATCTGCATCTCCTACTCTATATCAGGCAACACATTAGCATCATAAGAACCAACAACATCATGATGATCTAATTGCATACAATCACCTCACAATGAATGTTTGACCTACCATACATGCATAGCGATAGCCATGACAATGCATGCATATAGACACTGACATGCATAACAATGCATATACACCCATCAAACTTCTCATGGCAACATCACTACAACCATGATAAACACCAAGCAAATGAAACAACCACATGTACTACCAGCATAGGGAACACATATGCAACTAACATGAATGCATGACCAACACATAACCCATTCATTCCAAGCGTTGAACTATGCTCTGATACCACTCTATAACCACTCTCCTCCTAGATCTACCCAACTGACTAGAAAACCAAGATAAAAATGTGATGAAGAATATGCCATGATATGATTCAACCTCATTGGTGAACTTAAGGAAATGAAATTGATGGAAACAAATCAACCATACCTTCCACATCAACAACAACACCCCCATGAGACATCCCAACCACTCCGGCACCCTGTGTTGGGTCCCATTGAATTTTAGATCTCTTGACCTTTGGATTCTCTCATGCTATGGGCTTTCCAATGTCCAAGGACCCCTCGATTCTCTCATAGGTCTGCATGCCTATGTCTAGGCACTTTTCCTAGCATACCTATGCCAACATCGTAGAATATAAGGCACTTTTCTGGCCCATAATTTCAGCCACTACCCATAACTTGTTGTAACTTCCAAAATCCATCAAAAACATGATGACGAAACTAATAAACCAAAAATTACCCACAGTACTAGGCCTGACAATCCCCAATCGAGACTGACATTATGTCAAACACTTGGCATCAATGCAATCTACAGGACTAAAAACTCTTATGAAACATGACAAGAAGGATCACCATCTTCTCCCATGAGCTTTTATAAGTAACAAGTAAATACATGAACTAACCATGACATGAACCAGTCAATTAACCATGCTTATTACCAACATTAAACCATGAAAATAACAAAGATATAAAAAACATTAAATCCACATACAAACAAGTACAAAATAAAGAGAACTTAGCTTTCATTAATCATAGGCAAATCTGACCAGGTTCAGGACTTCCACGTACCACTTGACCATAGACATTTCCTTCTTTCAACCAGTCATGCTTGTGCCATATTCCCAGCATGAATGTGGGATCTCGTAGATAAACCAATCAAAAAACAACCAAGGGAATCTAGAGGTTAAACCACCTCCACCCTCACCAAACTGTGATCACACCAAAATCGGTGCTCTAAGCACAAAACCGAACTGAACTTGGAATGCCATTCAGAATGCATTACTATCCTTAAGGAATTTTCTGTCTCCTTGTCTCTCAGGCTTTACCAAAATCCAATCCCAGATCACTAGGCCCTAAACCAAGACACTATGCTCTCATGATTTACCTTAATCCACACTAATCGGTAGGCCCTAAACTGAGACTCCTCCCTCAGGCTTTCCCCTGTATTCCACCAAAACTAGTCAAGGGATTCCTAGGCCTTTGGGAATGAAACTTGAGACTACCTTCGCCCCATATTCTGAAATGCATCCAACAAATAGAAAGCTCAAAATTGAGATAAACATCCCAACACACCATGGCATCTGGGAAAGGCAAGGCTAGGCTGAAAACCACTATCATAACCCAACAAAACCATGCCATCAACAACAAGAGAACCATACAACAACATACAAAGCCATGCATGTCAAAACCAGCTAGGAAATCACACATGTAATATGTTGCCTGCAAATATTCTTGTTGAAGCTTCTTGATCCTTTCTTTCCTTCCTATCATTTCCTTGTCTTTCCTTTGCTTGATTTTCCCTTCCTTGCTCCAAACCTAAGAAAAAGCTTGTCAACTGATCCTTAGAAACATTTTTATCAATGAGGCCTATATTTTCTTCATTTTCCATTATTTTCCTTCATTTTCCTCCTCACATGCAACCAGTGAACTTTCACCTTACTTTTCTCCTATTTTCCTTTATTTTCATAAATAAATGTGCCAAAATTTCATTTTTTCCTTTTTAATGCCTTTGCCAATTTCCTTTAGCCATAAGCACATCCAATGATTCCCACTAGGATATATTTTTCCAACATTCATCTTGGAATATGTGTCCCTTAGTTTTGGCATTACTTTTCCTTTATTAACTTTTATTACATGAAATTTTCACCACAGTTGTTACAGAGTATTCCTTGTACCCATGCACCACTAGATAATAGACAGGTAGACCATCATGCATCTATGATTGATATGGGTAGTAATATTTGTGATCAATTTGTTTCTATTTTGATTGACCCTAGATCTAATTATAGTTATATTAGTCCTGACTTGGTGGATAAGAGTGGTTTGAATAATGAAGTGCATGTAGATTCTTGCTTAGTGAAATTGGCTACAGGTACAAAGAAGCGATTTCATCATTGGGTAAGATCTTGTGCATTTGATTTGAATGGTATGCCTACGTCAACACATTTTAATTTATTATCGTTGGGATCATACAATATTTTGTTTGGCATGGATTGGTTGTACCTTCATAGAACCAAGGTGGATTGTTATGAAAATGCCATTGAGTGCTTGGATGACAATTGAGAACAAAGAGTTTTTCAAGGTAAGAAGAAAGCAACATCAGATAGAATGGTGACAACTATGTAGGCCAAGCATAGTTGCAAGAACGGGTGTGTGTTATTTGCAGTACATATCTATGAAAAAGGTAAGGAAGTTGAGGATTTAGATGTTTTGAGTAGGTAAACAGTTCTACAATAGTTTCAGGATGTATTTTCTGGGGATATTTCAAAGTTGCCACCTCAGAGGGAAGTAGACTTTTCTATTGAGTTGGTGCAAGGGGAAGCTCTAGCATCAAAGACACCTTACAGGATGAATACAGCTGAGTTGGTAGAGCTGAAGCTACAGCTGAAGGAAATGTTGGACAAGGGATATGTTAGGCCAAGTGTATCACCATGGGGCACACCAGTATTGTTTGTGAAGAAGAAGGATGGTACTCTCAGATTTTGCATTGGCTACAAGAATTTGAATAAAGTGACCATCAAGAATAGGTATTTGTTACCAAGGATTGTTGAGTTGTTCAATTAGTTGAAAGGAGGAACAATGTTTTTGAAGATTGATCTGAGATATGGATATCATCAGGTATGCATTAAAGAAGAAAACATCTAGAAGACATCTTTCCAGACCAAGTATGGGAATTATAAGTTTGTTTTAGTTCCAGTTGGTTTAATTGATGCTCCATCTACCTTTATGTGCTTGATGAATAATGTGTTGTGTCTGTATTTGAAAATTTTTGTTATTATACTCATTGATGATATATTGGTATATTATAAAAATGAAGAAGAGCATGTCGAGCATTTAGCAGTAGTGTTGAGATTGTTGAGAGAGCATCAGTTGTATGCTAAACTAAGTGGATTTTATTTAAAACAGAGGTACACTACTTAGGACATCTGGTTTCCAAGGATGGAATAGTAGTGGACCTAGAAAAGGTAAGAGTTTTCATGGAGTGGGAATTTCCCATGAATGTGGATGAGGTGATATATTTCACGGGGTTAGTAGGCTATTACAGGAGGTTCATTAGGAAATTCTCGCAGATTTCTTATCCTATCACATCGATGCAGAGGAAAGGTAAGATGTTTGAATGGATTGAGGAGTGTGCAACTAGTTTTGAGCATCTCAAGCAGTTGTTGACGCATGCACCAACGTTAGATATTGCAGATCCAGACATAGACTTTGTAGTATGTATAGATTCTTGTAAGAGAGGACTTAGTGGAGTCCTTATGCAGGATGGTCATGTGGTAAGCTATGAGTCATAGAAATTGAATGAACACGAGCATAAATACCCCACACGTGATATGGATTTGTCATTGATCATACATGCATTGAATATGTGGAGGCACTATCTTCTTGGTAGGATATTTGTATTGATGAGTGATCACAAGGGTTTGCGGTATCTATTTGACCAACTAAATCTGAATGGAAAGAAATCTCGGTGGTTGGCCATAATCAGTGAGTTTGATTTTGAGATCAGGTACATCAAAGGTAAAGAGAAAAGGGTGGCAGATTCTCTTAGCAGGCGGATACAGGTAAATAACTTGGCAGCTATGAGATCTTATGGGAGAAACCTGTAAGATAGGACCTTTTAGGTAGGACAACAAAATTTCAGACATATGGAGATTGTGCACAAGTTGCAGTAGAGTACAGGTATAGGTATAGGTAGTTTTATAGGTATAAGTATAGGTAGTGGTATAGGTACATGTACATGTACAGGTATAGGTACATGTACAAGTATAGGTATAAGTACAGGTGTAGGTGCACAGGATGTGGACTATCATCTCACGACAGATGTATTCGTTAGATTTAGAGACAAGATATATGTGTTGGATAGCAGTGAGCTCAAGAAGGTGATATTTAGGGAATTTCATGAAAAACCATATTTAGGTTACCCAGGTTGTCAAAAGACTCTGACAACAGTTAAGAAATTCTATTGTTGGCTGAATTTGAAGAGAGACGTAGTAGATTTTGTGGCTATGTGCTTGGATTGTCAGCAGGTGAAGGTAGAGTGTAAGCATCTAGGTGGACTGCTACAATCGATTGCGATTCTAGAGTGGAAATGGGAGGTAATTTCCATGGAATTTATCATAGGTTTTTCGAGGACATTAAGACAGCATGATTCCAACATGGTAGTGGTCAACAGGTTGACAAAGGTAGCGAACTTCATTCCATTGAAGTCTACATTCTGAAAAAGTGATGTAGTAAAGGTGTTTATGAGAGATTCAGTCAGATTGCATGGTGTTTCAAAGAATATTGTGTCAGACAAGGATACAAAGTTCACTTCCGAGTTTTGGAAGGATTTATTTGTAGGTTTGGCACAAATTTTGCCTTCAACACAACTTATCATCCGCAGATAGATGGACAGAGAAAGAGGGTCAGTAGGATATTGGAGGACATGTTGAGGATGTATGTGATGCATCAGCAGTGGAAGTCAGAAGAGTACCTTACACTAGTAGAGTTCACTTACAAAAATGGGTACCAATAGCCACTGATGATGATTCCATTTGAGGCATTGTATGGGCAGAGTTGTAATACTCCCATCAGTTGGAGTGATTCAGTTAGCAGGGTGTTGATTGGAACATACATGTTAGAAAAAATGGAACAAGAAATGCAGGTAATCAAGAATAATTTGAAAGCAGCATAGGATAGGCATAATATATATGCAGATCATAAGAGGTTGTTCAAGGAGTTCTAGTTCGAGGAACAAGTGTACTTGTGCATCAAACCAAAGAAGCTGTCTTTGTGAATTGGATCATGTGCCAAGCTGGCACCCTGATTTTGTGTACCTTTCACGATTATGAGAGGATTGGGCTAGAAACTTATTGACTTGCACTGCCTCTAACAGTGAAATTCCATGATGTTTTCCATGTGTCATTACTTAAGAAGTATGTTAAAGATGTTGATCATGTGATTGAATGGTCTATATTGTTGGTGGAGCCAGAAGGAGAATTCTAGCTGGAACCACAGTGTATATTGGAAAGAAAGATGATCATGCTCCAGAACCGGGAAATCGAGTAGTCTAAGGAGAAATGGAAGCATTTTGCACCCGATGAAACTACATGTGAGATGGAAAATTAGATGTGGGATATGTATCCTTCCTTATTCACTGGTTGAGCGGATGTTTTGGTATATGTTTTTGGTACATGTTTTGGTGATGTTTGGTATATGTATATATGTATATAGACATAAATACCACCATAATCATGGATGTAAATCCCACCATAAGCTGTGTTATAAATCTTCAATAAGCGGTATGGGTGTCATGTAATTATGATGTTATTATTATTATGTTATTTTGTTGGTTTGCTTCTCAACAGGATGATTATTGTAAATACTGCATCGAGATGAGTTATAAATCTACATGGGAAGTATGTTTTTCCTACAACAATATTGTCGTTATAGGTGTTGTTAAACATCAAGGATGGTATTCCCCCAAGGGGGATGTTTCTATAACAACTCTAGTGAAAATTCCACGTAGTAAAAGTTAATAAAGACAAAATAATAACCACAGTTGATGGGTCAAATATTTCAAGCTAAATGTTGGGAAAAAGCATAGTGATGGAGATCACTTATGGTTGACTAATGGCTAAGGATTTGGAAAGGAAAAATGGCATTTTGGCACATTTATTTACGAAAATAATGAAAATTAGTAGAAAAGGGAGGTGAAATGTCACAAGTTTCATGTGAGGAGGAAAATGAAGGAAAATAATAGAAAATAAAGAAAATAGAGGCCTTATTAATAAAAAGGCTTCAAAGGATCAACACATGGACTTTTGTCAGTTTAGTTTTGGATCTGTCTCTCTGTTCTCTCTCTCTAATACTCTTGGACACTTCGAGTTTTCTTGGAGCACCTTGGAGAGTGTGGTATACTTAGAATTTTAGAGAAAAAATGCAAAGGAAGAGTAGGAAAGCACAAGAGGACATCGACATCCGAAGCTACATCAGGTTTTTCTTACAGGTACCGAGTTGCACATATAATTTACTCACTAGTTTTGGCATGCATGGCATATGCATATGGTTTATTGGCCATGATCTATCATTGGCATGGAGGATTTCCTGGACTAACAGAGGATTTTATTAGCCTTTCCATTTCCTGCATAGCCATGGTGTTGTGGGTTTATTTTTTTACTTTTTTTTCTGGTTGGTTCTTGTGTTTCCTTAGCTTGGGTCGAGTTACTAGTTATTGGAAGCCCTGCATTATCACTACATAATTTCTTAGGTTGTAAAGGAATTGTAGAGGTAACCACAAAACCACTTTTAAGTTTAGAAGCTAGGCCTTCTAAACTGAGAGAGGGATCTTTCTGTCAAATTTAGCTTTGTTCCTTAAGGATTTTAGGCTCGATGTAAGGTTCAAAGTTCGTTTTTTTTATTTCTTTGGTTGAAATTATAGAGAAAGGCCATTGGGCAAATGGAGTCAAATTCCTTAGGTGATCAAATGAAGAAATATTAGAATAGATGTAACAGGGAAAGGTAGGCATGTTATTAGATCTTCATAGCTTGATGGAGTGATAGAGAGGAAAAGATTAATTTTTTTATTAAACATAGATAATTTAAGAATTATATATTTAATTTTTGTTTGAAAACATATATATTGATTATAAGCCAAGACAGAATATAATTAAATAAATTCATTCTTTCATTTTACTTAAACAATATAGATTAGACTAACATATGAAATTTAACAAAGATATAACAACTTTACAAAAAGAAAAACATCACCAGTTCACTTGACACAAGAATCTTGGAACATAGTTTTATATTAAAGAAATGATCACTTTAAGGTCAGTGAACAACTTTACATCAATAACATGCTTTCTTCATCCAAGTTCCAACATTTTTACTTCAATTTATCAAGTACTTTTACAAAATTATCAAAAAATATCTTAAGTGAAAACGTCAAGATCTTTTACAAAATATCTTAAATTGTTTGTAAAAATAGAAACAAAAATATAGATAACTGAAGCTGTTGTGATGCTCGAGAACTATATTCGAGGTCTATTGTTGATGACTTAGCCTGAAAAAGTGTTGCCTTACTGTTGGGGTAAAAACTGTCTTACTCAAGTAATTCACACAATTCTTCCCATCTTTTTTCACTTGGAGTGGAGAATTTTACTAACTTTCTGAAAGTTTCATCCACATCAGTATACTTTTGAAAAGTAGGCTTGATGACAAATAAGTGTTTGATCTCATGTTTGATAGACAGATCAAAATCCAAAGCTTTCATGAAATATTTTCTAGTGATGCTTCCTTTGATGCCAACAAACTTTGCTTTATCCCTTGCTATGCAATACAATTGCTGGTGATACTCTTCGAAACTGATCAGCTTGTCTCCAATTCCTATTAATCTAGGGAGTCCCTTCTAGTTAAGCACATTAAATTTGTTATGAAATTTATGAACGTTGGACTTCATATTGTGACATTTATTCTCCAATTGTAGTATAAGGTTCCTTTTTGTAAGGACCTTCCTCTCTTCAAAATATCTCTCTCCTATCTGCAATTTCTAATTCTTCTAATTCTTCCCTTGTTTTAGAATTTAGAAGTTTGATGAGAGCAGTAGCTTCACTAGGCTTATTCCCTAATTATACTTTTACTTCTTCAACGACCTCTTTTGACCTCTGTATTAATTCTTCCTTCTCAAAGATAATTTGAATTGAGGGCCATATTTCAGTCATGGCCTCATTTATTTCTATCCATATGCTCTCCTTAACCTATGTCGATGTCTATGCCATTGCTGATTCACTTTGCAATTTCTCAATCTGCTAGGTTAAGCTGTGTGTTTTCTGCAATTATGTCAAGTATACATTGCCAACCTTTAGTTTCTAGTCCTCAAGGTTCTTTAGTTGAGTTTTCAGCTTCTCAAATTTTGTCCTCTAATTGAATGCTCATCCACTGCCTTGATAAGTTCCTCTAAAGAATATGTTGATTGCCCCTCAACTATAATGATTGTCAAAATGGATGACCATGATGTTGATGTAGATGCAATAGGGACTGTTTTCAATGGAACTATTGCTAATTGTGTTGTTTTTTTCTCTCTCTTTTAGCAACTTCTCCATCTCAACCTCCATTGCCTTTGATCTGTCCACTCTGTTAAATTAGGACCTTGAACATATCTTCCTTTTCCTTCTCAAGCTCCCCAACATCCTTAGTCTGTGGGTCTTGTGTGGACTGAAGCTTGAGCTATACCTTGAGTGATGCAATATCAGCATTCTTCCTTTTAAAAATCTCTTCTACTACTTTCACATCGATGGGATGATATCCAAGTTTGATTACAAGGTCTTCTAATGATTTTATCTTTGTATCTTTGGCCAAAGAGGAGATTTTTTCTAACTTAAGCTGAGATTGGATATGATTCAAAGAGGCTTGTAACTTAGAAGCTACCATTCCTGATGTATTCAATGTAGAGTACAACATCTCCCCTATTTGCTTTTGTAGGTATATTTGATTAATTAGATGAATTTGATAAGTATTGAATGAAAAAATATCTTTCTTATAATCTTCAAGGGTCTTTGGGAAAGGAATTTGAGCTTGTAGAAGGGCTATCTTCATTTTTTGTTTTTCTGTGTTAAAGGCAGATAGTAGCTTATGCTACGAGGAGGTTGTGTGCTTCCAAAACTACGTATATGTTGTAGCTTTTAGCTGCTCATTTTTATTCTTGATTTCTCTGTACTTAGAAAATATGTTTGGTTCAGCTTGGTCATGAACCAATTCTCCTATTTCAGAAGTACCTACTAGATCTTGGGAGGCCAGAGCAAATAGAGATCCTACAAAAATTTCCTCGGTCCTCCTTGAAGCATGAGAGCTTATCAAAACTATTGTCTATAAATTTTCCTCTTTAAAGGATCCTTTTGTTGCTAGAGTAGTCTTCTTCCATTTCTTGTATATTTGGAACTCCCTTTAGGAATTTATGTGACTGTAGGGAAATCCTTTTCCCTTGGTCTCTTATCATACTTCTCCTATGGCGTAGCAGTCTATGCTATTGTAGTGGAGGGTACCTATTCTTCTACCTCTTGTAAAGTGTTTTCCTGTCACTAATCATGGTTCACATACTTCTCGATCTCTAGCCTAGGAGTATGTGAGTAGGGAGTGGCCTTTTGTTCTACTCTCAACCTTGAAATGATTCCTAGGGGGTCATAGGACAAGGTGAAGCTCAGTGTGAAATTCATTTGCTTCAGGAGGGTGTCTGATTATTTAGCTACTACTCTACTATTACAAATAAATGGGCCCATGTGTCTTTTTATTTTGAATTGTGATTTCTTCTTTTCTGCCACATAATGCAGCTCATCCATATTGATCATCTATCTTATTTACTACAATGACAAAATCCTCATTGGGAAAAACTTTGGCAATCTGTAAGGTGGAAATTCACAACCATAAACCAGGATCTTTGTGTAGTTATGATAAAGGTAACAGTCGCCTATTTTAATATGCTCACTTAGATGGAGGAATCTCTTAATTTCTAGACCTATTCTTGGCTCAATATCACTGTTTAATAAACATGAGACATTGTATAAAAACTGATCAACATTCTTTGTGAAAGTAAATTCATTGGAATGCTTCCTTACCAAGGAAATCCAATGAATTACTGATTGATGATTTGCATGCACATCCAATTTATTCAAAGGAAACTGAAACCTATTTGCCTGATGTTAAAGAAAAAAAATAAAAAAGTACTAAAGCATATTTGAAAGCTCCCTGTGTGGAGAATTTGAGGAACTGATCATGGATTGCATCTGATATAAACAGACGATAATTGGAGATGGAGGGTTTTTCACTTATTGTGAAGACTAGTTAAAAAACAATAATGGCCTCATCAACCCACTGATTAGATTGGTAGCCCATTAAACATGAAACAATAGAAATGATCTGCTTGGTCATCTCCGAGAACGCATCCTCAAGGAGAAAAGTATAAAAAATCTTAGCTCTCTATGGGAAGGTCAAGTTTTTGTAGAATTCCAAGAGGGAATCTACTGAAAATGGTTTCAGAGAGTCCAAATTTTGCAATTGGAGCATTTGGGAGATGGATTCGATTGTAATGGTGAAAAGGATATTATTATTTTGGACTGCAATTTCCCTTTGACTCAGAATATATCTGAATTGATACCATGACACAAACTCAGGAAAGTGGTAGGTCTGGGGAAAAACGAATTAGGGTAAGGATGATTTCCACAAACCCAATTCATCGTTAAGGGAAATACATTTATATTTCAACAAGTTTTAGAGTTCATATAGGCTGAACTCAAAACTGTTTCAACAATCTTGTATTCCTGGTCTACTAGGGTTTGGTGGTCTAAATCTAAAATAGGGGTCATAGGGGGTTGTCCTCTATGACTTTAGATTTTCATTTAGGCACCATGATAGAAGATAAATGAATAGGAGGTTCGAATTACCCAGAAAATTTGTCAAAACTTGGTATCTAAGGTGCAGATTGGTAATTGGCCTGATGCACGGGTCATACTGGTGATCTGGATCATTGTTGCATTGACAGGTTCTGGCTTGCAGGTGGGGCACTACAAGATCTCTGATACAGTCGTTACCTTGAAACAAGAAAATAAGGGTGTATAGAATGGATTTATTTGATAATATGGCTTACCATTGTAATTTAATATGGAGGAGTAGGTCTGTTGTCGCGAGAATAGATAAAGATTAATTTCTCAATGGTTTGATGATGAGGTGGCAGAAGTGCCAGGTGGCAGTAGTGTATTGGGAGAAGTAGGGATGGGAGATTGATTTTGTGGAAGGGAAATGGGTGAATAGGGGGATAAAATGTAGTGACATGCTATAGGTCCAAGGTGGGTACCGGAGGCCCACCTAGCAGATGGTGAATGGAGCGGAGGTAGAGTTGAGTCAACATTCGTAATAGCAGGAGCAGGATGGTGGACTTCAGAGGGGGACAGAGGCAGTTTGTGGTATTAGGTGGGGGGGTGCAAAATGGATGTGGAGAGGACACATCACCAGGGTGGTATAGTAGGGAACTACTTTTCGGACCCCCCTCCCCCTCGCAGTTAACCATCTGAGGGACAGGGGAGGGGGGGAATGGAACTCATCACCTACCATCGATCCAGGTGAGTGAGATATTCACCATCTAATGTTGCGCGAACTTTAATTACAAAATGACAAAGTTTGTTGTCATGTTAAACTTTATTCAAAGCTATATACTTTTGCACTTGTACCATGTAAAGAGGGCTTATCACATTAATTTTATTTCATTGTCATTTAAACAATGATTAAACGATGTATCTTAATTAATCAACTTTAACTAATCTAATCAACTCAAAGTTAAACCACAATTAAATAGTATGGTTAAAACATGATTTTTCTAACTAACCACATTTTATTAACAAGCTTAATCATGCTTAAATGGTGTGATTAAACTAACTAACCCTATCTATCTAACTTCAATGAAAATGTGGCATTTTAACTAGAAGCACATTATTCAAACTTTCTAAGGTATTACTGATGTATTTTTTCATCTTTTGAGTGGCATTTAGACTTGCTCACTTAGTTTTAGGGTATTTTGATTCTTTTTCAAATTTCTCATATTTTTTATTTTTACTTTATTTCTTGACATATATTTTTTCTTTTTGTATCCCCTTTCTTTTCTTTTCGTTTATTATTTTTTTTCTTTTGCTTTTATTTTGGTTATAATTTGTAGTAAGGAATATTATTTACAATAATCATATACATGAAAATTCACAGATAATCAGCTTATGAGCCTATAGATTATAGGACCCTAACAGTGGCTCCAATGGGGATGGCATGCTCCTTGTGAGATGTCAAGAACATTGTAGATCATTAGCCTTTATCCATTGGGCATGGCATCCTTATTTTGTAGATAAACTAATTACATGTTGTTATTCTTAAGTATGGGTAACAAATCACTAGAAGCTTAGGGCCTTCTCTTCGCGATTCAATTTCTGATGTTAGCGACCTTCACTCTTGCAATAGAATAGTAAAATGATATATACAATTATTCTGAGTGGAAACTGATTTAACTTTGAGGAAATTAGTTTTTGAGAAGTCTATCATTGACAGGTCCACCAGGTAATGCTTTTTTAGTTAAGTCCTTCAAGAGAAATGCATTATTTCCTCAAAAGGCCGTAACTTTGTAGGGTCCCTTCCACACGTGATCAAATTTCCCATGTTTGTCTTTGTCCTCACTCCTTGAATCCCATTTCAATACTAGATCCTCTAGTTGAAAATCATCTGCCTTGGTCCTTCTATCATGGATCTTTTCAATCTTATCCTGAATGATTTGATTTTTATTGTATACTTCCTCCCTGGACTGCTGCAACTCTATGGACTCATTAATTCTTCTATGTAAATCATTCGTTTCTACTTGAGATTCATATAACACTTTTAACATGGGAACTTTGAGAGAAGTAGGAAAAATAACATCAAATCCATATAGTATTTCGAGTTGAGACATCCCAATAGACTTTTTGGTGCTAATTTAGTCAGCCCTCAGGGCATTAATCAACTTTTTATGCCAGTATTTTTTATTCTCCTGCAGTAGCCTTTTAATGATGTTGACTAAACTCTTGTTGGAGGACTCATCTAACCCATTTCCTTGGGGGTAATAGGCAGTGGAGTGTCCTAATTTTATGTTATGCTTACGACAAAACTCTATCATTTTCTTTGATTTAAAGGCTACAACATTGTCTGTTATGATCATGTGTCGGCATTCAAACCTAGAAAGAATGTTACCTTCTAAAACATATATGATGACTGTGTATGTAGCTTGCCTAGTTGGGATAGCCTCAATCCACTTGGTAAAATAGTTAGTGGCTATCAAGATCCATCTATGTTGAGTTGAGGAGCTCTGATGGATTTCTCCAATGAAATCTAGGCCCCACTGATGTAAGGGAACCTCCACTGAAATAGGATTTAGGGGCAAGGGAAAATTTTTTCTTTTACCTTCAAAAATTTGGCATTCATGGCATGTTGAGACCTTCTTATACACATCTACAAATAAATTGGGCTAGTAGAAACCAGCTCTAAGGATTTTATTGATTCTGGTTTTCCAATATAAGTGTCCTCCATAGTCTCCTTGATGGAATTTCTGCATTGTCTTATTTGCTTCATCCTTCAATAAATAGTTTAACAGAATACTCCTAGCATCTTTCCAATATATAATCTAATCTAAAATGAACAATTTCATGGCTTTTAACTTAAGAAATCTAGTTTAGTTTTAGATAAAATAGGAAGAGCTTGTAAATTCTATAAAAAAAAATGATTTATGCATACTAAGGAGAGGTAGCAAATGCTTCTAAAACCTATGGAGTTGCCTGCTCTTCTTATTCATCAAGATTAGCTATGAAATTTATGTCAAGAGCATGGAAATTTGACTCAGCCATTAGCTTAGCCAATCCCTACCCTTTAATAAGCTTGGTAGGTTTTATTTCAATATCATACTCTAGGATGACTGCTATCCACTTGCCTCATTTTCCATCAAGATCTGTTTGTGTAAGAATATCTTTTATCATAGCACTAGGAACATAAGCAGTGATGTGGGAATGTAAAATGTAAACTCTGAAATATTTTACTATTTTTACCAATGCAAAGGCTTGTTTCTCCATGATGTTATATTTTAGGGATGCA
The DNA here is from genome assembly GCA_031772625.1 of Pinus tabuliformis. Classification (NCBI taxonomy): domain Eukaryota; kingdom Viridiplantae; phylum Streptophyta; class Pinopsida; order Pinales; family Pinaceae; genus Pinus; species Pinus tabuliformis. The sequence goes on along the minus strand of CM062816.1, from coordinate 1,317,750,834 downwards.
TCTCTCAAGGCCCTACTAAAGAAAGCAATAGGTTGCTCAAATCCTTCATTGTTTTTCTACAAAATAACAGCTACAATAGTATGTTTAGATGCAAAATAAAAAATCATAAAATCCTTTGTAAATTCAGGGCTAATTAAAACAAGATTTGTTGTTAAAGCTAACTTTACTTCATTAAAAGATTTTTTGGCTTCAGTGTTCCATTTTATCTCAACATCTTTCTTTAGCATATCAGCAATGGATTTTAAGATCTTGACCAGGTTTGGAATAAATCTTCCGAGGAAGTTTCTCTAGCCTATAAAAGATTGAATTTATTTCTTGTTTCTGGGAGGGTCAATTTTTTGTATGGATTTGACTCTGTTAGGATATATCCTGATACCCTCTTTAGAAATAATATGACCTAGAATGTTTCCCTCCTTTAAACCAAAAAGAGTTTTCTTAGGGTTTAAGTATATTCCATACTTTCTACATTTTTCAAAAACTCTTCTTAAATGTAGAAGAGGTTCTTCATCTGTTTTTGGAAACATAGTTATATAATATAGGTAAATTAATATGAACCTGTTTATTTCATCAGCAAATGCATAGTCCATATCTCTCTGAAAGGTGGCCACTACATTCATGAGGCCAAAGGGAATCTTGACATACATAAAGGTCCCCCAGGGTGTAGTAAAAGTTGTCTCGTGTTGATCATCATGGTGAACCAGAATCTGGTTGTACCTTGAGAAACCATCCAGCAAAGAAATTCTACTACAACCAACTACTCTTTGTAAAATATGGTCAATTTTAGGGAGAGGATAGTTGTCTTTAAGAGAGACCTTGTTTAAATTCCTAAAATCTACACAAATTCTAATTTCTCCTGTTTTCTTCCTAGTTGGTACTAGATTAGAGACCCATTTTAAGAACCTCAAGGGTACAATGATTTTAGCATCAAATAGTTTCTTTAATTCTTTATGTATTATAGGTAATAACATTGGATTTACCCTTCTTAATTTCTATTTGAAGGTTTTTTTTCTTCTTTGATGGGCATGGCATGCTTTATGATACTAGTATTGTAAGAATGTAAGTCCTCATAACTCCAAGAAAATACATTAGAGAAATCTTTAAACAGTTCAATGTATTTTTGTTTTTCTTTAGGAGGCAAGGATTTAGACAATTTTACAATCTTAGGATTTTCTTATGTTCTTATGTTACAGTCCTCTACCTCATTTCCTATAGGTTCAATTTTTGGCTTTTTGGCCACATCATTGAAGTCAAAGGTCTCTTTAAATGGCACAAATCCTCTTGGTAGCACATTGTTATTTAATTGCAGAACATCAAGTTCTTCTTGATTGTCATCAATTTCATTTAACACTGATTATTTTTCATTACTATTTACATCATTATCAATATCATTATATATATCAATATTCACACACTCAAACTCATCTTTCATTTGTAAAAAAATCTCTATTTTCTCATCATTACCAAAAAATTGCCAATATCTTACATTATCAGGAACAATTGGCTTGTGTTTCACTTCCCCCACATATTTCCTATTGGGATTTAAAGCCATTTTGCATGTACTAGCTGAAACAACCAAGCCATCAACTAAAATATTTTTGCTCTGAGGGAAAACAGACGAATCATATTTAGAAAAGAATTGCAAAAAATATAAGACTGCATTCCTATAGGCTCTTAATCTAGGGTGTTTAGCAGAATATTCACCCTTAATTTGATTGATAATTAGCTCAGAATCCCCATGCACATAAATTAGTTTTTCTCCTAATCTCTTTAAAATTTGTAGCCCTAAGATCAAAGCCTTATATTCAGTTATGTTATTGGTGCACTGAAAATTAAGTTTGTAACCATGTCCCTTTTCCATATTTATTGATGCATTTTCAATGAAAACACTTGCCCCTACTCCATCCTTACTTACAGCCCCATCAAAATTCATATTCCAAAGAGCTTCTCCCTCTACGTCATGTTCTTCAATATCCAATTTTATTACTTTTGTATTACTGATTTCATGCTCTAAGTGTGAAACTTCATTTTCTACACATTCATTATTATACAAGATAAATGAATCCATGTTTGAATGTACTGAATACAGGGGATAATTGTTGGGTTTGTCTAGACTACTAACCATGTACTTCATTAGTTTCTCCCTATATAATCTTCCTGGTTGACCAAACACCAGAATGGTAGCATAAGTCATACCCATTTGTAAAGTGCCTTGTAATTTTGCTCCTTGGGATCTAGAGAGCAACATTCCATACTTAGGAGTTATGTCTGCTACTACAATGTCCATCACCAAGCTCTTTGCTAGTATTTGGACTAGAGTAACACACAAATATTTGATTAATCCTAAGCATCTTACCTTACTTTAATCAAATGAATATAAATCTTTGTATGGCCTGGTTATGTCTAAACCTAGCTTCTCCATAATAGCCCTAGGCATTAGATTGTGTGAGGCTCCAAAATCAAGCATAGCATTGTGTAGAATTTTATCATGAATATTCAAGCTAATGTAGAAAAGAGACACACTACCATCCTAATATTTTCCTTCTACCTCAAGCCCAAACAATAACTCAGGTTGGTCAATTGTGAAATTGACTGTGTCAGTCCCTTCCCCTATCTTCAAGACTTTTATGACTTGTGATTTATATGAATTTTTATTGATTAATTCAGTGAGGGGAGCACCAATTTTTACTTTATCCAATTAATTTTCAATGCTAAAATATGTAGGAATTTTTTCTATTTCTTTAGTAGTTGCATCCTATTTCTTAGACATTTCCTTCAGAGAGTCATATTTAGGATGACTAGTAGAAAGGGTATCAGTTTGGGTCTTCTTGGGACGAGTGTCAGAAGTCTTTTTACTCCTCAAGTTATATTGTCTATGTACTTCCATAATTGCATTCTGATATCCTTGTTTGTAGTATTCAGACTCTAATGGAATGGTTTCTTGTTGTGAATGTAGGAAAATGTTTTGCTATTCCTTAGTCAAGAAAATGTGGTCAACTTTAGTTTCTTCAAACAAATTTATCTGATTTTCTTTAGGATCTTCAAGTATGTCAACTTCCTCATCTGCATAGTTTTCTTGGAATTGAGGTCTAATTTGTTGCTAATCATTTTGGCCTCTTTCTCTCTTTGTTTAATCTGAGGTTGGATTTTCCTGAAATTTGTATTTCTAATTTGGGGACCACCTTGGTTTTCCCTTGGAGGGGCTATATGAGCTATAGAAATTATCTCAATCATTTTATCCATTGTTTCTACTAAAGTATCCAACTTAACATCAGAGGAAGAGGAAGCATGTTCCTCTTTTGTGGTAACTCTCCTTTCCGCCTTCAGTCTAGCTCTTTTTTCTAACAGATTTGCTTCAACACTAGCTACATTTCTATGCATTTCATCAACAGTTGCAATATTTCTTTCTCTTAATTGGTAAGAAATATCAAGTTCAAAACCATCAGGGAATTTAATCAGGGCTATCCCTGGAGGAGGTTGTATTGATGTAGGGATAGAGTTGTAGATATTGTTAAATCTGATAGAATAGTCCTGGGCCATTTCACCAACGACCTTTTTGATACCTTCATACTCTACTAATATTTGTAGAGGGTTCTTTTTCACTTCCCATCTTCTGAGGAAGGTGTCATGAAATTGAGTAAGGACTGGGATAGAATGAGTTGGTAATGCTTTAAAACATTTTGTAACCTCACCTAAGAGACTTTGATCAAACAATCTCATTTTTACATCAACATCATCTATCTCTTGGAGGTCTAAGTAGTCATTCATTTTATGAATATGTTGTTGAGAAGTTATGGGCCCAGTGCTATCAAATTCAGGAATCTAACTCTTCTAATCTTGAGGCTTTGCATTGTGTTGTGAAGGTAGGACCAAGGGGGAATATAGGCTACCATGATTGGTAAATGAGAATCAGAAGATGTAGGTGTGTATGTGGGAGGAATTAAAGGAGGTGGAGTAGATCTCTGTTGAGTTAGTGTAGTAGTAGTGCAAGTAGGCATTGTGGTAATGAGAGAAGTTATTAAAGGAGTAACAGAAATTCGAGGAATTTCTAGTGGGATTGAAATGTTAGGTGTAATTTTTGTTGGGTTTAAGTGATTTATGGATCATGGATTTATGTACAACCTAATCTAACTAGCTTACCAAAGCTTTAAGCTACTCAAATTCTTTGAGTTCATCGTCAACAGGATCTGATTTAACAGTTTGAGGTTTGTAGATATAAGGCTTTAGCAGGCTTTCATCAATCACAGTTTTAGGAACAAAGTTGTCAGATTTACTACTAAAAATACTATGTTCAAAAGCTAAATAAATTTTTGTTTCTAAAGTGAAAAAAATACCAAGAAAGGAACTAACCCTAGGTGGAGGACCTTCTCTTGATTCACTCTCAGACACACTTTTCTTTCTAATTATTTTTTCTAGATTATCTACAATTTTTGGTGGATTTGGATCTAAATTAGCTCCAGTGTATATTCTTTTAGGAGCCAAATCTACTATTGAGTATTCATAGATAAAATATATGCAACTTTTAATGTGGAAAAAATCCTGAAACAGATCTATTTAAAAGCCACAAACTTGAAATAGCTTTAAGGTCTAATGAATTTTTTACGAAGGAAAATTGAATATATATGAGATATGTTCTCCCCAGTATGGTCGCTAGGTTGTTAGCACTCAGTAATTTCTCAGGCTATAAATGAATTTTAGAGGTAACCACAAAACCACTTTTAATTTTAGAAACTAGCCTTTCTAAACTCATAGAGTGATCTCTCTATCAAATTTAGCTTTGTTTCTTTAGGATTTTAAGCTAGATGTAAGGTTCAAAGTTTGGTTTTTTGAATTGTTTGGTTGAAATTGTAGAGAAAGGCCATTAGGAAACTGGATTCAAAGGCCTTAGGGTGATAAGATGTAGAAATATCATAACAGATGTAATATGGCAAGGTAGGTAGGCTATTGGATCTTTGTAGCTTGATGGAGTGATAGAGAGGAAAAGCTTAAGGTTCGATTAAACATAGAGCAGTTAAGAATTCTATATTTAATTTCAGTTTGAAAACATAGATATTGCTTATAAGCCAAGACAGAGTGTAATTAAACAAATTGAATCTTTTATTTTCTTTAAACAATATAGATTAGAATAACATATGGAAAATAGAGATACAACAAGTTTACAAAAAGAAAAACATCACCAATTTGCCTGACACAAGAATCTTGGAATAGATTTATGTATTAAAGAAATGATCACTTTCAGCTCAGTGAACAACTTTACATCAATAGCATGCTTTCTTCATCCAAGTTCCAACATTTGTACTTCGATTTATCAAGTACTTATACAAAATTATCAAAAAATATCTTGAGTGAAAACCTCAAGATCTTTTACAAAATATCCTAAATTGTTTGTAAAAATAGAACAAAAATATAGATAACTAAAGTTGATGTGATGCTTTGGCACTATCTTTGAGGTCTTTTGTTGATGTCTCAGCCTAAAAAAGTGTTTCCTTGATGTTGGGGTAAAAGTTGTCTTACTCAAGTAATTCAAAAAATTTGTCCCATATTTTTTCACTTAGAGTGGAGAATTTTACTAACTTTATGAAAGTTTCATCCACATCAGTATACTTTTGAAAAGTAGGCTTGATGAAAAATAAGTGTTTGATCTCATGTTTGATAGACAGATCAAAATCCAAAGCTTCCATGAAATCTTTTCCTATGATGCTTCCTTTGATGCCAGCAAACTTTGATTTATCCCTTGCTATGCAGTACAATTGTTGGTGATACTCTTCTAAACTGATAAACTTGTCTCCAATTCCTATTAATCCAGGCAATCCCTTCTGATTAAGCACATTAAATTTCTTGTGAAATTTCTGAACGCTGGACTCTATATTGTGACATTTATTCTCCAATTGCAACATAAGGTTCATTTTTGTAAGGACCTTCCTCACTTCCAAAATTGTCTCTGTCCTATTGTTGGCATGTGGGGGCCTGACCCAGCTTCAGCATTAGTTAGCCAAACAAATCCCTACACTATTGGCCCTTTCGGCATCAGCCCGTAGAGTGCGGACTGAAGTCTCACCCGAAGCAGTATGGGGGGATACTAGAACCAAGTTTCTACACCCTTGAGATGGTTGTGATGTCAGTTTATCCATGCTATACCTGCCTGCGCACAGGTTGCTTAACCCTCTGTTCCACCCTTAAGTACCTTTGCAAAAGGGTACAATTGGTTTTCGCGCAACCCTAACCTGGGGCTAATATAATTTCGTGTTGCTAGGGTAGCAAACTATGATATTTCCCAAACCAGGCTAAGTATCTTACTTATCTTATTAATGGATCTTAGTTAGCTTCGCATAAACCGATGTTCTTACTTGAGTTCACAATTACATATATTCATGCATTTCATAAGTGAAATTCATAACCAAATGCATAAATAGGAAATAAAGACGCATAAATTGTAGAATACTTCTCTTTATTGATAATTCCAAACAATTACAAACTCGACCTGCCCTGCGCACTTAGCTGCAGGGGTTTCCGCACTCAGCTGCGGACTTCTAGGTCTCTGCATGCTAATCTGCAGAGCCTCTACCCACGCTATGACCCAAAACTTAGACTTCTACTTAGAGTTATCTCTCATACATGTTCGATCTTATTTTCCTTGCTTCTAACTACTTAGAGCTTAGCTCTATTTATACAATCCCATGGTCCGCAGACAATGGGTCGATATTTTACATCCAACATTACATTTCCAAAATAAGGGCAGATAACCCTATGACTCTTTAACACCTACGCACTCCGTGACCACAAAATACAGAGTCTTTACATTTGGATTACAAAATCAGACAAAAATATGGGCTTTTAGCCCCAAAACTGCCCTTGGGGGATCCCACGCCCAATAGGCCCCCAACACAATCATCGCGACTCACCCTCAAGTCACTCTGCAGGTGCGAAGATCATAGCGTGAAGACCTCCCAGCTTCGTTTGGATCACTACAACTTCAGAAGCGCACTGAGCAGCCTCCTGCTGGAATTCTTCCATGCGCTATTCGATAACTGCTTTCGAACTGCTGCCTTGAATCTTCTACTAAGCTACCTATAGTTGCGTGAGCTTTCCTTCAATGGAGGCTGTGATTGCATAAACCTCATCTACCCATGGCTGTAGGCGCGCTTTTAAGAATACTTCTTTATGCCGAGCGGCATCCATCTGTTCCTTGAGAACCTTTACCTCCTGCATCCGTGCAAGCCTCTACACGAGGGCAACCATCTGCGTGGTCCCTTTGACCTCGACATACCATTGTTGTAGCTTGTGTGCCTTTATCTCTAGGCACTCTACATTGGGGTCCTCCTGTAGGGTGGTTAGGACCTCGAATGACTATTCAAAAAGCTACATGTAGTTAGCCACTACACTGTAACCGTCTCTATCGATGTTGTAATCGTGTAGGCACGTTGTTCCCAGAATTTTTGTGGAGTCGAAGGTTGAGCCCTCAACTACAATTTTGTGCTCTGTAGGTTCAGCTCCAACTGAACCTTGGCCATCTCTAGTCGGGCATTGCGCACCCCTATGGCCAACTTACGAATGCGTGCCTACACTGGTTCTTCTACCTAAATGTCCAACTCTAGGACCATCCGACAGGCTTCCTCAACTACCTACATGAGCTGCTTGTTTTTTTCTACTGCCTCATTGCGCTACATGCCAAACTTCTCAATGTTAATGTGTTGCTCGCTCATCACCTATAGAGCGCGACTCTCTCGGGCCTTGAGTTCCACAGTGACTCCATCCTGCAAGAGGTAGAGTGTCTCTTAAGGGAGCACCGCCATGTTCAATCCTACCCCTTTCAAACTGCAAACGATGGGCCTGTCGGCCTCCTTCTCTGTAGTAAGTGCCCCATCTAGTAGCATTATCGTGTTGGTCATCCTTATGTGCAACATCTCCTCAGTAGCTGAAGTGTCGACTGCGAGGCTGGTGGACACTGTGCCAACCCGTGGAGTACGTACCTACAACTCCTGTAGCTCTGTTTGGAGAGCCCTCAATACCAACTTTTGACGTTCCTTGAACTGTTGGAGGGACCCCGTGATGACATCCCTCACCGTTTCTCTGATATCATGCAAATCCCCCCCAGTGAGGGTGATTGGGTCGAAGGACGTCTTTAATTCCTTGGTTTTCTTTCATGGCACTACCTTCTCTCACGGTCACAAACGCTTGAGTTGGGTGGACGTTGTCTGCAGGTCCGCGCCACATTGTTTTGTCTCTATTTCTACCTTAGTTCCAAGCAAAGGTGACTTCTGTCCTTCATGATCTTCTCCTCCTATTTTATGTTGTTCTGCCAATTTCGTGGTGTCACGTGCTTCCTAGGCCTTAGCCTTTGCTTCCTCTTTTTTGTGCTTCTCCACCAGCTATTCTATTCAAATCTTTGTTTCTTCCTTCTTATGTTGCATGGCAGACATGTCCATTTCGACCGCGGAGCCTACTGGAGTGTGCCACTCAGGCATTTAAAACTCAAGGACTGTGAAAATTACATCATCAGTCGCCAGGTACGGTATGTTATGCCATATCTTTGTAGGGTCCTTTCGTGCCCTGATAAGGACATGGTGGAAATCTGCTTTGAACTTTGCAAATATCTGCAAAATGGCGTACACTGTGGGTGACAACCGCAGCTTGCAATTGATCGCCATCTAGATATACATCTCCATCAAGATCCAAAAGATATTTCTTTCTTTAATGTGCTGCACATCCTTGGTTGCCCACAGTGAAGCATACTTCGCTGCCTCTGGAAGGTCTGGCCTGACCGAAGGGAATTGCCTATCTTCGGGTAGCTCCCATGCCACTAGTACGATCAACAACAGGAGCCACACGTAGTGAAATGTTTTTCCCTACTCCTGTGCCTCGCGAGAGTTCATAAGGAACTCACCGCATAAATAGTTTTCCCAGTTGAACTAGACTCCTTCTGCGCATTGGGCCACTAGTGTAATCACAGGCGTGGGCACCTCATCCGCACAACACTTCCACATCACTTTCCCTACTAGTATTTGTGTCACTACCTTGACTACAGGGATGTTAATACTGGAGATGGCATATCCTCGCTTCTTCTTCTCCAACTTGAACTTCTTCATTTCTTCAGTGAGGGCCAAGTCACCACCTTTTCCTTCTGATATATTGGTCGGATCCTCCCTTCAGTAAGGCAGCCATGTGATTCGATGAATCAAGTGGTATGTGATGGGAATGGGCTCCTCCATCCATAAACACCCATCATGCACCAAGCAGAGTAGCTGCCTGATGATGAAGATAGTCACTGTGGCGCGGTGGTAATGTGGCACCTAGAGCAAATTTCGCAACATAGCTTTCTCTACACCCTTGATCCATTTGCACGGCTCCAATTCAATCGTTCCAATAGTCGTGTCCATCCGTTGGCGCATTAGCTGCTCAATTGCTAGATGAGGGAATTTCTCGTGATCTATGAGGTCTCAGTCTTCAAATTTTAGTACAGGAACTCGCCTTAACTGCAGCCCCTCAAAAGCAATATCATCTGGGAAAAACAGGGTTTACAAGGAGATCTTGCTCTCGTCTATGTCCTTCGGCACCTTGGATTTACCGTTGCACAGAGGAACATATTCTGGTAACCGGGTAATAGGGTTTGCACCCTAGGTTTCAACTTCCATTTCCTCATCCTCCTCATCCATCGGGATTTCTTCAGATTCCTCCTCATCGGCCTCCAGACTAATGGCCTTCCCCTTTTCCTGCAAGGTGATCTTGGTCCTCTATGGGTTTCTTGGTGAGATGCGCACTGGGATCATAGCTTGCTTATCCTTCATAGGTCTCGGTGTTCTGTGGGATTTAGGGACATCAACTATCGCTTCGGCGCTCTCTGGGGCTTCTACTACCACAATTTCCTACGCGACTTCCTCGGGTGTTGACGTCATTCTAGTCAGGAGGTCCTGTGTCTCCTTCAACAAGGTCTCAAATGCTGAACTTGCTCTCAAAACCTAAAAATTTGAAAGATCCATACACACTTGATAGCGCAACAACTAGATTTTCAAAATTCCAAGTGTTTTTCACTAGACAGCCACCTGTGATATATAGGGATTTTTGAATTCAAATTTGACAATTCCCCCCACATTCAACCCATTAATGCTAGATTGGCAGCATATTTTCAAGAATCTAACCCATAAATGTTTCCTTAAATGCATGTCGCCCGCTCCATTTGGCCTCAAACCAACCATCAAATCATGAATAGTGTCTTTAATGGTCACTTTCCAGTGGACCTGCGCGCTAGCATATCTGTCCTTGCGCTGTCGCGGACCCTGTGACACTTCACTACTTCGTGCAGTCCTGACATTGCACATCTCCCAAACTTGGGTAGTGTATTTTATAGTCCCGCCCCTCCTTTCAGCTGCCTGGAGTGATAAGACTATGCTTTTGTTGGCTAGTCAAATGTGCGGGCCACCTATGTATGGCTTCAATCGACTGCCATTCACCTTTCCTGGGAAGGGATATCCATTCAACTTAACAAACTGGGTCGCGCCACCATCAGTAATCTCCTTAATAGCATAGGGCCCCAGCTAATGCATTCTGAGTTTCCCTGGAAATTTATCAAAATTACTGTCATATAATAGCACCAAGTAATTCACCTTAAAGTTGTGCAAATTAATATGTTTGTCATGCCATGCCTTTTTGTGCTGCTTTTGGACCTATTGATGAAATCCAGCGAAAAACCTCTCTTCTTCAAGCTCGTCCAACAATGCAAGCCTCTCTTCTAGGGCTCCATGATCTATCATACCTGTGAGCACTGCTATGCGCATACTAGCCACGATGTATTCCATAGGCATCACTGCTTCAACCCTGTAACCTGGCCTAAAGGGCGTCTTTCTCGTTAGCTTCTTGCATGTCGTCCAATAAGCCCACAATACTGCAGGTATGTGTAGTTCCCAATCACTACATTGAGCATTGCATACCTTGGTCAGTGTGGTTTTGAGCACTTTGTCAAATGCCTCCACTGTCTCGTTAGCCTATGGTGATAAGGTGTGCTCTTTTGGTGATACACTTGAAATTCCTCTGTTAGTGCATTGATCATCTCATTTAGGAAGTGCGTACCTTGATTTCTCATCAAGATCTTTGGACAACCAAATCGTGTTAGTACATGCTCAAATAGGAACTTCGTGGTAATCATGACTATGCAATCCTTCACCAACTGTACTTCTACCCAACAAGTCAAGTACTTTGTCACAGTGATCATGTACCTTGCGCCTGTCTTTCCTTGGGGTTGAATAGGTCCTACAAAATCTATTGCCCACTTTTTGAAAGGTTGCAACATCACTTGTGGATTCAAAGGCATTTCATCCCTCTGTGATGGCCTACCTATTCTTTGACATACATCACATGCCTTGCAATATGCAATTGAATCCTGATGAAGGGTTAGCCAACAAAACCCTACGCATAGAATCTTCTGCGTGGTTTCTCTCCCTGCATAATTTCCTCCCGCTGCGCCCCCATGAGAGTCTGTGAGGATGCTGCTTCATTCAAACTCAAGTACATACCTTCGCAGTATCACATCAGTCCCCATCTTGTATAGATGCCCAGCAATGACAGAGAAATCTATCACGTGCACCACTAATTCCTTCTTTTGTTGGAGAGAGTATCGTTCCAGCGTAGTTCCTATTGTTAGGAAGTGTATTATATCCTCAAAATTTCCATCCATGACACGCACAAAAAAAAGCTGCACATCAGGAAATCCTTCCTCCAAATTAGTAGGTTCCTCTCCTGTTTCGATGCGCAAAAGATGGTGAGGGCCCATGTTCAAGCGTCCAAGCTTCACAACAACTTCAAAATCGTACTCTTAGAACAATAAGAGCCATCTAAAAATTCGCCCCCCAACACAGGCTTATTTACTAGGTACTTCAATGCAGAGTACAGGTCCACCTGCTCAGGTTGTGACTTGTCTCCGTAGGCCTATGTCCATTTGGCCAGATGCACGCGTGGATCATTTTGCCCCTCATACTTGTATGTCAATCACATCTTAGGCTTCTCGAATCACGCTCGCATCATCCTCCTACAGTCACACCAAGCATTGGAACTTCCTTTGTGCGTAGTACCCAGTCCAAGGTTTGGAAGCGTTGCTTTTCTAGTACCTCCCTTTCAAATGCATCGAAAAAGGTATCTACCTTAGGTAGACCATCATAAGTAGGCAGATTTCTTACCTTGGATGATACACAATGCAGCGGTTGGGTCATCATATTGCAATTCAGCATAGTTACTTCGTGTAACCGATTATGCCAATGTTCTATTTCTTCGTTAGAATCCCAACTACAGGAACTCTCATGCTCCCATGTAATCCTTCCATCTGTGGTGGGATTCACCCAGTCTTGGTCGCGTGGTGTTATCTTATAGATGAAGTCCAAATCATCATCACTCTCATAATCGCGGACTGGTTCCGTATAGTGTGATCCTTCAACAGGATCTAGGGGTATTATTATGCGCAGTGATTTCTTCTCAAAGATCATCTTTTGCTTCTTAAAATTGATTACCCCATTCATATCAGTAGCCCAGTCAATTCCCAAGAGCGCAGGGTAAGGATTGATGTCATCAACAATCTCTATTACTTCAAAGTCTGCCAGCGCACTCTCTCCCCCAATATCCATGGTCACTCCCTACAGCCACCCCATGGGTATGAATTTCTCCTGATTCACCATCCTCAGTTGAATCGGAGACCATTGCAGTGCAAGTCTCCCCATTCTCTCCCATGTCTATGTCGATAGAACATTCACATCTCATCCCATACCCAGAATGACTTGATCCATTTCATATTCTTCGATCTATGTGGTGAGTCTCATTTCACACCCCGTTCTTGTCTTATGCTTTCCGATCTTGTAGACTACGTGCAGTTCACCTAACATGGTCCCAACATATCTATTGATGAGTTCTTGTAACCCTTTCACAACCTTAATGTCACGCAGTAACCTCATACAGGTTTCTAGGAATGTTGTAAGAATAGACGGGTCCATCTTCGGCTCCGGTTTATCCTTATTTCCTGAAGTGGAGGTCTAAGCAAATCTCTTCTTAGCTTCCATAATGCTTCACGAGCGTGCTCCAAATCAAACTCAACCTATTTTGCCAAGGCTTTGCGAACCCATGAACTATCTTTTAGTTTTTCCCCTTGTCATCTCCTATCGCAATTCCACTTTGGATCACTATATTTACGTTCAGATATTCCTCACATGGCTCAAACCTCATCATCTGTAGGTTCTGAGTTGGGGGAGGCAGTAGCGCTCCTTTGTCATGTATCCTAGCTATCAACGTAGGACAACATTATGTTTCATGATCAAACAATGTGCACTACTTTCACGACAAGCATGTTAGATTAGTGCAGTCGTGGGCATAGTGTCATGGCCCTCCGCAATTGTAGCAAATCAACTATCCATGACCTCTACTAGGTCCTCCTCCACCTCGGCCTCGTCCACACCACTGAAATCCTATCCACACCATCCCAGCATTTAGGTCAAGGGGTTGCGTTTCAGCCTGAAACCTGTAGGCAAGAGTTCTATCCATCAGCAATTCATAACTCCTGCAAGTACACTCATCATGTCCTACCAATTTGCAAAAGTTGCAGAACAACTGTTGTGGTGTTTGCACATACTTCTGTAACAAGTGGCAGTTATTTGTGGCATGTTTTCTGACTATCTGACAAATAGTTCACCATAAAGAAAGTGACGCGCTAGGTATCGCTTGAGCATATGGCCTTAAAGGCATCGATCCCCCTCTTGCAAGGTAATTTGTAAATACTGGGCAGTGATCTTTGTCATGACCTTAACTCTTGCATTTCAAACACCATACCTCTCCGCATACCTCTAGTCAGACTTTCCTATTCTGCTTCAAGTTTTTGATCTTAAGGCACATATTCTTTAGTTGCGCATGGATTTGCTAAACTCCTAAATTAGGATCTTGCATCGGAGTCTCATGTAGTCTCATGGAAATCACCAAGGCCTCTTTCCAAGTTGTTATCTTCTGCTGTGATAGTGCACTCCTTAAGTGTGGTAGTAGCGAAGCCACAAACCACTCACGATGCTATCCTTCTGTCAAATTCATGTTGGCTTCGTGGATTGTGCATTTCAGCCTCTGATCTAGTTCCCAAGGTCTCTTGCCTAGTAGCATCGTGATCTCTTTGAATCCCATAATCGACTGCGCTTCAGATTTAGGCCTGCTAAATTCTCTAATTAGTGTTTATGTCTGCTACTCTCACATTTAGGTTATCGTTGGAGTACTTAATATACCAGGTCAATGCGCGATCCTGCAGAGTGCTAACTAGTGTTTCTTTCTTTATATGGTCATCTATAACACCTTGAGCTTCAAATATAGCCCTCACAATGAACCAGAATTGCTTCGGATCCTCATTTCCCAAACCTTTGAACAAAGGAAACTTCATTGTGTTTTTTATACTAAATCGTAGTGGGGGTGTAGGTGGTACGGTTGAAGTTGGAGGTGATGGTGATGAAGCCGGTGGTGGTGTGGGTGGAGGTGGTATTCATGGGAATCCTTGTTTTATCAACTGAATAGCACTTCATGGAGAGACCTTCAAGATCCCTTGTTCGTCCCCTCGTGGAGGTGAAATCAAGGGGCTATGCTCTGGACCCTTGAGATGGTTTTGATGTTGGTTTATCCCGACTATACCAACCTGCACACAGGTTTCTTAGCCCTCTGTTCCACCCTTCAGTACCTTTGCGAAAGGGTACAATCAACTTTCACGCAGCCCTAACCTGGGGCATATATACTTTCATGCTGCTAGGGCAGCGAACTGTGATATTTCCCAAACCAAGCTAAGTATCTTACTTATCTTATTAATAGATCTTAGTTAGCTTCGTGTAAACAGATGTTCTTACTTGCATTCACAATTACATATATTCGCACATATCATAAGTGAAATTCATAACCAGATATATAAAAAGGAAATAAAGATGCAGAAATTGTAGAATACTTCTCTTTATTGATAATTCCGAACAATTACAGACTCTACCTGCCCTGCGCACTCAGCTGCAGGGGTCCGCACACTCAACTGTAGACTTCTAGGCCTCTGTGCACTCATCTGCATAGACTCTACCCATTCTAGAACCCAAAACTTACACTTTTTCTTAGATTTATCTCTCATACTTGTTTGATCTTATTCTCCTTGCTTCTAACTACTTAGAGCTTAGCTCTGTTTATACAATCCCATGGTCCGCGGACCATGGCTAGATCTTGTACAGCCGACATTACATTTCCAAAATAAGGGCAAACAACCCTATGACTCTTCAACACCTATGCACTCTGCAACCAAAAAATGTGGAGTCTTTACATTTGGATTACAAAATTGGATGAAAATATGGGCTTTTAGCCCCAAAAATATCGATGGGGGATCCCACGCCCAACACCTATCTACAATTTCTAATTCTTCTAATTATTCCCTTGTTTTAGAATTCAGAACTCTGATGAGAGTAGTAGCTTCACCGGGATTTTGCCCTAAATATATTTTTACTTCTTCAATGACCTCTTTTGACCTTTGTATTAAATCTTCCTGCTCAAATACAATTTGAATTGAAATCCATATTTTAGTCATGGCCTCATTTATTTCTATCCATATGTTTTCTTTAGCTTATGTCAATGTTTATGCAATTGTTGATTCACTTTGAAATTGCTCAATGTGTTCTGTTAACCTATGTGTTTTCTACAATTATGTCAAGTATACACTATCAACCTTTAATTTCTTCTCCTGAAGGTTCTTTAGCTGAGTTTTCAACTTCTCAATTTCCTGTCCTCTGATTGACAGGTCATTCATTGCCTTGATAAGTTCCTCTAAAGAATCTATTGACTGCCCCTCAACTATAATGGTTGCTGAAGTGGATGCCCCTACTATTGATGTAGATGCAATAGTGACTGCTGTCAATGGAACTGCTGCTAATTGTGTTGTTTTTTCTCTCTCTTTTAGCAACTTCTCCATCTCAACCTCCATTTTCTTGATCAGTCCCCTCTGTTCAATTTGGATCCTGAATATATCTTCATTTTCCTTCTTAATCTCCCCAAATTCCTTAGTTTGTGGGTCTTCTGTGGATGGAAGCTTGATCTATTTCTTGAGTGCTACAATATCAACATTCTTCCTTTTGACAATCTCTTCTGCTGCTTTCACATTGTTGGGATCATATCCCAGTTTGATTACAAGGTCTTCTAATGATTTGATCTTTGTATCTTTGGATAGAGAGGAGATTTTTTCTAACTTAAGCTGAGATTGGATATTATTCAAAGAGGCTTGCAGCTTAGAAGCTACCATTGCTGATGTAATCAATGTAGAGTACATCATATCTCATGTTTGCTTGTGCAAATCTATTTGGTCAATTGGATGAATTTGATCAGTGTTGAATGAAAAAATAGATTTCTTATAATCTTCAGGGGTCTTTGGGAAAGGAATTTGACCCTTCGAAAATTTTATCCACACTTTCCCTTTTTCTGTGTCAAAGGAAGATAACAGCCTATGTTTTGAGGAGGTTATCTCCTTCCAAACCTGTGTATATGTTGTAGCATTTAGCTACTCATTTTTCTTCTTGATTTCACTGTACTTAGAAAATATGTTTGGTTCAACTTGGTCATGAACCAATTATATTGTTTGAGAAGTATCTACCAGATCTTGGGATTCCGAAGAGGATGGAGATCTTACAAAAATGTCACTCTTCCTCCTTGAAGCATTAGGGTCTGTCAAAGCTATTGTCTGTATATTTTCTTCTTCAAAGGATCCTTCTGTTGTTTGAGTAGTTTTCTTCCTTTTCTTGTAGATTTGAAACTCTTTTTCATGAATTTATGTGACAGTAGGGGAAGCCTCTTCCCTTGGCCTCTTTTCATGCTTCTCGTGTGGTGTAAGAGTCTATCTTGTTGTACTAGAGAGTACATGTTCTTCTTTATACTGTAGAGTGTTTTCCTGCCACTGATCCTAGTTCACCTACTTCCTAATCTCTGGCCTAGGAGTGTGTGAGTAGACATTGCTATTTTGTTCTACTCTAAACCTTCAAATAATTCCCAGGGGATCATAGGACAAGCTGAAGCTCAATGTGAAATTCATTTGGTTCAGGAGGGTGTCTAATTCTTTGGATAGTGCTCTACTATTGCAAATGAATGAGCCCACCTGTGTTTTTATTCTGAACTGTGATTTCTTCTTTGCTACCACAAAATGTAGCTCATCCATATTGATCATCTATCCTATGTACTCTAATGAGAAAATCATCATTAAGACAAACTTTGGAAATCAGTAAGGTGGCAATTCACATCCATAAACCCTGATATCTCTGTAGTTCTGGTGAAGGTACCACTCACCTATTTTAATCTGCTCACATAGATGGAGGAATCTCTTAATTTTTGGACCTATTCTTGGTAAATATCATTGTTTAATAAACATGAGATAGTGTATAAAAACTGATCAACATACTCTGTGAAATTAAATTCATTGGAGTGCTTCCTTACCAAGGAAGTGCAATGAATTATTGATTGGGGATTGCCTTGCTCATCCAATTTCTACAAAGGAAATTGAAACCTATCTGCCTGATGGTAAAGAAACAAATAAACAAGTATTGAAGCATATTTGAAATCTCCCTATGTGGATAATTTTGAGGAACTGATCATGAATTTCATCTTATATAAACTCACTATAGTTGAATATGGAGGGTTTTTCAACTATAGTGAAGACTGATAAAAACCCAACAATGGCCTCATCAACCCACTAATCAGATTGGTAGCCCAAAAACATGGAACAACAGAAATTATTTTCTTGGTCATATCCAGGAAAAGAGAGGATGAATAGGGGGGGATTTTTCTTGGGTAATGTGGCATCCTTAGGGAGAAAAGTATCAAAAATATTAGCTCTCTGTGATAAGGTCAGGTTTTTGTAGAATTCCATGAGGGAATCTACTGAAAACGGTTTCAGAGAGTTGGAATTTTGCAATTGGAGCATTTGGGAGATGGATTTCATTGTAACGGTGAAAGGGATATCATTATTTTGGGCCACAATTTCCCTCTCACTAGGAATATATCTGAATTGACACCATGACACAAACTCAAGAAAGTGGTAGGTCTTGGGAAAAATGAATGGGGTAGGGAGGATTCCCATAGACCCAATTCATCACTAAGGTCAATAAATTTATGTTTCAACCAGTTGTGGAGTTCATACAAGTCGAACTCACAACTGGTTTCAACAATCTTGTATTCCTGGTCTACTAGGGGTTGGTGGTCTAAATCTAGAATAGAGGGTAGCAGGGGGTTGTCCTCTATGACTTTAGATTTTCCTTTAGGAGCCATGATAGAAGAGAAATGAACAGGAGGTTTGAATTACCTGGGAAAATTGGTCCAAAATTGGTATTTTAGGTGTGAATTGGTAATTTTCCAGATGCATGTGTCACAACGGTGATCTCGATCACTGTTGCAGTGACAGGTTCTGGTTTGCAAGCAGGGTAATCTAACAACTTCGATACAATTGTTACCTTGAAAGAATAAAAGAAGGGTGAATAGAACTGTTTTATTTGATAATATAGGAAAATTGGCTTACTGTTACAGTTTAATGGTTGGAGGAGTGAGTCTGTTGTCGCAGTAATGGATAAAGATTAATTGCTCAATGGTTTGATGATGAGGTGGTGGAAGTGCTAGGTGGCAATTGTGTATTGGAGATAAGTGGGGATGGGAGGTTGATTTTGCAAAATGGAAATGGGTGAATAGGGGGATAACATGTAGTGGTGTGGTATAGGTCTGAGGTGGGGACAGGAGGCCCACCTGATGGATGGTGAATGGAGCGAAGGTGGAGTGGAGTCGACTGTCATAATAGAGGTAGTGGGATGGTGGTTTTCAGAGTGGGGGAGAGGCAGTTTGTGGTATTAGGCAGTGGGGGGTGCGAAATGGATGTGGAGCGGATACATCGCTAGGGTAGTATAGAAGGGAACCACTTCTCGGAACCCCCCCTACCAGGGTTAACCCTCGGAGGGACGGGGGGGACCAAAGCTCATCATCTGTCGTTGATCCGGGTGGGTGAGATCATCACCATCCAATGTTGCATGAAGTTTATTTACAAAATGAAAAAGTGTGATGTCGCATTAAACTTTATTCAAAGCTATATACCTTTGCACTTCTACCATGTAAAGAGGGATTCCTACATTAATTTTATTTCATTTTCAATTAAACTATGGTTAAACGATATAGTTTAATTAATCAACTTTAACTAATCTAATCAACTCAAAGTTAAATCACAGTTAAACAATGTGGTTAAAACATTATTTTTCTAACGAACCACATTTTATTAACAAGCCTAATCATGCTTAAATGGTGTGAATAAACTAACTAACCCTATCTATCTAACTTTGATGAAAATGTGCCATTTTAACTAGCAACACATTATTCAAACTTTCTAAGGTATTACTGATGCATTTTTTCATTTTTTGAGTGGAATTTAGACTTGCTCACTTATTTTTGGGGTATTTTAATTCTTTTTCAAATTTCTCATACTCTTTATTTTTCTTTTATTTCTTCACATATATTTTTTATTTTTGCATCCCCTTTCTTTTCTTCTCTTTTATTATATTTTTCCTTTTCCTTTTTTTTTTGGAAATAATTTGTAGAAAGCAAGATTATTTACAATAATCATATACATGAAAATTCACAAATAATCAACTTATGAGCCTATAGTATAGGACTCTAACACCCTTTAACAACTTGGATTGAGTTACTAGTCCTCGAAGCCTTGGTTGAATAAATGCTCTAGAATCCCTTGGTGGGTTGAATTACTAGTCCTGGAAGCCCTAGTTGGAAAAATTCTCTAGAAGTCGGACGAAAATTGTGGGTTGAGTTACTAGTCCTGGAGGCCTTGGTTGGTACAAACGCTCTAGAGCCCTAGAAGGCTTGGGTGGAGACCAATCAGATGATGTTTTTGTGATGTCTGAACATGAGGTGGAATCATTGTTTTATGGGTTGAGGTGGTTGGCCTCTGGAAGCCCTATATGGTTTTGGATCGATGTGTTTTATGTGATCACACATTCATGCTTGGAATATGGCATGGGGGTGACTAGCTGAAGAGAGTTTTGGCTCAGCCATGTCTACGGTCGGGTGGTTCATGGAAGTCCCACAACTCATTTTCCTTTGCATCATTAATATGAGTTTATCTCTCCTTTTTATTTTATGAGTATTGTATTGATTTATATGTAAACCATATGGTTCTTGTTTCCTTAGTATTCTTTTTGTTATTATGCTAGTCATTAATATTTATTATGATAGTAGATATGTATGGCTCTCATCATCTTTTTATTTTTAAATGAATGAACAATGTATCTATGGCCTAATGGATGAAATGTGAGCTAATGTGTTGGGGCATCAATTCTTCTTAGAGATCCTCACATGAGTACGAGACCCCTATTCTTAGATTTTTTGTTTAAACTTGTATATTACATATTTGTGATATGTTTGATGAAATGTCTATCATGGCTAGTAGGGGTCCAGTCGAGGGTTTTTTAAAGAAATTGTGTTGTATCATCATTTCTCTGTTGTCTTTCTATTATGAAGGTATCATTGAATTCTAAGCAGTGACTTGGGCTTTGGGACTAAAAACGTAGCTCAAATCCCAGGGATGCCAGCACAACACTAAGAAAAATGGTCTTTGAATGTTGGAATACAATATTGTAGTAGCTTCCAAGTCCTTCTATATGTTGGCATGCCCATATCATGGGAGCATCTGTAGATTAATTGGTCTAAAAACTCAGTGGGACTCAGGGATAGTTACTTGAGAGGTTGGGATGCTTTCTGAGGATACTGTTGTTGTTGTGAAAGGTCTGTATGGTGTGTTTTCATCAGTTCCACTTCCTTAATGTGACTAAGGAGGTTGAATCATATCATGGTAACTTATTGTCACATGTTTACCTCAATTGGCCAGTTACTTGGCTAGATGTGGGAGGAGGGTGTTACAATGAAAAATATAACATCATAATGACATGACACTCATACCACTTATTGGAGATTTATAACAGAGCTCATGGAAAAATTTATATCCATATACATATGTGCATCACACCAAGACATTTACGAAAAAATTCGTTCAACCAACAAATAGAGAAGGATACATAGCCCACATCTAATCTGCCATCTCCCACGTAGCTTCATCGGGCCCAAAGTGCTTCCACTTCACTTTAATATGCTTGATTGCTTGGTTCTGGAGCATGAGCATCTTTCTCTACAAAATTCATTGAGGTTCTGGTTGGAACTCGCCTTCTGGCTCCACCTGCAATATAGACCAGTCAATCACATGATCAATATATTTAGCATACTTCTTAAGAAGTGACACATGGAAAACACCATGGACTTTCAGTGTCAGAGGTAGTGCAAGTTGACAAGCTATTGGCCCAATCCTCTCAAGAATCCTGAAATGTACACAACATTGGGGTGCCAACTTGGAAAATGATCCAATTCACGAGGAAATATTCTTCGACTTGATACATAAGTACACCTACTCCCAAAATTGAAACTCAAACAACATGTTATGATCTGCATAACTCTTATGTCTATCTTGTGTTCCTTTCATATTCTTCTTGATTACCTACATTTCCTATTCCATTTCTGCCAACATGTCTTTTCCAATCAACACCCTCTTAACTAGAGAACTCCAACTAATAGGATTGTTATAACTCCTCCCATAGAGTGCCTCAAATGGACTCATCCTCAACTATTATTGATACCCATTTTTGTAAGGAAACTCAACGAGTGGAATATATTCTTCCCACTTCTGTTGTTGATGCATCACATACATCCTCAATATGTGCTCCAATATCCTATTGGCCCTCTTTGGCTATCCATCTATCTGCAGATGATAATATTTACTGATGGCCAATTCTTTACCTAATCCTGCAAACAACTCCTTCCAAAAATTGGAAGTGAACTTCACATCCATGTCTGACAAAATATTATGCAGAACACTATGCAATCTCACCACATCTTTAATGAATACCTATGCTACATCATTTGCTGAGTATGTAGACTTCACTGGAATGAAGTGCGCTACCTTCGTCAACCTATCCACCACAACAATGATGGAATCATGTTTCCTAGATGTCCTCAGAAAACTTGTGATAAAGTCCATGGAAATGACCTCCAATTTCCACTTTGGAATCGGAATCGGTTGTATTAGTCCACCTAGATGCTTACACTCTTCCTTCAACTGCTAACAATCCAAGAACCTAGGCACGAATTCTGCCACGTCTCTCTTCAAATTAGGCCAATATTAAAACTTCTTCATCGTCATCAGTTTCTTTTGATATCCTCTGTGACCTGAATATAGTTTCCCATGAATCTCCCTCAAGATTGCCTTCTTGATCTCACTATTTTCTGGCACATATATCTTGTCTCTAAACCTGACCAATCCATATTCCATTAGATAATAGTCCACATCCTGTGCACCTGCACCTCCACCTATACCTACACCTGCACATGTTCCTGTAACTGTACTTTGATGTAACATGTGCCTGAGCTCCATGTACATATTATCCTATTGACTTTCCTATAAGGTTTAAGCATGTAAATCTGTCCCATAAGAACTCATAGCTTCTATGTGGTTCACCTACATCTTCCTGCTAAGAAAATTTGCAACCCTGTTCTCTTTACCTTTAATATATTTGATCTCAAAGTCAAACTCACTAATCGTATCCAACCATCTGTCTTGCCCGACATTCAAATTCAGTTGGTCAAATAGATACCACAATCCATTATGATCACTCATCAATAAAAATCTTCTGCCAAGAAGATAGTGCCTCCACATATTGAATGCATGAATGATCATTTCAAACTCAAGATCATCTGTCAAATAGTTCTACTCGTGCTCATTTATTTTTCGTGACTCATAGCACACTACCTATCCTTCCTATATAAGGACACTACCAAGCCCTCTCTTGCAAGCATATGTACATACCACAAACTCTTTGTCTGTATCTGCGATATTTGACATGTGTGCATGTGTCAACAACTACTTTAACTATTCAAAACTTGTTTCACATTCCTCTATCCATTCAAAATTCTTACCTTTTCACTCCAATGTTGTGATGGGATATGCAATATGTGAGAAGTTCCTGATGAACCTCCTGTAATAACCTGCTAACCCCATAAATTATCTTACCTCATCCACATTTCTAGGAGTTTCCCACTCCATGATATCCCTTATATTCTTTGGATCTATTGTTATGCCTTCCTTGGAAGCAACATGTCCCAAATAATGTACCTCTACTTGAAAGAAGTTGCACTTGTTGAGCTTAGCATACAACTGATGCTCTCTCAACAATCTAAATATTGGTACTAAATATTCAAAATTCTCTTCTTCATTTTTAGAATATACCAATATATCATCCATGAACACAATAACAAACTTGTCCAAATAAGGATGCAATACACTATTCATCAAGCAGATAAAAGTAGCTAGAGAATTAGTCAAACCAAATGGAACTACAAAAAACTCATAATGCCCATACCTAGTCCAAAAATTAGTCTTATAGATGTCCTCTTTAATGTGTACCTAATGATATCCGGATCTCGGATCAATCTTTGAGAAGATTGTTGCTCTCTTCAACCGATTGAACAATTCATCAATCCTCAACAATGGGTACTTGTTCTTTATGGTCACTTTGTTAAACTATCTATAATCAATGCATAAATTGAGAGTACCATCCTTCTTCTTTACAAATAATATTGGTTAACCACAAGGCGATGCACTTGGCCTAATGTATCCCTTATCTAAGATTTCCTTCAACTGTAGCTTCAACTCTACCAACTTTGGTGTGTTCATCCTGTAAGGTGCCTTAGATGTTGGTGTTGCCCTTGGTACCAACTTAATAAATAAATCCACTTCCCATTGAGGTGGAAAATCTAAAATCTCTGCAGGAAATACATCCTGAAACTACTGTTGTAGAACTAGGTACCTGGTAAAAATGTCTGCATCCTCAACTTCCATACCTTTGTCACTATAAATATGCACTACAAATAACACACACCCTATCCTGTGACTAAGCTTGGCCTACATAGAATTCACCATTCTCATTGATGTTGCTTTTTTCTTACCCTGAAAGACTATTTGTTTCCCATTGTCATCTAGGAACTCAATAGCCTTGTCATAACAATCCACCTTGTTCTTATGAAGATAAAACTAGTACATACCCAAAAGCATACTATATGATCCCAACGATAATACATTTGAATGTGTTGTTGTAGACATACCATTCAACTCAAATGCATAAGCTCTTACCCAATGATGAACTCACTTCTTTGTACCTATAGCAAACTACACTAACCAAGGGTATGCATGTACTTCTTTATTCAAACCACACTTATCCATGAGGTCAGGATTAACATAACTATAATTAGATCTAGGGTCAATCAGAATAGAAGCAACTTGATCACAAAGCTTACCGTCCATCTCGATAATAGACATCTAGTGATATTCCTTATTGTTATTCAACGCTACATATATCCTAGGAATACTCTGTCCAATATCTCCCACTATCTGTGCCTCCTCAGCACTCTAGATTTGCAGTCTACCACCCTGATGTTGTGGTCAATATCTCTTACTATTCTCTTCTCCACAAGTCCAATAATGCAAAGGATTCCAACGTTCATCCCTATTTTGATCCTCAGATCTATGTCCCTATCCTTTGTTAGATGCATTGAACTTCTAAGATGGAGTTGCATTCTCTTTATTACATGTACCCTAAGGTCTTTCCCGCTTCTTGTCCCATTTTCCTCTGTTCTTTGCATTACCTTTCCAATATGTCTTAGTCTCATATCTGTGCTTTGATTTCTCATTAAAATGCTTTAGCTTCCAGATGGCATCCTCTAATTATCTAGGCTCATTAAACTCAATATTTTCTTTGAATGCATCAACCCACTAATGAATCTCTAAATCTTGGCCTTATCGTCCTTGAGGTAGGGCACATACCTCAATAACTCCATAAATATGCTAGTGTACTCCTCATTGGTCATAGATCCCATCTTTAGCTCATAAAACGATTTTTGCCTATCATCATAGTATCTTTCTGATAGATACTTCTTCCTAAATAGTCTCTCTAATTCACTCCAAGTCAACTCCTCCTCATAAATATCTTTGACGTTCTTTACATCTTCCCACCGGATATCTGCATTATCTTTAAAACTGAATGTATTGATTATGGCCTTCACGTTATCTTAATAAGCATGCAATATGAACAACTTATTCATTCTAAGAAATCATGCTTATGCATCCTGTGACTTCTTCATCTCTCCATCAAATGTAGGTGGCTTTGCATCCTTAAAATCATCCAATAAATATCCCTTGTCACTCCTCCTGTAAGGATGATAACGATGATGATCGTAGTGCCTGTCAGAACCAAAAATAGAATAATACCTATGTCTATCACCTCTCCTATCCATAGTTCCCAAGGACATACCATTTCTAATCGTTTCCTCTCTATCTAGCATGTTCCCGCTATGATATCTACTTCCATATGCCCCATTAGTTCTATCCTTCTGCCCATGGTTGATGTGAGGTGGTCCCTATATTTGAAATTCTGACAAACTATGAAGTACTATTGGTATGACTTATGCTTGTTTCTCATGTGCATGTGTGGTTCTGTCATTGTCTATTTTACAACTCCTTATTTCTGCCTTCAAGCTTCTCAATGTGTCTTCTAAGTCAGAAAAAATCTTAGCACCATGCTGCTCATCTATCCATAAAGAGAATCACGTGAACCGTAGTCTACCCTCTTGCTAGTCATCTTGATCTTTTTCCTTCAAGGCATCTTATTTCAGCTAAACCAAACTATAAAAAAACCAATGTACCTTAGCATAATTCGGGGAGGATATCTCATTTCCAAGATCAATCGATTTAGCGTGATACACGTATAAACTTAATCATAACAACATATAGACATATAGACATCATTCTAACCATAGTCTAGTCATCAATTCATGACCATATCAACTACACATCATGACCTCATGTATGAAAATAACAACCATATCAATGTATGCATAACCATATATAAGCAATGACATGCATAACCAACATACACTCATGAATACACATTCCATGATAACATTGTCAACCTTCACATGGAGACATCACTACAACCATGATCAACACCATGCATATGAAACAAGGACATAGACCACACATATGAGTAACACATATGTAACTGACATGAATGCATGACCAACTCACCATCCGTCTAGTCTAAGGGGTGAACCATGCTTTGGTACCACTTTGTAACACCATCCTCCCACATTTAAACAAGCAACCAACCAACTGGGGTAAAAATGTGATGAACAGTTACTATGATATGATTCAACTCCCCATGTGTCAGTTAAGGAAGTGGAACAGAAGGAACCCACTACACAGACCTTCCAAACATACTGGAAAACCCCTAGGAGGCATCCAAACCTTCCAGGTGACTAGCCCCTGAGACAAACTAACCTTTTACTGCATTAAACCCTCAATCACTCCATAACATGGTCATGAGTGTGACTGAAACCCTATAGTCACTCCCACATCATGGGCATGCCTACGAATGGGGACTTTCCCATGTAGTTTTGTGCCTATGAATCCAAATTATGTTCCATGTTTTCAAGGTTAGGGCTCAGGTCACTTCCCAGAACTCCATGAAACTTCCATAAATGAAATATAACATCAGAACAATGATACAAATGCAACTATTTGAATAAGGACTTGACTAGACCCCTACTATCCATGACAAGAATTTCATCAAACATGTCAAAAATATGCATTCTATAGGTTTAAACAACAAATCTAAGTATAGGGGTCTCATACTTATCTGAGAATCACTAATAAGCATTTATGCCTCAGCACAACAACTACATTACCATCTATTAAGCCATATATTCATTGTACATTCGTGGATTAACGAAAATATGATGAGAGCCATACATTTTCACTATCATAAAACTCATTCATAACTAGCATATAACCAACAAAATTATCAAGGATATAATAATGATATAACCCACATATAAACAAGTAAATTTTCCCATAAAATACCTAGGAGAAAGAGAGCTCCTATTGATGATTTCATAAGCTGACCAGGTATCGTGAAATTATCAATAGGAGCCTTCCCTTTTCTCTTACCAACTGATAAGGTATCGTCGATCTGCGACGACAAGGGGTGAGTCGGGTCACGGGACCATATATCTAGGATCCTGGGAATACCAAGACAATCAGAAAGAAAATGGTCCCCCTTGCATAATCGACAAGGAGACTTAGCCTTCCGCGGAGGAGCAGAAGGTGGTTCCACTTCAGATATTTTCGTGGTAGATGCGACCTTTCCCTTAGGAGACTTCTTCTTTTTGGTCTTCTTCTTCTTCTTCTTAGCCACCTGGTTAGTGAAATCCAAGGTTTCACCAGGCGAAGTAGAAGATGAGGACGCAGCAACAGGCGAAGAAGGGAAGGGGTCCACCTTAGAATCAACATGGTGTTGTTTGGGTGGAGGAGGTGGTGGCGGAATAGGAGTTATCACACTCGAGACCACCGAGTTTGAAAACAACCATACGGGTAAACCAATGGTCAACCCAAGTAAAGACAATGTTGCGATATACTGAACACCGACATTTCCAACAGAAGGAAATGGACGAGGGTTCCCATCAGGAGGAACACCTTGGCCGGTGGGCGCCGGAAAGGCTGCCATTGAACGAGAAATAATCCTACTCAAGCTAACGCAAACAAAATCTAATTGGGTAGATGTTATCGTGGCCAATAAATTTTAAGACATTGAACTTAACCTTTTCATTTTTTAAGAGTCGAGAAAAGGATAAAAGATGACTCTAGTCTCCTTCGAATATTTAATGAGCACGAAGTGACAAGACGCTCAAAGGCACCTTTTCGTTTAAGGAGTCCGAAAAGGATCAAAAGTGACTGCTCTGGAATTCTAGGTAGAGGGTGTGCCAAACTTTTCGCAAAACCACAGAATACTTTTTAGGGTACGGGTGGTCGATCTTCGTGAATGTTGTGTTCACTACATTGCGAATCGTAGGGTGGCTGACACGGCTTCCTATGGATAAATGATAATAGCCTAGTGGGGTCTCCCGTATATACGCGACGGTACGTGGGAGCTCAGTCCGTATTGGCACCTATCGTTTCACCGTGGAGGAATCACCCAACCACTCGACGATAAACTACCAGGTTTAAAGACGTCGGAACACGTCTCTAACCTAGACCTCTAGAGTATTTGCGTTATGTTCCAATGCGTTGTTATGTTCATTGAGTTTATTTTAAAGTTTATCTTCGATTATGTTTCAGTTTTTTGGTCCTACCGTATGTGATATCTCAAAAACTTCTTAAATGCAAACTATATGCCAAAATTATATCATTTGATTCGATGAATTCTATCTACAGGAGGGTTGAGGCCTTTACACAAATGAAATGATCACTCAACAAACAACAAAGATCCTAATGCAGCTAATAACAAGAAATGAAACTTTTCTTTTTCTTTTTAATAGCAACAAATAACAACAAATGCTAACTAATATGATGCAAAAGATATTTTGTTTTTCTTTCCTTTAAGATGGCATGATGCATTTAAACAAATCTTAAGAGATATGCACAATTCAAGTTCACTCAATGAAATAGAACCAATCCTGAAACACCAAAATGAACTATGCAAGCAAGGAAAAACACAAAGACTTTCAATGAACCATGTAATCTAAGTTCAAATGAAGTCAAGCGAAATCAAAAGAGGCTAGAAGTGAATCACTTAGAGTATAGAAGATCAAGCTTTAACAAATCACTGGATAGGTGCAGAACACAACCCACAAGCTGACTAGATAATCAAGAGACCGAAACTTCCCACAGAAGGCTAGACATGCAAAGTCACTAGATGTTCTAGGGCTGAGGCGAAAATCAATAGAAATAAGCAAACAACTGAAGGATAAAGGCTAAAACCAGTCAAACAGAGGTTCAACACACTTCCAGAGGCTGTAAGAGATATAAAAAGAGGCTGAAAGAGCTTTCCACCCACACACAGGCAAAATTTACAGGGCTGGCGCGACTGTCAGCCTGCAACTTGCGCTACCACAGGATTGGCGGGAGTTGCTTTTGAGCAACATGCGCCAACTGGCGCAACTGTCAGAGTAATAACCGCGCCAATTAAGCTTGCCAGCTAGAAAAATAAATAATACGACCTCAGGTTGGGTTGACAGTGCTCAGATGGGTCAAACAGTAAAGAATAAACTCAAAACTGACCCAGGAAGCTCATTCACTCAAGCAAGCAGAAGAAAATTAACATGCAAGACAAACTCCAAATAGCTTCTCCCCAGTGGAGTCGCCAAATTGTTGGATAGGTAAATCCCCTCTGCGGATAGAGGCGATCCCACTAGCCTAAAACAGAACTAGCCACAATCAAACCATGCTGCCACGCAAGTTCCTAGTTATGCATTAAAGGTGAATTAAGAAGACCAACCTGGAATCCAACGCTATGGTTGAAGCAGAGTTGATATTCCCGCTCCCTCGCTCCAGCAGATCATAAATGGACACCTGCACATGCAAAGGAAGAGACAGATACCAACATAAAATATACCAAGGCATAACTATATTTCAGTCAGAAAGGAAATAAATCAACACATCACCATAATAGACAATGAGATTGGAACTATAATAGCAGTCGCTCATTAATTAATAATAAACAGGAAAAGTTACAACCAAGGTTCTGACGTTGAACCTCTCCTGGTTGGGCGAGCAACTATATGTGTCTTGCAATGTCTCTCCTCTCCGGCAGCATAACCTCTCTAGCATTCATTATCACTCATGATAAGCACAACTAGCATTCCTCCAAGAACTCAAGAACTCAACATCTAGCACTCCATGACTAATGACTAGCTTGTCAAATGCATAAGGACAAGCTTATATAGATGAAGAAGGGAGGAGGATACGACAAACCGGGACACCTATTGTGGATTAACATTATCCCCAAAAGCCATTAAAGATGGAGATAGGATAGAACTCGACATAAGACTGATTTTTTATCCTCAAAAAGCTCCATGTAGTGAAGGAAACAACAGTCGGGCATGCGTTAAGGCAAAAAGCATGACCAAACTTGGTTGGCGTGACTGTTGCTCTAAGACAGAGCGCCAATGGTCGCGCCCTCTTTTGAGGATCTCCATGATTGGCGCGGGTAAGATACTGTGGACCTGCGCCAATGGAAAAAGAGCACTTTTCAGGGATAATCTGTAGGAGGTGTCTTCAGGGAACATGAAGTACATACTCAGGGGAACATAATGCAAGTGTTTTTAGACTTTGTCACTTCTTATAACTCCCGGGATGAGTCCTCCAAAGTACGACAAGAGGAGTAACAGGGATGGTGACAAATTACTGTGTAACAGATGCCCCCTAAAGCATGAAGTCCGAGAGGTGGAGAGGGGTGAAATGCTTTACAAGAACACACAAGAACACATAAGAACACATATAGTTGCTGCCGCCGAGGATCTGTGTTAAGAGACATGACTGATAGTTCAATTACATAATGTACTTGGTATGGTCGCAGCCATCCATAAGAGAGTACATAAATAATCTAGATCCATAGTATGGACGCAGCCATCTGGTTAGGATCAATGAATTGACTCAGGTATGGTTGCAGCCATCCAGTGAATGAGTCAAGTATCAAGAATCACGCCTAGATTACAACAGACACAATCCAGGGTCTTGCGCTCCATCTCGACCCGAACAAGAGTACAAGTTCAAGCATGTGAATATATGAGCTGAAGTCGAACATGCATGAACATCGTCTGATTACCAGTCAATAGTGGAAACTGTTAACAGACGCGAGAGGTACCACCAATAATGACAATGGCCCTCAAGGTACTATAGGTACAATCTACGGCGTGTGAATTAATTATCTGAAGTCGAACACCCGTAGAATCATTCGATCGGAGGCCAATGATGAAAACCTCACGTCGAACACGAAGAACCTGCGATTGATGCATGCAGGCTCCAAGGCACCGGAAAGGAGTCTCTAGATCAACTTCCTGGATAATGAGTTGAAGTCGATAGGAAGTGACCTTGATCGAAGGTGGGCCATAATGTTTCCCACATCATCGACACGAGACAGAGAGATAATGTTGTGAATCAAGATTGTGTGAACTATCAGAGGGAGGTTGTTTCTTTGCAGAGGTCAACTTCTCTTGAACATATCGGCGGCACATTAATGGAATCGGCAGTATTTGACATCAATGTATCAAAGGTCATGATGACGAGGCAATGAATGGATGAGAGGTCAAATAGGGTACCCAAGTCCATGGAAGCAAGTAAAAGATATGAGATGAGATATCCCCACCTCGGACGCGAAAGCAGAAAAGTGTCATGTTCAAGAGCGACATACTGCCGTCACGGTAATAATTATGGTTCAAAAATTTTCTTTTCCCCCCGCCATTTCTGGCGAGTACCCCAGTTATTTTTAACAAGCTTGATGGGGATAGCATATGCTTGTGTTGTGACAAAATCCAATGTCATTAAGTTTTAACGAGTCTGACAAAGGAAGAACTCGGCGTCTTTTCATGTTTAGAGAGTTTGAAAAGACAACAGAAAAGGAAACTCCAGGGATGTCCTTTTTCGTAAAGTTGTGTCTCTCGGGCCCGAAAAAGTATAAAATAATACCCGAAAGAACCGCCCGATCATTACGATCGAGGAGTACTTTTCATAATTAGTGATTTCGACCTGAAAAAGTAAAAAAGCGGTCAAAACCACGTCGTTTCGTAACCATTAACGAGTTTGGAACGACAAAAACCCGGTAATCTTTTTATGTTTTAACGGTCGACAAAAAGAACTTAAAACGACCGCCCCTTATTAACATTTAACGAGTCAAGAGGAGCGACTCGGCAATCTTTTCCTCTTTAAATGGTCAGAAAAGAGTTGAAAGCAGACCTCCATTTTTATTTTCTTTAACGAGTCAAAAAGGAAAAATACTCGGCAATCTTTTCATATTTTACGAGTCAGAAAAGAGTGTAAAGGCGACTCGTCTTGAAGGAACGAGTGGTATAAAAGGTAGCAACTGGTTCCTGTAATGGTGGAACCTACTCGAAACATGTAAAGGTTAAGAGGCTGGCTAATAAAACCACTCGTCGCTGCGGTTCCTTCAGGAAAGGAGAAACAACCAAGTGAAAGCATATGATCGGCCAAAGAGATGGTGGCGATGGAATGAAACAACCAAGGCTCATCTAGCATAATTTAGCAGATAAAAGGCAATCACGGGGTGTAAATCAGGTATGGGTTCATTTTTTCACAAGCTTGAAACGAAAAACTATGCTTGCTATAAATTTGCATGCCCCCAGCATGATAATACAAATCGAGGTACATGCCCCCCAAGCTTCATGGCATTCACGGAGTGGATGGAATGAAGGTTTACTTGGAAAGACTCGATTTTGAAGGAGGATGCATGCCCCCCCGGGCCTCAGTCACGCGCCCGGGTCAGCTGCCGTCATCAGAATGACGGAGTGGATGCTGGGGCATTTCCTGTGGAAATAAGACCATTTAGGAATGGTAGATGACTATATGTGAAGTGTGAACCGGGGAATGAAAGTTGGTCCACGACCTTTATCGTCCTTCCTTCATGTGGAAAACACATCACTCTGAAGAGTGAGGACACAATTGCACGTATGCGATAAATATAGTCTCGTCCAAGGAGTAAATTGTAATCTAACGGACCTTGGACTACAATGACGCCCATTTGAATAGTCTTCCCTTCTAATGTAATAGGTACATTGGGAAGAATTCCTAAAGGTCGAGTGGTTTCTCGATGGAAACCTGTAAGGTTTCTCATCTCAGGCAAAAGCAGTGGGGAACCAAGTGCTTCCCAAGCTGTTGAAGAAAGGATACTGACAGGAGATCCCTCATCAATAATTGTACCAGCCATAACCATGCGGTAGACTTGGACTATAATTCGAAATGGTATGGAGGCTGGTAACCAAGGATTGACTAGTTGATCCCAATTGAAGGAAACAACTAGGTTGCTGGGAGGTGGGACTGGATAGACAGCCGGATATGATTTTGATGGACTTTCTTCCTGGTGCGAAGGAATGAGAGGGATGCTCACTTGATCATTAGAGTCTATGTTGATGAATAGAATTTGGACGGTGGGATCTTCATTCTTTGCAGTGATAACATCATCTGAAGAGGGAACTTCGGAAGACAAAACCGGGTCACTTGTAAGCTGGACCTTTTGACTTTTGTCCGGTTCGGTTTCAGATGTAAGATCATCTAAGGATGGAACTTCTGTAGGAAAAACCGGGTCACTTGTGAGCTGGACCTTTTGACTTTGGTCTGGTTGGGATTCCAATTTAAGATCATCTAAGGATGGAACTTCTGTAGGAAAAACCGGGTCACTTGTAAGCTGGACCTTTTGAAAGACCGGGTCAACTGTAATCTGGAACTTTGGACTTTCGTTTGGTTTAGACTCAGGTGGTTCATCTTTGATGATAAAGTGGCACATGGATGATGAATGTAAATTAACACTCGTTCCGACCAGGGACTGGTCTGGAACAGGCGGAGCAGAGCTAGGTTCAGGAAGAGAAGGCTGGACCAAGGAGGAATCATGCTTGATCACTTGGTTAGTGGAGAGATGATCTGCAGTTGCAAAAAGACGCTGATATCCAGCGGGTAGCTGGGGTAAGGGAGCTGACAGAATTTCCAAAAGACGGAAGGCTTCATCCATAAGTGGACAAAGGCGAAGGAGATGATTACCTTCACAAAGTCGACAAGGGAAACGAACCTTCCCTTTTCTCTTACCAACTGATAAGGTATCGTCGATCTACGACGACAAGGGGTGAGTCGGGTCACGAGACCATATATCTAGGATCCTGGGAATACCAGGACAATCAGAAAGAAAATGGTCCCCCTTGCATAATCGACAAGGAGACTTAGCCTTCCGCGAAGGAGCAGAAGGTGGTTCCACTTCAGATATTTTCGTGGTAGATGCGACCTTTCCCTTAGGAGACTTCTTCTTTTTAGTGTTCTTCTTCTTCTTCTTAGCCACCTGGTTAGTGAAATCCAAGGTTTCACCAGGCGAAGTAGAAGATGAGGACGCAGCAACAG
The DNA here is from genome assembly GCA_031772625.1 of Pinus tabuliformis. NCBI lineage: Eukaryota > Viridiplantae > Streptophyta > Pinopsida > Pinales > Pinaceae > Pinus > Pinus tabuliformis. The sequence goes on along the minus strand of CM062816.1, from coordinate 1,317,716,783 downwards.
GCGAAGAAGGGAAGGGGTCCACCTTAGAATCAACATGGTGTTGTTCGGGTGGAGGAGGTGGTGGCGGAACAGGAGTTATCACACTCGAGACCACTGAGTTTGAAAACAACCATACGGGTAAACCAATGGTCAACCCAGGCAAAGACAATGTTGCGATATACTGAACACCGACATTTCCAACAGAAGGAAATGGACGAGGGTTCCCATCAGGAGGAACACCTTGGCCGGTGGGCGCCGGAAAGGCTGCCATTGAACGAGAAATAATCCTACTCAAGCTAACGCAAACAAAATCTAATTGGGTAGATGTTATCGTGGCCAATAAATTTAAAGACACTGAACTTAACCTTTTCATTTTTTAAGAGTCGAGAAAAGGATAAAAGATGACTCTAGTCTCCTTCGAATATTTAATGAGCACGAAGTGACAAGACGCTCACAGGCACCTTTTCGTTTAAGGAGTCCGAAAAGGATCAAAAGTGACTGCTCTGGAATTCTAGGTAGAGGGTGTGCCAAACTTTTGGCAAAACCACAGAATACTTTTTAGGGTACGGGTGGTCGATCTTCGTGAATGCTGTGTTCACTGCATTGCGAATCGTAGGGCGGCTGACACAGCTTCCTATGGATAAAGGATAATAGCCTAGTGGGGTCTCCCGTATATACGCAATGGTACGTGGGAGCTCAGTCCGTATTGGCACCTATCGTTTCACCGTGGAGGAATCACCCAACCACTCGACGATAAACTACCAGGTTTAAAGACGCCGGAACACGTCTCTAACCTAGACCTCTAGAGTATTTGCGTTATGTTCCAATGCGTTGTTATGTTCATTGAGTTTATTTTAAAGTTTATCTTCGATTATGTTTCAGTTTTTTGGTCCTACCGTATGTGATATCTCAAAAACTTCTTAAATGCAAACTATATGCCAAAATTATATCATTTGATTCGATGAATTCTATCTATAGGAGGGTTGAGGCCTTTACACAAATGAAATGATCACTCAACAAACAACAAAGATCCTAATGCAGCTAATAACAAGAAATGAAACTTTTCTTTTTCTTTTTAATAGCAACAAATAACAACAAATGCTAACTAATATGGTGCAAAAGATATTTTGTTTTTCTTTCCTTTAAGATGGCATGATGCATTTAAACAAATCTTAAGAGATATGCACAATTCAAGTTCACTCAATGAAATAGAACCAATCCTGAAACACCAAAATGAACTATGCAAGCAAGGAAAAACACAAAGACTTTCAATGAACCATGTAATCTAAGTTCAAATGAAGTCAAGCGAAATCAAAAGAGGCTAGAAGTGAATCACTTAGAGTATAGAAGATCAAGCTTTAACAAATCACTGGATAGGTGCAGAACACAACCCACAAGCTGACTAGATAATCAAGAGACCGAAACTTCCCACAGAAGGCTAGACATGCAAAGTCACTAGATGTTCTAGGGCTGAGGCGAAAATCAATAGAAATAAGCAAACAACTGAAGGATAAAGGCTAAAACCAGTCAAACAGAGGTTCAACACACTTCCAGAGGCTGTAAGAGATATAAAAAGAGGCTGAAAGAGCTTTCCACCCACACACAGGCAAAATTTACAGGGCTGGCGCGACTGTCAGCCTGCAACTTGCGCTACCACAGGATTAGCGGGAGTTGCTTTTGAGCAACATGCGCCAACTGGCGCAACTGTCAGAGTAATAACCGCGCCAATTAAGCTTGCCAGCTAGAAAAATAAATAATACGACCTCGGGTTGGGTTGACAGTGCTCAGATGGGTCAAACAGTAAATAATAAACTCAAAACTGACCCAGGAAGCTCATTCACTCAAGCAAGCAGAAGAAAATTAACATGCAAGACAAACTCCAAATAGCTTCTCCCCAGTGGAGTCGCCAAATTGTTGGATAGGTAAATCCCCTCTGCGGATAGAGGCGATCCCACTAGCCTAAAACAGAACTAGCCACAATCAAACCATGCTGCCACGCAAGTTCCTAGTTATGCATTAAAGGTGAATTAAGAAGACCAACCTGGAATCCAACGCTATGGTTGAAGCAGAGTTGATATTCCCGCTCCCTCGCTCCAGCAGATCATAAATGGACACCTGCACATGCAAAGGAAGAGACAGATACCAACATAAAATCTACCAAGGCATAACTATATTTCAGTCAGAAAGGAAATAAATCAACACATCACCATAATAGACAATGAGATTGGAACTATAATAGCAGTCGCTCATTAATTAATAATAAACAGGAAAAGTTACAACCAAGGTTCTGACGTTGAACCTCTCCTGGCTAGGCGAGCAACTATATGTGTCTTGCAATGTCTCTCCTCTCCGGCAGCATAACCTCTCTAGCATTCATTATCACTCATGATAAGCACAACTAGCATTCCTCCAAGAACTCAAGAACTCAACATCTAGCACTCCATGACTAGCTTGTCAAATGCATAAGGACAAGCTTATATAGATGAAGAAGGGAGGCGGATACGACGAACCGGGACACCTATTGTGGATTAATATTATCCCCAAAAGCCATTAAAGATGGAGATAGGATAGAACTCGACATAAGACTGATTTTTTATCCTCAAAAAGCTCCATGTAATGAAGGAAACAACAATCGGGCGTGCGTTAAGGCAAAAAGCATGACCAAACTTGGTTGGCGCGACTGTTGCTCTAAGACAGAGCGCCAATGGTCGCGCCCTCTTTTGACGATCTCCATGATTGGCGAGGGTAAGATACTGTGGACCTGCGCCAATGGAAAAAGAGCACTTTTCAGGGATAATCTGTAGGAGGTGTCTTCAGGGAACATGAAGTACATATTCAGGGGAACATAATGCAAGTGTTTTTAGACTTTGTCACTTCTTATAACTCCCGGGATGAGTCCTCCAAAGTACGACAAGAGGAGTAACAGGGATGGTGACAAATTACTGTGTAACAATCCCCATCACTATGTGTTTGCCCAACATTCAGCTTGGAATATGTGTCCCATGACCAAGGTCTTATTTTACCTCTATTAATTTTTACATGGATTTTTGACAAGGGTTGTTATCATTTGTTTGTGGTTCTAGATGTGGCTTAGGCTTGCTTGATATGACTTCAAAACTAGTAGCCTCCTATTAATCTCAATATGAGAGACATAAACAATGATATAGGTAAAACAAAATTAAAATTCTCTATATTACATTGCTTTCTAAAGTAAAATTATTCTAATATGTTTAAAGTCTATTGAAGCTAATTGTCTCCCATACATGGGATAAGTATTTTAACATGACACATGGTCCAACTATAATCATCCTAAACTTGACTCTGTTGGAACCACAATCATGACAATTGAGTCATTTGATTTTTCAATGCGATGAACCTACATGGTTATACTAGGCATCTCATTAGCATCAAGTGCAGTGGAATGGAATTGTCCACCCTCACTTTTATACCCATTTTGGTTTGTTTTGTGAAAAACATCTCCGTTGATGGAAATCTCATCATTTTCCATTCTACCCCTAGCAAAGATTGGTATTCCCATACTCAAATTTTCCTCGCCATTACCAACGGGAGTTTATCTTTTCACATTAGTGTTTGCAATATAAGCTCTAACATTGTCATCACTCTTCCCTATTATACTTGTTGCACTAAATTTTGCAACAAAGTTCTTCACTTTCACTGCCTCCTATGTGGCCTCTGCACCATAAGGTGGCATAGGGACACCAAGGATAGGCTCTAAGAAAGATGTCCAAATCCTCATCACTTTGTCAAATTGATCCGTTGTTATACATACCTCATTACAAGAGTACTTAATAATTTGATATGTCTTCATGAATGTCAGAGATGAGATATTCAAACTACATATTAGGGATTATCATCCTTCCATTCTTAGCAACAATAGCAAGACATACATCATCTTCCTTTCTATTTTTCTCATTTATTTCTTTAAACTCTGCTAGAAGACATATTTAAGAAGTGATAAAATCGTCTTTCATATATCTATAAGCAATTAATGATACAATATTTACTTCATTTCAATGAAAGTATAATGTTACAAAAGGACTTTTCAGAGATGATTAAAATAACAACAATCCAAAAATCATGAACTACATTAACAGGAGCAAGAATCAATACATATTCTTTCATATGGTACAATGGTAATGATCTTTATAAATCAAACAAAAAAACATAAAAGAAAACATCTATCTTAATTTCAATAGTACACTCCCTACCATAAACTGAGTAAGAAGGAAACCTCAAAATCCTAACATAATTTAACACTATTTATAGATACAAATGTACCCCAAAAAATTCAGACAGACACTCAAGGGGAAAATTAAAAATTACAAGTTAAAGAAGCTATACTAGATAGGAATATATTAAAAAATAATGATTATCTAACCCTTAGTACTTTGGATCTTTTTATATTTCTGGTTGAAGTAAAAGCAACTATACTAAGTGATTTGTGATAGTTCTTAGCATAAACTTCAGCTCGGACTTTATTCATGTGTGTACAACATCTTGGCCATTCTTCTTTCTCTTGCTTGAGAAAGATCAATATGACAATCAAAGTAACAGTTGCATTGTTCCATATTATATCAATTACATCGAGCCCATGATCACCATAAATTTGTTCTATGCACCTTAAATTTAGAGTTGTAAATAAGAAAAAAAAATGTGAGTAGATTGTGAAATGCCAATGACTACTACTTGCAATTCATAAGGCTCACTACAAAAGATATTTGCAGAATTAAAAAAAATTGTCAAGTGGTCTTCAATTCTAATTTTACCATCTTGCTTGGTAGTACCATCCTTCATCTTTTCTAGCAACTCCTCTACACACTTTGTTGTAATAGCAATAAACACCAACAACATATCCAATTCCAATCTGACAATATAAAACACAAGGATGTAAGTTTTCACCATCATCCAATAGCAAATATCCCTTGATAAGTATCATGGTACTGACACTATTTCACCTAAAACACTTTGTACATCAAAAAATAACACTACAGATGTCAATTAACTACAAACGTCATCTTCACAGCAGAAGAAGACTTTCCTCATATTCGTTCATGTGCATATGATTGAAGGAGTAATCCTCATTACTAGATTGCAACAACCTTGGGTTAGAATTTCATGTAATAAAGTTAATAGGGGAAAAACAAAACCAAGGTCATGGGACATGTATTCCAAGTTGAATTTTGGGAAAAACAAAGAGGCATTAATTGAAATTTTATTTATGAAAATAGAGGAAAATGAGAAAAGGGATATGAAAGGTCAAAGATAGCATGTGAGGAGGAAATTGAAGGAAAATAGAGTAAATTGGAGGAAAATAGAGGAAAATGAAGAAAATAGAGGCCTAATTAATAAAAAATCTTCTAAGGATTAGTTCACAACCTTTTTTCAATTTAGTTTTGGATCTCTCTCTCTCTCTCATACTCTTTCACACTTAAAGCATTCCTGGAGCACTCTAGAATTGGATAAAGGAAGGAAAAGGAAGGGAAAGGAGGTAAAGGGAAGAAAAGATCAAGCAAGGAAGAGTTGGATCAAGTGGCTACATCAGGATTACTTACACGTATCGAGTTGCATGTATGATTTCATTTCTATTTTTAGCATATATGGTACATCCATGTGTGTATTTGGTTCTCTTGTTGTCATTGGCATGGTTTTTTCCAGGTGTGACAGTGGTTTCAACCTTTCCTTGTCATTTCCAGATAACCATGGTGTGATGGGTTATTTCATCTTTTTGAGTTGGATCACCGAATGATTTTGGAACCGAATGAGGTGGTCTTAGGAAAATTCCCAAGGGTTGAGGAATCTCTTGACCAGTAATGGTGGGATACATGTTAAATCCCGAGGGTGGAGATGGGAAAATTCCTCAAGGTATTGGTGAAGAAATCTAGAGGCATCCATGCTTGTTTAGGTCTTAGTTATTCCTTTACCTATTATAGCGGGATTGTAGTAATGCTTGGTAGTGTATGCTTATGGTTTGGCCTAGGAATCCCTTGACCGGTAATGGAGAGATATACGGAAAAGAATCATTTTATAGATGAGGGTTTTAGTCCTAGAAATCCCTTGACTAGTAATGGTGGAATACGTGTTAAATCTTGATGAAGCCCTGGTTGTTATGAGTCCCACATTTATGCTTGTAATATCACATCGGGGTGATTGGCTGAAAGAAAGATTTGGTTCAGTCTAATCTATGGTTGAGTGGTAGGTGGAAGTCTCTGACTTGTTTGCCTTTTTCAGATGTTAATAAGATATATTTTCCACTTGTATTTCATGAGTATTTGTACTTTTCATTATGTGGTTTTAATGGTTTTTCTAGTATTATTATTATTATGGTTATAAGCATGGTTATATGACAAAATTTACTTATGGATCTCACCATCTTTTGATTGGTAAATGAATGGTTAATGAATGTATGAAACAATAGATGATAATGCAGCTATTGTTAGAAGGAATTAGACCTTCTTGACAATTCTCATATAAGTATGGGATCGCTATGTTCAGATATGTAATGATGACCTGTGGATTACATGTTCATCATCTGTTTGACATAATTTTTGTCATGGTTAGGCCTGGATAGGTTAAGTTCTTGTCTAAGTTTTGTATGGAAGGATTTATCTTTGAGTCATTCATTGTTCTAGAAAGTTTCATTAAGTTTTGGGCAGTGGTTTGGGGACTAGCCCTGAAAAAGTGCCTAAGATCTCACAGTCGCAGGCATAGAACTGGGTCAAAAACACTACAATAACTCCCTTGCTATCTTATGTGTGTGACTTGAGAATTGCATTCGAATTCATACAATGTTGTGCTAGGGTATGGGGGTCCATATTAGTGAAAAAGCAAGTTAACTCAGGGTTTTTGGCACTTAGAAGGGTGGGTTAGCCTTTGGGGGCCCGGTAGCACATGAGGGAAGTCAATAAGGTTTTGTTTTGTCGTTTCCACTTACTTAAGGTGATCTAGGAGGTTGATTCATACCATGATAACTCTTCGTCACATATTTACCCTAGTGGACCAGTGAACTTGGGTAAGTGTGGGAGGAGGGTGTTACATATTGGTATCATAGCATGATTCAATACTTAGACTGGATGGATGGAATGTGGTTGTCATGCATGCATGAAGGTTGTATATGTGCTTTTTATGTATGCATGGTGGTGGTCATTATTACAATTGTGTTGACATGTAGAATTTAAAGATGTTGTTGTTGGAATGTGTTTGTCATGAATTTGTGTCGGTTGTATATGCATCTTTTATGTATGTTAATGTATATATGTTGTTATGCATGCATTGTGTGTAGTTGGTGTTGTAGTTGTGGAATCATGCATGGTAACTGAGATGATGATTAAGATGATGTAAATATATTGTTATAATTATGATTATACATGTACCTTTCTAATCTGGTTGATCTTGCAGACGAGATATCCTCCCTTAAAATATACTAAGGTATGTTGGTCATGTTTATGTTTGGTTATCTAACATGATATACTTGTAGGAAGAAGAGGATCAAGATGACTAGAAATATGGCGGATTATAGTTCGTGACACTCTACCTACAGATCAGATGAGCAACATGGTGATGGGTAATCTCCTCACATAGCAGACACTTAAAGAAGTTTGAAGGGAGAAATAAGAATTTGCAGAGAAGATAATGGCAAAATCATTTAGTGACAAGAGAGAATTTCCAGGGCACAAGAGAAACAAGTAGAGGTCAATTAAGTTTTCCTTCATAGCTTGTCAGTTTTGCAAAGACATGAAAACCACATATCAGTCATGGACAGGAGGAGAGGACTAATGGGGCATATGATAGTAGGTCTCATGGTGGGAATAGATCAGATAGAGATGACACAGTCAGAGATGGTAGGCTCTTGGATACACCTGACAGGAGAGCCAGTAGACATGGGATTTACTCTAGTTCTGGTTCGGATAGGTACCATGGTCACCATCATCATCATCCTTATAGGAGGAGTGACAGGGGATATTTTTCAGATGAGTTCAAGAAATACAAGCCATCGATGTTTGATGGAGAGTTGAAGAAGCCAAAGGATGCAGATGCATAGTTTCTTGCAATGAAGAAATTATTTGAGTTGCATGACTATATAGAGAACGTGAAGGCCATGATAGCTATATTTAGCCTCGAAGGAAAACTAGACATTTGGTGGGAAGATGAGAAACAGGTTAGATACATCAAGACAGAGGAGTTGAGTTGGCATGAGTTCAAGAAAATTTTCTAAAAGAAGTAATTGTCAAAGAGGTTGTATGACAGTAAAGCTAAGGGGTTCTAAGAGCTAAATATGGGATCAATAATGGATGAGGAATACATAACTAAGTTCCTAGATTTATTGAGGTATGTACCATATCTTGAGGATGAGAAAGCCAAATTTCATAGGTTTTCCAATGGATTACCATTACCGTTTAAGGATTAGATTGAGTATGATGATCCCTGGTCACTTTAAGAAGTAATTGGAAAGTTGAAGAATTGTTGTGAGAAATTGAAGCGTAAGAAAGAGTCTCATGAAGGTTGGAAAGGGAAAGACAAGACTAAGGGAAAATGGCCACTGAGGTGAATAAGACACCATGATGCAGGTGAGAAAGAGAATGTTGTTCCTTACAAGAAGATTAATTTAGTTGGAAAGAGACATGGGTCACAGCCTGGAGGGAAATAGTATAAAGGTGATGGTAAGGGAAATTTGTGGTGTTGGATATGTGGCAAGGAGCATATCAAGAGGCATTTTCCATCATATTAGGGTGGTAGGCCTTAGATATACATTGCACGGGAAGTTGGGGATATTGGGAAGAGAATTCCTCAGATCTATGCAACATTGGATAATAGATAGGGGATCACCACACATCTATTATCGAGATGGGTGGTAAGCTTTGTGATCAATTTGTTTCTAATTTGATTGACCCTACATCTAATTATAGTTTTGTTAACCTTGAACTGGTGGATAAGTGTGTTTTGAATTTGGAAGTGCATGCAAAGTTTTGGTTAGTGCAGTTGGATACACGTACTAAGAAAACATTTCATGATTGGGTAAGAGCTTGTGCATTTGAGTTGAACGGTATGCCTAAATCAATGCATCTGAATGTACTTCCATTGGGGTCATACAGTATGATTTTCAGTATGGATTGGTTTTATCCTCATAAGACTAAGGTGGATTTTATGACAAGGCTATTGAGTGTTTGGAAAACAATGGAGAACAAAGAATCTTACAGGGTAAGAAGGAAACATGAGTCATAATGGTTACAACTATGCAGGTGAAGCATAGTTGTAGGAAAGGGTGTGTGTTATTTGCAATTCATATTTATAGTGATAAAGGTAAGGATGTTGAAGATGCACAAGTATTGAAGAGCCAATTGATCTTGAAGTAGTTTCAGGATGTATTTCTGACAAGGATTTCATAATTTCTGCCTCACAGGGAAGTGGAATTTTCTATTGAGTTGGTAGCAGGAGAAACATTAGCATCAAAGGCACCATATAGGATAAGCACTCTAAAATTAGTGGAATTGAAGTTGCAGTTGAAGGAAATGCTTGAAAATGGATACATTAGGTCAAGTGTATCATCCTGGGCTACACTAATATTTTTTGCGATGAAAAAGGATGGTACTCTTAGATTGTGCATTGATTATAGGTATTTGAAGAAGGTAGCCATTAAAAACAGGTATCTGTTGTCGAGGATTGACTTGTTTGACCAGCTGAAGGGAGAAATTGTAGTTTTGTTAACCCTGGATCTAATTATAGTTTTGTTAACCATGACCTGGTGGATAAGTGTGGTTTGAATTCGGAAGTGCATGCAGAGTCTTGGTTAGTGCAGTTGGCTACAGGTACTAAGAAAAGAGTTCATCACCTGGTAAGAGCTTGTGCATTTGAGTTGAATTCTATGCCTAAATCAATGCATCTGAATTTACTTTCATTGGGGTAGTATGATTTTGGGTATGGATTGGTTGTATCTTCATAGGACTAAGGTGTTTTTTTAGCGACAAAGCTATTGAGTGCTTGGAAAACAATGGAGAACAAAGAATCTTACAGGGTAAGAAGAAATAAATACCATTGATAATGGTTATAGCTATGCAGGTGAAGCGTAGTCGTGGAAAAGGGTGTGTGTTATTTGCAGTTCATATTTATAGTGATAAAGGTAAGGATTTTGAGGATGTGGAAGTATTGAATAGGTAATTGATCTTGAAGCAGTTTCAAGATGTATTTCTGAGAGAGATTTCATAATTTCCACCTCACAGGGAAGTGGAATTTTCTATTGAGTTGGTACCAAGAGAAACACCAACATTAAAGGCACCGTATAGGATGAGCACTCCAAAAATAGTGGCATTGAAGTTGCATTTGAAGGACATGCTTGACAAGGGATACATTAGGCCAAGTGTATCATCGTGGGGTGCACTAGTATTTTTTGTGATTACAAAGGATGGTACTCTTATACTGTGCATTGATTATAGGCAGTTGAACAAGGTAACCATTAAGAACAGGTATATATTGTTGAGGATTGATGACTTATTTAACCAGTTGAAGGGAGAAATGATGTTCTCGAAGATTGATTTAAGATCATGATACCATCAGGTATGCATTAAAGAAGAGGACATCTATAACACTACTTTTTGAACCAGGTATAAGCATTATGAGTTCTTTGTTGTTCATTTTTGTCTAACTAATGCTCCAACCACTTTCATGTTCTTGATGAATAGTGTGTTTCATCCTTACCTTGACAAGCTTTTTATTGTATTCATTTATCATATATTGATATATTCTAAGAATGTGGAAGAGTATGTCAAACACTTAGCAGAAGTATTGAGATTGTTAAGAGAGCATGAGTTGTATGCCAAGCTTACTAAATTCAATTTATTTCAGAAAAAGGTACATTACTTAGGACATGTTGTTTCCAAGGAAGGCATAGTAGTAGATCCAAAAAGATTAGAGCTATCATGGAATGGGTAGCTCCTAGAAATGTGGATGAGGTCAAATCATTCATGTGGTTAGTAGGTTATTATAGGAGTTTCACGAGGAAATTCTCATAGATTTCTTATCCTATTACATCATTGCAGAGGAAAGGAAATAATTTTGAATGGACAGAAGAATGTGTAGCAAGTTTTGAGTAGTTGAACCCATTGCTGACAAATTATCTAGTTCTCAATATTGTAGATCGAGATAAAGAGTTTGTGGTGTATACCTATGCTTGTAAAAGAGGACTTGGTGGAGTCTTGATGCATGAGGGATAGGTGGTATTCTATGAATCAAGGAAACTGAATGAGCACGAGAAAAATTATGTGACACATGATCTTGAGTTGCCAGTGATCATTCATGTTTTGAAGATGTGGAGGCACTATCTTCTTAGCAGGAGGTTCGTTCTGATGAGTTATCATAGTGGGATAATATATTTGTTCGACCAACCTAATATGAATGCTAGGCAAGCTAGATGGTCAGCCATGATCAATGGGTTTGACTTCGAGATTGTTATTAGCCTATTTTTCTCCCTAGGGTTACTGCCTCTCTGACAGTATGTTGATTGACATTTTACTTAGGCCTTGGACATTCCTTTTCCATTCATGACACTCAATTTCATAGATGATGACCTTGTGGGAGTGAGTAGACCCTTTTAGTCGCTCTCAAGACTACCTTATGGGAGTGACTACAGTCTTTTCCCTTCTATTTTTTGTCTGCAACTGGGGAGTCCTTCTATAGTTTCATGGTTTGTAGGATATCATTTCTACTTATCACTTATTCTAGCTAGCCAGGGCTTATCATGAGGAAATTTCCATAACTTCTCGGCTTCCTCAGCATCCACATTAATCCTATTAGGAGCTCTCTTCATCATATTTATACTAGACCACTTGAGAGGGCCAGGCTAGCCACAAAGTGCTACAGTCTTGGGTATACTCATTTTATGCTTCAGATTTATATTCTTCCTGAGAGAGATAAATCTTATGAGGGTTATGCTGATGGAGTCCATATCTTGTCTATTGTAGTGGGGAGACTCTACCAATTTTTGGAGAGGAGACTTGAGTGAAGGTATACCTGTACTTTGTTTCTGGACTAATAAAAATTCATGTTCCTTCCTTGTATCTAAATGTTTGTTGGAATATTTATTATTACTTCTATGATGTTTTGAGCTAATGATATTCTAAGGAAGATTGCTTGTCATATTTGCATGTTTGTGATTGTGTGTAATTATTCAAATCGAGTGTGGATGAAGTAGATTTTTTTAGTAGAGCGTTGGGATTATGCATCGAGCTCAAAACCCTTCACTGATCTACGAGGAGTCCATATGCACCCTTTTTTATTATAACATGTAGATATGTTTGTATGCTGCATGTCTGAGCATTGGGTTGGGATCTATCTATCTATCCACTAGCCATCTTCCTTTCATTGTTTGGTAATTCTTTCGAGTAGATGATTGTGGAGCAATAGCTCCTTGCATAATTAATTGGAATAGAACATGTGATTTCAATGAGAGCATTCTTGTTCTTGTCTACTTTGCCTTGGGTTTTTTATGATTTATCTCTTATTCTAATTTTCAGGGCTTCTCATAATTTTTCTGACTCTTTGTGGTTGTTTTCAAGGTTTAATTGCATGAATATTTAATATTTAGGAAAATTTTCAAAATTTTTAGGTTTCTTGCCTAGTTATTGGCACAACACTGCATTCGACTGACTGTAAATTTTTGGTCATTGGCTTTCCCTTATATTTGATCCATCAGTCACTTGCTTTCCCTTAAATCTGAGTGACTAGCCTTCTAGCCCTCAAAAATTTGGATTTACCCTTTGAAAGTTTTTCTTTGCTTCAGATCTGAGTTGCCTATATGTCTACTTACTGGTTCTAGCACATATTTTTTTCTAGTGTCTCATTTCATTGACTTGAATTTCTTTGTTTGAGGAAAGTTTTTGTCAGGCGGAGAAATACAAATCTTAGTTGGTAGCAAAAGGTTATTCCCAAGTGTTGGGAATTGACTTTGGTGATATTTTTTCTCTTGTTTCCAAGTTAGCTACTATTAGATTAATTTATCTGTTGTTGTTGCTTTTTATTTTGAGGTAGAACAATTGGATGTGAAGACAACATTTCTTCATTGGGATCTGGAAGAAGAGATCTACATGAATCAACCTAAAGGATTTGTTATGAAGGGTAATAAATAACTGGTATGCTGGTTAAAGAAGTCCTTTCATGGGTTAAAACAATCACCAAGGATGTGGTATCATAAATTTGATACATATATATGGGGACATGGCTTCACTAGAAGAAAAGTAGATAAATGCGTGTATTTTAAATTAGTTGGTGAATGTGTTATTTATTTCGTATTATATGTCGATGATATGTTGTTGGTTGGAAATGACAAAGAAATTATCCAGGATTTGAAGACCCAATTGTCCTCCAAAATCAAAATGAAGGATCCTGGTGCTACAAACAATATTTTGGGATTGGAAATTAAACGAGATTAGGCAAAGAGGAAGCTTTGGTTAAACTAGAGGAAGTATGTTGAGACAATATTATAGGGATTTATTATGTCGCATAGTAAACTGGTGAAGGTTCTTATTCCTGTAGGTGTAAAGTTATCTATTGAAAAATGCCCTAAAGACACAAGAAGAGGAAGAGGACATGTCCCATGTTCCATATGTGAGTGCAGTTGGTAGCCTGATGTATGCAATGGTTTGCACCAAACCAAACATTACACATGTAGTGGGAGTATTAAGTAGGTTTATGTCGAAACCAGGGAAGGAGCATTGGACAACTGTGAAGTGAGTTTTCAAGTATTTACGTGGCACTATTGGTTATGGTTTATGATACTAAGGAAGACGAGGATTGGACATAGTTTTGGACATTCATGGATTTCTTCATGTAAATTAGGCTCGATCTCTGGATCAAAGAAGATCTACAAGTGGGTATGTGTTTAACCTATTTTGAGGAGCAGTCATTTGGATCAGTAAGAAGGAGTCTGTAGTGGCACTTTTGACTACAAAGGCTGAATACATGGAATCCACTCACGCAAGTAAGGAAGTGGTTTGATTGCAAAGATTATGTTCAAGTATGGGATTGGTGCAGTGAGCTATAAGGATAGACTGTGATAGAAAAAGTGAAATTTTCTTGGATAAGAACCCTCCTTATCATTCAAAGAAAAAGCAAACTGATGTTCAATATCACTTTGTGAGGGATATGGTTATGGAAAAAAAGGTGTTGCAGGTAAAGGTGGACACTTTAAAGAATGTTGCAGATGAATTGAAGAAGCCTTTGAGCACTGAGAGGTTTTCTTGGTGCAGAGAAACAATGGGTGTTGCAGGGTTGGACCAGTGACTAAGCTCCCTTGTGACCCCCTATGTGGAAACAAAGCAAAAGGTGGGAAAATTTGGGTATGTGTTATAGTATTTCCATGACTAGAATCAGGCATTGTAGGTTGCGTCGGGTGCAACGGGGAGGTCACAAGCAGGGCAACAACCGCCCCTCTCATGGGGTTTGTAGGGGGGTTTTATGCCCCCATGTACAGGGTCTGGGGTAGTTCCCAAAGAATTTTTTTTTTTAAGAAAACCCAAGGATGGGTGGCAAACCCATAGATGGTGGGCAGACCTACCCATGGCTTTGTGCATGGGTTTTTCACATGGTTTTGGAAATGATGGTTTTTCAACCATGGTATATTGTAGATCTCATCAAGGGAACTACGGTTTTGTTCTAATCTAGGGTTAATGGATTGTGGTTTATGAATTCTTTGACATGTATATAAATGTATTGAAACATTAAAAGGAATATAATGAAAAATCAATCTGGTAACCTCAGTTTTGGGGTCCAGGGGAAAATCTTTATGTGTATTTGTTTTATGTTCTCATCATTGTTTATTTTTCCTTTTGAAGAATTTGTTTGCAAGTAATTTTTGTATAGGGTTAAAAAATACATTGGGTATCAAAGTTATTTCAGCTTCAAGGGGACGCCTTTGCTGTCGAGGGATTTTTCTCAGTCCTATGGTAGACCCTTTTCAGTGGGAGATCCATGGGATTGATTCTTGTAGCGAAATGATATGGTGAGCAATGGAAAGATAAATATCAAGAAATTTAATGTTTAGATTTTTCAGTTGTGGAAGCTCAAGATGGAGAACCCGTTGGTGGACCGAGATCAATGGATTGTTATAGATCTAGGCATGGCACCTACAGGAATGTTTGTAGAATACTGGGTGAAGCTAGATTTGAAGGTGAAGAGAAAAATACGATTGTATCTCTCAGATCCAGTATCATTGAATGTATCAGGGGAAGATACGATGAAGGATTTGTGGATCAATTTAGGAACTTTGTACCAATCTAAATCTCTAGTGAACAAATTGTTCTTCGAGAAAAAGTTGTATAACCTAAAGATGAAGGATGGAGACTCGGTGATAAAGCATATGAACTCCTTTAATATTATGGTAAGTCGATTTTTATCTATTGATATAAAAAAATCAACAAAGATAAGTGCATCAATTAGATATGTTCTTACCAGATTCGTGGGATAGTCTAGTTGTTGCAATAGGTAACAATATAAATACCTTGAAGTTTGATGAAATCGTCTCATCCTTGTTGTCTAAGGAAATGAGATAAAAAAATATGGAGAGCCAAAATGGATATGCCTTGCCTATACAAGGACAGTCCCATAATAGAAACAAAAATAAGTCCTCGAGTGGGAGATATAAATCTAGAGGGAGATCTAAATATCCATGAAAAACTGTAAAGGTGTGCTAGAAATGAGGAAAGGAAGGGCCACAAAAAGGATTGTAGATTCAAATCTCCTAAGAAGGGAAAGGTATCTAATGATGCTCCTTCTGCAGAGGCAGAAACCATGCCAAATGAAAGTGGGGATGTATATTTGGCTTCTTCTTGTATGATGCATGGTTGACTCACTTAGGTGTATCATTTCACTTCACTCCCCATACGGAGTGGTTCTAAGAGTATGAGAAATATGATGGTGGTGATGTATTCTAAATGGATGACAGGAAGGAAACAATCTTCGAATGTGGAAAATTCTAGTTGAAGCTGCAAGGTGTAAGGATTAGAACACTTCATGGTGTTCTGCATATTCTTGCATTGGCTAGAAATATGATCTTTGTAAGAAAT
Source organism: Pinus tabuliformis (assembly GCA_031772625.1). Taxonomy (NCBI): domain Eukaryota; kingdom Viridiplantae; phylum Streptophyta; class Pinopsida; order Pinales; family Pinaceae; genus Pinus; species Pinus tabuliformis. The sequence goes on along the minus strand of CM062816.1, from coordinate 1,317,700,734 downwards.
ATGGATGATACAGGTGTAAAAAAAGTGTTTGAGAAAGATATTTGCAATATGGTTTGGGGAGCACTGGTATTGTTTTGGGGAGTTCAGATTGGAACTCTTTACAAGTTTCTGGGTAGCATTGTTATTGATGGGTGCAATAGTTCTATGGTTCTTGATAGTGGAGAAGAAACCATAGCGGTCTTCAGAGAAAAGACCATGTTATGGAATCAAAATCTTGGAAATATTAGAGACAAGGGCCTTCGAATATTGCATGGTATTGATATGGTAGAAGGTATGTCTAATTTCTCTCTAGATTGTGTAGATAGAAAGTGGAATCAAGTGAGTTTCCCCTCTAGTGCTAAGAGGGCGAAAGGGATATTAGATCTTGTGCACATTGATGTGTTTTGACCTGTATTGGTTCCATCATTGGATATATTTCCTCAGGAAGAAATCTGATGTCTTTCACAGGTTTAAATAATTTAAGGCTCTGGTGGAAAATCAGATAGAGAAGAAGATCAAGGTGTTGAGGATAGATAATGGTGGAGAGTTCTACAAGAAGGAATTTGAAGAGTCTTGTGAGAAGTATGGTATATCATGGTAGAATACTAATCCATATACACCTGAGAAAAATGGAGTTGTAGAAAGAATGAACAGAAATTGATGGAAAAGGCAAGGAGCATGCTCAGTGGTGCGAAGTCAGGGCAATAATTCTGGGTAGAGGTAGTGGATACTGCACGCTACCCATTTAATATATCACCTTCATCAACATTGGAGGATAAGACTCCACATGAGGTATGGACCGGTAAGAAACACTCTTTTCCACATCTGAGGGTAGTTGGTTCCGATGCATATGTACATGTTCCAACGGAGAAAAGAACAAAGTTTGATAGTAAATCTGAAAGGTGTATCTTTATTGGGTATTGTTGATGGTGTTGGACCCGCTTACATGTCAAGGGGATCTCCCCGGTAAGAAGTCCCAATCGGACCTTATACCATTTGGTGTAGGAGTCCTAACAGTGGGTCATAAGGTAATGCTTTCACCGCGATGTCGCAAAGAGGCAAGTAAGATAACTATGTCAGTAGCAAGGGTGTGAATGATGTAGAGAGTCAAGGAATGTGTATGAGAGGTTCCAACACTTTGAAGGGAGAGGAAGGTGATGGTGAGTTCCAGGTTGAAAGGGATCAGTCCCAACTCGACTAGCAACACACCACGCAAAGGACATGCACAGCTTCCAGTGGAGCAGTCCACTCAGATGTGGTAGTCACAACATACAAGGGAAGGTAACATGAACAACACTCATGGATCAGTGTGAGACAAGTGTGATGGTTGATATAGAAAGGTTCATGAGAAAGGTTTGTCTGATGTCCGGCAGAGCAGTTAACATGGACAGTGGCAACATTAATAACATATGCAACACATTAAAAATGAGATTCATATAATTGCATACAAATCAGTTCATACACAAGTACGTAAGTTAAACAACATAGGTCATTAAGGCAACTGGAACAGTCCAACTACAATAGCAACATATGCATGAAAATGTGTTGGACCTTATTATATAAAGAAGTGTAAGTCACAATCATACAATACATCCATGTAAACCTACTAGCCCCAAAAGTGGAACATTACAACCACATCCACCTGCTCCTCCAAAGAGATGTACTAGCTTCGTGCAGTGGAGAAGCCAAGGTGCATTACAATATTGTCCAAGCCTTCTTCATGATAGCCTTAGTAGAAGCTTGGCTAACCAAAAGCCTCTACAATGAGTTATGAGGGACTATTTATAGAAAAGGGTGGGGTGACCCTTGACATTCCTATTACAGAGTAATTTGTCACTGTCTTCACTCCAGTCTTCCTACTGTGTCATGTGTCCAAGTCATACATGCTCATGTTAGACAAAGTGCTCTCTGATGTTGCCAAATGACCCACTTTTCCAAAGGTTTCTACATCATCGCATCTGTTTTCCAAATAAACACGCTGATGGGTGCTCCAAAATAGACCAGAAGTGCTGCCATCGTGGGAGTACACGTGATTCCCGCGATGGTCAAATTTCATGTGCCAGCGCAACTGTCTCTTATAGTTTCCCACGATGACATGACTAGCTCCATTATGCAGTAGCGATGTTAGCGCGACACACCACTTATGTTCCCGCTATGATATAGATTTGGCAAATTTGTTCCAATAGTCGGCCTTCCAGATGACTCCAGACCTGGTTGTTGGCCTTGTTTATGTCGCCCTCCTTTCTCTGGCGTGATTGTTCCATCATTTGTGCTACCTTCCTTGGAGATAATCTCATACTCCCATCATTCATGGAGACTCCTCCTATTTAAGCTCTCACCATTACTATGTGCTGCTAGTTTGGAATTCTTAGTCTTTGGAGTGTCGCTGTTAGTACTGTGAGTTTTCTAGATAGCTGGTGTGAGTGTGACAAGTGTGGGTTTGTTGAGAGCTTGAGGAAGGTTGTGAAGTGCCTTTGATCTTGTGTGAAACTTGTGAGTGAGAGAGACTTGTGATTTGGGAGATCCATCTCTTAGAGTGAATGCTTGAGGAACATGCTGGCTGGACCCTTCTGAGGAGGCTTGTGACATCAAGACCTTGGTTGTAAGCTTACTCTATTTCATAATTAATGTAATCAATGATGTTTTCCTATGTCTTGTATGTGATGTACTAGACAGCTCATGACTTCTTGAATTTATGAGTAAATAGATTATTGTTGTATCCGGTTACGTGATTTGTTGTATTTCCTTTGCTTTGTTTCAGGTTAATCACTCATTAGGAGAAGGAAGCGGAAGTTGGAGTAGCGCAACGAAACTCCATCGATCACCGGTTGAGGTAGGCCTCCAACTTGAACTATTTAAGGAAAATTGTTGTTGATTTGTCCTTGTTTGTGACTAGACCCACTCTAGGGCTAAAGGGGTTGCCTCTGTCCACAGAGGGAACACTTTCCTACTTCACAAATTGGCGACTCCGCAGGGGAACTGGCCTTTGTTCTTTTCTTGTTCACTCTTGCCTTGAGTTTTCGTTTTGGTCTCTTTTCAAGTTTTTTGGGATTAGTTGTCTGCTTTTTGAGTTTCTTGGCCTGGTCTGGGAAATGCTTTATTTTCCTAAAGATTGATTGTGTTGATTTGGGAGTTTTTGGTTCACCTGTTGCCGTTTTTGAACGTCATCACATTTTTTAACTTAACAGTCGCACTGTCAGTGCGTCACCCTTTTTGTAATTTCCTGTCCATCGCGTTATTACATCTAACAGCCGCGACGATTCTGTAAATCGGACCATCGCGGAGAAGGCGTGTACTTCCACGCTGACATCACTTTGTTGCTGCGTGTTGTTCTTTATCAGCGCTTTGTTGTTGTGTATTGCCTGTGCTGATTGCTGTAGAATTGAATTTTTTCAATTCTGCCTCCTGAATCCGTCAGTCTTGCTAATCCTCTACTGTTCTCACTTGCTTGGTGACTTTTTTTTCACTGTTTACAGGTTGAGGCCCTCTCTTGTGAGCTTTGTTGAGCGAATCTTGCCTTTTTGCTTTGTGACCTAGTTTTATTGTTTCAAGTCCTTTGGATCAGTTTTGCTTGGTTGCTTGTTTGCAAGGTTTCGTTTGCTGCTTGCTGTTGGTTTGATCGAGCCTTCCCCTTGGCTTCCTTTTGGTTGTTTGTTTAGTGATTTTTATTGGACCAATCTCGGTATTGATTTGATTTCTCTTCACTACACAGACATAGATTACAATTGTTTGGATCAACCGTTTTTCCACATTTGTTTGTTGCTTATAGGTTTCTTTTAAATTAAAGGCATCAAAATCAAAAAGATTGCATTTCATTTAGCATGCGAAAGTCAAAGTGAATTTTCATTTCACATTGCATATTGAAAAGTGAATGATTAAAAACTCTCATTAGTAGTATCCGTGCACTTTAGGCATTGATGTCTGCTTGCATTGAGTGACTATTTTGTTACCTTGGTTTTCTTGGTTTGGGAATGTTCTCTCTACCCTCCCATAGGTAGGTGTTCATCGAAGAAAAAGGATATTTCATTCATTCTAGCTGCATCCTAGGATTTGATATATACATACGTTAAGGCTTGAAAATTGAAACATAATCCAATATCAACTTTAAAATGAACTGAATAAATCTAACAATGCATTGGAACATAACACACACATTTAGAGGTCTAGGCTAGAGATGTGCTCTAGCATCGTTGAACCTAGTCACTGTTGTTTCCACTCAAGGTTGGGTGATTCCTCCTTTTGTGACTCAATAGTGGTCTAGCACGGATTTGTGCCCCCACGTACCGTCGAGTATATGGGGAGACCCCACTAGGTTATCATCCTTTATCCATAGGAAGTCGTGTCTGCGGCCTTACAAGCCGTAACGCATCGAACACAGCATTCGGGAAGATTGACTGCCATACGGAAAGTCCTTGGTTTTCATATGACTGCTAAGGTGTATATGCAGTTTTACGGATTTGTCTGGTAAACCTTTTGCCTAGTTCTCTAGAGTAGTCACTTTCGTTCCTTTTCGAACTCCCTAAAAGAAAAGGTCCATCTGAGCACTTGTCACTTCAGGCTCATTAAATATTCGAAGGCGACTAGAGTCATCTTTTGTCATTTTCTCGACTCTTTAAAAATGAAAAGGTCAAGTTCTGTTCCTGTGTCTTAAAATTTATTCGGTCGCGATTCACATTTACCCAGTTAGATCTTGTTTGCGTTAGCTCTATTATTAGCTTACCTAGGATCTATTGAAGTTGTCATCCTAGCGGAATCACCGATCCCGTCTCCTGTTCCAAGTGACCAAGGGTCTCCTTCCTCTATTGCTCCCAAGGTACTGGTTGTGAGTGATACTCTCCCTGTTATTCCGAGTATCCAACCGATTAACTCTCGCGCTCCAGATGACGAGACTTATGAAATTCACTGGAACCCCATTTGGGAGCCTTCTGAAGAAGATATTCCTCCTACTCCTCCTGGTGTTTCGGTCCCAATGTCTTCTTTTGATATGGAGGACACATCCCCTATCACAAGTGAAGAATCCGTTGTGACTACCGGTGAAATTCCCACCTCAATGGAAACTACACCTTTTCGTATCACCTTTCTTGGTGTTACGCTGCCTTTACGCTATAAGGCGTTGAGGGAGGTTATGTCTTCTAGGACTCCCTCTACGAGTTCTATATGGTCACACACCATCACTCCAACCTCGGAGTCCTATATTCCTCAAATTCACAATATCCCTACCACTTCCATCCCGACTATTCCAATTGTTTGGGTGGCTTCCTCAACCCCCATTGTCGGTGCCGTTACTACATCCTCAGTTGTGACCGCTGCTGCTGGACCTTCTTCAGGGTCAACTTATAGTGGCCCATCGGCATCCGTACCCGGAGTTGTTGACCCTACACTAGGTGCCCCACCTTCTTCTGGTTCTACCCCAGCAGGGGGGGCATATGATGAATATTTGCATGCTCTTCAGAATGCAGATCCTCAAAATCCTTTTCATTATTATGATTCTGGAGGAGCTCATATCTGTTACCGCGGACCTCTACCACCTTAGCATGCGGTTGAGGTCACGGTCCCGTTATCCATTGCATGGACCCCCACTCATTATGGTTGTGGCCAAGTATCACCTGCACATCTTCAAGGACCACCCAATCAAGGCCAACCGTCTTACGTGCAAACCTCTCAAGGGCGGCAGTATTACGAGCAGTCTTATCCAGGGTAACCTGGAGGCCCACAAGGACAACCCTTTCAGGGACAACCTTCGGCCTCTGGTGGTTCATCTTTTACCTATTTTGCGCAACCTTTTGGTAATCCGGGACAACCTTACATGCAACAAGGTCAACCTGGTGTCCAGCAAGGTTATCATTCTGGGCAAGTCGGTCAACCTTCCGTTCAGCAAGGCCAATCCACTGTCTAGTATGGTCAAATGTCTGGACAAGTCGGTCAGCCTCAAATCCAATCAGTCAACCAACTGTCCAGTCTGCTCAGCCATCCAGTCTGTCAAGACAACCCTCGGTTGTGCAAGGACAACCCAACACCCAGCAAGCTCAGCCTTCTGGGCAAATGGGCCAATCTCAATCTCAACTGGGTCAACCTTCTGTCCAGATGGCTCAGCCTCAGCTCTGTCAAGGACATCCTTCTGGGCCTGCTCAACCTAGCACTCAAATGATTGTTGCTTCTCAAGCTCAACCCTATTTTCAGCCCCAGGCTAGGCCCCAGACCCAATCTGGTCTTCAAATGTAGGTTGGATTTCAATCCCAACCGGCCTATCAAACACAGCCTGCCTCTCAAGCTCAGTTTGGAACTCAGTCGCCTTATGGTTTCCATCAATCCCAAGGGCAAACTCAATTTGCCCCATATCAAAATTATCAACAACTACTTACCAGCAACCTTATGTTGCTCCTGTAGGCCAAGTTGGTAATCAATGGAATGCTGGGGGACAAATCCAGGGTCAGCCATCCTATAACCCCTATGGACAAAATCCCTACGAACAAAACCCTCCGAGACCAAATCCGTCTAGAAAAAATCAATGGGGGCAACCACCAGCTGGCTAGAACTCTGGTACTCCTTCCTATCCGTAGCCCCAGATGTCCTTTAACACTCAATTACCCTTTTTAGTGACGTTGGAATTACCGGATGTGTCCAAACTAGCTAATGATCCTATTCTTCATAATCCGTATTGGCCACCGGTTCCAACTAAGATTCCCGGTGATTGTGCCAAATTTGATGGTAAAGGTGGAGAAGATCCTCAAGCTCACGTCATGACTTATCATCTATGGTGTTCATCGAATTCGTGGCTTGATGATTCAATCCGGCTTCACCTTTTCCAAAGGACTCTCACTGTCTCTGCAGCTAAATGGTATATTGAGTTATCTCGCAAACCTTTTCAAGATTTTAACTCGTTGGCTATGACATTTTTAACTCATTTTCAGTTGCCGATTCGATATGAAACGGGCACACACCTCCTGACATCCTTAAAACAGACAATGGCTACGCATATCTCTGATCATATCCATGAATGGAGACGGCGTTGTCGTTTGATTAAGTTTTGGATTCCCAATCAGCTTCTTACCGACTGGTTCACGACTTCATTCATCGGTCCGATAGCACGGGACATTGCTATGGGGGCATGTGTAACTGAAGAGCAAGCTATTGCGCGCGCTCAATACCTTGACTTGGTTTACTCCCAGTCTGGTATGTTATATGATTATTTGCCTGATGCCCCAAGACCAGGAACTTCCAAAGCCCTGCTAACACCATCTGTTGATGATATCATTAGTTCTATTAATCCGCCTTCAAAGAAAAATTCTGCGAACCCTGGGAAGCAAAAGTCGAATGCTCCAAATGAAAATACTTCTCAGGCTGTATCCAATTCTAGTAGTACTTCCGAGGTTAACGCCGTCCAGTCCACCACGGTGGACAAAGCCTTAAAAGGAAAGAAGAAGGAAAAAGGGAAGAATAAAGCGGAGCAACCTAAGTAGGATTCCCCTAAACCTCCACCCGAGGAAGGCGCCAAACGCAAGCCCAAGTATCCTTGTCTTATCTGTGACGAGGATCACTATACCAAAGATTGCCCGAGGTGGTCTAAAGTTAGTCGTTTGTTGAAAAGTGCTCCCGGGACTCCTTCTGTGCTCAAAGAACCTTTTCCCTCACAGCAAATGCAAATGGTGGCTGATCCATCTCAACCCTCTTCTTCCTTTGGTTCTCAAGTATTTATGGCTGGGATGATTCCCGTCCACATCAGTACTCAGGCAAAAGAGTATCCGTCGCCTCCCGGGAAAGAGCCTGAGGTCCCCTCTAGTGCTCCTTCGTCCAGTTCTGGTCCACTCCATATCAAGAGACCTAGCACTGAGACACCCGTCCGACCCCCTCCGAAAGGTGTACTCCATAAATCTTCTTACAACCATAATGCTTGTGCTGCCCAGCACTACAATATCGTTGAGGACTTAGCCCAAGTTTTTTTAGCTATGTCCGCCTTAGAAATACTCCAGATCTTCCCCTCTTAGAGCAAGTCCTTGCTATCGGCCATCGGTGGCATAAACCCGGCTGACTCGGATCTTATTACTTTTGACCTTGAAAGCCATATACCGAGACTGCCTCACCAAACCGCCTTCCTCATACAGGTCATTATCAATTCCAAAACAATTCATCGTACAGTCATTGATGAAGGCGCTTCAACTTGCATCATGTCTGTTGCCTGTTGGAAGGCTATTGGTTCTCCGATGTTGAGCCAGTCTCCTACAACCTTGGAAGCCTTTGATGGGAGAGAGTCTCGCCCTTATGGTATACTCCAATGTTTGCCCATTACTTTGGAAGGGAAGATGGTCAAAGTGGAAGTTGAAGTTGTTGATAATAATCTTACCTACAACCTCCTTCTGGGACGTAGCTGGACATACGCCATGCGATCCGTGGCTTCATCTTTATTTTGTGTCATTTGTTTCCCTCATCAGGGGAAGATCATCATCGTAGACCATCTATCCTTCTTCGCCTCATCTTCCGAAGGAAACATGCCTTTTGTGGAGCATACCTCCAAATCATATGAGAGTGTGGGAGCTAGACTCTTTAAAGATCCTGCCCTGATGGGTGTTTTTTCACTCCCACCTCCTAACTTCGCTCCTATCAATATGATTTCCATTCGCTCTGATCCGTGGGTTCTTCGCCCTGCTGATCAGGTAGAATCTTGGGGCGATGAGATGTTGTTGAGTCTTTCCGAGCTCAACTACATCGAAATCGTTGTTGCATCCGCTCCCCCTTCTCAACCTGCTCCTTCAAGCAGGGCTCCTGACTCGTATGCTCATTCCCCTTGGCTTGGAGATGACGCTTCTTCGGATCCTTTAAAGGAAATATTTCCTTCTGATGAATCCATTATCGAGACCATGTATCTCGAGGAACCTCCTTGGTCTGATCATCACCATCGTTCCTCGTTTCTCCTTGTCCATCGAGAAATGCTTACCTGTCTCGAGCGGTTTGCTCATTGTTTTAAACCCTTTGCTTCTAGTTCCCCCTTGCACCCTGTTAACACGATCGGCCCTTTTGTTAAATGGAGCATTGATTATATATCCTGTAACCCTCGCTCGGCTGAGGGGCATGGGCATATCATCAGTGCCATTGATTATTTTACACAATGGGCCGAGATAATGCCTACATTGTCTAGGATGATCATACAGTGGCGCAAAGTGAGTAGCCCCGAAACGAGTTGTACTTGAAAACGTACTATGCATGAATCCCATGCACTTTGGTTTGTACATACATGTGTTTTAGCAGGTGTGTTGTATGTGTGTGTTTTCATGTTTTTGGCTTGGTGTGAAGGCGTGATTACCGCTTATTGTGTCTTTTGCTTCTTGTGCAGATGTTTGGTGCACCTTACATTGGTTTTGCTGATGGTGCCTACCGCAGTACCCGCAACTTGTCCTCTGCGGCGTGGGTGATCTACGATCCTCATGGTGAGTTGATAGATCTTCAAGGTGTGTGTTTAGGTTGTACCACAATCAATGTCGCTGAAAATAGTGTTGTGATTGAGTTACTGGCCGAGGTGATTAACCTCGGTATTCATGCATTGGTGGTGAACCTGGACTCTCAACTTTTCGTCCACCAGCTCAATGGGTGATATTCCGTCAGAGACCATCGCATTTTAAGGTTGTATTTATGTGTTAAATTGTTAGAGAGGAATTTTGATTTCATTACATATCAGCATATTCCACGACAATTGAACACATTAACTGATGCATTGGCTAATCATGTATTAGACAAACATTTGCGTAACATATAATCAAAACATCATATAAGAAAGCATATAAAGCACAATAATAGACCATAGGAATATGTATATATATATATATATATATATATATATATATATATATATATATATCGTGTGGCGCATCGAGGCACTCAAAAATAAGTGTACATATCCAAATAGAGTCTGTGTTCTCTGTACATATGAGACACATGTCTCTCAAAAATCACTAGCAGGAAATAAAAACCTAGGTATCTATTGCGGTGGGTTCTGCTCCCTATAGTGCATCGCCACTCGTGCCACCTGCCTCAACAGGTGGTGCATCCTGGGTTCCACTCCTACTGTGTGGATCTGGGACACTCTAGGGACCTCCTCGATCCCCATGTAATTTGGAATCCCTACTAGCAGGCCCTCAAGGTTCTGGATCACTGTCTCCATCGTATCATCTTCCGGAGGAGCTAGGGCTAGTGCTGCGACGCCCTGCGCGTCCCTCCGTGCCTTTGGAGCCAGTCCAAGGGGTCTCACTGGACCTACATCTGCATACCATAGCGTTCGTCGTTAGGACATGTACATGAAAAAATAAAAAAACATTATAAAAATATCATAAAAATAAAAAATTGTGATCAAGTGTCTTACCACCATCATCCCACTGCTCTCCAGTAGGCAGTTGCATGTTAGGATCTCCGCGAAAGTCCATGCCAGCATACGGCCAATCCTCCACGAAGATCATCTGTCGCTCCAGCCACTCTCAGAAAAATGTCCCCCATGCCACTGGTCGTCCGCCACCTCCTCGTGGCATGACGTGAGCCCATCGTGTGGCCCTCGTCTCACGTGGCCTGGGTAAGTCCAAATCCATGTCTTGCAACTGCAGTGCCGGCACCCGCTCCAGCATGAGCGGGACTAAGATGGATCCATAACCAAACTGCTTCGTCTCTCCTCGATGACAGTTGGTGAGTTGCCTCTTCATGTTTGCCGCTACTGCCTCTGCCCAGTTAAACATGGTGGGATTGAGACACTCGAGGGCCAGCCGGAGATGGGTCTTCGAAGCCTCATGTTGGGCTTGGGAGCCCGCTGCCCATGTCACCATGAAAAGCATAGCACGAAGGATTACGTCCTCCACTGTTGGGATTGCCACCTTCCCACTCCTTGACTTGCGTGCCTGTGGGCACACTTGAGCCATCAGCATATCTAAGGTATCACCCCCGGGTCACTGCCCCTCCAGAATGGGCCTCTCACCTCGATGAGACAACCCAGTCAAAAAATAGATGTCTGTAGAATCGAACTCGATATCCTAGCCTCGAATGATAAATTTCCCATCTGTAGGATTCCAGGTCCTGATCAGTAGCTCCAGCAAGTCAGGTTATGCCTGTAGGTGTGGAGTTAGGAAAAATTTGAGCAACCCACATGCCCATAATGCATTTCGGCACCCCGCATCAGCAAAAGCTTCTATATCGTTGTTATCATGCGCATGTTCTTGCCAGACGAATGCCATTATAGCCTGCAGGATGAGAGAAATTGAATTAGCACTTCTTTTAGAAATTTCAATGCTGAATTTGCATAAAATCTTAAGTTTGCGACGTCATCGCGACTGTTTTAAAAATAGACGCGATGACGCGATGTAGCTAGTTCAAATTTTTCGTGATCATCGCAGAAGTACATCACTTTTCCGCGATGATCGGAGCGCGCCCAGTGTAAAAAATCTTCGGCCATCGCGGACCCGATAGGGAAAACCCGCGATGACCGAGTGGCAGAACGCAGTTTAAAAACCCACCTAAACTACCACTTGGAACGTTCAAAACGCATGAAAGAAGTATTAAAATGAAGCGCAGGGCAACGTATGTCTACCTGGAATGAGTTTCGGGACGAATGATGCACGGACGGGGCCAAATTTCGCTCGCCAACTTCAGTGCTCCAAGTTTCTCCACGGTGAATTGAACAGTGCTATGGTAAAAATGAATGGGTTAATTCCTTTTTATAGTGATTTTTGCAAATTAAAAAGTTACATTTTATAAATGTTGGTTTTTTCTCATAGTTTGACCATATGCAGAGTCAAAATATGTTTTTTAACTATGTTTTTATAAATATTGTTCATTTTATATCGAATGGAGTTATGTGTGACATGTTTTTGTGCAGAGCTTCAGGTGGTGGAATTATGATAGTTTCATATACACTTGATCCCAAAAAGTCATCTTTAAGCTCTTTTCCAACTCGAAACATGAAAAGATGGCCGAGTTCTCCTCTTGACTCGTTAAAAGAAACAAGAGGCGGTCACCTTTAAGCTCTTTTTTCAACCGTTTAAACACAAAAAGATTGTTAGGATATTCCGACACATAGGAAATAGTTAAGTACAACTTGGTCTAGTATAGAGTTAGGTATAGAGTTAGGTAAAGTGTGTTTGTTTACTATGTACATTTTGTAACTTACAATCCGACGGTCACGATATGTAGTGATATGACGGTTCATTCTCTCCTCGGTATTACGGACACTTGATCCATGGCTTAACACCCGATTGGTCCATGATCTCTATTTAAAGAGCATGGAGGGTCATTTGTAGGTTAACCGTTCATGAGAGAAGCTTATGTAAATTTTCATTCTTTTATTAATAAATTGCCTAAAGTGGTTGTGTTGGCTCAGGCCGTGGACTGTTTCCCTCTTTGAGGGTTTTAACCACGTCAAAAGTACTGGTGTATTGATCTGTGATCTGTTTGTGAGCGGTGTCCTTTGCTGTTCTGTCTAAGGAACTTACCCTGTAAATTCCTATATGGTATCAGAGCTATTTGAGGGCCGCATCCGTTGGTGATCCAAATCTGTAGCCATTAGAACTACATCCGACTACCATTTCCTAGATCTACTGTTTCTGACTACTTTCGGGCCAAGAGGACTGCTCTGTTGTGTTGGGAGCATCTGTTCCAGTGAGGAACCCCTTTCGTTTCACGCGAAAAGATTTCCGGTAGCCCTAGCTACGTCATTTTTAAGATCTGGAGGTATACAATGTTTATTTGCAATTTACAGTTATTTTCTCTCTGTTTATTTCGGTTTTCAGTTTATTTAGCTTTTTTTTATTACTGGATCTATACCTTTCATTTCTACGTATGCTCTTTGCCCTACGACTCTATGCGATTTGGGCAAATCAGAAACAGAAAGGAAGGATTTTTCTCATGTGTATGCTCTTTTCCGCTGCACCTTAGTGTGATCTCAGAAAATAAGAAACATTGAGGAAAATATTTAGTTTCCGGCTAAAGCTAACTTCGAGTTGCAAGGTTCGTTTTTGAAAATATTTAGTTTCTAGCTAAAGCTAACTTTGAGCCGCAAGGTTCATATTTTTTTGTATGTCCATGTTGGGTTTTGTGTTTTTTGTTTTGTAGGGAAAAAGAGCTTTCTCAAAGCAAGCACGCAACCCAAAGAATCAACCCCCCCCCCCCTCTCTCTCTCTCAAACTTTTTGTATAGCTCACTTGGTGCAAAGCTAATTTATGAGAGTAGAGGTTTTGGGTTCAAGTCTCCATTTTGTGGGGGCGGATTTTTCATTTCCGCACATTCCCGCACTTCATCGGCGACTTCATCAAATTTTCTTCAAAAAGCCATAACTTCTTCATCTAGAAGCCGTTTTCAGAACCATTTTTTTTAAATAGCCTAATTTTTCGAGATCTTTCCATTAAAACACTTAATTTCAGCATCTATAGCTTCAGTTTTTTTTAAATGGAAAGTCCATGCCAAGTTATTATTGACAGCACCAACTACTTCCAATGGTGGTCCTACATTGTAGATTTACTTAGAAGTAAAGGTCTTTACAGAATAGCCACAGGCCAAGAGACCAAACTGAAAGATGAAGACAAGGCAGCTAAATGGGAAAATAGGAAAGACAAAGCATGTGGGTTGATAGGGATGTCTATTTCTCCAGATCTTAGATTCCATATTGCAGAACTTGATACTCCTGATGAAGCAATGAAACAGGTTACTAAAGTCTTTGGAATTAAAAATGAACTTAAAGCCCATCAACTTGAAAATGAAATGCTTACATTGGACCCCAATAATTTTTCTTGCATTGAATATTTTTTGTCCAAGTTCAAGACCCTTAGACTTCTCCTGGAAGGTGTTAAGGTTAAGAAAGAAGATAGTAGTCTTATCTACTCCATTCTTACTAAGTTGGGACTAGCCTATTCTGTGTTTGTTTCCACCTTCCATTCTACAAGAGAAGCCTTCATTTCTCAAGGACAAGCCTACAAGTCCCCTTCCTTTGATTCCTTTTGTGATTCTTTAATAAGAGAACAAGAAAAACTCGTACACCTTGGTCTTCTTCATCTTGGAAACTCTTCTAAGAAAGCGTTAGCCGCCCAGCAGCAACCAAATTCAAAGAATCCGAAGAAGTCGTATCCTAAAAGCAATGGTCCTAAACCAAATAAGGGTCCTAAGCAATTTCCGCCTCAAAATGAAAAATCATTTCAACAAAATGATAAGACAAATAAAAACAAATGGAAGAAGACTGATAGAAATTGCAACTTTTGTAATCGAGATGGCCACTTAGAATCCAAATGCTTTAAGAAGATGGAAGCCTTGGAAGCAGCAATGAAGAAGCATAACATCCATTTGGAGCAATCTTCAACTTCAACTTCATCCTCAGGAATGGTACTTTCTGCAAGTGGTTGTCAAGCATCTCAGTCTGGCTATGCACTAAATGTATCTTCTTCTTCTCATTCTCATGAGTAGCTCATTGATTCTGGAGCTTCTTATCACATGGCCAAAAACAAAGCCATGTTTTCTTATTTAAATGATTGTAACACCAAAAATATATATGTTGGTGATGATAGATCTCTTAGTGTTGTAGGGACTGGAACTGTTCATCTAGACAATGGTCAGTTTAATGATGTATTATGTGTTCCAACCTTATCCTACAACCTTCTATCTGTATATCAGATAACCCATTCAGGTGAAGGTAAAATCGTTGAATTTTCACCTCATGATGTTGTAATTAAGGACATAAGAGATCCTAGACAGATTTTGAGCTACTGGCATTGCTGATGATTCTACAAGGTTGTATAAGTTTCACAACTTTGGGTCATCAAATCTTCCCTCAGTATTTGTTGCTCATAATGATGAAGTGAGCAAACTTTGGCATGAGCGATTTGGTCACTTAAACTATCTCTCTCTTCAAAACCTATGTAAAGAAAATATGGTGACATGTCTTCCAATGGTATCTTGCAGAGATGGTGTTTGTTCCGGATGTGTACTCGGAAATCATCATGTTTTGAAAAACGTGCCTCTTGGCACGCCTCAGCCCCTCCACAGCTCATGCATAGTGATTTATGTGGTCCACTTCCAGTTGCTTCATTCTCTGGCTACAAGTATTTCTTAACTTTCATTGATGATTTCTCCAGACACACTTGGGTATACTTCTTAAAACTCAAGAGTGAAGTATTTAACATGTTCTTGGCCTTTAAGGCCTTTGTTGAAAAACAATCTGGACATCAAATTCTTAAGCTAAGATATGATAATGGAGGAGAATATGTTAAAAACACATTTATCAACTTTTGCACTGAGAATGGAATTCAAATGCAACATACTGTTCCATATACTCCACAACAAAATGGTGTAGCTGAAAGGAAGAATCACACCTTAAAGGAAATGGTTAATTGTATGCTTCAATCTAAAGGACTTAGTCTTAATTATTGGGCAGAAGCAACTAATTGTGCAAATTACATAATAAATCGCACTCCTACTAAGGTTTTAAAGAATATCACTCCAAAAGAAGCATGGAGCTCAATCAAACCAGATGTAAGTCACTTTCGTGTTTTTGGAAGTGAAGCATGGGCCCATATTCCAGATGAGAAACATAAAGCTTTAGAACCTAAGAGTGAAAAATGTATTTTTGTTGGATATTCTGAAGATGTCAAAGGATGTAGACTTATTCCACTTAAGTCCAAAAATGTTATCATTAGAAGAGATGTAAAGTTTGCTGAAAATATATCGACCTGCGAGCCTAGTTCAGCGGATGTGCCAACTCTCCCTATCTCTTCTACTTTTGAAAATATTTCTTCTTCAGATGATGAAAGCGAGGATGAAAATCCTCCCCCACCTTCTCAGGATCCTCCTTCAGCTCCTCAGCTTCCAAAATGGGTCTGTGCTACTCGGGATGCAACAGGTGATCTTGCCGGTGATCGTACAGATCAGCGACGTACACGTTCTCAATTTGATAGAACCTCTTCTTTACTGGCTCAAGCTTCAGTGAATTATGATCCTGGCACCTTTGCAGAAGCTTCAGGCCATCCAGATTGGGAAGCAGCTATGAATGAAGAATATCATTCTTTATTGGCAAATGATACATGGGATCTTGTTCCTCTACCAAAGGGATGAAAACTTGTTAGATGCAAATGGGTTTACAGAACCAAGTATCGGCCAAATGGGAAAGTTGATAAACATAAAGCTCGTCTTGTTGCTAAGGGTTTTTCACAAGTTGAAGGCATTGATTATACTAAAACCTTCTCCCCTGTTGCCAAAATGAACTCTATCCGCCTTGTTCTTTCCCTTGCTGCCTCTTTTAAATGGGAAGTCCATCAGATGGATGTTAAATCTGCCTTCTTGCATGGGGACTTGCATGAAGAAATCTATATGGAACAACCTATTGGCTTTATACAAATAGACTCCAGCCTTGTATGTCGGCTTAAGAAATCCCTTTATGGTCTCAAGCAAGCTCCTCGAGCTTGGTATGCCAAAATGGATAACTTTCTTTTAGAAAATGGCTTTTCTAGGTGTCATTCTGACAATACTGTCTACACCAAGAAAGTGGGCAAGTCTCTTATCATTCTTGTTCTTTATGTTGATGATCTTATCTTGACTGGTAGTGATCCCAACCTTATAAACCATGTAAAGTCTAGCCTTAAAAGGAAGTTTGAAATGACAGACTTAGGACACTTACATTATTTTCTTGGTCTTTAAGTCTTGCAATCCAAGGAAGGTATTTCCCTTTCCCAATCCAAGTATGCCTGTGATATTCTACGCCATTTTCACATGGAAGACTGTAAGCCAGCCCCTTCTCCCTTTCAGTCTGGAGTCAAACTTTCAGTCACTTGTACTTCTCCTAAAGTTGATGCTACCTTATACCATCAACTTGTAGGAAAACGTTTGTATCTAACCCATACTCGTCCTGACCTTTCCTTTGATGTTGGCCTTGTTGCTCGGTTTATGCAAAACCCACGTGAAAGTCATTGGAAAGCAGCTAAAAGAATATTTCGTTATGTTCGAGGTATAGTTCAGTTTGGGATTCATTACAGTGCTGAAGCATCTCCTCTATTGGTTGGTTTCACTAATTCCGATTGGGCTGGTGACCCTGATGATCGAAAGTCTACTGCAGGTTATGTGTTCACTCTTGGTTCAGGACCTATTACATGGGCTTGCAAGAAACAAGGTGCCATTTCTCTTTGTTCAGTAGAAGCAGAGTATCGTGGTGTCGTAGAAGCTAGTAAGGAAGCCTTGTGGCTTCATCAGATCCTGTCAAAGTTTGGCTTTCAGCAGCAGCATCCGACTACACTTTGGTGTGATAATCAAAGTGCCATTCAACTATGGAAAGATCCAGTCCAACATCAGCGCAGCAAACACATTGAACTGCACATGCACTTCATCAGAAAGCTCATTCATGACCATGTTCTTGAAGTGCAATATTGTTCAACAGATGATCAAGTTGCAGACATCTTTACAAAGGCTCCCACAGAGGCGAAGTTCACTAAACTTCGATTTATGGTTGGAGTTCAGGAAGTTGTCACTAAGGGGGGATAGGCTCTAGTGCCTCCTTCCTTCTCCTATTGTGTCATATTTGTAAATCCTTCAATCCTATCCTAAGTTGTTCTTAAGGGGGGATGTTAGGATATTCCGACACATAGGAAATAGTTAAGTACAACTTGGTCTAGTATAGAGTTAGGTATAGAGTTAGGTAAAGTGTGTTTCTTTACTATGTACATTTTGTAACTTACAATCCGACGGTCATGAAATGTAGTGATCTGACGGTTCATTCTCTCCTCGGTATTACCGACACTTGATCTGTGGCTTAACACCCGATTGGTCCATGATCTCTATTTAAATAGCATGGAGGGTCATTTGTAGGTTAACCATTCATGAGAGAAGCTTATGTAAATTTTCATTCTTTTATTAATAAATTGCCTGAAGTGGCCGCGTTGGCTCAGGCCGTGGACTGTTTCCCTCTTTGAGGGTTTTAACCACGTCAAAAGTACTGGTGTATTGATCTGCAATCTGTTTGTGAGTGGTGTCCTTTGGTGTTCTGTCTGAGGAACTTACCCTGTAAATTCCTACAAAGATCGCCAGGCTTTTGTCATTTCAGGCTCGTTATTGGTTGCAAAATGACGTGCTTTTGACCACTTTTCTACTTTTTCGGGTCAAAGTCACTATTCATGAAAAGTACTCCGTGATCATAATGGTCGGGCAGTTCTTTTGAGTATTGTTTTATACTTTTTCGAGCTCAAGAGACACAACTCTATGAAAAAGGACCCCCCTTGAGTTTTCTTTTCCGTGTCTTTTTCAAACTCTCTAAATATGAAAAAGACTCCAAGTTTTACCTATGTCGGACTCATTAAACCCTGACGACATTGGACTCATCACCATGATGGTACTTGAGCTTCTCCTTCCTAAGGCTCGTTAAACTATTACTAGGTTGGACTCAACAACAGGTTTATCATTGATTGTTTATGGCAGCTAGTCACTCTTGAACATCGACACTTTTGCTTCTTGTCGGGTTGGGACATCCATACATTGTCATTGGCCTTCTGTGGGTTTGGGTTATCATTCTAGCCTCATTTCATTTGATTCATGCCGTCTCCTTCGAGCCTCTGATCCGTTAATTCCTGAATGCTGTCGCACCCCCCTCCGGAGTCGTGTTGCCAATATGTTCAAGAGTATAATCCTTCTGCAGTTTACACCCTCACCTTCTCCTCTAGTACTCTGTTTTGCCATCTACCACTTGTTCCTTATCTCGTGTTGTTGATGGGGGAAACATTATGGCCCTCCTACGACGGGTCGTCTCCTGTCGACATCGGCTCATTATCTAGGAGTTTGACCTAGAGATCCATTTTGGTACCTTAGAGCTTGCATGCCTCAATGGAAAGTTCTTCGCACCTAACGGCCAACTTTCATCATTCGTCGTCGATTGGGTGATTCCACGAGTGTTCGACTCCAACTCCTTTTTCACACTTCGTGGATTGTGTTGGACAGTACCTTGAGAGCCATTGGAATTATTGGTGGTCTCTCTCGCGCTTGTTAACGGTTTTCATCATTGACCGGTAATCAAGAGATGTTATATCATGCTCAACCTCAGCACATCTATTCGCATGTTAGCATTTGTACTATGATCAGATGGGTTCAAGACCCCGAACTCAGCTTACACATGTTCGGGCTGCGTGGATTGGTTTTATGATTATATGACTCATTGATGGATGGTTGCGACCATACCTTTATCATCATTATGGTCTCATTAGCTGGATGGCTGCATCCATACCATAGACCTATTTCGTATGTCTTTTGGATGGCTGCGCCCATCCCCAAATTACATTTAATTCATTATCAGAGATATTAGTTGTACTTGCGTGCAGGTTCTTCTGAATGGTGTTCTAGTTCAGTCATTTTCGTAAAGCATTTCACCCCTCCCACTCTCTCGGGCTTCATACATTAGGGGGCATCTGTTACACAGTAATTTGTCACTATCTTCACTCCAGTCTTCCTACTATGTCATGTGTCCAAGTCATACATGCTCATGTTAGACAAAGTGCTCTCTGATGTTGCCAAATGACCCACTTTTCCAAAGGTTTCTGCATCATCGTGTCTGTTTTCCAAATAAACGCCCTGATGGGCGCTCTAAAACAGACCAAAAGCACTGCCATCGTGGAAGTACACGTGATTCCCGCAATGGTCGAATTTCATGTGCCAGCACAACTGTCTCTTGTAGTTTCCCACGATGACATAACTAGTTCTGTTATGCAGTAGCGATGTCAGCATGGCAGACCAGTTATGTTCCCGCGATGATCCAGATTGGGCGAATTTGTTCCAACAATCGGCCTTCCAGATGACTCCAGACCTGGTTGTTGGCCTTGTTTATGTCACCCTCCTTTCTCTGGCGTGGTTGTTCCATCATTTGTGCTACCTTCCTTGGAGATAAGCTCATCCTCCCACCATTCATGGAGACTACTTCTCCTATTTAAGCTCTCACCATTTCTATGTGCTATTAGTTTGGAATTCTTAGCCTTTGGAGTGTTGCTATTAGTACTGTGAGTTTGCTAAATAGCTGGTGTGAGTGTGACAAGTGTGGGTTTGTTGAGAGCTTGAGGAAGGTTGTGAAGTTCCTTTGATCTTGTGTGAAACTTGTGAGTGAGAGAGACTTGTGATTTGGGAGATCCATCTCTTAGAGTGAATGCTTGAGGAACATGCTGGCTAGACCCTTCTGAGGAGGCTTGTGACGTCAAGACCTTGGTTGTAAGCTTCCTCTATTTCATAATTAATGCAATCAATGATGTTTTCCTATGTCTTGTATGTGATGTACTAGATAGCTTATGACTTCTTGACTTTATGAGTAAATAGATTATTGTTGTATCCGGTTACATGCTTTGTTGTATTTCCTTTGCTTTGTTTCAGGTTAATCACTCATTAGGAGAACGAAGCGGAAGCTGGAGAAGTGCAATGGAACTCCATCAACCACCGGTTGAGGCAGGCCTCCAACTTAAACTATTTAAGGAAAATTGTTGTTGATTTTTCCTTGTTTGTGACTAGACCCACTCTAGGGCTAGAGGGGTTGCCTCTGTCCGTAGAGGGAACAATTTCCTGCTTCACAATTCCCCTTTGTGACAGTTCGACTACCCTCATGATTCTTCACCTACTCTATGACTATTACATCCAACTGTTCACACTTCGCTTGCACTGGACATGACTCAACATTACAATGCACGTGTACTAATGTGAGAAAACATGGCTTGAGCAAGCCTTGCAAGACATCACTAACACTCTGTCTGCTACATTAGACCAACTCTTTGACATGCTTGTGATGGTGAAAGTGGTGATTTAATGCCAAGCTTGGTCGTCCATGATGGTGTGCATGCTCCTCATGGTGATAACTTGTTGAAGCGAAATCTTGTCTCCGTTGCAACCGATGCATTGGTTTGACCCCTTCATCCAACTCATCTGATAACATGTGCATGGCCTTCTTGGGTGTGGCTGATCGAAAACACACTGATGCATAGTGTCCATGCCGATCTTCAAGTGTGTGTTGGTGGTCATGCGCATCAACTTGCCGAAGTACATGTTTAGCTTCAGTTGGACTTGCTTCTTGTCTTCGCCTTAGTGAGTGTTCTGAATGGGTTGGGTTGGATGTGTGGGCACAATGGCATACATGTTGTTCAATCCCTTGCATGAGATCAATAACACTGCCCACCATGTCTACTTTGTATCAGCTGTTGGGATGGATCTTTAACTTGTATGGGCGTAGTTTCGTTCATGGGTGCACGTTGTGCCCACTGTTGTTCCTAATCCTGCTACAACTCATTCGTCTGTCTATGCAACTTCATGTTCTTCCTTGAGTTGCTGCTTCAGCACACGAAAATCCTTCTTTGTTCCATCTTCTTCCTTCACGTCTTCATGTCATGCCATCAATTCATAGCCAGAGTCTTCAAATTTTCTTTCGTCATCAATGGACCTGCTTGATATTGCAACCTTGTTCCACCTCTGTGTTCTCAACAACCCTCCTCTTGCATTCGTTTCATTTGGTATGTTGTCTTTAGCTAATGTTCATATGTTGCTCTCTATGGTGTTTTTTCTTTAATATCTTGAATTTCCTTTTCTACAAAAAATTTGATGTCTTCGTGGGTAGGAAATTCCATAGACACTTGATCAACAACATCCCCAAGTGTGCTCTAAATGGTGTCTTCATCTCTACTCTCCTGGAAACCATTGTACCTATACTGTTGAGAGGAAGATGAACACCTGTGATACCTGGAGACATGGAAGCACTCATGGCAAGTAATCTGTCAACCGAAAACTAAAATGAGCATGAGAACTGACATGTAACATACCTAGTTGAATGATCATGAAGGTTGCGCAATTTCCGCCGAGAGTTTGGGAGACCGACTTCCAAGAATACACAAGGCAGAATGTGGGCTACTGGGAGACTAAATGACTGTTGGAACTGTGCATTGCACAGTCCAGTCTGGTTGCAGACTGCTGGGATTGTACAATGTGCAATTCCAATTGGGAAGGACTACTAGCCCAAGGATAGATTTGTGCAATTTCTTGGGCCAAGTAGCCAATGTCCTCCAAAAGTGTGCAAAACAGTCATGGAGGCTAGTGTTGGGAAGGAAAGTGCAAATCTAGAGAGGAAGGTGAGCCTTCCTCTCCCTGATTGCACAATGAAGCCTTGGTGAAGGCAGAGCCTGGGCCAAAGTTGGCCCGACTAGCCGACAGGCAACTGAAATAAAGTAAGTCAGTGAATGCATTGTGACACTAAGTGATAGCAGAAGTGATTAATAGTGCATGAAAAACATGAATGAAAGATTCAACAAATAGATCAACATGCATGTGGGTGAGGCAGTTCGCTGGTTAGGAAAACATCCATGCAAAATAGTTTCATGCATGTGACAGCTGTGAGATAGCAAAGAAAACTGAAACAAACCTAGGACAAGCTAGTATACATGTAAATGACAAAAAGCATTCAAATAAATCAAGAAAAAGGTACTCCCACCAGCGAAAACACAAAAAGCGATAGGAATGCAGCAAAAGGCATGGGAAGCGGGCTTATGCCAAAACAGTTGAGCTGAATGTGCCGACTGCTCCTAGATGTGATGTGGGATGTCAAAACTACAAGTTTGACATAAGGAATGCACTCTGCAGTGTTCAATTGATGATTTTTTATAACATCGAGGTTGCGACATGTTAGCACTCTGATAATTATTTTTAAGTAAAAAGAAATAAAAACCAAAGGTAACCAAAAACCACTTTGGAGATCAGGACCTAGCCTTCTTGATGCTCATAGAGCGCTCTCTCTTTAAAATTTAACATTCTTTTAGTTAAGATGTTTTTAGGCTAGTTATGATTGTTCAAGGGATTTTTGATTTGTGTTTGAGATTGGGTGGTGGGATCTGCTTAGACAAATGGATAAAATGATGTCTTTTAGACCATTGGGCTATGGAGTCAAACAATAAGGAAGCAAAACTAGATTAACTCACTAAAGGGAATGTTCCAAGGGCAAGATAGAAGACTGTTTTTAAAATCTTTGAGATAGAGGGGTGAAAGGGTTTCACTTAGGGTGAGAGAGTAGTTAAGGGTTCTCAAACCCGAATAATGAATGAGGAATAAAAGGGTAATCAATATCAAAGGGAAATTAAGAATCCTTTAACCTAGATATTCAAGAAATCAATCTAAACCAAAGAGAAATTAAGAATTCTTTAATTTAGATATCAACAGAAAACATTTAAATGCATAATTGTTGAGACATAGTGTAATTAAACAAGTTCTGAAGTATTATTCCAATTATAACATTTAGATTTAGAAACGCATTAAATATTATGAATAACATGAGAAAAATAACCCTTTGGTTCTTCTGATCAAAAAGTATATAGAAATTTCTAATAGAATCCACCCTGCATACTTCGAATTATGAAGTATTTAACAAAAGTATTTACAAAATATCCCAAACTAACTTGGGATTCATTTTAGGGAAAAAATATCTAATTCTAAAAATGTAATGCAACCTTTCTAACTGATTTGTTTCTGGCACTATTATATCCAATTTCCTTTTATGTTTAGCTCATTGACCTTTTTTTTGTCATCTAATGCTCTCGACTTATATCCTTTTACTAATACTCTTTCACTCTGATACTCTTTGACTGGGATAGTTGCCTATTTATTTTCTGCATTTTGTCTTTACCAAACTGTGTTAATTTCTGAACTTACATTTAATTAAAGTAAGTCAGTTAGTTGCTCCCATCTTTCTTCAACTGGTAACTAAATGTTCTTCAACCTCCTGAAGACCTCGTCAGTCACTGTGTACTTATAAAATGTCGGCTTATTTACAAACAAGTGTTTTACCTCACGCTAGAGGTAAAACAAGTTTTCCAAAGCTTGGTACAGAACTTTACCAAAGGGCATCCCTTGTTTTGCTGTGTTATGGATGGTTACATTGTTAACTTGAGTTCTAGCCACTTCCCTGAGCTTTTTTTTATAGTCCTCTTGTGTCATCAACTTGTCATTAATTACCAAAGGACTTGGTAAACCTTTCTGCATCAAAGTATCAAATTTGAATTTAAATCTATCAATAGAAAGCTGCAGAGTCTGACACTTGTCTTCCAAGTTGTGCATCAAATTACTTTTAGTAAGAACTCTTCTTACTTCACAGATTTTCCATATCCTATCACTAATATCCAATTCTTCCAGTTCATATTTGTTCTTGGAATTCAAAAAGTCGATGATCCTGGTTGCCTCTTCTGGCATCCCTTCCAACTCTTTTTTAACCTTTTGAATTGCCTTTGTGGCCTCTTTAACCATCTCAATCTGCTAAAAAATTACCTGAATTGATGGCCAAATATCATTGACAGAGTCAATGATATTGGCCCATAGTTTTTCTTTTGCCTATCCCAATGGCTCACCTAGAGTCATTTCTTTCTCTAGATTCTTTATCCTCTTAGTTAATCTTGCTACCTTGTGCTATTCTTCTTTATTCATAATTTGAGCCAGTTTACAATCTATCTCCATATTGTTCACTTTCTCTTCCAGTTTCCTGATTTCATTGGCTTTGACAGACATTTCTTCCATGTGTTTAGCCAACTTATTGGCTTCTTCAACTGTAGAATCTACTGCGGTCAACCCTATTGCTGAAGTAGATGGTGTTGTTGTAGGTAATGCAGTGGCCAATGGAACTGCAGGAGCCAATTTATTAGCCAATGATGATGGTACTATTGTGGTGACATTTGGGATGACTGTGGCTACATTTTCCTAGAGACTAGCTTGCTTGGTCAACTTTTCCATTTCTTTCAAGCATTTCCTCCTGGGAAATTTGGCTCTCTAAGACTTGTTTTGTTTGAGGGTGTTGTGACTAAGGCAGTTTGAGCTCTTTCTTTAGGGCTGCAATGTCTTCATTTTTATTTTTTATCAATTGCTCAGTAGCCTTTATATCCCTTGGGTCATGGCCTAGCTCAATGATCAGGTCTTCCAAGGATTTAATCCTTATGTCTTTAGCACTTGAGGAGGCCCTATCAAGTTTAAACTGTGAAATGGTATTATTCAAGGACTCCTATAATCTGTATGCATCCATGGCCTTACCAGTCAAGGTGGAGTATATCGTATCTCCAACTTGTTATTTGGTCCACTTGATGGATGTCCTTTGCCAATACTTCAAATGTGGCCTTATTATAATCTACTGTAGACTTTGGTTGTGGCACTATTAGATGCATATATGACATTTGCATCTTGCCCTCCTCAATATCAAATGTAGACGTAAGTCTACTATGGTTAGGAGATGAATGTTTGAAATGGCGAGCATATGTCTCAGCTTCCAATTTTTCATTTCTCATCTTAATCTCCTTATATATATCCTTAATGGTTTTTTCTTTGTCAGCTAGTTTGATAAAGGAAGAAACCTCTGATGACTTTTGCCTTTCTATCAATTGTGTGTTAGAGGTGGTGGGTTCATTTGTTTCCTCTACTTCTTTCCCTTTCTGACCTACTCTATCGGGCCGAGACACTGACTATGGTTTTGAATGTGGTTCTGACTATGTTCCTTCCACCTCACTCTATTCTTCCTGTTTAGATATAGGATTCAATTTTCTACTTTTCCTTTGATTTCCTTGATCATCCATTGTTTCCATCTGGGAACTAGAAGTCTCTTATCTGCTTTTTGGGTTTTTCTCCTTATTCAAGGGTGTTTGAAATGCAGAGGGAGCATCCATCCTTTTACCTTCATCTGGGACCTGCAAGAACTCACTCAGGTCAATCTGTTTCTCAATATCATACAGAGCATTTTCAACATCAACTATTGTGCTATCTTTATCTACCAAAGTGTTTTCCAACCATTCAGTTTGGTTGGCATATCTTTCAATTTTAGGCACTAAATAATGTGCATATGGAGCTAGTTTGACCCTGCTTCTCATTTTTGTTCTTACTCCATGAGGGTCATACTACCACATAAAACTCTTGGAAAACTTTAACTCCTGCAACATATTGTCTGCATCTACTCCAGCTTATCTATTATTGCAAAAAAGGGGGACTAGTTCACTTTTGACTCTAAATTGGGCCTTCATCTTTGCAGCCACGAAGTTGACATCATCTGAGTTGATGATTTGTGTGAAATACTCCAAGGCAAAAATTCTTAAGGGAAGATACTTTGGCAATTTGTATGGAGCCAGTTGGCAGCCATAGACCCTGATCTATGTGTGATTCTGGTACAATTACCAGTCTCCTATCTTACTATTTTTGGCCAGTTGAAGTACCCTTCTATATTGAGGACTAATCCTAGGTTGCACAGTTCCTGTCAACATATTCATCACTGGGTGGACAAAGGAATTTGTGAAGTCCTTATAATCAGAAACAGTGGAATATTTCTGGACAATAGGTGTCCAATAGAGTACAGACCTCTCTTTTCCTCTACTGTCACCTTTTACAATCTTCATGGGGAATTTATTAGTTTGATAATATAGAAACAAATAGTACAATACTACATAGAAATTAAACACCCTTTCAATGGGCAATCTGATGAGTTGTTCATGCATTTTGTCTTCAATAACTGAGCATAGCCAAATTTGATGGCAGGAGGATTACTAGGGGTAAAAAGGGATAGGAATGCAAAAGTGACTTCGTCTACATGTTCATCTGTTTTGTATCCAAGGATGGAAGATATCATGGTGATAATATGCCTGGCAGTTTGTGAAAATATGGGGGCTATGTATGGAGGAGTGAAACTTGGTGTATGTTCTTTTGCAACTATGAAATCTTTGAAAACTTTCTTGTCTTTACCCTCATCACTAGAGTTATAGAGTTCTAGTAGTCCTCCAATGGACAAAGGAGCTAAATTTTGGTTGGGATAGACATGTAACATCTGATTTATGGATTCTGGAGTGATAGTGAAGAGCAGTTATTGATTGGGGGCTACTACAGCTCTCTGGCTAGGGATGTAATAGGTCTGACAATAGTGGATAATTTATGGGAGACGATGGACTTTTGGGAATGAGTAGAGGGGGATATTTGACTCCCAAAGGTAAATATCATCAGCTTGGTTTTAAAATCCGTCTTTGCTCCAAAAGTGGAGCTTCATTCTTTCAGAGGCTGAAGATGTATCATTAATTTGGAAATCCCTATCAGCCAAGGGTAGGTGATCTAGGTCAAGGTGGGGGGTTGAAATAGGCTTAACATTCAAGGAAATGTGGGTAGTAATTATGTGGAAAGCGAGGGTAAAAGTCAGAAATTGAATTGGCGAGGTTCGACCAGTGGTCTGGGTTTTATAGATTTTTAAGGGTTTGGGTGCAAATTGCCTAATTCACAGGTAGGATAGCAAAGCTAAGTTCATTCAATATTAAATTAATTGAACTTTTTATATTAACAAGGGTAAATGTGGTGTATATTTGCAGAATACCTGAAACCAGAGGTTGGTGTTGTGAATTTAGTTGAGGTTCTTAGGTTGCAGGCGACAGATAGTGGCTCTGGACAAGTGCTAAAGGAAAGATGGCATCTGGTAGTTGTTTGGCGATTTGTAGAATTCAGGCGTGCAAGAAAGCTCACACTTTGAATGCACCAATGATCGAAAAAATCATGAAAATGGTGTTTACAAGGCTTTATTGGGAAAAAACTGAGAAAAGAGAGAAAAAATTCTTATGAACAGTGACTGGTATCAAGAGGGTGGTTTTGCCCCTCATCGCACCAATTTTGGGGGAAGGGTGGTAAAACTCGGACGGGATGCGAAATGTTGTGATGGTGACACGTTGCCAAACTGGGTCTAGGAAAAACTACCCATTTCGGGCACTATCGAGCTGTTAAAGCTCAAAAGTTGAATGCGTGCGAAATGGAGCGATAACCATTAGATTAGATGGGTGTTGATCAGACGGTGGTCGTGCTGAAAAGATGCGTGAAGGGGATTGGGGGAAAGGTTAGGGAGAGGCCCACCTAATCAAACATACTTAAGCATGTTTTAATTAATATTAATTTGCAGATTAACTCAAATGATCCATCGGGTGGGTTTTTTCAAGGCGAAAGGGTTTTTCAACTTAGGATAAGTTGATTTATGGGTTTTTTTCTTAGAAAAGAGGGAAAATAACTTTTCACAAAGGGGGGAAAAGGGTTTTTACCCTAGGAAAAAGGGATTTATGTAACATAATGATTGTTTAGCAATGGGGAAGGGTTTTTAAAGGGAATTCCTAAGGGGAAATATGGGATAATGAAATAAGGGTAAAAATGGAAGGGAAAAAGGGGTATTTTAAGGGATGATGGGGAAATTAATAAGTATGAGAGGGAGAAATTTGTGATAGGATGGGAATTTAGTTAAAATCATCTTATGAGAATGCCTTTTTCATTGATAACTACTCCTGCACACTTGAAACACATAATTAAGCCTGACAATAGTGCTTATGCTCCAAATGACTTGTATTTCCGCAACCTTTCTTTACCTACCCATTTACCTAACTTAACATTTTTTCTTCATTTTGGTGGGTGCACTTAAGCTAGCAAACCCTTTTGTTTCATTTTCTTTTATAAAACAAACTATATAATTCTAACCTTATATCTTCCATAGGCTCAGATTAAACTAATGAGCTCCTTTTATTTCTCTACCTATCTAATGATCTTCCAAGATTAAGTTGTTTGGTCAGATTTTATTCTCTAACTATAAACATAAAATTCAAAGCATGAAATAGTCAAGATTAAGCAGTTTGACTACCATGGGTTGTGGCATGTATGACAAGCTTCACACAACCATTATTTAAGATAGTAAAGAGTAGTGGCATTTGAACTTGCATACTTTCATGGTCTGTTTTTATTTTGGGGTTCATATATATATTTTTCAATTTTGTTTATTTTTTACCTTTTCCTGTCCTTTGATATTTCTTTTAGGACATACCCTTTTCACATCTTTTAATTTAAATATGGAAAAAATTTGCAGAAAGCAAAGGTATGTTCAATATTACAAGAGTTACTCTTAGCCAATTCAAAATTATGAATCCTATCACTATAGGACTCTAATAGTGGCTCCACGTGGGGATGCCATTTTTGGGTGAAATGTATAAGAACTATGAAGATCAGTAGCCTTTGAATTCTGACTGTAGTCACCTTGTGAACTGAGCTTCTGTGATTCCTACTTTATTGATACTTATGACAATAAATCGTCCAAAGCTTAGGGCCTTCTCTTTGGGCTTCAACTTCAAAGGATTACCATCCAATCCAACCTACACTCTACAATGTTATGCACAATGATGCAAAGTTAAATGAACTATTGTGAATGAGTGGAAAAATAATGCTTTAGCATCCTACCATTAACAGGTCCTCCTGGTAGATTTGATCCGTCTATGTTTGTCAAGAAAAAGGTATTGTTGCCTCTGTAGCCATAAATGACATAAGGCCCCTGCCACAGAAAATCAAATTTTCCATGCTTGCCTTTCTCTTCTCTCCTTGAATCCCACTTAAATACTTTTTCTCCTATGTGAAAACCATCTGCTTTAGTCTTTTTATCAAAGACTTTCTTATCTTTTCCTAGATTACTTGTGATTTTACATATACTTCTTCTCTTGTCTGCTGTAGGTGTATGGACTGATTTATTCTTCTCTGAATATCATTTGGTTCCACCTATAATTCCTGGAAGATCTTCATGACTGGTACTCCCAAAGATGATGGGAAAACTACATCCATCCCATAAACCAACTGATAGGGTGATGTTCCAATAGACTTGTTAGCAGTCAGTCTATCTACCCATAAGGCATTGACTAAGTTCTTATTCCATGTCTTTTTATTGTATTCTAGTAAATTTTTTATAATATTGACCAGAATTTTGTTTTACGACTCTTCTATTCCATTGCCTTGAGAGTAATAGGCTGTGGAATGGCCAAGGGTGATGTGGTATTTGCTACAGAAATCTATCATTCTTTTGGATTTAAAGGTTGCTACATTATCAGTAATGAGCTTCTGGGGACATCCAAATCTTGAAAGGATATTACTCTCTAGGAAGGTGATTATGATATTGTTTGTGGCTTGCCTAGAAGGTATGGCCTCTATCCATTTGGTAAAATAGTTTGTGCCTGTGAGAATCCACTTGTTCTGAGCTGAGGAGGCTGGGTGTATTTCTCCAATGAAGTCTAACCCCCATTGTTGAAATGGCATCTCAGTGGAAATTGGTTTAAGAGACAAGGGAAAAAGTTTTGTCTTCCCCCCAAAAATCTGGCATTTATGACAGGAGGTCACATGTTTTTTAACATCTGTAAACAAAGTAGGTCAGTAGAAACTAGCCCTCAAAATCTTGTCAGTAGTACTCTTCCAGTACAAGTGCCCTCCACAATCCCCTGCATGAAACTCTTGTAAAATCTTGTCAGCTTCATCTTTTAATAAGCATGTTAAGAGAATACATGTACTGTCCTTCCAAAACAATGCATTATCAACAACACAATATCTTAATGACTTCATTTTTAGGAATCTAGCTTTAGTTCTTGTCAATCCAGTAGGAGCTTGTAAGTTTAGTAATACAAATG
Source organism: Pinus tabuliformis (assembly GCA_031772625.1). Classification (NCBI taxonomy): domain Eukaryota; kingdom Viridiplantae; phylum Streptophyta; class Pinopsida; order Pinales; family Pinaceae; genus Pinus; species Pinus tabuliformis. Next base: position 1,317,670,342 of record CM062816.1, on the reverse strand, counting down.
TAATATCTAAATACCATGGTGAATCAGTAAAAGGTTCACTGATCTATGGAGTCATCATTTCCTCCTGATCATCAAGGGCACTAATGAATTTAATATCAAGGGCTTGAAAATTCGATTCAGCCATGAGTTTGGCTAAACCTTAGCCTTTGATGAGCTTGGTGGGATTTATCACTATATCATATTCCAATATTGTGGCAAACCATTTGCCTCTTTTTCCTTCAGGCCCATTTTGATTCAAAATGTCCTTAACTACATAGTTTGGAACATAAGCAATAATGTGAGAGTACAGAATGTATACTCTAAAGTCTTTGATAGCCTTAACCAAAGCTAAAGCCTATTTTTCCATGATATTGTATTTGAGTGTGCCATCTCTCAAGGATTTACTAAAGAATGCTATTGGTTGTTCATACCCTTGATTGTTCTTTTGCAGCAAGACTACTGCAATGGTGTGTTCTAAAGAAAAGGAAAAAATAATAAATCTTTGCTAATGTCAGGATAAATCAAGATTGGGGTCTTGGTTAAAGCTTCCTTAATAGCTTCAAAGGATTGTTTGGCCTCCAAGGTCCATTTAATTGTTGAGTCCTTTCTTAGCATGTTATTTAATTCCCTAATTAATTCTGCTAGATTTGAGATAAATCTCCTAAGAAAATTAATCTTACCTAGAAATGATTGTAGCTCTTTAATGTTTCGGTGACGGGAAATGGTCAAAATGGCTTCTATTCTAGTAGGATCTATCCTAATCCCATCTTTAGATACGATCTGTCCTAAAAAATTCCCTCTTCTAGACCGAAAAGTGTCGTTTTAGGATTTAAAGAAATCCCAAATTCCCTACATTTGATAAATACTCTTCTGAGGTGGTCTAAGTGTTCATTGTCAGATTTAGAGAAGATTCTAATGTCATCCTGGCATACTACTAAGGAATCATGGCTTTCCTTGGCAAAAGCTATATCCATATCTCTCTGAAATGTGGCACTTGCATTCATTAATCCAAAGGGCATCTTCAAATACATGAAGGTACCCCAAGGAGTAGTAAACGCAGTTTTGGCTTGGTCCTCACATTGGACCAAGATATGGTTATACCCAGAGAATACATCTAACAATGAAATCCTAGATGACCCCACTACCCTTTGCAATATATGGTCCATTTTTGGTAAGGTGTAGTTGTCTTTTAAAGAGACCTTGTTTAAGTTTCTAAAATCTACACAAAGTCTAATTTCACTTGTCTTTTTCCTAGTTGTAACTAAGTTTGAAATCCAGTCTGAGTATCTAATGGGTGCTATTATTTTGGCATCAAACATTATTTTGACCTCTTTTTCTATAGATGGCATAAGAACTAGTTTTATCCTCCTAATTTTATGTTTGAAAGGTTTATGATCTTCTTTTAGAGGTATTTTGTGTTGGATTATGCTGGTGTCATAAGATTTTAAGTCTTCATAACTCTAGGCAAATACATCCTGTAACTCTTTAAACAGATTGATATATTTGACCTTTTCCTCCAGGGGTAAGGCTTTAGATATCTTAATGAGTTTTGAATTATCTTCAGTCCCTATATTACACTCTTCTATGTCAGCTCTTATATGTTCCATCTTGTGTTTCCTAGCTACATCATTAGAGTCAAACAAATCCTCTAAAGGTACTAATCCTTTAGGCAAAAAGTCATTTTTCAAATTAAGAATCTCAGGATCATCATCCACTATTTCATATATCTATACCTTTTCTAAACTATCTATTTCTATTTTAGTAAGTTTATTTGGTATATGTACATCAAAAATATTTACATCTAAGTTGCTTTCTATATTATTGTCTACTGTACAGTCAGTATCTATCTTACAATTATGAAACTCACCTTTATTATTCATGAAATCGTAGATCTGAGAGTCTTGGGAGAGAATCTACCAATACATAGGTTGTCTAGTATAACAGGCCTATGTCTGACTTCTGCAGTGTACTGGTGGTTTGGTTGAAATGGAAATTTACATGTACTAGCAAAGGTAGCTAGACTATGGGCCTGTATGTTTTGTTTTTTGGGAATGGCAGCAAAGCTTGATTCCAAGAGGTCTTTAATCAAGTCTAAAATGGTATCCCTATATCAACCATGCCTAGGGTTGTTGACAAAGTATTCACTGCTAATCTGTTTAATAATTAGCTCTGAGTCTCCCATGATGGAAACTCTTTTGGCTCCCAATTTCCTAACCAATTGTAACCCCAGAATCAAGGCTTCATATTCAGCCATGTTATTGGTACATTTGAAATTCAATCTGAAAGCATGTCCCTCAGCATGATTATTCTCCATATTATGGATCCACACTCCTACACCAGCCCCTAACCTATTTATAGACCCATCAAAGTCTAAATGCCAAAGTGACTCATGGAATATGTTCTCACTTTCAGCTGTTCTATATTTAAGGTCTTTAGCTATCATTTTATTTTTATCATTTTCTTAAGATGAAAGAGTCCATATCTGAATGCATGGAGTATATGGTAAAGTTTTGTGGCTTTTCCTCACTACTAACTATGTACTTCATCAAGGTCTCCCTATATAATTTTCTTGCTTGGCCAAAAAACAAATATGGTGGCATAAGACATATCCAACTGTAAAGATCCCTACAGTTTTTCTCCCCATAAGTGAGATAGTAGCATTCCATATTTTGGTGGATGTCTACAACTACAATGTCCATTAGAATGCTCTTTGCAGGGCACTGGACAATATTCACACATAATTCTTTGATTATACCAAGGCATTTCACCTGGTTGGAGTCAAAAGAAAAAAAATCCCTATAAGGCCTGGTAATGTCTAAGTTCAATCTTTCCATTATTTCCTTTGGCATCAGATTATGGGATGCTCCTAAGTCCAACATAGCGTTATGAAAATTTTTATCATGAATGTTTAGGCCAATGTAAAAAGGAGGAACTCCCCTTGTTGATGAATTCTATTGGCCTCAGTGCCAAATAATAATTGAGGCTGGTCATCATTCAAATTAACAGAATCCTCTCCCTCTCCTATGTTCAAAGTCTCAGTTATCTGTGACCTATAAGATTGATTCTTTACCAGTTCATTCAAAGGAACTGATATCTTTAATTTATCTATTTCATTTTTAATGTTTAAAGCGAGCTGAGGTTTGTTTGTTTGATTCAGATCTTCCTTAATATGTGTAGTTTGAGTATCTTTATTCTATTTCGTGGTGGTAGGCATTTCATTTTGTGTTTCTACTATTTTTGCTTGATTTCTTTTATTCTGATTGTTTTCAGTGATTTTCTTTGTTTGGGTTTCAATGAAGGTTATATCTACAATCCTAGGGATTGAAGTTTCAGTTGTTCCCCTAGGGAGAATTTGTAACACATTGTTAACTGAAGTTTCTTTTATTATCTTAGTCTGGGTTTGGAGGCATATTTTAATGGGAGTCTCGTTATTCTTCTTACTTCTCAAGCTATATTTTTTATGTACCTCATATATAGCTGACTCATATCCCTATTTAAAATCAAAAGATTCACCATATTCTAACTGCAACTGCTAAAGAATATACAACTCTTGTTCTTCTTGAGTAAGAGAAACAGTGTCTTCCTCTGTGGTTTCGAGTAAGTTAATCTGGGTATCATCCTCTGCTTCTTGGTTATGTGAATCCTCAACATAGTTTTCTTGGAAGGGGGGACTAATCTATTGGTCTGGTGTAGCATTTTTTGTAGTATTAGGGTTCTTCCTAAAATTTGGGTTTCTTATTGGGGGTTGTTGTTGTTGATTCTCCCATTGATTTTTCCTCTCTATGTTCTCTAACCTATCCATCGTTCTTTCTAAACTTTTAGCTAAAACATCTACTTTTCCATATAAATTTGAAGATTCTTCTTTAAATACAACTTTCCTTTCATTCCTCATTTGTGCTTTCTTAGCTAACAGATTGGCCTCTACACTGACAGCATTTCTCTGCATTTGTTCAAGTGTTTTAGGGTTTCTTTCCCTTACCTGGTATGACATGTCAGCATCAAAACCATCAGGGAACTTAATTAATGCTAGGTTAGGTGGAGGCTTAATGTTGGCTAGAATTGCATTATAGATGTTACTAAACGTAGTGCAATAGTCCTGAACTAAGTCATTAGGAGCTCTCCTAATATTGTCATATTCAGTAAGTATTTGTAATGGGTTTTTCTTTCTCTCCCATCTATTAATGAACAATTTTTTAACATTGGCTAAGTCTGCAATATGATTGGCAGGAAAGGATTTGAACCACTTCTTAACATCCTCAGTTAAAGTTTGTGCAAACAATCTCATTTGGACATCTACTTCATCTATTTCATGAAATTAAAAAAATTCAGACATCTTGTTTACATGTTACTGGGTAGTGTAATGACCAACAACATCAAACAGGAAAATATTACTCTGATAATCTGCAGGCATGGGATGGAGTTGGGAAGGTAATGTTGTGGTGGTTGAAGAACGCCTTGAAACTGATGGAAGTGAACTAGATTATAATGAAAATGATTGACTAATAAGTGGTTTAGGTGATTGGATTGTTGTAGATACAATTAATGAAGTTGTGGTAAAGGAAGGGGTACTTATAGTGAGTGAAGATTGTGCAGAAATTTGAGAGGCAGCAGTAGTAAGGGCAGCTAGCTCAACAGATTGTTGAAGGTAAGCACTATCTATATTACTAATCAACATAGAGGTCAAGGCTTCTAACTTGTCAAAAGCGTCTAAGAAAAATTTATCTAAATCTGGATGGATAACCCTTTTTGATTTGATGAGTTGAGTAAACTCAGGGTCTAAAACTATGTCATGGATATCATTCTCAGATTGGGTTCTAAATAGTGAGAGGTCAAATGAAAAATCAAAAGGGACTTCCTCTAAAGTAGACAACTCCTCAGGGAGTGAATTGGCTCTATCTAGCTGGCTACTACTTGCTTGAGTTTCTTCGTTTTTTGGTCTCCTTAGAATCCTGTCTGGGTCATCCACTATAGTCGCATGGTTTGGATCAGGGTTGGCCCTAGTATAGTGAATCTTCTTAGGAGCTATAATTTTAAGTTTTTTAAACTGTTTTTATGAAATTTTTTGAAAATTTACTTTGAATAATGACCTTAAGGGGCTTAAGATTTAATTTAAGGTTTCCTTAAATTTTTATGAGACTGAGGATCGAAGTCCCCAGTATGGTCGCTAGAAATGTTAGCACTCCGATAATTCTTTTGAATTAAAAAGAAAGAAAAACCAAAGGTAACCACAAACTGCTTTTGGAGATCAAGACTTAGCCTTCCTGATGCTTAGAGAGGGCTCTCTCTTTAAAATTTAACGTTGTTTTAGTTAAGATGTTTTTAGGCTAGTTATGACTTTTCAAGGGGTTTTTGATTTGTGGTTGAGATTTGGTGGCGAGATTTGCTTAGACAGATGGATAAAATCATGTCTTTTAGACCATTGGGCTATGGAGTCAAACAATAAGGAAGCAAAACTATATTAACTCACTAAAGGGAATGTTCCAAGGTCAGGATAGCAGAGTGTTTTTCAGATCTTTGAGATAGAGGGGTGAAAGGGTTTCACTCGGGGAAAGACAACAGTTAAGGGTTCTCAAACTCAGATAATGAATGAGGAATGAAGGGGTAATCAAGATCAAAGGGCAATTAAGAATCCTTTAACCTGAATATTCAAGAAATCAATCTAAACCAAAGAGAAATTAGGAATAATTTAATTTAGATATCAATAGAAAACATTTAAATGCATAATTGTTAAGACAGAGTGTAATTAAACAAGTTTTGAAGTTTTATTTGAGTTCTAACATTTTGATTGAGAAACACATTAAAGATTATGAATAACTTGATAAAAATAACAATAACACATGAAAATACTTGTCTGAAATTCGCTCAACACATGAATCCTTAGAAATATCTTATCTTTATTTATCAATCCAGCTTGTTGGCTCAACAAATGATACAATAACCCTCTAGGTATTTTGATGAAAAGGTATATAGAAATGTCTAATAGAATCCACCCTAGGTACTTCGAATTATGAAGTATTTATACAAAAGTATTTACAAAATATACCAAACTAACTTGGGATTTATTTTAGGGAAAAAATATCTAATTCTAAAAATGTAATGCCACCTTTCTAACTGATTGCTTTCTGGCACTATTATATTTGATTTCCTTTCATTTTTAGTTGATTGATATTTTTGTTGTCATCTGGTGCTCTTTGACTTATCTCCTTTTACTGATACTCCTTGACTCTGATACTCTTTGACTGTGATAACTACCTATTTACTTTCTGCATTATGTTTACCAAACTGTGTTAATTGCTGAACTTACATTTAATTAAAGTAAGTCAGTTAGTTGCTCCCATCTCTCTTTAGTTGGTAACTGTATGTTCTTCAACCTCCTGAAGACCTCGTCAGTCTCTGTGTACTTAGAAAATGGCAGCTTATTTACAAACAAGTATTTTAACTCATGCTGGAGGTAAAACAAGTTTTCCAAAGTTTGGTAAAGAACTTTACCAGAGGACATCCCTTCTTTTATTGTGTTATGGATGGCTGCATTGTTAACTTGAGTTTTGACCACTTCCCTGAGCTTTTTGTTATAGTCATCTTGTGTCATCAACTTGTCATTAATTACCAAAGGAACTGGTAAACCTTTCCGCATCAAAGTGTCAAATTTGAATTTAAATCTATCAATAGAAAGTTGCATAGTTTGACACTTGTCTTCCAAGTTGTGCATCAAATTCCTTTTAGTAAGAACTCTTCTTACTTCAAGGATTGTCCCTGTCCTGTCACTAATGTCCAATTATTCCAGTTCATATTGTTCTTGGAATTCAAAAATTTGATGATCCTGGTTGCCTCTTCTGGCATCCCTTCTAGCTCTGTTTTAACCTTTTGAATTGCCCCTGTGGCCTCTTTAACCATCTCAATCTACTCAAAAAATTACCTGAATTGATGGCCAAATATCATTCATAGAGTCAATGATATTGGCCCACAATTTTCCTTTTGCCTAGCCCAATGGCTCACATAGAGTCATTTCTTTCTCTAGATTCTTTATCCTCTTAATTAATCTTGCTACCTTGTGTTATTCTTCTTTATTCATAATTTGAGCCAGTTTATAGTTTGTCTCCAGACTGTTCACTTTCTCTTCAAGTTTCCTGATTTCATTGCCTTTTAGGGACATTTCTTCAATTGCTTTAGCCAATTTATTGGCTTCTTCACGTGTAGAATTTGTTGCATTCGACCCTGTTGCTGAAGTAGATGGTGCTGTTGCAGGTAATGCAGTGGCCAATGGAACTGCAGGAGCCAATTTCTTAGTCAATGCTGATGGTACTACTGTGGTGGTAGTTGGGATGAATGTGGCTACATTTTCCTGGAGGTTGGCCTGCTTGGTCAACTTGTCCATTTCTTTTTCCATTTATTTCAGCTGGGTGTTCAACTGCAACACTAAGTCAAGTGTTTAGGGCTACAATGTCTTCATTTTTCTTTTTTATCAATTTCCCAGCAACCTTTATATCCTTTGCGTCATGGTCCAGCTCAATGATCAGGTCTTCCAAGGATTTAATCCTTGCATCTTTAGCACTTGAGGAGGCCCTCTCGAGTTCAAATTGTGCAATGGCGTTATTTAATGACTCCTGTAATATGTATGCATCCATGGCCTTACATGTCAAGGTGGAGTATATTATCTCTCGAGCTTATTTGTTAAACTCTATTTGGTCCACTGGATGGATCTCCATTGCCAATACTTCAAATGTGGCCTTCTTATAATCTGCTGTAGACTTGCGTTGTGGCATTGTTGGATGCATATATGACATTTGTACCTTGTCCTCCTCAATATCAAATGCAGACATAAGTCTACACTCGTTAAGAGATGAATGTTTGAAATGGCGAGCATATGTCTCAACTTTCAATTTTTCATTTCTCATCTTAATCTCCTTAGATCTATCCTTAATGGTTTTTTCTTTGTTATCTCGTCTGACAAAGGAAGAAACCTCTGTTGACTTCTGCCTTTCTATCAATTGTGTGTTAGAGGTGGTGGGTTCATTTGTTTCTTCTACCTCTTTCCCTTTCCAATCTGCTGTGTCAAGCCGAGACTCTGACTGTGGTTCTGATTGTGGTTCTGACTCTATTCCTTCCACCTCACTCTGTTCTTCCTGTTCAGATATAGAATTCAATTTTCTCTTTTTCCTTTGATTTGATTGCTCATCCATTGTTTCCATCTAAGACTAGAAGTCTCTTCTCTGCTTTTTAGGTTTTTCTCCTTATTCAAGGGTGTTTGCAAATGGAGAGGGAGGATCCTTCCTTTGGCCTTGATCTGGGACCTATAGGAACTCACTCAGGTCAATCTGTTGCTCAATATTATACAGAGCATTTTCAACATCAACTATTGTGCTATATTTATCTACCAAAGTGTTTTCCAACCATTCAGTTTGGTTGGCATATCTTTCAATTTCAGAAACTAAATAATGTGCATATGGAGCTAGTTTGACCCTGGTTCTCATTTTTTTACTACTCCATGAGGGTTATACTACCACATAAAACTTTTGGAAAACTTTAACTCCTACAACATCCTATCTGCCTCTAGTCCAACTTGTCTAATACTGCAAATAAAGGGGCCTAGTTCACTTTTGACTCTAAATTGGGCCTTCTTCTTTGCAGCCACGAAGTGGACATCATCTCAATTGATGATTTACCTGAAATACTCCAAGGAAAAAATTCTTAAGGGAAGATACTTTGGAAATTTGTGTGGAGCCAGTTGGAAGCCATAGACCCTAATGTGTGTGTGATTCTGGTACAAGTACCAGTCTCCTATCTTACTATTTTTGGCCAGTTGAAGTAACCTTTTGATTTGAGGACTAATCCTAGGTTGCATAGTTCGTGTCAGCATATTCATCACTGGGTGGACGAAGGAATCTGTGAAGTCCTTATAATCAGAAACATTGGAATATTTCTAGACAATAGGTGTCCAATAGAGTACAGACCTCTCTTTTCCTCTACTATCAACTTTTACAATCTTCATGGGGAATTTATCAATTTGATAATACAGAAACAAATAATACAATACTGCAGAGAACTTAAACACCCTTTCAGTGGGCAATCTGATGAGTTGTTCATGCATTTTGTCTGCAATGAACTGAGCATAGTCAAACTTGATGGCAAGAGGTTTACTAGGGGTAAAAAGGGACAGGAATGCAAAAGTGACTTCATCTACATGTTCAGCTATTTTGTATCCAAGGATGGAAGATATCATGGTGATAATATGCCTGGTAGTTTGTGAAAATATGGGAGTCATGTATGGAGGAGTGAAACTTGGTGTATGTTGTTTTGAAACTATGAAATCTTTGAAAACTTGCTTGGCTTTACCCTCACCAATAGAGTTATAGAGTTCTAGTAGTCCTCCAATGGAAAAAGGAGCTAAATTTTGGTTGGGATGGACATGTAACATCTGATTGATGGATTCTGGAGTGATAGTGAAGAGCAGTTGTTGATTGGGGGCTACTACATCTCTCTTCCTAGGGCTGTAATAGGTCTGACAATAGTGGATAATGTCTGGGAGACGATGGACTTCTGGGAATGAGTAAAGGGACATATTTGAATCCCAGAGGTAAATAACATCAACATGGTTTAAAAATCTTTCTTTGCCCCAGAAGCGGATCTTCATTCTTTCAGAGGCTGAAGATGTATCTTTAATTTGGAAATCCCTATCAGCCAAGGGTAGGTGCTCTAGGTCAACGTGGGGGGTTGAAATAGGCTTAACATTTAGGGAAATGTGGGTAGTCATTGTGTTGAAAGCGGGGGTAAAAATCAGAAATTGAATTGGAGGGGTTCGACCAGTGGTCTGGGTTTTAGACATTTTTAAGGGTCTGGGTGCAAATTGCCTAATTCACGGGTAGGATAGCAAAGCTAAGTTCATTCAATGTTAAATTAATTGAAATTTTTATATTAACAAGGGTAAATGTGGTGTATATTTGCAAAATAACTGAAACCTGAGGTTGGTGTTGTGAATTTAGTTGAGGTTCTTAGGTTTGTTAAGGGAAATGTCCCCCTAGGGCTTTTGGGTTGAAACCCTAGCAGACTGAAAGTTTTCTATACAGAGAAACACACATTCACACAGACATTATGATAATATAAGCAAATTATATGATAAGGGGCGTACCTGAGGACCTACGTTTGAGAAGGTCCTTTAGGGTCCAAACCCTTCTTGGAGTTCCTTTTGCTCCTTTGACCTGAAAAACAACCAATTCAAGAGAGCACTGTAGTATATGGGCTAAATCTTATAAAGAAACCATCTTCATATTATAAAGAAAGATAGTTAGTTATGAAATTTAAACAACCATTCACATATGAATTCTAACATGAATATCATAAACATGAAGAAGATTTATATCAGGAACCAATACATGTGTTTCTTTTATTATAGAAAAATAAAGTACAGAAAAGGAATAATTTCACCTGAGTCATCCTTTCGCAAGCTCTAAGCAAAGCCTTCTTCCAGATCCGTCCAGGCTCAAGCCTTTAACAAACTCCTTCCATGACTTACTCCATGATATCACAAGTAGTGGATGGACATCAACACACAAGGAAACAAAGGTTTCCTGTACAAATGGGGGAAGTACAGGAGGCACAAGGATCTTCAGACTTGGTCAAGGAAATATCAGCATAATAACCTTTCTCTCTCTTCTGTCCTCCCTTAGGCCTTCCCATTGAAGCCTTTTTATACTTCTCCCAAAGTAGTTTTTTAGTTGGGAGTTGGTTGGGAACAATTGGGCCACGGGCACTAACAGGTGATCAGCAGGTAAAACCCGCGATCTCCGCCCAAAACTAAGGAGTTTTATATTTTTTTAAATGTTTTAATACATATACGCGGGTTGGGTATATTCCTACCCATGTATACAAGCGTTTAACTCAGGGAAATGTCGCATATAAGGGATAAAACACTATTTTTTAAATTTTGGACCAGGTCTGGAAGGAGGGGTTGCCCTAGGCCATGAGTGAAACATCACAAACCAAAAGAGTGAGATTTGGAGCTATAACAGATGCCCCCTAATATATGAGGTCAGAAGGGGTACATGATGGCCGAAATGTATTAAGCAAGTACATGGAAAGGAAATCTATCAAAAACCGAGAAGGACTTCACCAGAGTTCAACCTGCCAAGCCACAAAAGGAGATCAGAAAGAAACACTATCTGAGGCGGGCATACCCATGCTAAAAAAAAGTAAAGCATGTCCGCATATCAAGTACAAGCGAATCCACTAAATATACAAGTATAAATGACTGGAAAATACAAAATGGATCATCTGATCATGATCAAACAAGTACATGTCTGAATATTACATATAAGACTGTCAATGATGCTGAAAGATGCAACGGATCACTGATATCAAAGACTGATCCCAAAAGGTACCAACTGAACATGACGGAATAGGATGGTACTATACTGCAAACTTAGGTGCCAGCATATAGAATATCGCCATGACTGATTGTAACATATAAGGTGAAGTGGTATCAACTAGCAGCAACAGGAGCAACTGTCAAGTGAACCAATGAATGTTGATACAACCTGAGGTCTTCACCGATCGCCGTGGTACATTTCTACACCATGGGAATAAATGATCTAAATTCAACCATGTGAGAAATCGTTTGATTACCGGTCATTTATGTATACCGTTAACAAACGCGAGACTACTCACCGATAATGATAATGAGCGTTAAGGTACCCAGTACAATCTAACAAGTGTGAATAGATGAGTTGGAGTCAAACACCTGTAAGAATCTATCGATCAGGAGACAATGATGGTTTCCCACTGTCGATGGATCTGCCACTAATGACTGCAAACCCCAAGGTACTACCTAATGGACTCTAGATCTTTACCCCAGAGCAATGAGTCAGAGTCAATAGGGAAAGATCTGCTAGAAGGAAGGCATTAAGGCATCCTTCATCAATCTAGCACGAGTGTAACCCATAGGCCAATAATGTGGAAGGAATCGGACGAAAGAGATGTAGTAACCCAACCGAAGTACGTTTCCGGCGTACACAAGATGTGGCTAGCGGACGATAGAAACCCTTTGAACCAACCAATAATGGAAGCTGACACAGAGGCGAGGTATCCACCAATAGGATCAAATGGAAACCAAGGTACTGCATGAATCCCAATGTGTGATAATGTACGTTGATGTCGAACACAAGGGAAACCACTCAATCAAGGACCCATGATACTGATCGATATTGAGCACAAGGTGACCTATCAATAATGAAAATAGGGCCAGGGTGTAGCTCTAGGCCTGTCCTCAGAGCAAGATGTCGTCATCGATAAGGACAAGACCCGCCAGCAAGAAGTCAATGGAGACCTTCTCAAACCGGCACGAGTAAAGTACCAATATAGTTGATGTGATGATAGACATGATGCTGACAACCAGGGATGGCCGACTAAAAAATGAGTCAAGAGACACCGCAGAGAGGCCGACTCAGGCTAACTTCCCTTGAACAAAAGCACGACTCAATGTGACTATGTGGCAGCATGTGATGACTCTGTATAAGTTCGTCATGAAGGAGGCATGAACGAACCCTCCATATGATTGGAAGAGATAACCAATCGGGGGAGAAATGACTCAATAACAAGGTTAAGGCATACTTAATTCAAACTAAATCCCACCCAAATGGAGGAGACTTTTCTTTGAGTGCTTTGTTCAAGGGTGACACGACTGACTCTAGTTGCCAACAATAAATGGAAATACTGTCCCCTTCCCGCTCTTTTTTGGAATATTTATTTTCTTGTCTTTTTCTGTTAAGCTTGAAAAAGAATAAAAGAATGATATGGTATAGTGGAAAGAACGAGTGTCAGTGAAACAGATGATCTAGTTCCTGGGAATGGAACGTTCCTATGCTCAATGCAGGGAGGTGAAAACTAGTCAGTGACACTCAAAGGTGCATTCCTTCCACGGGTCAAGGTGTGTCAAGCTGCAGAAGTCAAAGGTATGCAAGGTTGATTTTGCAGACGTCATGGTCAAAAGTTGGCTTAAACACGAGTCCAAGTGAAGCCGGCTCTAGGCCAAAAGGTGCAAGTGGTCAACATGCAATGCAGTAGTACAACTCAACACAAAGGAGCCTCTAGGGTATAAGGCCAGAACGAAGCGAAGAAGCTAAGAGGAATGAGTCTTCAACGCATAAGTCATGGCGAGACTATAGAGGACTCCCGAGCCTACTCAAATCGGAGCAGCATGGGCAACAAATGTCAGTGAGGTGCTAACTACGATGCCCATGTAAAGGATGGATCTACCATCGTGTCATGATTTAAAGAATTGGCGAGTGAAGATGGCTTACGAACCATAACACGATGGGGTCGACCCTATGGCAGATGTATCGACAAATGGAGGCTAGTATGCATAATGCAATGGAAAAATGGTGTCCCTAACCTATATGCCAGTGAGAAAACGATACCTGCCATGATGGGTCAGCAGTCATGGAACCGTCTCGAAACTATCGAAAAAACGTCCAAAATGTCCTGAAAATCAAACCATTCTCGACATTCCAAGCTCCCAAGTTAAAAGTCACATGAGGCCAAACAAAATAAAATTTTGAAAAAAATTTGCATTTTCAAAACCTATAAAAGAGCTTTTGGACTCACCATTTTCACCATTTGAGTTTGAGAGCAAAGAATTGGAGCAAAAGGAGCAAACTTCCCATACGCCAAATTCAACCGTTCAGATTCTTCAAAAACCTCCAGGTAACTCTTATACTTATCTTGCAATTGATTGTGACTAGTTTTAAGATTTTTAATTAATGTTTTACCATTGAATTTTTTGCCAAATATTTCACCGCGGTGTATAAGTGGGTTGGTAATATGAAACCCGCGTACACACGGGCCCTGTACGCGACTGTGTGCACAGGGACCCGCGTATACGCCGCGAACATTTTTAAACAAAAAACTAACGGTTGAAAATCGTTTTTCCTTCAGGATTTCGGTCACCTGGCGTGAAAGAGAGCATGCCATGGTGGATAATGAAGTCATGAACGATCCTGATGCTTTGGATACCCTACGGGGATGTGGTTTGCTTAAATTCTTCAAACTGCCGAATATCAAAGCAAACACACGTTTACTTGAGATGCTCATTAATTATTGGGATATCAAGGAGGATGCCTTTATGATTGACCAGATGCCACTTAGGATAGAAGTGGAGGATATCTATTTCATCACGGGCCTTTCCCGAAGGGGAGAGGTAGTACATTCCTGGGGCAGGACACGTATCAGTCTCACGATGGATGACTACGTACAGATATATTGCCCAAGACATCCCAAGAAGGTTGGGAGTCAGATTTCCATCACACATGTGGCGAGTTTATCACTGAGGATAATCCTGTTCACCATAGCTCGAGTGAACAGATCAGCCTCTCTGCATCAGGCATCACGGCTAACCATGAGCGTGGCAGTTGACTATCTCACCACTGTATTTGACTGGTGTACTCCTCTTCTGGCCAACATGAAGAGCCAGCTCACTTCTATCAAGAGGGGACAGACCAAAAACTTTGGATATGGGACTATCCTGTGTTCTTTCTTTTTTGAGAAGGTCCCCGCACTCCGCCCTAGGGTAGTAGTTTCCATCAGCACCCCATGAGATCCACGCATGGCCCGGTGGGCTGACCTGATGAAACATCTAGGGGGTGGGGAGGTCCAACGAACTACATTTGACAATGACTTCTTTACCTGGTGGGATCAACAGATCATTGCCATAGATGACTACCCCTATGCTGGGTTGGATTTCCAAGGAGATCCTGATCTAGCATTACCACCGAACGCAGCATGGGGCGACATTGGTAAGTATTTTTTGATTTTATGATTTTTTGGATTTTTCAAATATAATGATGAATTTTGAAAAATATTTTTGATGGGATTCAAATGACTAATATGATGATCATGTTCTAGATATTGGGCCGGTACGACCAGATGGTTTCCCGTGGCATGGACGGCATAGGCGAGGAGCCGAAGAGGCGGCTGCTGATACAGAATGACTTCTACATAATGTCCAGCGACACTTGGCAAGACTGAGTCACTGAGTACCGATCGCTGCCGTAGGGGACCTTCCTGAAGATATGCAGCGTCATGTGGTTGGCATGCCACGTGACTAGGTTTTCACTTTTCGGCATGTGGCCAATGCGATAGTTACCTACTTAGCCGCTCATCCTGAGCCGGGGCATTAGATATGCCGGACATGATTATGGGCATTTTAGTCCCAATTTTGTATATTTTTGGACAAACATATGTACACTCGAGACACTCTATGATATATATATATATATATATATATATATATATATATATACAGTTCGACTTTTTGATGCTTGATTTTATTGTGATGAATGATTGATGTGCCAGTCTAATGCTTGATTAGCGATAGAATCATCTAACCAATTATGAGATCTTGGAATGTGCAAATAATTAATATAAGTAAATGATCTTTGCAACAACCTCACCCTTAAATACTGGAAATATAAACATGAATCCCTTACCCGATAAATGTTGTTTAATTGTGACACTATCAATTGAGAATCAAGATAAACTACCAACGAGTCAATTCCATAAGAAATTGCCTCGGATAGTAAATTAATGATGGCAGTATACTCAGCCATGTTGTTTGAAGCGGGACCGATGCATACGCCTCTTGATACCATCAATTGACCAGTTGGATAATAGAGTACCCAAGTTGCGGAAGCGAGATTCCGAGTGTGCCGACTAGCACCATCGGCGAATCCAAAATAGACCAAGTCATCCATCAACACGTGTCACGACAGACCAAAAAGTGTTGATATCAAAAAAATTTCAATGATATATGTATAAACATACATAATGTACAAAGAATCCATTGCCTAACTCCTACTTAAGAAAAGTACTTCTTTAGGTAGAGCCCGTTTCGGGGCTCCGCCAGCTTGTTTCCCTCAAAATCGATTAACTCGTACGACCCTTTTTCTAAAACTTGTTTAATAATGAAAGGACCGTACCACATAGGCTTAAACTTGCCTGCCCCCAAGGTGTCCTTATCTTGGTCATAGACCAAGACAAGGTCACCTTCAGAAAAGACTTGAGGACAAACAGCTTTATCATACTGCATTTTAACCCTTTTCTTATGAGCCTCATTCATCGTGGCAGCATCCCGACGCTACTCATCGAGATGTTCCAAGTGAAGGAGGTGCTCTTCGAGACTTGAAGTCTCTGGAAGGAGCTCAACGACTAAATTAAGAGATGGAATTTCACATTCAACCGGAAAGATAGATTCCATCCCATAAACCAACTGAAAAGGTGTAAAACCAGTGGCAGTCTTTACAGAGTTTCGGTATGCCCAAAGAGCCGGATACAACATAACATGCCAATTGGACTGATTTTTGTCGATTGTCCATTGGAGGATCGTCTTAAGATTTTTATTGACTGCCTCGACCTATCCATTGGCCTGAGGATAATAAGCAAACGAATGCTCCTGTCGAAAACCCAATTTGAGAGCCAATTCAGACATCAGTTGATTCTGGAAATGACTGCCATGATCAGTGAAAATCTCTCTCGGGATATCGAATCTTGAGATAACTTGATTAAAAAGGAACAATGCTATCGTGTCACTATCGTTTTTATAAGTGGGCATGGCCTCAGCCCACTTCATAAAGTAGTCTACAACCACGATAATGTACCTGTGATTCGATGTTGAAGGCAGATTACATGTCGTAAAATCAATACCCCACTTAGTAAAGGGGCCGACGGTGACAACGGGAAAAAGCGGAGCTGGATGTGCATGCATATTCCGAGTATAAATTTGACAGGGGTGACAGTGTTTGACCGCTTCCACACAGTCTTTAAAGAGTGAAGGCCAAAAATAACCAGCATGTAAGATGCATTAGGCTGTAGCAAGCCTTGATAGATGACCACCATAAGCTCCACTGTGGCGCTCATTTAGCACTAACTCTGCTTCCTCTAAGGTTAAACAACGTTGAAGGATTGAATCAACCCCTCGACGGTATAATGTATCACCAATGATAACATAATTTTTAGCCAATCAACGTAATTTTCGATGTTCATCCTTGGAGAAAGTAGAGGGAAACTTCGAAGTCTGGAGATAGACAATGATATCTCCATACCAAGGGTCGAGTGAAGAGATGAGGAATAAATGTTCGTCGGGAAAACTTTCCTCATAAACAGTATCCTCTCCACAAGGTAGCTCAGAAATTAGCTCAGTGAAAACCATGGATTTCTTAGACTTGGAAGACAAAAAACTCAAGATTAAATTCTTGCAAAATGACTATCCATCGGTTATATTTGCTCCCAATCACTCGCCTACTGAAGACAAATTGAAATGGATTGACCGCCGCTAAGACAAAAGTTTTGCATAGTAGGATATAATGATGGAGCCATAAGACAACATGGAAAACTGCCAAGGCAAACTTCTCAACTGGAGAATAGCAAAGTTTAGGACCTATTAAGCCTTGGCTCAAATAATAAATCACATGCTCAGTGAGAGCATCATCCTCCTGAACGAGAACCATACCAATGGTTGATTCTGCTACAGTGAGATATAAAAGGAAGTCCCTACCATAATCTGGTGGACTCAAAAGCAAGGCAGAGACTAATGCCTTTTTCAAAGCATCGAACGACCGCTGCGCAAAGTCGTCCCACACAAATGGAACTCTTTTCCATAGCAAACGCATGAACCCTTTAGTGATCTCGGCATAGTTTGCTATAAACCGTCTTAAGAAATTAGCCTTCCCTTGAAGACTTTTAAGTTGTCGAATTGAGGATGGGGGAGACAACTGAACTATCGCCTCAACCTTGAAGGGATCAACCCAAATCCCTTCATTTGACACAATGAACCCTAACAACCGACTGGACGTAACCACGAAAATGCACTTGTTGGGATTCAACCAGATTTTATAAAAACGACATCGCTTGAAAACTATTCAAAGATGACTAGGGTGATCAGTTCTCTTTCGAGAACGAGCAGCGAGATCGTCCAAGTATGCTTCGATGATATGTTTGATGTCGTGGAAAGCATATGACATGGCCCACTGAAAAGTGGCTCCAGCGTTTTTAAGACCAAAAGGCATCTTTGTATATGCAAAGGTACCCCAGGGACATAAAAAGGTTGTCTTATGTTGTTCTTTAGGACGGATAAAAATTTGATTATAACCAGAAAAACCATCCATGAAGGAAAAAATCTCATTACCCGCACACTCATCGATAATCTGATAAATGAATGGCGTGGGGTAATTATCTTTCGGACAAGCCTTGTTTAGGTCCCTAAAATCGATGCATACTCGGATTGTTCCTTGCTTTTTATCCATAGGGACTGGATTAGAGACCCAATCAGTAAGAGGAACAGGGTATATGAAACCCGCCTTTAGCAGCTTCTCAACTTCAGCTTTGATAGTTACTACTGCCTAGGATTAATCGGTCGAAGCCTTTGACGAACCGGTTTGGCGTTTTCATACGTCTTGATCTCATGTTGAACTATAGAAGGATCAATGCCAGGCATTTCTTCATAAGACCAAGCAAATACATCTCGAAATTCCTTGAAAAAGGTCGGTGTAGATTTGAATCTCTTCAGGGGAACATTCGATTCCGATGAAGAGGTTCTCAATCACGTTAGGGTCCCTAGAGATGTTTATAGGTATCATTTTTGAAATCACTGACATATTACCTTCGGCACGAATGTGTGTTGAAGCCAAAGGATTTGACACCATACAAACATCACTAGTAAAGAGCTCGGAGAATCTAGATTCTACTTCCTGCAATGGAGGAAGAAAGTATGAACGATGGTGTAAGTCTTCCCAAGGTCGATCTATACCCATCATTGCTTCGAGGATTGCTTCTTCAGAAGGTAAAACCGAATCTAAGCAGTCCAAGGCAAAGGTAGAATCAAGGCTCCAGGCAGGGGCCACATCACCATCTAACTCCTCTTCGAAAAAACGAGTAGAGTGATTGTTTGCAAAGTTGACGATAGATTGATATCTAAGCTCAACTGTAGATATAGGGAATGCCATTCCATTCACTTGTCCTTCAACTAATGTGGTCGTAGGTGAAGAAAAGGTCCAAGGGTCTGAAAAATAGCGAGTTCGGAAGAACTCTTCTCGAGGAGACTCCTTAGATGATGAAACGACATTGATTCTAGCGATAGGAGAGGGAAGATCAAAGGTACCCATCAATGAGGAATACATCCCCACTCTTAAATTCTCAGTAGATGGACGAGGGTTATGCACTAAGGGAACAGTAGAGTTAGATATTGCTTGAGGATCGACTAGACAATAATCCAATTGATCAACCTTAACGATTTTCCCTTCATGAGGAAAGCAAATGACACGAAATAGAGTCGAAACAATGGCATTCATTTTGTATACCCAGTTCCTTCCTAAGAGGAGATTGTAGTCTAGGTTAGCATCTATGACTTCTACTTCAATATTGATGACCTTCCCCCCAACACATATAGGAAAGGCCGGGATAATCCCATGCGGCTTATGAGAATGACCATCAAATGCAGTCAAGATGGTAGGTGAAGGAACAGTCGAAGGCGATCTAATAGCCTTCCAGCATGACATCGACATGACGCATGTAGAAGTTCCTTCATCGATAATGGTACGAAAAATGTTAATTTTCTGGTATGTAGACTTTATTTGGAAAGCCATATGATGAGGGAGTCACTTTTTGACATTTAACATGTCAAAAGTGAGCACTAAAGAGTTAGTTGGATCAACTGCCCCAATCGCGGAAAGTAAAGCACTTCGTTGAGCCGAACATGACTGGAGAACCTCTAAAGCGGACATGGCGCGCAGACTCTGAACTAGATCCTCAACAATGGAGTAATTATGGGTGGCCCTAGCATTAGGATTAATAGTTGCGTGTTTAGCAGAACCTTTTGGTATCAGTGGTATAGTCTCGACAGCGGGTCGCTCAATATGAAGGTCGGTATTTCCAAGAGCAGTCTTGTCCTTGGAAGTTTCGGCTTCACCGTAATCACGTGACCGAGTAGCCACATGGACGTTAGAACCCATCATGAAAACATTTGATGATTTTCCCCTTCCTGGTTTCCCCCTTTGGAGGTTCCAGGGTTTGAACTCGCGCCAGCAAGAAATTGTTGCCCTTGGGGAAAAGGGTTAGTTAACATAGCCTAAGAACTAGAAGTCCCTTGCTGCCCTAACAAGCACTGAGCGTCTTCAATCTTGGGGCAGAGGTGAGTTAAATGGTCTCCACTGAACAACTTGCATGGAAACTTGACTTTCTTTCTAGACTCATTTCTACCACCACCATCATTATTGCCGAATTTATTTGCGTCAGCCTTCCCATCCTAGTTCTTTTTCTTACCTCGTCCTTTTTTTTTCCCATTGGAATTTTGATTTCCTTTGGGGTTATCAGATTGGATAGCATTAATAGAAGAGGTTTGGGAAGACGGAGGGTTAGACGATGTGACTTGGTTGTTAGAAGCAGTTTCTAAATACAACTGCTGCAATTGGTTCAACAAGTTCACCGCATTTTTGTCTACCGACCCAACAATACCATCCGCATGGGGACCTGGCTTCGACTTGGCTATGTCAACCTTAGACCCAGGAGCATCTGGCAAGTATTTTTGTAGGATCCCACACTGAGAGTAGATCAATTCTAACTACTGTGCCCTAAAAATGGCTTGCTCCTTAGGATAGACTCCAGACATGGAGACATCCTTAGAGATCTCGGGTTGTAAAGATTTAAAAAACCATTCGAGACGGTACTCTGGAGGGATTTCGGCTTTAATGAGCCTCTTTCTCCGTCTCCATTCCTGAATATGGTCTGAAATGTTAGTTGCCTTATCCTGACGAAAAGTGGCCAAAAGTTCAGTTCTGGCATCATAACGGACAGGCAACTGGAAATGATTTAAGAAAATATTAGCTAAGTCAGCGAAAGATGTAAAGCTACCCCCTGGCAACTCTATATACCATTTGGCCACATTACCAGTCAAGGTGCGTTGAAAAAGTCTCAACCTAATCGAGTCATCGATAAGGGAGTTAGATGAGCACCACAAATGGAATGTGGTTACATGGTCGCCTGGGTCTTCACCGCTCTTCCCTTCGAATTTCGGAATGTCCGAAGGGAGTTTGGTTGGGACTAGAGGCCAGGCCGGATTGTATTTGATTGGATCGTTTGTTAACTTAGTGAGATTTGGAAAATTCACAGTTACCAGAAACAGAAGCCTAGGAGGACCTTAGGGATTCCACCCAGACTGGGCGGAACTCCCAAAGTTCTAGAAAGATTGGCTTGGATTTTGGAAGGCACCGATCTACCCGAAGTACCCAGCAGAACCAGCTGAACAAAAAGGCAAGCCTTGTGATCCAGCGAAATTCAGAGTTTGACCAACTCCGGCCGCAAAGCCTCCATAACAAGCAAAGTTTCCTCCTAAAGGATTATAAGGAGTTGATAACCCCTTATACGGATTCCAAGCCGAAGCCAAGGGAGGAATACTTTGAAACGAACTAACTGTGGAGTACGGCCTATTCCCTTGTTGGCTGAAAAATGGATTCCCAGTTCCCACGCCACTAACCCCAGGGTTAGTCCAACCTTGGAAAGGATTGTTGCTTTGTCCTATAGAAGAAAAAGGCATGGATCCTATTGTCAGGTTGGAATGTGGTATATGACCACTTCCGAAAGGAAAACCCTGGAATGAAGCCGATCCACCCATCATGGACGTGGCGGCACTAAACGGAACTGATGGAATACTCTGTGAATGGGTGCCAAATGGGAAGAATCGAGAACTAAAAGCATTGGTTTGGGACAAGTGTTGAAGGCAAGATGGTGTCTGGTAGTTGTTTGGCTATTTGTAGACTTTAGGCATGCATGAAAGCTCAGGCTTTGAATGCACAAATGATAGAAAAAATTGTGAAAATGGTGTTTACAAGACTTTATTGGGAAAAATCTGAGAAAATCAAGACAAAATGCTTATGAACATTGATTGGTATCGAGAGGGTGGTTTTGCCCCTCATCATGCCACTTTTGGGGGAAGGGTGGTAAAACAAGGAGGGGATGTGAAATGTTATGATGGGGACATGTCGCCAAACTGGGTTCGTGAAAAACCACCCATTTCAGGTGCTATCAGGATGTTAATGCTCAGAAGTTGAATTCGTATGAAATGGAGTGATAACCATTAGATTAGATGGGTGTCGATCGGACGGTGGTCGCGCTAAAAAGATGCATGGAGGGGATTGGGGGAAAGGTTAGGGAGGGACCCGCCTAATCAAACATACTTAACCATGTTTTAATTAATGTTAATTCACATATTAACTCAAATGATCCATCAGGTGGGTTTTTCCAAGGTGGAAGGGTTTTTCAACTTAGGATAAGTTGATTTATGGGTTTTTTTATTAGAAAAGGGGGAAAATAAATTTTCACAAAGGGGGTAAAAGGATTTTTACCCTAGGAAAAATGGATTTGTGGAACATAATGATGGTTTAGCAAATGGGAAGGGTTTTTAGATGGAATTTCTAAGGGGAAATATGGGATAATGAAATAAGGGTAAAAATGGAAGGGAAAAAGGGGTATTTTAAGGGATGATGGGGAAATTAATAAGCATGAGAGGGAGAAATGTGTGAAAGGAGGGGAAGTTAGTTAAACTCATCTTATGAGCATGCCTTTTTCATTGATAAATGATCCTGCACACTTGAAACACATAATTAAGCTTGACAATAGTGCTTATGCTCCAAATGACTTCTATTACTACAACCTTTCTTTACCTACCCATTTACCTAACCTAACATTTTTTCTTCATTT
Organism: Pinus tabuliformis; assembly: GCA_031772625.1. Lineage (NCBI taxonomy): Eukaryota > Viridiplantae > Streptophyta > Pinopsida > Pinales > Pinaceae > Pinus > Pinus tabuliformis. The sequence goes on along the minus strand of CM062816.1, from coordinate 1,317,647,629 downwards.
TGGTGGGCACACTTAAGCTAGAAAACCCTTTTGTTTCAATTTCTTTTATAAAACAAACTATCTAATTCTAACCTTATATCTTCCAAGGGCTCAGATAAACTAATGAGCTCCTTTTATTTTCTCTACCTATCTAATGATCTGCAAAGATTAAGTTGTTTGGTCAGATTTTATTCTCTAACTACAAACATAAAATTCAAAGCATGAATTAGTCAAGATTAAGTAGTTTGACTACCATGGGTTGTGGTATATATGACAAGCTGCACACAACCATTATCTAAGACAGTAAAGTAAAGAGTAGTGGCACTTGGACTTGCACACTTTCATGGTCTGTTTTTATTTTGGGGTTCATATATATATTTTTCAATTTTGTTTATTTTTGACATTTTCTTATTTTTCTTGTCCTTTGATATTTCTTTTAGGACATACCCTCTTTACATTTTTTAATTTAAATATGGAAAATATTTTTAGAAAGAAAAGGTATGTACAATATTACAAGAGTTACTCTCAACCAATTCAAAATTATGAATCCTATCACTATAGGACTCTAACACAACGCACATGCCACAAATCTAGGGGAAGTGACACTTGGTGGAGGTTTCAAAATTTCTTCTTGCATGTAACCTCCAACTGCTAAACATAGATCCATGAAACAAGGGATGCCTTTACATGCTGCCTTGGGAGAAGTATCCCATGCATGCAAGTTTCTTTTCCTCAATCCTGGAGGAAACTGGTCAACTGAGCTGCACATGCAAGAGACTAATCGACTCCTGGAGAAAAAAATGCATTTATAGCTAGGAGCTAGGCTACCTTCCTAGGAGATTTGCATAATTTCTGGGTAGAGGAGCTAACTTTTGCCCAGACTTGCACAAATCCTAAGCTGAATAGCCTGCTGCTGGGAAAATGTGTGCAAATCCTACTGGGAGGTTTGGCTGGCAAGGTTGAGCAATCCTGGAGCACGTCAGGTTTTCAGATAGGATTGCATAATTTCTGGAGGGAAGGCTAGTTTCCCTCCATAAATGCATAATTTTCAATGGGAAGTTGCTCAGCCTACAGCTGGACCAAGTCTCGGTGAGTAGCTTGTGAGGGGAATGGATCAACTATGATAGACATGTTGGCTATATGTGAGGAAAACACTAAAGCTTGAGTACTTGATGAAGCAAGAAAAATTTATGTGTAAGGTTGGTAGGGAGGCTCCAAAACAGGCTAAGGAAAAATTTTGGAGGGTGGTTGTATCCGCTACAACACTTGGAGACACATTGGTAGAACTCCAGCTCTCTACATAGACCTTGTTCGTGAAAAGCAAGTCTAACACCTCATGAAGTATTGTACAGTTCGTAGCACATCTTGGTTTCACACTAACTTTATTGTAAGATATATCATTTGCCAATCCCTTGGTCAATTGACACACATTCCAATCCAAGGCAACACAGTTGTTTTCAGTTGGGGTTTAGGGGTATATAGGTGCACAAGCAGTATAGTCGTTAGAGTCTTAGTTTCATCTCTAGTGTTGCTCCAGTGCCAGTAGGCCTAAACAGTACCCGAGTGTAGTCACATAGGAACACAGGCATGGCTCTGCTACCAGCGAGCCTGGTCAGTACCCCGACAGAGTTACTTGCATCACCTCCCTACGCAGGAAGCCTTTCTCTTTTTTTTCCTTATTTGTTTTTCATTTTGAATTTTTTGACCTATTTTTTTCATTTTCATTTTTACTGTGCATAGCACTTATTCATTTCAGAGGCGAAAGAGGGATCCCAACTTATTGAGAGAATAAGAGGTAGTTTATTGTATCTCTAACATTCTTGTTAAGGTTTTCCCCCTCACCTTACTCTACTTGACTAGGCTGACAAGGGTTAACCCAAAAACAATCGACTAGAGAAGGTGACACTAGTTAGCGTGCAAGTGTTGCGTTACACCAAGGTTCAATTTGAACAATACATATTTTCGTTCGACATATCATGGACTAAAAGTAACAATCTCATCATACAGAGGCAAGATGACAGATAACCAAGTAGTGATAGTTGTACAAGCCCTCTTGCACTTTACCCAGCTCGCTTCAAGAGTCATGCATGGTTTCATGCAAAATTAACCTATGAACGAAACAAGTGAACAAACAAACAATCAACAAATCAAAGCAAGAGAAGAAGAAAAAATGAAAGCAAAGTAGGTAAACAAACAAGAAAGAAAAAAAAGCACGTAAGAAAACAAGCATGCAAGAAAACAACTGAAATAAAACACTACTCCTACTCCTACACTAACGGTACATGGGCCTGATCACATGAAGTGATACTTCCAATGCAGCCACTGGCGCATTGTTAGACCTATGTTGGGGAAGGCTTGGTCTATGATCAACCTAGTTGTGTGAACCAGCATACAAGAAAGATATAACAGTGAAGACAGCAACACTTCATGTTTCAAAGGGCCCACGGTACATAAGTGAGTGCATGTGCATGACGGACAGTCCGTGGACTTATCATGGTGTTGTGTGACACCACGTGTAACCTTGAAGCAAAATAACACTCTTTACTGGGACATGCAAGAAAATGAAAGAAACAAAGAAAAATTATGTCGTGAATGATTGCTTGCAATGTAAGACTCCTCCAATGCATGAGCAATGGGATCGTGTAGTTCGAGTGGAGGAAGTGTGATCTTCGAATGAGATGGATCTTCAATGCATACAAATGAGTAATGAGGAGCCTTGGGTGATTGAACAGTTTCATGATTGGAGGTGAGACTAACCCTAAGAGAGTGAGGGTCTAACATAACCATCAACTCGGGCTGAAGTGCCTCGATAGCCTTAGGTGTCTCATCATCATCATTAGGTAGATCATCATACACCGATGGCTTCAAAAAATCAACTATGAGAGATAGATTCATGATCATGATCAAAATTGGAAGCAAATGGATCATGACCATCACGATCAGAAAAAAAACAATTAATTCTTCAATATCCTCATGATTATATGAATCAAACAGAGGGGTAGATGAAAAGCGAACGAACTCATCCTCTGCGTTTCTGGAAAAGACAAATGAAGGATCAAGTGGATCTTCAATGAATAATTTATCCTCTTCGTTGTCAAATGATGGACTAACATCCGGTGAGTCCTACGAGTGATCAACAATGGGTGCATCCATGGATGAAGACACACATGAAAAATCATGGATGCCAGGTTCACCAAAGAAGCTAGGAAAGAATGGAGGGGGCTCTGACAGAAGAGAGATCCTTTGTCGAGTGTTAATGTTCAAGCTCCCACTCATACTCTTCATGAATGATAACACATGTTGGTTGTGCAACACCAACTCCACCAGTGGGTTGTTCCTCATTCACAACAACTGAAGAGTCTAGAATGGATTAACACAAGACAACATCATCCGAAGGAACACCTGAGTGCAAAGACGAAGGTAGAAGAAAAGAATGCATATGGGCACTCGAAGGACTCACAACAAAATCTATGTGAAAATTGAGTGGAGTGATGTTGGGAGGGTGTGATGAACATATGTGTGAACATGATCCTCAGCATCACAAGCCGATGGTGGAACTGATGAATGAGAGCGAGGCGGACAGTCCGTTGAGACAGTGCCTACTCCCACATGGGATTGCGCAGTTCCATAGGATGAGTGAGGCTTGACATCAATTTTTCTCCTTGGACAGGCAGATTTCTAAAGATAGTACTTGAACCAATCCTAGAGATAAGCAAACTTCATCTGGCTCCTCAGAGCTTGAAACTGCAAGTCACAGAAGCACTGCCAAAAATCAATAATGGATTCATGCGGAACCCTCTGTTGCTTTAACAATTTCTAGTCAAGATGGTCTGGATCAGAATGATAAAACGTGTCTTCAATAAGATTACAAAAGTTCTCACTTGAGTGCACGGTGTCAGCCAGTAGGCTAAGCACCCAATGAAATGGAGATTTGCGAAGTGTGTATGTGATCAGCAATCCAACCTATTCGTCGGTAAACTCGTCTTCCTCATAAATCATGGAAAGAAAGTTATCTAACTGCTCAGGCAAGGTCACTTCGCCTTCACCATCATACGTGTGAGTGGACAAGAGATTGAAAATCTTCCCCAAGATGGAGACATATTTACGATTTGAAAAACACTTCGGGGGAAGAAGAATGCAAGACACCATGAAAGATATGCAAACGTTCAAAACTGGATGAGAGGACACTGCTTATCATCAGGCCATCCTTCTAACACCAAAAATGTTGACGTGCTGGACATGCAAACATGTGAAGGGGATATCCCAGATAAGAAGTCCCAATTAGACCTCAGACTATTTGGTGTAGGAGTCGTAGCAGTGGGTCGTAAGGCAGTGCCTTGATCGCGATGTCACATAGAGGCAAGTAATATAACTCTGTAAGTAGCAAGGGTGTGACTAATGCAAAGAGTCAAGGAATGTGTACAAGAGGTTCCAACACTTTGAAGGGAGAGAAAGGTGAAGGTGAGTTCTAGGTTGAAAGGGATCAGTCCCAACTCGACTAGGAACACACCACACAAAGGACATGTACAAATTCCAACGGAGTAGTCCACTCAGATGCAGCACTCACAACGTACAAGGTAAGATAACATGAACAACACTCACGGATGAGTCCAAGACAAGTGTGACAGTTGATATAGCAAGGTTCATGAGAAAGGTTTGTCTGATGTCTGGCAAAGCAGTGAACATGGACGATGATAGCATTAATAACATATTCAACACATTAGCAACAAGATTCATATAATTGCATACAAATCAGTTCATACACAAGTATGTAAGTTAAACAACATATATCATTAAAGCAACCAAAACAGTCCAACTACAATAACAACATATGCATGAAAATGTGATGGCTCTTATTATATAAAGAAGTGTAAGTCACAATCATAGAATACATCCATGTAAACCTACTAGCCCCAACAGTTGAACGTTACAGCCAAATCCACCTACTCCTCCAAAGAGATGTACTAGCTCCATGTAGTGGAGAAGCTAAGGCGCATTACAATATTGTCCAAACCTTCTTCAAGATAGTCTTAGTAGAAACTTGGTTGACCAAAAGCCTCTACAATGAGTTATGAGGGACTACTTATAGCAAAGGGTGGGGTGACCCTTAACATTCCCCTTTGTGACAGTTCAACTACCCTCATGACTCTTCACCTACTCTATGACTGTTACATCCAACTATTGACACTTGACTTGCACTTGACATGACTCAACATTACAATGCACATGTACTCATGTGAGACAACATGGCTTGAGCAAGCCTTACAAGACATCACTGGCACTCAGTCCATTGCATGAGACCAAGTCTTTGGCATGCTTGTGATGATGAAAGTGGTGAGTTTATGCCAAGCTTGGTTTTCCGTGATGGTGTGCATGCACCTCATGGTGACATCTTGCTGAAGCGAACTCTTTCCTCCATTGCAACCAGTGCATTGGTTCGACCCCTACATCCAACTCGTATGCTAACATGCGCATGGTCTTCGTGGGTGTGGCTAATCAAAAATAAACTGATGCATAGTGTCTGTACTGATCTTCATGTGTGTGTTGGTGGTCATGCTCATCAACTTGCCAAAGTACATGTTCAGCTTCAATTGGACTTGCTTCTTCTCTTCAACTTGGTGAGTGTGTTGAATGGGTTGGGTTGCATGCGTGTGCACAATGACATGCATGTTGTTGAATCCATTTCATGTGATCAACAACACTGCCCACCATGTCCTAATTCGTATCGGTTATTGGGATGGATCTTTAACTTGTACGGGTGTAGTTTCATCCGTGAGTGCACATTGCACCCATTGTTGTTCCTGATCCTGCTACAACTCATTCGTCTGTCTGTGCAGCTTCATGTTCTTCCTTGAGTTGCTGCTTTAGCACATGCAACTCCTTCTTTATTCCATCTTCTGCCTTCACGCAGTCTTCATGGCGCGCAGTCACTTCACAGCAAGAATGTGCAAATATGGAGAGAAAGGTGAGCCTTCCTTTCCCAGATTGTGCAATGCAACCTTGGTGAAGGTAGACCCGGGCCAAGGTTGGCCCGACTTGCCAACGGGAAACTGAAAGCATGTAAGTCAGTGAATGCATGGTGACACTAAGTGATAGCATAAGTGATTAATAGTGCATGAAAAACATGAATGAAAGATTCAGAAAATAGATCAACATGCACATGGGTGAGGCAGTTCGTTGGTTGGGTGAACATCCATGCAAAATAGTTTCATGCATGTGACAATAGTGAGATAGCAATGAAAACTGAAATAGAGCTAGGACAATCTAGTATACATGTAAATGACAACGAGCGTTCAAAGAAATCAAGAAAAAAGTACTCCCATAAGAGAAAACACAAAAAACAACAGAATTGCAGCAGTAGGCATGGGAAGCGGGCTTACCCGAAAATAGTTGAGTTGAATGTGCCAACTACTCTTAGATGTGATGTGGGATGTTAGAGATGTAAGGTTGATCTGAGGAATGAGCTCTGTAGTGTCCGGTTGATGACTTTTGATAACATCGAGGTTGCGATGTGCATGCCACGAATCTAAGGGAAGCCACACTTGGTGGGAGGGTTCAGAATTTCTCCTTGCATGTAACCTCCAACTGCTAAACATAGATCCCTGAAACAAGAGATGCCTTTGCATGTTGCCTTGGGAGAAGTAGCCCATGCATGCAAGTTTGTTTTGTTCAATCCAGGAGGGAACCAATCAACTCAGCTGCACATACAAGAGACTGCGCGACTACTGGATAAAAATGTGCATTTCTAGCTGGGAGCTAAGCTAGCTACCCAGGAGATTCGCACAATTTCTAGGCAGAGCAACTGACTGCTGCTTAGATTTTCCTAAATCTTGGGTTGAAAAACCTACTGCTAGGAAAATTTGTGCAAATCTTGCCTAGAGGGTTGGCTGGCAGGATTGAGAAATCTTGGAGCCTAGTATGCTGTCAGACCGGATTGCACAATTCCTGGAGAGAAGGGTGGTTTCCCTCCAAAAATGCACAATTTTCAAGGGGAGTCTGCTTAGCCTACATCTTGACCAAGTCTCGATGAGAAGCTTGTGAGGGGAATGGATCAACTATGATTGATAGGCTGCCTTTGTGTGAGGAAAACACTGAAGCTTGAGTACGTGATGAAGCAAGACAAAGTGTTGTGTAAGGTTGGTAGGGTGGCTCCAAAACAGGCTAAGGAAAAATTTTAGAGGGTGGTTATGGCCGCTACAACATTTATAAGGATGAATTAAAAGGTTATAATCTTTTGAACCTAGAAATAAGGAAGGTTGCGTAAAGTCGAGATGTGGTATTTAGAGAGGTAAAAGATGTTATTAAACATGAATTCCTACCAGAGGAATGTGAGAAGATAGATATTGTGCTAAAGGAGGAAGAATCATACTCTACAATAGAACAAGAATCAAAATAGGAAGCATCACAAACTCCAATTTTGAGAATATTAGTTCGAGAGAGAAGCCAGAAAGGTAAATTCCATCTTCTTTCTGTTCAAAATTTTCTTTATGTATTAATCATGATGATCCCGAAACTATCAAGAATGTGGTAGATTAAGAGTATGGAAAATTATGGAAATAGGTCATGGTTGATGAAATGAAATCCTTGGACAAAAATGAGGCTTGGGATTTGGTGCAGTTTCCAGCTGGAAGGAAACCCATTGGAAGAAAATGGGTGTTTAAGAAGAAGATAAATGTAGAAGGCAAGGTGGAGTAATACAAATCTCAGTTGGTAGCAAAAGGTTATTCTCGGGTGTTGGGAATTGATTTTGGTGATACTTTTTCTCCTATTTCCAGGTTAGCTTCCATTAGATTATCTTTTTTTGTTATTTCTACTTTTTATTTTGAAGTAGAATAGATGGATGTGAAGACTACATTCCTTCCTGGAGATCTAGAAGAAAATATCTACATGAAGAAACCTGGGGGCTTTACGATGAAGGGTAAGAAAGAACTGGTATGCAAGTTAAAAATTTCTTTGTATGGGTTAAAATAGTCACCAAGGATGTGGTATAAGAAATTTGATACGTATATATGGGGAATTGGCTACACCAGAAGCAATGCAGATCACTGTGTATATTTTAAATTATTTTATGACCATGTTATTTATTTGGTCTTGTATGTGGATGATATGTCGCTGATTGGAAATGACAAAGAAATTATCTAGGATTTGAAGACCCAATTTTCCTCTAAATTCAACATGAAATATATTGAAGCTGCAAACTATATTTTGGGCATGGAAATTAAAAGAGATTTAGAAAAGAGGAAGCTCTAGTTAAAGCAGAGGATGTATGTCGAGACAATATTGTAGAGATTTAATATGTAGGATAGTAAACTGGTGAAGGTTCCTATTCCTGTAGGTGTAATGTTATATGTTGAGCAATGCCTTGAGACACAAGAAGAGGAAACATGTATTGTGTTCCATATGTGAGTGTAGTTGGTAACCTGATGTATGCAATGGTTTGCACCAGACCAGACATTTCACATGCAGTGGGAGTATTGAGGAGGTTTATGTCGAAACTAGGGAAGGAGAATTGGACAACAGTGAAGCAGGTTTTCAGGTATTTGTGTGGCACTTGTGATTATGGTCTATGCTACAAAGGAAGACCAGGATTATATATATTTTTGGACATTTGTGGCCTTGTTGGTGCAAACTGGGCTAGTGATTTGGATCAAAGAAGATCTACAAGTGGGTATTTGTTTAACCTATTTGGAGGAGCAGTTAGTTGGATGAATAAGAGGTAGTCTATAGTGGTTCTTTTGACTACAGAGGCTGAATACATTGCAGCTATTCATGCAAGTAAGGAAGCCATTTGGTTGTAAATATCGTGTTCAAGTATGGGGTTGGTGCAACAAGCTATAAGGATAGGCTGTGATAGCCAAAATCTAATTTTCTTGGATACAATCCCTGCTTTCATTCGAAGACAAAGCACATTGATTTTCAGTATCACTTTTTGAGGGATATGGTTATGGAAAAAAAGATGTTGCTGGTAAAGGTCAACACTTTGAAGAATGTTGTAGATGTATTGACGAAGCCTATGAGAACTGAGAATTTTTCTTGGTGTAGAGAAACAATGGCCATTGCAAGGCTAGACTAGTGACTAATATCTCTTGTGACACCCTGTTGGGAAAGAAAGCAACAGGTTGGAGGATGTTCAATATGTGCTTTATTATTTCCATGACTAGAATCAAGTGGTGTAAGTTACGTTGGCCACATTGGGGGGGTAGGGGTCACAATAGGGTTAGCAACCTCCCCTGCTATGGGGTTTGCAAGGGGGATATTGCCCCCTTGCATGGGGTCTAGCGCAGGACCCTGGGAATTATTTTTTTTGCAGATCTGAAGATGGTGGGAGAACCTACCTATAAAACCATCCTCCCACACTTACCCAAGCTTACCGGTCCACCGGGGTAAATATGTGATGAAGAGTTACTATGATATGATTCAACCCCCTAGGTCAGCTTAAGGAAGTGGAACTGACACAGAAAAACCTTACAGACCTCCCTCAGGTGCTACAGGAGCCCTAGGTGCTAATCCACTACTCCAGGTGCCCAAAACCAGATTTACCCTAACCTTTCAATGAATTAAACCCCTAATTGCTCCCATGACATGGGAATGCATGCGAATGGGACCCTCTAGTCGCTCCCACAATACCTGCAAGGGAAATACTGTAGTATTTTTCATCCAGTTATGTGCTAGAGACTGTGATATTTAAGCCACTTTTTCATGGCTAGTCATCAAACCTGTAACACCTTCCTCCCACATCTACCCCAATAATCGGCCAACCAGGGTAAACATGTGAGGATAATTTACTATCATATGCTTTGACCTCTTAACTCACCTTAACGAATCGGAACCGATGAAAACACACCATAGAGATCTTCTACAACAACAATAGGACTCCAAGGAACCATCCCAACCTCTTAGGTAACCATCCCCTGTGTCTTACTAAGTTTTAAAACCAATTAACCCCCAAACACTCCCATGATATGGGCATGCATTGGTCCAGAGGGCTTTGGATTCTCGCATAGTATGGTGTGCCACTATCCATGGGCTATTCTACTTACTTTTGTGCCAGCATCCCTGGGATTTGAGCCACTTTTTCAGGCCCAAAGCCCAAGTCACTGCCTAAAACTCAATAAAACTTCCAAAATCCATGATTCACAGAATAAAAATACTTACAAATAAAAACTAACTCCAGGACTAGGCCTGACCATCCCCAACCGAGACAGACATTTTTTCAAACACTTTGTGTCAATGCAATCTACAGGAAATCAATACAAGATAGAGCATAAATGACCGATAACTCATATGAGACTTGACAAGAAGGATCACCACCCTCTTCCCTTAAATTTTTGACATAAATTAGGTCTTGCGTCCATTATCCTTTCAGTTACAAGTAAATAGATGAAATAACCATGACAATAAACAATCATATAACCATGCTCATTTTTATCGCACAAAGTGTGTAGGCACCGCGATAACGCTTAGAGTAAGGGTTGTCACTCTAATCCTTACTCACTCAATTTAGACTCTCTCATTTTTCTGGAATATCTTGCATAATACAGTTTTGGGGCATTTATATTGATCATTCCTAATTTTCACTATTCGTCACATATTGGAAAATTGTTCTAGATAACTTGTTTTCTTACTTTATCTATGGTTAATTCAAATATTAAAGGCACTAGTATGTATTCATTTATATCTTGTAATTGTGTCTTATTGTATTCTACCTATCTTAATTGACCGAGACTTGCTTTAAATTCATCATGTTGTTCATCATTAAAATCTCCTAGAGCCCCTGTTCCACATGCTACCCTCAGCCATTCACCTTAGGGACTACCCCCCTTGACTTGCCTAGGAGAGATTCTAAACGGAGTGAGTAAGGATTAGAGTGACAGCCCTTACTCTAAGCGTTGTCGCAATGCCCAAACACTTTGTGTGACAACACTCATAACCATCATTAAACTATGAAAATAACAATGATATAACAGACATTAAAGCCACATATTAACAAGTGCAAAAGCATGAGAACTTAGCTTTTATTAAACATAGGAAAATCTGACTAGGTTTGGGACTTGCACATACCACCTAACTTTAGACATGGCTGAACCAAGTCTTTCTTTCAGCCATTCACCCACGTTCCATTTTCTAAGCATAAATGTGGGATCTCATGGATAAACCAATCCAAAAACAACTAAGGGAATCCAGAGGTTAAACCACTTCCATCCTCACCAAACGGTGATCTCACCAAAACCGACACTGAGATCACAAAATGGAACCAAGATAAGAATGCCTCTAGACTCCTTGAGGATTTTTTCATCTCTTTTTCTCTCAGTATTTACTATAATCCACACCAGATCACTGGGCCCTAACCCGAGACTCAAGTCTCTTAGGATTTACCGCAATCCACACTAGATCACTAGACCCTAAACTGAGACTCCACCCTTAAGATTTACCGTGTATCATGCCAAGACTAGTCAAGGGATTCTTAGGCCTTTGGGATTTTCATTAGACCACCTCCACCCCAGATTTGGAAATCATCTGAAAATTCCAAATTTCAAAACTGAGAAAATAATCACATCACACAATGGCTATCCATAAAAATGCAAGGCTAGGCTGAAAACCATTGTCATAACCTAGCAAATCCATGCCACCGACAGCAAGGGAACCATACACCAACATGCAAGTCCATGCTTGACAAAAGCATCTAGGATATCACATATGCAATATGTTACCTACAAGTACTCATGTTGAAGTTGCTTGATCCTGCTCTTCCTTGCTTGATCTTTGCTTTCCTTTCCTTGTCCTTCTTTTGCTTGTTTTTCTGTTCCTTGCTCCAAAGTCAAAATTGAGAAAAACTTTAGCAAAATATCCCTAACTTCTCCTCAAAAGCCTTTTTATCAATTAGGCCTCTATTTTCTTCAATTTCCATTATTTTCCTTCATTTTCCTCCTCACATGCAACTTTTGACCTTTCACCTTCCTTTTCTCCTATTTTCCCTTATTTTCTTAAATAAATGTGCCAAAATACCTTTATTCCTTTCCAAAGCCTTTTACATTTCCTTTGCCAATTTCCTTTAGCCATAATAATTGAAAGAAGACCCACACTAGGATTTCTTGCCCAATATTCATCATGGAATACGTGTCCCATAACTGTGGTCTTATTTTTCCTTTATTAACTTTCATTACATGAACTTTTAACCAGGGGTTTTACAAACCCCTCCCCCTTAGGGAACACCATCCTCAGTGTTAAACCACACCAACACCTCAACAAAACTACTGAAAAGAAAAAATACTACCCATGGAGCTTTATAACATAACTTGTTGAAGTATTTACAATGAAAGACCTACTCAAAATCAAAACATCATGACAACATGACAACATACAGCATACTAGAGCTTTATAACATAGCTCATTAAGGTATTTACAATAAGCACATATACACATGTGCACATTTTCTAAAATAAAAAATAAAAGGATATGATGCATGTATCAATCAACAATGGAATCCAAAGGCTCACACCTCCACCCTCAAAGTAATACCAATATTCACCTCCTTCCCAGGAAGTTCAAAATCCACTGTCACAGTCAAAGCTGCATCCAATGTCCAACCCTACAATCTTGTGCTACATGTTCCCTCAGTGAACAGTTACCAGCTCATTTTTCCATGGCACACTCCTAATGTGCATTTGATTCCATTTGGAAATTCTAATGACCAAAACAAATTCATCCCCTACCTTCCCTTCTTTGCTATGCAGTCCCTTAGGAAATCCAGTCACCCATTCCGTGTAGTCACTCACCTTCCAAGTTCCTTGACATCACCTATCCCGAGTGATCCATCCCTTAGAAGGCTTCTTTGCATTGGAATGTCAAACAACCAAGGCATATACCTACCCAAAAACTAGCGTACCAGTCATAGCATGCTCATGGCAATTAATGGACACTATTGGGTTCTTTACCAACATATTTTTGCATGTTCCAAGTCCTTTTGTTTTTTTTGCTAATGATTTCCATCAATTTCGACCACCCAACCAGAAATATCATGATTTCCTATACCAAGCACATAATTTCCATCTAATTCCAAATAAATTGAATAAGTTCAAATCATACCTCATTCATGGTCCGTCAACAAGGTACACTTGAAATTTTGCTTCTTGTCACAAGAAGTCAAACTAGCATCTTTGATCAAATCATCATGTTTAAACATATCACATCAGGTTAGCTAAAAACACAACCATCATAGATCAAAATCATAAATCACATGTACCCATAATAAACAAGAATCGTAGATCACATGCATAATAAAACAGAAATAAAATATTGATACTTACCCTTTAATCGATCCTTATCTTCTGCCTTTGTCCTTATTCCATACGCACACGGGATCGATTTCCACATCTGGAAAACACCCAGTGTCTTCTCCTCAACCATGTAGACATACACATAGTGTGCATCACACACATACAACCAAGGATGATATACAACATCATGCAATAAATGCACCTGCACTTGACATACCACACATATAGTGTACACCTACACCTAGTGTAGAACACAACAAAATACATACTCCTACATCTGGTGTACACCAAATCACCATACATATATGTACACATAGTACAAAACAATGAATACAGATGTCACAATACCACAACTACACAATGCACATACATAGTACCACATGCAGGCAACACAACATGTATGACATGCATGTAATACCACATGTACACCAGTACCATATGTACAACATGTAACCGGTACTGCTTATACAAATAATGACATTCACGATGTGTGCACATCACCACATGTACACAACACGACCTGCACAATGTGTACACAACACCACATGTACACCGCACCACTTGTACAATGTGTACACAATACCACATGGACGACACCACATGTATACAGTGCCACATGAATAACATGTACATAGAACCACCCACAGACAACGCCACTTGTACAACATGTACATAGCACCACATGCACACTACACCACTTGTAAAATCATGCACACAACACCATATGTATATTGTAACCACCCTCCTCCCACATCTACCCAAGCAACTGGCCAACCGAGGTAAACATGCGACGAGAGGCCACTATGATATGATTCAACATCCCAAGTCACATTAAGGAAGTGGAACAGATGGAAACACACCATACAAACATTCAACATCAGCATTAGGACCCTTAGGAACAAATCCAACCTTTTTGCAACCCAGCCCCTGGGTCCCACTGAGCTTTTGGACCACTTGACTTCTAGAATCTTTCATGTTATGGGCATGTCAGCGTCCAGGAACCTCTGGATGCTCTCATAAGCCTACAAGCCAGTATTGACGAACTTTTTTACACAATGTAGTGCTAGCATACCCCTAACTTGAGCAAATTTTTCGAGCCTAGAGCCCAGGTCACTTCCCATAATAGAATAACATATTCAAAACAATAAGATAACAGGGAAATGATAGAGCAGAAGTAATTACTTGAATAAAACCTTGACTGGGCCCCTACTAGCCATGATAGGAATTTCGTCAAACATATCACGAATATGTAATCTACAGGTGTAAATAATAGAGATGAGCATAAGGGTCTCATACTTAGCTGAGAATCGCTAAGAAACATTGATGCCTCAACACATTGACTCCCATTTCATCCATTAGGTCATAGATACATTGTTCATTCATTTATCAGTAGAAACATGATGAGAGCTATATATAGTTACTGTCATAAAACATATATATTACTAACATAATATCAACATAAATACCAATGAAATCATGGCCATATAAGCCACATATAAGCCAATATAATATTCATAGAAATACAAGGAGAAATAACCTTATATTGATGATGAAAAATCCAAACCTGGGATGGCACTTCCATGTTCCACCTGACCGTAGAATGATTGATCCAAATCTCTTTTCAGTCATTCACTCCCATGCCATATTCCAAGCATGAATGTGGGATCTCATAAAACAAATCAATCCAAAACCATCCAGGGCTTCCAAAGGACATCCACCACAATCCATCAAATAGTGATTCCACCTCACGATCAAACATCACCAAACCATCATCATATCGGTCTCCATCCCAACCATCTGGGGCTCCATATCATTTGTTCCAACCAAGGCTTTAGGATTAGTAACTCAACCCACAGCTCCCATTGGGCTCCAAAACATTTGTCCAACCAAAGCTCCAAGACTAGTAACTCAACCCACCAAGGGCTTTAGAGCATTTTTCCAACCAAGGCTATGGGACTAGTAACTCAACCCATGTTGTTACAGTGCTCCAAACCATTTATCCAACCAAGGCTCCAGGAATTAGTAACTCAACCCAAGCTAAGGAAACATTAGAACTAAACACAACAAAATAATGAAATAAACCAACAATATCAATGTCTATACAAGAAATGGCAAGGCTAGGTAATCCACTCTCAATCTAGTAAATCCTCCATGCTAGTGATAGATCATGACCAATAATCCACATGCATATTCCATGCATGCCAAAATTAGTGAGGAAAACACACATGAAACTCAATTCCTGCAAAAAAGTCCCACTGTAGCTATTGATCCCAATGTCCTCTTGTGCTTTCTTTCTCTTCCTTTTCCTTCTTGCTCCAAAAATATAAGTATGCCACACTCTCTAAGAATGATCCAAGAAAATTCTAAGTATCCAAGAGTATGAGAGAGAATAATGAGAGAGCTCCAAAACTGAACTGACAAAAAAGGTTATCAACTGATCCTCAGAAGCCCTTTTATGAATGAGGCCTATATTTTCTTGATTTTCCATTATTTTCCTTCATTTTCCTCCTCACATGAAACCTGTGACCTTTCACCTCCCTTTCCTCCTAATTTTCATTATTTTCATAAATAAATGTGCCAAAATTTCCATTTTCCTTTCAAAATTCTTAGCCATTTCCTTTGCCAATTTCCTTAGCCATTAAACAATCATAAGTGATCCCATCAACCATGGTTATCATTTTTCATTTATTAACTTTTATTACATGGAATGTTCACCAGGGTTTTTACAAAACCCTCCCCCTTGGGGGAACACTTCCCTCGATGTTCAACAACACCTATAACCACAAAACTATTGTAAGAAAAATATATTGTCGATGGAGCTTTATAACTTTGCTCGATTCAATATTTACAATGATCAACCTACTAAGAAGCAAACCGACATCAAAACAGAACAAACATAACATCATAATGACATGACACCCGTACTGCTTATTGGAGCTTTATAACACATCTCATGGAGGTATTTACATCCATATACATATGTACATATACCAAAATCACCAAACATATACCAAAACAACATACCAAAACACCATGCCAAAACTACTTTGCCTCAACTGGGAAACAAGGAAGGATACATAGGTCGCATCTAATCCCCTATCTCCCCTGTAGCTTCATCAGGCCCAAAGTGCTTCCATTGCACCTTAACTTACTTGATTTCTCAGTTCTAGAGCATGAGCACCTTTTTTTGCAATATACAGTGAGGTTTCGGCTGCAATTCTCCATGTTGATCCACCTAGAATACAGACAAGTCAATCACATGATCAACATCTCTAGCATACTTCTTAAGTAATGACACATGGAAAACATCATGGACTTTCACTGTCGGAGGCAATGCAAGTTGATAGGCTACTGGCCCAATCCTCTCAGTAATGTTGAAGAGTCCACAAAACCATGGTGTCATCTTGGCACATTAACCAATCTGTAAGGATCTCTTCTTTAGTTTGATGTGTAAGTACACTTGCTCCCCAACCTAGAACTCGTTCAACAACTTGCTCTGATCTTCATAACTCTTCTGCCTATCCTGTGTTTCCTTTAGATTTTTCTTGATCACTAACATTTCTTGATCCATGTCTGCCAACATGTTTGGTCCAATCAACACCATGTTAACTCGATCACTCCAAATGATAGGAGTATTACAACTTTACCCATACAATGCCTCAAATGGACTCATCTTCAAATATTCCTGATACCCATTGTTGTAAGAAAACTCTACCACTGGAAGATACTCTTCCTACTTTTGATGTTGATGCATCACATACATCCTCAAAATGTCTTCCAATATCTGGTTGACCCTCTTTGTCTATCCACATGTCTACAAATGATAAGTTGTACTGAAGGCCACCTTTGTGCCCAAACCTACAAACAATTCCTTCCAAAACTTGGAAGTGAACTTCACATCCTTGTCTAACATAATTGTCTTTGGAACACCATGCAATCTAACTACATCTATGATGAATACCTATGGTACATCGATAGCTAAAAATGTACACTTCACTACAATGAAATGTGCAACCTTTGTCAAACTGCCCACAATAACCATGATGGAATCATGTTATCTCACTGCCCTCGGAAAACCTATGGTGAAGTCCATGGAAATGAATTCCCATTTCCACTCTGGAATTGCAATCGACTATAGTAGTCCACCTGGATGTTTACATTCTGCCTTCACACACTAACAATCAAAAAACATAGCCACAAACTCTGCTACATCCCACTTCACGTTCAGCCAATAATAAAATATCTGCATTGATGTTAGTTTCTTTTGTTAGCTTAGGTGACCCAAATATGGTTTCGCAAGAAACTCCCTCAATATCATCTCCTTGAGCTCAGTACTTTTTGGCATATATATCATGTCTCTAAACCTAACCAATCCAAATATTGCAAGGAAATAGTCTACAACATGTGCATCAACACCTGTACCTGTTCCTCTTCCACTACCTGTACCTGTACTTGTACATGTGCCTGTACCTATACATGTACTACCACCTGTACCTATACCTTTACTATCACCTGTACCAATACTTGTACTCTGCTACAACCTGTGCATAATCTCCATATATCTGACATCCTGCTAACCTACCTGCAATATTCTATCTTGTAAGTCTGTCCCATTGGAGCTCATAGCCACTAAGTGATTTACCTGTGTCTGCCTACTAAGAGCATTTTCCACTCTGTTCTCTTTACCTTTGGTATATTTGATCTCAAAATCAAACTCACTAATCGTAGCCAACCACCAAGTCTACCTACCATTTAGGTTTGGTTGGTCAAATAGATACAGTAACCCATTGTGATCACTCATCAACACAAGTCTCCTACCCAGAAGGTAGTGTCTCCACATCTTCATTGCAGGTATGATCGCTGCCAACTCAAGATCATGTGTGAGGTAGTTTTTCTCATGCTCATTCAATTTCTGTGACTCATAGCATACCACCTATTCATCCTACATAAGGACTCCACCAAGCCCCTTCTTGCAAGCTTCTTTTCATACCAAAAACTATTTGTCTGGAATTGCAATCTTTAACACTCGTGCATGTGTCAACAACTGATTAAGCTACTCAAAATTAGGCTCACACTCCTCTTTCCATTCAAACTTCTTACCTTTCCTCTACAATGATGTAATAGGATAAGCAATATGTGAGAAGTTATTGATGAACCTCATATAATAGACTGCCAAACCCATTATCTCACCTCATCTACATTCTTAGGAGCTACCCACTCCATGATGGCCCTTATCTTTTTTGGATCTACTGTAATTCCCTCCTTGGAGAAAACATGACCCAGGTAATATACATCTGTCTAAAATAAACTACGCTTGCTGAGCTTAGAATACATCTAATGCTCTATCAATAAACTCAACACTACTATTAAATGTTGGAAATGTTGTTCCTCATTTTTAGAATATACCAATATGTCATCAATGAATGCAATAAAACACTTATCCAAATACAGATGCAAAACACTATTCATCAAGCACATAAATGTAGCTAGACCATTAGTTAAGCCAAATGGAACTAGAGAAAACTCATAATGCCCATACCTGGTCGGGAAATTTGTCTTGTAAATTTCCTCCTCTTTGATGCATACCTGATGATATCCAGACCTCAAATCAATCTTCCATAACACCATTGCTCCCTTCAACTAATCGAACAAGTCATCAATCCTCGATAACAAATACTTGTTCTTGATGGCCACTTTGTTCAACTTCTTGTAGTCAATACATAATATGAGAGTACCATCTTTCTTCTTCGCAAAGAAGACCGGTGCACCCCATGGTGATACACTTGGTGTAATGTATCCTTTGTCCAACATTTCCTTCAATTTTAGCTTCAACTCTACCAACTCAGGTGTGCTCATCCTATAAGGTGCCTCTGATGCTAGAGCTTCCCCTAGAAAATACTCAATAGAAACATCTACTTCCCTATGAGGTGGAAAATCTGAAATGTCCTCAGGAAATACATCCTTGAACTACTGTAAAATTGGGTACCTGTTCAAAAATTATACATCCTCAACTTCCTTACCCTTGTCACTAGAAATGTGCACTACGAATAACATACACCCTTTTTTATGACTATGCTTTTCCTGCATAGCTCTCACCATCCTAACTGATGTGGCTTTCTTCTTTCCCTGTAAGACTCTTGGTTCCCCATTGTCATGCAAGCACTCAGTGGCCTTGTCATAACAATGCACCTTGGTTTTATGAAGGTACAACCAATCCATGCCTAACAACATATTGTATGATCCCAACAGTAATACACTCAAATGTGTTGTGGTAGGTGTACCATTCAAATCAAATGCACATGCTCTTACCCAATGATGAAATAACTTCTTTTTACCTATAGCCAACTACACCAAACCATATTTTCCATGCAATCCCTTACAAAAACTACACTTATCCACCAAGTCAGGACTAACATAGCTATAATTAGACCCACGATCAATCAAAATAGAAATAACTTGATCACAAAGCTTACCATCCATCTCAATGATATATAGCTAATGGTCTGCCTATTTGTTATCCAATGTTGCATATATACAAGGAATGGTATGACCAACACCCACAATAATATGTGTGTCATGTGTACTATATATCTCAGGCCTACCACCCTGATACTGTGGACAATCTCTCTTGTGATGATCCCTTCCACAAGTCCAACACCACACGGGCTCCTTATTTTTCTCCTCATATCGATGTCCCTATCCTCTATCTGATGCATTGAACCTCTTAGATGGTTCTATTATTTGTACCCTGAGGTCTTTCTCGTTTCTTGTCCCATTTCCCTTTGTTCCTTGCGTTACCTTTCCAATCTGACTTAGTCTCAGATTTGTGCTTCGATTGTTCATAGAGATTCCTTAGCTTTCGAATGGCCTCCTCTAATGATTTAGGCTCATCGGACTCAATCATGGCTTTGAATGCAACCGGTAATCCACTAATGAACCTCTGAATATTGGCCTTCACCTCAGTGAGGTAAGGAACATACCTTAGTAACTCCAAGAACCTGCCACTGTACTCCTCATCTGTCATCGATCCCATCTTTAGCTCATAGAATTATTTTTTCCTATCATCAAAATATCTCTCTGACATATAATTCTTCTTTAATACCCACTCGAACTCACTCTAAGTCAAGTCTTCCTCATGAATACATCTGAAATTCTTCACGTCTTCCCACCAAATGTCTTCTTTACCTTTGAGACTGAATGTAGCTACTTTGGCTTTCATGTTCATTAAATAATCATGCAACCTGAAGAACTTCCTCATGCCAAGTAGTTGTGGTTTCTTCATCTCTTCATCAAAAGTAGGTGGATTTTCTTTCTTAAATTCATCTGAAAAGTATCCCCTATCACTCCTGTAAGAATGATAATGATGATGATCCTAGTGCCTATCTGAATCAGAACTAGAATAATACATGTGTATATCCCTTCTCCTTTCCGGAGTGTCCAGCAATATGCTATATCTAATCGTGTCATCTGTTATCACTCAGGTTTTCCAAAAAGTTGTAAGAAAGGGAAAGGAGGTCTAGGTAACCACATACCAATCTTTTAGATACAGAATCTAGCCAATCTGTATCCAGAGAAGGCTCTCTCTTTATGATTTAGCTTTGTTTTTAAGGGTATTATGCTAGTTATGAAGTTCAAGGGTTTTTTTTGAGTTTGGGTGGTGAGATTCAATAAAACAGAGAGGTAAGGCAGAGTAGTTCAGTCCATTGGGCTAATGGAGTCCAAGAAGATGGCTTTCTGGATTTGGTTTCCTAACAGAGGATGGTTTCACAGAGCAAGGTAGTCAAACAGGGAACAAATAAAGACTTGAAACAGATGGAATGGGCTCAAATGGGGTGAAGGGCAATTAAGGATCCTTCAACCTATTTAAAGAGGGAAATTGGATGATAACTGACAAGGAGCAGTTAAGTATTCTTCAACAAATAATCAACATAAAATAATTAGGGAAACAGGAGCAATTAAGATTTCAATACTTATCCTAATTCTGAAGAAAACACAGAGAACAATAATGACTGAAAACAAAGTGCAATCAAGCATATTCTAAAATTAAAGATTTCTTTATCATTCAGATTGTGAAACACAGATGATATAATAAACTAAGAAAACATTTAAAACACAGAATATAGAGGACTTATTGATCCAGTGTTTGATTCAAGAAATCTGTGACAAGTCCTCTGCTTCAATTCTTTGTCTAGTAAGCTATGCAATAGTGGATTCCAACATCTCTTTATTCCAAAAATTCAATATTACAACAAAGTCTAGGAATCCACACACAACACTCCAATGGAGGGGGTATTTATGCAGAAAATTATACAACAAATATCTCAGTGAGATAATATCTAGGATGACTAAAAATAGTTTACAAAAAATAGAAACAGCTAGGCTTGAAAATAGGGCAAAGATGAACTGAAGTTGTGTTGGTCATGTTTTTGTTGAATGTACTGGAGGCAAGCCCTAGGATTCGGCTTGCAGCTATCTTTCTTCGGTTACTCGGTGCTGGCTACCCTGTTTCAACTGATACTCTTTAACCTTGATCTGATACAGTTCGTCTATTTACCTTTGTCCACCTTTGTCTACCTTGCTCTGATAAATAGCTCTGTCCAGTAAATAGCTCTGTATTTACCTTTTACCCGAGGTGAATTTAACAATATTTCCAATATATTTTCTATGAGGAATGTTGAGGGGTGCAACCTTCAGGGTTACATGGGTTTTCTGTGAAAAATGGACCGAATAGCAGGCTGGGAGCTTTATATAGCAACGCAAACTGGACCAAAAACTAAACTTGGCCTCCTCCAGTAGAATTTTTAGCCTGAGAACCGAAAATTGCGGGGTTTCATGGTAAACTAGATAAATACCTGCGTAAAAGGAGAAAACGGTACAAATGCAGGTAGAATGGAAGGCCGCAAAGCTCAAGCTTGTAGTTTTGTTGGTTGGGTGCCGGTCGAGAAACTGGAACTGTGAACTTACTTGATTTTATGCCCGGAGCACTGTTTGTAGCGAAA
Organism: Pinus tabuliformis; assembly: GCA_031772625.1. Classification (NCBI taxonomy): domain Eukaryota; kingdom Viridiplantae; phylum Streptophyta; class Pinopsida; order Pinales; family Pinaceae; genus Pinus; species Pinus tabuliformis. Next base: position 1,317,625,374 of record CM062816.1, on the reverse strand, counting down.
CGACAGTGAAAATGCCATTTTTTCGGTTTTATTTGACAAAAATGAAGTTTTGGCAGGATTTTTTGATTTGATTGGGCAGATGACATAAGCGGTACTAGAGTGACATCAACATGGTGAGTGATGTGGCGGATGATGTCAGTGGATGATGTGGTGGATGACATCAGCGGAATCATAGTGACGTTAGTGGATGACATGGAAGATGACATCATCAAAGGGCCGTAAGCGGTTTTGCCCACACTGCTTTTGGGGTTGAGTGGTTTTGGACAGAGGGCGAGCAAGCAGGCTGAACGGGCGACACGTGGCTTTGGTACGGCGAAAAACTATCAGTCGATCACGAGTTATCGTGCGGTCAAAAGGTGGTCACGATATGGATATAGACCATTGGATGTGGCGATGGAGATCGGACGGCTGACGAGTGTCGGAGATGGCGGGAGGTTCACGGTCGCGGGCCTGGTACGATAAACCATATTTTAATTTTTTTCGAGGCTATTTTCATTGGTTTGGTAATGGTTATTAATTAACCCAATGGTTAACTAATCCTGGTCGTTGCACGGTGGGGAAAGTTTCTTTAATAGATTTCAAATAAATTTATCAATCCCTGTTAAAACGGTGTTTATGGTCGTATTCGACCAGTGACGTTGATAATTAATATTTGGGTTTTTTGTATTATATTTACATAATACGGGATAGGGTAATGTTTTGGGATGTACATAATAATTGTTAAAAGTTAATATGAATTTTGAAATGGAACCCGCTAAGTTATAATGTTAAAAAACTTAGGCTAAAGGGGGGGGAATGGGGTTTTGAGGTGATATTATGCATTTTCCTAAGTAAAGTAGGAATTTACTGGAGAAATCTTTATAAAATGAGATGAAGTGGTTTATGAGTGATATTAAGAACAGATCTTAATACTTTGGGGAATTTAGTGAATGATTAGGGAAAAGTATGAAGGGGAGTTAGTTATGTAACCTTGCATCACCTGAGCTGCATCAATTATAATGTCTACCTTGTACTTGTGATAGAGATAAGATTAACACATTTAGAGACATAATCTATCGCAAGTTTCATTCTGCAACACCAATCTACCTATCCTGCCTACTTTAGTCCTAGCATTTTTTCCTTCTTTCTTTGGGTGCACTTAGACTGGCAAACCCTTATCAACCTTCCTTTTCTTTTCATGGTAAACCTACCTATGTTTTCACTTATTACATCCAAGGGCTCAGATTTAACTATTGACCTCCTTTTTATTTGCTCTACCTATCTACTTATCTTCCAAGATTGACTTTATTCTCTATCTCTAAAACATGAAATTCAAAATATGGATGAGCTAAGTTTAAGCTGTTTGACTCTTCATCAATTGTGGCATGAATTAACAAGTTGCACACAATGCTTATTTCAGAAAATGAAAAAGTAGTGACATTTTGGACTTACACACTTTCATGGTTTATTTTTCTTTGGGGTTCATTTCTTTCACTTTCTTGCCCATTTTATTATTTTTACCCTTTGATTTTTCTTTTAGGGTATACCCTCTTTACATTTTTTACATTTTTTGAAATTTTTGATAATATGGAAACCTTTGCAACAAGGAAAGGAATGAACATATTATAGAGCTCAACAAGTCAATCATGAAATATGACACCTATTGGTATAGGAGTATAACAGTGGCTCCACTTGGGGATGGCTTTCCCTGGTGGAAAGTCAAGAATAGTAGGTCAGATGGCCTTCTGAATAACTTTTACTGTGCTATGAAATCTCCTTCAGCTGGTTGCTTTATTGTATGTATGACAGCACACTTGTGAAGCTTAGGGCCTTCTCTTCGGGCTTCAACTGCAGCAAGTTACTATCCAATCCAAACTGTGCCGATATTAAGGATATAGTATGTACATGTTAGAGTCAGAATACATTAAAAAATTGGATCAAAGTAATGTTTCAGCATTCGACCATTCACTGGTCCTTCTTCTGTTTCTGTACCACCTAAGCTTTTCAGAAAGTAAGTATTGTTCCCTTGCAATGCCTGGATGATAAATGGCCCTTCCATAGAAAGTCAAACTTCCCATGTTTTTCTTTGTCTTCTCTCTTTGAATCCCATCTTAGAAATTTGTCTCCAAGGTAGAAGTCTTCCGCTTTGGTCCTTTTATCAAATATTTTCTTGATTTTTTCTTGTAACACTTGGGATCTTTGGTGCACTTCTTCTCTGGTCTGCTACAAATGGATGGTCTAATTTATTCTCCTTTGAATGTCATTGGGTTCCACCTAAGCTTCTTGCAGTAATTTCATTACAGGAACTCCTAAATATGAAGGAAATACAGCCTTCATGCCATAAACTAACTCATAAGGGCTAGTTCCAATAGATCTCTTTGTAGTAAGTCTGTCTACCCATAGTGCATTTGTAAGTTTCTTGTGCTAGTTTTTCTTGTTCTCTTCCAACAATTTGTTAATAATATTAATCAAGCTTTTATTAGAAGATTCAGCTAGACCATTACCTTGAGGGTAATAGGCTATGGAATGGCCTAAAGTGACATGGTATTTTTAACAGAAATTTATCATTTTCTTCGACCTGAAGGCAGCAGCATTATCGGTTATGATCTTTTCAGGACAGCCAAATCTAGACAATATGTTGGTTTCTAAGAATCCTATAATCACTGTATCATTGGCTTGTATAGAAGGAATGGCTTCTATCCATTTGGTGAAATAGTTTGTGGTAGTGAGGATCCATTTATGTTGGCCAGAAGAGGGAGGGTGTATTTCTCCAATGAAGTCCAAACCCCATTGTTGAAAGGGCTTTTCAGTGGAAATTGGTCTCAAGGGTAAGGGTAACAGTTTCCTTTTGCCTTCAAAAATTTGGCATTTGTGGCAAGCAGTGACAAACTTCTTTACATCAGCGAACAAGGTTGGCCAGTAAAATCCAGCCCTTAGGATTTTGTCTATAGTTGATTTCCAGTAAAGGTGTCCACCGCAGTCCCCTACATGAAATTCTTTGAGAACCTTGTCAGCTTCTTCTTTTATTAAACAATTCAATATAATACCTTCATGATTTTTCCAAAAGAGAGCATTATCTAAAATACAAAATTTTGAAGCTTTCATCTTTAAAAACCTTTTCTTTGTTCTGGATAACCCTGGAGGAACCTGCAGGTTTAATAATACATGAGTTATATCAACATACCAAGTTGATTCTAAGAATCCTGGCTGATTTTTGCAATCGCCATCTCCTATTCATTATCTAGTTCATTAATATCCAGGGCTTGAAAGATTGTTTCAGTCATGAGTTTAGCCAATCCCTGTCCTTTTATAAGCTTTGTAGGTTCTATTTCAATATCATACTCCAATATATTAGCTATCCATTTACTCGTTTGCCTTCAATTCCATCTTGAGTCAGGATGTCTTTGACAACAGCATTTGGTACATGAGAGTACAATATATAGACTCTGAAGTCTTCAATAGCTTTCACAAGTGCAAAAGCCTGATTTTCCATTATTTTGTAATTTAGAGGTGCATCTCTAAGTGCTTTACTAAAAAAGGCTATGGGTTTTTCACATCCTTGATCATCTTTTTGCAGTAAAACAGCTGCTATAGTGTGTTCTGATGTAAATGAGAAAATTATGAAGTCTCTATTGAACTTTGGACTTGTAAGGATTGGTGTTCTAGTCAAAGCCATTTTAATTTTTTCAAATGCTTGTTTGGCTTCTTCTGTCCATTTAACCTTTGAATCATTTTTTAACATATTCTTCAGCAATATAACTAATTTAGCCAAATTAGATATGAATCTTCTTAAAAAGTTAATCTTTCCTAGGAAGGCTTTAAGTTCTTTGACATTTCTGGGGTGGGGTATTTGCAGAATAGCTTCTATTCTAGCAGGATCAATTCTGATGCCATCTTTGGAGATGATATGGCCTAACAGTTTGCCTTCTTCTAGACCAAACAAATACTTTTTAGGATTTAATGAAATACCATAATTTTTGCAATTTAAAAACACTTACCTCAAATGATCTAAATGTTGCTAATCTGATTCGGAAAACACAGTTAGGTCGTCTAGATATATAACTCGAAAATCATGAATTTCTTTTGCAAAAGCTATGTCCATTGCTCGTTGAAAGGTTGCCCCTGCATTCTTAAGTCTGAATGGCATTTTAACATATTTGAATGTACCCCATGGTGTTGTAAATGCAATATTTTCTTGGTCATCAGGATGAACCAGAATCTGATTATAACCTGAAAAGCCATCCAAAAGTGAAATCCTAGAAGCACCTACTAGCCTTTGTAAAACATGATCCATCTTAGGTAAAGGGTAATTGTCTTTCAAAGAAACCTTGTTTACATTTCTTAAGTCAACACATAATCTGATTTCTCTTGTTTTCTTCCTGGCAGACACTAAATTAGACGCCCATTTTGAAAATCTGAGTGGAGCAATTATCCCTGCATCATGCATTCATTTGATTTCTTTTTCAATTAAAGGAAGTAGTACAGGGTTAATTCTTCTGAGCTTTTGTTTGAATGGTTTCTTATTTTCCTTGAGGAGTATTGTATGTTGAATTACAGAGGTGTCATAAGATTTCAAGTCTTCATAGCTCCAGGCAAAAACATCCTGGAATTCTATGATTAGTTCAACATACTTAAGGTTTTTATCAGGGGGCAAAGATTTGGATAATTTTACTATTTTTGGATTTTCTTCAATTCCTATGTTATAGTCTCCAATGTCTGCTTTTAGGGGTTCCATCTTGGGTTTTTTTGGAATATCGTTGAAATAAAAGAGATCTTCCAAAGGATTTAATCCTTTGGGCAAATGATTGTCTTTCAAATTGATAACTTCTGATTCTCCTTAAATAATCTCATCAACATTTATTTCTTTAAGATCATGTATTTCCTTTTTGGTAAATTTTGTTGGATGAAGCATTTGAGTTGCATTTTCTATTGAAATGTCTGTTTCTGTCTGATTTGTTGGATCAGACTCACTAACTATATCTACATCTATGTTAGTGCTAGAAAATTCTTCTTCTAGGGTTAAAAAATTGTTGATCTGATTATCACTTTCAAACACTTGCCAGTTCTTTACATTATCAGGTATGGCTGGCCTGTGTCTAACTTCAACTGTGAATTGATGATTTGGTTCAAATGGTAATTTACAGGTGTTGGCAAACATTGCCAGGCTATGAGCTTGCAAGTTATGTTTTCTCGGGATTTTGGCAAGCTGAGTTTCTAGAAATGTATTGAGGATCTCTATAGTTGTTCCTCTGTACTCTCTTAATCTGGGATCATTTGTTAAGAACTTCCCTTTTATCTGTTGAATGATTAAATCAGAATCTCCTAGGACTGACACTCTAGTTGCTCCCAATTTCTTGACCAGTTTAAGACCTAGCAATAGAGCTTCATATTCAGCCATATTATTAGTGCATCTAAAGTTTAATCTATAGGCATGGCCTTCAGCATGATTATTTTCAAGATTGTGCACCCAGACTCCTGCTCCTGCTCCTAATTTGTTCACAGAACCATCAAATTCTAAGTACCAAAGGATTTCATGTTCATAATTAGTATCTGGAGTTACAGGGATTTGTTTAATAGGGAGATCTGGTTTTCTAGTTTCTTCTGATATCTCTTGGGTATCTGATGTTTCATGATTTTCAGAAATTTCTTGGATTCGGACACTAGACTTTTCATTTGAAATTTTTTCTATTTCATCTGCTAAAACTTTTATTTCATGTGGGGGATCACTTTCAGCATTGTAAAGGGTAAAATAATCCATATTTGAATGTACTGAGTAGATAGGGAGATTTTAAGGTTTCTCTTGACTGCTTACTACATACTTCATTAAGGTTTCTCTGTATAGTTTCTTGGGTTGACCAAACACTGAAATAGTAGTGTAAGACATGTCTAACTGTAGAGATCCTTGAAGCTTTGCACCCCAAGATCTAGACAATAACATGCCATACGTTGGTGGAATATCAGCTACTACTATGTCCATTAAGATGGTTTTGGCAGGATATTGGACTAGTGATACACATAAGTCTTTAATTAAACCCAAACATTTGACCTGACTTGAATCAAAAGAGAAAGGGTCTTTATATGGCTTGGTGATGTCAAGGTATAGTCTCTCCATTACAGATTTAGGCATTAAGTTATGGGAAGCACCAGAATCAAACATGGCATTATGAAGTATTTTATCATGTATGTTCAAACTTACATAGAAAGGAGGAACTTCTCCCTCTACTGTTTTTCCATTTACTCCAGGGCCAAATATTAATTTAGGTTGGTCATCAAAAACATTTACTGAATCTTTGTTCACATAAATTTTGAGTGATCTGCTGATTTGACTTCTGTATACATCATATCTAGCTAATTTTGATAATGGAATAGCTATCTTTAGTTTGCCTACTTCTGTCTCAAGATTAAAAGGTTTTTCAGTTTCAGTTCTTGTATTTCAGACAGCTAGAATTTCTTCGTTTCTCTCCTCTTCACGAGTGGGATTATGGGCTAAAGTTGTTTTCAAATCAAGTTCTATAGGCTCTTCTACGTTTCCTTTAGAAGGGATAGAAATGGAAGGTTGTCTGTTAGGTGGTTGATTATCGGATACATCTTTAACAATTGGGTTATTAGGGTTAGGATCTATTCTAGAAAGAACATGTACAGGGGGTACTGATCTTACCTTTGTTGGTTTGCTTGGTACCTTTCTGTTTACTGGTTTCAGGGACATCTATTCTTCTACTCCTCAGATTGTATTGTTTGTGGACTTCATAAATGGTTGTATCATATCCCTCCCTAAAGTCAAATGATTCACCTGACTGAGTTTGGAATTGTTTAAGAATTTGAGCTTCTTGATCCTCTTAGGTCAAGAAAACTTGTTGTTCATTGTTGAGTCCCATCAAATTAATTTGAGTGTCTTCTGTTGGTTCATTAGAAGTTGAGGCTTCAGCATAATTTTCTTGAAATGGGGGCCTAATATTTTGGTCAGGCCCTGTCTTTCCAGTGTTAGGATTTTGGTTCTTCCTAAAATTTGGATTTCTCCAAATATTGCTTGGTTGACCATCCCAAGGGGATTTTCTCTCGATTGTTTCTACTCTATCTCCAAGTCTATCCATTCCTTTAATAATAGCATCTAATTTCTATTCAAAGGTAGAAGGTTCTTCTTTGAAAGGTGTCCTCCTTTCAGCTCTGGCTCTAGATCGTTTAGATATCAGGTTGGCCTCAACACTGACAGCTATACTCTGCATCTCTTCTAAGTTTTGAGGAGCTCTTTCCCTAAGTTGATATGCCATATCAGAATCAAATGCATCAGGGAATTTGATCAATTCCAAATCTGGAGGAGGTCTGAGATTTTGAGGAATACCATTGTAGACATTATTGAATATGGTACAGTAATCTTGGATAGTTTCTTGTGTGCCTCTTCTTAGGTTTTCATATTCTGATAAAATGTGGAAAGGATATTTCTTTTTTTCCCATTTATTCAAGAAGGTCTGATAAAGAGCTTGTGGGTCATTAATACTGTTTGCAGGGAGGGCTCTAAACCATGTCCTAACATCTCCACTCAAACTCTGAACAAATACCTTCATTCTAACATCATCAGCATCAACCTCATATATTTCAAAATAGTCGGTCATTTTCTTGGTATGTTGTTGAGCTGTGTAAGTGCCAGTACCTTCAAAATAAGTGATTTTACTTTGATAGTCTTGGGGCATAACTCCTGGATTGGCAAGTAAGTGCAGGGGATTATATCGGTTTGCCATGGTTGCGGAAATAGATGTGACAACTGGAGGAGTAGGGATAACAATGGGAATGTGTGTTGTAGATGGAGGAGTGGAAGGGGTGGCTGATGGTGAACTTGGAGAAGCTGTAGTAATTACAGAAAGGTTTAGTGTTCTTTCAGAGGTAAGCTCAGATTGAATGGAGTTCTGCAAATGTCGGTCATGGTGTGAAGTAGCAACTTCAATCTACAAATTTTCAATGAATATTGGATCTTGAACTGTGTGGGTTAACCCAGATTCTAAAAACATCACAAATAAAGTGTTTTCAAAATACTCATCAAAAGGTTCGTCCTCAGGGTAGATCCACTTCATAGGACATAATCTTGATCTGTATAGAGGCCGAGAACTAGCAGAATTTTCTTGGTTCTCTTGGCTTCTAAGAGTCCTAGGAATTAGATTAGGATTTTCAAACACAGGTGGGGGATTAGGATCAGGATTTGATCTGGTGTAATGAATCCTTTTTGAAGCCAGGTTTCTAGGTGTATTTTTGGTTTTTTCTTGAAATAGATTTGACAATACAGCTTTAACAGTATCTTCTAAGAAGTTTTAGATGTGGGAATTTTGAACTTTCTTAAAGACTTATTCGAAAAGAGGAATTGATCAAGTATTTGAAACCAGATGTTCAATCCATAAACTAGACCAGAGATAGACTGAAGTAGCATTCATTTACTTCTGAAATTGCAAAACAAAAGCATTTCAAAGGCTACCTGGCTAACTTTAGGCTCCATCTATAGTTTATATAGTAAACAGTAGTAACAAACAAATTATTCAGGTCCCCAGTGGAGTCGCCTTTGATGTTATCACTCAGGTTTTCCCAAAAGTTGTAAGAAAGGGAAAGGAGGCCGAGGTAACGATAGACCAATCTTTTAGATATATAATCAGCCAATCTGTATCCAAAGAGGGCTCTCTCTTTATGATTTAGCTTTGTTTTTAAGGGTACTATGCTAGTTATGAAGTTCAACAGTTTTGTTTGAGTTTGGGTGGTGAGATTCAATAGAACAGAGAGGTAAGACAGAGTAGTTCAGTCCATTGGGCTAATGGAGTCAAAGAAGATGGCTTTCTAGATTTGGTTTCTTAACACAAGATGGTTTCATAGAGCAAGGTAGTCAAACAGAGAAAAAATAAAGACTTGAAACACATGGAATGGGCTCATGGGGTGAAGGGCAGTTAAGGATCCTTCAACCTATTTAAAGAGGGAAATTAGATGATTACTGATAAGAAGCAGTTAAGTATTCTTTAAAAAATAATCAACATGAAATAATTAGGGAAACAGGAGCAATTAAGATTTCACTACTTATCCTAATTCAGAAGAAAACACAGAGAACAATAATGACTGAAAATAGAGTGCAATCAAGCATATTCTGAAATTAAATCTTTCTTTATCATTCAGATTGTGAAACATAGATGATATAATAAACTAAGAAAACATTTAAAACACACGATATAGACGTATTGATCCAGTGATTGATTCAATAAATCTGTGACAAGTCCTCTGCTTCAATTCTTTGTCCAGTAAGCCATGCAACAGTTGATTCCAACAGCTCTTTATTCCAAAAATTCAATATTACAGAAAACTCTAGGAATCCACACACAATGCTCCAATGGAGGCGGTATTTATGCAGAAAATTATACAACAAATATCTCAGTGAGATAATATCTAGGATGATTAAAAATAGTTTACAAAAAATAGAAACAGCTAGCCTTGAAAATAGGGAAAAGATGAATTTATGTTGTGTTGGTCCTGTTTTTGTTGAATGTGCTGGGGGCAGGCCCTAGGATTCGGCTTTCAGTTGTCTTTCTTTGGATAATCGGTGCTAGCTGCCCTGTTTCAACTGATACTCTTTAACCTTGATCTAATACACTTCGTCTGTTTACCTTTGTCCACCTTTGTCCACCTTGCTTTGGTAAATAGCTCTGTTTGGTAAATAGCTCTATATTTACCTTTTACCCGGGGTGAATTTAACAATATTTCCAACATATTTACCATGAGGAATGATGAGGGGTGCAACCTTAAGGGTTATAGTGGTTTTTCTGTGAAAAATGGACCAAATAGTAGGTTGCGAGCTTTATATGGCAACGCAAACTAGACGAAAAACTGAACTTGGCCTCCTCCGGTAGAATTTTTAGCCGAGAACTGAAAATTGTAGGGTTTCATGATAAACTGGATAAATACCTGTGTAAAAGGAGAAAAAGGTACAAATGTAGGTAGAATGGAAGGCCGCAGATCTCATGCTTGTAGTTTTTCTGGTCGGGTTCTGGTCGAGAAACTCGAACTGTGAACTCAGTCGATTTTATGCCCGGAGCGCTGTTTGCAGTGAAACGACAGTGAAAATGCATATTTTTTGGTTTTATTTGGCAAAAATGAAGTTTTGGGTGGGATTTTTTTATTTGATTGGGCGGATGACGTAAGTGGTACCGATGTGACGTTAGTGTGGCGGATGAAATTAGCAGATGATGTGGCAGATGACATCAATGGAATCATAGTGACATCAACAGATGATGTGACAGATGACATTAGCAAAGGGCGGTAAGCGGTTTTGCCCACACCGCTTTTGGGGCTGAGTGGTTTCGGACAGAGGACGAGCAAGCAGGCTGAACGGGCGACACGTGGCTTTGGTATGGCGAAAAATTGTCGGCCGATCACAAGTTATCGTGCGGTCAAAAGGTGGTCGCGATATGGATATAGACCATTGGATGTGGTGGTGGAGATCGGATGGCTGACGGGTGTTGGAGATGGAGGGAAGTTAACTGTTGCGGGCCCGGTACGATAAACCATATTTTAATTGTTTTCGGGGCTATTTTCATTGGTTTGGTAATGGTTATTAATTAACCCAATGGTTAATTAATCCCGGTTTTTGCGCGGCGGGGAAAGTTTATTTAACAGATTTCAAATAAATTTATCAATCCCTGTTAAAACGGTGTTTATGGTCGTATTCGACCGGGGGCGGGGATAAATAATATTTGGGTTTTTTGTATTATATTTACATAATACGGGATAGGGTAATGTTTCAGGATTTACATAATAATTGTTAAAAGTTAATATGAATTTTGAAATGGAAAGAACTAAGTTATAATGTTAAAGAACTTAGGCTAAAGGGGGGGAAATTGGGGTTTTGAGGTGATATTATGCATTTTCCTAAGTAAAGTAGGAATTTACTTGAGAAATCTTTATAAAATGAGATGAAGTGGTTTATGAGTGATATTAAGAACAGATCTTAATACTTTGGGAAAATTAGTGAATGATTAGGGAAAAGTATGAAGGGAAGTTAGTTATGTAACCTTGCCTCACCTGAGTTGCATCAATTATAATGTCTACCTTGTACTTGTGATAGAGATAAGATTAACAGATTTAGAGACATGATCTATCACAAGTGTCATTCTGCAACACCAATCTACCTACCCTGCCTACTTTAGTCCTAGCATTTTTTCCTTCTTTCTTTGGGTGCACTTAGACTGGCAAACCCTTATCAACCTTCCTTTTCTTTTCATGGTAAGCCTACCTAAGTCTACACTTATTACATCCAAGGGCTCAGATTTAACTGTTGAGCTCCTTTTTATTTTCTCTACCTATCTACTTATCTGCCAAGATTAAATAGTTTGGTCAGACTTTATTCTCTATCTCTAAAACATGAAATTCAAAATATGAATGAGCCAAGTTTAAGTTGTTTGACTCTTCATCAATTGTGGCATGAATTAACAAGCTGCACACAATGCTTATTACAGAAAATGAAAAAGTAGTGGCATTTTGGACTTACACACTTTCCTGGTCTATTTTTCTTTAGGGTTCATTTCTTTCACTGTTTTGACCATTTTATTCTTTTTACCCTTTGATTTTTATTTTATGGTATACCCTCTTTACATTTTTTACATTTTTTGAAATTTTTGATATTATGGAAACATTTGCAACAAAGAAAGGAATGAACATATTACAGAGCTCAACAAGTCAATCATGAAATATGACACCTATTGGTATAGGAGTATAACATCATCTTTATCTTACCTATGACCACCATGCAACCTACTACCATATGCCCCATTAGTTATGTCCTCCTACTCATAGTTGATCCGATGTGGTCCTTGTCATTGAAAATCTAACAAACTATGAAGTATCACTGCATTTAACTCTGCTTGTTTCTCCTATGCCTGCATGATTCTGTCGTTATCTGCCTTATAACTCCTTATTTATTCCTTTAAGCTTCTCAATGTATCTACCAATCAGAATAATTCCCAACACCATACTGCTCATTTTATTCATAGGGACAGTCTTTGTAGTCTACCATCTTGCTAGCCATATGATATTTCTTCCTGCAAGGTATATCATGTCAATTAAACCAAATCACAATAAACCAACGTAACTTAGTATAGTTTGGGGAGGATACCTTGTCTGCAAGATCAACAAGTCAGTGTGATACATGTATAACATAAACATGAAAACATATAGAAGCATAACACATAAGCATATAACCATGCAACCATCGTTCTAGATAGGGTCTAGTCATCAATGCATGACATTAACAACAATGCATGCCACGACCTCATGCATGACAATGGCCATTACATCATTGTACACTTGACCATATTCAAACATTAACATGCATAAACAATGTGTAACCAACCACACACATGCATAAACACATGTAATTAATCATAAATGAACAATACTTGTAACCAAACTTACAAGAAAGATACATGTAACCAAGCATACAAGAATGCAATAAAGTGACATATAACAACATGTAACCAATTATACACTCATGCAACTAACATGCATGCATGAAAAACACACAACCCATCCAGTCCGAGGGGTGAACTTGGCTCTGATACCACCCTCCTCCCACATCTACCCAAGCAACCGGCTAGCTAGGGTAAACATGTGATGAGAGGCCACTATGACATGATTCAACCTCCTAATTCATGCTAAGGAAGTGGAATCGATGGAAACACACCATACAGAAATTCAACATTGGCATTAGGACCCTCAAAAACCAATCCAACCTTTCTTCCAACAAGCTATTGGGTCCCACTGAGATTTTTGATCACATGACCTCTGGACTCTCTAATGCTATGAGACTACCAGTATCCAAGGACCTCTAGACACTCTTACAGGCCTGCAAGCCAGCGTCCAGGGACTTTTTTTCATAGTCTTGTGCTAGCATCCCCGAGATTTGAGCCACTTTTTTAGGCCTAGAGCCTTGGTCACTGCCGAGAATATAATGACATCTTCAAAACAATAAGATAACAGGGAAATGATAGTGCAAAAGTAATTACTTGAATAAGACCTTGATTAGACCCCTACTAGCCATGACAGGAATTTCTTCAAACATATCATGAATATGTAATCTACAGGTGTAAACAATAGATATGAGCATAGGGGTCTCATACTTAGCTGAGAACTGCTAAGAAACATTGATTCCGAAACACATTTCATTTCGTCCATTAGGTCGTAGATACATTTTTAATTCATTTATCAGTATAAACATGATGAGATCCATACATAGCTACTGTCATAAAACATATATATAGCTAACATAATAGCAACAGAAATACCAATGAAATCACAGCCATATAAGCCACATATAAACCAATATAATACTCATAGAAATACAAGGAGAAATAACCTCATATTGATGTCATAAAACATATATATAGCCAACATAATAGAAACAGAAATACCAACGAAATCACAGCCATATAAACCACATATAAACCAATATAATACTCATAGAAATACAAGGAGAAATAACCTCATATTGATGATGAAAAAACCAAACCCGAGATGGTACTTCCACATTCCACTTGACAATATAATGGTTGATCCAAATCTCTCTTCAACATTCACCCTCATGCCATATTCCAAGCTTGAATGTGGGATCTCATAAAAAACATCAATCCAAAACCATCCAGGGCTTCCAGAGGCCATCGACCTCAACCCATCAGACATTGATTCCACCTCATGGTCTAACATCTTCAAACCATCATCAGATCAGTCTCTATCCCAACCATCCAGGGCTCCAGATCATTTTCTCCAACAAAGGCCCTAGGACTAGTAACTCCCCCTGTTATCTTTGATAACTTTTAGATAGTTTGAAATTAATTTGTCAACTTAGCAATGTTGTTAAAATTTCTGAAAAAGGAAAATAAATGTACAAAATGAACAGTTGGTTATAAGAATACAGGAATAAGTTGCAGAAGCGAGTCAAATCATTGGAAACTCAAATAGAGATGATCAAAGTTGAACTCTCAAAAAGAAATCTTGGGCTAATAGCTGAAATAACAAGCACCCCTTAAGTATGGTAAATTCCTCACTTTTTTTCCTATACTATGCTAAACTAATAGTTTCAGAAATATACATGGTTAAATAAGCTATAAGGAGTGATAAGAAGGAAGAAGAAATCATAAAAAATCAAAAACTCAAAAAAATCAAATTTCGTAGCAACTCTCCATAGTTAAGCTGAAAATTTGCTACAAAACTATTGTAGCTTATCATTGAGGAAAATGCAAGGAAAAATTTTAGTTAAAGGAGTTCTAATGGCATGAGTTTAGCTAAAATACATGAGTACACTTCAGAGTTTTCAAAAAGATCAGAAAAGTACTAGAGGGATTTTTTTGTAATTTCCTACCAAAATTTGCTACAGAAATTCTGAAAATGATTGTTTTAGTAGTCAACTTAAAGCTCCCTTTCTAACAAATTGGAAAGGAATTTTGGAAATATGAAGTAGGTTTATGTTTAAAACAAAATAATATACAAAATCCTCTCTCAGTTTTTACACAAATATCCATGTTTGGAAGATATGAACTTATCTTTGAGGCCTATTTTACAAAACTTTTCCTGGCTAGATTTGTTGCAGAAATTTTGAAATTTGACTTGGTGGAGGTCCAAGTCAATGCATCCACGTGGAAAGATCACATTAGCAATCCAACGCACTTAAAACTGGTTTGCATTCGATCAGGGTCACTAAGAGAATTTTTTGAGCTCATAAATGATAGGAGACTCCTATTCGATTCAAAATATGTTAAAACAGAAATATCCCTATAAAGGCTGCATGTTTTGTATTTTAATTAAAAGTAGATCTCTTAGATATGCATCGATTCTAGCCCAAGTGGCAGATGATTGTAATGGAGACCTCACTCTATATATGTGTAACTTTTTCACTTTGAAGGGGTTGATGGATGATGTGAGAGGACCATCTTTGTAAACCTTTTTCTTCAGTTAATATACATTTGCAGCAGACTGTCTTTTTCACCTGAGATTCTATTTTGGCTCATATATTATTTTTTGTATGTTGTCATCAATTTCATAGAAATTTTATTACTTGGAATTCATGTTACATGCTCCAACTTCCTTCATTTGTTGTGTTTTACTATAAAACTTTATTTCACACCATTTTAAAGACAAAATTTCCTCAACTTCCATGAAAACAGTGTTGTTTGTAATTGATTTTCTTTAATTGACTCCATACCCATGGTGGTTTTCATCACATTCTTTCACCTGCAAAATAACATGAAAATTATAGAGTCAGCGTTATGAAATTTTAAGTTTTATACTGAAATCTTATAGGTATTTTGAGAGAGCCCTCTCAGACTGGAAGGGTTAATTTCCAGTTAAAAGTTGGTTTGAAATAGTTATGTTTGGTTCAAGGTTGTCATAGCCCAGCCTGTCTAGCCTAGTGATAACACAACCCACAACTTTTTTCGGGCTCTAGAACGTTTGTCCAACTGAGCCTCTAGGACCAGTAACTCAACCCACCAAGGTCTCTAGAGCTTTTTTCCAACCAAGGCTATGGGACTAGTAACTCAACCCAAGTTGTTACATGTCTCTAGATCATTTGTCCAACCAAGGCTCTAGGAACTAGTAACTCAACCCAAGCTAAGGAAACATGAGTACCAAACAAAGAAAAACAAGGAAATAAACCCACAATCTCCATGGCTATCCGATAAATGTAAAGGTTAGGCAATCCATTGTCAATCTAGGCAATCCTCCTGCCAGTGACAGATCATGACCAATAATCCACATGCATATGTCATGCATGCCAAAACTAGTGAGGAAAACATACATGCAACTTGGTACCTGCAAAAAAAATCTACTATAGCTACTGATCTTGGTTTCCTCTCGCACTTTCCCACTGTTCCTTTTCCTTCTTGCTCTAAAAATCCAAGCATGCCACACCCTCCAAGAGTGATCCAAGAAAAATCTAAGTATCCAAGAGTATGAGAGAGAGAATAATGGGAGAGATCCAAAACTAAACTAACAAAAAAGGTTACCAACTGATCCTCAGAAGCCTTTTTATGAATGAGGCCTCTATTTTCTTCATTTTTCATTATTTTCCTTCATTTTCCTCCTCACATGCAACCTGTGACCTTTCACCTCCCTTTTCTCCAAATTTCCATTATTTTCATAAATAAATGTGCCAAAATGCCATTTTCCTTTCCAAAGCCATATCCATTGTCTTTGCCAATTTCCTTAGCCATTAAACAATCATAAGTGATTCCCTTCACTAGTATTTTTCCCAACATTCAGCTTGGAATAAGTATCCCATCAACCGTGGTTATTATTTTTCCTTTATTAACTTTTATTACATTGAATTTTCACCAAAGTTGTTACATACATACCACCACATGTACAACATGCATGCAACACCATATGTACATATCACTCCATATCCAACATGTACATAGCATCATATGTACACATCACTTCATATCCAACATGTACACAACACCATATGCACACAATGCCACATATCCATCATGCGCATAGTAAAATATGTACACAACATCGCATATCCAACATGTACATAGCGCCATCTATACCCAACACTGCATATGTAGCATTCACACAAAATTCTTTGTACCACCCTATTCATAACATTGCATAAACAACATGTACACATACTATGTATACAAAACACTACATGTGCACAATATCACAGATGTAACATGTACAACATATGCACAATAGTAGAATTGCACATGCAAAAACACACTGTCTCTACTGAGCAACCTCGCTTCCAGTTTCTTTCCACCATCCATGCTTATTCTAGCATGTCACAAGGCACATTATTTTCATTTCGTTGATGTATCCTTCAGCGTTACCTGTCATAATATCAACATAGGCATAATATAAGCATATAATATCAATTCATACCCACATGATACTAACCTCATATATTTATCATGACTATTCTTCCCACTAGATTCCTCATAAACTAGGAAAGTCTTCATGCCATTCAACTACATAAGAAATCATTCCTCCACAAGACTGATCCCTGACAACCCTAATCATATTAGCATTAAACAATCATAATCCTTTCAAACAACAACATACATACATACATACATGTATACATATAAACATCAATATAAAACATTCGTGATCCCTGATGACCTTGTCAAACATGACATACATACATAGATACATACATGTATATATATATAAACATCAACATAATCATGATCATAACATAATTACCAGATATCATAAGGTCAAGGTTAAGAGAACTACCTTTATCTATGCACACCATGCACACCATCTAGAAAAATCGTTCCCAACATAGCCAAGGCATCTGATGCCTCAGATCCATTTACTTCACCTTTCCTGTTACCTTTCTTATGATTGTACTACCACTGTCCATTTCCACCAATCGATCGAACCAATCCAACCAATTTTCATATTCTTACCTTCAAATTCCCTTACTCATACACCGAGATTCATTCAGGTCTTACATTCCCTGCTAGGCTTCATTCAACTATCCCAAGATCCATTAAATTTCCTCTTTCCCAAACCAATTCCCAAGACTCAAAACATAAAAGACAATAGAAGAAACAAATAAGAGAAAACCATGAAAGCCAATTGAAATATGACATCACAAACAAAGTGGCATGGCCATACACTAGACATAAACATAGTTTCAAATCAAGTGTAAACAAATCACAAAGAATTGAAATCACAAGACTCTCAATAGACACCATGACTCAATCCCCCATGGTTCTCGGTGCTTCTAAAGGAAATCTCAACCTCAACCTTCTTCAGAATTTCATGGAAGTCACTTTGCCATGCAATCGCTTGCATCATATTTCCATAAACACATAACTGTTATCACATAAATAAATATACAATATACTATCTATCTTACCTTGTTGTGCCAAGAAATTTTCCTTATAGCTGAACACATATGTGCCATCTCTCAAGGGACTCCAATTCCCTTGACAAATCTAGCTATAACTAGACACCAATTGTTACACCTGTCAAATATATGTCCATGAATATAGCACATATCCACATAATTTCAATCAAATTAGGGTTAAAAAGACTTCATGTATGCAAAGCACTCATTTGTTTGGAACTGTGGTTCCAAACATAGCCCAAAGTAATTCTCACCCAATCCATTCCTTTTAACTTTCTTCATTGTTTCATTTGAGTCTTACTATGCACTATCACATCACCTAATTTTTAGTTAAATGAGCACATCAACTATTACCTTATCAAGCTAATACCATGCATGTTTCCAGACAACTTCTCACACATGTCAATCTCACGTTCCAAAGATCAATACATCATGTATATTAATTTGAAATCAATCTTTACCAAGTCCAACAACCATGTCATACTCAACAATCAACTCACATTCATCATCCATAATCCATAATGCTACAACTATCACCTACTTACACTCAAGTACATATCAGTTGTCTCAACACATATGTATTAGTACAACCATCTTAAAACAAGATCATTTCAGCAATAAATCTTATAGACACATACTCATATCATTCAAGTAATCAAACTTTTAGACAATAGCTAGAAGGCATAATAGAAACAAAACACTCAAACACCAAATAAACAACATAGTCAATCATTCAAACACCAAATAGACGACATAAGAAAACACATACCTTAATGTATCTCAGAGGAGGCTATCTTGTCTGCACAGTCAATCTAGATTAGCACGATATAACTTCAAAACATATCAACTCAAACATAATTAAAGCCATGATATCCATAATAGTTACTTGCTAACATAGTCACATCATAAACTCATAAACAATTATCATTCATACATAATAATCACATATGCACAGTCAGTGGAGATTAGTATGAAACAACATCACAACCTATTAACTCATACTTTAATTTCATAACCCTAACCATTTGCATAGACCAGTCCAACTTAGTATGATACATATAACATCAAGATATTAATGTAATAACCCTAATCATCAAGTTACTAGCATATAAAAATAACAAGTTATATATCATGCTCATCAACAACATATAACATAATCATCAAGTTATCTAACATAAAACTACAATAGCAATGCATACAACCACAAGTTACTATCATTCATGACTATTCGATCCATGTGCATATGACTGCACTAATCAACTAACATTTATCATGCATCTAACCATAATAATAATATAAGTAAAAGCATATTAGTAACCCTAATTCTTGTAACAAACTTTAACTACATACATGCATGCCCACTGTCACACAGAATGAGTCGTTCTTGCGGACAAGACCGACCTCCCTAGTATCTAATGATATCTAGTGACAAGCAAGCCAATCAAACTCTATCTTTCTCTAAATATGCAATTTATAAACAAAGGCAAACAAGTGTTTTAGGCCTACCTTGGGTCCAATGCAAGTTTGTGGAAGCCTCGCTCCTTTGATTGAAATGAGCTCCCTTGTAGCAAATCTGCAAACACAAACAAGCACACAAATTAAATAACACCTGAAAAGCCAATATCATAAAGTATACTTATCATGATGATCAAGGAATTCATGAAACAAATGACATAAGACAATTTGTTGAGAAAAATGAATCTGATTGTATTAATTCAAATCAAAGAAGAACTTTACAACATGTGCCTTGATGCTGTACAAGCTCCTCCCAGGGTCCAACAAGAAGTCTCCTCTACTTTGAAAAGTTTCACTCTCTTCCCAATGAAGCCAAAAAGGTATGTGATCTCTTCTCTCAAGCTCAACTAGGAAGTCTCAATTCCACCAGCATTTACCCTCAAAAATGTTCAGCTTCCAACCTCTCTAGCAACCAGCCCAATGCCTTAATTTATAGTGCAATGGAGGGAAGTTACTAGGTCCACCTTCAAAGGGATAAAGCCCTCCTTCAAAGGGATAGCTCCTCTCATCAAGGAATTAGCTCCTTCTCTTTTAGGATGCATGAACCACCTAAGAGCGAACCATCCACGTCAAAATTCCTTCTAGAATCATCTGGAATTAACCCAAAGTGAGTTTTTTAGAATAAACTTGTGCCTTTTTTACTTTCACAGGGGTCCGCACCCACTCCTTCAGAGACAGAGCATGCAGGTCCGCCGGTAATATGAACAGGGGTGTGGGACCATAGGTAATAGTGAGAGAAAGTGGGGAACCGGAACTTTAATGATTTTTAAGGTCTTTCTCTCATTTTCAAAGCTTGACATGAAGAGCTGAGGTCTGAGACTTGCTTAGGAGGATAATATGAATGATGATAGACCCATACTGACTACAAATGGTCATGGTGACAACATTTTGTGTAACAGATTGCCCCCTAAAGTGCAAAGTCTGTAGTAGATGAGGATTTCATTTATTATCTAGGAAGAGTGAAGTACTTTATCATTTCGAGGATCATCTTGTGGAGAGCCCGGTTGGAACCTGTAAAAACATTCAATGCAAAATATATATATGAGATCATATCATCGCTGAGGTAGGCATTCCAATACTCAGATCAAGACTGACTAGAAAACTAACTACTGCTCTGATATAGGAATGATCTTGTAATACATCACAAGTATAGAAACATGTAGACATAGTATGGATGCAGCCATCTGTTTATGAATAGTCCACAGTATAATGAATACAAAATTCCTCGTAGCCTGGATGGTGGAAACTAGATCCAGGGTCTTCATTTCTACTTCCCGAAACAGTACAATTCTATCCATGTGAATGGATGTGTCGAAGTCGAACATGGTAGAAACCACTTGATTACCAGTGAATGATGTAAATTGTTAACAAGTGTGAGAGAAACCACCAGTAATGTCAATGGCTCTCAAAGTACTCAGTACATTCCATGAGATGTGAAGGGATTTGTTGATGTTGAACATGTCACAGAATCCTTTGATCGAAGGTCAATGATGCAACCTATCGTCGAAGGCGAGAAACCTGCCATTGAGACATGCAGATCTCAAGGTACTGACGATTTCTAGATCATCTTTCTAGATAATGAGCTGAATTCGATAGAAAGTGATCCGTCGTAGGCAAGCCCACAACACGAAATCATAGATCAAGTTTGAAAAAATTTAGTTGCAAGGACTGACTCAGGGATGGTCAAGATGGATGACAGATATTTTGCAGATGAATGACTTATTTTCACTGACCTCTTGAACACATAACGACACAGCAGATGGTTTGGTGACAATTGACCCAAAGTTAATACCCAAAAATGACTGAAGGCTTTCAATATGGTTTGATCAACTGTTAGGCAAAGGATTTCCCAACCCAGGTGAATAAAAGTTTCGTGTTCAAGAGTGGTTACAAAGTATGACAAAAAGGCTCATTTTTCTTTCTTTTCCCCCACCATTTCTGGCAAGTACCTCTTTATTTTTGACAAGCTTGAGGAGGATAACATTTGCTTGATTATAAGCTCATCCTTCGGATGAGTCCAACTTAGTTTAAATTCGAACCCTAAGAAGGAGTGGTCTATTCTTGTTTGTAATTGAACAGGTCCTTTACTATTAAATTTTAACGAGTCCAGTATAGGAGAAACTCGGCGTTTTTCAATTTTAGAGAGTCTGAAAAAACTTAAGAAGACTCCATGGTTGACCTTTTTTGTAAATTTGTGTCTCCCAAGCCAGAAAAAGTATAAAATAATACTTGAGAGAACCGCTTGATCATTACGACCATGGAGTATTTTTCGTAATTAGTGCCTCTGATCCGAAAAAGTAAGAAAGAGATCAATGACACGTCGTTTTATAACCAATATCGAATTTCAAATGACAAAAATCCGGCAATCTTTTCATGTTTTTACGGTCAGAAAAAGAGCTGTAAGTGGACCGTCTTTTTAGCTATGTTTTAACGAGTTTAAAAAGAAAAACACGGCAATCTTTTCATGTTTTAGGAGTCAGAAAAGAGCTTAAAGGTGACTCTAATGTTTTTTCGTCAAAAATGACCGATTTCGCCTGAAAAATCCATTATCCTGAACAAAAACTCAAACATTATTCATACCTGTTTAAAATGGATAAAAATGCCACAAAATTTACCTTTCTAAAGTGAAACATAAACAAATTAACAACTCATTTATTCAAAAAACTTATAAAAAGGGCTTTCGTATATTCATTTTTACCGTTTGAGTTTTGGGTGAGAACATAGAGCTTTTGGTCAGAAACTTCCCGTGAAGATTGCGCAAAATCCGTCCGTTGGAATCGAGCGTCGTCTCCTCCAGGTAATCTACATCATCCTACTCTTTAATTTCATCCATTTCAAATTGATTTTTAGGGTTTCATTTCATTTTTTAGGAGCTTTTAGGTCAAAAAACCCGTGCCCGGGGGTCCGCAGGTATAACACAGGGGACTTGTGGGCCCTGAATTTTTCGCACAAGGAAAAAAGTCGGGGGTCTGCACCTGCCCTTAAGGAAACGTGCGGACCCACGCATTATCTCTAACAGAGAGGGTGCATACCCCGCGCAAAGGTTTTTTAAACATAACAAACTCAAATTTCACCAAAAAATTTCAATTTTACATATTCTAATTCGCCTTTTTGTTGAATGTAGAGTATACATCATGCTTGATTGGTGAGAACGGGAGCATGAGGACGTAGATATTACCTCGATAAATCATCAACCTTCGATTGATGCATTGAAGGCATGCGGCTTATACAAATTCTGGGCCATACCTGGCATGGGGACCCAGGTGGACTTCCTGCAGTGGCTGTTAGACAGGTGGAGCATACAGGACCAGTGCTTCTTCATTGGTGGTCACCAGCTCGAAATGGAGCCGGAAGACATATACTTTTTGACTGGTTTGCCTAAGAGAGGTGAACACTTGACTCTATTCGGGACCAGGCCAGGTGGCCAGACTGTCGATAGCCTCCGGCTAGAGTTCTGTAACAACCAGAATAGAAACAAAGGGATAGATATCAAAACCATATCCCTTCCTGAACTCAAGGTAATAGTGTTTACTGTTACCAGGCTCTGCGGGAGCGCAGCACTACATGTAGCCACTAAATCCCAGATGCGGATGGCAGTTGACTGCTTTCGAGGCACCACCTTCAACTGGTGCAATGCGGTGTTGGCTAATATAAAAGGCCAACTGACTAGAGCCAAGAACGGACAACTGAAGACCTTTGGATATGGTGCTTTAGTCATGAGCTTTGGTCTGGAGAGGGTCCCAATGTTGGTCCCACAGCACCTCACTGTTGGAGCTGGACTTCCTCGAGAGCCCAAACTGATGCGATGGGTTGCAGTTATGGCCCGTTATCCTGAGAAGGGGATAGAGGTCATTCGATTCACTCCTGAGTATTTCCATTGGCTAGAAAACCAGGTTTTTTCTATTCAGGACATTCCTTACACTGGGGTAGATTTTTGTGGTGACCCAGACATGGCTCTTCCACCAGAAGAGCAATGGGATGACTCAGGTAAAATCATTTTCAACATTTTTCTAATTTATTTTTTTTTTTTTTTTTATCTCGTCCCAAAATTGATAGTAAAAGTTTCAAATGCAGATGTGGGTCCACGTTGACCAGCCGCTCTACGGCCCTATGAGAGGAAACAACCAGCTGCAGCAGCACCAGCCCCACAGGACGAATCAGTAGAGACCTTGGCCGAATTGGAGAGCCATCTAGAGCGTTTGACAGGAGACATTTCGGAGACCAGCATAGATGACATTCCTCTTCAACTACAGTGCTATGTGATTGGGGTCCCAGGACTTTTCAGGAGGTTCCTTTGCAAGGTGGCCCGTACAGTGGTTTCTTATCGAGATCACTAGGATGATCACCTATTGTAGACACATATGACATTTTTTACTTTTTGTACTATCATTTTTGCCGATCATAAGGTGTTTTTCAACCTATGGTCAAAGATGATGTATATTTTGACACACTCCTATATTATACTATATCACTATTACTGGCTTATCTTGTAAAACATGTTATGGAATGTTTTCAAATTTACTTGTATGATTATTGCAAATTTCTACTTAACATTTGAGAAGCAATTGCATCTGCTAATGTATTTAAATATCTTGGAATATGCTGATATTCAATATAATCAAATTCACGTTCCAAGAGATGCACTCTCAAAAATAATCTTAATAACACTGGATTTCTAATGGCATATACTCTATTAAGCTGTAATACAACGAGTTCAGAATCTAACCTCACTAGCAAAATCTGAATCCCAAATGAAATAGATTCAAATAATAACCCAATCACTGCACTATACTCTGCAATGTTGTTTGTTGTTTGATCGAGGCTTACCCCATGCATAGATACCAACTCGTCAGAGGGTGAATAAATAACCCAAGCTGCGGAAGAAATGTTTCGTGTATTATGACAAGCACCATCAGCAAAACCAATGTATGTTTGGAGAGGCGTCGACATCTGCAATATCAAAAGTAAAACCGAGATAAGTAGGAATAATGACAAAAAACACTCTCTAAGCTAAGCACACTTTTTAAACTAAAACACACCAACTAGAAAGAAAACTAACCTAACTAAAAATCTCCACACCTAGATTTTAAGCATAATACCTCTTCAGGGAAAGACCATTTCTGGGTTTACCTAAAGAGACCCCGCCAAAGTCTACCAATTCATAGGCTCCTTTTGCCAGCTTTCGCTTGACAACATAAGGACCATGCCACATAGGTACGAATTTTCCAGTGCCTAATTTATCATTTGCTTGATCGTACAATAAGACTAGGTCTCCTTCCGAAAAATTTTGAGAGGTAACATTTCGATCATACTGAGCTTTAATACGTTTGGCATGAGTTTCGATCGCCAATGCAGCATCACGTCGATTCTCATCTAGCTGAGCCAAGTATAAAAAATGCTTTTCCTCTTCGGAAGTGGTTGGAAGTAACTCGATGGCCATTTGCAATGACGGGATTTCGCATTCAATGGGTAACACAGCTTCCACACCATAAACAAGTTGGAAAGGAGTGAACCCTGTTGATGTTTTTACTGAGGTTCGAACGCCCAAAGCGTTGAAAATAGCATGTTAGGCCAATTTGACCTATGAATCCCAATGACTCTTTGGATCATGATGACTAGAACTTTGTTGATGGCTTCAACCAGACCATTAGCTTGTGGATAATATGGAGTTGAACTATCGTGACACAAGCCAAGCTGACCTGTAAGTTTAGTCATCATAACGTTTCAAAAATAACGCCCATGATCAGTGATAATCGCTTGTGGAACACCAAACCTAGCAATTATATGATTGAACACGGAAATCGCAACTGTTTTGCCATCTACCTCAAATGTAGGCATCGCCTCGGCCCACTTGGTAAAATAATATACCGCAAGGATGATATACGCATGCCCCCCGGCTGAGTAAGGGTTACATGTAATAAAATCGATACCCCATTTTTCAAATGAACCGAAGGAAATTATAGGCTGGAGAGGAGCAGGTGGAGTGCGCATCTTTCGATCAAAAATTTGGCAATTATGGCATTTTCGGACCGCGTTAATACAATCTTTAAACAAAGACAGCCAGAAGTAGCCACCGCGCAATATCTTTTGGGCTGTGGCAAAACCAGACATATGACCGCCACACGCTCCAGAGTGATAGTCATTCAGAACCCTTTCAACTTCCTCATGAGTTCAACAATGTCGAAAAATAGAGTCCGCCCCACGGCGATAAAGAGTATCTCCAATAATTCTGAAGTGTTGGGATTGGAATCGTATTTTTAGACATTTTGACCTTGAAATTTCTGGCCAAAAGGATTGGGTCTGGAGATAAATGATGATATCCCCATACCTTGGATCTAAAGTGCTCATTACAAACAATGATTCGTCCGCAATGCGCTCCTCTGCCACAGTTTCCGTGTCAGCACGCGGGAAGTCACACATTAACTCCGCAAAAACTAAAGATTTCTTCGACTTAGACTTTTCAAACTCCAAGTCAAACTCCTGCAGGATCACGATCCATTTGGAGTACTTGCCCCCTAGCAATTTCTTGGTTAAAATATAGATCATAGGGTTGCAATCAAAAATTACTATATTTTTAAGTAGTAAAATGTAATGACGAAAATGTTGGACAGCTTGAACAGCTGCCAATGCCAATTTCTCCACATGTGAATATTTTAGCTCAGTTGGATTTAAAGTTCGACTAAGGTAATATATCACATGTTCAGTACCGAATTCATCTTCATGTACTAACACCATTCCAATGGTGGAATGGGAGGCGATGAGATACAAGAAGTAGTCCTGGTTGTAGTTGGGAGGATGCAATAACGGTGCATGGGTCAACGCGTGTTTTAGTGCACCAAAAGATTTATCAGCTATCTCATCCCAAAAGAATGGAGTATTCTGTTTCAACAATGGGGTAAACCCTTTGTGATCTTGGTGTAGTTAGGAATGAATCGACGTAAAAAGTTTGCATTCCCTTGCAAACTTTGGAGTTGGCGAAGACTCGAAGGAGGAGGCAATTTGACAATAGCTTCAACCTTCGAGGAATCGACGTGAATGCCAGCTTTCGAAACAATAAACCCCAGTAACCGACCCATTTCTATACAGAAACACACTTGTGTGGATTCAACCTAATCCGATAATGCCTACACCTCATAAAGATTGCTCGTAAATGGATGAGATGATCAACTCGATGTAATGAATGAGCAGGTAAATCATCGAGATAGGGTTGCACAATGTGCTTGATGTCATGAAACACATAAGACATGGCCCTTTGAAAAGTTGCCCCGGCATTCTTGAGCCCAAAAGGTAATTTGCAATAAGCAAATTTCCCCCATGGACAAATGAAAGCCGTTTTTGGTTGATCAATAGGTAGAATATTTATTTGATTGTATACGGAAAAACCATCCATGACGGAGAATATTTCACTGCCGGCACAATCATCAATGATTTGATCGATATAGGGAGTTGGGTAATTGTCTTTCGGACAGGCACGATTAATGTCCCTATAATCGATACATATTCTTATTGTCCCTTGCTTTTTGTTAACATGAACAATATTCGATACCCAATTCGTTAACGGAATCGGATAAATGAAACCTGCTTTGAGTAATTTTTCAACTTCTGCTTTAGTAGCAGCAGCTTTTCGTTGGTGGATCTAACGCAAACATTGCCGGATGGGTTTAGCATCCGGGTAAGTTTTGATTTCTTGAACAACAATTGCTGGGTCAATTCCTGGCATTTCTTTATATGACTAGGCAAACACGTCGCGAAATTCTTGAAATATGGCCTTATATGTTTGAATTTCATCTTCCGTACAAGAGGCACCTATTTGAATGTTTTCAACAATTCCAGGCTTAACCAAAATATCAATAGGAATAGTTCAAGAAATGTTTCCGAAATTTAACTCCGAATCAGGATTTTTCATTGGATTCTGAGATTCCTTGACATATTCAGTCCTAAAAATAGATGAAAAATCATTTTCAAAACAATCACTCTCGGGTAAAAACAAAATCTATGATGAAGATCTTCCCATGGTAAATCATCGACACATAGGATTTCACGAATTTGCTCATCAGTGTGAACAAGTTCGGAAAACGTTGTTGAATCCGAGTTTGATGTTGAAAGTGATTCCTCATGGACCACATTCATTAAGTCAATTTTGGTTGAAGATGGGTTGGAAAATTATTGCACGGTCTGATACGCAATTTCATATGGACTCAAAGGCATAACATCCCCAAATGAATCTATCTCAGATTCGGGAGGTACGATCCAAGGATCATCATAAACAATAGTGTCTAACGAAATCATATGAATGGTTGCAGTAGAAGACGATGTGTTGATAGGAGGAAAAGGAAAAGTTCCTAGTAAACCAGAATCTTTAACTAGTCCTACTCCAACATCCTTATACGGGATAGTTATTTTGCCGACATGCTGAATACTTTCAGAAGAGGTTGGGTCGGATGAAAAGTAAGTCAGCTAGTCTATAGTTACGATCTTTCCATTATGAGGGAACTTTATAAGCCGAAAAACCGATGAAACGACAGCTGTCATAGTGTAAGACCAACTACGACCCAAGAGAAGGTTATGATCTAGAGGGGCATCAACCACCTCCACATCTAGATTAACAGTTTTTCCTTCAACCCCTATAGGTAAATCCTGTAGAATGCCAAAAGGATGAAACCCACAGCCATCAAAGGCCTTTAGAATTGTCGAGGATTGATTTAGCGAAGGAGAACCAAGCGATCTCCAACACTGTATCAACATAATACACGTTGAGGCTCCTTCATAAATCACAGTCCTATAACAAGGTCTATTTTTTACTAACACTGGTATCTGGAAAGCCATTTGATGAGGTAAGCGCAGTGTACTATTTTCTAGATCAAAAATTATAAGGTTCGAGTCCTGAACGTCAACAGCTCCTATAGCTGACAATAGTAATTTACGTTGTGTTGGACATGATTGCAGCACTTCTAAAGCCGACATTGCTGAAGGTGAAATAGCCAAATCTTCAACAATGTTATAGTTTTGAGCCGCTCTCGCATGTGGATTGAAAGCTGACTTTCGAAGTATACCCTTGGCAGGCGGTTTGATTACTAAGTCTAGGTTAGGTTTCTCGATCTGTAGCGGATCAGAACCGGGAGCTGAGGTTGATGGGTTCGAATGAGAAGATTCTACTTCCTTACCATCAACAAGACTTTTACTTCCATAATCATGCGATCGAGTCGCAATCCTAACATGGGACATCATCATTATGGGTTCTTCAGAGGCATTTGAGGAAGAACCTATCATCTTTCTGTCTTGACTAGGAAAAGGATCCTTCAAAACAACAGGAGTTTGGGAACCTTTGACAATTTTCGCAACCTCTGCACGATGAGGGCAGTCCCTTGTAAAATGCTCTTCGTCACAAATGAGACAAGGATAACGAGGTTTGCGTTTATCATCATTTGATTCCGCTTTTTCTAGTTTCTCTTTCGAATTTTTAGCTGTTTTATTTTTCTTCTTCCCTTTCTTCTTACCGCCGGATTTTGATTTGGCTGTAGATGACTCTACAACATGAATATCGGTAGAAATTTCCGTGAAAGAATCTCCTGTCGGGGAATCTGGTAAAGTTATGATAGGAGAAGAATTCTTGGAAGATTTCTTCTTACTTTTGGTATTAACCGTACCAATCATACCATCAGCGGCATGAGATCCTGAAGGAGCTGCAGCGATTTGATTTTGTTTAGGAAGATCGGGGATTTTCTCGTGTAACGTACCTAACTGCGTATAAACTAAGTCAAGGTACTAAGCTTGAGCAATTACCTGCTCCTCAGTAATGACTCCGGCCTTAGGTACATCCTCAGTTATCTTCGGTAACAAAGATTTTACAAACCATTCAGCTAAGATCTGATCCAAAATAAAAACTTTCACTAAACGCCGTCAACGTCTCCATTCATGAATATGATCTGAAATGTAGGTGGACGTTGACTGCTTTAATGAAGTTAATAATTCCGTGCCATTGTCATATCTGACTGGCAACTGAAAATGAGTTAAAAATGAAGTAGCTAGCTGACTAAAATTATAAAAAGTGGCTCGCGGTAACTCAATGTACCACTTGGCCATAAGACCATTTAGAGTGCGCTGGAAAAGCCTTAAATGGATTGAATCATCTAAAATGGAATTAGACACACATTAGAGGTGATAAGTCATCACATGGTTCGACGGGTCCTCTCCTTATTTGCCTTCAAACTTAGGAATATCACTAGGCAAATTATTCGGCATTAGCGGCCAAAATGGAAGATAGTTAACTAGATCATTCGTAAGGTGCATCAAGTCAGGCAAGTCCAAAGTTGCAATAAACGGTAACTGACGATTAGGGTCCCTAAAAATCTGGGTCATGAGACCAACTCCAGGAGGAGGATATCCAGGATAACTAGGAATTGGAATTGCATTTGGGATATTATATCCTCCCGGAAAACCAGGATTAACTGGACTATACTGGAGTTGTTGAGGTTGTTGATATGTATACCCAGGGTATGGTTGATACTGATAGACTGGCTGTTGCACAGCAGGACTGAATTGGTACTGTCCCTGGTACGGTTGATAAGTAAATTGAGGTTGACTTGTGACAACCATACTTGGACCAGGTTGTCCTACAGGCATCTGAACCGAAGTTTGAATTGTGGATCCAGATTGAGGTAAAGATGTCTGAGGAGTAGATATAGGAACAGTAGAAACCGGAGTTGTCGATATTCCAGAAGTAGGTGGGGTAGATTGAACAGATATCGCAGCAGTTGTAGCAATCATTTGAGGCTGAGTACGAGGCGTACTAGGCCGAGACTGAGAAACTACAGAAGGTGCAGAAGTTTGAATAGTAGACTGGACAGGTTGCTGGGGTGAACCAGAAACCAAGGGTTGTCTAGTTTGAGATGACAATTGTACATTCGGTTGCAAGACCTGTTGAGTTTGATATGGATCCCACACTAAGTTCATTCCGGGGTACAGACCCATAACAGGTTGAGAATATTGAGGACCATTTCCAGCTCCTTAGACATATGATTGACCAGAAGGTGGTTGGTAACCTTGGGTTGGGTACTAACCTTGAGGTTGATAACCTTAAGGAACGTACTGATACTGGGGTTGACCTTGAGGTACATATTGATACTGGGGTTGACCCTGAGGTACATATTGAATCTGGGGTTGACCTTGAGGAACGTACTGTCTCGTAGGTATATACTATCCTTGAGGTTGCCCCCCAGGCGCAAATTGGGTACCTTGAGGTTGCCCCCCAAGCGATAATTGAGGACTTTGAGGCTGCCCCCTAGGTGGTAACTGGCCATCTTGAGGTTGAGGATTAGGAATAGTACCTGACATCATGAGAATATCTTCTACACTCAACAGCTTAGTTCCATTATTTCCAGTTAATAACCCTTGTTCAATGGGTTGAGGAGATGCTCCCGAAAAAGTACCAGTAAGTGATTGATACCCAGAGGGAACAGAAGGACCTCTATATAAAAAGGTTTCTGGAGATTGAGAAAACATGGATGACTATCTTGACATATTTAACGAAGGATAGTAACCCCTAGGTGTTGGGTGAAAAGGAATGCGAGGTGGTGAAAAAATTAGTCCCGGGTTTTCCAAAAAATTGGTCAATGAAAGATACCAAGCACTGCTCCTAAGTGGACTGTAAAAGATTGATTCACGCTCCCTAAGTTCTATAACAGGTTGATTTTCAGGGATAGGGATACCTTCTTCTTCCGGAGTAGCAAGTTCTTCAATAGTTATAAGTCTAGAAGGAAGCTTTTGGGTAATTGTTCTTTCTACCCTGGGTGAACCAGGACCACTAGAAGTTGGAGAGGTAAATCCCGATGTTGGAGTAGTAGCAAATTCAGTTTGATGTTCAGATATTTCAGGTTCCTCACCTAAATCACTAGTAGATGAAAAACTACCAGTAACTTCGGAAACAAACACAGATTGTGGATTATAATCTGCTACTAGAGCTTTATAATCAGGATGTACCACTAAAAAAGATTTTCCTTCTTCAGGTGACCCAACTCTACTGTCTCTAGGAGTTACAAGGGCTCTTAACGCTTCAGGCTGGCTTGGTGAAAACTCAGGAGGTTGGCCCCGAAGTCTACGGGATTTCCTCGGTAATTCAGCCACGATTAAATATTTTAACTACTTCACATGCAAACAAAGAAAAATCTCAATGAAAACAACCTAAAGCCTCTAAAGAACCAAACAAATTTTGAATCACACGCCTAAAGAATCTAGGAGATCAAACCACACACAAACAGTAACTTTCCATAGTGAAAACACTAGTTGGTGATGAAATCCAATGTCGCAGAGTTCAATACAGAAATGATGGTTGGAACAGTTACCCCGGCAACCTGCTTAATGAATAGACTGGCACAAGTTTCTCCACTAAACCGTCTTGAGTGAAGAGAACCCCCCAGAAAATCCAAGTGATTCTAGCCGACGTCTGCTCCAGGTACAGTGGGATCTTCCTTCCACTGTCACCTTAGCAAACAATCCTATAGAATATGGTCACTATGGTTACCAACGGAAACAATATACCTGGGGGAACAGTCTACGATCCAATATGCACACAAGGGCAGAGTAACAAGCTCAATCCCCTTGAAGGCTCCTTGACATAATCCAAGGTTTACCAACAAGTGACCCCAGGCTCCTCAACAATGGTTAATCCGAGGTTTTACATTTTTAATACGTGAATATCTGGCGTCGTTCCCAATGAGGAAGGATTGATTCCCACACTGGTTTGGACACGATCTCGTGCTTCTCCTTTAAGTGGAGCTTTCCAGAGCTTAGATGTAACAATTGGATTTTTCTCCTACCGCATGATACAGCTACTTGTTTTTTTTACTACCTTGGAGAGTTAATTACTCCCTACTCCAAGATACTAGCCTAAGCTATGTTGGTGTAATAGAGCCCTAGAAATAAAAAGATTACTAGATAGATTTTACTTTAAGCGTTATTTTTATTGGTTTTTCTTTAAGTCAAGAGGTGCGGAGATGAAACTTATGGTGTAAAGACTTGACTCAAAATCACTAAAAATGCACTTAAGATGATAAGCAATCTTTTCCCTTCAATGAATTTCTAGCTAGGAAAGAGTTTGAGAATGCAAATGCTTGTAAACACAAATATTTTCCTTAACGAACAAATCAAAAGAAGAGCTTTTTGTGTCTTTTCCAATGCACTCAAAATGAGACAACTAGTTATGCTCACAAAAATTTCCCTTTTCTTTCAAACAATCGAATACTACAAAAACAAACTTTTTCCAAAAGAGATTTTTTTTATTTTCATAAAGCACTCAAAACTATGGAAAAATCTAATCTTGAGATCTATAAACTATAAAAAACTATTTGAAGTAAAAGCTTACAAGATTGCTTTTCAAGGATGTTTTACGTAGCTATAAGCAAACTAAGGACTAATTTGTCGAGAATCACAAATCAGTCAAAAAACAACCAATTTTTGTTTTCTTTTCTAAAAATGAAATCCAAACTTTTAACACAAGTCTTTTTGAAGTTTCGCAAAGAGAAACAAAAGATGGATTCCTCAAGGAAGGTAGATTTTGCAAATGGTTAGACTAATAAGAAGGCCAGTAAAAACCAAGGTGATCTAAGGCCTCTAAGCAGGGAAAATTTTAAGAACCCCCCCTAAATTTACATGTATAATAAATGGGCGAATCTCCATGGTATATAGGAAAAATGGAAGGCGATTTTATCAATAATATGATATGTATATATAATTTTTTTGCGAATCTCTCACCAGGCATGGCGAATATTTTACTCAATGATAAAATCTTGTGTTTATTGAATACACAAATGAAATCATTGCATTTCTTTAAAATATCTTTTGAAATCAAAATTACCGAAATTACATATCAATAACCTAGTGGGTGTAGGATAAAATTCACCCATGCCATTCACTGAAAGCATGAGAAAACACCTAATACTATATATAAAACCAAGAAAAATTCAAATTCATCACTTCTAGGGACCTCGTAACCACCCTGCCAATACACAAGTATGTTCCTGTTTGCAATTAGAAAAATTACCCAAATTGCAATCTGTTTACTCCACTTCGCCAATACACAAGTATGTTTCCGTTTGCAATTAGAAAAATTACCAAATTACAATCTGTTTACTCCAACATATGTTGGAAAGTTATAGAAGGATGACTAGTGCAATCAATCCATTCCTTTTAGCCCTGGATTTGTTTCAGTTTAAAACAGAAGTATACAAATATACTTGTCCAATGTCTATGCTTTGACCATTCACCTTAAGATGTTTTTACAATATAATTTCCTCAGTCTATTTAATATCTTCATTCTCATAAAAACCAACCTATATCCATCTTAACACCACATCTACCACTCTTAGGGGGATGAAATCTATTTATCCCTTTGAGCACTTGGTAGACCCAGAATTAAGATGGAACTAAGATAGAATTTCCCCTTTAAATAGTCTATGCTCACATGAATACCATGGGTCAATACCATGGGTTATCATAAACCTAGAGCTTAAAAATTACTATTAGTAATTTATAAAAATTAATAAAATTAATAGTTGATTTTTATTTTATTTTTTATTTTAACCAAGCTAAAATGTTTAACATACATTAAATTACAACATCCATTTTTACTCTTGATCGGATCAAATATTTTTCACTCTATGCTAGTTTGCATATCACGATATTTGATACCTCTCGGGGGTTAGTAGATCCAGGGTAAAGATGGATCTATGCTGGTTTAATTCCCCCATTTAAATAGGCTACATTCCAAGTGAATACCATGGGTCAATACCATGTGCCATTTTGGTGAATACCATGGGTCAATACCATGTGCCATTTTTACTTTTATTAATACTAATATTAGGATTAATAACATTTTTTTGTATGGTATTAATAACAATCTAGTCCATGGTATTTGTCCCATAGTATAAATATAAGGTGACTTCTGGAGTAAATATAAAAAATGTTTTATTTGTTTACCATACCTCTCGTTTATTTATATTTTTATTAATTTACCATACCATTCATAAATACAAGGTGACTTATGGAGTAAATATAAAAAAATGTTTTATTTGTTTACCATACATCTCGCTTATTTATATTTTTATTAATCTACCATATCTCTTTTACAAATATGGTATTTGGCCCATAGGATTCACTTAAATAAAACCTCTTTCTTGAGCCTTCATAAATAGAATGAGGGTTATGGACTAAATATAAAAAGAGGTTTTAGTTATTTACCATGCGTCTAGTTTATTTATATTTTTATTTATTTACCATACCTTTTGAGTAAGTATAAAAAGACGTTTTATTTATTTACCATACCTCCACTTTACTTATATTTTTATTTGTTTACACCCTTGCATGTATATAAGGTGACTTATGGAGTAAATATAAAAAATGCTTTATTTATTTACCATACCTCTCATTTATTTATATTTTTATTAATTTACCATACCTCTTTTATAAATATGGTATTTGGGCCTTTGGCCCATAGGATTCACTTACATAAAACCTATTCTTGAAAATGGGCGAATGGATTCACTTAAATAAAACCTATTCTTGAAAATGGGTGAATGGAAAGTTGTAACTCCTAATTTCAAGGGCTAAATTTACCTTTTTTACCCTCTCCCTTAAAATAAGGTGGGCTATTTGAGGTGATTTGTAAAAATGTACTATGATACAAAATATTCGCCCACTAAAAATTTAAAACCCCTTAATTTCTCCAAAGGGCGAACATTAACCCCTAAAATCACCCCTACCTCTAAGGCTTCTAAGCTTTGAGCTACTACAAGACCAAAATGAAAATCAAGCCCGGCAACCAAAACTTCTAGGAATTTCACCTAAAACCCTAACACCAATGGAATCAACCTAAGAAAAGTTTCTAACAAGTCACATGCAGGTCTGGGTAGATGATAACAACACCTAAACAAAAACTAAGCTGACTGAAAGAGAAAATCTCAAGTTTTCCAAAATTTTGACAGGGTCCGCAGGCCCGCAATCCAGACAGGTGCAGTACTGCTCTGTGTGTAAAGCAAAAGTGCGGACAGGTCCGCACTGTGTTGCAAGCCGAGGGTGTAGTCCTCTCCCAAAGTTATGAAAAAAAAATAATCCAAGATCTACTAAATCTACCCAATTCCACACACAACAAGCCAAAAACAGAAACAAAAACACAGTTTCTCAAGTCAAAGTAAAGAAAATCAAGAAATCAAGTCCCTAGCGGAGTCGCCATTTTGTCACACGGAATGAGTCGTTCTTGCGGACAAGACTGACCTCCATAGTATCTAATGATATCTAGTGACAAGCAAGTCAATCAAACTCTATCTTTCTCTAAATATGCAATTTATAAACAAAGGCAAACAAGTGTTTTAGACCTACCATGGGTCCAATGCAAGTTTGTGGAAGCCTCGCTCCTTTGATCCAAATGAGCTCCCTTGTAGCGAATCTGCAAACACAAAAAAGCACACAAATTAAATAGCACCTTAAAAGCCAATATCATAAAGCATACTTATCATGATGATCAAGGAATTCATGAAACAAATGACATAAGACAATTTGTTGAGAAAAATGAATCTGATTGTATTAGTTCAAATCAAAGAAGAACTTTACAACTTGTGCCTTGATGCCGTACAAGCTCCTCCCAAGATCCAACAACAAGTCTCCTCTACTTTGATAAGTTTCACTCTCTTCCTAATGAAGCCAAAAAGGTATGTGATCTCTCCTCTCAAGCTCAACTAGGAAGTCTCAATTCCACCAGCATTTACCCTCAAAAATGTTCAGCTTCCAACCTCTCTAGCAACCAGCCCAATGCCTTAATTTATAGTGCAATGGAGGGAAGTTACTAGGTCCACCTTCAAAGGGATAAATCCCTCCTTCAAAGGGATAGCCCCTCTCATCAAGGGATTAGCTCCTTCTCTTTTGGGATGCATGAACCACCTAAGAGCGAACCATCCACGTCAAAATTCCTTTTAGAATTAACCCAAAGTGAGTTTTTTAGAATAAACTTGCGCCTTTTTGACTTTCACAGGGGTCCGCACCCACTCCTTCAGAGACAGAGTGGGCAGGTCCGCAGGTAATATGAACAGGGGTGCGGGACCGCAGGTAACAGTGAGAGAAAGTGCGAAACTAGAAATTTAATGATTTTTAAGGTCTTTCTCTCATTTTCAAAGCTTGACATGAAGAGTTGAGGTCTGAGACTTACTTAGGAGGACAATATGAATGATGATAGACCCATACTGACTACAAATAGTCATGGTGACAATATTTTGTGTAACACCCACCATACACACCTGTATGATTATCTTCTCTTACCCCGAAGTCCATTGTTGCAACTCTAATTTAATGATTTGCATTGCCTACTCTATCTCATCCAACACATTAGCATCATAACATACCAATATCATCATGATGACCTAATTGCAAATAATGACCTTACAATGCATGTCTGGCCTACCGTACATGTATAACCATAATCATGGCAATGCATGCATAACAACATATAGACACTCACATGCATAAAAAATGCATATGAAACCATCATGCATTCATGATAAACACATTCTGACAACAACATCATCAACCTTCACATGGTGAAATCACTACAACCGTGATCAACACCATGCAAATGCAACAAGCAAAAGAGATGCAATCATA
Organism: Pinus tabuliformis; assembly: GCA_031772625.1. Taxonomy (NCBI): domain Eukaryota; kingdom Viridiplantae; phylum Streptophyta; class Pinopsida; order Pinales; family Pinaceae; genus Pinus; species Pinus tabuliformis. The sequence continues at coordinate 1,317,588,356 of CM062816.1, read as the reverse complement.
AGGAACACATATGCAACCGACATGAATGCATGACCAACACACCACCCATCTAATCCAAGGGCTGAACCATGCTCTGATACCACTCTGTGGTATCAGATATGACCCAAAGAGAATGCAACCTACTCTGATACCACTCTCTAATGCCCTTCTCCTACATCTACCCAAGTAACTGGCCAACCAAGGTAAACATGTGACGAGAAGTTACTATGATATGGTTTAACATCCTAAGTCACCTTGAGGAAATGAAACTGAAGGAAACACACCATAAAAATCTTCCACATTAGCAACAAGACTCCTAGGAATCAATCCAACCTCTCATATAACTAGCCCCTGGGTCTTACTGATTTTTTGGACTAATTAACCCCCGGACACTCCCATGATATGGGCATGCATGTGTCTAGAGGGCTCTAAACACTTGCAAGTATGGTGTGCCAACTTCTAGGGACTATTATGCTCATTTTTGTGCCATCGTCCCCAATATTTGAGCCAATTTTTTAGGTCCAGAGCCCAGGTCAGTGCCTAGAACTCAATGACACTTTCAGAATCCATGATTGACATAATTGATGGGCCTCTAAATTAGACATAAATTAAGGCCCATGCCTCTAAATTAAACATAAATTAAGGTCCATATAACCATCCTTCAGCGCATTAAACCTCTCTTTTGCAATAGATAATTTATTTTTTACTTTAATACGTTCATTAGAAAGGTTTATGAATAATTGCATATTTATGCCTAATATTATTTATTTTTATGGAATATTGCAAGAATATTGGCAGATTATGAAGATTTGCAGGAGGAGATAATTTAGGGGCTTAATCCCTACTATAGGAGAATCAATATTAAATAATAAATAAACAAGATATTATGGAATTATGGCACAAATTGTAGAGCTCCAATGATTGACAAAATCTAGGAATGTGTTCCCTGCCATTTAATGCAGATTCCTAGTATTGGGAACCAAATCCACTAATCAAGGGATTTTGGTGGGGAAAGCTTCCTATTTTCATGAAGAATTATTCTTAATCATTTTGTATAAGTACCAAGTCGAATTTTCCTCTAGGGGTATAATTTTATTAGTCTCCTTGTGGAGAGAACTCGTATTTTTGCAGCTACATTTTCATTTCTTGCAGGGATGTAATTATATTGATGGAAATAATGAATATTGGTGACATGTTCAGCTTCTAGATCTTGGTATCCTTCATAGGACTCTGATTCTCTGTTGGACTAGCCATCCCAGGAGCCTTTGAGCCCTTTTGTATCATTTTCTTTTCTCCTTTTCACTTCTTATTCACATGCATCTCTTGTTCTTGTTTTTTTCTATTTATGTATTTAGTATTAATGATTTCTTGTTGTAGGATTTCTTTAAATGGTTTATGAAGTTCTTTTGAAGAATCACAATCATCATTTCATCCTTCGAAAATATTAGGAAGGTCATATTAATCATTGAGCTACTTGGATTAGTTTTCTTATTCCCAAATCTAGATTTCTAGAACTCCTTTGTGGCAAAGAACAATAAAGTTATGCTATTTTTTATACCATGCTAACGAGATTAAATCAGGTTGGTTCCACTTGAATTAGATCACAAAATAATTCTAGTTAATAAAAAAAATTAATCCATTGCATTTTCACTTGATTAGGTTAGGCATTTGATAGATTTACTAGCTCACTAGTTCTCGAATTTCTAGATTTTAGACTAGTAATTTTTGTTATTTTTTAGCATGGGTTAACAGAGGTATTTTTGAGTGATTCCACTTGGAATGTATACCTAATACATCCTAGTCAATAAAAAAAAATTCCCCATCCAATTTGGATTTTATTTGCTGGGTCATTCGATGAATTATAACTTCCTGTAGTAAATCTGTAACATCTTGTAGTTTCCTGTAGTAGCCTTCCAACATGCATTTACTTGCCCAGATTCACTCAAGAAGCTTGGTTATTGTCCCTTAGGGTTGAATCAAGACCCCTAGGCTCTAAATAAATGATTATGGAATACTAAATACCACTTAGGACTCGCCTCTTTACCCATGCAAAACATTTCAGCGATTTGGTTTAATGGACAGATTTATGGATTGGATAATACAATGATGATTTTCTTGATTTCCACCTCCAATGAACTCTGTTAATGGATCTAAACTCTTTGAAATGTAATGGTTTACATTTATTTCATGATATTTATGCAATTAGAATAGGTTTCTTTCCTTGTACTTTCTTTCTTGCAATAGGTTAAGGTTTCCATTTCGAGCATTTCATTTTCTGCAATTAGTTTAGGATTTGACTTCAGTACATGCACTCCATTAAATCATGACTCAAAGGAAGGACACACTCTATGCTGCACATATAGTGCCAATACTTCTTAATTTTGTATGAACCTCAGGTTGATAATTAAATTCAATAGCCTTGGGATTTGCAGCATTCTTGTTGCAGTACTGACGCTCATCACTTTGTGGCATCGTTGCTGAGGAGGTGTCAAAGTATGCAATTTTTTCTTCCCTAGTTAATTCATTTTTTTTTTCAAAAACAAAAAATATTTGCATTAGGCATATTTCATTTCAAAAATACAAAAGTTCATTGCATTATTGTTTTCATTCAATCATAAAAACAAAAAAAAATCTCCAACACCAATCCACCCCGCCCTTTGATCACATGGTACAGTAAGAGCCACATCACCATCCACTTTTGCAGGTAGAAGAAGAAGACATGGAAAATAATGTAGAAGAAATGGATGGAGACTATGACCATGAGGAAGATCCTCTTGGATTTCCCATTCAAGATACTAATGTCAATGTGCATATTAAGAACATCCCTCCATCCTTCCTTTTGAACTTCCATGGTATGAGTTTAGAGGATTCAAAAACCTTTCTCTTTGAATTTGAAATCTGTATATATTATGGTTACTTGTTAAACACTCAAAAATTAAGATTGTTTTTGGAAACATTGAAGGACAGAGCTCTTAAATGGTTCATGAGTTTAAGGACTAATTCAATAAGATCATGGAGTAAGATGCAAAAGATATTTCTAGAAAAATATAAAGATCATGATCTTAAAGAAGAAATCTTTAGAATGAATCAAAAAGACTATGTGACTCTAGAGGATCTAATCGAGAGGTTCATGTATAATGTTAAGAGGGAAAAACTACATCATTTAGGATCTGACACACTAAACACCCTCTTACTTAGAACAATTAGGGATGAGTGGATTGATATCCTTGATCTCATAAATAGAGGTGATGTATAGCAATTATCATTTGAACAAATTTCTGAAACATGCAAACACATATCAAGAGGAAGGGAAAGAATAAGTCAATCAACATCAATATCCGTTAGTCAAGCTAAACTTGGAAATTTTCTTGATAAATTTAAAACAGAAATTATTAGCAATCTAAGTGAACAAGTAGAAATGTTAAGAATACAAAATGACCAAAAAGAAGTTGATGATATTTTTGTTGTCCATGCAGAATCACATGATGTTAAATATTTCCCTATATTACCAAGGTTTAAAGAAGTTTACCAAGAGGACAATGGAGCAAGTCAATTGCCAATGCAAATATGCTATGTAGCTCCAAGAGGACCATGGGAGCCTAGTCAACCTAGTATGATGCAAGAGCCTAATTCACAATTTCAAGGTTATGCATATCCACCTCAAAGTAATTGGAACACACCCTTTCCTTGGAAACATTAGCCATATCAACCCTAAAACAAATATTCGTAACAAGGCTGGCAAAGAACTTATTGGATCCATCCACAATATCCTCAATATTTTCCTCAATATCCTTCATAGCCAACTCCATGTTATCCCTACCATCCACCTCCACCATAACCACATCCATCTCGAATATCCACTCAACTACATGTACCATCATTTCCAAATCCACACAAGGAAGTAGTTCAACCCACTTACAATGCTGAGGTACAACACTTCCAAATATCTTCTCTTGATCTCAATGGTATTCATCTCAACTCAGGAAGCACATTACAAAAAAGAGATTCTCTTGATGCCATTGAAGGACAACATGTAGAAAAAGAAGATTCAAAAGAGAATACCAAAGAATCATGGGTTGAACTTGATGAAGAGAAGACATCAAAATTAGAGATTGAGAAATCTCCCTCATGGTTACCATCAAATCCTCCATGTATTCAAGAGAAAAATAAGAAAAAAGAGGAAGATTTGAAGGTCATGGTAGAAGAAGACATGAAGAATGATCCAGATAAGCAATCAAACCAAGGGCATCAAAGTTATATTGAATTTTGGTTCTAGATAGTCACTAAGTTGCAGCAACACTCTCTTCTTCAACTATGGTTGATATCATCAAAGTCAAAGCATTCGGTCTCTTACATCCAGGTACATGTCAAAGAATACATTTTAAGCCTACACATTAGTTTTTCTGTCATATTTATGTTCACATGGCTCCATTTGGAATTATTCTTATACTTGGAAGTGATTTTGTTTTTCAAGTAGAGTAGGGTAGAAAAGATAAATCAAAAATAAGAGAAAAAAAAAATCTCAAATGAAAACCTCCTTTGAGGCACCTGAGACTGGCTCATTGATTGAAAACCTCCATGAGGTGGTCAATGGGTTAAAAAAAGAGAAAAATGAGAAAAATAAAATATCCTAGGTGAAAACCTCCTTTGAGGCATCTAGGTAGACCTACAAGTTGAAAACCTCATTGAGGCAGCTAGTAGGCCTAGAAGAAAAAAAGAGAAAAAATAAAAAAATATTTGCTCCATTTATCTCTCTAGTGAATGTAGGTGCCCTCCAACATCTGCAAGCAACAAAAATAAGTTGGAACCAACAAAAGAAAAAATTGGTCAAAATTCTAGTCAAAAGAAGTCAAACTTTGACTTTCTCCTCCTTTTCTCAAATGCTCCAACGGGACCAAGGCCATGCCAATACATCATACTCATCTATTTCCACAATCAACTCATCATTCCCAAGCTTCTACCACTCATTTTCCTTGTTGTCCTGAAATACTACAAGAAGGCTCTGTTTTACTACAGGAAACAGGAATACAAAGAGTAGAAATTTATTTTTGTCATATCTTGAAATCCATGCATCCATTTTCCAAGATGTTTTAAGTTGAGATGCATGTGGATTATGGTAACATGCTCAAGCAACTTCAGAAAATTCCAGTGCACGATTTCAAAGAAATTGGCCTCCACCAACTTCAGCCATTTTTATTTTTTCTTGAGATTCATGCATCCATTGGCCAAGATTTATTTATGGGGGCGTGCATATGGATGATGGCAACATGCTCAGAAAATTTCAGGTCAATCCATTATACCGTTTGGGAGATATGGACAAAACAAGTTTGCTATAGGAGGTTGTCCTCAATTACTATAGGAAGATCATGTAGTACTACAAGATGGTTGAGAAGAAGCTACAAGAGGAAATATGATTGGAGAAATGGGTCAAAAGGTCATGTATTCCTTAGGGAAGGTTGTTGTAGGTCCCCCAACACCACTTTCATCGCTCATCCACTCCATCTAACCAAAATGCATCTTCAAATTCCACTTTGTCTTACATGAAAAAAAAATGTCATAAACTTTTCCACCACCTATTGATGATTTTAACCCTGTCCTTATACCTCTTATGATTTTACATCAATCCCACATGCATCAACGAGATTTCAAGGAGGAATTAAATGACTACTACAGGAAGATGATCCTTCCTATAAGCAGCTTGCATAAATACAACAAATTTGAGCATCAATTATTTTTTCACTCACACAGTAGAAGATCTAGCCACCTTGAGCAACATGAAGCCATTTCTAAAGATTGAAAACGGGGAACACCCCCCTTAGGAAGCAATCTATCCACTCCACGAGGAAAATATTGAACACTTGAAAGAAAATTTCACTCAACAACCTTATCATTCAAACAATCAGCAAGCTATGAAGACCTGTGCAGATGAAAGAAAAGAAAATTAGCACCTCCAGGGAAGCAGGGATCAATCATCAACTCAGCAACAGCATGCGTGCCTCTCTAATTACCATCAGGTAGGTATAGGTATACAATATTCTTCACCTCTTCTCTTGAGCATATTATAATTAGAAATTTTTTGTCAATGCATGAGAGATGAGGTTTTATAAGCTAAGGATGGGACAACAATCTCATCTACCTTCAACTAGTTAATTTCAGCTCACTCCTTCACTCAAGCAATGTGGAAAAGTAAAATTAGGAAGGGTGATGATTTCAAATAATGGGGACAACAGTTAAAAGAAAAAAATTACGCAAAGGCCAAGTCACCACAACATCACTTCATATACACTATCTATTCATCATTCATCCATCCCATTTCATAAGAAAAAATTGATATTTTTGAACAAACCCTACACTATGTCTCACCCTGAAATTTTTTTGAAAAAAAATACATAGAGCACGTCATCTCCATTTTCACAAACCTACACTAATCCCTTTGAGCCCTAGCATCATCCTCCAAACCCTCTATATCATTTCGCATCACTCCCATACAGTTAGAAGACCCTAAAAGAAGAGGAATGACTACTACAAGAAGGCAGAATGATGCTACAAGAAGGAAGAAAGGAACAAATTGTGCTAAAACCCAAAATTGTAGTGCCTAAGAGAGACCTAATCAAAAAATAGAACTCCAAGGCCTTTAGGCAATCATCTAGGCCACAAGAAAGAAGAAGAAGTCGACAAAAGGAAATAAGGCATTCACCATCAAAACAAAACTCAAACTACAGTGATGAAAAGAGTCTTTCCAAGAGGTCTCTAATGTCTTTCTAGCTTTTTTCCAAGGCCTAAAAGATGTTATAGAAATGGGAGAAAGCCATGGCAGTCAAGTTTAGGACCTACCCTAGGCTCAGACTATCATTTCTACTCAAAATGGGTTTAAATAGGGCTTTTTGTAGTTTTAACAGGGTTTCCTGTAGTTTTTACTGGTATTACTACAGGATGTCCTAGTTCGCATCTAAAAGCGTTCTGAAAGTTGTAGAGGTTTCCAAATGGTGGAACAAGGCAACAAAAAGTTGGAAAATGATGTGTAAGACCTTTCCAAACTGAAAAATATTCAAGAACCCATCTTGAAAAAGGGGAAGAAGGCAAGCTAATGGTCTTAAGAAACATTGTTATTTTTTTATGCACAAGAAGTTTTAGAAAAATGAGTGAAAATGGAATGAAGGTTTCAGGGGAGACGATATGAATGAAATGGATCTACAAGCCAACTGGGTTCACTTGCAAAGAGGAAAGTTGTGTTTTTTCTTGAAAGACTGTTAAACAATCATGAAAAGAACAATTACATTTTTGTGTTTGTCCTTTTAGGACTTACAACCAAAATTATTAAGAGAAAGGACTAAGGAATGCACAAATGAGAGGTCACAAGGGCTATGAATGAGGCACAATGAGGTCACTAAGTTGCTCAGAGGATGAGCAACACTTTTAGCGGGGGGTATGATGGGCCTCTAAATTAGACATAATTTAAGGCTCATGCCTCTAAATTAAACATAAATTAAGGCCCATTTGACCATCCTTCGGCGCATTAAACCTCTCTTTTTGCATTAGATAATTTATTTTTAACTTTACTACTTTCATTAGGAAGGTTTATGAATAATTTCATATTTGTTCCTAATATTATTTATTTTTGTGGAATATTGTGAGAATATTGGGCAAATTAAGAAGATTTAGAGGAGGAGATAATTTAGGGGCTTGCTCCCTACTACAGGAGGATCAATATTAAATAATAAATCAACAATATATTATGGAATTATGGCATATATTGTGGAGCTCCAATGATTGAGAAAATACAGGAATATATCCCCTGTCATTTAATGTAGATTCCTAGTATTGGGAACTAGATCCACTAATCAAGAGATTTTGGTGAGAAAATCTTCCTCCTTTCCTGGAGAATGATTCCTAATCATTTTGTATAAGTACGGAGTCAAATTTTCCTCTAGGGGTAGATTTTTATTGGTCTTTTTGTGGAGAGAACTCGTACTTTTGTAGCTCCATTGTCATTTCTTGTAGGGATGTAATTGTATTGATGAAAATAATGAAGATTGGTGAGAATTTCAGCTTCTAGATCTTAGTCTCCTTCATAGGAATCTGAGTTTCCTTGGGCTTGACCATCCTAGGAGCCTCAAAGCCCTTTTGTATCATTTTATTTTCTTCTTTTCACTTCTTATTCACACACATCTCTTGTTCTTGTTTTTTTCTATTTCTGCATTTAGTATTAATGATTTATTGTTGTAGGATTGCGTTAAATAGTTGATGTAAGTTCTTTTGTAGGATCAAGAGCATCATTTCATCCTTTTAAAATCTTTGGAAGTTCATAGTAATCATTGAGATACTTGGATTAGTTTTCTTATTCCAAATCTAGATTTCTGGAACTCCTTTGTGGCAAAGAACAATAAATGTTTGCTATTTTTTAGATCATGCTATCAAGCTTCAATCAAGTTGGTTCCACTTGAATTATATCACAAAAACATTCTAGTTAATAAAAAAAACTACCCCATTGCATTTGTGCTTGATTAGGTTAGGCATTTGATAGATTTATTGGCTCACTAGTTCTCAAATGTCTAGATTTTAGACTAGTAATTTTCTGCTATTTTTTAGCATGGGTTAATAGAGGTATTTTTGAGTGATTCCACTTGGAATGGATACCTAAGACATCAATAAAAAAGAAATTCCCATCCAATTTGGATTTGATTTGCGGGGTCATTCAATGAATTACAATTTCCTATAATAAATCTATAACATCCTGTAGTTTCCTGTAGTAGCCTTCCAACATGCATTTACTTGCCCAGATTCACTCAAGAAGCTTGGTTATTGTCCCTTAGGGTTGAATCAAGACCCCTAGGCTCTAAATAAATGATTATGGAAGACTAAATACCACTTAGGACTCGCCTCTTTACCCATGAAAAACATTTCAGCGATTTGGTTTAATGGACAAATTTATGGATTGGATAATACAATGATGATTTTCTTGATTTCCACCTCCAATGAACTCTATTAATGGATATAAAATCTTTGAAATGTAATATTTTACATTTATTTCATGATATTTATGTAATTATAATACGTTCCTTTCCTTGTACTTTGTTTCTTGTAGTAGGTTAAGGTTTTCGTTTCTAGCATTTTATTTTCTGCAATTAGTTTAGCCTTTGACTTCAGTACATGCACTCCATTACATCATGATATCAAAGGAAGGACACATTGTATGCTACACATATAGTGTCAATACCTCTTAATTTTGTATGAACTCCAGGTTGATAATTAAATTCGGTAGCCTTGGGAGTTGCAGCATTCTTGTTGCAATATCGAGGCTCATCAATAATAACAAGACTTACAAATCAAAACTAACTCCAGGACCAGGCCTGACCATCCCCAACTAGGACTGACATTTTATCAAACACTTGGAATTAATGCAATATATAGGAAATGAGTACAAGAAAGAGCATAAATGACTCATAACTCATATGAGACTTGACAAGAAGGGTTACCACCCTTTTCCTTTAATTTTTTTGACATCAATTAGGTATTGCATCCATTATCCTTTCAGTTACAAGTAAATACATGAAATAACCATGGAAATAGCTAGTCATCTAACCATGGTTATAACTAGCATTAAACCATGAAAATTACAATGAGATAAAACAATAAAGTCACATATTAGAAATTACAAAAGAAAGACAACTTAGCTTTTATTAAACATAGGAAAATCCAACCAGGTTCAAGACTTCCACGTACCACCCAACCATAGACATGGCTAAACCAAATATTTATTTCATCTAGTCACTCCTGAGCCATATTCTAAGCATGAATGTGGGATCTCATGGATAAACGAATCCAAAAAAACGAAGGGAATCCATAGGTTAAACCACCTCCACCCTCACCAAACTATGATTTCACCAAAACCGGCATCGAGATCACAAAATCCATCACTATCCTGGAGGAATTTTCTGCCTCCTTTTCTCCCAATATTTACCGCAATCCACACCATATCACTAGGGCCTAAAGCTAGACTCCAGTATCTTAGGATTTACCACAATCCACACTGGATCACTAGGCCTTAAACTAATACTCCACCCTCAGTCTTTAACGTGTATCCCGCCAAAATCGGTCAAGGGATTCTTAGGCCTTTGGGATTTTCCTTAGACTACCTCCGCCCGAGATTCTAAAACCATCAGGTAATTCCAAATCTCAAACTGAGAAAACAATCCCATCACACCATGGCTATCCGGAAAAAGGTAAGGCTAGGATGAAAACCACTGTCATAACCCAGCAAATCCATGCCACTGACAACAAGAGAACCATACACCAACATGTAAATCCATGCATGACAAAACCATCTAGGGGATCACACATGCAATATGCTACCTACAAGTATTCTTATTTAAGTTGCTTGATCCCACTCTTCCTTACTTGATCTTTTCTTTCCTTTCCTTGTTCTTCGTTTGCTTTCTTTTCCCTTCCTTGCTCCAAAGTAAAACCTAAGCAAAAAATTGATCAAAAGCTCCCCAACTGATCCTCGGAAGCCTTCTTATCAATGAGGCCTCTATTTTCTTCAATTTCCATTATTTTCCTTCATTTTCCTCCTAACATCCAACATGTGACCTTTCACTTTCCTTTTCTCCTATTTCCCTTATTTTCATAAATAAATGTGCCAAAATACCGTTTTTCCTTTCCAAATCCTTTGTCATTGCCTTTGTCAATTTCCTTTAGCTATAGTCACTGAATGAAAACCCACACTAGGATTTCTTTCCCAATATTCATCTTGGAATACATGTCCCATAACCCTGGTCTTATTTTCCCTTTATTAAATTTTATTACATGAATTTTTAACTAGGGGTTATTACAAAACCACTGCCCAGAACTTGATGAGACTTTATAAGACAATAAATGACACCAAGACAATCATCTAACACAAAACTTGATCAAATACTTGACCTAACCAAGCCCAACCATGATTGCCATTTCATCAAACATATCACAAATATGAAATCCATAGGTTTCAACAACAGATCTCAGCATAGGGGTCTCATACTTATCTGAGAATTGCTAAGAAGCATTGATTCTTTATCATATTAGCTACATTATCATCTATTAGGTCACATATTCATTTTTCATTCATTTACAAATCAAAACATGATGAGAACCATACATCATCATTGTCATAAAACATGTTAATAACTAGCATATAACCAAAGAATATCAATGAGGAAATAACCATTAAAGTCACATAACATCAAGTCCCTTTACTCGGGAAGACGCTCTTATTAACATAATAAAATGCAACCAAGTCTGGGACATCCCCGAACCACCTAACAATAGACTAGGATGAACCAAATATCTCTTTCACCCAGTCACCCCCGTGCCATATTCCAAGCATGAATGTGGGATCTCATAAAATAAATCAATCAAAACCATCCATGGCTTCCAGATGCCAAACCACCTCAACCCTCAACGAGTGATTCCATGTCATGATCGAACATCACCAACCATCATCAGATTGGTCTCTACCCAAGTTGTTTAGGCCTCCAGAGCATTTGTTCCAACCAGGGCTTCTAGGACTAGTAACTCAACCCATAATTGTTGTCGTGCTTCGAGAGTGTTTTTCCAAATAGAGCTTCTAGAACTAGTAACTCAACCCACCAAGGTCTTCCAGAGCATTTTTCCAACCAAGGCTTCTAGGACTAGTAACTCAACCCAAGTTGTTACATAGCTTCCAGAGTGTTTGTCCAACTAAGGCTCCCAGGAAATAGTAACTCAACCCACAGCCAAAAGAACCTGAGAACCAACAAGAAAAACAAAAGAAAGGAACCCACAACACCAAGGCTATCCAGGAAATGGAAAGGCTAGAAAAATCCACTACCGTTCCAAGCAATCCTCCATGCCAATGATATATCAAAACCAAGAAACCACATGCATATGTCATGCATGCCATAACTAGTGAGGAAAAAACATATATGCAACTTGGTACCTACAAGAAAAACACGTTGTAACTTTTGATCTCGATGTCCTCTTATACTTTCCTACTTTTCCTTTTCCTTCTTTCTCCAAACTCCAAGTATGCCACACTCATCCAAGAGTGCTCCAAGAAAACCCTAAGTGTCTAAGTGTATGAGAGAGAGAATAGAGAGAGCTCTGAAACTGAACTAACAAAAGTATAAGAAAAAGCTTCCAACTAATCCTCAGAAGCCTTTTAATCAATGAGGCCTCTATTTTCTTCATTTTTCCATTATTTTCCTTCATTTTCCTCCTCACATGCAACTTGTGACTTTTCACCTTCCTTGTCTCCTAATTTCCATTATTTTCATAAATAAATTCCAAATAATGTGTTGTCTTAGGGGGTCTTCACCTAGGTTCAAACTTAGCTACGTCAACCAAAAAAAGCCTACACTACTAGCCCTTTCAGAAACAACCTGTGTAGAACAAGCTGCAGTCTCACCCGAAGCAGCATGGGGGGATGCAAGAACCAAGTTTCTACATCCAAAGACTAGCGTGATATCTTTTAGTGCCTCAGATCTGCCTTCATGCAGATTGATGACCTCTTAAGGCACGTTGCTGCAACTCTGTTAAAATAGCCTTCAAACCTTTGTGAATGGCTATGATTAGTCCTTGTAGACCTTTAACAATTAATTCTCCTACTTATGCACATTAGAAAGCAGCCCTAAATTAGTGTTTTCGCGGATTTACTTAAGTTATTAGTAAACATAAGTGAATTCATCAAAGTCTTCGTGTAAGTACTTAGTCATGCATTGTGTACATCATTAACACTTATTCAAGAGAATCATAACATTCAATAAATATTCCATAAAACACATCATTCATCAACAACATATAACATTAACAAAGATAAATAGAAATACACAAGAATTATTCAAAAATTGTCTTTATTGATCTTCAATTCAAGATTACATACTCAAAACTGCCCTGTGCACACAGCTACAGGGGTCCAAACACTCAGTTGTGGACTCTACCTAGGCCTCCACGCACTCAGCTGCAAATCCTTTCGTTCCCTTATCTAAGCGCAGGAAGTAGAGTCTTCCTGCCCTAGACCCTTCACTCAACCCAAATCTCTATCTTTTCTCTCTTCTGCTTCTGTCTTCCTTTTATCTTTCTTTTACTAACACTCACTACTTATAGACTTTTTCATACAATTCCATGGTCCTCGGACCATGGGTGAATCTCAAAACTAACTCAAAACTTATCCAAAATAAGGGGCTAATCCCCTTTGACTCTTATTCATCTATGCACTCTGCATCCACAAATCATGGATACTTTACATTATTTACAAAATTGTACCAAAACTTGGGTTATCTTAACCCCAAAATAACCCAGGGAACCCCATCCCAATAGGCCCCCAACACAAATATCATGACTCACCCTCAAGTCACTCTGCTCACACCACAATCTTACTGCTAAGATCTCCCAACTCCACCTGGATCACCGCAACTTCAATAGTGCTTTGTGTCACTTCCTATCAAACCACTTCGACCAATATTTCAATGTCTGGTCCCATTGCTAACAGCCTCATCATTTGGTGTGTCTATTGTAGTCCCTTAATCTTAACTTGAAGGGAATTCATGACCGGATAAGCGTCCTCTAGTCAAAGTTGCAATTTGGCCTTTAGCAAGGCCTCCTTTTTCTGCGCTTCCTCTACCTGTGCTAGTATTTGCTTTCCTTCCTATAATTTGGAAAGGTGTTGGCTGGTGCTGAGGTGCATGTAGTCACCCTGACCTCATCATATTGGTGCTGCAGCTACCTTACCTTTGTGTTCAATGTCTACAGGTTTAGATCCTCCTTCGAATTGGTCACTAGCTCCATAGCATGCTCGAACAATGTCGCATAGTGAGTGACTGTGGCATCCAAGGTAGCCATGCCTTCCTTTATCGTGGCTTTGTGCTACTCCTGGACCTCAGGCGGAGTCATGGGCTGCAACTTCAACTGTAGCTCTACAATCTTCATGTTGAACTCAAAGGTTACCTGTCCAACTTCTGCTTTAGCCTCACGCATACCAATGGCTATTTTTCTAATTTTGGCTTCTGGTTGTGCATCCTCCAGGATGTGAAGCTCAGGCACTGTCTTGCATGCCTCTACTACTGCTGACTCCAAACTTGAACTACACATCTGAAGTGCCTCCTTTTCCTTCAAAGCCTGCGTCTTTTTAGCGAACATCTGCTCATTGTTGACTTTGTACTCACTTATGAGGTTGAAGGCACATTGCTCCCTATTTCTCAATTCATCTACCACCCCCATATGCAGCGCATGGAGGGTCTCGTTGGAGAGTGCCGCTATATTCAATCCTATGTTCTTGATTGTACTAAGTATGATACGATCATCGGCAAACTCTGTACGAATGAACCTGTCTGGAAATGGTATATTTCTAAGGTCTAGGGTCCTTACTAGCTCTACTACTTGGCTTGTCCTGGGTGTCAGGCTTGCTTGCTCCGCACTCGCTTTTCCAATGCCCACCTGTAGTATGCTTATTTTGATCTGCTACTCATGTAGATCCTTTTGGACACTCCCTAGCATCTGCATCCATTTTTTCTCAAATTGCTATAGCACTTATGTCATTGTATCCTTGATTTTATCATCGATCTCATCAAGATCGCTCTTTTTTAACACCATGGGATCAACCTGTCATTTATTAGATTTCTATTTTTTTTCGCGTTCCACCCTGTTGCTCCTTGCCACGTTGTTTCAAAATAAATGGGGTTCTTTTCCCTGCATCGCCTTCACCACCTTGTCCTGAAATTTCGTCTTCCTCTGTCTCTGGCGAAGGTGACTTGTCACCTTTCTATGACTCGCGTTGTTCTTGCTCCGCTTGCTCCCTATCAATGCGTTCTTGCTCTATGCGAGCCTTTTCTGCAAATTCTTTCTTTTTCTACTCTGCTAGGGTACGCGTAGCTTTCCTAGCAGCCTCCTTTCATTTCTGCACAACATAACTTTTTGTGCCCATGCTTGGTCCAGCATCTAAATCTGACGGGACGCACCACTCTTTTGACCATTTTGCTATAACCTCCTGCACAACCATTTCTGACACCAAATAGAGCAACTGGTGCCATTTCTACTCTGGATCCTTCTGTGCTTGGATATAGATTTTGTGGAAGTCAGCCTTGGACGTTGCGTAGACTGATAGTAGCGTGAACAAGGTTGGGGACAACCTCGCACGCTGACTAATTGCCATATGGAGATCCATTTCCACCATAATCCAAAATATTTTCATCTCTGTGATTCGTGCAGCATCCTTTGTAGACCATAAGGAATCGAATTGCGCTACCTCCGGCAATCCTTCCTCGAGCAGAGGAAATTGGCTATCCTCTGGCAATCTCCATGCAATGAGAAAAATTGACAGAAATAACCAAGCGTAGTGGAATGGCTTGGTCTCGTCATAGGCTTCTTGGTAGTTCCCTAGGAACTCCTAATAGATGTACATTTCCCAATTAAAATCCAAGCCTTTCACACACTACGCAATAAGGGAAACTACGGGCACCAAAACTTCATCCACACAGCATTTTCTCATGACTTTCCCTGCTAAAATTTGGGCAGCGAATTGAACTGCCAGGCTTGTGATGGAAAGAATAGAATAACCTCATGATTTCTTGAGGATACCGTAATCCCTCTTCATCCTCTCTACAAGATATTTCTCCCTATTCTTTCCTCCAAACTCCTTACATGGGTTCGCACCTTTATAAGGCAGCCGCGTGATTCTGTGAATTAGCATGTACGTGATGGGGATAGGCTCTCCTATCCATAAGCACCCATCATGCACTATGTGAGGACATGGCACACATATCATATTAATGGGGGTGCAATGATAATGTGGCACCAACAATAGATTGAGAAACCCTAATTTCTCGACACCACGACCCATTCCTGCATCTCCAATACTGTAACACTAGTTTCTTCATAATAGACCTTCCGCATATATTTTTCTATCGTCAAATGCAAAAATTTAGTGTTGTCTGTGAGGTCCCAATCCTCCATTTTTAACAACGGGATCGTCATGAGCTAAGGGCCTTCAAAAGAGACCTGCTCAGGTAGCAAGGGCGTGGATACTATAAAATTCTCGGCATCTGGGTCTTTTGTGATCTTCACTTAGCCCTTCCATGGAGGGATATATTTAGGTATCCTTGTCATGGGTTCCACCCCTTCAGCATCGATGTCCTTTTTTCCCTTGAATTCTTCTGTCTCCAGGCCCACTACCCTCTTCGGCTGCTTATCTTTCTTCTATTTTGCCTAGGTTTTCGTATGTTTTCTTGGGGAGGCACACACCGGCAGGTTCTTCTGCTTATATTTCATGGATTGTTTGGGCTTGGAAAGTTGGATTTCTCTAGTAGGGGTAGGCTTCGTCCTAGGCAACCTCAGCGCCATAGGCATAGTAGCCGAAGCTTCCATACTTACAACTTTCGGGGTAGCGGTCCTAGAGGAAACATCGCTGGTACTAACAGTTCCAGTAGAAGTTGGTGAAGACATTTTCTCAAGAATAAGATTTTTGCTTATCTCAGGCAATTCGGCAAACACGTGGCTCAAGACTAAATATTCCCAAACCGATCGGTTCATAGACGACAGACAACGAAATTCACCAATCATTCTGAGAGCGCAAAGTGTTCTCTTTTGGATCAGAACGCGTAATTTATAGGGGGTTTTGAATTCAAATCTGATCGTTCCCCCAATTTCTGACAATAAATGTTGTTTTGGTGGCAGATCTTCAAAGATCTTCACCTTAATTTCTACCACCCAACTATCTTTTGGCCATCAAGTCATGAATAGTAACTCCAACAGTCATTTTCCTATTGCACTGCACGATGCCTTCTTCCATGGCACAGCTTCTTGAGCACAACTTCATAGGTTTCATCTTCATCACTCTTCGTGCAATCTACTCACTGTGTTGTCCTCCCGGTTGGGCAGTGTATTTTATAGTCATGCGCTTCCTTGCAACTGCCTGGAGCACTAAGACTATCCTAATGCCATATAGTCATTCTACAGGATCCCTTGTATACAAATTCAACCTGCTACCATTCACTCTTCCTGGGAAGGGTTCCCCTTTCAGCTTCATGAGCTGAACTGCACCTCCATCTGTAATTTCTTTGACAATATATGGCACTAACTAATGCATCTAGAATTTTTCCGGAAGTTTAGTGAATTTACTATCATGTAACAAGACAAGATCATTTACCTTGAATGTGTGAACCTTGATATGGCGATCATGCCATGCTTTTTCACATTCCTTCTGTACTTGTTGATGAAATCCTGCCAAAAATCGATCCTCTTCGAGCTCCATCAGCTACGCAAGTCGTTCTTCCAAGACCTCGTGATCTACCATATCCGTCAGGGCTACTATGCGCAAACTAGGCACAATTTACTCCATCGGCATTATAACTTCGACTCCATATACTAACCTAAATGGTGTTTGCACTGTCATCTTCTTACAAGTAGTCCTATAATCCCATAGTACTACAAGTACGTGCACATCCTAGTCATTCCACTGTGCGTTGAATATCTTCGTCAGTGCGTTCTCCAAAATCTTATTAAAGGCTTCAATAGTCCCGTTGTCCTGTGGGTGATACGGTGTACTCTTCTGGAGTTACACCTAGAATTTTTTAGTCAATATGTTGATTGTCTCATTCAAAAAGTGCGTACCCCGGTCACTCATCAACAATTTCGGGCAACCAAATCTTGTTAAGACATACTCAAACTAGAACTTTGTTGTCATTGCCCCTGTACAATCCTTAACCGGCTGTGCTTCCACCCATCTGGTTAGATATTCTGTCTCAGTGATAATATCACACGCAGTTGTTTTATTTCCCAGGGGCTGAATTGGCCGAGAAAAATCAATCACACACTTCTCAAATGCCTGTAAGGACACCTGAGGATGTAGTGGTAACTCATCCCTTCACGATGGTCTGCTAGTTCTTTGACATGCGTCGCATTCCCTACAACACGCCTTCGAATCCTTGTGCAATGTTGGCCACAATAGACATGTGTGAAAATCTTCTGCATAATTTTCTTGCCTGCATAATTACCTCGCGTGGCTCCCCCATGAGCTTCAGCGAGAATGCTATCCCGCTCAAAGTTCATCTACACCCACTTTATACAAATGTCCCGCAATGACTAGAAAATTAGTCGTGCGCACAACTACTTCCTTCTTTTGCTTACTTGTATATCCTTTCGGTGCATCCTCGTCATCAAGAAGTGAATAATGTTTGCAAAATGATCATCCGCTACGCGCGCCGCAAAGAGCTGTGCATTTGGAAACCCTTCCTACAGATTATTAGTCTCCTCTCTTGTTTCAATCCGTGACAGATGGTCAAGCCCTACATTTAACCTTCCTTGCTTCACAATGACTTCAAATTCATACTCCTAAAATAGTAGAAACCATCTGAAGATCTTCACCCCCAACACAGGCTTGTTGACCATGTATTTCAAGACAGAATGATATGTGTACATCTTGAAGTGCCCTCCTAACAGACAATGCCTAAATTTTTGCAGCATGTATGCCATGGCCAATCCTTCGTGCTTAGTCGTTGAGTAATTTTTCTCAACCTTCGATAACTTCCTACTTGCGAAGGCTATAGGATGGTCCATTTATCCTTCCCCAACCTGTTTTAGTACTGCACCCAATGAAATGAAAGAGACATCCACATATACGTGAAACTCCTTTTTCCAATCAGGGAATACCAAGATCAGCGTTGTGACCATTTTTTCTTTCAATGCATCTAAATTTTGCTAGTTGTCTTTGTCCCAAGAGAATGTTATGTCCTTCTTCAACAATTTCTCCATGGGCACAATAATTTGAGCATAAGCTTTGATAAACTTCCTATAGTATCCCATATGTCCCAACGTCATGCACAGCTACTTGACGTTCCTAGGGGATTCCAAATTCACAATTATCACAATATTTGTACGGTCCACCATCAATCCTTTCTTGCACACCACGTGACCCAAAAAGATCCAAAAGGGAACACAGAATATCTATTTCTTCAAATTTAGTGCAATCTTGTATCTACGACATGTATCCAACATCAAGCGCAGACTTTCTACATGGCGCTTCACTAATCCAAACACCATCCAATAATCAAAGTATACTTCTAGGAACTTATGAATGAACTCCTTGAATGCTGCTATGACTACGCGGGAGAATATTGCAGGTGCATTCTTAAGCCCAAACGGCATCACAATGTATTGAAAACAAACCCACTCCATCGAAAAGGTCGTTTTTCTCCTATCCTCTGGCGCAATCTTGATCTGATGATACCCAGAAAATCCATCAATAAAGGAATAGGCTTCCTGGCCTCCAACATTGTCTAATACTTCATATGTAAATGGTGTTGGGAATGGGTTGTGGACACACGGATCAGTAATATTCCATAGATCTATGCAAATCCTCATTTCACATTTTTTTCTTCTCCTCAACCACCATCAGGCTCACCCAATCAGATTATTCAACCAGTTCTATGATGCATGCCTCCAACATGTTATCCATATCTTAGAGAACCTTTTCCTTGTATTTAGGATTAAGGTGATACAGCCTCTGTTGAATAGGCTTTGTGTCCAGCTTTAGAGTGATCTTCATAACACCCAAATCTCCAACTATGCCCTTCAAATCAGAAAACTTAGTGGGGAAGAGATCCTGGTATTCATGGAGTAACTCAAAAACTTTATCCATTGTAGCATCTCCCCAATAATCTCCAATTTTCGCGAACTTCAGTTCTTTTTCAGTGCCAATATTTACTTGCTTTGTCTTTAAGGGCGCGGAGATGTCCGGGTTTTCTATTTGTGGTTCTTTGACTTCATGATTCCCTTCTGCCTCTGGAATATTAAGGTTTCCTGGATCTACATCCTCCTCTTCAGTGGTCACATTATAGAATTCGAACACATGGAACAGCTAGGTGCTCCAGTCTGGTTAGGTCCATTCCATAGGTTCCGTCGATGTTTTGAAGATAATTGCCTTAATCTCTTGTAGCGCTTCATCGATACTTATGAAGTTGTCTTCAAAGCTAAAGGTCAATAAGAACCCTTACCTCAATATATTCCATTTCGTGGTGCCATGGCGGAACTCTATTTCCAGATACCAGTTCATGGGAATTGTATCCAAAGTATGGAAAAATATGTGTACCCACTCTGGCTGTGGTTCTGTTCCCCGTGCTTTAGTACATTTCACTAAGTGATCACATGGATCATCTCTTCCATTATATTTCTCAGTCATTTTGGTATTAGCACACCCAAACCGTAACTTCATCATACTTCTATAATCTCGCCATCTAGCAAAGCTATCCTTATGCATACCCCACCATCATGCAAGTGTAGCGCGTAGTGCCAACTCTAATGCATGGAAGTAGTGATCCTCAGGGACTTCATGCTCAAATTCATCCAAAAATATATATACATCAGTTAAACCATCATAATAGGGTAATTTTCTTACCTCCGAAGAAACGTAGTGTAGTGATTTAGTCATCATATTGCACCACAATGTAGTAAAATTCATGTAAGTGATTATGCCAATGCTCTAACTCTTCGTCGGAATCAAAGGTGTAGGAACTCTCCCGGTCCCATGTAATCCTCCCATCTTCTATTGGATTGATCCAATCCTGATCTCACGCTGTTATTTTATATATTTGATCCAATTCATCATCACTTTCTTCATAATCGCGGACTAGTTCAGTATATCGCGCCCCTTCTGTGGGGTCTAATGGCACTATAACCCAAAGTAATTTCCTTTCAAACGACATTGTCCTCTTCTTCAAATTAATGATCCCATTCATGTCAATGGCCCAGTTAATTCCCAAGAGCACGGGGTACAGATTACTATCATCAACGATTTCTATAACCTCAAAGTCAGCCATCACGCTCGCACCTTCTATATCAACTGTAACTCCATATAGCTGTCCCATGGGGATGATTTTCTACTGTTTCACCATCCTAAGCGGAATTGGAGACCACTACAGTGCAAGTCTCCCCATACTTTCCCATGTTTTTTTCAGTAATACGTTTGCATCGAGCCCCAGATCCAAAATGACCTGGTCCGTCTCATAATCACCTAACTACACAGTGAGCCTCATCTTGTGCCTTGTTCGCACCTTATGTTTGCCAATATTTCTGACTACGTGGTGTTCGTGAGGGACATTTTCTTTTATCAGGCACATTTATTTATTAATTCCTATAGGCCCTCCACAGCCTTGCTATCTTGCATCAATTTCATGCAGGTCTCCAAAAACGTAGTGAGTAAAGAAGGATCAACCTCTGTAGGTGCGCTGATTTCTTGCACCTTGTCCTAGCTTCTTGAGGTGGAGGCCTCAATGAAGCTCTTCTTAGCTTCCATAAATGTTTCCTTAGTGCAATCCAAATCAAAGCCGACTTCTTTCTCTGGCGCTTTGTAGACCCATCCTTCTTCTTCAGGTTGTTTACCCTTATCAACGCCAGTCGTCATTCCACTTCTCAGCATAATGTTAATGCTTTGATCTTCTTCGTGCAAGTCAACTCTCATCATATGAAGATTTTGCATAGGTTGATGAGGTTGTGTTTTCTTCTCTTGCATTTTAGAGCATTCTTCTATAGTATGGTCAAACTATCTGCAATATTGACATGATGGGTGTGTAGGATTATGGCACCTTTGCGCGTAGTGCCCTGGCTATCCGCAGTTGTAGCAGATAATCTGACTGCGACCTCTACCAGGTCCTCCTCCTCCATGGCCCCATCCTCGACCCTGATATCCACTGCATGCTCCTCCAAAATCCTTATCTAGAGGCCGAGTTTATGCTTGCATACAGTATGTAGGCATCCTTTCCATCATCAGCTCATAGCTTCGACAGTGGCACTCATTGTGGCCCACAAATTTGTAGAATTTACAGAACAATTGTTGGGGTGTCTAGACAAACTTTTGAAGTAAATGGAAATTATCCATCGCATGTTGTCTAGCAACCTGACAAATAGCACACCATAGTGCAGCCCCTACGTTCGGACCTACTAAGGCTTCTAGTTTTACGGGAATTGGCCCCCCTCCTATAATATAATTCACGTACATAGGACATTGGTCTTTATTGTGCCCCTAGCTCTTTCACTTCAAACACCAGACTTCCGCGCACACTTCTAGTTTAGTCTCCTTTTCTTTCTTCAAACTTTGTAACTCTAGGTGTAAGCTTGCTAATTGTGAGTGGATCTGTTGTACCCCCAAGGTCGTATCCTGAATAGGTAATGCATGCAACCTTAGCACGATTTCTAAGGATTTTGCCTGCGTTCCTATCTTCTGTTGTGACACAGAAATTCTCAGGTGGGGAAAAAGCGAAGCTATATACCATTCGCGATGCGGACTATATGTGAACTACATGTTAGCTTCTCGATTCTGACACTTCAACCTTTGATCTAATTCCCAAGGCATCTCATCAACCTTCATTGTGATTTCTTTGAATCCAATTACTAATTGTGAGTCAGAATTAAGCTTAATAAACTCCTTGTTTAAAGTTGCCTTAGTATCTCCTAGCGTTGCAAGTGGATTATCAGAAAAATACCTAATATACCAAGTTAGCGCGCAATCCTGTAGAGCATAACCAATTGTGCCTTCTTTATATTGTCATCATTAATCTGTTGCGTTGTCCACATAGTATTCACAACAAACCAGAACTTCTTTGCATCTTCACTTCCTATGCCTTTGAAGATTGGCATCTTCATCAAATTCGCCATGTTGAATGTGGTTGGTGGTGGTGTAGGTGTGGGAAAAAGTGTATGCTGTGGAGGTGGGGGTAGAGGTGGATTGGATAGATGATTTACTCGAGGAATCCCCTAAGTGATTAGTTGAACAATGCTTCATGGTGTACTCTATCCTGCCCCTTCGTCGTCACTTGAAGGGGGTCTAACCAATGGAATATATTCTGGTCGTGATCCTCCACGATTTCTAAAGATTCTTCCACTTTGTGTAGCTCCGAACATCAAGGTACTAGAATCACTCTTTTTTCACATAACAACATCTTAATCGAAGTATTCAATGATCTTAAATACTTACCTCGCAGTCCCTTGAAAATTCTTCGCTCCGCTTTGCTATAGATGACTGAGGTATAAATTGCAAATTATATAACAAATCCTCCTATAATTCGATCGAGCAAGTGATCAACAACCCACACGATCTTTCTTTCAGAGACATCTAATCATTGCAGTAATTCTAGAGTACACATTATAGGACTATCAAGCTTCCACCTTCCTTGACTGTCTACCAATTTAACTAACCACTCATACAGTTCAATGGGGAAAGTGCAGAAGAAGATCTCGTGTATCTCCGTATGCAGATACCTGTTCAACCACTCTTCCTTTGATAGGCACGGATTCCTATTTTCTTGCACCGCAAACTCATGAATATTCCTATACAGCCACTTTTCAATTTCCTTCTTGGTCAAATTCCAATTATACAACATCACACATCTCCTACAAGTAGATCTCGGTCCCGGCAATGGAACCATTTGTTGGCTTAGGGGGTCCTAACCCAAGTTCGGAGTTAGTTGGCCCTTTCAACAACAACCAATGTAAGCCAGGCTGCAGTCTCACCCAAAGCAGTATGGGGAGATGCAAGAACTAAGTTTATGTATCCAGAGACTAGTGTGATGTATTTGAGTGCCTCAGATCTACCTTCACATAGATCAATGACCTGTTAGGGCACCTTGCTGCAACTCTATTAAAATAGCCTTCAGACCTTTGCAAAGGTCTATGATCAACCCTTATGCACCTTTAACAGTTAATTTTCCTACTTATGCGCATCAGAGAGTAGTCCTAAATTAGTGTCCGTGTAGATTTACTTAAGTTATTACTAAACATAAGAGAATTCATTAGAGTCTTTGGATAAGTACTTAGTCATGCATTGCGTACATCATTAACACTTATTCAAGAGAATCGCATAAATTTTAATCAATATTCCATAAAACATATATTTCATCAACATCATATAACATTAACAAAGCTAAACAGAAATATGTAGAATTCCTCGTAAAACTGTCTTTATTGATTTTCAATTTAGGATTACAAACTCAAAATTTCCTTGCGCACATAACTGCAAGGGTCCGTGCACTCAGCTACTGACTCTACCTAGGCCTTTGCACACTTAGTTGCGGAGCCTTTCTTTCCCTTATCTAAGTGCAGGCCAGGAAGCAGAGCTTTCCTGCCCTAGACCCTTCACTCAACCCAAATCTCTACCTTTTCTCTCTTCCGTTTTTGTCTTCCTTTTATCTTTCTTTCACTGAGACTCACTACTTATAGACTTTTTCATACAATGCCATGGTCCACGGACCATGTGTGAATCTCAAAACTAAATCCTATTCATTTACGTGCTCTACATCTACAAATCACAGAGACTTTACATTATTTACAAAATTGT
The DNA here is from genome assembly GCA_031772625.1 of Pinus tabuliformis. NCBI lineage: Eukaryota > Viridiplantae > Streptophyta > Pinopsida > Pinales > Pinaceae > Pinus > Pinus tabuliformis. The sequence goes on along the minus strand of CM062816.1, from coordinate 1,317,564,040 downwards.
ACCAAAACTTGGGTTATCTTAACCCCAAACTAACCCAGGGGACCCCATCCCAACGTAATGTCTCATGCCTTTCTAAATCATTTGCGATTTCATTTTCCTGTTTCCTTAGCCTTAATAAACAAAATGAAAACCCACTAGGATGTTTTTTCCCACCATTCACCTTTGAATATGTGTCCCACGACCTTGGTCTTATCTTATTTTACTTTAATTTTTTACCAGGGTTATTACAGAACCCTCCCCCTTAGGGGAACACTGTCATTAGCATTCAACGACAACTACATCTAGCAAGACTACTGAAAAGAAAAACATACTGCCCATGGAGCTTTATAACATAGCTCATTGCAGTATTTACAATGACATTGTGTTGAACACATGACAACCATACCATTTACTGGAGCTTTTTAACACAACTCATTACAGTATTTACAATAACAACCACATATATTCATGCACATTTTCTTTAACCAGTAAATAACCATATTGCCTATGCAGTGTTATAAATCCAGCTCGATACAATATTTATAATAATATACATGTGTACACATATTCACATTTTCTTAACCAAGAAATAAAAGGATATGATTCCTGCACCTACAACAAGGGAATCCAAAGGATCACACCTCCACCCTCAAAGTAATACTAGGATTCACCTCCTTACCAGGAAGTCCAGAATCCACTACTAAATTCAAACTGCATCCAATTTCCAGTGGTACAATCCTGTGCCACTTTTCCTCTCAGTGAATAGTTACCGACTCATTGTTATAGGAAACAATCCCAATGTGTATTTAATTCCATCTGGCAATTCTAATGACCAAAAAAAATACATTTCTCAACCTTCCCTTCTCTGCTACACAGTCCCTCGGGCAATCCGATCACACCCTTCCATGCAATCACACACCTTCCAAGTTCCACGAGCATCCTTTCTCTGCTACATAGTATCTCGGTTGACCCCTCCCTTGGCAAGGTTTCCTTGCATCAGAAGGTCATGTAACCAAGGCATATACCTACCTCAAAACCAGCATACCTATCATAGTATTCTCATGGAAATCAATGGAAACTATTAGATACCAGTGTCCAACAATGGCCCTACTCCTGAAGTGCTTTACCAACATATTTCTGCTTCTCCCAATTCCATTCATTGACACTGCTAATTCTTGCAGTCGGTTTCAACCGTCTTAAACTGTGCATTGCATGCTTATTATACCAAGAACATAACCTCCATTATATTTAAAACAAAATGAAATAAATTCACATCATACCTCATTAGTATCTCATAAATAAGGTACACTTGCAATCCTATTTACTTCCTATCACAACATGCCAAACCAACTCTTGACCAAATCATCATGTATAAACATGTCATATCTGGTTAATTCAAAACGTAACCATCATAATCAAAATCATAAATCATCTGTAACCATCATAAACCAAAATCATAGATCACATGCATAATTAAATTGAAATGAAATACTGATACTTATCCTTTAATCGATCATTTATGTATGCACACTGAATCGGTTGTCATACCCAGAAAACACCCAATGCCTTTGCTTCTTTTTAATCATGTACACATACACAATGTACATCACCACACGTACATCCACACATGGTGTAAAACACCATACAATACATACACCCTCACTCAACATAAAACACAACACATACACCTACACCCAGTGTACAACACAACACATACACCTACACTCGTTGTACAACATAGCACATACACCTACACCAAGTGTACAACACAACACAACACCTAGATCTAGTGTAAAACACAATACATATACATACACAGAGTACAATGCAACAAATACACATGTCACGATACCACGACTACACAATTCACATACATAGTATTGCATGTCTACAACACATCATGCACGACATGCACACAATACCGCATGTACACCAGTACCATATGTACAACATGTACATAGTACCACTTGTACACAACACCACCTACACAATGTGTGCACAACATCACATGTAGACGACACCACTTGCACAATGTGTACACAATGCCACATGTACACCGCACCACCTGTACAACATGTACACAATACCACATGTACAAAACACCACATGCATGACATGTACGTGACACCACATGTACACAGTGTCACATACATGACATGTACACAACACAACCTACACATAGTACCACATGTACAACATGTACACAATACCACATGCACACATCACCACATATACAATCATGCACACAACACCACGTACATAGCACCACATGTACAACATGCACAAAACACCATATGTACATAGCACTACATATGCAACATGTACATAGCACCATCTATACCCAACAATGCATATGAAATATACACACAACACCGTATATACAATAGGCACACAACATCATATGTACACAATACTACATATACAACATGTACATAGCACCTGGTATATTATACATACACAACACCATATTTACACAGCACTGCACATACCCCACACACACAACACTATACGTATATAGTACAATATATGCAACAGGAACACAACACTATATATGCAACATGCAAAATACCATATACAACAAATACACAACAATAGTATTTCACAACCAAAACCACACAATCTCTACCAAGCAACCTTGCTTCCAGTGCCTCTCCGCCATCCATGCTTATCCTAGCATGTCACAGATCATGTTTTCATTTCACTGATGTATCCCTTAATATAGTCTACCCATAACATAAACATAGTATAATCACATAATATCAACTCATAACCACATGATAGTAACCTCGTAGATTTGTCAAGACTACTCTTCCCACTAGATTCATCATAGCTTGGAACCTCTTCATGCCATTCACCTACTTAAGCAATCATTTCTCGATAAGAATGATCCCTGAAAACCCTATCAGACAGTGACATATATCTATATATATATATATATATATATATATATATATATATATATATATAGAGAGAGAGAGAGAGAGAGAGAGATATATATATATATAGATATATAAACATTAGCATAAGACAATCATGATCATGTCAAAAAATAACATACATACATGCATATATACATACAAATATTAGCATAAAAATAATCATGATCCATGATGACCCTATCAAACATGACATACATACATGTATACATATATAGACATCAGCACAATCCTGATCACAACATAATTACCAGATACCATAAGGTCAATGTTAAGAGAACTCCCTTTATCTATGCACACCATGCACAACATTGAGAATAATTGTTCCCAACATAGCCAAGGCATCTGACACCTCAAATCCATTTACTTTACCTTTCCTAATTACCTTTCCCATGATTTTCCTACCATTGTCCATTTAGACCAATGGACCTAACCAATCCAACTAGTTGTCATACTCTTTCCTTTAGCCATCCTTATATATCCACTGAGCTTCACCTAGGTCTTACATTACCTTTCAGGTTTCATTTAGTTCTCCCTGATCTTCATTAACTTTCCTCCTTCCCAAACCAACTCCCAAGACCCTTAAAACATAAAAGGCAAGAGAAAGAAAAAAACAAGAAGAAACCCATGAAAATCAATAACAATATGACACCACAAACAAAGTGGCATGGCCAGGCACAAGACACATACATAACTACAAATAAAGTAAAAGAAAATCACAAAACATCGAAAGCAAAAGACTATCAACAAACACCATGACTCAATCCCATGGTTCCCAATGATTCCAAAGTAAATCTCAACCCAAGCCTTCTTCGATATTTCATGGTAGCCTCTTTTCCATGTGATCCCTTGCATCATACTACCATAAACACATAACTTTCGGGGCATAAATAAACATAGCAATACACTGGTTTCCTTACCTTGTTGTGTCGAGCACGTTTCCTTGCAGTTGTACATATCCATGCCATCTCACAAGGGAATCCAATTCCCTTGAAAAATCTAGCTATAACTAGACACCAGATATTACACCTGTCAAATACATGTCCATGAATATAGCACATATCCAAATAATTTCAGATATATTACGGTTAAGAAGACTTCCTATATGCAAAGCACTCATTCATTTGGAATTGCGGTTTCAAAACATTTCCAAAGGAATTCTTACCCAACTCCTTCCTTTTATCTTTTTCCTTGGTACAATCAAGTCTTATTATGTATTGTCACATCACCCAAATGTTAGTTACATAAAAATATCAATTTTCACCTTGTCACGCTAATACCAAACATGTTTCCTGCAACTGTTTACACATGTCAATCACATGTTCCACAAATCAAGGCATCATGTCTATGAATTTGAAATCAACCTTTACCAAGACTAACAACCATGTCATACTCAACAATCAACTCACATTCATCAGTGATAAAACATAATGTTACAGCTATCACCTACTTACACCCAAGTACATATTAGTTTTCTCAACACATAATGTGTTAGTACAACCATTTTAAAACAAGACCATTCATTCATGCAATCTTATAGATGCAAACCCATGTCATGCAATTAATCAAACATTCAAATAAAATATAAACGTCCCATGTTAGATAAATTAGCTAGAAAAAATAATAGACACCAAACACTCAAACACCAAATAGGTAACATAAGAAAACTCATACCTCAATTTATCTCAAGGGTGGCTATCTTATCTAGCTTAGCATGATATAATTTCACAACATATGAACTCAAACATAAATAAGATCATGATATCCATAACAGTAACTAACTAACATGTTCAACTCATATGTTCATAAAAAATTTCATGCATGCATAACAATCACATATGCACACTCAATCTAGATTAGTACAACACAATATCACAATATATCATCTCATACCTCAATATCATAGCCATAACCATCTGCATAGGCCAATCGAGGTTAACACAATACATATAACATCAATATCTTAATGCAATAACCCTAAGCATCAAGTTAACTAACATATAACAACAATAAATTAACATATAGCATACTCATCAACAACATATTACATAATAATCAAGTTAAGTTACTATCATTCATGACTATTCGAGACATGTGCATATGACCACACTAATTCTCTAGCATCTACTATTCATGTAACCACAACAAAAATAAAGCGACAAACATTTATATAACCCTAATGCATATAATAATCCATTAATGAACATACCTGCATGCCAAACATACAATACATGTATGATGATCTTCTCTTACCCCTAAAATCTAGTGTTGCAACCTCACTCTGATGATTTGCATCTCCTGTTATATCTCAACCAACACATTAGCATCATAACATACCAATATCATCATGATGACCTAATTGCATACAATGATCTCACAATGCATGTCTAGCCTACTATACATGCATAACCATAACCATGAAAATGCATGCATAACAACATATAAATATTGACATGCATCCTAAATGTAGGTACAACTGACATGCATTCATGAAAAATGCATCCCAACAACAACATCATCAACTTATACATGACGAACAACTGCAACAATGACTACCATATGCATACATAACAAGAATATATACAACCTACATGCATGCATGATAATCCACATTCCACCCATCTAGTCCAAGTAATGAACCATGCTCTGAAGAGAAAAGAAACCAAACACCACCCAAAGAGAATGAACTCACTCTGATACCACTCTATAACACCCTCCTCCCACACTAAGCCAAGCCTACCGGTCCACCGAGGTAAATATGTGACGAAGAGTTACTATGATATGATTCAACCTCCTATATCACCTTAAGGAAGTGAAATTGACACAACAAAACATTACATGCCTCCCTAAGGTGCTAAAGGACCCTTAGGAGCTAATCTACCACTCCAAGTTCCCAACCCCTGAGTTGACCTATCCTTTCAATGAACTAAACCCCCAATTGCTCTGATGACATGGGAATGGATGCAACTAGAACCCTCCAATAACTCGCACAATGCCTACAAGGGAGATATTGCAACCTTTTTCAGCCAATTTTGTGTCATAGATTACGATATTTGAGCCATGTTTCCAGGGCTAGTCTCCAAACAACTACCTAAACCTTGATGAGACTTTCTGAGACAATAAATGACACCAATAGAAAGCATATAACACAAAACTTGATCAAGGACTTGGCCTAGCCAAGCCCAAGCATGACAGTCATTTCGTTAAACATATCACAAATATGAAATCTACAGGTTTCAACAACAGATCTGAGCATAGGGGTCTCATACTTTTTTGAGAATCGCTAAGAAACATTGATGCCTTATCACATTAGCTGCATTATCATCTATTAGGTACATATTCATTGTTAATTTATTTACAAATCAAAACATGATGAGAGCCATACATCATCACTGTCATAAAACATGCTCATAACTAGCATATAACCATAGATATATCAATGAGGAAATAACCATTAAATCCATATAACATCAAGTACATTTACTCATGAATATACCAAAGGAAGAAGCTCTTATTAACATATGAAAAATGAAACCAAGTCTAGGACTTCCATGAACCACCCGACCATATACTAGGCTGAACCAAATCTCTCTTCCTATCAGTCACCTCCGTGCCATATTCCAAACATGAATGTGGGATCTCATAAAACAAATCAATCAAAACCATCCAGGGCTTCTAGAGGCCAAACCACCTCGACCATCAACTAGTGATTCCACCTCATGGTCATACATCACTAACCATCACCAAATTGGTCTCTACCCAAGTTTTCCAAGGCTCTAGAGTGTTTGTTCCAACCAGGGCTTCTAGGACTAGTAACTCAACCCACAACTATTGTCAAGCTTCAAGAGCATTTTTCCAACCAGGGATTGTTACAGGGAAAAGTGTCTATATAGAACTGCTCTATCCCACTAAGGTGTGACAGCTGCCTTAGAAACAAACAGAGAAAAGCTACTTTTGTTTTTCCTTTATGAATTATAGATAGAGAGGAATAGAAAGACCAACCTCTGTCTTGCGCTAATCTCTTGATTCGATCCCTCTCTTCTTTGATAGTCCTCAGCTACCTGCTCCCTTGCACACCTAGCTTCACAAAGTACCTGTAAGATCACAGAAGCATAGCACTATACAAAGACATGGATCTATAATAAAAATCTAGGATCAGATGTAAATTGACCATACAAATGTAACAAGCATCAATGATACAAAAGCATGGAGGAAAACTCAAATAGCTTTTATCGATAAACAAGAAAAGAGCCAAGAGGAGTTACAACCAATTGTTCTGACCCAGCATCAACCTCCTAGCAAAGAAGCCCCTCTTCACCTCAAACAAAACTTAGATCACACAACAATCTGATGTTTGTCTCAAAAAACCAACAGCAATTCCTTACAATATGTAAAATTCCAGCCTCTGGATCTTTGGGATGAGGGATCCATATATAGATATCTCTAAGGGGGATGAGTCAGCTTGTGATTTGATTAGTGTCTTCTCTCTGATAGTTCTTGCTTCCACTTGGAGACTGATGGCCTCTTACTCATCCTTGGTCGAATTCAGTGAGGCAAGTGTCACAGGAGAAGATTCTGGAAGCTTCCATTGCCTCTCCACCTCGCGGAATGACACTTCCATTTGTCATTTCACGCCTATCACACCCCACAGAAGGGACTTTTGAAATGCAACACACCGTCACAGTGTATTTGGGTAAGATGCAACGCACTTAGCCAGTGGAGCAGCTGTAATGATCCTGTTTTGACCAATTCTGAGCAGTTTCTCATGGAGAACTTCTGGGAGAAGATGTAATCTGTTGACCTTGTTCCTTTAGGGGTTAGAACAACACTTTTAGGGACTTAGGAGCCCTTGGTTTATGCACATTTCATGCTTGGGGTTGTAGGGCCCAAAAATGTCTATAACAGTTGCCCCCTAAAGTATGAGGCTGTTAATCTTTTGGTGTCGGGTGAAATGCTTTATTATGAGGATCCAAAGTTCTTTTAATGCTGGGAGGAGACCTGTAATGAGATACAATACAATACATTCTCTTCATACTATTTTCATGATCTAGCTGAGGCGGGCATTCCCATGCTCAGCTTTATAAATTCATTTTCATGTACATAGGATAGACAATCGTCTAAGTGTAGACTGATGATTCTGATAGAGCCATCATCCTTTTGAGTGGATGATTATCTGTACAGCAATGATGTACATTTAATGTCTTTATTTCGCTGAATATATATCGCAGCCCGGATGGATGAAACTAGATCCGGGGTCTTCAATCTCGTCCGATATTCACTCGAAGTACAAGTCGATCCATGTGAGAAATGTTCTGAAGTCAAACATGGAAAGACATCGCTTGATTACCAGCCAATGATGTAAACTGTTAACAAGCGCGGGAGGAATCATCGATAATGATAATGACCCTCAAGGCACTGCAGTACAATTCACGTGGTGTGAATAAAGGACTTGGCATCGAACACCACGCAAAATCTTTCGGTCAAAGGCCATTGATGTAAACCTGTCGCCGGAAGAGAGAAACTTGCCATTGAGGCATGCAAGCTTCAAAGTACGGAATGGGGTGTTCCTAGATCAACTTCTTGGATAATGAGCTGATGTCGACAAGAAGTGATCGGTCACAGGAGGGCCTTAATGAATCCCACATCAATGACACGGAATGGAGCAAATGATTTTAATGGAGGTGAAAACAATCTGGTGATATAAGGTTCAGGGTCACGATCATGAAAGAATGGAGCATAAATGTATGGTAGTGGGTGAGACACAGGTGAATTCTCTAAATGACTTCTCTTGAACATATCGGCGACACTGATGTGATGGATTGGTAGCATTAACCCCAAATGTGGATGGTGTTGTTGGGAAAAGTATCCAATACGGAATGACCCTATCCCACTCTAAGGGTGATAGTACCTCAGCAACAACCGAATGCAAAGCTATTCAAGATTACTTCTTTATGAGATGTAAGAGAGAGGAGAAAGAGATCCACTAACCATTGTCTTCCGCTAATGATTGATCCAATCTTCTCTCGTTGCTGCTTGCTCCTAGCTCCTTTCTCTTTCACTGGCCCAACTACACAAAGATCCTGCAAAAGGGCAAGAAAGGAAAACTACAAGCAACATACATTCATAACTGATTCAAGGATTAGAATAAATCAAATACACAAGTATAACAATTCACCATTGAGACACATGCATATAGAAGAACCTCAAATGCTTTATTAATGGAAGAAGTAAAGTTCTGAGAGTGTTACAACCATAAGAGGCCCAATCCAGCAACACCTCCCAGCAGAAAGAAATCTCCTCTTCACCTCCTTCAAGCAAATCACCCAATAGTTCTATACTCAAACCAACAGCACTTCCTTACATTCACAAGATTCCTGCCTCCTTAGACCTCATGAGAGAGCTCTATATATAGGGGTTTTGGAGAAAGGATGAGTCAGCTTGAGGCTGGCATGAAGCTGACTAGTGTCCTCTCCCACTTCAGTTATTCTTCAGTTCTTGAGTCCACTTGGAGGTTCTTGCTTCCACTTGGAGATCTAGATCCTCTTACTCATCACAAGGCGAATTCCCTGATCCAAGTGTCATTTTGGAAGCTTCCTGGGCATTTGACACCTTGAGGAATGACTGTGCCACTTGGCCAATCTCGCCCAGCGTAGGTAGCCTTCATTGGAGTTGACATTCAGCGCAGGTACAGAGTGGAGCAGTTGACATTCAGCGCAGATGCTCAGTGGAGCAGTTGACATGATCCAGAATTAGCTTGTTTTTGAGTGTTTTCAGGTGGAGAACTGATATTTAGTGCTGTGGTTTGCTGACCTTGTTCCTCTAGGGGTAGGAACAACATGTTTAGGGACTTTGGATCCCTTAGATTATTGACATTTCATGCTTCATGCTGTAAGGCACAAAAATGTCTATAACAGTTGCCACCTAAAGTATGAGGTCGTTTATCGGGTGAAATGCTTTATCAGGAGGATCCGAAGTTCATTCAATCGCTGAGAGGTGACCTGTAATAAATACAATACAATACATTATTTTTCATTCTGCTTTCATGATCTAGCTGAGGCGGGCATTCCCATGCTCAGCTTTATAAATTCATTTTGGTACATATAACAGATGACCGTCTGATGGTAGACTGATAATTCTCTGCTAAAATTATCATCCTTTGAGTAGGATGATCATCTACTGTAATGATGTACATATCAAATGTCTTTATATTTCCTGAATATATATCGCAGCCCGGATGGATGAAACTAGATCCAGGGTCTTCAAACTCGTTCGATCTTCACTCTAAGTACAAGTCGATCCATGTGAGAATTGCGTTGAAGTCGAACATGAAAAGACATCGCTTGATTACCGGTCAATAATGTAAACCGTTAACAAGTGCGAGAGGAATCACCGATAATGATAATGACCCTCAAGGTACTGCAGTACAATTCACGTGGTGTGAATAAAGGACTTGGCGTCAAACACCACGCAAAATCTTCTGGTCGAAGGTCATTGATGTATACCTGTCGCCGGAAGTGAGAAACTTGCCATTGAGGCATGCAAGCTTCAAAGTACTGAGGGGGTGTTCCTAGATCAACTTCTTGGATAATGAGCTGAAGTCGACAAGAAGCGATCCGTCAAAGGCGGGCCTTAATGAATCCCACATCAGTGACACGGAACGGAGCTAATGATTTTAGTGGAGGTGAAAACAATCTGTGAGATATGATTTAGGGTGGCGATCATGGGTGGATGAAGGATAATGTATGGCAGTGGATGGGACACGGTTGACTCTTTCTGAACAACATCTCTTGAACATATAACGACACTGATGTGATGGATCGGTAGCATTACCCCAAATGTGGATGGTTTGGCGAGGACCATGGTGATGAGACCGGTGAATGAAACAACCCAACCCGATGTGATACGGAGGACAAAGTGTCATGTTCAAGAGCGACTTGCTACCATTAAAGCTTTGAGGTTCTCCCAATTTTTCCCCAGTCATTTCTGACCAGTACCTCTTTATTTTTGTCAAGCTTGAGGAGGATAACATATGCTTGTTCTATAACCTGCCCTTCGGGCAAGCCCATCGCTATGTTTTAATGAGCCTAGCGATAGGGAAACTCGTTCTCGTCTAAAGACAAGTTTGTCACTATTTAATCATTTTAACGAGTCTAACGACAAGGAAAACTCGGTCCTTTTCATTTTTAGAGAGTCTGAAAAGGTACAGAAAGTTAACTCCAAAATTCCTTTTTCGTCATCTAATCCCTTAAGTCTGAAAAAGTATAAAACAATACAGAAGGGATGAGTTTTCGACAACTTTAACGAGCCGAATAAAACAAGCGCTCGACCTTTTTGTGTAATAATCCCTCAGGTCCAAAAAGATTAAAATCTAGAGGAGGGATAGCTCTTCCAGTCACTTTAACGAGCTGGAAGGCCAAAACTCGGCAAACTTTTCATATTTTACGAGTCAGGAGAAAAGAGCTCAAAGAAGACTCGTCTTTTTAGGAACGAGTGATAAACAGGGATAGCAGCAGATTCCAGGTACAGGTTGGAATTTTCCAATCACGGCAGTGTCACAAGGATGGCTAAGTGAAATCACTCTTCGCAGCTGTTCCTCAAAATGGGTAAACAATCATATGGGGGTGAACGATCGGCCAAATGGAATGGAGGTGGCAGGTGCAAACACGACCAAGGCTTTTTATGGCTAATAAATTTACGATCACAATGGTTATTTACCGGAATAGGTTCATTTTTTAATGAGCTTAAACTCTGGAGGAAACTCTTGCTCACGCTTTTCTATTTTTTAACGAGCATAAATTCCACGGTAAAACTGCTCGAATCTCGCTTTTCTATTTTTTAACGAGCATAAATTCCGTGGTAAAACTGCTCGATATACCAGTCATAAGATAAGAATGTCTCCTGTGAGATCTCTATTTTTTATAGAGCTTCATCTTCACTAAGCTTTGCTCCTTCTCATCCTTTCTTTATGCAAGTTCGGAAACGGCTAATCTAAAAAACAGATAAATAACCGCTCCTAGCTTGCACTCCAAAAGGTTTGCATGCCCCCAGGTATAAAGTACAATTTCAAGGCTGCCCCTACTTATCCGATAAAACATTCGTTTTAAAGGGTGAGGCTTGCCTCTTTCTGGTCACCCAAAGATTGTTTTGTTAACACCATCAAACGAAAACACTTCCTCGGAACTGCCTACCGGAGTAGACAATGGTGAATGACCTTTGTCAAACAAGTAACCTTATCAAAAGAATCCTGTTCTAGAACAACCCCTCTTCCTTCCACGGACGGGGTACGGACTAGTCATATTCCTTCGCGGAAATTCTACCTTATACCCAAGGTTTCCTCTGCCCGAAGTAGACCAGGATGCATGCCCCCTGGGTTCCAGTCCCATCTTTCTGAATCACTCGCACTCATCGGGAAGGAGGACTGGGGGTGGAGACATTTCTTGGGTGAATAGACCATTGAGGGTTGGTATGTGACTATTTGCGATGCGTGATCCTGGAAATGAAAGTTGGTCTACGAGCTTGACCATTCTTCCTTCATGTGGAAAACACATTACTCTAAAGAGTGAGGAGACTATAGCTCCCATGCAATATATATAGTCTTGTCCAAGGAGTAGGTTATAATCCAAGGGTCCTTGAACAACCATCACGTTCATTTGAACGGTCTTCCCTTTCAATGTAACAGGTACATTGGGGAGGATCCCTAATGGTCGACTGGTTCCTTTATCAAAACCCGAGAGATTTCTTATCTCAGGCAAAAGCTCCAGGGAACCCAGTGCTTTCCAAGCAATAGAGGAAAGGATACTCACAGATGCCCCTTCATCAATGATAGTCCCAGCCATTACCATTCTATAAATTTGGACTATGCCTCTGAATGGTATACTGGCTGGTAACCGGGGTCTGCCTAGTTGGTTCCAATCAAAGGATACAACCAGGTTGCTTGGTGGTGGGACCGAATATACGGCCGGATATGACCCTGACGATGTTCCTTCCTGCGATAAAGGAATGGGCACATTGCCATGATGCTCATCAGAGTCAGTGTTGATGAAAAGAATCTGGATGGTGTCATCCTTATTCTCTTCAGTGAGGGTGTCATTTGAAGATGAATCTTCAGTGACGGTGTCATTTGAGGATGAAACCTCTGAAGGAAGAACCGGGTCAACTGCCATATCGACCTTTAGACTTTCGTCTGGTCTGGATTCAATAGGTTCATTTTCAATGACAGACGCTTCAGCTGACCACTTGAGCGGGCCAGCTGTATTTTCAACCAACGAAGGACTTGGCACGAGTTTTTTGTATCCAGGAGGAAGCCTCAACGGTGAAACCGGGCGATCTTCCAAAACTCTCTTCGCTTCGTCTAAGAAGGGACAACGGTGGATGGCGTGATCGCCTTTACACAGTCTGCAAGGGGATCTTGCTCCCCTTCTTTGTCTTGAACCTTCACTTTCGCTGGTTGACTGTAAGCATTCAACATGGCTATCAGAGGTTGATGCTCCCGAATTGTGCAAACGAGGTGACCAGTCCCTTAGTATCCGGGGAATACAGGGACAATCTCTATGGAAGTGGTCTCCTCTACATATGACACATGGCGATTTAGGCCCGGTCTGTGCTGTGTGCGGATTTTTGTCAGATGTCTTTTGCTTGCCCCCAGTCGCCTTACGCTCCTTCTTCTTCTTTTCTTTCTTCTTCTTCTCCTTCTTCTCCATGGGAGCTTGGCTTTTGCCGGCTCTACCTTGCGAAGATGAAGGATTGGAAGAAGAGTTATAGGAAGTAGAAGGCTGGTGGGCAGCTCTAGACTCATCTAACTGTTGAATCGACTGTTCAGGAACCATGGTGTTCTGAACTACATTGGTTGAGAATAGCCAAATTGGCAGGCCAATTGTCAGTCCTGGAAGCGACAATGTGGCCATGTGGGGCGCACCAACTTCTCCCCAAGAGGAGAAAGGACTAGGATTTCCATCATGTGGAATTCCTTGGTTGGGGCGTTCCATGTTCTCAACCTACAGATCAACGCAGGAATAGGAGGTGATTATGTTCCGTTTAAAATAAATTTTATAACGACGCTTTAGACACAACTTGCTTTTTCACTTTTTAAGAGTCGAGAAAAAGCTAAAGATGACTCTGGTCTCCTTCGATGTTTTAACGAGCCCGAAGTGACAAATGCTCGAATGGACTTTTTCAGTTGTAGAGTTTGAAAAAGGCCAAAAGAAACTGCTCTGGAGATCTAGGCAGAGGGTGTGCCAAACCTTTCGCAAAACCACAGAATACGTTTTATGGTACGAGTGGTCGATCTTCGTGAATGCTATTTTCACTGCATTGCGATCAGTAGGGCAGCCGACACAGCTTCCTATGGATAAAAGATATATGCCTATAGGGGTCTCCCAATATATACGCAACGGTACGTGGGAGCACAAGTCCGTATTAGTGCCACCGACTCTCAAGAGGAATCACCCACCTTCGTCGAGATCGACAGTCACTACGTTTAACGACGTCGGAACACGTCTCTAGCTTAGACCTCTATGTGTTTGCGTTATGTTTCAAAGCGTTGTTAGGTTCATTCAATATATTTTAAGTTGATCTTTTTAAAGTTTGCCTTTCAAGGTTCACCACGAGATGTTTGATACAAATTCCTAAATGCACTCTAAGATGAGAAGCAAGCTTTTTCAATCTTTTCGACTTATGAAAATCTTAACTACTGAGGGAAAAGAAAGACATCATCTTTTCACACAGATCAAAGAGCATACACTAATGCACTTTTTCCTAAATCAACATGCAAACTGTCAAAATGCACATGCACAATGCAGGTATTTCTTTTCTCTTTCTTAATGTTGATGTAATACAAAAAGAAAGTTGTTGTATAATTTCGAATTCAATTTCAAGTGAAAGCAAACAAGCTTGTCCAAAATCAAAAGACACCTTAAGATTTACTTGTTTCGACACTAGAAATATATAAATTCAAACCATATGACGAAAGCAAAAGCTCAATCAGCTATGAACAGCAAATAAACTAACTCTTAAGATCAAAACGACACTTTATCACAGGTTTAGACCTAAGAGGCCACAGCAAGACTAGTTCACTTTCATTATGGGAAACTGTAAATGATACAAGAAATACACAAAGAACAAAAACAGTTTCTTTATACAACCGAGGCGGAATAGTGGCAAGGAAAGTTGGTTTCAGATAGGTACATTGACTGGTAACTGGCTGCAAAAACAAGGATGAAAACAGGGCAATAAACAGGAGGGAACCCCAGTAGCACTAGGCAAAACTGGTTCAGCGCAGGTAGTACACTGGCAGTTTGACCTTCAGCGCAGGTAGCCCCTTCGGGAACTACGCTGAAATGCAGACTGCCTTCACAGTGCCTGCACTGAAGAGATAAACTTTCGTTTTTCTCAGTTTCCGGGTCACAGATTGCTCAAAAATTCACAGTTTTTGGCCAAATCAGAAGCTATCAGTCAAGTACACACTAAGGGATGAAAAGGAGGATGAAAAGCTATCACTAAGAGCTATTTAGAGTCCTTGTGGATCAGCTCTTCAAATCATAAACTTGCCCAGAAACTGAGCTAGAGTAGCTGCCCTCTACTTTGCATTTGAAAGATCCAAATGCAGTTCGATTCGGTACTCCCTGTGTTTATGAAATGAATAGCAAAAACACAAACAACCAACAAGATACGATCCCCAGTGGAGTCGCCAATTTGTTTTTCGGAAAAGTATCCAATACGGAATGACCCTATCCCACTCTAAGGGTGATAGTACCTCAGCAACAACCGAATGCAAAGCTATTCAAGATTACTTCTTTATGAGATGTAAGAGAGAGGAGAAAGAGATCCACTAACCGTTGTCTTCCGCTAATGATTGATCCAATCTTCTCTCGTTGCTGCTTGCTCCTAGCTCCTTGCTCTTTCACTGGCCCAGCTACACAAAGATCCTGCAAAAGGGCAAGAAAGGAAAACTACAAGCAACATACATTCATAACTGATTCAAGGATTAGAATAAATCAAATACACAAGTATAATAATTCACCATTGAGACACATGCATATAGAAGAACCTCAAATGCTTTATTAATGGAAGAAGTAAAGTTCTGAGAGTGTTACAACCATAAGAGGCCCAATCCAGCAACACCTCCCAGCAGAAAGAAATCTCCTCTTCACCTCCTTCAAGCAAATCACCCAATAGTTCTATACTCAAACCAACAGCACTTCCTTACATTCACAAGATTCCCACCTCCTTAGACCTCATGAGAGAGCTCTATATATAGGAGTTTTGGAGAAAGGATGAGTCAGCTTGAGGCTGGCATGAAGCTGACTAGTGTCCTCTCCCACTTCAGTTATTCTTCAGTTCTTGAGTCCACTTGGAGGTTCTTGCTTCCACTTGGAGATCTAGATCCTCTTACTCATCACAAGGCGAATTCCCTGATCCAAGTGTCATTTTGGAAGCTTCCTGGGCATTTGACACCTTGAGGAATGATTGTGCCACTTGGCCAATCTCGCCCAGCGCAGGTAGCCTTCATTGGAGTTGACATTCAGCACAGGTACAGAGTGGAGAAGTTGACATTCAGCGCAGATGCTCAGTGGAGCAGTTGACATGATCCAGAATTAGCTTGTTTTTGAGTGTTTTCAGGTGGAGAACTGATATTTAGTGCTGTGGTTTGCTGACCTTGTTCCTCTAGGGGTAGGAACAACATGTTTAGGGACTTTGGATCCCTTAGATTATTGACATTTCATGCTTCATGCTGTAAGGCACAAAAATGTCTATAACAGATGGTATGGCATGACCATGGTGATGTGACCGGTGAATGAAACAACCCAACCCGACTCGGACACGGAGTGGAAGTGTCATGTTCAAGAGCGACTTGCTACCAACAAAGTTTCTTCGAGTTTTCTTCCCAATTTTCCCCAGTCATTGCTGACCAGTACCTCTTTATTTTTGTCAAGCTTGAGGAGGATAACATATGCTTGTTCTATAATTAGCCCTTCGGGCAAACCCATCGCTATGTTTTAACGAGCCTAGCGATAGTGAAACTCGTTCTCGTCTATAGACAAGTTTGTTGCTATTAATCTTTTTAATGAGTTTAACGACAAAGATAACTCGGTCCTTTTCAATTTTAGAGAGTCTGAAAAGGAACGTAAACATAACTCCAAAATTCCTTTTTCATCATCTAATCCCTTAAGTCCGAAAAAGTATAAAACAATACAGAAGAGATGAATTTTCAATACTTTTAACGAGCCGAACAAAACAAGCGCTCGATCTTTTTGTGTAATAATCCCTCAAGTCCAAAAAGATTAAAATCTAGAGGAGGGATTGCACTTCCTATCCCTTTAACGAGCTGGAGAGGCTAATGGCTCGAAAATCTTTTCATATTTTACGAGTCAGTTGAAAAGATCTTAAAGGAGACTCGTCTTTTGAGGAACGAGTGATAAAATGGGTAGCAGCTGATTCCAGGTAAGGTTTGGAATTTTCCAATCACGGCAGTGTCACAAGGATGGCTAGTGAAATCACTCTTCGCAGCTGTTACTCAAAATGGGTAAACAATCAAATGGAGGTGAATGATCAGCCAATGAAAAAGTGGAGGTGATGGTGCAAACATGACCAAGGCTTTAATGGCTGAAGTACTACATTCACGATGGTTATTTACCGGGGAATAGTTCATTTTTTAACGAGCTTAAATGCGGGGGGAAACATTTTCTCATGTCTTATGTTTATTTTTTAACGAGCTTGAACTATGTGCTAAAACTGCTCGATTAATCCAGTCGTATGATAAGAATGTCTCATATAAAAACGGCAACTTTTAGATTTTTTCCCCACATCCTTTCTTTATGAAAGTTAGGAAACGATCAATCCTACGAGTTTAAAGGGTTAGAGGACCTACAAATTTAAAAAATAAATAGTCGCTCTTCTCATGCACTCCAAAAGGTTTGCATGCCCCCAGGTATAAAACAGAGTTTCAAGGTTACCCCTTCTTTAGTCCGTTAAAACATTTGTTTTATCGAGAGAGGCCTGCCTCTTACAGGTTACCCAAAGATTGTTCTATTCACAGCGCAAACAAAAAACTTCTTCGGCGATGTTTACCAAGATAAACAAAGGTGAGTGAAGGAGGCTACTCCACTCACATAACTTTGACAAGAGAATCTTGTTCTAGAATAACCCCCTCTTCCAATCACGGACGGGAGTACAGACTAGTCATATTCTCTCGTGGAAACCTACCCTATACCCGGAGTTTTCCTGCTGAAGTAGACCAGGGTGCATGCCCCCTGGGTTTCATTCATGTCCCTCTGAATCACTCGCGCTCATCGGGTGGACGGACTGGAGATTGAGACATTTCTTGCGTGAAAAGACCATTCAGGGATGGTATATGACTATTTGCTCTGTATGATCCCAGAAATGAAAGATGGTCTACGAGCTTGACCACTCTTCCTTCGTGCGGAAAACACATTACTCTAAAGAGTGAGGAGACAATTGCTCCCACGCAATAAATATAGTCTTGTCCAAGGAGTAGATTGTAATCCAGGGGTCCTTAAACTACCATTACGTTCATGTGAACGGTTTTCCACCTCAATGTTATGGGCACATTGGGAAGGATCCCTAACGGTCGACTGGTTCCTTTATCAAAGCCTGTTAGATTTATCATCTCAGGCAAAAGCGATGGCGAACCAAGCGCTTTCCAAGCAGTTGAGGAAAGGATACTCACAGGAGCCCCCTCATCTATGATGGTACCAGTCATAACCATTCTATATATTTGAACAATAATTCAGAATGGTACACTAGCTAGTAAACGGGTTCTGCCTAGTTGGTTCCAGTCGAAGGAGACAACTAGGTTGCTTGGAGGTGGGACCGAATAGACGGCCGGGTACGACTCTGACGAACTTCCTTCCTACGGTAAAGGAACAGGTAAATTTCCCCCATGTTCGTTGGAGTCTGTGCTTATGAAAAGAATTTGGACGGTGTCATCCTTGTTCTCTTCAGTGACTGTATCATCTGAAGATGGAACCTCTGAAGGCAAGGTCGGGTCAACTTCCGCCTCGACCTTTTGACTTTCGTCTGGTATGGATTCAGATGGTTTATCTTCAATGATAGATGCTTCAGCCGACCACCTGAGTGGGTCAGCCGGATTTTCAACTAGTGACGGACTCAAGATTTTTTTATATCCAGGAGGAAGTCGTAACGGTGAAACCGGATGATCGTCCAAAACTCTTTTAGCCTCGTCTAAGAAGGGACAACGGTGGACGGCGTGATCGCCTTCGCACAGTTTACAAGGAAATCTATATTTTCCTTTTTGTCCTGGGGCTTCACTTTCACTAGTTGATGGTGCGTTTTCAACATGATCATCAGAGGTTCATGACACCGGGTTGTGCAAACGAGGAGACCAGTCCTTTAAGATCCGAGGGATGCAAGGACAATCTCTGTGATAGTGGTCTCCTTTGCAAATGACACATGGCGATTTAGGCTTGGTCGGTGCAGTGTGTGGATTTTCACTAGACGACACTCATTTGCCCCCATTCCCTTTTGGCTCCTTCTTCTTCTTCTCTTTCTTCTTCTTTTCCTTCTTCTCCTTAGGTACTTGACTTTTGGCTTTACCAGCACCATCAAGCGAAGAGGAAGGAGGAGAGGAAGAATTAGAGGAAGTAGAAGGTTGGTGGGTAACTCTGGACTCGTCTAATTGCTGATTCGATTGTTCAAGAATTGTGGTGTTCTGAACAACAGAGGTTGAGAAGAGACATACAGGCAAACCAATTGTCAGTCCTGGAAGCGAAAATGTGGCCATATGGGGTGCACCAACATCTCCCCAAGAGGAGAAGGGACTAGGATTTCCTCCAAGGGGAATTCCTTGGTTGGTGGACTCCATTTTCTCAACCCAAGATCAACGTAGGAAAGGGTAATGAATATTCCATTTAAAATAAATTTTAGACGCTTTGACACAACTTGTTTTTTCAATTTTTAAGAGTCGAGAAAAAACAAAGGATGACTCTAGTCTCCTTCGATTTTTAATGAGCCTGAAGTGACAAGTGCTCAGATGGACCTTTTCCGTTAAGGAGTCTGAAAAGGAACAAAAGGGACTGCTCTGGAAATCTAGGTAGAGGGATTACCAAACCAATCGCAAAACTGCAGAATACTTTTTACGGTACGGCAATCAATCTTCCTGAATGTTGTGTTCAGTGCATTGCGAACGATAGGGCAGCAGACATGGCTTCCTATGGATAAAGGATTAAGCCTATTGGGGTCTCCCAAAATATACTCAACGTTACGTGGGAGCACAAGTCCGTACTGGCACTTATCGTCTCAAAGTGGAGGAATCACCCAACCATCAGTGAGAACAATAGTTACCAGGCTTTACGACGCCGGAATACGTCTCTAGCCTAGACTTCTAAATGTTGTGCGTTAAGTTCCAAAGCCTTGTTAGATTCATTGAATTTATTTTAAGTTGATCTTGTTTATGAAGTTTTCCTTTCGGGTTCACCACGAGATGTAGATGTAATTCCTAAAATGCAATCTAAGATGATAAACAAACTTTTTATCTCTTTTATGCAATGAAAATCCTAGCTACTAGGGAAAAGAAAGACAGAATCTTTTCACAAAGAGCAAAGAGCACACTCTAAATGCACTTTCCTAAATCAAGTCGATCAGACAGTCTATATGCAAATGCACATGCATGTATTTTGTTTCGACTTTCTTAGTATATGAATGCCAAAAAGAAAGTTGATGCACAAATCTGAATTTCTTTTCAAGCAACAAATATCAACAAGCTTCTTTTCGAAATCAAAAAATGGAGACGATTACAACACCTTAAGATTTTGAAATGAA
The DNA here is from genome assembly GCA_031772625.1 of Pinus tabuliformis. NCBI lineage: Eukaryota > Viridiplantae > Streptophyta > Pinopsida > Pinales > Pinaceae > Pinus > Pinus tabuliformis. The sequence continues at coordinate 1,317,543,329 of CM062816.1, read as the reverse complement.
TACTTGTTCTTGACACTAGAAAATTACAAATTCAGACCAAAAGCAATAGTAACAGGATAATCAACCATCAACAGCAATCAAACTCTTTCCTATGATTGAAATCGACACTTGCGACAGTTTCAAATCAAAGGACGACAGTACGATTATGCTACTTTTGCAAAGGAGAACTGTAAATGACTCAAAAAACACACAAAAAAATCTACAGTTCTTTTGTACAAAGGAGGCGAAATAACAGCAAGGAAAAGGGGTTTCAAACAGACATATACTGATCACAGGCAGCAAAATTCAGGAATAGAACTGGAAAGACTGAACCACAGAAGCCACAACTGCACAGAGCTAGTCTGATCAGTGCACCTGTAACACAGAGAATCTGAAATGCAGCGCAGGTTGTCCACTCGGGAAGTGCGCTGAAATTCAGAATCTCTGAACAGTACCTGCGCTGGGCTAGAAACGAGACCCTGTTCGGGTTCCGGGTCACAGTTTGCAGTTCATTTCTTGGGTTTTGGCCGAGCAAAAAGCAATCAGTAATGCAACAATCAGTGGTAGATCTAAGGAGGATCTAAGAGCTATCACAAGGGCAATCAGATAGTTTGTGAATCAGTTGTTTAAATCATAAACAGATCCAGTAGATGGATTGAAGTAGCAGTTATCTACTTTGCATTTGTTATAGAAAATGCAGTTCGAATGCTACCTGTAAGTTTATGAAACAAACAACAAAGAATGATAAACAAACAAACTAATTAGGTCCCCAGTGGAGTGGCCATTTTGTTATAGGGAAAAGTGTCTATATAGAACTGCTCTATCCCACTAAGGTGTGACAGCTGCCTTAGAAACAAACAGAGAAAAGCTACTTTTGTTTTTCCTTTATGAATTATAGATAGAGAGGAACAGAAAGACCAACCTCTGTCTTGCGCTAATCTCTTGATTCGATCCCTCTCTTCTTTGATAGTTCTCAGCAACCTGCTCCCTTGCACGCACAACTTCACCAAGTACCTATAAGATCACAGAAGCATAGCACTATACAAAGACATGGATCTATAATCATAAACAATCTTGGGTCAGATGTAAATTGACCATACAAATGTAACAAGCATCAATGATACAAAAGCATGGAGGAAAACTCAAATAGCTTTTATTGATAAACAAGAAAGGAGCCAAGAGGAGTTACAACCAGTTGTTCTGACCCAGCATCAACCTCCCAGCAAAGAAGCCCCTCTTACACCTCAAACAAAACTTAGATCACCCAACAATCTGATGTTTGTCTCAAAAAACCAACAGCAATTCCTTACAATATGCAAAATTCCAGCCTCTGGATCTCTGGGATGAGGGATCCATATATAGATATCTGTAAGGGGGATGAGTCAGCTTGTGATTTGATTAGTGTCTTCTCTCTGATAGTTCTTGCTTCCACTTGGAGACTAATGGCCTCTTACTCATCCTTGGTCGAATTCAGTGAGGCAAGTGTCATAGGAGAAGATTCTAGAAGCTTCCATTGCCTCTCCACCTCGTGGAATGACACTGCCATTTGTCATTTCGCGCCTATCGCACCCCATAGAAGGGACTTTTGAAATGCAACGCACCCTCACAGTGTATTTGGGTGAGATGCAACGCACTTAGCCAGTGGAGCAACTGCAATGATCCTGTTTTGACCAATTCTGAGCAGTTTCTCATGGAGAACTTCTGGGAGAAGCTGTAATCTGTTGACCTTGTTCCTTTAGGGGTTAGAACAACACTTTTAGGGACTTAGGAGCCCTTGGTTTATGGACATTTCATGCTTGGGGTTGTAGGGCCCAAAAATGTCTATAACAGGGATTTTAATACTAGTAACTCAACCCACCAAGGGATTCCGGAGTGTTTTTACAACCAAGGCTTATAGGACTAGTAACTCAACCCAAGTTGTTACAGGGCTTCCAGAGCATTTTTCCAACCAAGGCTTCCAGGAACTAGTAACTCAACCCACAACCAAAGGAACATGAAAACCAACTAGAAAAAACAAAAGAAAGGAACTCACAAAACCATGGCTATCCAACAAATGGAAAGGCTAGGAAAATCCATTGTCAATCTTAGAAATCCTCCATGAAAATGATAGATCATAGCCAAGAAACCACATGCATATGCCATGCATGCCAAAACTAGTGAGGAAAACATACATGCAACTCGATACCTGCAAGAAAAATCTAGTGTAGTTGCTGATATTGATGTCCTCTTGATTTTCCCTACTCTTCTTTTCCCTTCTTGGTCCAAACTCCAAATATTCCATACTCCTCCCAGAGTGATCCAAGAAAACTCTAGGTGTCCAAGAGTATGAGAGAGAGAGAATAGAGAGAGAGCTCCAAAATTGAACTAACGAAAGTCTGAGCAAAATCTTCCAACTGATCCTCAAAAGCCTTTTTATCAATGAGGCCTCTATTATTAATTTCCTTCATTTTCCTCCTCACGTGCAACCTGTGAGCTTTCACCTTCCTTTTCTCCTAATTTCCATTATTTTTGTACATAAATGCCAAATAATATCTCATGCCTTTCCAAATCCCTTTCCATTGCCTTTGTCAATTTCCTTAGCCATTAATAAGCCAAATGAACACCCACTAGGATGGTTGTTCCCACCATTCATCTTGGAATAGGTGTCCCATGACCATGGTCTTATAATTTTTTACATGATTTTTTGACCAGGGCTATTACACTACCCATGGCTTTTTGCATGGATTTTGCACATGGTTTTGGGAATGATGATTTTCTACCCATGTTATTCTGTAGATCCAGTCAAAGGAACTACAATTATGTTATAATCCAGCGTTAATGGATTGGGGTTTATGAATGCTTCGGCATGTATATATATGTATTATAACATTGAAAGGAATATAATGAAAAATCAATTTGGTAGTCTTGGGCTTGGGATCCAAGGGAAAATCTCTGTGTATATTTGCTTTTTGTTCTCACCATTGTTTACTTTTTTGTTTGAAGAATTTGTTTTAGGTAGTTTCTATATAGGGTTAAAAACTACATTTGGTGTCAGAGTTGTTTCAACTTCAAGGGGACGCTTTTGCTGCTAAGGGTTTTTGCTCAGGCCTATTGTAGACCCTATTTAGTGGGAGATGTACAAGATTGATTCTTGTGCTGAAAGAAGATGGTGAGCAATGGAAAGATAGAAATCAAGAAATTTAATGGTTATATTTTTGAGTTTTGGAAGCTCAAGATGGAGGACTTGATGGTGGACTGAGATCAATGGATTTCTATAGATCCAATCACGACAGTGATAGGAATGTTGGTAGAAGATTAGGCAATTCTAGACCGAAAGGCGAAGAGCACAATACATTTGTGTCTCTCAGATTCAATATTTTTGAATGTGTTATATCTCATTTTATTTCCCTCGTATATTGAAAAACAAAAATATATGCATGTTTATTTCATAAATAAATAAAAGAAAAAGAGAAAATCAAATTCAAGTTTAGATTTACAATTTTTATTAAATGCTAATGGTGGATTAGTTTTTTATTAGTACAAAAGGCTAACATTAATATGTTAGTACAGTGGGTCTGAGTGTATTAAAGTGATGTAGATAAAGATCAGAAAGTTTGTCAGGCAAGTGAAGTGTGGTTGTCGAGCCCATCTAATGGCACAAACCCGACGACACAACATGTTGTTGGTTTATGTCGGTGAGTGCCTTAGTAAAACTCAATCAATGATCAAGGTTGACTACAAATCAACAACCTACATCCATTACAGGAGCACCTGAGTGGGATTTCTCTGTATCGATGAGTGCCCTCATTTTGCTACAACAAGTGAGCATGTATGTTATTCTGCCACCATCTCGTCATTGCTCCATCACTTCCACCTCACCCTATCATAGCTACACCACTTCCAACTCATCTCGTCATGTCATCCTATCAAGTTACCACGTTACTTGCCACATGCACATTTATTATTATTTTCACCCTATTTTTTTGTTTCCCCATAAATCTTGTTACCCTCGATTCCCCTCATTTTATCATTTTTAGTGTAGCATACCTGTAATACAATGCATTTGTCCAAATCAGAGCTCGAGTCAACATCAATCATCTAGTAACCAGGTATTTACACATCATTCCTATTTTTTCTAGTTGGAAAAATGTCTAAGAAAGTAGTGCTAACATGGTCTTCCTCTCACATTCCTCTCATGGACACTGAGAGGGATGTTTTTGACCCAATTTGCTCCCTAGATTTGCTAGAACTTCACCAATTTATCCTAGTTAACCATAAATAATCCCCAATGTATACTGCAGTCATCAAGTCTAGTCTTCTTGCTGCCACAATCCCTCAAACCTATCTTTTCCTAGAATTCATCTATTGGTTGGTCTTGACTCTCTACCCTTAGAAATGTTTTGTGATGAACAAATTGGGTGAAAATATTTTCCAAGTGTCTTTTCTCTTAATTCAACAAGCCCTGGTTTTTCCTTCTTCAAGTTCTTACACATCGTTTTCAGAAGAAATCTTGTTGTCAACCTTTCAAAACCTATCTGCAAAAGACTATGCCCAAATGTCTTTCTTATTAATGCCCTCAAAACAACATTTGTCTATGGAACCTACTAAATTTTCTCTTAAAATTTTTACCAAAGATGTAAATTCGGTTTTGCAAATCATTGCCAAGGTTTTGGGAAGGGAGGATACACATTTCATTGATCGGGCCATTTTGGGAATGCTTAGATTGATGTTGCAACCTGAGATAGTTTTTGATATACATTCTTATTGGGAAATAATGCTTAATTCACAATTAACAAGCCTTGCTCTCACTGGATGTTTTAGATTTCCCTCATTGGTGACCTACCTTTTTTTGTATACTCATGTGGATAGGTTCATGCACTTGGGACTGAATATAGTGGACTTACACAAAAAAAAGAAATCAATGGTGTATTGGACATATATCATAAGAATTCATGTTGATTATGAGGGTTTTACATATTTTACTACTTCTTTCTTGTCAGTTGCTTATTCCATTATCAATAGCTCTCCCATACCTTGTATTTTTCCAAAGGTTCAATCTCTCCTACAACTCAAAAAATATGTTAAAGTAGGTGATTGGTTTCAGTTTGAGGATTATGCTGAGATTAGACTATATGGAGCTGAAGTTTCCCCTTTCAAACTTCCCATATTTGTGCCTATGAGGTTGTTTTCTTTGGAATTCATCAAGAAAAGTTTGAATGTTGATCAAGTGCATTTTGTCCCAAAAAAAGGGACATTTGTTCAAGTTTCCAAAGACAGTGGGACCTTTTATTGTGAACAATAGGCAGGCCATAGAAGAAGTGCAAAATATTCTTGAAAGTATGAAGCTACAATTGGGTGAAAAATGGGCATATGACCCTCACCATATTATTTTTGATAGAAGAGTTGAAAATGCCTATGCCCCTTATACATAAACCTCATCCAGATCTAGAAAAATTGGCAAATGGAGGTCAGACAGGTGCACAAGGAGGAATGGAGGTGGAGACTCCTCATCCAATTGAGAAAAGTTTGAAAAGAGGTAGTGAAGAGATTATTGATTTAGAAGATGAAGCAGGTAAAGATTCAAAGAGAGAAAAGTTGTCAAATAAAGAAATAGAGCTTGGATCCTTGGGTGGAAGTTCTTTAGCCTCAATGGGTTTTCAATTACAGTTGGGAGATGTTACTTGTACACCCTCCTCTCCAGTTCCAAAGGAAGTTTCTCATAATTTTGTGCCTATCATAAAGAAATTATATAGTCAAATAGAAGAAAGAAACAAGAGGGTGAAGGAGAATATGGAGTCTCAGCTTGAAGCTCAAGTTATTTCTGAATACCATACCAAATTATTATCTACCATGGACCTTGAGAGAAACCAATTGAAGTTATCTTTCTCTCATCCTTCTACATTGATTGTTTCATCCTCATCTAGTTTCTAGGTTGTCAACTTAACAATAGATGTAAGAGAAATCCCATTGTTTGACGAGATAAATTTACACACGCAGGCTGGAGAACTAATATACAGTGATTTGAATAAAATATCATTGGCTTCTAGCAAAGTTGAAGCTTTGTTAGGGAAAGTGGTCAATCAATTGAAGTTGGAAAAGGCAAATTCCAAAGTGTTTTCCACTCAAAATGAAGAGTTGAAGAAGCTGATTGTGAAAATCGGTGTGAACCCTTAGGATAGGAGTGTTGTTCAAAAAATTTTGCATGGAGCTGAAGTTGAAATTAAATTGTTAATAAAGAAGTTAAATTTTCGTTATGCGGAGCATGTTATGGCACCAGAAGTAGCCTAGCTAGAAACAGAAAAGGAAATTTTGACCAATGAACTCTTGCAGAGGAACAATGAAATTACAAATCTAAAAGAGATTAATTATGTTTTACAATAGAAATTAGATTCACATGTTTGTACTATTTTAGTACAACCAAACTCTAAAGATCCTGCAGAGAAGTTGACTAGAGTAATGACTAAGCTACAAATATCAGAGAATGAAATGAAGAAGATTCAAAGAAATTTTGAGGATTCATAGAAAATTCTCAAGATAATAAAGAGGGAACTAACCATGGCTCAAGAAACTACTAATAAATATCAAAATGATTTTCAGATTGCTTCTAATCAGATCAAATAATTAAAGGAGAAAGTGAAGAGAAACATGTCCCTTATTCAAGCCAGGGAGATTATATGGAATGACATCATTCACATAGTGAGGAATATTTGGGAATTTTTATTAATAATTGCAGAAGAAAAGGCTATTGTTAGAGATCTAGAAATTATAATTGTTGCCAACAATAAAAATCTTCAGCAATGTGCCCAATTTTCTAAGATGGGGTAACAATATCCGAGACAAATGTGCATATAAAAAACATAATAGGAATAGAAATACAATAAACATATCAGCCATCAAAATCCATATATACATCAGTACATTTGCACATGAAGCTCAAGGGAATGAATTTTTTAATTAATAAATGCAATGAACCAATCGAAGATGGGACTACCACATTCCACCCGACCATAGATTGGCTAAGCCAAGTCTCTATTCAACCAATCACCCCTGTGCCATATTCCAAGCATGAATGTGGGATCTCAGAGACCACATCAATCAAAACTCATCCAGGGCTTCCGGAGGCCACCCACCTCAACCCATCAAAGAGTGATTCCACCTCACGGTCAGACATCACCAAAAACCATCATCAGATTGATCTCTATCCAAGCCTTCCAGGGCTTTGAGAGTGTTTTCCCAACCAAGGCTCCCAGAACTAGTAACTCAACCCACAACTTATACAGGGCTTCTAGAGCATTTGTCCAATCAAGGTTTCCAGAACTAGTAATGCAACCCACCAAGGGCTTCCAAAGCGTTTGTCCAACCATGGCTTCCAAGAGTAGTAACTCAACCCAAGCTGTTATAGGGCTTCCAGGACTAATAACTCAACCCAAGCTAAGGAAACATGAGAACCAACAAAAACAAAGCAATGAAAGTAAACCAACAATCACCATGGCTATCTAGGAAATGGCAAGGCTCAGTGATCCACTGTCGATCCAGGAAATCCTCCATGCCAATGATTGATCACAACCAAGAAACCACATGCATGCCAAAAATAGTGAATAAATCATACATGCAACTCGATACCTGCAAGAAAATATGATGTAGTTGTTGATGTCGATGCCTTCTTGCTCTTTCCTATTCTTCCTTTTCCTTCTTGCTCCAAGAATCCAAGTATGCCACACCCTCCAAGAGTGTTCCAAGAAAACTCTAAGTCTCCAAGAGTATGAGAGAGAGAGAAAGAGAATAATGAGAGAGCTCCAAAGCTAAACTGACCAAGTCTTGCCCACTGATCCTCATAATCCTTTTTATTAATGAGGCCTCTATTTTCTTCATTTTCCATTATTTTCCTTCAATTTCCTCCTCACATGAAAAATGTGACCTTTCACCTTCCTTTTCTCCTAATTTCCATTATTTTCATAAATAAATGTGTCAAAATACCTTTTTGCCTCTTTAATGCCTTATCCATTGCCTTTGCCAATTTCCTTAGCCATAAACAACCAAATGAACACCCCCTAGGATGTTCTGCCTACCATTCAGCTTGGATCTGCAGTATTTATATATTTTTACATGGAATTTTCACCAAGCCTATTATAGAATCCTCCCCCTTAGGGGAACACTGTCCTCGGTGTTCAATGACACCTATAGCCAAAATACTTTTGAAAACAAAACATACTGCCCATGGAGCTTTATAACACAACTCATTGCATTATTTACGATGAAAGATCTCCTCAAAATCAAAACATCATGATAACATACCGCATAATGGAGCTTTATAACACAGCTCATAACAGTATTTACAATAACTACATATACACATATTCACATATGCACATTTTCTCGACTAGAAAATAAAATAATACGATGCCTGCATCCACAACAAGGGAATCCAGAGGCTCACACCTACACCCTCAAAGTAATACCAGGATCCACTTCCTTCCCAAGAAGTCCATAATCCACTGCAAAGTCAAATATGCATCGAATGTTCAACGCTATAATCCCTTGCCACTTGTCCTCTCAGCGAACAGTTAGCGGCTCATTGTCCCAAGGCGCACTCCCAATGTGCATTTGATTCCATCTTAAAATGCTAATGACCAAACCAAATCCATCCATGAACTTCCCTTCTCTACTACACAGTCCCTTGGGAATCCAGTCACCTCTTCTGTGCAGTCACTCACCTTCCAAGTTCCCCTGGCACCCCCATCCCGAGCAATCCATCCCTTGGCAAGGCTTCCTCGCATCGGAAGATATAAAATATAAGGCATATACCTGCCTTAGCACATCATATCGGTCATAGCATGCTCATGGAGATCAATGGACACTATTGGGTACCAGTGTCCCACAATGGCCCTGCTCCTAAAGTGCTTTACTAGCATATTGTTGAAAGTTTCAATTCCTTTGTTTTTACTGTTAATTCTTGCAGTCGATTTCAACCATCCAATTAGGCATGTTCATGCTTCTTGTACCAAGAACATAACTTCCATTAGATTCAAAATAAATTGAAAAAAATCACAATATACCTCATTGGTAGCTCATTAATAAGGTACATTTGTAATCCTATTCACTTCCTATCACAACAAGTCAAACTAAAATATTTGACCAAATCAGCATATATAAACATATCACATCAGGTTAGCTCAAATCACAACAATCATAGATCAAAATCATAAATCACATGTAACCATCATAAATCAAAATCATAGATCATAAACCAGAACCATAGATGATAAATCATAATCATAAACCATAAACCATAAACCAGAATCATAATTCACAAGTAATCATCATATACAAGAATCATAAGACACATGCATAATAAAACTGAAATACAACACTGATACCTATCCTTCATCGATCCTTATTTCTTCCTTTGTTCTTTTTTATAGACACTGGATCGATTGCCACACCCAGCAAACACATAGTTCCTTCTCCTCTACCAGGTGCACATACACATAGTGTGCATCACATGCATACAACCACACCTGACACAAAACACCATGCAATACATGCACCTACTCTTGACGTACAACACATACACCTATAGCCATTGTATACAATACAATGCATCCATCTATACCCGATGTGAAGTACCACCCAATACATGTACCTACACAGAGTACCACACAACGAGTACACATGCCACAATACCATGACTACATGATGCACATACATAATACCACATGCCCTCAACACAACATGTATGACATGCACACAATACCACACATGCACCAATACCATATGTACAATATGTACACAGTACCACCTGCACATCGTGTGCACAAAATCGCATGTACATGGCACCACCTGCACAACGTGTACACAATGCCACATGTACACTACACCACTGTACAATGTGTACACAATACCACACGTACACACTACCAAACGTATGATGTGTACGTGACACCATATGTACATAGCATCACATGCACGACATCTACACAGCACCGCATGCTCATAGGAACCTATGTAAAACATGTACACAGCACCACATGCTCACAGCACCACATGTACAATCATTCACACAACACCATATGTACCACATGCACGCAACACCACATGTACATAGCATCATCCGTACACAGCACTGCATATCCAACATGCATAGAGCACCATGTGCACACACGCTGCATATAGATCATGAAGATAGTAAAATATGTATACAACACCCCATATGAAATATTCGCACAACCCTATTTGTACCATCCTATAAATAACATTGCATAAATAGCATGTACACATGTTGTGTATACACAAGACCACAAGTGCACACATCATAGATTCAACATGTACAAAATATATGTATGCACAACAATAGTACCACACATACAAAACCACACTGTCCTTACCAAGAAACCTTGCTTCTCATATCTCATCCATGCTTATCCTAGCATGCCGCAGACCACACTACTTTCACTTGGATGATGTATCCTTCAACATTACCTATCATAACATAAACATAGGCATAATACAAGTATACACTACCAAATCATATGCACATCATACTGACCTCATATATTTGTCATGACTACTCTTCCCAATTGATTCCTTGTAAACCAAGAACATCTTCATGCCATTCTCCTGCATAACAAAACATTCCTCCACAAGAATTATCCCTGACAACCCTATTAGATAGTAACATATATGAATGGATACATGCATACATATATAAATGTTAGCATAAAACAATCATGATCCTGTCAAACAATGACATACATACATGTATACATATATAAACTTCAACATAATCATGATCATAAAATAATTACTAGATATCAAGTTCAAGGTTAAGAGAACTTCCTTTATTCATGCACAACATGCATGATATTGATAATAATAATTCCCAACATAGCCAAGGCATCTGACGCCTCAGATCCATTTACTTTACCTTTTTTGGTTACCTTTCATGTGCTTGCACTTCTACTTTCCTGTTGTGGGGAAAAGTATCCGACTCGGAATGACCCTATCCCTACTCTAAGGGTGATAGTTCCTTAGCAACAACTGAAAGTAAAGCTTTGATATTTTTCCTTTATGAAAGTACAGAGAAGGAAGAAAAGATTGACCAACCGATGTCTTTCTCTTTTGTCGATCCTGCCTTCTCTCTTTGCCTCTTGTTCCCAGCTCCTTGCTCCCTTTGCCGGCCCAGCTACACAAAGATCCTGCAAAAACAAGAGAGGGAAACTACAAGAAACATGTACTCATAACTGATGCATGGATTAGGATGAATCAAATATACAGATAAAAACAATACATCATTGCAATACAAGTATATAGGAGAACATCAAAGCTTTATTGATAGAAGAAAAAGGTTCTGAGAAGGTTACAACCATAAATGGCTCCAATCCAGCAGCACCTCCCCAGCAGCAAGAAATCTCCTCTTCCCCTCTATAAAAGAAATCACCCAATAGCTCTAACTGTAAACCAATAGCACTTCCTTGCTTTTCACAAAATTCCAGCCTCTTTAGACCTCATAGAAGAGCTCTATATATAGGAGATTTGGAGAAAGGATGAGTCAGCTTGAGACTGACCTAAAGTTGCCTTGTGTCCTCTCCCTCTTCAGTTAAACTTCAGTTCTTGAGTCCACTTGGAGATCCTTGCTTCCACATGGAGATCAAGTACCTCTTACTCATCATAGGGCGAATTCCTTGAACCAAGTGTCAGTTTGGAAGCTTCCTGGGCAGTTGACACCTTGCAGAATGACTGTGCCACTTGGCCAATCTCGCCCAGCGCAGGTAGCCTTCATTGGTTTTGACTTTCAGCGCAGGTACAAGGAGGAGCAGTTGACATTCAGCGCAGATGCTCAGTGGAGCAGCTGACATGATCCAAAAATAGCCTGTTTTTGAGTGTTTTCAGGTGGAGAACTGATAGGAAGTGTTGTGGTTTGCTGACCTTGTTCCTCTAGGGGTAAGAACAACATGTTTAGGGACTTTGGATCCCTGTAATTATTGACATTTCATGCCCCATGCTGCGAGGCACAAAAATGTCTATAACAGTTGCCCCCTAAAGTATGAGGCCGTTTATCGGGTGAAATGCTTTATCCAGAGGGTCCGAAGTTCATTCAAGTGCTGAGAGGTGCCCTATAATACAATACAATACAATATATTATTTTTCATTCTGTTTTCATGATCTAGCTGAGGCGGGCATTCCCATGCTCAGCTTTATAAATACATTTTGGTACATAGAACAGACGATCGTCTGATGGTAGACTGATAATTTTCTGCTGAAATTATCATCCTTTGAATAGGATGATCATCTGCTGCAATGATGTACATGACAAATGCTTTTATATTTCCTGAATATGTATCGCAGCCCGGATGGATGAAACTAGATCCGGGGTCTTCAAACTCGTTCGATCTTCACTCTAAGTACAAGTCGATCCATGTGAGAATTTCGCTGAAGTCGAACATGGAAAGACATCGCTTGATTACCGGTCAATGATGAAAAACCGTTAACAAGCGCGAGAGGAATCACCGATAATGATAATGACCCTCAAGGTACTGCATTACAATTCACGTGGCATGAATAAAGGACTTGGCGTCGAACGCCACGCAAAATCTTCTGGTCGAAGGTCATTGATGTATACCTGTCGCCGGAAGTGAGAAACTTGCCATTGAGGCATGCAAGCTTCAAAGTACTGATGGGGTTGTTCCTAGATCAACTTCTTGGATAATGAGCTGAAGTCGACAAAAAGCGATCCGTCAAAGGAGGGCCTTAATGAATCCCACATCAATGACACGGAACAGAGCTAATGATTTTAGTGGAGGTGAAAACAAACTGTGACATATGATTCAGGGTGGAGATCATGAATGGATGAAGGATAATGTATGGCAGTGGATGGGACACGGTTGACACTTTCAGAATGACCTCTCTTGAACATATAACGACACTGATGTGATGGATCGGTAGCATTACCCCAAATGTGGATGGTTTGGCGAAGACCATGGTGATGAGACCGGTGAATGAAACAACCCAACCCGATGTGGTACGGAAGAAAAGTGTCATGTTCAAGAGCGACTTGCTACCATTAAGCTTTGATGTTCTCCCAATTTTTCCCCAGTCATTTCTGACCAGTACCTCTTTATTTTTGTCAAGCTTGAGGAGGATAACATATGCTTGTTCTATAACCTGCCCTTCGGGCAAGCCCATCGCTATGATTTAACGAGCTTAGCGATAGGGAAACTCGTTCTCGTCTAAAGACAAGTTTGTCGCTATTTAATCATTTTAACGAGTCTAACGACAAGGAAAACTCGGTCCTTTTCATTTTTAGAGAGTCTGAAAAGGTATAGAAAGTTAACTCCATAATTCCTTTTTCGTCATCTAATCCCTTAAGTCCGAAAAAGTATAAAACAATACAGAAGGGATGGGTGTTCGGTACTTTTAACGAGCCGAACAAAACAAGCGCTCGATCTTTTTATGTAATAATCCCTCAGGTCCAAAAAGATTAAAGTCTAAATGAGGGATAGCTTCTCCGGTCCCTTTAACGAGCTGGAAGGCCAAAACTCGGCAAACTTTTCATATTTTACGAGTCAGAAAAGAGCTCAAAGATGACTCGTCTTTTGAGGAACGAGTGATAAACAGGGATAGCAACTGATTCCAGGTACAAGTTGGAATTTTCCAATCACGGCAGTGTCACAAGGATGGCTAGGTGAAATCACTCTTCACAACTGTTCCTCAAAATGGGTAAACAATCATATGGGGGTGAACGATCGGCCAAATGACGGTGGAGGTGATGGATGAAAACACGACCAAGGCTTTTAAGGCTGATAAATTTACGATCGCAATGGTTATTTACCGGGATAGGTTCATTTTTTAATGAGCTTGAACTCTGGTGGAAACTTGCTCACAATCTTATGTTTATTTTTTAACGAGCATGAACTATGTGCTAAAACTGCTCGGTTCTGCTTGCATGCCCCCAGCATAATAACGCAAAACGAGGTGCATGCCCCCCAAGCTTCATTGCATTCAACTTGGTGGTTGGAATGAAGGTTTACCTTTGAGATTTGGAAAGGGGATTGGTTTCATTTTTTAATGAGGTTGACACAGTAAAAGAACTATCCTCATGACTCCTTGTTTCATTTTTTAACGAGGTTGACATGAGATAAGAACTGTCCTCGGAGCCCACTGTATTTACAGTATTTCCATTAGGGCGATGATCCATGCTGACAAAATGTTTAGGAATCTTCCGAATCCATTAGATATAGAAGATTTCATATTGTAAGTTTCCACTGTTGCCACTTCCGCCAGATTGTTTGCAGGCGGTAGGGCAAAAGTACCCATTAAGGCAGGGTCTTTTAGGAGACCTACTCCGATATTTTGAAGCGAATGATTGCTTCCATGGATCATTGGAATGCTTCCCGTAACTTGTGAACTGTCGGGGAGAAAAGTTTGTTGGTCGACGACTGTAATTCCTCCTTGAAAGGGAAATGCAATCTTCCTGAAGTAGGTCGACACAACTGCTGCCATGGCATATATCCAGGGCCTTCCCAGTAGGATGTTGTAATCGAGGTTTCCATCAATTACTTCAACATCAATTCCTACTGTTTTGCCCCCTAGTTCAACTTGCAAGTTACTTAAAATCCCGTATGGAGTGTATGATCGTCCATCAAATGCTTTTAACGTTGTCGATGATTTCGACAAGGGTGGTGAACCTAAATTTTTCCAGCAACTCATCGACATAAGACATGTAGATGCCCCCTCATCAATAATTGTTCGATGAACAGTTTTGTTGAGGGCTTTCACTTGAATAAGGAAAGCTAGTTGAGCTGGTAACTTAGGGTCATATCCTTTATGATCAAAGGCCACAATATTGGAATCCATTGGGCCAATCCCACCTATTGCTGATAATAAAGTTTGCTCTTGGGAGGAGGAATTTTGCGGTACCTCAAGTGTCGACATAGCGGACGGCGATTGGGCCAGGTCCTCTATTATATTATAATTCTGTGCTATTTTGGCACGAGGATTAAATGTCAATTTGTGTACTACTCCCTTTGGCAACTTTATCATTGGTTCAGGAATGATGGGTGGCACAACTTTGGTCAAAGCTGTCGTTGAACTACTAGGTTGTTCATTAGCCTTGTTATTCGACAGCCATGGATTCCCGTAATCTTTATTCCTTGTCAAAGCATTATTCTGCTGCTTTGAGGTAGACAACATAAGCACTTGGGATCGGGAAGCATTTTGATTAGCAACCAGATTTTGACCAGGATTAGGAAACGGATCAGTCAACACAGCTGAGGTTTTCGGACTCTTAAAGAATCTTTTAAGCTCAGCTTTGCATGGACAATCTGCTGTCCAATGATCCTCATCGCATATATGACACCCCGAAGGGGGTTTCCCTTTTCTCCCTTTCTTTTTCTTCTTGTCTCCTGGTTGCTTCAGTTGTTTGCCCTTGTCGTCCGACACGGCACTTACTTCCGAGGCAAGAAGTTCTTCATTTTCATTTTGATTCGAAGTCTTACGGGTTTTCTTAGACGAATCCCGTGTTGACTTTGCATTTGCAGTGCCAATCACACCATCGCCGGCATGAGAGTCACTATTTGATCCAGGGGGGGGAGGAATTGAAAATTCTGGTCTAGGGGCGTCAGGTATCTTGTCATAGAGCGTGCCAGACTGAGTATATACTAAGTCTAAATACTGGGCACGAGCAATAACTTGCTCCTCTGTTACGACGCCTCCCTTGGCCACATCTTCTGTTATAGCAGGAAGAAGCGACTTTATAAACCACTCAGCTAAAAGCTGATCTGGAACATAAGTCTTTACCATTCTGCGACGACGACGCCACTCATGTATATGATCTGATATATGTGTGGCCGTTGTCTGCTTGAAATTGGTTAAGATCTCTGTTCCAGTTTCGTACCTTATAGGTAACTGAAAGTGTGTTAAGAAAGTCGTGGCTAGGGAACTAAAATTGTCGAAAGAGGCTCTAGGTAATTCAATATACCATTTAGCCGCCGGACCAGTCAATGTCCTTTGGAAAAGGCGAAGCCTTATCGAATCATCATTCAAGGTATTCGACGAACACCACAGATGGAAAGTCATCACATGATTTGACGGGTCTTTGCCAAGATTTCCATTGAATTTAGGAATGTCCGAAGGAAGTTTGTGAGGAATCGCTGGCCACCAATGGGCATAGGCGATTGGATCATTCGTCAATCGATGTAAATCTGGTAATTCTAGAGTTGCCACGAATGGCAACTGCTGATTCAGGTTTGGCGAGGCGTACCCAAGATACGATGGAATCGCCTGAGCAGTAGGCCTTTGCATACCAGCATAATGCAACTGATGTTGATAGGACTGATATGGCTGGTGGGCTTGGCCACTGTAAAGTGGTTGATTTAACCCGTTCTGAATATAGGGTTGCCCACTATTTGCAAAGATCTGTTGCTCAGATCCCTGGTACACCTGTTGAAACTGAGGTTGTTGGTATTGCACCATCCATGGCTGCGAAGCCATGTTTTGCTGTGCGATACTAACCGACGGACCAAGATGCGGGGTTACGGTTCCCGTTTGTATCTGTGTCGTCCCGGCAGTTGGCGATTGTGGTTGTGTTGCAGGGTCAAGGGGCTGTTGCATTACAACTTGGGGTTGACATACAACAGGCATCGATTGAACTTGCGACACGGTTACAATTGCTGGCGTCGTCGGGATGCTAGACATAGGTACACATTGTTGCATGGAATATACAACTCTCGGTTGTTGGGGTAACATAGGTACCCAACCACTCGTCGTTACTTCAGTCAAACCTGAATGTTGTTGAAAACTGCCGTATGGGTATCCTCCTGGAGGGGGAAGTGAAAGGGCATATTGCCCCCCATACGGTAACAATCCGGAGCTCAAGGGTATAGATTGCCTTTGAGGACTGGATGGTCCAAACTGATTTCCAAAGGGATCAATTTGTCTAGTTTCAACATAAGAATTACCGGGTATTATACCGGAAGAACAAACTGGAACAGACCAAGTTGTCGTAATAGTCCCTGGGCGGACTCCTTCTAGCTGTTGAGAGCTAGTCGGGACAGCTGGTATGCCGGCAAACATCGTCGGAGTGACAGCAGGAGCTTCTGCTATCGCCGTGTCATTTGGCACAGTCCTAGATGTCGACGGTTGCTCAGACATTTTAAGTCTATCCAATAAACTGCCTAACGATTCTACAGGAACTTCCACTGGCGATGGACAAACTTCTGATGCAGAAGGAAAAAGAGTGGTGCCTACTCCAAAATGAGTTGGAGTATTTGCTTGCTGGTCTTCTACGATTTCCTCTATTGCAATCAGACCAGGAGGAAGAGGAAGACCGTCAGGTCCGTAAAAGATTTCTGGTGCCGAAGAAGGGGTTGTTTCGACAACGACAGTCGTTTGAGCAACAAGACTCTATGGACCAGTTACAGATGGAACCGGTTCAGTTATGCAAGTACTTGTTCTCAGACCAGGATCAGTGAAACTGTCCCTCTGTGGCTGTTGAACTTCTTCAATAGAGGCAGGGATTCCAGAAATATTAGGAGTGACCAGAATCTCAGATGTTGTTGGAACTGTTGTTCTAACTTTAATGGGAGATTTTGACCCGGTCAAGCGAGTTTGCTTTGTCCGTACTACTCTTGATTCCGGAGACAAAGACGGTTGACTCGCGAGTCTCCTCGAACGACGGAGTTTTAATTGACTTTCCTCCACGGTTGCGGATTACTTGATCAACTAAAATACAAAAAGGGGAATTATGTTTCCGTATTGAATGAATTTTATTAGACGCTTTTAGACACAACTTTGCTTTTTCATGTTTTAAGAGTCGAGAAAAAGCTAAAGATGACTCTAGTCGCCTTCGATGTATTAACGAGCCCGAAGTGACAAATGCTCGGTTGGACTTTTTCAGTTATAGAGTTTGAAAAAGGCCAAAAGAAACTGCTCTGGAGATCTAGGCAGAGGGTGTGCCAAACCTTTCGCGAAACCACAGAATACGTTTTACGGTACGGGTGGTCGATCTTCGTGAATGCTGTGTTCACTGCATCGCGATCAGTAGGGCGGCCGACACGGCTTCCTAAGGATAAAGGATAAATGCCTATAGGGGTCTCCCAATATACGCGACGGTACGCGGGAGCACAAGTCCGTATTAGTGCTATCGTCCCTCAGGAGGAATCACCCACCTTCGTAGAGATCGACAGTCACTACGTTTAACGACGCCGGAACACGTCTCTACCTAGACCTCTACTGTGAGCGTTATGTTACAAAGCGTTTTTAGATTCATTCAATATATTTTAAGTTGATCTTGTTTAGTAGTTTGTCTTTCAGGATCACCACGAGATGTATTGGTACAAATTCCTAAATGCAGCTAAAATGATAAGCAAGCTTTACAATCTTTTTAGCTTTGAAAATCCTAACTACTGAGGGGAGAGAAAAACATTATCTTTCCACACAGAGCACAAAGCACAAACTAATGCACTTTCTCCTAGATCAATCACGCAAACTTATCAAAAAATGCAAATGCAAGATGCATGTATTTCTTTTCTTTTCCTTTAATGTTGATGTAAGACAAAAGGAAACTGTCGTATAATTTTCGAATTCAATTTGAAGCGTAAACAAACAAGTTTTGTCTAAAATCAAAAGACGCCTTACAGGTACTTGTTTCGACACTAAAAATGTATGAATTCAAACCATAAGATGAAAAACAAACAAACTCAAACAGCCATGAACAGTAATAAAACTAGCTCTTAAGATCACGACGACACTTTTACAGTTCAGGATCTAAGAGGCCACAGCTATACTGGTTTGCTTTTCACAATGGGAAAATGTAACTGAAACAAGAAATACTGAAAGAACAATCACAGTTTCATCACACAACTGAGGCGGAATAATGTCAAGGAAAGTTGGTTTGCAGCAAGTACAATGACAAGCAATCAGCAGCACAATAACAGTGAAAACAGGGCCAAGACTCAGTGGGAAACCTCAGGAAGACATAGCCTAACTGGTTCAGCGCAGGCTCTGGTCTGTCAAACTGACTCTCAGCGCAGTTCCCGAAGGGAGTACCTGTGCTGAAATGCAGACTGCCTTTGGACAGCCTGCACTGAGACACGAGAGTTGCGTTTACAAGGGTTTCCGGGTCATAAAAAGCTCAAAAATTCACTGTTTTTGCTGAAATAAAAAGCTATAGGTCAAGTACAAGCTAAGGGATGATCAAGAGGATGAAAAGCTATCACAAAGAGTACAAGAGTCCTTGTGGATCAGCTCTTCAAATCATAAACTTGCTCAGAAACTGAGCCAGAGCAGCTGCCCTCTACTTTGCAATTGAAGGACTCAATTGCAGTTCGATTTGGTGCTCTCCTTGTTTATGAGATGAATAGCAAGAAACACAATAAACCAACAAGATACTAGGTCCCCAGCGGAGTCGCCAGTTTGTTGTGGGGAAAAGTATCCGACTCGGAATGACCCTATCCCTACTCTAAGGGTGATAGTTCCTTAGCAACAACTGAAAGTAAAGCTTTGATATTTTTCCTTTATGAAAGTACAGAGAAGGAAGAAAAGATTGACCAACCGATGTCTTTCGCTTTTGTCGATCCTGCCTTCTCTCTTTGCCTCTTGTTCCCAGCTCCTTGCTCCCTTTGCCGGCCCAGCTACACAAAGATCCTGCAAAAACAAGAGAGGGAAACTACAAGAAACATGTACTCATAACTGATGCATGGATTAGGATGAATCAAATATACAGATAAAAACAATACATCATTGCAATACAAGTATATAGGAGAACATCAAAGCTTTATTGATAGAAGAAAAAGGTTCTGAGAAGGTTACAACCATAAATGGCTCCAATCCAGCAGCACCTCCCCAGCAGCAAGAAATCTCCTCTTCCCCTCTATAAAAGCAATCACCCAATAGCTCTAACTGTAAACCAACAGCACTTCCTTGCTTTGCACAAAATTCCAGCCTCTTTAGACCTCATAGAAGAGCTCTATATATAGGAGATTTGGAGAAAGGATGAGTCAGCTTGAGACTGACCTAAAGCTGCCTTGTGTCCTCTCCCTCTTCAGTTAAACTTCAGTTCTTGAGTCCACTTGGAGATCCTTGCTTCCACATGGAGATCAAGTACCTCTTACTCATCATAGGGCGAATTCCTTGAACCAAGTGTCAGTTTGGAAGCTTCCTGGGCAGTTGACACCTTGCAGAATGACTGTGCCACTTGGCCAATCTCGCCCAGTGCAGGTAGCCTTCATTGGTTTTGACTTTCAGCATAGGTACAAGGAGGAGCAGTTGACATTCAGCGCAGATGCTCAGTGGAGCAGCTGACATGATCCAAAAATAGCCTGTTTTTGAGTGTTTTCAGGTGGAGAACTGATAGGAAGTGTTGTGGTTTGCTGACCTTGTTCCTCTAGGGGTAAGAACAACATGTTTAGGGACTTTGGATCCCTGTAATTATTGACATTTCATGCCCCATGCTGCGAGGCACAAAAATGTCTATAACATTTCCATTTACCACAATGAATACAACCAGTCCAATCAACTATCATAGTCTTACCTTTCGTTGTGCTTACTCATGCACAAAGCTTCATCTAAATCTTACATTACCTTTCTAGTACCACACAGCTCTCCCTGAGCTCTGTCAACTTTCCTCTTTCCCCACCAATTCCCAAGACTCAAAACATAAAAGGCAAGCCAAGAAACAAACAAGAAGAAGACCATAAAAACCAATAACAACATGACTCCACAAACAAAGTGGTATGGCCATACACTAGACATAAACAAAGCCACAAATAAATCTCAACAATTCATAAAAGACCAAAAGCACAAGACTAACAAAAAACACCATGAATCAATCCCCATGGTTCCCAGGGAAAGCTCAACCCAAGCCCTCTTCAATATTTCATGGAAACCTCTCTTGCCATGCAACTCCCTGCATCATGCTTTCATTAACACATAATTGTTAGTGCATAAATAAACATAACAATACACCAGTTACCTCATCTTGTTGTTCCAAGCACGTTGCTTGCAACTGAACACATCCACGCCATTTCTCAAGGGACTCCAATCCTTTAACAGATCCACCTGTAGCTAAAGACTAGCTAATATACCTGTCAAGTACATGTTCATAAATATAGCACATATCCACATAATGTCAGAAAAAATCAAGGTTAAGAGGACTTTATCTGTGTAAAGCACTCATTCGTTCAAAACTAGGGTTTCCAAACATAGCCAAAGGAATTCTTTCCCAATTCCTTTCTTTTACCTTTTTACCTTGTTGGAATCGAGGCTTAGTTTATGATGTCACACCACCCAACTGTTAGTTATATCGACATATCAACTATTACCTTTTCATGCTAATACCGAGCATGTTACCCTGCAACTGCTCACACATGTTCCAAATATTAAGACAATCATATCTATTAATTTTAAATCAATCATTACCAAGACTAAAAATCATGTCATAATCCATAGTCAACTCATAGTAATCAGCCATAATACTACAACTATTACCTACTATACTCAAGTACATATCAATTATCTCAACACATATATTTTAGTAAACAATATCATTTGAAAACATACTCATATTATGCAATTCATCAAACATTCATACCATGTTAAATAAATCAACTAGATGACATAATCAACAATCAAGCACCAAATATATGACATAAGCAACTGATACCTTAATGTATCTCAAGGGAGGCTATCTTGTCTGCACAATCAAGCTAGTTATCACAATATAACTTCACAACATATCAATTCAAACATAAATCATGGTATCCATAACAATATCTAACTAACATTTTCACATCATAAGCTCATAAGCATTTGTCATCCATGCATAACAATCACATATTTATGATCAATCTAGCTTAGTATGACACCATATCACAAATATGTCAGTTCATACCTGAATATCGCAACCATAACCATCTGCATAGGTCAAACCAGGTTAACACAATACATATAACATCAATACCTTCAAGGCAATGAACATAACCATCACGCATATGACCAATCCAAATTATAACATCAATATCTAAATCAAATGACCCTAATCATCAAGTTAATAGCATATAACAACAATAAGCTATATATCATACTCATCAACAACATACAACATAATCATCAGGCTATCTAATATAAAACAACAATAGCAATGCATACAACTACAGGTTACTATCAATCTTGACTATCTGATACCACTCTGTAACACCTTCTAGGGTAAATGTGCATATAACCATACTAATCATCTAACATCTATCATGAATGTAACGATAACATCAAATACATGTTCATAAAACTAATGTATATAACCCTAAGGCACATAATAATCCTTAACTTACATACCTGCATGCCAAACATACACTACATGTATGAAGATCTACTCTTATCCCAAAGTCTAATGTTGCAACCTCATTATTATGATCTGCATCCCTTGCTCTATCTCAACTAGCTCATTAGCATCATAAAAACCAATAGCATCATGATAACCTAAATTGCATACAAAGACTTCACAAGGCATGTTTGACCTACTATACATGCATAATCATAACCAAGACCATACATGCATAACAACTGCATGTACACACATGAAAAATGAGTACCAAACCATATACACATCATTCTAGCTAGAGTCGAGTCATCAATGCATGACCACATCAACTACACAAACCATGACCTTATGCATGACAACAACCATTACTCTATTGTACACATTGCCGCATGCAACCAACAGTATGCATAAGCAATGCCAAATCAACAACACCTAAGCATAAACGCATGTAGTCGAACATAAGTGATCAATTCTTGTAATCAACCTATGATACTGATACATGTAATCAAAATATTCAAAAATGTGATGTAACGTACAAGGATGTAAGTAGGTATCATGAAATCAACATGTAAGTGACATATAATCCATACACAATCAGTCACATGTTCCAAAAATCAAGACATCATGTCTATTAATTTGAAATCAACATTCACCAATACTAACAACCTATAAGCATACCCCCTTACTATCCATGGTCCACACTAAGGTAGAAGGAGGAAGCTACTATAATGGCCCGATCTCCAATGTCCAATTATGGAAATGGGATCTCCAAAGCTCTACTAAATTTAACCACACTTGAAAATAAATTGATTTTTATTTCTCATACATTTGTATGAGACTAAGTCAAAAACATTGCACTTATTCCACTTGTAACATAATAACTAAAAACATGCCACTTTTCCATTTCCTTACATGCAACTTTTCAAATTCCTTGCATGCAACCTTTCAAATTCCCTACATGCAACTCTTCAAATTATTTGCATGCAAATAGGCATAGATCAACTACATCCATATTATCATACTACAATACTATCCCATCAAAAAAAAATTAACATTTTCTTCAAACAATTACCATACTTTTACATTTTCTTCAAACAACTACTATACTATTACATTTGCATGTAAGAATTTATTCAAACATTTTACATGCAAACTAATATAGAAAAATATTTGCATACAAGTAAGCATATATCAACTACAAAAACACTATTACACATCAATACTATCCCCAACCACAAACAACATACTCATTGGTGCATTTTATCAAACAGTTTGTATGCAATTAATCATTGAACCATATGATTAGTGGAATTATCCCTCACTATGGTTCAAGTTTCAGCTTCTGAGATTTCATAGATGAAAAGTTATAACAAAAATACCAACACAATCCTATTTGGTGCACAATTCTAGGAGTATCCAGAAAGCTCAACTTCCACTTGTCATATCTCCTAAAATATAGATAATAAATGTCTAAAATTTTTATCACAATATTAGTGGGATTTCCCCTCCTTGTGGAAACAATGTCAGCTCCTGAGAGTGCCTAGAAGAGAAGTTATAAAGAAAATGTCAACGTGACCTATTTGAGGCCTGATTTTAGGAACATTCAGAAGGCTCGACTCCCTCTACTCATATCTCCTAAAATATTGTGACCCAGTATCTAAAATTTCTACCACATAATCAGTAGTATACCACCTAAATGTGGACAATTTTTCAGCTTCTGAAAGCCTACAAAAGATTATTTATTACAGGAATTCCAACATGACCTGTTTAAAGGTGAATTCAGGAAGGCCATCTTCTTAGATCATAATTCCTAAAGTATTGTGAACCAATATCTGAAATTTTTACAACATTATCAGTGGTATTTACCTTCAATATGGACAAATTTTCAACTTCTAATATGCCACAGAAGAAAAGTTATAACAGATATGACAGAAAGGTCTAAAATTTAACCTTTGTCCTTCATTTCACCTATGATAGAGCCCATCTAGTCCAAGTGTTTGAACCATGCTCTGATACCACTCTATAACAAAATCCGTGGTAAATGTGCATATAAAAAAACTTAATAAGAACAGAAATACAATAAACATATCATCCATCAAAATCCATATATACATTAGTACATTTGCACATGAAATTCAAGGGAATGAATTTTTTCATTAATAAATGCAATGAACCAACCGAAGATGGGACTACCACAGTCCACCCAACAATAGATTAGCTGAGCTAAGTCTCTCTTCAACCAATCACCCCCATGCCATATTCCAAGAATGAATGTGGGATCTCAGAGAACACATAAATCAAAACTCATCCAGAGGTTCTGGAGGCCACCCACCTCAACCCATCGAACAATGATTCCAGCTCATGGTTGGACATCACCAAAAACCATCATTATATTGGTCTCCATCCAAGCCTTCCAGGGCTTCCAGAGTGTTTTTCAAACCAAGGCTTCTAGAACTAGTAACTCAACCCACATCTTATACAAGGCTTCCAAAGCGTTTTTCCAACCAAGGCTTCCAGAACTAGTAACTCAACCCACAACTTATAGAGGGCTTCTAGAGAATATGTCCAACCACAACTTACAGGACTAGTAACTCAACCCACCAAGGGCTTCTAGAGCATTTGTCCAACCAGGGATTCCACGACTAGTAACCCAACCCAAGTTGTTACAGGGCTTCCAGAGAATTTGTTCAACTAGGGCTTCCAAGACTAGTAACTCAACGTAAGCTGTTACAGGGCTTCCAGAGCATTTTTTCAACCATGGCTTCTAGGACTAATAACTCAAACCAAGCTAGGGAAACATGAGAACCAACAAAAACAAAGAAATGAAAGTAATCCCACAATCACCATTGTTATCCAGGAAATGGCAAGGCTAGGCAATCCACTATCAATCTGGGCAATCCTTCATGCCAATGATAGATCACAACCAAGAAACCACATGCATGTGGCATGCATGCTAAAACTAGTTAATAAATAATACAAGCAACTCGATACCTACAAGAAAATATAATGTAGTTGTTGATGTCGATTCCTTCTTGCTCTTTCTTGTTCTTCCTTTTCCTTCTTGCTCCAAGAATCCAAGTATGCCACACCCTCCAAGAGTGTTCCAAGAAAACTCTAAGTCTCCAAGAGTATGAGAGAGAGAGAGAATAATGAGAGAGCTCCAAAGCTAAACTAACCAAGTCTTGCCCACTGATCCTCATAAGCCTTTTTATTAATGAGGCCTCTATTTTCTTCATTTTCCATTATTTTCCTTCAATTTCCTCCTCACATGAAAAATGTGACCTTTCACCTTCCTTTTCTCCTAATTTCCATTATTTTCATAAATAAATGTGCCAAAATACCTTTTTGCCTCTTTAATGCCTTATCCATTTCCTTTGCCAATTTCCTTAGCCATAAACAACCAAATGAACACCCCCTAGGATGTCCTTCCCACCATTCAGCTTGGAATACATGTCCCATCATCTGTGGTATTTATTATTTTTACATGGAATTTTGACCAAGGTTGTTACAGATGGTGATTGACTTCCTTAACTCTAATTCATCACAAGAGTTAAAAGAAATTAAAGTTTAATATAGAACAAAGTTGGTATTGGAAATAAATAATATGATTTTGAAGAATATGTATAGGAAAACAGTTGAAACCAAGCTAATAGAGGTGAAAGAATCTGTTCTAAAATTTAATACTGAATTTGACAAAAGAACCAAGGCAGGGTTGCCTTCTTATTGGGATCAACAGGGAAATCTTCTTCCCTGCGAGACTTATGAGACTTTGCTGGTGGAGGCTAAGAGAAAGATTGGAACTTCATACGAAAAGACAACAATTCTAAAAGGAGAAACAGTAGTAAATTATTTACATAGATAATTTCAGTTGTTGTGGTTACTAAGGATTATGCTTACAAGTAAACCAACTTATAGCAAGATTACAAACTTTCGAATGGATCAAACCAAGTTTTTCAAAATCGAGAGCTCATATATGACAGTCTCAAAGAGATGTAGAGAATGTATGTCACCTACAACAACAAGTATAGAAGTCGTGCCTTCCACTGCACCGGAATCTTAGTTGACTCAATAATTAAATGCCACCTATCACTTCATCAGAGATTTTGAAAAACATTTTTGTAAAATGATGTAATTTTGTTTTATTCTCTTCATGAATGTAGTTTCGAAGGACAAAGTAGTTTGTAGACAGTTTAAGTAGTTATGCAGTTTTTGACAGTTGATAGTTTCATAACTGTCCTTTTTGTAATTATTCTATAAAAGACAATTTTGAAGAGGAGGAAAGGTTCCGAGTTTTGGACCTCAGAAGCAAAAATTCTCTTTGTAATTTTGATCTTCTTGGTGATCTTTAATAAATCTTTCAAAGTGATTCCAGACATCTGTTGGGTGTGATATGTATTTCTTGTTATTTTCTAAGTTCAAATGTTATTCTGCTATAGAAGAGAGTAATGAAGTTGTTGCCTTTAGCATTACAGTTTCACTAAAATTTTGATATTTGTAAGTTAAAGTTAAAAATCCTTGATAGGCGCTTCTCTTTTCTGTATTCCATTTCATATTTCTGCTAAAGTTTAAGACAATAGATTTTGCTTCAAGTAGCATGTTGTTTAAAACTTTCTTCAAACTCTTTCACTCACTGTATTGCAACCTAAAATCACATTCACCATTAGAAGGCCACTTTGAAAGAGTGTTGTTTCCCAAGAAATATTTAAAGGAATTATCTGTAAAACAAATATTTCTGAGGTTTTAAAAAATGGGACAACAAATTGTTAATTTCACAGTCTTGAATAAATGTCTTGGGCATTGACCTCTCCTCAACTAAACTTTGTCTTCCAAGGTACAGCATAACGTATCAGGGGAAGCTACAGCAAAGGATTTGTGGGTCAAGTTAGGGAATTTATACCAATCTAAGTCTCTTGTGAACAAACATTTCCTTCGGAAAAAGTTGTATAACCCGAGGATGAAGGATGGAGACTCGGTGACAGAACATTTGAATGCCTTTAATATTGTGGTAAGACAATTGTTATCTGTTGATATAAAAAATTTAGAGGAAGATAAGTGCATCAGTTTCTATTTTCTCTACTAGATTTGTGGGATAGTATGGTTGTTGAAATAGGTAGTGTTATAGCCTAAATCTACCTCAGGCTGAGAAAGGCAGGTCTAGGATAACATCAAACCACGCTTAACCTAGTAGCTAGCCCTACCAGGACGGGAGAGGGCTCTCTCCTTGTCAATCTCAAGAAAATATAGAAAATTAGGCTTGAGATGACTGATTTAAAGACTAATTTTAGGCTAGGTATATGCTCAAAGGAGTTTGATTGAGTTTTATGTTGTTTTGCTAGATCAAATGTGAAAGGCAGTTTTGGGTCCGTGAAATGGACTCAGTCTTGTAGAGGTTTCTGTGGGGTGAGGTAGGAAAATGCTTTAGTATCTTGAATTAAGTGAAATGGAGAGTCTTAAGACTAATGAGGAGTTGGAGAGGGCATGGGAGTGTCATGAGTCCTCTTCAAATAGTAGAAAACATGTAAAGCTAAACAAACCCTAAGGTAGAGCACTGCAACATCAATGATTTCCACCTTTATACTTGATTCATTTAGTTAAGCTGAAAAGAGAGAGATGATGGCACACATAAACACATGTTAACTTGAATCACAGAAGGAAAAACAATACTAAATCACCTTGCCATAAGAATCCCACAAAATGCTGCAAACCCTGGTCTATTTCCTTGCCAAATTGCAGAGATGAATGTATAATAATGCTCAAAGCATTCACAAGAGTCCAACCTTTACAAATGACTAAAAAAACACATGATATAGACCTCCAAACCACCTGTGATATCCATCAGCGGTCGAATCCATGAGAAGAGGGGTGGTTTCAACCATATCTAAACTAGGAACACCAAAATAGGTAGAGGAACAACTTGCCTCTAAAACCTAGGAAACTAATTCAATCAACTTCAAACCACCTACAACTGATGTATCTACCTTATCAAGTCATTTTTTATCATTTTTACATCATAGTACATCAATTTACGTCATGTCACATCATGGATTTGACCATAAGAGAGAAAAATTCAAACTGGAAGAAAACTAGGCGAAAAACGGAGTTTTTGAGCAAAATTGGCACTTTTTCATCATGTGTGTCGCGCCACTTTTTCTGTGCGTAGCGCTTTTTCCCAGCTGAATTTGGAGGCCTTCCACTTCACTAAAGTTGTTCAAAGTTGACTTGTTGGAAAGGTCTGTCTGTCTACTTTCTAGGACAAGTGGAATTTTGAATTTGGTGTCCACTTGCCCCTCCAAAAATCAGTTCTCCCAACACTGCTTCCTGTGTGGCCAAAAAGTGGCAGAGAGGGCATTTTTGAGGTGTTTTTTACCCTTTTGGAGACCCAAACTTGTCAAAATTTCCTAGTAATTTCTGGGCATCCATAAAGTTTCATAAGGAATCCAAAAATGCAAATTTTTCCTCCAAAGGAGGTCCCTATCAAAAGCAAGTGCCAGGTGGCGCTACGCACCTACTGGAAAAACCTGTTTTTTCCTTGAAAAATTCAAAATTACCAAAAAGTTTGCCAAATTTCTTGAAATTTGGCATGAGTGGTCTGCATCAAGTACTGTGTTGGGCCAATGAAGCTTCAGCCAATATCTTGAGCTTATCTTGCTCTTTCTTGCTCCTCAAAGTCTTCCTCAACTTGCCTTTTAGGCACCTTATCCTAGTTTTGCAAATTTTGTTTCATGCCAAATAGTGATAAGCCATGTGCCACAACATATTTTTCTCCTTATTGGATTTCTCAAGTAGCTTCTCCAAGTGCATATTTTCCCTCTCTAACGAAGATTCCTAGTCAACATCGATATCTTGCTCAAGCGGTGTCAATTTGACTTTCCTCCTTTTTGTTGCTTGCTTGTTTTCCCTTATGGTTTGCAGCTCCATAATCATCTATTTATCCTCCAATTGCTTGTTTTGTTGCTCAAGGTATCTAATAATCCACTTATCCCTCTTAAGGTTGATGGATAAGGTATTGATATCAGCTTCTTGTTCTCTAATGACCTCCTTGAGCCTTCAGTTTTGGTAGATCATATCAGTGCCCTCCTCCTGAATCAAAATAAAGTCTCTCTCTTGACCTTCAGAAGGCCCTTCATCATGCAATGGTTTATTTCCTCTATCCTATACCTGCTCTGCTGAAGAAGAAGGCAAAGCCCCTTTCACCTCGAGTGAAGATAACATTTACCTGTTGTCCGGTGAAGAGAACGAGACCCCTTCCACTCCTGGTGGAGATAATACTCATTTTGCAACTGCAAAAAGTCTTCTTGCCCCCTTTTCATAAGTGATAAAAATAGGAATGTGAGCCTTTTCAGTTTTGCTTTCATGTTCTCTTTGTTGCCTAGAAGGTCCATCTTCCTCTTGAGGTTATGCAAATATTTGAGGTCCTTTGAAAATATCATGGGCAATGAAGGTTTCCCATGGCACTCCCAACTGAGTCAACTGGTGCAAAACAACATGTTTGATGACAGTAAAGTGATATATGCTATTGAGCTGCTGTGGGAAGAGTTTCCTCTTTGCAATTACAGTCATCCTCTCTATCTTTTTGCAAATGAAGTATGGTATGCTCATCATTCTAACCCTGGTAAAATGCATAAGCAACCTGATATAATAAGCATAGAGTCGGGAGAACCTTCCCTGACATGTGAAGTATTTAATGATGAGTTTCATTAATGGCGCATATCGGTCCTCCAAAAACTTGAAAGGATATACCCTACCCAATTGGCTATGATATATGGCTTTAGTGTAGGGTTCATAATTCTGTTTGCTGATATTTTGTCTCTTATTCCATCTTTCCCCCACATCTGGCATCTTAGTTGCTTCTACAATAATGGCTGGTGAAAGAGTGAAGTTGATGCCAGCAAGCTGTACCATATTGTCCTCCATGTTGATGACAAATTGCCTAGCCAATTCATGATGATACCTAACCCTCTCTACCATCTCACAAAACTCAAAGCAAGATTGGTATTTGAAACAAGTGGTGGCAAGAGGACAAGCAAGAAGTTCAGCAATACTAATAGGCTCCTCTTTGATGATCTTCCCACCCTTGTGAGGTCTCCTAGGCTGCAAATTTCTGTCTCCTGAACTGTCACTTTGTGTTTCTTGCTCATAGCTTGAGTCATTGTTTCTTGCCATTGTGCTTGATTTTAGGGAAAATGATGAAATGAAGGTATGATGAAAATGGTGATGAAAGAGGACAATAGTGATGAGTATGAAGAGATTTTACTCTTGGGAGATGAAATTGGGGAGTGAAAGGAATGATTTTGGGAGATTAGGGTTTAGTGAGGGATTTAGGGTTTGGTGAGGGAAATTTTTGCTTTAGGGGAGTGGGGTATGAGAAAATGTGATGAATGAAGTGTATTAGGGTAGATAAAGAGTGAAAATGGGTTTGATGAAGTTTTTGTGAAGGTGGGATGAAAATTGCACAATTGGATGGAAAACAATGAAGAGAAACTAGGGTTTCATTCTTCACATGCAAGATCTATGGAAAACACCAAAGTGACTTCAATTTCAACCTTAGGAAGATAAGTACTTACTTGTAGAGGGAAAATGTAGCAAATTTGAGGTTTGTTGAGCAATTTGGCACCATTTGGGATGATTTGGAGCAAACTGGACTAATGAGCAGAACACCTAGCCCAATGCGCAACGCACTCCTGATGCACAGCGCCAGTTCAATTTTACAATGCAGTTCTACCTCTGATGCGCAACACCTGCATGATGCGTAGCGCACTACCTTTGATGCGCGGCGCCAGGCCAAGTTGCCTTAAAAAAATAG
Source organism: Pinus tabuliformis (assembly GCA_031772625.1). Classification (NCBI taxonomy): domain Eukaryota; kingdom Viridiplantae; phylum Streptophyta; class Pinopsida; order Pinales; family Pinaceae; genus Pinus; species Pinus tabuliformis. The sequence goes on along the minus strand of CM062816.1, from coordinate 1,317,512,256 downwards.
GGTTTTTGCCTATTTTGCTCCAAATCGCGATTTTTGACTCTCCAAGAGTAAATTTGCATAATGAAATGACTAAGATGACCCTTTTCACTTTAAATATGAATGAATTTAATTTTTCACTCATCTCAAACCCACTTTTCTAATGTTAAAGTGACTTTTGGTTTTGACTCTATTTTTCCATTGAAATTGACTTTTCTTAATCATCTGACAAACTAATGCTTTGATGGTTGTGTTTTCGCTTGCAGTGGCTGGAATTGGCAAGGTGACCAAGGGTAGCAATTCTGAACTTATTACATATAAGAAAATTAAAATTACATGAAATTTTATATATAGAACATAAAAACACTGTTTTTAAAAATCAATTACTGAGTATATCATTATTGAAAATTTGATGCTGACACCTTATTAGACCTCCTCATGTGCCTGTTAACCATTATTGAGCTTTTTCATGACTATGGTGACAAACCCTAGACCTAATGAGACCTAAAACCCTAAAAATGGCTTTTGCAAATGTAAAGACAAAAGATGACTGTAAATGACCTGAACTTGTGAAAATAGGCTAGCAAGTAAAGACCATGAGGGAAATTTGATAATGAGCCACTACCATCAGATGATCCATGATCCTAATGGAATGCAGCTGATCGGATGAGACACCTAGAATGCATGCAAAAAGAGAATTTTGATCACTGATGGAGGGATGAAGATACCGACACTAACAGGTAGCAATAGAACTACCTTGAATTTTGATGAAATAGTCTACTCCTTGCTGTCAAGGGAGATGAGACGAAAAACTATGGAGAGCCATAATGGAGATGCCTTGTTTGTACGAGGACAGTCCTAGAACAGAAACAAAAATAAGTCCTCGAGTGGGAGATCTAATTCTAGAGGGGGTTCTAAATCTCGAGGAAAACTTGAAAAGGTGTGCGAGAAATGTGGAAAGGAAGGGCACTAAAAAAATGATTGTATATCTAAATAACCTGAGAAAGGAAATGGATATGATGATGGTCCTTCTTCAGAGGCAATAGCCACCTCAGATGAAGATGGGGATGTGTACTTTGCTTCTTATTCAATTACGCATGTAGATTATGAGGTATGGTTGATTGGCTGAGGTGCATCCTTTCACTTCACTCCCCATAGGGAGTGTTTCTGCTAGTATGGTAAATATGATGGTAGTAATGTCTTCTTAGGTATGACAGGAAGGCCAGAATCATCGGACATGGAAAATTCAAGTTGAAGTTGCAAGGCAGAAGGATCAGAACACTTCCTATTGTTCTACATATTCCTGCTTTTACCAGAAATTTGATTTCAGTAAGAACGATGAATGATGCAAGTGTAAAAATAGTGTTCGAGAAAGATACCTACAAGATGGTTCGTAGATTACTGGTATTGATGTGGGGAGTTTGAATTGGAACTCTATACAAGCTCCTAGGTAGGTAGCACTGTTATTGACGGGTGCAATAGTTCTGTGGTTCCTAAAAGTAGAGCAAAAAACTGAGTGGCTCTGGAGAAAATACCATGATATGGAATCAAAGGCTTTGACATATTGGAGAGAAGAGCCTTCAAATACTGCATGGTAATATTATGGTAGAAGGTATTTCTAACTTCTCTCTTGATTTCAATTTCTATGACCATTGTGTCTATGGGAAGCAGAATCTAGTAAGTTTCCCCTCTGGTGCTAAGGGGGTGAAAGGGATATTAGAGCTTATGCATAGTGATGTGTTTGGACCTATGTTGGTTCCATCACTAGATAATTTTGTGTACTATGTCTCATTTATACATGACTTCTGAAGGAATACATGGATATAATTCCTTAGGAAGAAATTTGAAGTCTTTGACAGGTTTAAATAATTTAAGTCTCTAGTGGAAAATTAGACAAAGAAGATCAAGGTGTTGAGGACAGATAATGGTGGAGAGTTCTGCAAGAAGAAATTTGAATAATTCTGTAAGAAGTGTGGTATATCACAACATAAGACTACTCCATACACACCACAACAAACTTAATTCGCAGAGAGAATGAACATGAAGTTGATGGAAAAGACAAGAATCGTGCTCAGTGATGTTGGGTTAGGATAGGAATCCTGGGCAGAGAAAGTGGAGACTACATGTTACCTGTTTAATATATCCCTTTCATCAACATTGAAGAATAAGACTCCACATGAGGTATGGACTGGTAGAAACCCTCTCTTTTACATCTGAGGGTATTTGAATGTGATGCATATGTACATGTTCCAAAGGAGAAAAGAACCAAGTTGGATAGTAAATCTGAAAGGTGCATCTTTATTGGGTATAAGGATGGTTTAAAAGGTTATAATATTTGGAACATGGAAAGGAGGAAGGTTGCGTACAACCACGATGTGGTGTTTAGAGAGGTAAAATATTTTATTAAACATGAATTCCTACCAAAGTATCCTGAGAAGATAGAGTTTGACCTAAAGGAGGAAGAATCAAACTCTATAGAAAAATAGGATTCAGAAGAGGAAGAGCCACAAACTCGAGTTTTGAGAAGATCAGTTCAAGAGAAGGCAACCACAAAGGTATATTCCATTTACTTTCTGTTCAAATTGTTCCTTATCTATTAATGATGATGATCCTAGAAATGTTAAGGAGACAGTAGATTTAGAGGATGGAAAACTATGGAAAGAGGACATGGTTGATGGAATAGAATATTTGGACAAAACCAAGGCTTGGGATCTAGTGAATCTTCTGACTAGAAGAAAACCCATTAGAAGAAACTGGGTGTTTTAGAAGAATATGAATGCAGAAGGCAAGGTGGAGAAATACAAATTTCGGTTGGTAGAAAAAAATTATTCCCAGGTGTCGAGAATTGATTTTGGTGATATTTGTTCTCCTGTTGTCAAGTTAACTTCTATTAGATTAATTTTATTTTTTGTTGCTTCTTTTGATTTTGAGGTAGAAGAGATGGATGTGAAGACAAAATTTCTTCATGGGGATCTAGAAGAAGAAATCTGCATGAAGAAACCTGAAGGATTTGAGGTGAAGGGTAAGAAATAAATGGTATGTAGGTTAAAAATGTCTCTGTGTGGGTTAAAATAGTAACCAAGGATGTGGTATCAGAAATTTGATACATATATATATGGGGACTTCGCTTCACCATCAGCAGAGAGAATCACTGTGTGTATTTTAAATTAATTGGTGACCGTGTCATTTATTTGGTCTTGTATGTGGATGATATGTTGTTGATTGGAAATGAAAAAGAAATTATCGATGATTTGAAGACCCAATTGTCCTCCAAATTTGACAGGAAGGATCTTGGTGCGACAAACTATATTTTGGGCATGGAAATTAAATGAGATTGGGAAAAGAGGAAGCTTTTATTAAACCAGAGGAAGTATGTTGAGACAATATTGTAGAGATTTAATATGTAGGACTGTAAACTGGTTAAGGTTTCAGTTCTTGTAGGTGTAACATTATCTTTTGAACAGTGTCCTATGACACAAGAAGAGGAAGAGGACATGTCACGTGTTCCATATGTGATTGCAATTGTTAGGATGATGTATGCAACCATTTGCACCAGACCAAAAATTGCACATGCAGTGGGAGTATTGAGCAGGTTTATTTTTGGGCATAGCCCAACTTGGTCCATTTTTTATCAGAGACTTTGCATTTTGAGGAGCGGAGTGCATGGAGCCTAGGAATTTCTATTCATCACACAATGTTTAAGGGCTTTGGGGTGGGTCAAAGCCCCTTATTTTTTAACGGGCATCGAGTGTTAGTTCATTGTTTTGTCAGATCCATAGTATGTGGACCATATTTTTGTAGTAATGGATTATATATAAGGAGATGTAATACTTTGTCAAGGAAGAAAAAGTAAGATCTGTTGTTGATGGATTAGTCATATTTTCTATCTTTAGTCTGTAATTTGGGCCTTAAGGGAAGGCTCCATAGCTAAGTGCACATACACCTAGAAGAGTCTACAGCTGAGTTTGAAGACCACCTGTAGCTGGGTGCGCAGGTCAAAGAAGCTGTATGTATTGAAGATCTATCTTAGTAAAGAATAAGAAGTTTGGCAAAGTATTATGTATCTATGTTCATTGTCTATGTTTATACATACTATTATGCATGCTTTTACTTAATTATGCGAAAGAATACATGTTATACTATTCTATGATATGTTTATGTGATAAGTGGAAATTTCTGATGTAAATCATTAGCGCGAAGTTATTTATGTATGTGAAGTTGTAGATAGGTATAAAACATAAGTAAACACATGGACGCCACAGCACGCATATCCCTCTAGTACCAGAAACCTAGTTCTGCAACCTCCCATAACCACTTCTAGTGAAACTACGATTTGCTTGTAGGTCATTGTTGAAAGGGCTAGTGGTTGAGGGTTTTTTTGGTGTGCACTACACTTTGAACCTGGGTCCAAGCCTCTTAAGCCAGCAAATGGTTCCATTGTCGAGAACGGGACCTATTTGAGGGATATGTTTTGGCATCCATCAAAGAAGGAAATCCAGGAGCGGTTTGAACAAAAAGAGCGATAATTTGAAGTTCAGGAAAACAAAAATCCGCAATTGTTGACTGAAGCGTGGTTGCAGAGTATCTCTATATAGAATAGCATGAGATCTTCTTCGCAATGTTTGCTAATGAACTATATGAATGGGTATCAAAGTTGACTAAGCATAAGACTTGTTTCAAAATAGACAAGCCTACCACGTGGAGATTGGAATTGATACAACTCAGGAATACTAACAACAACATCTGAAGAGCAGTTAATTTTTGGATTTACAGTATCCTAGGAGGATTTTTTACTAAATTCACAATAGACATGACTGTATCTTATAGCGAAGCTGAGCGAATATTTTTCAACGGTCCGTGAGGTAAGTACCTAAACTCTTTGAAGTTGTGGATTAAAATGTTGTTGTGTGAAAATGGGATCTTACTAATGCAGTCATATTAATGTTTGGGTGAAGAGGGAATAAGTATGAACCAAGACTGGGGTCTACACGAAGTGGAAAATAGTATATAGTAGATTGCGAACCGAGGAACTTTATTGACACTGTCTGTAGACCATTGCTAGGTGGATTGAGAGTGAAGAAGAAGGAAATAATCCCACAACCCCGAGGCATTCCCTCTCCCATCCTGAAGGCTTGTCGAAGTTAAGAGTTGAGAAAAATCAATGCGTCTTTGGGATTCCCCATCCATCTACTCCCCTTATCCCCCATCCCCCTCCCCATAATTCCCCTACACCACCTCCCCCTCGCCCTCCACCTAGACCCCCGAGAAAAAAACTGGTCGATGATATTAAGCTACCTATCTTTAAAGGCCTTGGATCAGAGGATCCTGACCAATTTTGGTTTATAGTTGATGCAATATGGAAAGAAAGACAGATCACTAATGAAGATGTAAAGAAGGTTTAGCTCGTCACAACTCTACGAGAAAGAGAGCTGACATGGTACATGAAGTACTCGGCGACTAATTTAGCTACTTCACTAGATGATATTAAGAAAGCACTAGTATAAGAATTCAAGAAGTTGAAATAAAAATCATAGTGCATTATAGAGCTGAAGGAAATCAAATAGTTGACTACTAAGTCTGTGTGGGAGTTTAATCAATGATTCAAGGTATTAATGGGACAAGAAAGATTTAATACACCTCCAGAATAGCATAAGTAGTGGTTTATAGCCACGTTACTATGACATATCCGGTTACACTTAACGCAACAGAAGATCGTTACTCAAGTTGAAGCATTAGAGATTGCAATGAAGTTGGAAGCTTCACTGATCGGAGATACTCATGCAGGAGTACAACAGATTCAGAGCCAGCAAGAAAATTTGACCTTGGAATTGGAAGATCTCAATAAAGGTAAAGAAACTAGATCAGAAGTATGGTTTCCAAAATGAAAAGCAGAGGACCATTATAAGGATCAATGCCTTATGTTTAGATATTGGAGCACCTAATCCAGTAAACCTAGGATCAAGTTTTTGGCGTGAGATTTGTAGAACGAGAGGCCAACATCACTCTGAAGATTGTTATTTATTACACAAGTAGATACAGACCCAAAAGCAATTATTTTGCAACTTTTGTAAATTAGTATGCCATGATGAGTGAAATTGTCGAAGTTATGACTTGATGATGGAGTGCATTGTCAATGCTTATATACTACAAGATGAAGGAAATACACATAAGAGGCCAAGTGAGCATGTTGGTCGAGGAGGTTTCCAAGGATGAGGGCGAGGATGAGGAGTTGGTCGAGGATGCGGCCATATTATTTGTTAAAACTATGGACAAGCAGGACACTTCGCAAGAGACTGTCAGAACCCTACAACAACTTGTAACTATTGTAATTATTTTGATCACGTGATATAAGAATGTCCCATCCTTATCACGAAGATACAAGAGAAAAGGAACCAGAAGTCTACAGTAAATCTTCAAATGACGACTGTTGAGCCAAGGGAGAATGATTTGCGCATTAGAATTGTAACAAGAAGTAAAGCTGCAACTGGATATGATAAAGTTGATGGAAAAAGGAAGCCAAAGATACATGGGTAAGAAAAATTACTAAAAAATCCCCTGCATTTGATATTCAGAAGGAAAAGAAAGTATTCATGGAGGTCAAGCAAAGATTTATGCATGATGGGGCTTTGGCCTCTACTGCACATCCAACACAAAACAATAACTGCGAAATACTACTAGTTGTGACACAAGATGTGGATCTAGATATTTTGAAGTATTTTCTACGGACTTACATGAAATTGTTAAGAAACTCGAAAGTTGTAGAAGGATTGCAGGAATTGATAGACTCTTGTTATTCTAATGAAGTACCACACAGAGAGATGCATGTAGTAAACAACCTACATCGACAAAAGAAGAGGATTGGAAAAGAAATGAGACGTACTGCACAAATTGGAGAATATGAGATGGATCAAGTTACCTTGGATCTAGGATCTGATGCCATTGTCTTGTCAAAGCAGACTTAGGAATTGATGGGTAATCTGAAGTTGCAATGGTCACCAATACAGTTGAATACCATGAACCAACATAATATTATTCCTGTAGGAAGGTTTTCAGGTATCACGGTAGAAATTGAAGGAGTGTGCACTACTACTGACTTTGAAGGGATCAAAATTGTGGATGATAGTAATCCCTATCCTATGTTGCTTGGATTGGATTGGGAATTTGCTAACATGGCTATAATTAACTTGAAGAAAAGGAAAATGATATTTGAAATCAACAATGTGAGATTCATTGTTACATTAGATCCATCAGAAAAAGATAGGTATATTGAACCTATTAAAGAGGAGTACAATGCAGACAACATCAACAACATTTACCAGATAACAAAAAAAGGAGAAGAATGGATCAACCCTACTGTAGATGGAAAATTGGGTTGGGAGCAAGATAGTTCCTACACTTCAGATTCAAAAGAGGAATTAGAAAACTAGAAAAATAGGTTACATGAAGTATCTATAAGACGATGTGCAAGGATCACTAAAGCAATATGTTGTATGATAGCAGATGTATGTGATTTACCTTTTTATGATGGTTTGGGTAATCTCGATACTTTGTTTAGAGATTATGAAAGACAGGTGCCAGAATGTCAGATATTTTTATCTTTGGATCTAGCCTTAAGAGCTACTCCTACTAGATGGTGGGGTACACATAAGAATAATATAGGAGATTGGAAACAATGTTGAATATTGATGTGGGTAAGGTTTGGTCGAGTAGAAAAAAAACTGGAAGATAAGTATGATGGTCAAACTGATCCTAGAGAACACATACAACTCGTTATAACAGCATGGGAAGAAATATTGTGAGAAGAATGGGTGCATGGCTTCATCCATACCTTGGAGACAATTCCTCAGAATTGGTATTTGGAAAAGTAAATGCAACATGGTACTGCAAGCTAGGTAGAGATAGTTGATGGATTTATAATGAAATTTAGTTTTGAAGATGATTATCCACATATAGATGCATCCGTTTAGATAGTTAATAAGAAGACTTTTGAAAATGAAGTTCCATGTACATGGAAACCTGATTGGACCATGTAGTTACATAATGTAATGGAATTCTACAATATCACTGCAAAAGAGGAGGAATATCCTCGCAATATCAACATCACAGAATCTAAAGGTCACCACAAAGTGAATGGACCTGAAATAGAGATGTATGATATAATGAATCCATTAAAGATGAAGACGGTGAATATAGGGTCATAATATGAGCCAAAGTTTGCAACGATATGAGATTACTGGGATGAAGAAACAATAATCAAAGTGACAGATATTTTGCATGAATACCAAGATTTATTCCCCACTAAGTTCCCAGATCAATGGAGCGAAGAGTGCCAGAAAGTTTGGATGTACTAAAAGAAAATATGGTGATTGCACCTATTCTAGTTTTCCCAAACTGGAATAAGGAGTTTCATGTATATGTTGATGGATCTTTCATAGCGTTGGGTATAGCACTAGCACAGATAGGAGAAGGAGAAATTGATCATCCCATAGCATTTGCAAGTAGAAAACTATCCAAGGAAGAAAATAACTATAGCACGATAGAAAGATAGGGATTAGCTATGGTCTATGCATTACGTAAGTTCAAGCACTATTTGTTGGGGGCACATTTCAAGATGTTCAACGATCACTCTGCACTGAAATATTTAGTGAATAAACCTATTTTAGGAGGAAAAAGTTTTCGATGGTTGTTATTGTTCCAGAAGTATGACTTCGAGGTTGTAGTCAAGCCAGGAAGATTGAATTCCAGGTTTAATTATTTATCAAGGATAGAGACAAGAGAAGAGCCCACAAGTATTGAAGGTAACCTGCATGATGTGCAATTATTTGCAATCAGAGTCGCAGATGATCACTTCACAGATATTATTCAGTTTTTGGCTATAGGAATGGCACCCATGGAGTAAACTATGAAGAAAAAGAAGTAGTTGGTAGTTAAAGCAGTTGATTTCTCATTGATTGTTGGACACTTGTACAAAATAGGGCCAGATGAAATACCATGCAGATATGTCCCTGAACATGAAAGACAAAGTATACTAACAAAAGCTAATGGAGGAGTCATAGGTGGAAATTATGCAGGAAAGGCCACTGCATAGAAAATCTTGAGAGTTGGGTTATGGTGTCACACAGTACATAAGGATGCAAAAGAATTTTTCCAAGAATGTGATGTATGTCAAAGAACAGGGTAGCCATCTAGGAGAGATGAGATGCCACTAATACCATAGGTAACTTTGTAGGATTTTGACAAATGGGCTATTGACTTTGTTGGACCTATCAATACACCAGGGAAAATGATTTGTGCAAGGTATATAATCACTTCAACTAATTATTTGACACGATGGGTCGAAGCACAGCCAATGAAGGATTGCAGTGCAGAAATTGTTACAAAGTTCATCTTTGAATATATATTGTCCAAATTTGGTTGCCCAAGGATTCTGATGATTGACCAAGGGACACATTTCTTGAATAAGACCATTGAAGAATTAACTGAGGAATTTCAGGTTTACCACCAGAAGAGCACTCCTTATCATCCTCGGGCAAATGGAACAGTGGAAGCTTTCAATAAGATTTTGGAGAATGCATTGACCAAGGTATGAAATGTGAACATAGATGACTGGGATCTGAGGATTCAACGGTGTTGTGCACATACATGACAACATGCAAGAAATTGATAAGACAGACACCTTTAAGGTTGGTATATGGACAAGAGGAAATTATGTCTATGGAGTACATTGTGCCAAATTTGAGAATTACAGCATTCACAGATATGGCATACCCTGACATTATGAAGGAAAGGATGTCGCAGTTACTCACTCTAGAAAAAGACAAGTTCATATCAGGGTTCCATCAGAAAGTACAGAAAGCAAGGGAGAAAACCTGGCATGACAAGAACATGTTATAGTAGCGACAACCACCCTCCAAAATTTTGGCCTGCACCCAATTTCAAAGCCTCCCTTGAGAGTTTCGCTTCATGGTCGCATACACTTGGGTTCAATCCATGAGCTCATGTAAGCCTTCGCACTCACCTTGCTTTTTCATTCCACCCAAGCTTTTGCATGTTGATGTCAATTTCTTTCTTGCGACCATGTTTTGGTCATGCTCAAGGTCTTCGCTTCATGTGTACATGTTATGTTCGCTATGAAATCATTTGTCGCACACACACACGGAGTCCCATTCACTGTTGCGCAAGCATCGTCATGGTCGATCAATGATCAATCATGATTGTCGCACTTGTCGCTTACACCATTGGTTAGTCATGTTGAACATGTGTGTCTAGTTGGTTTGAGTCATCTCATCGTCAAGTCATGAGGGTGTGTGTTGTAAGATAAATTTTGCATCTTTCACTCGTTCACACAATTAGTCATTTTGTTGAAGTTCTGATGACCAGACTCCCCTCAGACAATTGGACCATCACCCTGCCATCGACTCGATCGACTGTCACCCAGAACAGCGCAGAATCACTAAGTAAGTCTTTTCAAAATGCGTTGATCGCAAGTGATCCAATCAACTTTCATGCTGGCCACCTGGAGAATTGGACCCAACAACCACCTCAGGACTGACTCCTCTCAAAAATTGCACAAAGGCTACTGACCTTTCCCACTCTGTTGACTGAGGAAATTGCACAGATAGGTCGGACAGTCACCAAGTGCCCGTCCCTGTCTCCCTCAAAAAATTGCACAATTTTCCCAGTCAGTCCTCCCGACAGTCGACCAGTCGCTCATCTAGAAAATTGTGCAGTTTTCATGAGCATACCTTCATTTTCCCAACAATCCACTCAGCTCAAAAATTGTGCAGAGATGATCAATAGGCCAACCTCCCAGCCTTAGTGTAGTTTCCCTTGCCAGCAGCTCCCAGTAGCAAACTGCCAGTTCCCTCTAGGAATTGCATAGTTTCTGTTCCCAAGCTCTCAGTAGCTGACTGCCTGTTCCCCTTGGGAATTGTGCAACTTTTGCTTCCAGTGATGAAGCACACTATTACTAGTTCCCTCCAGGAATTGCGTAGTTTTGGCTACCAGGTTCCCAACCAATTCCTCCAAAACCCTGTGCAATTTTTGCCTACTGATCCTCCATGCAACCCGGCTTGTTCCTCTATAAAATTGCGCAAATTTTGTTTTCAAGCCCTTGCTTCCCACTTGTTCCGAAAAATGTGCAGATTCTGTCTGCCTTGCCTTCCAGCAGCCCAGATTGTCCCTCCCAAAATTTGTGCAGTTTTTCCTTCCAGCTAAGCTAGACCTCACAGATAGTCACTATCAACTTGGATTTCCCATCTTCATCGCCCAGTGACTCTTGGACAATTTTCATCAGTAGTTCCCAGACCAATCATCCCACCTCGCAACCTTGTTTCCTCTCTTGATGACCTGCATCTGAAATTATCATGTGTCATGGTAGACTAGGAGGTTATTGGATTTGATGTCGCCTCGCCATGAGTGACTGTAGGTACAGGTACACAAACAAACATGTGTGATGAAAAATGGGATGAACGAAGGGATCACATGCAGAAGGACAGATTCACTAATGGACGAACAAATGATGCATGTGAAGAGGTGTGCTCGCAAACGAATGATAATGCAAAGATGGGTTCATGGATGAATAGACAAGAAAACATGCAAGATGTGTTCACGAACGAACGAACAGACAAACATGCACCTTTATTGAACAAATGAGACTTTCAAGCCTTCAAACATACAAGCAAGGAGAAACATGCCAAAGAAACATCAAGAAAACCAACGACCATCGAAGAATTCGTGCACTTTTCCATGTGGAGGTGAGGTTGTGACACACCATGAAGAAATCCATCACCTGGAAACACTGCAGCTCGACATGCAATCCAGCAATGGCACAAATGTACTAGCACTGTCATGTTGAGTCATGTTGTCCACATCTCCACTATGGCCCATGTTGTCAAATCAATGTAATGTAACCTGGAAGTCCAAGAGACCCATTTGTTGTACAAAGAGTCATGTAAAGTCGAAGATTCATGGAAGTCAAACAGTCATGAGGGAAGTTGAATAGCCACAAGGGTTAGTTTCACCCTTGGCTATAAATACCCCCTCATTTGTACATGCAAAGGACTTTTCACCGCAACTCCTCCCACATAGCGAAGAGAGTCTGTAATCTTTTCTTTGAGGAGTAAGTAGTGGCTCTAACGCTCCCTGCTCGGGGTTAGTGATGTATGGTGTAACGATGTGTCTTCGAACTTTTGCTTGATTCAAAAGACTACTAATAGGCCAGCACGTTTTCTCACATGTATTCTAACTATTGTAAGACTAATCTAGAACACTTGTCATCCATGTTGCTTTAACCTGTGTTAAACACTTGAACTTATTTCACTTGTTGTAATACATAATTTGTTAATGTAAATGTGTTGTATATGTTGTTAACGTTGTCTCGCCCATGGTGGCTACCCCCGAACAGTAGACAAACCTTTCATATAAAACTTGTTGTAACAACCGTTACACTCATGCGAACTCATCCACTGAGTGTTGTACGTGTTACCTTACCTTGTGTGTTGTGATTTCCGCATCCGTGTGGACTACTCCTCCAAAATTTGTGCACGTTCTATTGTGTTGTGTGTTCCTAGACGAGTAGGGACTTCATCCCAACCAACTTGGGACTCACTCCCACCCTCTCCCTCTGTAGTGAAAGAACCATTGACACAAGTATACTAGCATTCACCAGGCACGCAAACATCACTTCTCGAAGACAAAGCAAACCACTCTCCTACACTAACAAGCAAGACTTGAGGCAAATCCTTAAGACAATGGCAACCAAGACATCATACCAGATGGGACTCCCACAATAAACGGTGTGAGGTCTAGTTGGGATTTCATACTGGGGTGATCCCGTGAATTTTGGTGGGTCCAACACCGTCAACATTTTCTGGATTACACTGTCTTGTGTTCTTCCATTCCAGACTCTACACTTGTATTGAACGAGGATCGATCTATTGACCGAGTTGGTGTTGCACAACCAACATGTGTAGACATTCATGAAGAGCATGACAGGGAACTTGAACATCCACTGGCAGCAGGGGACCATCCTTGTTTGTTCGTACCTCCTCTATTTTTTCCTAGCATCCTTGTTAATCCTGCCACCCCTGATTCTTCATGTGTATCTCCATCCACTAATGCACCCATTGTTGATCTTTCATAGGACACACCGTATGTCATCCCATCATCCAACAATGGAGAGGATCAATCACTCATTGAAAATACACTTGATCTTTCATCTGCTCTTTCTGAAAATGCAAAGGGTGAGCATCCTTCCTTCTCATCTACCCCTCTATGTGATTCATCAAACCATAAGGATACCGACCAACATCCGGAATTTTCTGATCTTGGTTGTCATGATCTCTTCACCTCATCATCCAATCATGATGTTGAATCACTCATTGTTAATCTGTCTAAGCCACTAGTCTACGAAGATCCATCTATCAACGAAGTCAAAACCCCACAGACTGTCGAGGCACTTCAGCCCGAACTAAAGGTTATGTCAGGCCCTCGTTGTCCTGAGGTTGGTTTGACTTCTAATCAGGAAATTTTTCAAACACTCAAGGCTTCTCATCACTCATATGTATGCACTCAAGATCAATATAACACTCAGATTTTAATTCCTCCACTCGAACTACACAATCCCGTTTCTCATGCATTAGAGGAATCTTAAACAGTAGCCACACTTGTGCAATGTAAGTGGTCTACCTATCTCACGTTTTCTTGCATATCACGGTCAAGGGAATGCATACACTCAACATCTGCATGCATTGTAGCACAACACATTGGCAAGTCCACAAAGTGCATGACATGCGCTTTCACCCATTTTTGTTCCGTGGATGCTTATAATCTTGGAGTGTGTTTGTTTTCATTGTTGTATCTTTCACATTTACTGGTTTGCACAACTGGGTTTCTCACGTACCAAGCCTTCACCAACATGGGTAAACAAATGTGTCAATGGATACATTGGAAATATCACTTCACATGATCAGGCCCATTCATCGTTAGCTTAGGAGTAGGAATAGTGTTTTCTTTTAGTTTTCTTACTTGCATGCTTGTTTCCTTTCTTGCTTTGCATGTTTATTAGTTTGCTTGCTTGTGTGTTTGCTTACTCGCTTTGCTTTTGCTTTTAGTTCTGCTTCTACTATGCTTTGTTTGTTCTGCTTTCTATTTTTGTTTACATTTGTTTTTTTTGCTTGATATATTACTATTTTTTTTTCCGGAAATAAGTGTTGCCAGCTACTACGTTCTGGCTTTTTAATAGAGTATGTGGCTAAGATAGGAAGAGATTTGTGACACTGTAGCACTTGCCCCACCTTGTGTTTGTCTTCTCTGTGCTTGGTTACAACCTTCGGCCGATGAAGTATTGATGGAAAATATGAACCATCTGCAAGGGAATTTTTGGTCCAACCATGAACCTATGTCCACACTAGGAAGTCCCATGCCTGTACTCAGTGTTCTGCTCTCTATGTTCAAGCTCATACAACTAGTAGAAACAGAGAAGGGGAAAATCTAAACGAGAAAACATATGTCAAAGGTCTTACATGCTTCTCTGAAGGAACAACCTATTCTGCTCTCAATAAGTTGGGATCCCTCTTACGCCCTAAAAATAAATAAGTTCCTATGCACAGTCCTCTTGAAAAATAGAAAGGCGAAAGAAGAGAAAGGCTTCCTACACAAAGAGGTGAAGCATTCAACTAGAGATGGACTGAAGCAACACTAGAGATGAAAACTTATACTCTGAAAATTTTCAACTCGCAAGCTAAAATACCCTTCTCGGATTCGAAACAATGTGATCAAGTTTGAACTTTTGATTGTGTTTCACTGATTTGGAAAAAGGTGAACCATGTATGTCCATGGGGTAATTGGGGAAGTCGGAGTAACCCGCACAATGATTCAATACTCCCTGAGGGACCAAGGCCTTGTACTATCAATGAACCAAAGCAGAGAAGCTAGAGTTCTACCAGTGTGTCGCCAAGTGTTGTAGCGGCTACAAGCACCCTCCAAAATTTTGGCCTCCACCCAATTTCGGAGCCTCCATAGAGAGTTTTGCTTCATGGTTGCATACACTTGGGTTCACTCCGTGAGCTCATGTGAGCCTTCACACTCACCTTGCTTGTTCATTCCACCCAAGATTTTGCATGTTGATGTCAATCTCTTGCTTGTGACCATGTTTTGGTCATGCTTAAGGTCTTCACTTCATGTGTACATGTTATGTTCGCTATGAAACCATCTGTCACACTCACACACAAAGTCCCATTCACTATTGTGGAAGTGTCATCATGGTTGATCAATGATCAATCACAAGTGTCACACTTGTCGCTTACACCGTCGGTCAATCATGTTGAACATGTGTGTCTAGTTGGTTTGAGTCGTCTCGTCGTAAAGTCATGAGGGTGTGTTGTAAGATGACATTTTCATTTTTCACTCATTCACACACTTAGTCATTTTGCTGAATTTTTTACGACCAGACTCCCCTCTCACAGTTGGACCATAACCCTGCCATCGACTCGATCGACTGTCACCCAGAACAGCGTAGAAGCACCAAGCAAGTATTTTCGAGTTGCGCTGATCACAAGTGATCCAATCAAATTTCATGTTGGCCACCCAGAGAGTCAGATACAACAACCACCCCAGGACTGACTCCCATCAAAATTTGCGCAGAGGTTGCTGACCTTTCCCACTCTATTGACTAAGGAAATTGCACAGACAATCACCAAGTGCCCATCCCTGTCTCCATTAGAAAACCACACAAGTTTCTGAGTCAGTCCTCTCGACATTGTGCAGTTTTCATGAGCAGGCCTTCTACTACCCAGTAATCCTCTCAGCTCAAAAATTGCACAGAGATGATCAGTAGGCTAGCCTCCCAGCCTCAGTGCAGTCTCCCTCGCCAGCAACTCCCAATAGTAGATTGCCAGGTCCCTCCAAGAATGTGCAGTTTCTGCTACCAAGCTCTCATCAAATGAATGATTATTCCCCTTGGGAATTGTGTAGTTTCTGCTACCAGTGACCAACCCGCAAGCTGCCAATTTCCTCCAGGAATTGTGTAGTTTTGGCTACCAGGCTCTCGGCCAATTCCTCCAAAAAACTGTGCAATTTTTGCCTACTGATCCTCCATGCAACCCGGCCTATTCCTCCAAAAAATTGCGCAATTTTTTTTGTCAAGCCCGTGTTGCCTGCTCACTCCAAAAAATGTGTAGAATCTGCCTACCTTGCCTTCCAGCAGCCTAGATTGTCCCTCCCAAAATTTGTGCAGTTTTTCTTTCCAGTCGAGCCAAACCTCACACATAGTCATTGTCAACTTGGATTACGCATCTTCATCACCCAGTGGCTCTAACACATTTTTCATCAGCAGTTCCTAGAGCCATCATCCCACCTCACAACCTTATTGCCTCTCTCGGTCACCTACATCCGAAAATATCATGTGTCACGGTAGACTAAGAGGTTATTGGATTTGATGTCATCTCGCCATGAGTAACTGCATGTACAGGTACACCAACAAACATGGCATGACGACGAATGGGATGAACAAAGGGAGCACATGTACAAGGACAAGTTCACCAACGGATGAATGAACGATGCATGTGAAGAGGTGTGCCTGCGAACAGATGATCATGCAAAGATGTGTTCGTGAACGGACGAACGAGAAAACATGCAAGATGCGTTCATGGATAGATGAACGAATGAACATGCACCTTTCATGAATAGATGAGCCTGTCAAGCCTTCCAACATACAAGCAAGGAGAAATGTGCCAAAGAAACATCAATCAAACCAACGACCATCGTAGACTCCGCGCACTTTTCCATGCGGAGGTGAAGTTGTGACACACCATGAAGACATCCATCACCCAGCAGCATTGTAGCTCGACATGCACTCCAACCGCAACACGAATGTACCAGCGTTGTCATGTCAAGTCATGTCATGAGTCATGTTGTTCACATCTCCACTGTGGGCCATGTTGTCAAATCAATGTAATGTAACGTGGAAGTCCAAGAGACACACTTGTTGTATAAAGAGTCATGGAAGTCAAATATTCATGAGGGTAGTCGAACAGCCACAAGGATCAGTTTCACCCTTGGCTATAAATGCCCCCTCATTTGTACATGCAAAGGACTTTTCACCTCACCTCCTCCCACATAGCGAAGAGAGGCTGTAATATTTTATTTGAGTAAGTAGTGGCTCCAATGCCCTGCGCTTAGGTTTAGTGATGTATGGTGTAATGATGTGTCTTGGAACTTTCTCTTAATTCAGAAGCCTGCTAACAGTCCAACATGTTTTCTCACATGTATTCTAACTATTGTAAGTCTAATCAAGAAGACTTGTAATGCATGTTTCTTTCACCTGTGTTGAACACTTGAACTTATTTCACTATTTGTAATACATAATTTGTTAATGAAAATGTGTTGTATATGTTGTTAACGTTGTCTCACCCGTGGTGACTACACCCGGACATCAGAAAAACTTTTCACATAAAACTTGTTGTAACAAGCGTTACACTCGTGTGGACTCAACCGTTGAGTGTTGTACGTGTTATCTCACCTTGTGTGTTGTGACTACCGCATCCGTGTGGACTACTCCTCCGGAAGTTGTGCACGTCCTGCTATGTTGTGTGTTCCTAGCCAAATTGGGACTTCATCCCAACCAACTTTGGACTCACTCCCACCCTCTCTATAGTGAAAAAACCATTGACACAAGTACACTAGAATTCACCAAGCACACGAACATCACTTCTCGAAGACAAAGCAAACCACTCTCCTGTGCTGACAAGTAAGAGTTGAGGCAAATCCTTAAGACAATGGTAATCAGGCCATCATCTCGGATGGGACTCCCACACCAAACAGTGTGAGGTCTAGTTGGGACTTCATACCGAGGTGATACCCTAAATGTTGGTGGGTCTAGCACTGCCAAAATAACATTAAGAAGAAGACGCTCCATGAAGGAGATCTTGTACTATTATATGACAGCAAATTCATGAAGTTCCCAGGAAAATTTAAAACTCATTGGCTATGACCATATATCATTAGGCACATCTCTGATGGTGGTGCAGTTCAGCTCATGAATTTAAATGGTCAGCTGATTCCAGGATGAGTGAATGGTAGAAGATTGAAAGTATACAGGGATGATTATATCCCTGGGGCTTCCCACTAAAACCGAATGGAAGAAAGTCTTAGTGCCACCTGTAGTTGAAAGTGAGCATGGGACTATAAACTACTCTGCAGAAAGGGACTTTGCCTAAGGGAGATTACCATGTGATACTCAAGAGTATGATGAATTCTGAAGGAACTGTGACAAAGAAAGGATGACTACGCCACAAGGGCAGGTTCATCAAAGTTGGCTGGAAATATGATCATTGCAAAGAAAAATCTATCGTTAAAAGAAAGTTGTCATTAAAGGGCACGCGAGAAAATAATTTGTGAGCCATGGCTAGCTAAATCTAGCACCATACCTACATTAAATAAGATATTAGCCAATCATGGGGCTAGAAATTCAAATTCGTTACAAAATCCATATCCCACTCCACATTTTACACTTTGTTGTTTGGAGAATTCAGTTTGAGAACTTGCAACTAAGTGTGAGATAAGTAAGTCCTTGTATGTCTGAAAGAATCTTTGAAGAACTTGCTAGAGTGTTTGCAGAAAAAGGATTAGCAGGTATTATGGAAGAACAGGCTGGTAAAATCACAGCGACGAATGTACCCATATTCCCAAGGCATGCAAGGTCACCAAGAAAGCAGGTACCCACATAAGAAAAACCACATGATAAACAGGAAAAGAGGTCAGCTGAGGTCTCTTGAGTAAAACTAAGAACATCCCTAAGGAAGAAGACACATAAAGAGATATGAATGAATAATAAGGAAGACAAGGGGCAGAAACCTGCACAGAAGGAAAAGAATCCAATGCAACAGAAGGTACCTCAACATATCCATGACAATGAAGAGGAGGATGAATTAAGCTGGATGGAGGCAGAGGACACAAAAATTCCATCTCTGCTCCCACCTTTGATGCCACTGAGGAAATCAAGTGTCAAGTCGATCAAGGACCCAATAGATGTGAAGTTTGGCACGTTCACTCCGTTTCTTCTAGAGGAAGTGTCGTTTGATGGCGAAGTGTTGGGGAAGATCCCACAACCGAAGATGGAGCACTGAGATTTCAATGATCAGAGAAAATACCCACAGTTTGAGCCGAGAAGATACCTGTAGCAAGTATATTACCCAAAAAGTGGAATTACAAGGTTAGAGCCGCACTGGTGGCCTGCAAGATTGCAAGAGCGAGCCTGTTAAATATGCTAAATGTGCCACACTTCGGTAGAAGCACATCCAATACAGCCTATGTGCGAAAAATTATCTCATTAGTACATGATGGATGCCTCTGGCTAGGGAGGAGGATCCCTATCGATGAATTGTTGATCAGAAGGATTACAGTAATGCCTCACCAAGTAAAATGCCTGACAGAAGAGTTTTTCGGCAAGAATCAGGACAATGTGATGGCACAGAAGATAAATGATAAATTTGTAATAGTGAATAAATTGTGCGGGTATGAAATTAACTCCATCGACAATCATGGGGTGCGCTTCGCTGCATGCATCTTGGTAGGGAAGATCATGTAGAAGTGCAGAGAAAATGAGGTCATCACAGTTGTGGTTTCCTTGGCTGCACAGTGCAGCGCTCGGATCCAGTTTAATTGGTCCCCCTATTTGTGAAAGGAGTTTCTAGAAAACTATAGGGAAGGGCAGCAGGAAGGGAAGATGTTTCCTTATGCATGGTTAATCATCATCATCATGCTAATTACATGGAGAGAGTCGGAGCACTCGTAGTTTCCTCCCGTCGAAGCAGATGTTTGTGAAGTAGTGAGGTATGCCTCCCTTTGGCATACTAAGGAATCGTCGTGTGCAATGGAAAATAAGATTTTCTTCGTATTTCTTTCAATGGATTTACCCATGGTGGTGAATCAACACCCAAGGTTGTCACCTAGACTGTATAGGAAATACTACAACATCGTGGAACTTTAAACCAAACTTCCATCGAGTCTATGTTAAGGAAAGGAGGGACCCGACAAGGACATGGCATCCATTGCCATATTTAGCACTGAGGATGACATGGTCAAAGTAGTACAATGCTAGTTAGTGAAGTGGATGACTCCACCCATTGAAGAGATTGAAATGGAGAAGGGTACTCCATAGGATGCAGGTACGAGTTGAAAGGATACAGAAAAAGAACAAGGAATAGAAGAGACAGAGCCAAAACAAGAAAATAGTACTCAGGAACCCCTCATCAATGAAGGAGTGTCAAAGGATTCACCACGCATCATTAAAAGAGGGTACCTACAACAACCATGATGAGCATGAGGAAAAAGTAGAAGGTGTATAAATCTAGGGGCGATGTGCCACTTGTCCTCACTGATGGGGACATCCACGAGATTGAGGAGAAGGTCCAAGAGGTAACAGCAAAGACTTGGATAGAATTGAAAATTGCTATAGAGCGATCTTGGTTGAGGTTAAACAGTGTATCACATAATTGAAGGCATTGTCGCAGGCATTGAGAAAACTTAACCACTATAGGTAGTGCGACGAATTGAGACAACATTTAGAATTAGGAGTTTGTAGGTGCCAGCTGGAGCACTATAGTTTGAAGCACCGAATGACAGGGAACGAGCCAAAGCCTGAAGCAATGTCAACATGAAAATTGCCGCACTACCGATCCAGATACTGCATGAATTCCACCATAGCATAACAACTGAGTTGTAGGAGTGGGAACAACGAACTTTCTTGTTGACCAGTCAGGTGGAAAAGGAGAAAGCTTTGTTGAAAAAGGAGTTGGAGCAGTGGACTAAGCAAAGATATGAGGTATGGTAGTAGCAAAAGAAACTAGAAAAATCCACTTGTAGCACAGTTACAAACGTGAAGGTCTGTGAAGAGAAGCACCAGCAGAGAAGGTCGTGAAGCTTGCCCTCGTGACAAAATAATAAAATAATACGCTCGCAAAGATGAAATTTGAATATGAAGTGTAGATTTTTGAGTTGCAAATAAGGCTGCAGCCAGCCATGCCACTAGAAGTACGGGAGTAGAGGGAGAAGGATTTAAATTCTACACTGAAAGGTATCTCCGACATAGTGGTAGATTGTGGGAAGTTGATGGATGAAACTATGCAAATTTTGGCCTCACTGCACGAGGATCCAAATATTCAGAATATCGAGGAGGAGTTACAGGTGAAGAAGAAGTGGCGAGAAGATATCTTGTCAACTATGAAGACCCTACTAGTATCACAGAGGTTTTCCAGCATTATTGAAGGAAAGAACCTCCAGAAACAGATAAAATATCTTCAAGGGAAGAAGTAGATCTTGCAAGAGAGGACTGAATCATGGCAAGATGAGGCCCTCCAACTTTTGTGGGCAGTGGATGGAAGGCTCAAGGAGTTGAAGAAAAGGGATAAATAAGTGTTGCAGAAGATTACTGGTCCAGCTACAGAGGCATTGCTAGAGGAGGTGCATCGAGAGGAGAAACAAGTTGAAAAAATACTCCAATAGTACAATGCAGTCTACAATGATATTGCAGCGAAGATCAAGGACACCGTAGCTGAGTGACTCAGGATGAGTCACATGTGAGTATTGGGGGCCTATTGTGTGCAGCCCAACTTGGTCTAGTTTTGGTCAAAGACTCCGTATTTTGAAAAGCGGAGCACGCAGATCCCGTGAAATTATATTCATCACGCAGTGTCTAGGGGCTTTAGGGTGGGTCAAAGCCCGTTATTTTGTAACAAGCATCAGGTGTTAGTTCATTGTTTTGTTAGATCCATAGTATGTTGACCATAGTTTTTTAGTAATGGAGTCTGTATAAAGAGATGTAATACTTTGTCGAGGAAGAAAAAATAAGATCTAATGTTGATGGATTAGTCATATTTTATGTCTTTAATCCATATTTTGGGCCTTAAGGGAAGGCTTCGTAGCTGAGTGTGCGGAGGCCTGGGAGAGTGTGCATCTAAGTGCGCAGACCACCTACAACTAAGTGCGCAGTTCAAAGAAGTTGTACGTATTGAAGATCTATCTTAATAAAGAAGAAAAAGTTTGGGAAAAACTTGTGTATCTATGTTTATACATATTGTTATGCATGCTTTTGCTGAATTATGCGAAAGAATACATATTATAGTATTCTATGATATGTTTATGTTATAAGGGAAAATCTGTGAAGTAAATCATCAGCGCAAATTTAGTTATGTATGTGAAGTTGTAGATAGGTATAAAACATAAGTAAGCACACAGACACCACAGTGGACATATCTCTCTGGTTGCAGAAACCTAGTTTAGCAACTTCCCATAACTACTTCAGGTGAGACTGTGATCTGCTTGCACGTCGTTGCCGAAAGGGCCAGTGGTTGAGGTTTTGTTGGTGCGTAACATTGAACTTAGGTCCAAGCCCCTTTTTGTACCTCAAGAGACAGTTCTTGACTATGGGGGAACCAGTGCCTGAGACATTTTGAGATTGGCTACAAAAACTGAAATTAATGGTTGGAAGTACAAGCCATGAAAGCTTGTAACCCAAAGTTATGGTTTTGAAACTCTAGCCTTCTAAAGAAGAATGACAAAAGACTATGAGAGTTTCAGGTTGGAGATGTAAAGCAGAAAATGAATGAGACAAAGTTTTAGCATAGGCAATTAAGAATTTGTGTTGCAACTCTGTAGAAATAATGATGGATGATGAAGAAGAAGAAATGAATGAGATTCCTAGATGTGGAGTGCTTCAAGATTAATTTTTAATGATTACAACGAAATTTCAATGAATATAACAAAATAAGTTCATTAAAAACATAAACTAAAGTGCTTGCTGCATCTTACACTATCCAAGAGAAGAAGACATATATGAATGCTAAGGCACATGAGAAAAACAATCACTGCAACACCAATTCTAGAATTAAAGTGCATATATTATTCAGGCTTCAAAAAAATTTTGAATTACCATAATCAATCATGAAAACTGGTGTCCTAACCGCTTCACAATCTCCTTTCTGGGCCTTTATTTCTGCCTCTTTAATTAACTGTCGAATTTGTTTTGGAAACCGACTCGTCAAAACACTGAATAAACTGCTTTTTCGACAATTTTCCTTTCAAAATTCTTTTGAAAATAATGAAATTACATTTTTATTTAACATTATATATATTATTGTTAATAATATATATAATATATTTGAAACCCACTTGTTTTACAATTTTTATACATTTGAATACTCTCGACATTATATTTGACTCATAATGCATGAAATAAATTAATAAAGGAGAATTAAATTTTAAATGCAATGGTGTGTGGGTCTGGTACTTGCAACGAACATTGATTATTCCAAAACCGTAAACTGCCCATGGGGCCACTCTTAGTGGTTTCCAGAAAAAGGAAGTAGTGCTTCTGTAATAAATTTGGTCCGTTGATTTGCAAGTAAGCGGATTTAGCCAAACCATTTACGGGGGCGCTCCTTAACTTAAATCACATGCAACTTGTGCTGTCGGGTAACCATTGGATCTGAGTATGAAATTTGTGGATCGTTGTTTAGTGTCGTCATACCTTCCAGAGTTCCTATAGTCGATATCTCATAATTGAGAGGCTTGGCATTTTTTTTTATAGAAGTGGCGATCATGGTGGGATTAATGCAAATCAATTCCAAATACACAAACACGCGAACAATGGAAGTATTAACGGTAAATATCTCCTTATCATCGCCAGAAAAATTACCGTTAGCAAAACTCAGCTTTCTCTGAATGCTCTATAACTTCAATTTCTTCAGGAGTTTTAATTACAATACCACCATAAATTTGCCAAACAACGTATTGCGGCATATAAGGAATCATCACTGGTACGCTGACTGAGAAAACCAATGAACGGGGAATAAGATGTGATTATCTTAAGAAAACCTTGTAGTTTTTTTAGTTCCGGGACAAATTCACAAGAATTTTATCGATCTTTCTTTTCTGATGAGCATCATCTCTATTAATAAGTAAGGCATGATGTGAACTTTGTATTTGTGCATGATCTCGCGATTGTATGAAGCGACAAACAGTATCTGAAAAGTCAAAAAGAATAATCAAGTTGCGACCTTGACTTCAAACATGAAAATCTGATTCAAATCAAGGTTACATTCCTTTTCCAACCTGGTCTGCAACAGTGTTCGGATTAAAATTTCGTTTATACCTTAATTCCACAACTTACAAGGCGTTTTTTAATAATAAAAAAATGCCTTGAAAGAACCTACAAAATATCTGAAACCATTAAGATGTTTTGAAAATTTCCACGCGTAAAAGTCAATATGGGTCATTCTGCACAAAACCCAGATCGTGGATTTTTAAAATTCGACGTCGTTTGCCCAAAAAGTGAGCCCGAAGTTAATGGCCTGGGGATGTCTTCATCTTCTATGTATGATTCTTCTGTCTCTTGGAAACTTGGTCAAAAGTACCCTTGATGGTATTAAGCCCCATAATCCACTTCAGAAACCCAACAATATTAGACGAGAACCAGTATCAAAAAGAGGGGAGACTAGAACTAGAGATTTCTTTTGAAAATCATTTTTTGGATGTTTCACAAGACATGTCATTATCATTTGTATTACGGATGTGACATTCACTATCACTACCTTGGCCCCACTGTGAGCTCCTCTTCTATTTGTTTCCTGATAAGCTCTGCAGCTTCAACTTGATGTTTCCTCTGAGCCCATTCTAAAGCCATAATCCCACATTGTGTCTATAAAATACGATCGACCCCATATGACAGTAGTAGTGAAACATTATTAACTCTTCGTTTTCCAACCACCAGCAATAGTGGTGTATCTCTAGTCATATAATGTTGATGATTACAGAGTTTAGGGTGTCCATTAGCAAATAAAAATCATACTCTGCCCAGGCAAGAGTGATAGCCTCATCCATACCCGCTGGTGTCTTATTGAGTTAGTGATAGGATCTTACAACTTACCAAATTTTGACTATTATGATCAGTTAACTGTTTTCATCGATCCAAATTCTAAAGAGAAAGTAGATCCTCTAAACAATATGTACTAACTGGGTAAGTAAACATAGAGACATTATTGATAGGACAACCATTGAAATACTTATAAAACAATTTGGCATCAACAATCACTCTCATTAATATCAGGCACAAATATGGTCAAGAAGGAAGTAAACCTCTAAGTGATCTTACAACTTACCAAATTTTGACTATTATGATTAGTTAACTGTTTTCATCGATCCAAATTCTACAAGAGAAAGTAGATCCTCCAAACAATATGTACGGACTGGGTAAGTGAACATAGGGACATTATTGATAGGACAACCATTGAAATACTTATAAAACAATTTAGCATCAACAATCACACTCATTAATATCAAGCACAAATATGGTCAAGAAGGACCTCTGAGTATAATCAACATAAAATTTGCATAATCATCTTGTTTCTAGTTTGTATCCAAGAGACAAAAATAAGCTACAACCTCTGGCTCCAACTGGGGACAATACTTTGCAAATAAAGTGTTGGGAACTTTGCAAGTAAAGTGTTGGGAATTGTAGATCAGTGGCCTTAGTTGGGCATGGAGTCAGACCAAAACAGGAGTTGATCCCAATCCAAAATCTATAAAAACTTTAAACTCCCTGTCTTCGAGGATCTTTATTTTTGAACTGTAAAAACTAAACTAGAAAAATTGTAGCGTCAAAGTAAAATGTTCACTAGTTGAGCTTATTTATATACAATTTCCTACCTATGTACATCACTGGTTCCAATCAGGTGAAGTCAGTCTTCCAATGGTACCATGTCATCATTTGAGTGTTGGGCCTAATGCCTCCTTGCTACTGAAATTCAAAACTTAAAACTGGCATGCACCATAAAAAAAAAAAATTAGTACATAGCCAATAATGAGTAATAGTTGCTAACCAAAGAACACTATCATATAGTGATCCACTAGATCATAAAATTTATGAGAAAATACTTCAGTTGCTTTCTTCTCTTGAATAATTTGCTGATTTAAGATTTTTTGTACTAAGAAGCTACGTCCATTGTTTGACTCTTCAATTTTGGGCCTTTCAAGAAATTTAAGTGGCAACTCCAAGCTATTCTTTGAGACAATATACAATTTATCAGAAAATTTAGCCACTTCCCTATATACCTGGGGCTTTGTAGCAAATGTGTTTTTAGCCACTTCCCTATATACCTGGGGCTTTGTAGCAAATGTGCAAATGTGTTTTCTCCCATGCACTGATGATCATCTTCTTGGCTTACATCCCTTCCATTTATACTCATGACAACCTTTTTCATTTTAGAAAATGTCTGTCCAAAAATATCTGCTTCTTGGTTTTCTTCTTGGAATTTACCTAAGAATGAATTTTCTTGTGGACTAATATCGAATTCTTTATCACAATCGTAAGAATCATAAACAAGAGCATGTTCAATGTCAAAAAAGTAATGAGGATTTATTTGCAACTGGATTTTTTCCCTTAAAAAAGAATGGTTGAATACTACTTTAGAACCATGAAGGATTTGCAAAGATGCTTCAAGATTTTCACATGAAACTTCATCTTTAATTTCTTGAGAAGTATTTACATCCTTTTCAAGAATGTTCTCCTCACTTTCAGCAAAACACTTTCTTTCATAATTAGATTTACCACCATTAACTTTATTATCAGCTTCATAACCACAATCTTGTTTGCTGGAAAAATACTCACAACAATTTTCAAAAATAATTTATGATGGGTACAGAGTTTTGCAAAAAGAATTAAATGCTGCATGAAAATCCTTCAAGGAGGAAATATTGGATTGAGGCAAGGCTCTATACCAAATCTGAGCATCTCCATCTAACGAATAGAAAAATAGCTTCATTAATGTATCTTCATGTGTGATCCCCTGCTGGTCCATGCATATATGAAACTCCCTGAGGTGCTGAGCTGGATCTTCATATTCATTTGCTTTGAATCTTGGAAGAAAGGAATTCCAGTCATGAAATGAAGGCACAGGATTTGGGAAGCTAGATATGGCAGAAAAATCTAACAAAAAAAAAATCTTAGCCAAAAATACCGGTATTGCCATTTAATAATCTAGCAAACCAAAAGGTAAAAACACAATAATCTAGCATACCAAAAGGTAAAAACACAAGGTGAAAATTTTACAGCCAACTGCTGAAACTTGTGACCCTCAAGAATCAACTTCAAATTTTATAATAACCCAGGGAAAATTAACTTCCTCAAGAATCAGCTTCAAATTTTATAATAACCCAGGGAAAATTAACTTCGAGTCTTCGTTCCCCGTCAACTACGCCAAAAAATGTTGTACCTCAAGAGACAATTCTAGGCTGTGGGGGAACCAGTGCTTGAGACATTTTGAGATTGGATAAAAAGATTGAAATTAATGGTTGGAAGTACAGACCATGAAAACTTGTAACCCAAAGTTCTAGTTTTGAAACCCTAGCCTTCTAAAGTAGGATGTACAGAGACTGAGAGTTGCAAGGTGGAGATGTAAAGAAGAAAATGAAGGAGACAGAGTTTTAGCACGAACAATCAAGAATCTGTGATGCAACTCTATAGAAAGAATGATGGATGATAAAGAAAAAAATGAATGATATTCTCGGATGTGGAGCACTTCATTAAGGGATTCAATATTATTTTTAATGATTACAATGAAATTTCAATGAGTACAATGAAGTAAATTCATTAAAAACATAGACTAAAAAACATAGACTAAAGTGCCAGCTACATCTTACACTATCCAAGAGAAGAAAACATATATGAATAGTGACACATGAGAAAAAACCACTACAACACCAATATTAAAATCAAACTACATATATTATTGTGGCTTCAAAACAATTATGGTCATTCATGAAGACTGTACTTCGGACCCCTTCACAGTGTCCTTTTTGCCCCTTTATTTCTACCTTTTTGATTAACTGTCGAATCAGTTTTGGAAACTGACTCCTTAAAACAGTTAATAAACTGCGTTTTTGGCAGTTTTCCTTTCAAAATAATGAAATTACATTTTTATTTAACATCATATATATATAAAACCCACTTGTTTTACAATTTTTATATATTTGAATACTCTTGGCATTTTATTTGACTCATAATACATGAAATAAATTAATAAAGGAGGATTAAATTTTCAATGCAATGGCGCGTGGGTCTGGTACTTGCAACTAACATTGATTATTCCAAAATCGTAAACTGCCCATGGGGGCACTCCTGGTGGTTTCTAGAAAATGGAAGTAGTGCTTCCCTAATAAATCTGGTTTATTGATTTGTAAGTAACCGGATTTAACCAAACCATTTATGGGGGCACTCCTTAACTTAAATCTCGTGCGGATTGTGTTGTTAGGTAACCATAGGGTCTAGGTATGAGAATTGTGGATCGTTGCTTACTGTCGTCCTACCTTCCAGAGTTCCCAGATTCGATATCTCATCATCTAGAAGCTTGGCATTTATTTTTATAGAAGTGGCGATCATGGTGGGATTAATGCAAATCGATTCCAAATACAATGGTAAAGCTCTCCTTATCACCGCCAGGAAAATTACGGTCAGCAAAACTCAGCTTTCTCTGGACGCTCTATAACTTCAATTTCTTTGGGAGTTTAAATTACAATACCACCGTAAATTTTCCAAACAGTGTATTGCGTCATATAAGGAATCATCACTGATATACTCACTGAGAAAATCAATGCAAGGGGAATAAGATGTGATTTTCTGAAGAAAACCCTTGTATTTTTTTTCATTCCGGGACAAATTCACAAGAAGTTTATCGATCTTTGTTTTCTAATCAGCATCATCCCTGTTAATAAGCAAGGCATAATGTGAACTTTGTATTCGTGCATGATCTCACGATTGTATGAAGCTATAAACAGTATCTAACAAATCAAAACGAATAATCATGCTGCAACTTTGAATTCAAACACGAATATCTGATTCAAATCAATGTTACATTCCTTTTCCAACCTGGTCTGCAACAGTGTTCGGATTATAATTTCGTTTATACCTTAATTCCACAACTTACATGGCATTTTTTAACAAAAACATTCCTTGAAATAACCTACAAAATCTCTGAAACCGTTAAGCGTTTTTGAAAAAATTCTTGCGTGTAAGTCAATATGGTCATTCTACACAAAACCCAAATCGTGGATTTTTAAAATTCAACATCGTTTGCCCATAACGTGAGCCCGAAATTTATGGCCTCGGGATGTCTGCATTTCCTGTGTATGATTCTTCTGTCGCTTGGAAACTTGGTCAAAGCACCCTTGATGGTATTAAGCTGCATAATCTACTTCAGAAACCCGTCGATATTAAATCAGAACCAATATCGAAAAGAGGGGACACTAGAACCATAGATTTCATTCTTAAACCCTTTATTGTGGATGTTTCACATGACATGTCATTGTCATTTTTATTACGCATGTGACATTCACTATCGCTACCTTGGCCCCACTGTGAGCTCCTCTTCGATTTGTTTCATGATAAGTTCTGCAGCTTCAACTTGATGTTCCCTTTCAGCCCATTCTAAAGCCATAATCCCACCTTGTTCTTGTAAAATACAATTGATCCCATATGAGAGCAGTAGTGAAACATCATTAATTTTGCCTTTGCCAGTAACCACCATTAGTGCTATAGATCGAGTCATATAACGTTGATGATTACAGAGTTCAGGGCTTGGATTCCCTGAAATTTTGTCCATCAACAAATCAAAATCATTCTCTATCTAGGCAAGAGTGATAGCCTCATCCATAGCACTCGTGTGTTATTGAGTAAGTGATATGGTCTTGCAACTTGCCATCGATCCCAAATTCTGCAAGAGCAAGTAGATCCTCCAAAAAATATGTACGGACCAAGTAAGTGAACACAAGGACATTATTGATAGGAAAACCATTGAAATACATAGAAAACAATTCATTATCAATAATGGCGCTCATTAATATCAGGTGCAAATATGGGCAAGAAGGAAGTAAACCTCCGAGTATAATTAACATAAAATCTGCATAACGATCTCATTCCTGGTTTGTATCCAAGAGGAAAAAATAAGCTATAACACCCCTTAAGCCAACATTTATGTTGAAAGCATGGAAGGAGCATTGGACAAAAGTGAATCGGGTTTTCAGGTATTTTCGTGGCACTAGTGATTATGGTTTGTGCTACTAAGGAAGACATGGATTGGACATAGTTTTGGACATTCGTGTCTTTGTTGATGCATGCTCGACTCAAGATTTAGATCAAAGAAGATCTACAAGTTGGTATGTGTTTAACCTATTTGGAGGAGCAGTGAGTTGGATGAGTAAGAGGCAATCTGTAGTGGCACTTTCGATTACATAGGGTAAATACATGGCATCCACTCATGCAATCAAAGAAGCAGTTTGGTTTCAAGGATTGTGTTCAAGTATGGGGTTGGTGTGGGGATCTATAATGATAGACTATTACAACCAAAGTTTAATTTTCTTAGATGAGAACCCTCCTTATCATTCGAAGACAAAGCACATTGATGTTTAGTATCACTTTGTGAGGGATATGGTTATGGACAATTTAGTTTTTATGGTAAAGATGGACACTTTGAAGAATGTTCCAGATTCATTAACGAAGCCTATGAGCACTGAAAAATTTTCTTGGTGTAAAGAAACAATGAGCGTTGCAAGGTTGGACCATTGACTAAGCTCTCCTATGACCCCCTATTTGGAAAGAAAACAACAAGTGGGGTAATGTTGGGTATTTTTATATTGTTTCCATGACTAGAATTAGGTGTTATATGTTCCGTTGAGCACAACGGGGGGGTCACAAGGGGGGAAGCAACCCTCCGTGTCATGGGATTTGCACGGGGGTGATAGCCAGGCTACATAAGGTCTAGGGCAGTGCCCTAGGATTTTTTATTTTTTTTTATGCAAACCCAAGGATGGGGGACAGACCTATCCATGGTTTTGTGCATGGGTTTTGCACATGATTTTTGGAATCATGGTTTTCTGCCCATGGTATTTTATAGATCTAGTCAAGGGAATTACAATTTTGTTTTAATCTAGGGCTAATGGATTGGGGTTTATGCATACTTCAGCATGTATATATATATATGTGTTGTAACATTGAAAGGAATATAATGAATAATCAAACTAATATTCTCAGTTTTGGGATCTAGGGGAAATTCTTTGTGTATATTTGTTTTTCCTTCTCGCCGTTGTTTATTTTTCTATTTGAAGAATTCATTTGTAGGTGATTTTTGTATAGAGTTAAAAACTACATTTGATATGAGAGTTTTTTAAGATTTAAGGGGACACCTTTACTATTGAGGGATTTTGATTGGTCCTGTGGTAGACTCTGCTTAGTGGGACATCTCAGGATGGATTCTTGTGGTGAAAGAATACGGTGAGCAATGGAAGCTCAAGATGGAGGACCTATTGGTGGATCGAGATCCATGGATTATTATAGATCGAGGCACAACACCGAATGAATGTTGGTAGAATACTAGGAAACGTTAGATTAGAAGGCGAAGAGCACAATACGATTGTGTCTCTCAGATTCAGTGTTGTTGAATGTATCAGGGGAAGCTATGATGAAGGATTTGTGCATCAAGTTAGAGACTTTATACCAATCTAATTCTATGGCGAAAAAATTGTTCCTCCGAAAAAAATTGTATAACCTGAGGATGGAAGATGGAGACTTGATGATAGAGCATCTAAACACCTTTAATACTATGGTAAAACAATTCTTATCTATTGATATAAAAATTTTAGATGAAGATAACTGCATCATTTTTCTATGTTCTCTACTAGATTCGTGGGATGGTCTAGTTGTTGCAATAGGTAGAAATACAACTACCTTGAAGTTTGATGAAATAGTCTCATCCTTGCTATCGGAGGAGATGAGACATAAAAATATGGAGATACAGAATGGAGATGCCTTGTATGTACGCAGACGATCCCAAAAAAGAAACAAAAATAAGTCCTCGAGTGGGAGATCCAAATCTAGAGGGATATCTAAATCTCCAAGAAAAATTATAAAGGTGTGATGGAAATGTGGAAAGGAAGGTAACTACAAAAAGGAATGTAGATCTAAAGCTCCTGATAAAGGAAAGGGATTTGATGATGATCCTTCCGTAGAGGTGAAAACCACCTCAGATGAAGGTGGGGATGTGTACATGGCTTCTTCTTCAAGTACACATGTAGATCATGAGGCATGGTTAATTAACTCAAGTGCATCCTTTCACTTCACTCCCCATAGGGAGTGGTTCTATGAGTACGAGAAAAATTATGGTGGTGATGTGTTCTTAGGGGATGACAAGAAGGCCAAAATCATCAAACGTGGAAAAGTCAAGACCAATTTGTAAGGTCGAAGGATTAGAACACTTCCTAGTGTTCTTCATATTCCTTTATTGGCTATAAATCTTATTTTTGTGAGCAAGATGGATGATATAGGTGTAAAAACAGTGTTCGAGAAATATATTTGCAAGATGATTCAGGGAACACTAGTATTGATGCGAGGAGTTTGGATTGGAACTTTGTACAAGTTTTTGGGTAGCACTATTATTGATGGATGCAACATTTTTGTGGTTCCTGAAAGTGGAGCAGAAAACCTAGTGATCTCTAGAAAAAATACGATGATTTGGCTTCAAAGTCTTGGACATATTGGAGAGAAGGGCCTTCAAATACTACATGGTAATGCTATGGTAGAAGGTATGTCTAATTTTTCTCTAAATTTTTACTTTTGTGAACATTTTGTATATGGGAAGCAAAATCGGGTGAGTTTCCCCTCTGGTGCTAAGAGGGCAAAATGGGTATTAGAGCTTGTGCACAGTGATGTGTTTGGACCTATGTCGGTTCTATCACTTCATAAGTCTGAGTATAATGTCTCATTTATAGATGAATTCTCAAGGAATACATGGATATAATTCCTCAGGAAGAAATCTGAAGTCCTTGACAGGTTTAAAGAATTTAAGGCTCTAGTCGAAAATTAGACAGAGAAAAAGATCATGGCGTTGAGGACAAATAATGGTGGAGTGCTCTGCAAGAAGGAATTTGAATATTTTTGTAAGAAGTGTGGTATATCGTGTAGAAGAATACTCCATACACACCTTAGCAAAATGGTGTTGTAGAAAGAATGAACAGGACATTGATGGAAAAGGAAAGAAGCATGCTCAGTGGTATCGGGTTAGGACAAGAATACTAGTAGAGGTAGTGGGGATTGCATTTACCTTTTTAATAGATCACCTTCATCAGTGTTGGAGGATAAGACTCCACATGAGGTGTGGAATAGTAAGAAACCCTCTGTTTCACATCTGAGGATATTTGGTTGTGATGTATATGTACATTTTCTAAAGAAGAAGAGAACCAAGTTGAATAGTAGATCTGAAAGTTGCATTTTTATTGGGTATACGGATGGTTTAAAAGGTTATAAAATTTGGAACCCAGAAACGAGTAAGGTTCTGTACAAATGATATTTTGTGTTTAGAGAGGTAAAATATGTTATTAAACATGAATTCCTACTAAATGAACCTAAGATTATATAGTTTGAGTTAAAGGAGGAAGAATTAGACTCTACAGGAGAACAGGAATCATGGGAGGAAGAGCCACAAACTACAATTTTGAGAAGATCAGTTCGAGAGAGAAGACAACGAGAAAGGTATAGTTTATCTTCTTTCTGTTCAATTTTTTCTTTATCTATCACTGATCATGATCCCACAACTATCAAGTAGGTAGTAGATTCAAAGGATGGAAAACTCTAGAAAGAGGCCATGGTTGATGAAATGGCATCTTTGGACAAAAATGAGGCTTGGGATCTAGTGGAGTTTTCGGTAGGAAGGAAACCCATTAGAAGCAAATGGTTGTTCAAGGAGAAGATTAATGCATAAGGAAAGGTGGATAAATACAAATATTGGTTGGTAGCACAAGGTTATTCCCAGGTGTCAAGAATTGATTTCGATGATATTTTTTTTCTTGTTGCCAAGTTAGCTTCTATTAGATTAATTTTATCTGTTGTTGCTACTTTTGATTTTGAGGTAGAAGAGATGGATGTGAAGACAACATTTATTCATGGGGATATGGAAGAAGATATCTACATGAAGAAAGCTGAAGGATTTGTGGTGAAGGTTAAGAAAGAACTGGTATGTAGGTTAAAAGCATCTCTGTATGGGTTAAAACAGTCACCAAGGATGTGGTATCAGAAATTTGATACATATATACAAGGACTTGGCCTCACTAGAAGCAAAGCATATATCTATGTGTATTTTAAATTAAATGGTGATCGTGTTATTTATTTGGTATTGTATGTGGATGATATGTTGTTGATTAGAAATGGCAAAGAAATAATCCAGGATTTAAAGACCCAATTGTCTTCCAAATTCTACATGAAGGATCTTGGTGCTGCAAACCATATTTCAAGCATGGAAATTAAATGAGATCAGACCAAGAGAAATATCTGGTTAAACCAAAGGAAGTATGTCGAGACAATATTACAAATATTTAATATCTAGGATGGTAAACCAGTGAAG
Organism: Pinus tabuliformis; assembly: GCA_031772625.1. NCBI lineage: Eukaryota > Viridiplantae > Streptophyta > Pinopsida > Pinales > Pinaceae > Pinus > Pinus tabuliformis. The sequence goes on along the minus strand of CM062816.1, from coordinate 1,317,477,838 downwards.
GTTCCTATTCCTGTAGGTGTAAATTTATCTATTAAAAAATGTCCTAACACACAAGAAGAGGAAGAGGATATGTCCCGTGTTCCATATGATAGTGCAGTTGGTATCCTGATGTATGCAATGGTTTGCACCAGACCAAACATTGCACATGCAGTGGGAGTATTGAGCAAGTTTATGTGGAAACCACAGGAGGAGCATTAGATAACAATCAATCAGGTTTTCAGGTATTTGTGTGGCACTAGTGATTATGGTTTGTGCTGCCAAGGAAGAAAAATATTGGAAAGTTTTTTGGAAATTCATGGCTTTATTGATGTAGACTAGGATGGAGATCTAGATCAAAGGAGATCTACAAATGGGTATGTGTTTAACCTACTTGGAGGAGCATTCAGCTGGATGAATAAGAGGAAGTCTATAGTGGAACATTCAACTACAGAGGATGAATACATGGAAGCCACTCATGCAAGCAAGGAAGTAATTTAATTGAAAATATTGTGTTCAAGTATGGGGTTGGAACAATGAGCTATAAGGATAGACTATGACAATCAAAGTGCAATTTTCTTGGATAAGAACCATGCTTATCATTCGAAGACAAAGCACATTGATGTTTAGTATCACTTTGTGAGGGATATGGTTATGGAAAAAAAGGTGTTGTTGGTAAGGGTGAACATTTTGAAGAATGATGAAGATGCATTGACGAAGCTCGTGAGCACTAAGAAGTTTTCTTGGTGTAGAGAAACAATTGGTGTTGCAGGGCTAGACCAATGACTAAACTCTCCTATGACCCCCTATGTGAAAATAAAACAACAAGTTTTACAATGTTGGGCATGTGTTATATTCTTTCCATGACTAGAATCAGGGGATGTACATTGTGTCGGGTGCAGTGGGGGGGTCACAAGAGGGGCGACAGCACTCCAGATTTTTTTTTTCTTTTTTTATTCTGACCTAATACTAGTTGGGGCAGACCCAAGGATGGGGGGTGGACCCAAATATGGTGGGTGAACCTACCCATGATTTTTTGCATGGGTTTTGCAAATGGTTTTGGGAATTATAATTTTATGCCCATGGTATTTTGTAGATTCGGTCAAGGGAGCTACAATTATGTTCTAATACAAGGTTAATGAATTGGGGTTTATGAATGCTTCAACATGTATATATATGTATTGTAATATTGAAAGGAATATAATGAAAAATCAATCTGGTAGTCTTGGTTTTGCATCGAGGAGAAAATATCTGTGTATATTTGTTTTATGTTCTCTCCATTGTTTATTTTTCTGTTTGAAGAATTCATTTGCAGGTAATTTCTATATAGGGTTAAAAACTACACTATAGAAAATTATATTGTAAAAGAAAGGATAAATTGAAATTTAATCCAGATCTAACTATTGCATCAAGAGAAGAACTATATTTTTATTCTTTCCATTACAAAGCCTGCAACCAAACTTTCCAAGAGTAATAATTGATAAATATGTAGAGACAAACATTTTACATAAACAGATCTTGCACAAAGGAAACACTTCTAAACTAAGTGCAGAAAATAAAATGCATAACAAAAATGTACAAGGGAGAGAAATTTGAGTGCTTGGGTTGGGTCCTAACTGAAGGGAACTCAGCCCTTTAGAAACACATCAAATTAAAGGAAACGAAATACTTTTCGTTAATCTAAAAAAAATTTCAAGTACGTGATATGGAAATTGAAATGACATGTAATAAACCCTAGCTCTAGTAGTCTATATGCTCCTCTAAAAAGTAGAATTCTATTGAGCTCTTGGTCTTTTTTACTTATACAAAATGAGTGAGGGGGCATCCTTCTTGTAAGGAGGGTTGATTCCCTCCAAAATCCCTATAAAAGTGGATCTATTCTCCCAAGATCCTCGCAACCACTAAGTTTAGTAATTTCCCAATGTCCAACCAAGTTGTTGGTGATTTAATGTAGAGAACGAGCCTTCTACATTTCCTCCAGTGGTTCTTCAATGTATTATTGCAAAATAAATACTCTTTTTCGTGCACTTTCAACATGTTAGGCTACTAGATATGAGAAATATTCCTTAATCTCCCTAATGAACACATTATAGTCCAAAAAGGTGTCATCAAATGCAAAGGTAGAGGTAAATGTATGTTGAAGGATGGCCAGATTTGCCTTGATTTGTAAATATTCATGAGGCCCATCATCAACCCCATACTGAAGATATTTCTCACCCTCTAAGAAACTCAACCAGTTAATTTCATCTCATTCATTGCCCTAGTGTTCTCGCTAACATTCCAAGGTACCTCAGAAGGAATGCCCTCTTGAGGGTGGAAACCTGCATTCATCTCTCTTTCTACCCATTCTTATTTCTCTTCTGTCTACTCTCTTCTTTCTTTTAGTCCTGATAGCAAAGGAGGGTTGAATTGAAGCCCAATCCAATTGATTTTCATCCTTTGAACTATTCTTTTATATAGTGGTTTCCATTCCAAGGAATTTATTTGTCTTTTGGATAGTGGTACTCTCTGATTCTTAGGCCATCTAGTAAAGAGTGACATCTCCTCTAACAAGCCTGTAAACTCTTGATACCTAATAAACTAAAAATATATTCAAAGTGCAGGATGAATTTATCTTGCTTCTCTATGTATGATGGTTCCAGTCTAAGGTCTTTAGCTATGAGTCTAAGATTGATGGTGACAAGTTAAGGGGATCTCAATTCTACTCTGATCCATAATGGTTCATTAGTCTGCCTATTCATGACCCTTTTGGCTCCTCAACCCTATCTTCTTCAAGAGTAATCTAAGAGGCCAATGCCATTAATTTTTCATATCCCATTTTGGATTTGGGATCCCAAAGGTTCATATCAGTCAATATCATGTTACGCATATAGAATTCAACCATTCTATATTTGTCCTCAACATTGGATTTATGACAAAACTCAATAAATGTTTTCTATTCCTGGAAAGGGAGTGAACCATATTGTGTTAGAGTCTTGATATGAAATTGAATCCATTGTTCTTTGAGTAACATTGCATATGTCTTTTATGGATGCCTACATTGAATGGATTCCATATCTAAGCTTTCCATGGTGGAAAGCTAATCATCTTTCTCCTATAACTGATCCTTTATTTTCATGTTTTCTAATTACGGTTGCTCCCTCATATTAGTATACTTGAATCTCAATTCAGCCATCTCCTCACCCATATTCTTCATATTTTCTTCCATCATACCCACATCCTCAACACCTTTGGACCTTGCAATTTTCATCCATCAGTGGCTTCTACCTCTTTCTTTTTCTCACTAAAGGATGTTTCAGACTGAAAACTTGTTAGGTATTATTTTTCCTACTTCAAATAACTTATAATAGGACCCAAGTTCTGGTTTCGGATTAGGTTCTTGTGGCTCTTGTGACCCTTGACCTCCTTCCTATAGTTGTGAAACACCTTCTTGTAGCATTACCATGCCTTCCTGTAGCACTTCTCTTCCCTCCTGTAGTACTCCCCTTCCTTCTTGTAGCATGCTAAATTCCTCCTGTAGCTTGAGGTTCTATTTATTCTTGGCTCCTTTGGTGCTTGGTTTCTTCTATGAGGTTTGGGGTTATTTCCATTTTTCTTTGGGGCAGGTTATTTCTTCTGATTGTTTCTTATTTTTCTCCAATTATCCCTCTTGGTGGCTAGTTGACCCCTTGATGATGATCTGGGTTGTTGATGAAGGTTGAGGATTTCGTTGCTTAAGTATATTTATTCTCCTCTTCTTGAAATATAGAGGACTTTTCCTTGGCTTCCTCCCCTTGGGCTTGATTGGTGTACTTAAGGCTACCAAGGTGGCAACCACTTCTTCCTAATTATTTCCTTCTTAAAGACTTTCATGTTTATCTTGTCTTCTTATTTTCTAAGGTATGGAAGGTTCCCCAATAACCTTTTGGGTTCCTTGTTCTCCTGATCATGCCGCAGTAAGCTTGGTTGAGTCCTTCTTGGGAATAGTTGATTCAATAGTGTTGTGGGGAAAAATTCCTATTTAGGACGATCCTATCCACCTAAGGTGTGACAACGCCTTAGCAACAAACGAATACAACTATCATGATTTCTTCCTTTATGAAATATGAAAGAGAGGAGATCAGCAGACTTACCGTTATCTTCCAGTTGTCCCTCGAACTAGATCCTCTTCTCTTTGTGTGTCCACAGCTACTTGCCTCCTCGAGATCACAAGAGAACAGCTACCTGTGACAAGAGAACAGCTACTCGCAACAAGAGAAGAACACAATACAAAGGCAAATATACATATTCATAAATGATTCGGGATTAGAAGTAAATCAAATATACCAATGAAATCATACAAAGTACACCAGCATATAGGAAAGAATCAAGATAGCTTTATTGAAAGTAACAGGGTTTAGGAAGAGATACAACCCATAGGGCTCCAACCCAGCATCTCCTTCCCAGCAGAATGGAATTCCCTCTTCAGCTCCTTTCAAAGCATAACACACCCAATATTTCTAGCCACAAACCAGCAGCAATTCTTTGCAAATACTAAATTCCAGCCTCCCCTAGACCTCATGAGAGAGATCTATATATAGGAGTTTTGGAGAAAGGATGAGTCAGCTTGAGGCTGGTATGAAGCTGACTAGTGTCCTCTCCCACTTCAGTTCTTGAGTCCACTTGGAGGTTCTTGCTTCCACTTGGAGATTTGGAACCTCTTACTCATCACTAGTCGAATTCCCTGATCCAAGTGTCATTTTGGAAGCTTCCTGGGCATTGACACCTTGAGAAATGACTCTGCCACTTGTCCAAACTCGCTTAGCACAGGTAGCCTTCTTTGTAGTTGACATTCAATGCAGGTAGACAGTGGAGCAGTTGACATTCAACGTAGATGCTCAGTGGAGCAATTGACATGATCCAGAATTGCCTTGTTTTGAGTGTTTTCGGGTGGAGAACTTTTGTTAAGTGCTGTGGTTTGCTGGCCTTGTTCCTCTAGGGGTAGGAACAACATGCTTAGGGACTTTGGATCCCTTGATTATTCACATTTCATGCTCAGTGATGCAAGGCACAAAAATGTCTATAACAGTTGCCCCCTAAAGTATGAGGCCGTTTATCGGGTGAAATTCTTTATCCAGGAGGGTCCGAAGTTCATCCATCTGCTGGGAGGAGACCTGTAATAAAATACAATACAATACATTATGATTCATTCTGCTTTCATGATCTAGCTGAGGCGGGCATTCCCATGCTCAGCTTTATAAATTCATTTTCGTACATGGAACAGACGATCGTCTGATTGTAGACTGATAATTTTGGTGAAATTATCATCCTTTGAGTAGGATGATCATCTGCTGCAATGATGTACATGTCAAATGTCTTTATATTTCCTGAATATATATCGCAGCCCGGATGGATGAAACTAGATCCAGGGTCTTCAAACTCGTTCGATCTTCACTCTAAGTACAAGTCGATCCATGTGAGAATTGCGCTGAAGTCGAACATGGAAAGACATCGCTTGATTACCGGTCAATGATGTAAACCGTTAACAAGCGCGAGAGGAATCACCGATAATGATAATGACCCTCAAGGTATTGCAGTACAATTCACGTGGTGTGAAAAAGGGACTTGGTGTCGAACACCACGCAAAATCTTCTGGTCGAAGGTCATTGATGTATACCTGTCACCGGAAGTGAGAAACTTACCATTGAGGCATGCAAGCTTCAAAGTACTGAAGGGGTTGTTCCTAGATCAACTCCTTGGATAATGAGCTGATGTCGACAAGGAGCGATCTGTCAAAGGAGGGCCTTAATGAATCCCACATCAGTGACACGAAACGGAGCTAATGATTTTAATGGATGTGAAAACAATCTGTGACATATGATTCAGGGTGGCGGTCATGAATGGATGAAGGATAATGTATGGCAGTGGATGGGACCCGGTTGACTCTTTCTGAACGACTTCTCTTGAACATATGGCGACACTGATGTGATGGATCGGTAGCATTACCCCAAATATGGATGGTATGGCAAGACCATGGTGATGTGACCGGTGAATGAAACAACCCAACCCGAATGTGATACGGAGGAAAAGTGTCATGTTCAAGAGCGACCTGCTACCATCAAAGTTTTCTTGATTTTTCCCAATTTTTCCCCAGTCATTGCTGACCAGTACCTCTTTATTTTTGTCAAGCTTGAGGAGGATAACATATGCTTGTTCTATAACCTGCCCTTCGGGCAAGCCCATCGCTATGTTTTAACGAGCTTAGCGATAGGGAAACTCGTTCTTGTCTAAAGACAAGTTTGTCGCTATTTAATCATTTTAACGAGTCTAACGACAAGGATAACTCGGTCCTTTTCATTTTTAGAGAGTCTGAAAAGGTACGTAAAGTTAACTCCAAAATTCCTTTTTCGTCATCTAATCCCTTAAGTCCGAAAAAGTATAAAACAATACAGAAGGGATGAGTTTTCGATAACTTTAACGAGCTGAATAAAACAAGCGCTCGACCTTTTTGTGCAATAATCCCTCAGGTCCAAAAAGATTAAAATCTAGAGGAGGGATAGCTCTTCCTGTCCTTTAACGAGCTAGAAGGCCAAAACTCGGCAATCTTTTCATATTTTACGAGTCAGTTGAAAAGAGCTTAAAGAAGACTCGTCTTTTGAGGAACGAGTGATAAACAGGGATAGCAACTGATTCCAGGTACAAGTTGGAATTTTCCAATCACGGCAGTGTCACAAGGATGGCTAGGTGAAATCACTCTTCGCAACTGTTCCTCAAAATGAGTAAACAATCATATGGAGGTGAACGATCGGCCAAATGAAAGTGGAGGTGGCAGGTGCAAACACGACCAAGGTTTTTATGGCTGATAAATTTACGATCACAGTGGTTATTTACCGGGATAGGTTCATTTTTTAGTTAAAAATGAGCTTAAACTCTGGAGGAAACATTGCTCACTGCTTATATTTATTTTTTAACGAGCATGAAAACCGCGTTAAAACTGCTCGGATCTTGCGTTTATTTTTTAACGAGCATGAACTTTATGCTAAAACTGCTCGATTACCCAGTCTTAAGATAAGAGTGTCTCATGAAAGATCCCATTTTTTATAGAGCTTGCGCCTTACCAAAGCTATGCTCACTCTCCTTTCTTTATGCAAGTTAGGAAACGACTAACCCAAAAAACAGATAAATAACCGCTCTTTGCTTGCACTCCAAAAGGTTTGCATGCCCCCAGGTATAAAACAGAGTTTCAAGGTTACCTCTACTTCAATTCCATCGAAACTTTCGTTTCACCGGGAGAGGCTTACCTCTTTCAGGCTACCCAAAGATTGTCTCGTTACTCTTTCAAACAAAACACTTCCTCGGCAATGTCTACCGAAATAGACAAGGGTGAATGACCATTGTCAAACACGTAACTTTGACAAAAGAATCTTATTCTAGAACAACCCCTCTTCCATCCACGGACGGGGTACGGACTAGTCATATTCTCCCGCGGAAACCTACCCTATACCCAAAGTTTCCCTGCCGAAACAGGCCAGGATGCATGCCCCCTGGGTTCCGGTCATATCCTCCCAGATTACTCGCGCTCATCAGGAGGATGGACCGTGGGTTGAGACACTTCTTGCATGAATAGACCATTTAGGGATGGCACCTGACTATTTGCGATGCGTGATCCGGGAAACGAAAGTTGGTCCACGAGCTTGACCATTCTTCCTTCATGCGGAAAACACATTACTCTAAAGAGTGAGGAGACTACAACTCCCATGCAATATATATAGTCTCATCCAAGGAGTAGGTTATAATCCAAGGGTCCTTGAACGACCATCACGTTCATTTGAACGGTCTTCCCTTTCAATGTTATAGGCACATTGGGGAGGATCCCTAAAGGTCGACTGGTTCCTTTATCAAAACCTGATAGATTTCTCATCTCAGGTAAGAGTGCTGGCGAACCAAGCGCTCTCCAAGAAATAGAGGAAAGGATATTCACAGATGCCCCCTCATCAATGATAGTGCTAGCCATTACCATTCTGTATATTTGACAAATAATTCTGAATGGCACACTGGTTGGCAACCGAGGTCTGCCTAGTTGGTTCCAATCAAAGGACACAACCAGGTTGCTTGGTGGTGGGACCGAATATACGGCCAGATAGCGTTCTGATGAACTTCCTTCCTGCGACAAAGGAATGGTGGAATTGCCCCCTTGATCATCAGAGTCAGTGCTAATGAAGAGAACTTGGACGGTGTCATCTGTATTCTCCTCTATGATGGTGTCATTCGAAGATGGAGCCTCTGAAGGCAAAACCGGGTCAACTGTCGTATCAACCTTTTGACTTTCGTCAGGCATGGATCCAGACAGTTCTTCTTCAATGAAAGGTGCTTCGGCTGACCATCTAAGTGGCTCAGCCGGATTCTCAACTAGTGAGGGACTTGGCAGGAGTCTTTGATATCCAGGAGGAAGATTCGCTCGTAAAATCGGGCAATCTTCCAGAACTCTTTTTGCCTCGTCTAAGAAGGGACAATGGTGGATGGCGTGATCGCCTTCACACAGCCTACAGGGAGATTTAACTCTCCCATTCTATCCTGGAGCTTCACTCCCACTAGTTGACGGTGAGCAGTCGACATGACTATCAGAGGTCGATGCTCCCGAATTGTGCAAACGGGGGGACCAGTCTCTTAGTATCCGTGGGATACAGGGACAGTCTCTATGGAAGTGGTCTCCCCTGCATATGATGCATGGCGATTTAGGCCTTACAGGTGCGGTGTGTGGATTTTTGTTAGATGACATCTGTTTGCCCCCAGTCGCCTTAGGCTCCTTCTTCTTCTTTTCTTTCTTCTTCTTCTCCTTCTTCTCCTTAGGAACCCGATTTTTTGATCGACCAGTTCCGTCAAGCGAAGAGGAAGGAGGGGAGTAAGATGAAGTGGAAGGCTGGGAGGCAACTCTTGTCTGATCTAACTGTTGACTCGACTGTTCAGGAGTGGTGGTATTCTGAACGACATTGGTCGAAAAGAGCCAAACTTGTAGGCCAATTGTCAGTCCTGGAAGCGACAATGTGGCCATGTGGGGCGCACCAACATCTCCCCAAGAGGAGAAAGGACTAGGATTTCCACCCAAGGGAACTCCTTGGTTGTTGTGCTCCATCTTTTCAACCTAAAGATCAACGCAGGATTAAAGGGTGATTGTTCCGTTTAAAATAAATTGTTAACGACGCTTTTAGACACAACTTGCTTTTTCAGTTTTAAAGAGTCGAGAAAAAGCTAAAGATGACTCTAGTCTCCTTCGATGTTTTAACGAGCCTGAAGTGACAAATGCTTGGATGGACTTTTTCTGTTATAGAGTCTGAAAAAGGCCAAAAGAAACTGCTCTGGAGATCTAGGCAGAGGGTGTGCCAAACCTTTCGCAAAACCACAGAATACGTTTTACGGTACGGGTGGTCAATCTTCGTGAATGCTGTGTTCACTGCATTGTGATCAGTAGGGCGGCCGACACGGCTTCCTAAGGATAAAAGATATATGCCTATAGGGGTCTCCCAATATATACGCGACGGTACGTGGGATCACAATCCGTATTAGCGCCACCGACTCTCAGGAGGAATCACCCACCTTCTTCGAGATCGACAGTCGCTATGTTTAACGACGCCGGAACACGTCTCTAGCTTAGACCTCTATGTTGTGCGTTATGTTACAAAGCATTGTTAGGTTCATTCAGTTTATTTTAGGTTGATCTTTTTAAAGTTTGCCTTTCAAGGTTCACCACGAGATGTATGATACAACTTCCTAAATGCAGTCTAAGATGATAAGCAAGCTTTACAATCTTTCAACTTTGAAAATCCTAGCTACTAAGGGGAAAGAGAGCGACTATCTTTTCTCAAAGAGCAATCAGCACACTCTAATGCACTTTCCCTAAATCCAACATGCAAACTTATCAAATGCAAAATGCACAATGCAGGTGTTTGTTTTCACTTTCTTAGTATAAATTCCTACAAAGAAAGCTTTTTGCACAACTTTGAATTTGCTTTTACAATGATCAAAATAAACAAGTTTACTTTCTTCGAAATCAACAAGGGTAGAAGAGATTACAATCACCTTGCGATTTTCGAAATAAAGACTCGTTTTGATACTTTGAAAAGAACAAATTCAAACCAATAAGCAAAACTAAACTATAATCAATCTGAACAAACAACCAATGAACTCTCTTCTAAGATCACTTTCAATCAGATCTGAATCAAAGGCTACAGAAAGACTACTTTACTCATGCAAAGGAAGACTGTAAATGACGCCACAAACACATAAAAACATTCACAATCTTTTTGTACAAAAATTGGGGTGGAATTCAGGCAAAGAAAAGGGTTATCAGACTAGCACCTATACTTGGTTAAAGGCTGCAAAAAACAGAGATCAAAACAGGGCAAAAGAGGACAAAGAACCCCAGCTGCACAAGGCCACACTGGTTCAGCGCAGGTCCAACACTGTCAGTTTGACATTCAGTGCAGGTAGCCCCTTCGGGACCTGCGTTGAAATGCAGACTGCCTTCACAGTGCCTGCGCTGAAGAGAGAAACTCTCGTTTCCCTTGGTTTCTGGGTCACAAAATGCTCAAAAATCAACTGTTTCAGGCCAAATCAGAAACACAAGCAAGGTATAAACAGAGGGATGCTTTGATAGGGTACTAAAGACTATCACAAGCATCAATCAAATGATTTGTGGATCTAGTTTAAATCATAGACAAGTCCAACATACTGGATCAAAGCAGCAACTTTTACTTTGCATCCGGGAAAGATGAAGTTCAAGAGTTGCTGTCAAGTCTATGAAGTAAACAAATGACGGAAACACAAATGAAATGAATAAACAAGTTCTTCCCCAGTGGAGTCGCCAATTTGTTGTGGGGAAAAATGCCTATTTAGGATGATCCTATCCACTTAAGGTGTGACAGCGCCTTAGCAACAAACGAATACAGCTATCATGATTTCTTCCTTTATGAAATATGAAAGAGAGGAGATCGGCAGACTTACCGTTATCTTCCGGTTTTCCCTCGAACTAGATCCTCTTCTCTTTGTGTGTCCACAGCTACTTGCCTCCTCGAGATCACAAGAGAACAGCTACCTGTGACAAGAGAACAGCTACTTGCAACAAGAGAAGAACACAATACAAAGGCAAATATACATATTCATAAATGATTCAGGATTAGAAGTAAATCAAATATACCAATGAAATCATACAAAGTACACCAGCATATAGGAAATAATCAAGATAGCTTTATTGAAAGTAACAGGGTTCAGGAAGAGATACAACCCATAGGGCTCCAACCCAGCATCTCCTTCCCAGCAGAATGGAATTCCCTCTTCAGCTCCTTTCAAAGCATAACACACCCAATATTTCTAGCCACAAACCAACAGCAATTCTTTGCAAATACTAAATTCCAGCCTCCCCTAGACCTCATGAGAGAGATCTATATATAGGAGTTTTGGAGAAAGGATGAGTCAGCTTGAGGCTGGTATGAAGCTGACTAGTGTCCTCTCCCACTTCAGTTCTTGAGTCCACTTGGAGGTTCTTGCTTCCACTTGGAGATTTGGAACCTCTTACTCATCACTAGTCGAATTCCCTGATCCAAGTGTCATTTTGGAAGCTTCCTGGGCATTGACACCTTGAGAAATGACTCTGCCACTTGTCCAAACTCGCTCAGTGCAGGTAGCCTTCTTTGCAGTTGACATTCAACGCAGGTAGACAGTGGAGCAGTTGACATTCAGCACAGATGCTCAGTGGAGCAGTTGACATGATCCAGAATTGCCTTGTTTTGAGTGTTTTCGGGTGGAGAACTTTTGTTAAGTGCTGTGGTTTGCTGGCCTTGTTCCTCTAGGGGTAGGAACAACATGCTTAGGGACTTTGGATCCCTTGATTATTGACATTTCATGCTCAGTGATGCAAGGCACAAAAATGTCTATAACAAATAGGTTCCTTTGTTTCTCCCTCTTCTTCCTTTATCTTTTTCTCTATCTTTTCTTCTTCCTCTTCTTTACCAACCTCTTCTTCCCCCTCTGCTTCTTCTTCTACATAACCATGCTTTGTTGTCTCTCCAAGTTCTAATAAGGCTTAGGCTTGAGTTTCAAGGAAATCATCCTTAACGATAACAACAAAATATGTCTAGGACACATGGTTTTTAATATGCTCTAGAGCATCTATGACAATGAGCCTTATGAGCCCATGGTGAGCTATATACTGATTTTTTCCTCCTCTTACTCTTTGGCTCATCTCTATTATGGACTGAAAAAGAAAATGGGGAATATTTAATCTGCTTGGGATAGGCAAATCCATCTAGAACCTTAGTTGGTAGAGCATCCTAAATTAATAGGAATAAAAAAAATTGAGTCTCCCCTCATAGGATATATATTTCAGAATGTGGTATGCTGTTTCATCCCATGGATATGGTAGACTCTCTCTCTTAACTCCATTTTTGTCTTCAATCTGTTGCTCCTCAAGGAGGAAAAAGTTCTTCTTGGATGTGATAGCCTTTGTTCTCTCTTCCTTGCTCCATCTTACTCCTAGGGGAAATGTGGTCACTCTGCTAATAAATTCTTCATTTAGATGGATGATGTGCCCCATTATAATGGTAGTAGCACTATATTCTCCTTGAGGTTGGAAGAATACTACAAACTCATGAGTAATCTCATCATCAAACCCTTTGAATTTCTCAAAGAATTCCAAACATTGGTGATTTGAAAAGATATCCATGACAGGAGGGTGTTGGTGAATCCTTGATGATTCTATGGGCTTTCTTTGATTAAAACCACCCCCTATGACTTTCAATGTAATTTTCCAAAGTTTTGAAGTGAAATTCTCCTATCAATTACTAGTTTTATATATTTTATGAGCAAGTTAGGGTTTCAAAACAGGAGAAAAAGGGAACAATTCACTTTTTCTTGTTAGAGGAAGGAAAAAATTGCATGCCCAACTTGAAAAGAAGTCCATTTTCCTACTATCATGCTCAACTCACAAGGAAGGTTCATACTTAAATTTGTTTTCATTTTAGAGATTTTTTATAGGAATCTATGGGAAAAAATAGAACAATTGTGCAAGCTTCTTGTCCATGGGTGGTAAGGAAAAATAGGTACTTACCCTTCCCTTAGAGGTTCCTTTGTGAATCTATGGTTTTGTGGATGAAATTGCTCAAGATTGGGCTCTTTTCCACCCCTCTAGAAAATCTTGTAGCAAGTAATCTGAATCTTTTAGAAAGCTATCTCAATCTTGTAGTAGTTATCTCCTTGTCATGTAGCCCCCTCTGTAGCAGACTATAAGACTCCATGTATCAGTAGCTTGACTCCTAATGGTGGTAGTGGACCTCCTGTCCTTTTTTAGAATGTAACTTTATGCCAAATGAGGCTCGAGCCCACTTTTATGCTATCAGTGGCTGGATAGACGGCTCAGTGAACTTTATGAGCTGGACCCCACCTACCACCTTCACAACTCAACCATAGGCTCGTTGGCCCACCCCTTGTAGTCATCATATTTTCCAATTTTTCCTTTTCCACACGTGTGATGAGAGAAGAATACAACTCCAACTAATTGTTTGAGGGTGGCCAAGACTATTGAACCAATTCTAGCCTACAAAACCTCGTCTCTCATGCATTGACAACATTTTTTAAACCATGATGTGCTCAAGGGGAGATTTTGGGATTTTTTCATACCTGTGCCTACCTAGTGATGTGTTAATCACTTGATTCTTTCATGGTGTTATTGAACATGGGTGTCGCTGCTTTGAGATGTAATTTCATTGTCTTCATTGCTCGATGCATTTTCTTGAGAATTTATTTTCAAGTGTCCTTTGTTGATTGAATCTTGATGATGCAGGTTGGTGAGAATGAAAGTGCAATTTGGATCAGATGTTGGTATTTTTTTGTGAATAGGGATCATGTAGCAACTTGGAGAGAATTTTCTAGCTACTCAGGACTAGGGTTGTAGTCCTACAATGCTCCATGGTGATTAACTTTTGGATCTAATGCCATGCTTGTGGTCCTGTATAGTATGTGCAGACTGCTACAGGATTGTGTTTCTTCCTATGGAAGTCAAATAAACCACGCTAGGACCTCTAATTCCTCCAATTATTGCTTCATAACATTTTGATAATTTATTAGAAAGCTAAGGATGGTTGTTGGAGAGATTTGTTGTGATAGGAAAGGTGAATGAAAGGATGAAAGACAATTATTTTGATGGAAAAATATGAGAATAAAAGTGGGAAAGAGGTCAACTGGTGTGGCGAGTGGATTAAAAGGATATTGTGGGCCCCCTCCCTTGTTCCTAAGTGAAAAATACACAAAATTCTTCTTCTTTTTATACTGATTAGTATCCTGTAGCAGTTCTGGGACAATCCTATAGCAATTCAGGACTGTGGCAAAATTAGGTAAGGAAGGCCATCTGATGATGGGAAAATATTGGGGGAAATCAATGGAGATATGGAGTGCATTCAAAGAGATGATTTGGAGGACAATACGATGAATTTTTTAAGTTGATTCCTTGTTTGCTAACCTCCATTAACTATCAATGGAACCTTGCAGAAATGTTACAAAAATAATATAATGGTTCCCTTACTCTTCTTTATATTTTTTTCTTCTTATTTTTTGTTTGTTTTTTTATTCTTTTTTTGTTTATTTTTCTCACTTTTTTCTCTTTTTTTCTTAGACCTGTGTGCTGCCTCAAAGGAGGTTTTTAACCCATATGATTGCCCCAAGTGCCTCAAAGGATGCTTTCACCTAGGGATGTTTTATTTCTTTTCAACTTTTTTTAATTTTTTTTCATACTCTTGGACTGCCTCATTGAGGTTTTCAGTCCAAGAGATTGCCTCAGGTGCTTCATGGAAGTTCTCTCCAGGCTTTTAATCCCCTTTTTTTGTTTTTTTCTTTTGTTTTCCTTTTCTCTTTATTGATCAAAACTTGGATGGATTGGGACCTTAGAGGATCCCAATCACAGTCATTTCTTTGCTTACTGAATTCGTAAACTCCTCCTTTAACAAAGGTTTCTTGTAGAGATTCAACTAGGTTTCATTGACTCACAGTGGAACTTTTTCCTCATCAATTATTCTGATCTAGACAGAGCCATTTTTATAACACTTTTCCACCAGGTAGGGGCCTAGCCATATTTTTGTCAGCTTTCCCTTGAATTCCTTAAATTTGGAGGCATACAAGAGGGCCTAATCACCCTCCTAGAAGGTCCTTTCCCTGATGTGTTTATCATGCCAAATCTTCCTCTACAATTGGACCACATCAATATGCATGAGAGCCTGTAACCTAATTTCATCAAGAGAATTGAGTTGTTGGACCCTCTCCTACTGAGCTTTGGTTATGTCTAAGTCTAATTGTGTTTCCATTCTTAGGGTGTTCTACTCAAATTCAATGGAGAAGAGTGCCTTTTTTTCCATAAACCAACTCAAAGGGAATGAACCCAATGTTGGTTTCCAGTGTGGTGTTATAGGCCCAAGTGACCTCAACAAGTTTGGTTGCCCAATCCTTTCTTTTATACTAACAACCATGGTTAGTATTCTTTCCAAATATATGTTTGTCACCTCCACCTACCCATTTTCTTGGGGATGATAGGGAGTGGACTTTCTATGCCTGATGTGATGTTTCTCCATAATTCCTTCAATAAAATTAGAAGTGATGTTTCTCCATAATTCCCTTAAGAACTCTGACACATTTTTCTTTGTGTCTTCTTTGACTATATTTACTTTAGCCCTCTTCGTCAAATAATTAGTGCATACAATGATGTACATCTTTTGTCTCGATGGGGGGTCAATTAGTCCAATGAAATCCATGACCCAGTTCTCAAATGGCTTAAGAGTCACTTGAGGTTGTAGTGGAATTTCATCCTTTTGTGTGGGCTTTCCCATCCTTTGGAATTCATCACATCTAGTAGTGTACCTCATGGCACCTTGGTGTAGGGTAGGCCAATAATATCCTGCTTGGAGAAGTTTTAAGGTTGTCTTATTGGAAGCAAAATTGACTCTATAAGGTCCATCATGGCATGTTTAGAGGACATCAAAGAGCTCATCATCCCTTACATACCTCCTCAAAATATGATATGGCCCCTATCTGAATAGGTTGCCCACAATTCAAGTGTAAGGGGCACTTTTTCTAACAATTCTACTCCTTTCCTTGGAGGATATATTGGGAGGAAATTTCCCAGCAACTAAGAAATTTTCTATGTATGCAAACCAAGGGGAAAATAATTAAATAGAAAATAGGTGCACATCAAGGAGATGATCATCTATCATCTCTTCGTTATCTGTAGGAAATATTAGTCTAGACAAAAAATTTGTAACCGCATTTTCCTTTCCTAAATTGTCAACAATTTTTAGATCAAATTGTTGGAACAACAATAACCATCTAATGATCCTATAATTTATATAAAGTTTGTTCATTAAGTACTTAATGGTTGCATGACTAGTATGCACAAAGAATTGGTACCCTGTGATGTAATGTCTAAACTTGTTCAAGGAGTGTACAATAAATAAGAGTTTTTCTTAGTAACTTTGTACTTGATTTAAGCCTTGGATAGATTTTTACTAATAAAATAAATGGCATAGGGAAACTTACCTTCCACTTGTCCCAAGGTTTCCCCTAAATCTCCATCGGATTCATCTATGTGAATGCGAAAAGGAAAGGCTTAATTTGGGCCCCTAAGAATTGATGCAGTGGTGAATTTCTCCTTCAGCTCCTCAAATGCTTCTTGACACTTGTCTGTCCAACTAAAACCTGAGTCCATATTTAACAATCCAAAAAATGGTGAGGCCATATTAATAAAATCCTTGATAAACCTCCTATGATATCCAGATAGTCCCTAGAAACTCCTAACATCACTTTATTTATGGGGGACATGGACCCTTTTGATAATGGAAATCTTGTTAGGCTCAACTTGGATCCCTTCCTTAGAGAGGAAGTGACCTAAGAAAATCCCTAAATTCATAGAAAGTTCACACATTTTCAGACTTAGTGAGATATTCATTTCAATGCACTTCTTTAAAACTTTACATAGATTGGAGAGAGATTCCTGGAAATCATCCCCATAAGGAGTGAATTCATCCATATAAATTCCAATAGTAATATGAACAAGATCAACAAAAATACTCAACAATGCCCTTTGGAAGGTAGCAGGTTCATTACACAAACCAAAGGGAAGGACCTTATAGGAAAAGCTCCCACATGGACATGTGAAGGTGGTATTATCCCGATCCTCGAGGATGATCTAATTCTAATTATATGTGTTGAAACCATCCAAGAATGAAAAGAACGTCTTCCCTGCAATACCATCAAAAACTTGATCAATAAGGGGAAATGATCTTTCTTTGTAGCCTTGTTAAGTTCCCTATAATCAACACAAATTCTCCACTTCCTATTCTTTTTGGCCATAATAACAAGAGGTGACACCCACTCATTATCTGAAATAGGGTAATTGAATCTTGTATCTACCAATCTATGCAGTTCTTCTTTCACAATTTCATTAAGGGTAGGGTTCATTATTCTCTAGGGTTGGAACATATGTTTACTTTAACGTATATGTGATGTGTGTAAACTGAGGGATGCACCCCTTTCATCTCTTGGTAGTCCCAAGCAAAGGCATCAAGATGTTGTCTCAAAACAATGAGCAATTGCTTTTCTTGTTCTATTGAAATGGAAGGACTAGTTTTTAGGGTTTTAGATGGAATGATTTCCACAATTTTGGCATGATATTAATTAGAAAGATCAGTAGATAATTCTTCATACGAGTTGTTTTCATATTGCCCTAAAATTCCTCTACTAGTTCATCATTTTACATGGTAGCAGGATGTATGTTTTGCAAAAAGTTGTCAATAAGATCATCCTCATCTATCTGTTTTCTCTGTATAGTGGTTTCTAATGTACAAATTGGAAAAGGGGATGACTGGTAGAATTATTCTTCTTCCTCTACCCACATAGAAAAATCATTCTCAATAAGGGGTTGAGAAGGGGGGTATAATACAAGTTTCTTTGTGAGTTGCCCAATTTTTATTTTCATGTTTCCAACTCTACAATTGATATAAGCATCAATAATAGCTAACCAAGGTCTCCCTGAGATGATAGGATACCCATTGAACTTGGTCTTGGGATGCGGCCCAAGGAAATCAGTGAGGTACTCCCAGGGATTGATGGAGACCATAACATCCTCAATACACCCTAAGGGGATGTTGTGGATTTGTCTACAAGTTGCAGCACTGTGGTGGTTTTCCTTAGGGATCCCTAGAGGTTGAGCTTAAACATAGTTTCCCTAGTCATGAAATTGATTGCAACCCCAAGTTCAATAAGTGTGTTGGGGACTACAACATTATTAATTACAAATCCACTAAAGGTCTACCAAGATCCAAATACTTTGGGGAGATGACCTTCCCTAACATTAGATCAGTTAGTTTCCCAACAACATTTATAGTGGGTGAATCTCGTTTCCTCCTTCTGGGCCTCTTAAAAAATTCTTCCCTAATGATATTTTTATATATGGTAACATCTTTGATGACCGAGAGGAAGGGTATTTTAGCACAAAATTTCTTCAGTTCTCCAAAAAGTTTAGCCTCTTTTCGGGTGTGTTTCTTAGGTTGGACCAACCTTTCAGGATAGGGAGGTATATTGGCTTGAGGGGTAATTTCTTCCTTCTCTTCTTCAAGATAGTTTGATGGAGAAGGTGGGTGAGCATCTAGAAGTACCTTCCAAGACCAAAGGATTATTTCCTAGATTTCCACAGCATAAGTAGGGTAGGATGTTTCCCCACTATATCCTTGTTGGGTCTACCTGTTTATTTGGGTTCAGATTAGGTTGAGAAATAATTTTAGGTTGCTTGTGTGGATTATTTTGAAGTACTATGTTTGAATAGGAGGAGGAGGAGGCATTAAGGAAAGTGGTTGGGATACCTGAGGCCTCTATCCTTATGAAGGATTTCTCCATTGAGAAGGTTGGGGCTGATATGAATGGAAGGGAGGATTGACAGGATGAGGAGGGTACTAAGGAGGATAGGACCAAGGATAATGCATGGACCAAGGTGATTTTGCCGGAGGATACCAAGACTGAAAATATGCATTATGATATAGGTTGAAAGAAGGATAGTGTACACCTTACATGCCTTGCTAATATGGTCAAGGGCCTTGTGCACTCCTTTGGTTGATAAAGAAAATCTACTCCAAGCCACCTTATGTCCCTTGATATATTACCTTCAGAACTGGAAGAGATGGGATTTGTCATTTTCATGATTCTCTTCATGAACCGAGAAAATTTCTATTACATTTAGTGGGCCCTCATTTCTATGGTTATTCTTAATGTGTCTAGGGAAAAATATAGCTAGTTCCTTTTTTGCCTCTTCTTGTTTCTTCCTAATTAGCATGGTGTCAATTTGTAAGGAAAAAGTCTGCAATGTTTCACTCTTAGAATACTTTAGAATATTTCCTATTTCATGTTTGATAGCTAAGGTAGAGAGTGAAGAATTGACCAGACCTTGGTTAGATCTACCTCTTTTCTATTGGGTGTGCATTATATTCTTTCCACAACTACCGCACCCCTACACAAGGTCCAGGGCAGTGCCTTGGGAAAAAAATATATTGGACCCTATATTAGGTGGGTGGACCTACCTTGGTTTTGTGCATGGATTTCACACATGGTTTTAGGCATGATGCTTTTCTGCCCATGGTATTTTGTAGATCCAATCAAGGGAACTACGATTATGTTCTAATCCAGGGTTAATGGATTGGGGTTTATGAATGAAAGGAAGATAATGAAAAATCAATCTCATAGTCACGGTTTTGGGATCCAAGGGAAAATCTTTGTGTATATTTGTTTTTTTGTTTTATGTTCTTGCCATTTTTTATTTTCTTCTTTTTTTTAAGAATCTGTGTGCAGGTAATTTCTATACAGGATTAAAACCTACATTCAGTACCATAGATGTTTCGGCTTCAAGGGGATGCCTTTGCTGTTGAGGGGTTTTTCTCAGGCTCGTGGTAGACCCTGTTCAATGGGAGATTTGCAAGATAAATTCTTGTGGTGAAAGAATATGGTGAGCAATGTAAAGATAGAGATCAATTCTTGTGGTGAAAGAATATGGTGAGCAGTGGAAATATAGAGATCGAGAAATTTACTAGTCAAAGTTTTGAGTTGTGGAAACTCAAGATGGAGGATCTGCTTGTGGATAAAGATAAGTGGATCGTAGTAGATCTGGGTACTAAACCAATGAAAATGTCTAATGAATATTAGATGAAGTTGGATCAGAAAACAAAGAGCACAATGTGGTTGTGTATATCAAATTTAGTATTATTGAATGTATCAGGGGAAGCTATGACGAAGTATTTGTGGGACAAGTTAGGGACTTTGTACCAATCTAAGTCTCTGGTGAACAAACTATTCCTATGGAAAAATTTGTATAACATGAGGATGAAGGATGGAGACTTGGTGACACAGTATCTAAATGCCTTTAATACTATGGTAAGTCAGTTGTTATTTGTTGATACTAAAATTTTAGATGAACATAAGTGCATCTGTTTGTTGTGTTCTCTACCAGAATTATGGGATAACCTGGTTTTTGCAATAAGTAGCAATACAACTACCATGAAGTTTGATGAAATAGTCTCATCCTTGTTGTTGGAGGAGATGAGATGGAAAAATATGGAGGACCAGAATGGAGATGCCTTGTTTGTGTGAGGAAGGTCCCAAAACAGACACAAATATAAGTCCTTGAGTGGGAGATCTAAATCTCCAGGAAAACCTGTAAAGGTGTGTTGGAAATGAGGAAAGGAAGGGCACTTCAAAAAATACTGTAGATCTAAAGCTCCTGAGAAAGGAAAGGGATCTGATGATGCTCCTTTCACAGAATCGAAAACCACCTCAGATGAAGGTGGGGATGTGTAATTGGCTTCTTCTTAAAGTACACATGTAGATCATGAGGCATGGTTGATTGACTCAAGTGCATCCTTTCACTTCACTCCCCATAGCGAGTGGTTTTGCGAGTATGATAAATGTGATGGTAGTGATGTCTTCTTAGGTATGACAGGAAGGCTAGAATCGTTGTTCTACATATTCTTGCATTGGTCATAAATCTGAATATTGTAAGAAAGATGGATGATGCAGGTGTAACTCTATACAAGCTTCTTAGTAGGAAAATTATTGATGGGTGGAATAGTTTTGTGGTTCCTGAAAGTGGAGTAGAAAATCTAGTGGTCTTTGGAGAAAATACCATTCTATGGCATCAAAGGCTTGGACATATTGGAGAGAAGGGCCTTTGAATACTTCATGGTAATGGTATGGTAGAAGTTCTATTTAATTTCTCCTTAGATTTTGATTTTTGTGAACATTGTGTATATAGGAAGAAGAATTGGGTGAGTTTCCCCTATAGCGTTAAGAGGGCGAAAGGGATATTACAGCGTGTGCACAATGATGTGTTTGAACCTATGTTGGTTCCATCACTGGGTAAGTATGTGTATTATGTATCATTTACATATGACTTCTCAAGGATTAAATGAATATATTTCCTCGAGAATAAATCTAAAGTCTTTGACAAGTTTAAAGAATTTAAGGCTCTAGTGGAAAACCAGACATAGAGGAAGACAAAGGTGTCGAGAACAGATAATGGGTGAGAGTTTTGCAAGAAGGAATTTGAATAGTTCTGTAAGAAGTGTGTTATATCACAATAGAAGACTACTCCATACACACCTCGGCAAAATGGATTTGTATAAAGAATGAATAGGACATTGATGGAAAAGCCAAGAAGCATGCTTAATTGTGTCGAGTTAGGACAAGAATTCTGGGCAGAGGTGGTGGAGACTGCATGTTACTTGGTTAATAGATCACCTTCATCAATGTTAGAGGATAAGTCTCCACATGAGGTATGGACTGGTAGGAAACCCTCTCTTTCACATCTGAGGGTATTTGGCTGTGTTGCATATGTACATGTTCCAAACAAAAAAATAACCAAGTTGGATAGTAAATCTGAAAGGTGCATCTTTATTGGGTATAAGGATAGTTTAAAAGGTTATAAGCTTTGTAACCTAGGAACAAGGAATGTTGGGTACAACCGAAATGTGGTGTTTAGAGAGGTGGAAGATGTTATGAAACATGAATTCCTACCGAAGGAACCTCATAAGATAGATTTTGAGCTAAAGGAGGAATAATCAGACTCTACAATAGAAGAGGAATCAGAAGATGAAGGGCCATAAACTCCAGCTATGAAAAGATCAATTCGAGAAATAAGGCAGCTAAAAAGGTATAGTCCATCTGTTTTCTATTCAAATTTTTCTTTATCTATTACTGATGATGATCCCAAAACTATTAGGGAAGAAGTAGATTCAGTGGATGGAAAACTCTGGAAAGAGACCATGGTTAATGAAATGGCATCTTTCAATAAAAATGACGCTCGGGATCTGATGGAGTTGCCAACTGGAAGGAAGCCCATTGGAAGCAAATTGGTGTTTAAGAAGAAGATAAATGTAGAAGGAAAGGTGGAGAAATACAAAGCTCGGCTAGTAGCCAAAGGTTATTCCTAGTGTTACCGGGAATAGTGTCTATGCAAAACTGCTAATCCCACTAAGGCTGGTAGCTACCTTAGAAACAAACAAACTAAAACTACTTTCTTTTTCCTTTATGAAAGATAGATGAGAGAAGAATAAATGAGACCAACCTCTATCTTGCGCTTGGTTCCTTGCTCGATTCCTCTCTCTTCTGATAGTCCTTTTCTACTTGTTTTCGTACCCAGCTTCACAGAATACCTGAAGAATCAAAGCAGCATAACACTATACGAGAACATGGATCTATTATCATAAGCAATATAGGATCAGATGTATATTAACCACACAAATGCATAAAACATCAATCACACAAGTGTATGGAGGAAAACTTGAATAGTTTTATTGATAATCAAGAAAGAGCCAAGAAAATTACAACCAATTGTTCTGACCCAGCATCATCCTCTCAGCAAGTAAGCCCTTCTTCACCTCATGAAAAGCTTAGATCACCCAACACTATGATGTTGTCTCAAGAAACCAACAGCAATTCCTTACAATATGCAAAATTCCAGCCTCTGGATCTCTGGGATGAGGGATCCATATATAGATGTCTGCAAGGGAGGTGAGTCAGCTTGAGATTTTATTAGTGTCTTCCCTCTGATAGTTCTTGATTCCACTTGGAGATTGATGATCTCTTACTCATCCCTGGTCGAATTCAGAGAGGCAAGTGTCACAGGAGAAGTTTCTGGAAGATTCCATGCTTCTCCACCTTGCAGATTGACCCTGCCATTTGTCCCTTCTCGCCCATCGCACCCCATAGAAGGGATTTTTGAAATACAATGCACCTACTGTGTGTATTTAGGTGGGATGCAACGCACTTTGCCTATGGAGTAGGTGAAATGGTCTAGTTTTGACCAGTTCTAAGTAGTTTTTCATGGAGAACTTCTGGGAGATGCTGTAATCAGTTGACCTTGTTCTTTTAGGGGTTGGAACAACACCTTTAGGGACTTAGGAGCCCTTGGTTTATGGACATTTATGCTTGGGGTTGCAGTGCCCAAAAATGTCTATAACAATTTCCCCATAAAGCATGAGGTCGTTAATCTTTTGATGTCGGGTGAAATGCTTTATAATGAGGATCCGAAGTTCTTTCAAGCTGGAAGGAGACCTGTAATAAGATACAATACAATACATTATCTTCATTTTATTTTCATGATCTAGCTGAGGCGGGCATTCCCATGCTCAGCTTTATAAATTCATTTTCATGTACATAGGACAGACAATCGTCTGAGTGTAGACTGATGATTCTGGTAGAGCCATCATCCCTTAGATTGGATGATTATCTGTGCAGAAATGATGTACATTTGATGTCTTTATTTTCCTGAATATATATCACAGCCCGGATGGATGAAACTAGATCCGGGGTCTTCAATCTCGTTCGATCTTCACTCAAAGTACAAGTCGATCCATGTGAGAGATGTTCTGGAGTCGAACATGGAAAGACATCGCCTGATTACCAACCAATGATGTAAGTTGTTAACAGGCGCGAGAGGAATCACCGATAATGATAATGATCCTCAAGGTATTGTAGTACAATTCATGTGGTGTGAATAAGGGACTTGGCATCGAACACCACGTAAAATCTTTCGGTCGAAGGCCATTGATGTAAACCTGTTGCCAGAAGTGAGAAACTTGCCATTGAGGCATGCAAGCTTCAAAGTACTGAAAGGGTTGTTCTTAGATCGACTTCTCAGATAATGAGCTGATGTCGAAAAGAAGCGATCCATCATAGGAGGGCCTTAATGAATCCCACATCAATTACATGGAATGGAGCAAACGATTTTAATGGAGGTGAAAACAATCTGGTGATATATGGTTCAGGGTGGCAGTCATGAAAGAATGGAGCGAAAATGTATTATAGTGGGTGAGACACAGGTGAATTCTCTGAGTGACTTCTCTTGAACATATAGGCGACACTGACATGATGGATTGGTAGCATTAACCCCAAATGTGGATGGTGTGATGGAACCATGGTGAAATGACCAGTGAATGGAACAACCCAACCCGACTAGGATGTGGAGTGAAAGTGTCATGTTCAAGAGCGACTTGCTACCAACAAAGTTTCTTCAAGTTTTCTTCCCAATTTTCCCCAGTCATTGCTGACCAGTACCTCTTTATTTTTATCAAGCTTGAGGAGGATAACATATGCATGTTCTATAATTTTCCCTTCGGGCAAACCCATTGCTATGTTTTAACGAGCCTAGCGATAGTGAAACTCGTTCTTGTCTGTTATGGACAAGTTTGTCGCGATTAGGTTTTAACGAGTTTAACGACAAAGATAACTCAGTCCTTTTCAATTTTAGAGAGTCTGAAAAGGAACGTAAAGGAAACTCCAAAATATCCTTTTTTGTCATCTAATCCCTTAAGTCTGAAAAAGTATAAAACAATACAGAAGGGATGAATTTTTGGTATTTTTAACGAGCCGAACAAAACAAGCGCTCGATCTTTTTGTGTAATAATCCCTCAGGTCCAAAAAGATTAAAATCTAAAGGAGGGATAGCACTTCCATTCACTTTAACGAGATGGAGAGGCCAATGGCTCGGCAATATTTTCATATTTTACGAGTCAGTTGAAAAGAGCTTAAAGGAGACTCGTCTTTGAGGAACGAGTGATAAATTCAGATAGCAGCTGATTCCAGGTAAGGTTTGGAATTTTCCAATCACGGCAGTGTTACAAGGATGGCTAACAGGATCACTCTTCGCAGCTGTTCCTCAAAAGGGGTAAACAATTAAGTGGAGGTGAATGATCGACCAAGACAGAGTGGAGGTGATGATGAGAACACGACCAAGGCTTCAAAGGCTGAAGTACTACATTCACGATGGTTATTACTGAAAATTGGTTCATTTTTTATTTTAAAATGAGCTTAAACGTTGGTGGAAACACTTGCTCATTGCTTATGTTTATTTTTTAATGAGCATGAAGTCCACGTTAAAACTGCTCGATATAATGGTCATTTCTTGACTTTACCATTAATGACTTTGTTCCTTCAAAGGTTGCGCTGCATGCTTAATTGCTTCATCAAACTAGTTAGAAATGAACAATACATGTTTAGAAAATGAGTTAAGACACTAAAATTTTACTTGAATTATGTAAAAAGTAATTTAAAAGTGCTTTTACCCCTCATTTTACCATTTCATTTGAACTTTGGCTTGTTGGAGCTTTGGAGGTGCTTTCCCCCTTTGATTTTCACCAGCTGATTCCGGGAGATTCTGTGGATGATTTTTGGCGCCGTTTGGACCAGGTAGGAGCTAAACCTGAGCTCTTTCATTTCATCCTTTCCATTTTGCATTCTGAGCCTGATTTCTGGTTTTTCTGAGCCCCTGGGGTTTGAAAAACTCGCCCTGGCTCCATCGCACCCTTTCTATATCGAAAGGTGTGTTGCATGTTGGTCTACCCACTGGACAGTTAGCATGCAACGCACCCAGAACACTGTTGGAGGTGCGATGGGCGCAAGGAGGGAAATTTGTGCACAGTTTTCAATGGAAATTTTTGCCTGTTTCTTAGCAAATCAGGATCTAGCTCCTCTCTTGTTTGCTTTCAAAGATTTAGTGGAGCAAAATGACTATTACATGGCAAGAACATGAGCATGAAGAAGAGGACATGCTTGCTTTACATGATCTGGTTACAATAAACGCACTGCGAAACTGTGGCCTGTTGAAGTTTTTCCACATTGCTAGCATGAGACAACAAATCAACTTGCTGCAGTATTTGCTCGATGCTTGGGACCCTACCAGCCAGGTGTTCCATATTAGGGGCAAATCCATCGCCTTGAATGTTATGGACATCTATTTTTTGATCGACTTATCGAGGCAGGGTGCCCCTATCTCTTTATCAGGTTCGGCCCGTGGAGGCGAATCTGTGAGAGATTATGTTCGCAAGTATTGCAGAGAGGGATCTCAGCCGAGTAAAGACGGCAAGATTATCATCCGAGATGTCACTGACAGGTCTTTGAGGACCATTCTGTTCACTTTTGGTAGGATGGCTGGTGGTGCGGCTCTCCATGTGGCCAATCGGTCTTATATGCAGTACGCCTTAGAATGTCTCGAACCAAAGGTGTTCAACTGGTGTGATGTAGTACTCCTTGTGATGAAAGAACAACTGACCAAGGTGAAAAACAGAAGATTGAAGAACTTTGTATATGGTTCTATTTTGACCGCCTTCGCCTTGGAAAAGATCCCACTGATGCAGCCGCAGTATATTTCACTTGGTTTACCTCCACCGATTGAACCACGGATGCAGAGATGGGTCGACCATATGTCCAGACATGCTGGTCAGTCTCAGATTTTCTTTTCTGATACCTTCTTCGGGTGGTTCGATCTTCAGGAAATGGTTTTTCCGAGTATCCATATGCTGGTATGGACTTCCGGGGTGATCCGGATTTGGTACTGCCAGTTGGCGAGTAGTGGGGTGCCATTGGTAAATTCTTTGACCATTTTTTCTGTTTATCATTTCTCTTTATAATGTCCTTGTGCTTTATTCTATCAAGACTAATCAGAACTCATGTGCTCATGCAGATATTGGTCCTGTCCGGCCAGTAGTATGCCTAAGTGTCGGCCACCGCCCCAGGAGGAGAGACTCTGGGAAGGGCTATCCTTCGCGACCTTGATGTGGCCGAGACTCTTTCAGCATTACAGGATCAGGTCGAGGGCCTCACTCTAAGTATTCCAGATGTGAGGACTGACGAGCTGCCTCTGAGGTTGCAGCGACATACCACTGGCATGCCAAGTCGATGGACTAGGCTTTTACACATGATTGCACGGGCGGTGACTTGTTATCACCAGCATCATTAGACTAGGGTACCCCCTAGTGTTTTGAGCTTTGGGTCATTTGACCAATTTTGTCTTGGTTACAGAACATTATATGTAAACCATAAACAATTATATATATATTTTTTATTTTCGGAGTTTTATTTTGGTTAAGTTACATAATCCGAATGCAAATATTGATGAAATGCTTCTTTTTATAAATGTTGTAAATGTCTATCTAACACATAATTTTCCAATGAGTCAGTTAATGTGTTTAAGCTTCTGGAAATATGCTGATATTGAATAAAATCAAATTGCCTTTCCAAAATCTTGACCCTTAGGAACATGCGATAGATAGCTGGATTTTGGACGAAGTAGATACCAGTGAGTTGTAATATGACAAGCTGTGAGTCTAGCCTGATGACAAGTCGGCGTATGCCATGTGTGATGGCATTAGAGAGAAGTTATATCAATGCGCTATATTCAGCGATGTTATTCGTTGATCGACCAATACATACCCCTCTGAAACTTACTAACTCGCCGCTTGGATAAAAAATGGCCCAGGCTGCAGAAGATAGGTTCTGCGAACTATGACTTGCTCCGTCGGCATATCCAACAAAAGATTCCAATAGGTTTGACATCTGCGACAAATGTAAAAAGTGAATTTACTTGACCAAAATGATTACCCTTAGCGAAAACAAAAATGTAACAAAAGCATATAGGTTACCATACTAATTATGCATAGTAACGCTTAAGGTACAACCCGTTACGGGGTTGCGCCAGTGGAATTCCGTCATAATCCATTAACTCGTAGGCTCCTTTTGCTAATACATGTTTAAAAATATAGGGGCCCATCCATAAATACTTGAATTTACCTGCTCCCAATTTATTGGATTCTTGGTCATAGAGTAAGACCAGGTCACCTTCTGAGAAGACTCGGGGTTTGACATTCTTGTCGAACTGCGCCTTGACTCGTTTCTTATGGGCTTCGTTAGCCAAAGCGGCATCACGACGGGTTTCATCCAATTGGATTAGTTCCAAGAAACAAGCCTCCTCTTCTGAAGTTCCGGGGAGAAGGTCGATTGCGAGTTTGAGGGACGAGAGTTCACACTGAACTGGTAAGATTGCTTCTAGGCCATACACCAGTTGGAAGGGTGTAAACCCGGTTGAATTCCTTACCGATGTTCGGTATGCCCACAAGGCTGAGTACAAGATTAGGTGCCAACTCCTTTTGTGGACTCCAATCATCCTTTGCAGCATGCGCTACAAGACTTTGTTGATTACTTCAACTTGTCCGTTGGCCTGCGAGTAGTATGGAGTAGAGCTGTCATGAGACAACCCTAATTTGGCAGCTAATTCGGCCATCATGTGATTGCGAAAATGTGATCCATGATCTATGACTATAGCCTGTGGAACGCCGAATCTGGCGACTACATGATTGAAAAAGAAAAGGGCAGTTGTTTCACCAGTGTTATCTAATGTAGGCATCGCCTCGGCCCATTTGGTAAAATAGTCCACTGCAACTATGATATACCCATGCCCCCCAGTCGAGGTGGGGTTACATGTCATGAAATCGATGCCCCATTTGGTGAATGGCCCAACAGCAACTATTGGCTGCAGAGGTGCGGGTGGTCTTCTGGTTTTGCTATCGAAAATTTGACAGGCATGGCAACTTCTGACTGCGGTTATGCAATCTTTGAACATTTTTGGCCAGAAGTATCCTGCTCGTAAAAAAAATTCTGCCGTAGCGTAACCGGATTGATGCCCCCCACACGTGCCTAAATGGCAATCATTCAGGACTTTTTTGGCTTCCTCATGGGTGAGTCACCTCCTAAGAACTGTATCGACACCACAACGGTAAAGCGTGTCATTGACGATCATGTAGTCTTTTGATTGGTATCGAATACATTTTTGTTCGGAGTGGGAGGTATTAGGCCTATATTTTTGGGTTTGGAGATAAATGATTATATCTCCATACCGCGGATTGCTTGAAGATATCAGAAACAAAGATTCATCCACGATTGTTTCTTCAGATGTTTCATCGTTGGACGACGATGGGAGATCGCATAATAATTCTGTGAAAACCAGGGCTTTCTTTGACTTGGATTTTATAAATTCTAGATCAAACTCTTGTAGAATTTCTATCCATTTTGAATATTTTCCCCCCAGCAACTATCGCGACAATATATAATTCATGGGGTTGCAATCTAACAGAATGGTAGTTTTTCGAAAGAGGACATAGTGTTGAAATCTCTGTATCGCTTGAACAGCTGCGAGCGCTAGCTTTTCAACATAAGAATATTTGCTTTCTGTATCATTTAAGTTCTTACTTACATAATATATAGGATGTTCGATTCCGTTGTCTTCTTGAAATAAAACCATTGCAATGGTTGTATCCGCTGCAGCCAGATACAGGTTAAAGTCTTTTTGATAATTACGAGCGTACATTAATGATGCTTTCATCAGGGATTCCTTTAAAGCATCAAAGGAAGCTTGCACGACCTAATCCCAGACGAAGGGCACTTCCTTTTTCAATAGACGTGTGTAACCTTTAGCAAGTTTTGCGTAATTTGGAATGAACCTCCTCAGAAAGTTTGCTTTCCCTTGGAGTTTCTGAATCTGAAGCAAATTTGAAGGTGGAGGAAAATTTATGATTGCCTAAACCTTGCATGGATCGAGACGAATCCCGTCCTTTGAGACTACAAAGCCAAGTAAGTGACCAGAACTAACACAGAACACACATTTGTGTGGATTGAGTCGTATCTTGTAGTGTCGGCAACATAGAAATATCGCTCTTAAATGCTTCGGATGATCAGTCCGCTTTCGCGAATGAGCCAGAAGGTCGTTGAGATATGGTTGAACGATGTTTTTGATGTCATGGAAGGTATAATTCATTGCCCTATGAAACGTTGCCCCTGCGTTCTTTAAACCAAAGGGTAATTTGCGATATGTGAATGTGCCCCACAGACAGATAAATGCAGTCTTTGACTGGTCCTGTGGGCGGATATTTATTTGATTATACCCGGAGAATCCATCCATGAATGAAAAGATTTTGCATCCGGCGCATTCATCAATTATCTGGTCAATAAAGGGTGTAGGGTAGTTGTCTTTTAGACAAGCTTGATTTACATCCCTATAATCGACGCACACTCTAATCGTTCCTTGTTTTTTCATAACAGGAACAATGTTTAATACCCAATCGGTTAGAGGAACCGGGTAAATGAAACCAGCATGGAGAAGCTTTTCAACTTTTGCCTTGATGGCAACGGCTTTCTTGGGGTGCACATGCCGTAGCCGTTGTCATACTGGTTTGACATCTAGATACATCTTAATTTCGTGTTCAACTATACTCGAGTCAATGCCTGGAATTTCATCATATGACCAAGCAAAGACATCTCTAAATTCGCGAAAAAGAGCGTTATATATTTCCAGTTCTGAATGGGAACAACATTTGCCAACATAAATATTCTCTACAACATCTGTTTTGGTCGAGATATTTATGACGATAGTCTCCTCAATGTTGGACAAGTTTCGCTCGGAATCCACCGTGTTTACAGTATTTGATAGGAAATCAAAAACTGACGGATGATGAAGGTCATCAGGAGTATCTTCTTTACAAGTCAGAAGATGGGAACGATGGTGGTAATCTTCCCATGGTGCCCCTTCAATTACCATTGATTGAACAATTCCTTTGTCCGTGTAATGTACTTGTGACCAAGGATCTGAAGGGGTGCCATATTCCTTAGACCTATCTATCCAAACGCTTGATGAGCATTGATTTGGGTTTGACTCCCATGCTAGAAACATTGATTGCTACAATATTTCCATTTGGCTTGGAGGCAACACCAATCGATGATCCATGTTAATATCGTGTTCTGAGATCTTGTTAATAGAAGATATCGTATTGCAGGTTCCTATCGCTGCCACTTCCACCAGATTGATTGGAGGTGGGAGGGCAAAAGTACCCATTAATATAGGGTCTTTTAGTAGGCCTACTCCGATATTTTGAAGCGAATGGGGGCTTCCATGGATCATCGGAATGCTTCCCGTAACTTGGGAACCATTGGGGAGGAAAGTTTGTTGATCGACGATTGTAATCCCTCCTTGAAAGGGAAATGCAATCTTCCTAAAATAGGTCGACACAACAGCAGCCATAGCATATATCCATGGTCTTCCCAGTAGGATGTTGTAATCGAGGTTTCCGTCGATTACTTCGACATCTATTTCTACTGTTTTTCCTCCTAGTTCCACTTGCAAGTTACTTAGAATACCATACGGGGTATACGTTCGTCCGTCGAATGCTTTTAATGTTGTCGAAGATCGCGACAAGGTTGGAGATCCTAAAGTTTTCCAGCAACTCATCGACATTATACATGTAGATGCGCCCTCATCAATAATTGTTCGATGAACAATTTTGTTGAGGGCTTTCACTTGAATGAGGAAAGCTAGTTGAGCTGGTAACTGAGGATCGTATCCTTTATGATTAAAGGACACAAGATTAGAATCCTTTGGGTCTATCCCACCAATAGCTGATAATAAAACCTGCTTTTGGGATGGGCAATTTTGCAGTACTTCAAGTGTCGACATAACAGATGGCGATTGGGCCAGATCTTCCACTATATTATAATGTTGTGCTGCTTTGGAATGAGGATTAAATGTCGACTTATGTACTACTCCCTTTGGCGGTTTTATTGTTAGCTCAGGAATGATGGGCAGCGCAACTTCTGTCGAAGTTGTTGTCGAACTACTAGGTTGATCTTTATCCTTGTTTTTTGACAGCTGTGGATTCCCGTAATCTTTGTTCCTTGTCGATATCAAAGCATCATTTTGTTGTTTGGAAACCGACAACATCAGCACTTGGGATGGGGAAGCATTTCCACTGTCAACCAGATTTGTTCCTGGATTCAGAAACGGATCAGTTAATACTGCCGAGGTTCTTGAATTCTTGATGAATCTTTTAAGCTCAGCCTTATGTGAACAATCTCTTGTCCAATGATCCTCATCACATATTACGCATGGATTTTTTGGTTTCCTATCTCCAGGAGGGTTTGCAGAAGATTTTTCAGGTGATGATTCCTCCTGTTTCTTCTTCTTCCCTTTGTTTTTCTTCTTGCCTCCCGGTTTCTTTATTTCTTTGCCTTTATCTGTCGAGATGGCATTTACTTCCGAGGCAAGATGTTCTTCTTTTGCATTTTGACTGGAAATCTTACGGGCCTTTTTAGATGTAGCCTTTTTCGATTTCGTGTCTGTTGTACCAATCACGCCATCGCCGGCATGAGAGTTATTGTTTGATTTAGGAGGAGGGGGGACCGAAAATTCCGGTTTGGGAGCATCAGGTATTTTATCGTAGAGCGTGCCAGACTGAGTGTAAATCAAGTCTAAATATTGCGCATGAGCGATAACTTGCTCTTCGGTGATGACTCCTCCTTTTGCCACATCTTCCGTGATGGAAGGTAATAATGACTTAATAAACCATTCAGCTAAAAGCTGATCGAGAACATACGTTTTTACCATTCTACGATGACGTCGCCACTCATGAATATGATCGGATATGTGAGTGGCCGTTGTCTGCTTGAAATTGGTAAGAAGTTCCGTTCCCGTTTCGTACCTTATCGGTAACTAAAAATGGGTTAAAAAGGTTGTGGCTAGGGTACTGAAGTTGTCAAACGAAGCTCTGGGTAATTCGATATACCATTTTGCTGCCGGACCAGTTAACGTCCTCTGAAAAAGGCGAAGCCTAATCGAATCATCGTTTAGGGTGTTTGATGAACACCACAGATGAAAGGTCATCACATGATTCGACGGATCTTCACCCAAATTTCCATTAAATTTAGGAATATCTGACGGAAGTTTATGCGGAATCGCTGGCCACCAAGGGGCATAGGCGATTGGATCATTTGTTAACCGATCTAGATCCAGTAACTCTAAAGTCGCCATGAAGGGTAACTATTGATTTAGGTTAGGCGAAGCATACCCAGGATAAGATGGAATCGCCTGAGCAGTTGGTCTCTGCATACCAGCATAATTCATTTGATGCTGGTAACTTTGGTAAGGTTGATGGGCATAAGTATTGTATAATGGTTTATTTTGACCGTTTTGAATATACGGTTGCCCACTATTTGCAAAGATTTGTTGCTCAGATCCTTGGTATACCTGTTGGAATTGCGGTTGTTAGTATTGCACTAGCCATGGTTGTGAAGCCATGTGCTGTTGTCCAATACTGACTGTTTGACCAAGATGAGGGGTAATTGTACCCATTTGGGCCTGTGTCATTCCACTAGTTGGCGATTGTGGTTGAGTCGCAAGGCCAAGAGGCTGTTGCATTACAACCTGAGAAACCTGAGGTTGGCATACAACAGGCAGCGCTTGTACTTGCGACATTGTCACAATAGCCGGCGTAGTTGGTATATTTGACATAGGTAAACATTGTTGCATTGAATACACAACTATTGGCACCCAACCGCTAGATGTGATTCCAGCATAACCTGAATTTTGTTGTGAACTCCCATATGGTTGCCCTCCCGGAGGAGACAATGAAAGGGTATATTGCCCCCCATACGGCGGTAATCTGGTACTTAAAGGAATTATTTGCCCTTGAGGACCGGACTGCCCAAATTGACACCCTAAAGGATCAATTTGCTGAGACTCAACATAAGAGTTCTCGGATACTATTCTGGATGAACAAACAGGAACAGACCATACTATCGAAATAGCCCTTGAGTGGGCCCCTTCTAGTGATTGAGAACTAGTTGGGACAGATGGTATACTGGCGAA
The DNA here is from genome assembly GCA_031772625.1 of Pinus tabuliformis. Classification (NCBI taxonomy): domain Eukaryota; kingdom Viridiplantae; phylum Streptophyta; class Pinopsida; order Pinales; family Pinaceae; genus Pinus; species Pinus tabuliformis. The sequence goes on along the minus strand of CM062816.1, from coordinate 1,317,443,865 downwards.
CATTGTTGGAGTGACAGCAGGAAGTTCTGTCGTCACTGTGTCAGACGACACAGTCCTAGATGTTGACGGTTGTTCAGACATTTCTAGTCTATCCAAAAGATTGCCTAGCGATTCTACAGAAGCTTCCGATGGCGGTAGACTAATTTCTGATGAAGAAGGATACAGAGTGATCCCGACTCCAAATTGCGATGGAGTACTAGATGGAGGATCCTCCAGAATCTCTTCTATGGCAATCAGACCAGGTGGAAGAGGTAGACCGTCTGGTCCGTAAAATATTTTTTGTGCCGAAGAAGGTATGGAATTTGTAGCGACAAATTCTTGGGGAATAACACCCTCTGAATCAGTTGTAGATGGAACTGGTTCAGTAACACAAGTGTTTACCCTCACACTAGGATTAGTGCTACTGTCCTTCGGTGGCTGCTAAACTTCTTCTGTAAAGGCAGGGATACTAGAAATGTTTGGAGTAACCGGAGTCTTTGATGGTGTTGGAACACTTGTTCTAACTTTACCTGGGGATTTGGAACTGGTTAAATGAGTTCGCTTTGTCCGTAACAGTTTTGATTCCAGAGACAAAGATGGTTGACTCGTAAGCCTCCGCGAACGATGGGGTTTCAATTGACTTTCTTCCACGATTGCAGATTACTCAATTAACTAAAAATCAAGGGGAAGTATGTTTCCAAATTAGATGAATTTTAGACGCTTTGACACAACTTGTTTTTTCAATTTTTAAGAGTCGAGAAAAAACAAAAGATGACTCTAGTCGCCTTCGATTTTTAATGAGCCATAAGTGACAAGTGCTCAGATGGACCTTTTCTGTTAAGGAGTCTGAAAAGGAACGAAAGGGACTGCTCTGGAAATCTAGACAGAGGGATTACCAAACCAATCGCAAAACTGCAGAATACTTTTTACGGTACGGCAGTCAATCTTCCCGAATGCTGTGTTCAGTGCATTGCGATCGATAGGGCGGTAGACACGGCTTCCTATGGATAAAGGATAAAGCCTATTGTGGTCTCCCAAAATATACTCGACGGTACGTGGGAGCACAAGTCGGTACTGGCACTTATCATCTCAAAGTGGAGGAATCACCCAACCAAAAATGAAAACAACAGTTACCAGGCTTTACGACGCCGGAATATGTCTCTAGCCTAGACTTCTAAATGTTGTGCGTTAGGTTCCAAAGCATTGTTAGATTCATTAAATTTATTTTATAGTTGATCTTGCTTAAGAAATTTGCCTTTCAGGTTCACCGCGTGATGTAGATGTACAATTCCTAAAATGCAATCTAAGATGATAAACAATCGTTTAATCTACTTTCTGCAAATGAAAATCCTAGCTACTAAGGAAAGAGAGATGGCGTTCTTTCAACAAAGAGCAAAGAGCACACACTATATGCAATGTCCTAAATTAAACCAACAAACAGTCTAAATGAAAATGCACATGCATGTATTTGTTTTCAGCCTTCTTAATGTGTAAATGATAAAAAGAAAGCTAATGCGCAAATCTGAATTATTTTTCAAAGCAACAATTACTAACACGTTTCTTTTCAAAACAAAATGAGGTCAATGACAACACTTTGCGATTTGGAATTGAAAACTTGCTTTCAACACTAGAAAAACTACTAATTCAGATCAAATACAATAGTAACAGGGTAATCGACTATCAAGAGAAATCAAACTCTCTTCTATGACTGAAAACGACACTTGCGACACTTTCAAATCAAGAAACGACAGTACAATTACGCTACTTCTTTGTAAAGGAGAACTGAAAATGACTCAAAAAATACATAAAAACATTTACAGTTCTTTGCACAATGGAGGCGGAATAACAGCAAGGAAAGGGGTTTCAAACAGAGGTGTACTGACTACAGGCAACAAAACTCCTGAATAGATCTGAAAAGAGTGAACACAGAAACCAAAATTTAGGAACAATGCCTTGTCTGATCAGCGCACCTGTAACACAGTGAAACTGAAATGCAACGCACCTACTACACTCGGGAAGTGTGCTGCATTTGAATTTCACAGAACAGACAGTGCGCTGGACCAGGGACGAGACTTTGATTGGATTCCGGGTCACAGTTTGCAGTTCAGTTCAGGGATTTTGGCCGAGCAAGTGGTAATCAGTAAATCAATCACAGGGGTAGATCTAAGGAGGTTACTAGAGCCACCACAAGGGCAATTAGAGAGCTTGTAAATCAATTTTTAATTCATAAACAAAACCCGGAGATTGACTGAAGCAGCGTTGATCTACTTTGCACTTGCGTAGAAAATGCAGTTCGAAGGCTAGCTGGCTTGACTTCAGGCTCCGTCTGTAAGTTTATAAAGTAAACAAGAGTAGATGAACAAACAATCTACTCGCTCCCCAGCGGAGTCGCCATTTTGTTATCGGGAATAGTGTCTATGCAGAACTGCTAATCCCACTAAGGCTGGTAGCTACCTTAGAAACAAACAAACTAAAACTACTTTCGTTTTCCTTTATGAAAGATAGATGAGAGAAGAATAAAGGAGACCAACCTCTGTCTTGTGCTTGGTTCCTTGCTCGATTCCTCTCTCTTCTGATAGTCCTTTGCTACTTGTTTTCGTACCCAGCTTCACAGAATACCTGTAGAATCAAAGCAGCATAACACTATACGAGAACATGGATCTATTATCATAAGCAATATAGGATCAGATGTATATTAACCACACAAATGCATAAAACATCAATCACACAAGTGTATGGAGGAAAACTTGAATAGTTTTATTGATAATCAAGAAAGAGCCAAGAGAATTACAACCAATTGTTCTGACCCAGCATCATCCTCTCAGCAAGTAAGCCCTTCTTCACCTCATGAAAAGCTTAGATCACCCAACACTATGATGTTGTCTCAAGAAACCAACAACAATTCCTTACAAGATGCAAAATTCCAGCCTCTGGATCTCTGGGATGAGGGATCCATATATAGATGTCTGCAAGGGAGGTGAGTCAGCTTGAGATTTTATTAGCGTCTTCCCTCTGATAGTTCTTGATTCCACTTGGAGATTGATGATCTCTTACTCATCCCTAGTCGAATTTAGAGAGGCAAGTGTCACAGGAGAAGTTTCTGGAATATTCCATGCTTCTCCACCTTGCGGATTGACCCTGCTATTTGTCCCTTCTCGCCCATCGCACCCCATAGAAGGGCTTTTTGAAATGCAACGCACCTACTGTGTGTATTTAGGTGGGATGCAACGCACTTTGCCTATGGAGTAGGTGAAATGGTCCAGTTTTAACCAGTTCTGAGTAGTTTTTCATGGAGAACTTCTGGGAGATGTTGTAATCAGTTGACCTTGTTCTTTTAGGGGTTGGAACAACACCTTTAGGGACTTAGGAGCCCTTGGTTTATGGAAATTTATGCTTGGGGTTGTTGTTGCTTTTGATTTTTAGGTAGACTAGATGGATGTGAACACAACATTTCTTCACGGGGATCTGGAAGAAGATATCTACATGAAGCAACCTGAAGGCTTTGCGGGGAGGGAAAGAAAGAACTGGTATGCAGGTTAAAAAAAGTGTTTGTATGGATTAAAACAGTCACCAATGATGTGATATCATAAATTTGATACATATATACCGAGACTTGGCTTCACCAGAAGCAAAGCAAATCACTATGTGTATTCTAAATTATTTAGTGACCATGTTATTTATCTGGTCTTGTAAGTGGATGATATGTTGCTAATTGGAAATGAAAAAGAAATTATCAGGGATTTGAAGACCCAATTGTCCTCCAAATTCTACATGAAGGATCTTGGTGATGCAAACTATATTTTGGGCATGGAAGTTAAAAGGGATCAGACAAAGAGGAAGATCGGGTTAAACTAGAAGAAGTATGTCGAGACAATACTGCATAGGTTTAATATGCAGGATAACAAACTGGTGAAGGTTCCTATTCCTATAGGTGTAAAGTTATCTGATAACCAATGTCCCAAGACATAAGAAGAGGAAAAGTACATGTCCCTTGTTCCATACACAAGCACATCTAGTAGCCTGATATATGCAATGGTTCGTACTAGACCAGATATTGCACATCCAGTGGGAGTATTGAGCAGGTTTATGTCAAAACAAGGGAAGGAGAATTGGATAGTACTGAAGTGGGTTTTCAATTATTTGTGTGGCACTAGTGATTATGGTTTGTGCTAATAAAGAATGCTAGGATTGGACAGAGTTGTACACATCTATGTCTTTTTTTATGTAGACTAGGCTAGAGATATGGATTAGAGAATATCAACAAGTGGGCACGTGTTTAACATATTTGGAGGTGCAGTAAGTTGGATGATCAAGAGACAATCTGTAGTGGCACTTTCAACTACATAGGCACAATACATGGCAGCCACTCATGCAAGCAAGAAATCAGTTTGGTTGCAGATATTGTGTTCAAGTATGAGTTTAGTACAACAAGATATAAGGATAAAATACGACAACCAAATTGCAATTTTCTTAGCAAAGAACCCTTCTTATCATTCAAAGATATAACACGTTGATGTTCAATATCACTTTGTGAGGGATATGGTTGAGGATAAAAAGGTGTTGCTAGTAAAGGCAAACACTTTCAAGAATGTTGCAGATGCATTGTAGAAATATGTGAGCACTAAGAATTTTTCTTGGTGTAGAGAAACAATGGGTGTTGCAGGGGTTGAACCAATGACTAAACTCTCATGTGAACCCCTGTGTGGAAATAAAACAACAAGTGGAAGAATGTTGGGTGTGTGTTATATTCTTTCCACGACTAGTTCCATGTGTTGGGCATAGCGGGGGGGTCACAAGGAGGGCAGAAATCCCCCATGTCATGGGATTTGCATAGGGGCGGTACCCCCCCTACACAGGGTTCGAAGAAGCACCACAATAATTTTGTTTTTGGACCCTATATTAGGTAGGAAAACCTACCTATGGTTTTGTGCATGGAGTTTGCACATGGTTTTAGGCATGATGGTTTTCTACCCATGGTATTTTGCAGATCTAGTCAAGGGAACTACAATTATATTCTAATCTAAGGTTAATGGATTGGGGGTTTATGGATGCTTCGACATGTATATATATGTATTGTAATATTGAAATAAATATAATGAAAAATAAATATGGTAGTCCCAGTTTTGGGATCCAAGGGAAAATATTTGTGTATATCTATTTTATATTTTATGCTCTCAACATTGTTTATTTTCTATTTTTTTTAAGAATTCCTTTATAGGTAATTTTTGTACAGGTTTAAAGCCTACAGTTTCCTTGCAGCCCTATAGTTATTCTTAAATATTGTTTTGATGTCATCATAATTCAATTGGTAAATGTCTCCACTAGACAGCATGTTAATGGTTTCCATTAGCTCATCTCTGACTCCTCTAAGTAATACAACCTTTATTGACTCTAGGTCAAGGATGCAATTATCTCTCCTATAGCTGAGTTGAAACCTTTATTCTTAGTCATATAAGGACTCATCCATCCCCTTAGTAATTCTAAATATTTCCTCCTTGATGTCCTTGGATATACAATAATATTTGTATTTCTAATTGAATGCTTGTTGCATTTGAGCCCAAGTGGTGATTATGCCACCTTCCAAGATCATGAACTAGCACATGGATGCATATTTGACAGCGGAAGGAAACAACTTTAGCTTATGCTCGTCAAAAGTATAATCATAGGTTCTACAAACCATGGAAAACTCAAACATGAATGTATTAGGGTCCTCAGAACCTAAGCGATGGAAATGTGGGAGAGAAGTGGGGCTTATGTTCTTTATTCTAGCCTCCCCATTGGTTTCTCTACTAAGAAAGAGTTTAGGTTGCTTGTTTCTAGCCATCTCTTGGGTACATGATGTAGGTTCTTCCTACCCTATAGATTCTTCAAATATATTGAGTTGCTCACATAAAGGATTCTCAAAATCCTCCGTGGTCAGAGAAGGAGGTCCATAGCCACTAAAGAAGAGTGATGGTTGACTACTTATATGGATGGGGGACTTTGGTAGAAATTTACCTAGGTTATCCATAACCCTATGAGGCGTGAACTAAATGATTCTTTCTCTTTTGTTTTCTTTCTTATTTTTTTTAGATTTTTATAGATAACCAAAACAGGGATGCAAAAGAAAATGTTTGTTGTTTAGGAAATATAATAAAAAGAGATAGAAACTAGATGTAAAAAATTAAATACTAGTTGTAGAAAATTAAATTATAAAAGGATGAGTTGAATTTTAATCAAGATATAAATATTTCATCAAGAGAAAAAATACATTTTTGTGCTTTCCATTACAAATCCTGCAACCACATTTTCCAAGAGTAATGATTGATAAATTTTCAGAGGAAAACTTTTCACATAAACAAAGCTAGCAAAAAGGAAACAATGTTAAACTAAGTGTAGAAAAGAAAATGCATAACAAAAATGTACAAGGGAGAGATACTGGAGAGCCTGGGTTGGTATCCCTCTAAAAAACACACCCAAATAGAAGGAAACAAAATTATTTTCATTGATCTCAAAAAATGTTCAAGTACATGATATGGAAATTGAAATGACAGGAAACAAGCCCTAGCTCTAGCAATTTATATGCTCCTCTAAAAACTTGAATCCTACTAAGCTCTTGGGCTATTTTATTTCTATAAAATGAGTGAGGGGAAACCTCCCTGGAAGGAGGGTTTCTTCCCTCCAAAATCCCTATAAAAGTGTTGAAAATGCAGCGAGAAATTCCTAAATTAATTTTGTCCTTAATTAAATTAGGAGAAGAAAATTGTATTTCCACATGACATGATAACTTGTACGAGTTAATTAAGTTAATTTGACTTAGTTGATTCGGTTTATTTGATTTTAGGGTCTAACTTCAGTCATGTAGAGTGTATCCTACTTTATAGGAGCCTTGGTTGAGTTTATTTTGAGTTGTAATTAATTAATTCAATCTAACTAAGTTAAAGTCAATTAAACTAATTCCAACTGATGGAGGAACTAGTGGGAAGTCTAACAGTATGGTGGTCTAAAGTGCATTGTGGTTTTGCCTAAAGTGCAATGTGGTGTTGCCTAAAGTGTCATGTGGTGCTGCCTGCAGTGGAGTGTGGTGTTGCTTGCAGTGATCAACCAGTAAACTGAAAATTCATTGATAATTAACTCATGCATTTCAGATCAAAGAAAGACCCAATTAAGATTGGAGTTAAGGGACAATGTACTATTAGTTGTATGATCACCTGAATTGTACATATGGTGCATGCAGTCAAAGGAAGAGCCTAAAGGAACTATGCAATTCATTAGAGGAAAATTCCCATTAAATAGGGGCTTAATTCCTTATTGAATAGCGCAACGAAGTAGGAGCTTGCAAGGCTAGTAAATTGACTAAGTGTTGGCTAGAGTCAGCGTAGGAAGGTATAAGACAGATAGAGATAGTGCAGAGGTTACTTGAGCATGAGAAAAGCATTGTAATATTATCATATTTTCTGACTAATGCAATATACAGATAGCAGGGGTTTTTATCTGTGGCTTTCCCCAAGAAATCATTATGTTATGTGTTGATTCAATCCTTTCTCTTATATGCTTTGTGATTTCGCAATTGTTTAATTGTTTCCACTAATGAGTAGAGTAGATTCAAGTCTTTCTTTTAGCATATTACAATTAGTAGTTTGAATATACATGGTATTAGAGATAGATTTGTAGAAATTTCTACATGGTATCAGAGCTAGATTTGTAGAAATTTCTGCTTGTTATTGGAGCTAGATTTGTAGAAATTTCTACAAAAATTAGATCTAGTCTCCTGAGATCCACACATCAACTGAGCGTAGTAACTACCCAATGGCCATATGAGTTGTTGGTGAGTTAATGCAAGGAATGAGCCTCCCATAATTCCTCCAGCTGGTCTCTAATGTATTTCTGCACAATAAATACTAGTTTTCCTGCATATTTAGCTTGTTAGGCTACATGATATGACAAATATTACTTAATCTCCATAATGAAAACATTATAGTCCAAAAAGGTTTCATCAAATGCAAAGAGAGAGGTAAATGTATGTTGTAGGATGGCTAGATGGGCCTTGATTTGTACCTATTCTGGAGGCCCATCGCAAGGTATGCATATTATAGTTACATACCCACACCTTGCACAAATAAACTAGTATTATGTGGCCTTTTATGCTAGATGATTGATTAATGGTTAAGCTTGATTAATGATTAAGTTTATGATTATACTTAATATTGATTAATATTTACTTGATTAGTAATTAATTAAATTATTGACCTTTAATCCTAATTAATAATTGATTAATGATTTAGATTGTATTATGATTAACTTAATATTTTAGTTGATTAGGAATCTAATGAATTCATTGATTTGATGAACCTTTAATTAAATTATTAACCTAGAACCCTATGATAGATTGGGTCCCTCGAGGTTGTGGGTTGAGACAAGAGGTCTCTAGAGCCCTATAACAACTTGGGTCCCTTAGAGGCTGTGGGTTGAGATAACGACTCTAGAGCCCTGTAATAGCTTGGGAGGAGACCATCCTAAAGTTGAAATAGAGATAGGCTTGATCACAGTCTTTGGTTACTACCCTGATTGGTACAATGGATTTTGGACTCCCTAGGAGGGGGTGAATCATTGTATGTGCACTTGGGGGTGAGGTTGGGCACCTCTAGACTCCATGTGCAGGAAAGAAAGAAGTAAACAACTATTGGGATTGAGGCAGGATCTTTTGTAGTCCCCAACTTAACTAGAAGCTTGTGTGTGGTCCTAGAAGCAAGCATTCCCTCCTCAGACTCTAGAATCTGGCTCGGGGGTGGCAGCTTTAAGTAATAGTAGTTACAGTTGTCTATTGTTTGTTGAAGAGTCATAGTTCCAAACTTAGTTTCCATGTAGACTTAAATATAAGTATTTGTGAATGTTTCTTGCATTTAAATGGATTATGTTGTACTATTGTTTATAATGGTTCTAGAAAACAAGGAGTTCTTTTGTGTTGTTTTTACTTATACCTGTGGTGTAACTTAGAGGGGATATTCTCCTAATATGTATGTTGAATATATGTGTGTGTATGTATGTATGTTGGTTCTTTAACCTAAAAACAAATGTGTTCAATAGCTTAAGTGATGGAAACCATAGAGTATCTAATGTTAAGATGTGAAATGAACCTCAAAACAATAATTCCTAAGATATGGAGCTGAGGTTGACCCTTAATCTAAAAAAAACACCTATCTATGCTCAAAATGACAAAGTAATGGAAGAGAAAGACCTTCATGATATTTTTAACCATGCTTGGAAAATAGTACAATAACAAAATTGAATGATCTTAATTATATGATTCAGGCCATAATCAAGCTTGAATTAAACCATTAAAAGTTGTGGGTTTTGAAACAATTTTTATTAATGTACAACTTACATAAAATACCATTTGTTGGCCTGAGCTAGTCATTGTATACATTTGAGATAATTTCTTACAAGTTTCTACGCCAGCAGGAAAGCAGTGTGTGAATATTAGGGGAAGTTCCCTAGGGCCAATCAAGCTCTGCAACTTTACTTAAATGTCCTATAGCCATACTCAAATGGACTCTAACCTTGCATTTGTAGCAGCCTCCATTCCTGCCATAGGGACTTTCGCATTAAGGGCTACAAGTCCTTGAAAATAGCCAAATGCCCATGAAACCTTTGAGCAACGCTAAGGAGCCTCCTACAGGGCCAACATGGATTCTAGAACTGTCAGCGTGTGGCAAGTGAAGTTGAACCTTCTCAGAAGCTTGTGCCAAGCCTATGGTAGGAAATGGGCAGATGATCTCCTATGCTTCCAAGCGAGGAATTCACTACCAGAGGGAAAGGAAGGTCGATGGGCTAGAAGTCACTCAATGCAACTAACACCCAAGCTTAAGAGGGGTAACAACATGGAGTGAATTAGACTGTCGTTAAGTGGAGCATCAAGGCATTGGTGACAAAGATCCAGAGGTCTACCCAACCTCTGAGACAAATCCACAAGTTAGTAGATTAGTTGGAGAAGGCTCATGCATCGATAGAGTCTGTCTGTGGAGCAATCGTGGAGATCTTCTTCTGATTTGTTACATAAACCAGGACCGAGGTCCTCTAGCTTAGCCATGTCCGAGATCGAAATGAGAGTGGTCAGGGCGTGAAAGGACCGAGTCCTGTACTTAAGAGGGAGGATTAGGTAACCTTATCCCTTCACTGATCTAAACCCTAGACGTGGATACACCTCATTGATGTGCCATAGTTTTCCCTTGAACACGATTGGATGAAGATTTGAGGATGTGGTTGGAAGAAAACCTAGAAGGGTTTCCTGTTTGATAATATGAACAGTCAGGATGACACCAACCGAATGTTCTAGCTGACACACCAACCCAAACATCCTATGATTGGTCAAGATGCAATCTGATGTGGCCCGAAGATTCATTCCCAAAATGTTTCTAAAAGAGAAAGGTAAGGAGCGTTGGGATAAAGGCGCAAGGATGAAATTTCACATGACATCTTCCTGAAAGAGTTGTTATTGTTGCAGGGTGGGTTGGCACAAAACCCACGTAAGCCCAGACGCATAGCTCAGAAAATGAGACGAGGATGCAATGGAAAACATTAGGAAAGGCTTAGCAAGATGATTTCATATGTCTACGTGGTAGGGCTTGTTTTGTTATGGTAATGCCATTGGTTAGGGACTGGCCATATACCACGTCAGACCGCTAATGTTCACTCATAGGATTGTTACTGCGAAAGAGTTGAAAGCACCTAGTAAGGCTTGATTTGATGATGCAAGCAGCTACATGGAAGGACCTACCTTAATGCTACAACATTATTGGTCGGGAGTTGGCCCACCTACTGATTCATCCTAATCGATTCATCCCAGAAGAACAAAGAGGAAAGTTATTCACAAGCATCAGGAAGGTAAGCTAGCGAGATGATATAGGTCACGCCATGCGGTGATACACTCGCACGATTGGCTGTGACTAAAAATATGAGCAAGAGGACTAACCAATGGGAATATAGGTCATACAGCCCCACCTTCCATGCAATCCCAGTAGAAAAGTCTTGACAGTTGGTAAGTGGTGCCCTTGAGAGTGTGTCGCGAGGTACTTAGCAAGATGATGTTAGTTGGACGCGTAGGCATACCATGCAAGCCCAGTAGTGATGTTATTGGGAAGCAATGGGCCCACACCTAGATCATCCTGTCTCCACTACCAGGGGAAATAAAGTAGTGTCGCAAGGAAGTTGTAAGGATGTCATGGATTGGTGGTGGTGGAAGCATGTGCCGAACAGGTGATTAGGCCAATGAGGAGATGGAATAGGTTCCTACTATATAGGTAAGCTTGGAGTAGAGAGGTCGGTGGCTAACCAAACGTGTAGCTTGGGATATTTTTGGGATGGTAACACTAGGACAAGAAGGATAATTGTGTTACTAGATGACACCAATCAAAGTGCACGGGGCAAACCCCACGGGACACATAGCCTTAGGGTAGGTTATAGAGTAGGCATGAAGGGTTGCACCAACATGGAAGGGGCTACGGGTTAAGCCTGACCCTTGTTCATTTCCTGAAGAATGTGACTTGGGGCTCGGTGGAATAATGAAGGGCACAAAAAAGTGTCGAGCTTAGGGGCTTCAATCTTGTGTCTGGCCTATGGTTGTTTCACGTAGAAACAAGATTGATCGCATAGTGTCATTAGTGAAAAGAATTAATCCTGCAAAGGGTTAGACATGCTAAGCGCCTGAGCGAATCGAAAGGAATGAGAGGAAAGAAGAAGAAGAAAAAATATCTATACCCCATCCCTCGCGGTGACAAAAGGGGTTGGGTACGTGACGACTTCTTTGGAGCCAAAAATCAAATTTTTGAAATTTAAATTTTCAGTTTGAAAAAAGACATGAAGAACATGCCTTAAAAATTTTCTTTTGATAATAGCATGAAGAAAATTCTTTTATATTTATTACTACAAATACATAGAATCCAAAAATATTGATTAGAAAGACTGACCATAACTATAAAATTCACACTCCCTCTTAGCCAGGGAAGTATTCATAATGACTATCTAGATGCTCTCTTGTTGAAAAATATGTCTAAGAAAAGGTTATAACAAATCCAATTACCATATTTTGGTCAACAATCATGACACAAAGTAAAACGAGTTACCATAATTTAGTCAACAATTGTGACACATGATAACTCAACAACATCAACTAGTTACCATAATCTGGTCAACAACTGTGACACATGGTGAACCAAAAACAACAATAAGTTACCATAATTTCTTCAAAAACTATGACACATGGTACATTACTAGCATAAATTAGTCACCATGATTCAGGTCGGTGTCTCTGACCCATGTTATACTAACTAGTACTAGTTCACCATCATCCTAGTCAATCTCTTTGACTCATGGTAAAACCCTAGCGACAAACTTAATCCATTAGAGTAATCTGGTCCCAAATCCAAATGCCTAACTCTAGGCCATAATGCTAAATGAGCTCACTCTACCTATATAGAGAGTAGTCTAAGCCTGATGTTGAAAGGTGCTCACTCCATTGAGTGATGTTGGGCCTCTAGGACCATTCTTCCTAATATGGTGAATATACTTAACATAGGAAGAATGGTTTTCCTCCATTGGACCATTATTTGTAATCTAGTGATACTTGACAAGGGGAGAATGATTTTCCTCAATGCTATAACTTCATTACTCCCTCTTGTTGAGAGAGACATGCTCAATCAATGAAAGCTTGTCTTCTAAGTATGCAGACTATATCCTGGGAAAAAGACTTTGTCATCAATATTATTGACTACAAAACAATATTAGAGCCATACTACTTCCTTTGTATCATTTCTCGGTACTAGATCTCACTTTTCTTCAACCTGTCATCATGGTCATCACCTACACCTGATCAAGAAAATCCTACAAGTAGCCTCTGAAGTCATGTTGCTTCTCAACTTGCCAACCAAGATGAAATACACCTGGCCTCTGCAATACTGAGTTTGATATATTTTTTCTTTATGCTTATCCAATAAATCATAGCGGAACCCAAACTAAAGCAATATTTTGATGAACCCTTTTTGTCTTCGACAATCAATGAATTTATGAATCCTTGCAGTTCTACTTCATTGTTTGGGACATATCTCAAACCATACCTGACTATGTCATAATTGTATTATGATGGTACTTCAACACATGTTGATCCACATGCCTTCGGTCAACCATAAACTTATCGACTTCCTTTACTTGGAACCATCACTAAGGCTACTTTTTGGTTAGCCTAACTAGGTGTTCTTTCAGAAACAACTTTGCTTTGGCCATCTTGGCTACTCCCTCTACCATTGTTGCTTTCTAGCATATCATCTATCTAGATTAAGAATTCCAATTGAAATCCATCATCTCAAACTCAGAGGTTAACTCCCTCTGAAACTAAAGCAAGGCTCCTCGACTACTTCTTTTGTTATAGAAGCAATTATTTCTTCCACAATTTTTCTCTTTGACACATGAGTCCTTCCACTTCTGTCAAATACAAATCCAATAGGATCAACATAAATCCAAAACTACCAAGCCCAATGTGTCTTCTTGTGATCATACAAATCCTTCTTCAATCACAAGACTTCCTTTCATCTACTTCAAATCCCTGAGGTAATTATATGTACACTTCCTCTTCCTCAATTACTTCATAGAGAAAAGTCATATTTGCATTCACCTAGTGCAATTTTTAAAACAATGATAATAGTTCTAACAAAATTGTACTTGATGTATTGTCATTATCCTCTCACTCTTAGTGGGAGAACCTTCTATTCTTAATTTTCTCTTTATACTTGTTTATGCTATCATTTTTTGCATGCTATATCTTGTAGATCCATTTCGAAGTCACCATTAACTTCTCTTAGGAAAAATCAATGTATAAGTCAAAATTTCTTATCTACCTACTCCCTCTGAGCTCAGATCTCATCTAGTACAATATCTCTCAACATAAATCACCAATTCTACGAAAGTCCTCTTGTCACATGCTTTGCTTCATTCTTCCACTACTTCCATTTGTTGTCAGATTTTAGCCAACCTTTCTTATGTATCTGCAATCCTCAATAGGATTCCATGGAAGAACAATTACAACTAAGAAAAGGATACAAAGGCAAGAGATTAACTAATATTAAAACAACAACAATAGCAATAATCAAAGAAGAGAGATAAAATACTTATCTTTTGAGGATTTTATGAAAATGTCAGTTCCCTCTTGATCTTATCCTTCTTACATCCATCTTGCAAATTTATTATCCTTCTCCTCATCATTAGCTTATTGTCATTCCTTCCTTTCATAGGCTAGGGTTTCTTCTTTCAACATAAATATTAATCTAGGTTTATTTCTAGGGTTTTTTCCATAAACCCTAAGGCTTTCTTAACCAAGAATATTTAGCTAGCTAGGATTTTTTAACCCTAGATTTCAAATTTTCATATTCAAATGTAGAAACCCTAGAATCGATGTCATCTTTACAAATGTGATGAACTCCATCATTGTCATCAATCAATCAAGAATGTTTTCATCCAATCAGTTTCCTTGATCTCTCCAAACCAAGTAATTCAGTTTTCTCACAATCATTGTAGTAGCAACAATATTTTTTCCTTAGAGACTTGGTATTCATTTCAATGTGAAAAGAATATACTTTATCAAAATAGATCTCAACACTTAAATACTGATAGTAGTACAACAATATATATGATATCAATACTTTTAGAAGCTTTGTTATTTGCAACAACAGATTCGTTCAACCCAACATGTATTCAATTATTTATGTGACAAGACAATATTGGATTTGCAAGTGACTTGAACTTATCGAGAGAGTCTCGATCTTTAACCTTGAATAGGGACTTGGCCTCTTTTCCTTCATCAAGATGTTCTTTATTCAAAGGAATACTAGTGACAATGATCCAATTTCTTTCTTTCCTTGATGTGCAAAGAATACTGAGAATCCATAATTCATAAAATAGATACCATTCTTCAAATATCCTATTAGCAATCATATGCAATGCAGGGTTTACGAAATATCTTTATTCTAAATATATTTTGAGATATAATGCATCATCTCCAAAGAGAATAGGTTCAATACATCACACTTCAACCTTTTAGTACATGAGCAAAGGTCACATGTTTTCCTTATGTGGCTAAGTCTTTCTTTGAGCCACAATCTGAATTGTAATGTTGGCATTTCTTCTTTCCATATTAAGATGCCACACATTAAAAATAATTTCATGAACATGATCAAAGATTATTTGTAAGACTCATAAATGAATTTTTTCTATGAAGTGATTCCTTTAGCATTCAAATTCATTGTAACTTTCCTTGATGATTTCACCAAGGATCCCTTTATAATTATTAGAATAGATTAGGAGGTATTATGATATGACTCAGGAGTGGATCATAGTCTTGTTTTATTTTTGATACAGACATTTTCAACCAATCATATTGATGAACATTTCCTCTAACTTTGGTCTACAATAGCTTCGATGAAATCATAGTATATACATATATACCTTTTATTCCACAACCTTGTAACTTCACACGTCCCATACTCATCCAACTCTTTCTTGTAGCATGCTTGCATGAAGAAAAATTGATGCTTGCTTGGTGGCCAGAACAAGTATTCATATTTTTTAACCTGATGAGTTTGTTGGCTTATATTCAAACAAATATATTCCAAAACTTCCTTTTGGATACATCCTAAAACTTGTTAGCCTTAGTGATAGAGACTTATATCATCTTGATGACTTGGCAGTGCATGAAATATCAATTGAAATTGTTCTTAAGAGGTCTTCTTTTTGTGACTATAATACACAGTGGCTTCCATAGTCAAGGGGTTGTAAATCCTAAACAAATATTAGATTACCTCGTGCTCAAAATATATATAGAAGTAAGTTTGGTATGATACACTTCATGTCTTCTGAGGCCATTTTTTTCTTGGCCTTCCTGAAATTCGACCCTGATTCCTTTAGGTCCTCAACCTTAGGCATCCCTTTGCCTATTGAAACATACTAAGGCCTAATGACTTTTAATTTAAGTTAGGTCTTCAATCATTGTTCTTCTTACATAGAATCAAATTCGAACTTCTTGTAGGTAACTCGACATAAAACATGATGACTTGTCAAGGCTGCTTTGTCCACTTTCTAAGTATTTTGGTCTTGCACTAAGGTATTTTTCTTCAGTTGGGACTGTGTTTAATTTCATCCTCTTCTATATCTGAGGGCTTTGGTCCTTTATGGATTATTCCTATATCATATACTTAGTTTACACTAGTAGATCAAAACATTGGAAAAATATTGTTGACTTCTCTAGATGATCTAGGGTCACAATTCTAGATCAAGGTTGCTCTTAAATGCTTTCTATGGTACGATGTTGATTTTTTCAAAGCATCCTCTAAAATGATAATTAATTATGATTTGTCTTAGGTTAATATTTTATTGCATTCATATACATCATAAAGAAATTACACAAAGAATCTCAACTGTAAAACAAAATTCCAGTGGGATCCTAAAGAGACAGCCAAACAACAACACAAACATTTACCCAGGGAAAATCAACATAGTGGAAAAGCCCAAAACCTTTTCCTTAAATAAATTCTCCAATTCAATAAGAGACACACCTAGATCATCTAATCAATCACAAGGTCAAACTAACCTACAAAATAGACTTGGTCAAACTTGTTCCAACTTCCTCCTAGTCAATTCATAAGTCTACCCAATGAACTTGATATGGTTAAGTTTGATAGGGGCCAAATTTCAACCTCCTTGTACACCCAATAAATTTAGTCTTGCAACTCTAGTTCACCTCATAAACTCATCCTTATAGTGTCTCAGAATTTTAGTCTGTTATAAATATTAATCTGGGTTTTCCTCAACTTGGTCTGCTTCATCTCAGTCTGCTCCTAAATCATCTTCTTTGCTTGCCTCAAATTTATCTTATTATCTTCCTTAGATATGACTTATTCTTGGCCTCAAACTTGACCTATTTCTTATCCTCAAAAAATTTGAGTTGATTTCTGGGAAAGGAGGTCAAATTCCTCATATATATAGTAGATTGGTTGGCTAAATGGGTGCCTTTATGATTGGTCCAACTTGGATTATTTAGAGCCAAAAAATCAATTTTTGAAATTCAAAATTTTAACTTTTGAAAGAGGACATGAAGACCATGCCTTAATTTTTTTTTTTGAAAATAACATGAAGAACATGGTTTTATATTTATTATGACAAATACATCAAATCCAAAAATATTAATTATGAAGACCAACCACAACTAAAAAATAAAACATGAAAGACTGAGCACAAATATGGTAAAAGAGGAGTTGGATGCTCAAGATAGACTAAGACTGATGAACATAAACATTTGTATGCAAAAAGGAGGTCACACAAGAGAAGTTATACTACCTCAAAGATAGATAGAAACACTAGTGAGTCACCAGAGAGAAGGTCTATGAAGAGGAAGTATTACAAGGACAACTTGTAGGGGGATTTGAAAAATATTAAATCTCCCTTTCAATGGATAACATAAAAAGGGTGAGGAATCAGAGGCATGGTTATTAGAGATGCAGAGGTATTTGTAGTTGTTTAATTATTCTTCAAATATGGAAGCTTGAATTGTTATATACCTTCTTAAAGGAAAGGCTCACCTATGGTGGGAAAAACTCAAGGAAGTGAATAATTTGAATGAGAAGAGGTTGTCAGTGTGAAAATTTAAGGAATATTTCCAAAGGAAATATTTGTCTAAACATTATTATGAAATGAAGATGTAGGAATTTTTCGAACCGAAGTTGAGAAACATGACTATGGAGGAATATGGCCAAAAATTCATGAAGTTGCTAAGGTATGTTGGATTTGTAAATTACGTGAAGGTCAAAATCCAAAGGCATGTTAGTGGACTTCCTTCATTTTATGTGGACATACTTAAATGATGAGCCCAAAACTTTAACTGCAACCATGGGGAAGTTTGAGTAATTATATGAGAAAAATATGAATAAATTAGCTATACAAAAAACATGGGACAACAACAAGAATAATTTCATAGAGAAAAGGAACAAGGGGTTTAAAGCCACACCATTTAAGAATGAGTCACAAGTAAAACAAAATTCAACACCAATTATCAGTGAACCCAAGGGAAATGACTTTTTAGGAAACCCTTAGTCCAACCTATCATATGTTGGGGCTATCGGGGATATAATATATTTAAAGATTGTCCTTATAAGAATGAGAGTAAGAAGACGATGTACAAAATACAAGAAGTTGATACAGTGGAGGACATGGGCATAAGTATGCCTAGGATCTACGTTACGTTGGATAACAAACAGGTTAAACATTAGGCACACATGATTGAAATTGAATGTAAATTTAATAACAAATATATTGCTATTTTAATTGATTTAGGATACATTCATGGTTATATCGATTTGAAATTAGTGGAAATTTTTAATTTGGAAAAGACCAACCACTGAAAGACATGGTTGGTTCAATTAGTTGCGGGAGTAAAGAGAAGAGTTACGGAGCTAGAATAAAAAATTATAATAGATTTTAATGGATTCAATATTAAGGCTGAACTGGATATAATTTCATTAGGATCATATGATTTCCTGATCGGTATCAATTGGATCGAGAAGCATCATACAATTTTGGATTATTATAATAAATATTTTACCTGTATTAATGATGAATGTTAGTAGAGGCAAGTCCATGAAGTTTGTTGACCCATATCTATCAGAGAGATATCATCTCTATAGTTAAGAAAGAATTTTAGAAAAGGATGTTAGATTCTAACAGTTCATATGGAGGAACCCAACAGGGATCAGTAAGCTAATTCAGAATATTATTTTATACCAAAATAATATGTTAGTGTATTTTACTGATATTATAGTATTACCCCTGAGGATGGATATAGATTTCTTAATTTATTTGGTGCCTGGAGTTGCTCGGGAGTCGGGTTGTTAAAGCACCTTACACGATGAGTACTCCAAAGCTCAGAGAGTTGCATATCTAGTTGGAGTTGTTGAAGAAGGGGTATATACAACGCAATATGTCACCACTTGCTACTTCAATCCTATTCATTAAGAAAAGGATGGAACTTTGCGGTTATGTGTGGATTTTTGACAACTGAACAAGAAGAATATCAAAAACAATATCCATTCCCAAGGATAGATTATTTGCTCTATCTTTTTTTTAACACGATCGGATACTTTTCTATTATAAAAAACTGCTAATAGCAAGTGCTGATACAAAGAGTGAGGGAGGAAGAAGAAGAGAAGTCCAAAATGGGTGCGCAGACCCTGACTTCTTGAGAGTAAGCTTGAAAAGGATTGTTTGAAATAAGAAACGGCTGTATTGCCTTACAAAAAGACCTGCAAGTAAGCAAAATTTACAGGACATTTGATTGATTACCAAAACTGGTTGACAGAGTCTTCGATCTGAGGTTCCCTCTTGATGCTTGCTTTGGTAGAAGCCTCAGCTTGCATGCTCTGCGTGATATTTTTGATGTGGGATATGGCCTCTTCCATGTGATGACATTTTTCTTTTAGGCTCTCGATCTCGGCTCTTTGCTTTTCCAGTTTCTTTCTCTTTGAACGACTATCAGCCAGAAAGTCTTCTTTTAGATCGTTGAAATGTTTAATAAACCTAGCAATCATGAAGCAATGTTGTTTGCAGAGCGTGCAGGTGTTATTGCCAAGCACCCGGTCCAGCGGGTTCTCAGGTTGGTCATTGCCTTCCTGGTTCTCATTCTGCCTTCTGTTTTCTGAAGTCTCCGCCATGGCTAGGAAGCTGGAAGAGAAGAGGACAGCCGAGGAGAAGGAGAGAGTCAGCGACAAATAAACCTGAAGATTACAAAAGTTATACCTGAGTCCTTTGGAGGGGGAGCGCGCTTCAATGATGCTCAGAGAACTGCCTCGCTTGTTGCAGAGATTCTGGGTCCGAGTATGTGAAGAAAGAGGAGATCTTACAGAAAAAAAGAGCTGAAACCGGCCACTGTTGCTGCCAAACTCCTGAGGCTGGGTGCCAGAAGCTGGATCTTTCCTTTGTTGCTGAAGAGGAGGGATGAATCTGAGATGGACGAGGAGGGGAAAGATTTGAAGCTTGGGGGGACACGGCTGCTGACTATTTCTATGGCAGTGGGTTTCCGGGGGCGGGGGGCCGAATACTAATCCTCTGCGATGCTTCCGAGAGGGCGAGAGAGTTCTGGAATGAGCGAGGGGGGAGGAGAGTTTATAGAGCATCCGGGTGGGCTGAGCGAGCAGGAGGTACGGGATGGAGTCATGGATTTGAACGGGCTCGAAATCATTCCTGAGATCCTTGTTGCAGTCAATAAGGATTGCGAAGGGACATATACCCGAATTCACAGAGATGGAATCACGAGGTACATGATGAGATCGGATCTCTAGAGCGAGCCAGAGTGCATACTGAGATGGAGATGAATCACAGTTCTCGAGGGGGCGGATTGAGATCAGATTGTCCAGAGCGATGCAGAGAAAATCTAGATATGCGTGATAACTGAAGTGACTAAGGTTCAGGAGAGTACCGATGATGTTGTTCAAAGAATTTTTCGAACAGCTTAGACTGCTAAGGAATTGCTTTAACATAGATGCGCTCATTTTCTCTTATTTGTCCACTCTGTCTGCTGACGGCCTTAGAGGCTAAGGAATCCGCTTCAGTGTTGTTGTCCCTTAAAATATGCTTGAGCGTCGCATCTCCCATATTACTTAGATTGTCCTGTATCCTGAGTTTTATATTGTTGAGGGCTGCTTTATTAAAATCTGTTCCCGAGACCAAGGCTGCTATGATGATGGCCGAGTCCCCCAAAATAATTGCATTTCTGATTCCCAGCCTATTCAGAATGGAGGTGCCAAGAAGGAGGCTGTACGCTTCAGCCACGTTGTTAGAAGCTTTCCCCAGACCCCATTCGTAACTTACGATAGTTTTTCCACAATGATTTTTTATGATGCCCCCCGCTCCAGCCTTCCCTGGGTTATTCTTGGAAGCACCATCGAAATGCAGAGTAGGACGCTTCTGATCTACTATCCACTGATTAACCTCTTCCTTGGATCCTCTGAGTTTCCAGTGCATCCTTTTCTTATGTGCTTTTGTTTGGAAATGTGAGTTGTTGGTGTAACTGAAGCTGAATTTGTTGTACCAGTCCCTCTCTTCTTGGTGCCAGCTTGACTGATCTGGGAGGGCGATGAGGTTTGAGCTTATTGTTTCAGAGATGATGGCTGTTGTTTTAGCTAGGATACTGGCCATGATAGGCTTTTTGTTGTTGAAGACGTAGTTGTTCCTAGCTAGCCAAATTTGCCAACATAGAGTGGCTGGAATGCATTTCCACAATCTGTTGATATTATGTTTGCCTTTCTTGGGGAAGGGATAACATTTCCCCCAATTTTTCTGAAGAGAGGAGATCTGGTCGAAGCTTTCACTGATTTCCATGGGGCTTGTCACTTGTTTCCAGCAGCTTTGAGCGAAGGGGCAGAGAAGGAAAATATGCTGAATGGTTTCCTCCTCGGCTCGACAGAAGCAACATATTGATGGTCCCAAAATACCTCTTTTTCTTAGGTTCTCAGCAGTGAGAGTCTTACCTTTGAGTAGTGTCCAATTGAAATGTTTGATCTTTGGGAGGCACTCAGAATTCCAGACAGTTGTGTAAAGGTTCCAGTTCGCTGTTTGAGTGGTGGCCTGTAAAGCTTTGTACCCCTCTTTTACCGTGAATTTACCTCCACTGGGGTCCCAAATATACCTGTCTGCAACCCCTATATTAGTAGGCGCAGAACCAGAGAGAGAGGACTTGAGATTGGACCAGAGATCTCTGAGGTCATTGGGAAGTTGAAGGTCTTTCCAGTCTTGCCAATTGTTATGATTCCATGTTGATATATCGAACAAGGTGGTTAGGTTTCTTTCATCCATCCAGATCTGCAGAGGTCGGAGGGCTTGGAGTAGATTTCTCGGCTTAGAGCCCATAATTCTGTCTGACCAAATATTAATATCCTTACCATTTCCAGGGAGTTTGGATGTGTTTTCTCTGAATTGGGGAAGCACTTTTTTAATGAGTTTCCACATCGGAGTGCAGGGTCTTTCAGCTATTGGTTCAGAAAGAAGATTAGAGTTTGGGCCACTGAGATATTTCCTTTTTATGACCTCCACCCACCACGATCCTTTACCATTTAAGATTCTCCAGATCAATTTAAATCCCAGGGCCCGATTGGAGAGGCTCGGGATTTTGATGGATAGCCCTCCCTTTTCATATGGTAAAGTTACCTGGTCCCACTTGACAAGACTAAATTTCTTGGTCTCCTGTTTTCCTCCCTGCCAGAGAAAACTTCGCAAGATGAGTTCCATGTGTTTATGGATGCTAGCCGGGGCCATAGTGACCGCATATTGATAAATTGGGAGAGCAGAGAGGATGGCCTTAATAAGAATCGATCTGCCAGCCAAGTTCAGCCAAGACACCCCCCAACTCTGAAGGAGGCCTCTCATCTTTTCTATGTGTTTGACCCATATCTCTGCCTTGACTGTTTCTTTAGCTAGAGGCAGACCTAAATAAGAGAAGAAACTCCAGTTCCTTTGCACTGGAATGTCCAGGATCAAGGATATTCTTTGCCGGATTTGAAGAGGGACATTCCAGGTATAGATCTTGCATTTTCTGTTGTTCAGCTTCCCTCCTGAAACTGCTAAAAAGGCATCCAACACTTTCTTGAATCTTTTTGCCATTAAGCTGGAAGCTCCCCCAATGAGAAGGGTGTCATCCGCAAAGAGCGAATGGTTGATCTCTTTGGTCCCTCTTTCTATGCGAATTCCAGTGATCTCTTTTTGCCTGCGGAGGTTTTCTAGATGAATGCTCAGAGTCTCAGCCATAATGATGTAAAGGAAGGGGGAGAGAGGACAGCCTTGTCTCAACCCTCTAGAGCTTCTAAAATAATTGCTGGGGCGACCATTGATCAAGGGAGCGGTCCAAGGGTTGGAGATGCACCCATTGATAATGCTTATGAAGTTTTTTGAGATCCCGAATTTTTTGAGAACTGCTGTTAAAAAAGGGTGGTCGACTCTATCAAAAGCATTTGCCATGTCGAGTTTGATTATCATTCCTCTTTCTCCTCTGTTGAGGCTGCTGTGGATAGCTTCTTGGATCAAGATGACGTTGTCAGTGATTTGCCTGCTCGGGACAAAGCCTCCCTGGTTCTCGGAAATTAAGTGAGGAAGAAGTTTTTTGAGCCTGTTGGCTAGAATTTTGGTTACAATCTTATAAGATACATTACATAGGGATATGGGGCGAAACCTGTCAAAAGAGAGAGGATTTGCTTCCTTAGGGATAAGAGCTATGTGAGAAGACTTGGTATTTTCTCCCATCTTGTGATTTTTGAATACATTCTTTACCATCCGCACAAAGTCTTTTTTGATTGTTTCCCAATGATTTCGGTAGAAGGCTACCGTGAACCCATCCGGACCCGGGGCCTTGTCCTGCTGCATGCTGAAGGTTGCTGCTCGGATTTCCTCTTCTGTGATGTCCTGATCCAACTCTTTATTTTGAGAGTCAGAAATTTTGCTCTCTACTGCACTAAGAAAGTCAGAGCTGTCCGTTTGCTGAGGAGCAGTAGAAAGAAGAGATTTGAAATGGTTGTATGCTGCTTCTTTAATTTCTTCTTGGTCACGAATCTCTTTTCCCTCAACCTCTATTTTGTCTATCTGGTTTCCAGCTCGCCTGAGCTTTATATTGTTGTGGAAAAAGGAAGTATTTTTGTCTCCGGCTTTCAGCCAAAGACAACGGGACTTCTGTCTTTGATCCTCTTCCTCTGCTCTATTTTGTCGAAAGAGTTCCCTGTACATTTCTTTTTCATAGTCTAAATCTTCACTTGTATATTGTATGTTTTCTTTAGCCTTATTCCACTGCTCCATTTTCATGAGAAGAT
This sequence comes from Pinus tabuliformis, assembly GCA_031772625.1. Classification (NCBI taxonomy): domain Eukaryota; kingdom Viridiplantae; phylum Streptophyta; class Pinopsida; order Pinales; family Pinaceae; genus Pinus; species Pinus tabuliformis. Next base: position 1,317,420,022 of record CM062816.1, on the reverse strand, counting down.
CTGATTTTTTTTTATTCTCCAGAACCGCTGCTTCCTTTGCCCACTGTTTAATAACTGCTCTTAAGGATTTTAACTTTGTTTCCCATATGTAGTAGGGCGATCCGATTACTTCCTTGGCCCACTGATTTTGGATGAGGGTACGAAATTCTTCTTGGAGATCCCATATTTTGTTATATTTAAAAGGGAGAGGCCCCAAGTTTCTGCCTTTGACCAGATTTAAAATCACAGGTTTGTGGTCGGAGGCCGATGCATGAATTAATTGGCTCTTGATAGACTGGAAGCTTGCAGCGATTCCTTCCTGAAGTAAAAATCTGTCCAATCTCTCTTTGATATTGTAGGAGCCAGTTCTTTTGTTGCTCCATGTGTATTTCCCATTGGATAGGGGAATATCCATCAGATTGTGTGACTGAATTATGGATTCTAGCATGTCTCTTGAGGGGTCTGCGTGGTAGTTTCCTCCCAACTTTTCTTCCACATTTCTTATTACATTCAGGTCTCCTCCAAGAATTATGTTCCTATTTTGCACGGATTGAAGGTCTGAAGACATGGAATCCCAACAGCGGCCTTTGTCCCTATAATGATTTGGGCCATATATATTGTATATATGATAAATTTCCTGAGATCCTTTGTTTTTTAAATCTGTTCTTACCCACCAGTTACAATATTGAGAATTGGTGATTTCCCATTTATTCTTATTCCATATAGTTCCTATTCCTCCTGAGGCACCTTCTGAGCCTGTTGATACACCTGTGAAGTTTTTGAAGTTTTGGATTTGATTTTGAAAGTCTTGTGCCGAAATTTTGGTCTCCTGGATGAGGAGAAGGTCTGGCTGCTCCTGTTTTAATAAATCCCTGATGGCTTTTAGTTTTAAGGGAGAGCCCATCCCCCTACAGTTCCAAGAGACCAAGATCATTATTTACCATTTGTTGGGTGAGGTCCACTCCTCTCCTTTGCTTTTTCTCCGCTTCCTTTCAACTTGCCTAGGTAAGAGTCCATTGGTTGCTGCGCTCCCGTTGCCATCTCTTTTGCAGCTGTTTCATCTCTGAGCTCTTTGTTTGACTTTCGGCCAGCTTTTCTCGGGGGGTCTGTGGATTGACTAGCTTCTTTCGATTTGTTTCTGGTGAGGATTCTCTCTATGGTTGGAGGGGGGGAGGAGAGGGGAATCGTGCGGGAGGGAGAGGAAGGAGCTCGAGGGGAAGAGGGAGGGGAGGAGGGTTCTTCGACGGACAGGGATTCGAAGGGGTTGGAGGATGAAGGGAATGCTGAGCTGGGAGGGGGAGGTGGAGGGGGAGGGAGGGACTCCGGAGGGGGTTTGGAGCTGGGTCCTTGGGAGGAGGAAGGCTTTTTCCTTTTAACTGGTTCCCATGAGCCTTCAGGGTTTTCCTCATTATCAGCAGATTCATTTATTTTTGACTTGCTACATCTATTTGCAAAATGACCATACTCGTGGCATACCTTGCATTTGAAGGGGAGCTGCTCGTAGTCTAGCTGTTGAATATGCGTCCATTGGTCCACCTTGATCTTGATGGCTTCCGGCAGACCTTTCCCTAGGTCTACTTCCACGCAGATCCTCGCGCACGCATGCATGTTCTCCCTTGGCTCAGATCTGTCAATGTATTTGCCTACTGCGTTGCCTATTGCCTTGACTGATTCGTCTCCCCAACAGTGGAGCGGCAAATGGGGGAGCCAGACCCAAACTGGAACTGCATTTGGAATATCCATTTCCGGATCAAAATCCGGAGTCCATCTATTCAAGTAAAGGCCTCTTGAATCCATAAAGTAGGGGCCGTTTCTGAATATGAGGTTCTTGTCTTCTTTCGTTTCGAAGAGGAATGTGAAGTAGCCTCTTCCGCAGAATCTGATGGCTATCTTCCCTTGTATCATCGCGCTCCAGTTGCGCTCAACCCATTTCTGGACTGATCTCGGAGAGGGCCAGAGGCCAGTGAACTGGCCTACGAGCCCTCTTTCCGCAAGTATTATTGCTGACTTCCTTGGAAGGGATGGGGGGAGATTTACCTCTGGAATTTCATCGAGTTTTTTAATGAACTTGGTCACTGTGGGACGGGGTCTGGGGTTAGCAGATTCAGAAAAGAGAGAAGCAAAAATTTCTTCATTGTTCTCAGAGTCTGGAGGGGGGGGAGCGAGCCCGGCCATTCAAAGGGTGAATGGCCAGCGGGGAACAGCGATCAGCGCGGGATCAGGGGCTGGGCCCCAACGGAGCAGGGATCAGGGGAATAATCCAAAGGGGGGGTCGAGGCGAGCGACAGCCCAGCCAGGCAGGGCCTGGGGAGCAGGGACAGGCGAGCGCGGGAGGGGTTCAAAAATCGCCAGAGCGCCTCTTGGTTGTGCTCTTCAGCCTTTGCTCTATCAACTTTGAGGAACTAAGGTATTTTCCAAGATTTTCTTGAGGTAAGGATATCACCCGTTGTGAATTAAGGAAGAATATATTTGTACGATGACCTTCCGAACTCATTATGAACATTATAATTCTGTGGTGATGCCTTTTGGATTAACCAATGCAACAAGTGTGTGTTTAATGAATGGAGTCTTCTAAGAATATTTGGATAAGTTCATTATTGTTTTTCTGGATGATATGTTGGTGTATTCAAAATCTAAGGGGGGGCACTAACAACATCTGAGGTTAGTTCTACAGATGCTCCAAGAACACCTGATATATGCTAAGATCAGTAACTACTCTTTCATCAGACCTAGAAAATATTAATACCATCAAGGAATTGCTAGCACTAAATATTATAATGGAAGTCGAGTTTTCTATGGACCTAGATGGTTATTATAGAAGGTTCATTAAAGGATTTTCTAATATTTCCCATCCCATCACTTCATTGCAGAGCAAAGTCATTGAATTTGAATGGACCTCTACATGTGAGGAAGCCTTTTAGTGTTTGAGGGATATATTAATGAGCACTCCAATTGAATATTATGGATCCAAATGAGGATTTCCGTGTATGCACTTATGCATGTCAAGAAGGTTTGGGAGGAGTGATTAAGTAAAACAAACATGTGGTATGTTACAAGTTCAGGAAGTTGAAGGACCATGAGAAAAATTATGTTGCACATGACTTGGAATTGGTAGCTACCATTCATGCTATTAATTTGTGGAGACGTTATCTTATGGGCTAGAGATATGAATTAGAGGCAAATCACTGTGGTTTGTGGAACTTATTTGAGCAGCCAAATCTGAATGCCTAGTGAATCAGATGGATATAATTGTTAGTGGGATATGATTTCAAGATTAAGTACATCAAAGGAAAGAAGAATAAAGTAGCAGATGCTCTTAGGTGAAGATTGCATCTGATGCATGAAGAAACAATAGGTATATGTAAGGTCGATATAATATCCAAAATTAAAGAAGCGGTAAAGTTAGATCATCAGTATTTGGCCATCAAGAATAGTTTATAGCAAGAGGAAAAGCAACCAAAATATTTAGATTATGAGTGTGGAGAGGATGAAGTTCTTCTTTATAAAGGTCATATATATGTACAAAATGTACAAGAGGAGAAATATTTGATTCTAAATGAAATGCATAGGGTTCCTTCTGCAGGACGCCCAAGATATCATAATACTATTCTAGTAGTCATGAAGTGGTGTTTTTGGCCTAGATTAAAGAAGAATGTAGCAAATTGCACAGAAAGATGTTTGGAATGTCAAAAAGTTAAGGCAGAGCACAAGCACCCAATAGGCTTGTTGCATCCCATACCCATTCTTGAGTGGAAGTGGGATGTGGTGTTGATGGATTTTATTACTAAATTACTGAGGACAACTAAAGGGCATGATGCAATTATGGTAGTGGTTGATAAGCTTACCAAAGTTTGTCCTATCGTACTGGTGAAATCAATGCATAAAGCAATTAACATAACTTATATTTTTATGAGAGAAGTTTCCAAACTACATGATGTGCCTAGGGAAATTATTTCGGGTAGATATGTAAAGTTCACATCTAATTTTTGGATGGGATTATTTAAAGGGTTGGGTACTAATTTAAATTTTAGTATTTTATATCACCCTGAGTTTGATGGATAGACTAAGTGTGTTAATTAGGTGATTGAAGATATGTTGTGAATATATGTGATGGATAAACCATCAGAATGGGAGAACTACCTACATCTAGTAGAGTTTGTGTATAGTAATGGATATCAGACTTTGTTAAAAATGAGTTTGCTTGAAAATTTATATGGAAGGAGGTGTCATACTACTGCGAGTTGCAGTAATTCGGTAGAGGGAGTCATGGTTGGTCTAGAATTTCTCAAAGAAATAGAAGAGAAAGTTGTGAAAATTAGGAAAAATCATAAAGATTCCCAAGATAGGAAATCAGTTATTTGGATATGCATAGAGTCCGCAGAGAATTTAAAGTTAGAGATCGTGTTCTTTTAAAAGTTAGACCACATAAGTGCTCATTAAAATTGGGCAGTTGTGCCAAATTAGCAACACGTTATTGTGGACCATTCGAGATCCTAAAGAAGATTGATTATGTTGCATATAGAATTTTTTGCTTGCATATATGCATTTTCATGATGTATTTCATGTATATTTTATTAAAAAGTATATTCCTACTACTAATCACATGTTTGATTGACATATGATCTAGGTGGAGCTAAAGATAGATTTGCATGTACAAATCATACATATTTTGGACAATATGGTCAAGGTGCTCTAGAATCAAGCCATTGACATGGTAAAGGTATAATGGACCTTTCTCAGTCCTAATGAGGCAACATGGGAGTAGGAAGATTACCCTCATCTTTCTTACTTTAATTTGTTGTATATACATGTATATATGCTGCACTGAGGACAACGCATAAAACAAGGGAGGAAGGAATGTAATACCCCTACCAGTTTTTGATGTAAATATATGTATCTTGATATTAGGTTGGTGAGCTGGAGTCATTTTGCAGGCCTGTGTGTCTATGTATTTATGTTATATATTTTGGGGTCAGTGTGCCTAAGCATATATACCAGTTTTGGTTAAGTGGCCAGAGGACCAAGATTGTAAATATGATGTAATTGATGGACATATTTTTTTGTTAATATAATATAAAATAGATTGGTTAAAGAGCCCATTCCATGGTAATAATATGGGGGGGTTTGAAACTTCACAATGACAGGCAATGAGGTGTTTGGTGATGGGTGTTGACGATGGCTTCAGTGTGTGCCACATGGCAGAGAAAGGCCATGTAGTTATGACATATATATATATATATATATATAATCCTAGAGCTAAGACATTATTAGTTGGTTATAAGGGACCATTTGGGAACAAGTTCGGAGAAACATAGGTTGTGGTTGGAAACATGACTGTTGGGATGGTACCTTGGTCATGGATAGATGGTTGTTTACATTTTATTATTTCTTGTGGAGTTGTATCCCTCGCTCAGGGGTGATCGTGATTTAAATTCATGAACCACACGGTCTATAGTAGGGTGGAACGTGGAGAGCTCATAGCCAATTTCTCTTCTTATTCAAGATAAGTGTTTTTGTTAATGTTTTATTTATTTATGGAATTATATTTGGAACCTTGGATTTCTTATCTAAATGCTTGTATTTATTCATATATTCCATTATGCATTAATGTGTCATACTTACTGTTATATGTTGTTTGTGATTAATGTTTCTTTGTTGTAAACCCTAGTTGAGGATTTATGTTAATATACCCAAATGTTGTCAATTATTTGTTATTTCTATTGTGCAATATTGTAATTATGGTTTATATTTTTTGAATTGGCATTATGAGCATTATATAATTGCATTCATGTAAACCAATTTCAGTCAGGAATATAAACAATCATGGTTAGGTTAGGGTTTTTAAAATCATGTATTTACCTATCATGGTTGTTGTAGTGTTTCCTAGTAGGAGCTTAGGGACATTATGCCATATGTTTCTATGCAAGCCTCCACAAGTTTCCATGTGAGACTCCACATGTTTCCACATGAACATCCAAAAATTTCCACATAGTACTATCAACACTCAACAACACTTCCACAAGATCTCCATTCACTTTGATACCAAATGTTGGCTTAATATCCAAATAATGAAGCAAGGGACGTGGGAATAATAAGCAAGAACCCATAAAGGGGAATGATATTATTTAATCGATAATTCTTATGTATTCTATTATACAATATGGTCATTAGTTATAATTATGGTGACCATAACAAATATATCAAATTAGAGAAATTAGTTCAAACTATCACTGCAACTATCTCTTCAAATATTTCCCTGAATCTCTCACTAAATCTCCATCCCTATTTTCACTCATTGCTCTCAATTTCTCAACCATACGTAGACTTACATGGTTGGTCTACTTCATCATTTTTTTCATCACATAATTTAGATATTAAATATTATTCACAAGTAGGAGTTATTCCATCAAGCCATTAATTAGAGTTAGGTGGCATTAATGAGGGGGAGACTTTGGGAATTCATGGGGAGATAATTACAAAGGAGAGAACTTCGGGAGGGAATTTTTTGAAGGGGTTTTTGCTGGAAATCATTTGGTCACAGGGAGAGTGGTGGGAGGGAAGGGAGTGCTTCAAAGAAAGGTCGAAGGAAGGCTAGAGGGAACTTAAATAATGGAATGGATTTTGGAGTTAGACATTGGGAAGGTGCTGGCACAGAGAACTCAGACACACTCAAATACACTATGGGTGCAATCTAGGGAAATTGTGGAGATTCCCTAGGCTAGTAAGATAGATACGCTATTCCTATTTAGCAAGGAAATATATTTAGTCTGGTGATCTCAGGAGGAGTAGCACACAAGGGAAACAACCACAATCCAAAAAGGTATTTTTCTTGTTACTTGTCAAAATTGATTGAAATTTCACATCAACCAAATTGTATACATTCAAAATATGCCACTAAAATATGTTGTGGAAAGGAACATAAAAGAACATTGATGTAGTTGCGGTTAACATTTTTTTCATTTTAAATGTTGAGTAATTCCTTTTTACAATATTGAGACCCCAAAAAGGGTCCTCACATAAGACCCTGTGAAAACAATATACATGATATTCCCAAAATTTGTTATATATTAGTAGGTCATCAAAAATACTAACACAAATTTTCTAAGGGTTTGAAAATAGAATTCATCAAGATTTGAAAGGTTAAAGGTGCATTTGTAAGTCCAAATGGCCATGTGTTCTAAAGGTTGTTTTGGGAATGTCTGCTTGCCTCATTTTGATTTGATGATATCTAGAATGGAGATGCAACTTAGTAAAGAAAATTGTTTCATGCAATTCATCTTTGGGGAGGGGATTTTTTGAAGGGGTTCTTGTTGGAAATCATTTTTTCACAGAGAAGGGGGTGGGGGTGGGAGAAGTGTTGGAAAGAAGGGTCGACAAAAGTCTACAGGAAACTTGGATAGTCAAGTAGATTTTAGAGTTGGGAATTCGAAAGGTGTTGGCACTAATAACTCAGACACACTCGGACATACTATGGATGCAATATAAACTTGAGCTTGGAGTGTTAAAGGACTTGTGGAGGTTCTCTATGCTAGTAAGTCATATAAGATATTCCTAGTTAGCAGGGCAATATATTCATTTGGGTGGTCTCAAGGGTCTTGGTAGGAGCACCACACAAAGAAACGACCACAATCCAACAAAGTATTTTTCTTGTTATTTGTCAAAATTGATTGAAATTTCCCATGAATAAAATTATATACATTTAAAATATGATACTAAAATATGTTATGGAAATGAACAAAAAAGAACAAGTAAACAGTTGTAGTAAACAATTTTATTTTATTTTAGTTTTATGTTGAGTAGTTTCGCTTTGCAATCTTGAGACCTCGAAAAGGGGGCCTAACATAAGACATTTTCAACGCATTGTAGATTATATTCCCAATATTTTCTACATATTAGTGTGTCATCAAAAATATTAACACAAATTTTCTAAGGAAGGGTTTGAAAGTATAATTCATGAAGCTTTGAAATATTGAATGTGCATTTGTAAATCCAAATGGCATTCATTTGTTCTAAAAGTTGTTTTGATCATGTCTTCTTGCCTCATCTCAATTTGATGATACCTATAATTGAGGTCCAACTTAGTAAAGAAATTTTCTTCATGCAATTCATATAATAATTCATTAATGAAAAGAATAGGAAACTTGTCTTTGATTGTTAGTTTTTTGAGTTATCTTTAATTTGGACACATATGCCATGAACCATCCTCTTTTATAAGAATTACCACTGGTGAAGAGAAAGAAATTCAGCTAGGTTGAATGATGCCAACCTACAAATGTTATCCAACCAACTCACAAAATAGAAGAAGAGATAGATCAACAACTTCAAAATTATCCGCTTCAAGGGGGAAGCCTCCTTTACATCACACAAATGAAAAAATCTTGGATGATACAAATGACAAGACCTCCTTTCTATATATAGGAGTCTAAGGGGCCACAATATAATCAGAGCCTACATAACAATAATATTGTAAGGGCACAACAATAACAATAGTGGGCTTCTATGGGGCACAATAATAACAATATGGGGGCTACATGGGCACAACAATACAATAAAGGGGTTGCACTAATAACAGTAAGGGCTACACTAGTAGTGTAGGTACCTAACATGCCCCTCTCCTCCAAACAAGTGTTTTCCTCAATGCTTGAGTAGCTCTCGATGCTTCTGTATAAAATTTGTCTCCTCCCATGTGGAATCTTTAGTGGGTAAGTTCTTCCACTTGATGAGATACTCTGGAATTGATCGATTTCACAAACTACTTCATGTTCCAATATGATTTTTCCTTCCTTGTCAGGTTCCGACAACATTGTTTGAATTGGGAACTTGTCACCTATAACCTTCTTTAAGCATGAAAGATGGAAAACTGGGTACACTTGGGAAGATGCAGGAAGTTCCAATTTTTATGCCATAGTAACAATCTTTTGCAACACCTTGTAAGGACCATAGTACTTTGGTGATAATTTATTATCCTTCTTAGCTTGCTTGAGGGACATTTTCTTGTATGGGTGTAGCCTTGAAAATACCAAATCACCTACATTAAAACTTCTTTCGCTGGAATGTTGATCTACCTATTGTTTCATTTGTGATGGATGGATGTGATGGATGGTGGATGATATTCATAAAGTGCCAAATCATTACAAGATATGGTCGAATCCATTATTTCTTTCTCTGGGGTTTGTTCCTAGCATATATCCTCTTCTTTTGACATTTTTTTATCCTTTTATTCCTCCTCTTCACAATCTATGTAAAATAATTTCTTCTCGGCACACTTATGACCTTTAGTGTATTTGTTATCACAACTATAGCAAATCTCTTTTGCTCGTTTTTCTTCCAACTGTTGTGGTGTCAACCTTGTAGGTTGTGGAAGGCTAGGAGTAGAACACTTTTGTCTTTATAGTTGTGAGTGGTAGACTTCCTTGTTGTCATAATTTTGCTTTCCACTTTTCTTACCAACCTGAATGCCTTCTCTAATGAATTAGGTTCCCAAAGACGAACCTCATGTTGGATGTTACCCTTTAAAGTCCCTATGAAAACATCAATTCTATGCTCCTATGGAATATCATTTATCCTTATATTGAATTTTTGGATGTCCTCAGTGTGCTCCACCTTTGAACCCTTTTGTTTGATATTTATCAATTGGCTAAAGGAGGTGTTTCTCTTTTTATCCTCATAACGTGCTATCATTTCCTCCGTAAAAATAAACCAAGTGACAATTTGTTTACAATAACAAATCCATCAATACCATACAAGCTTATTGGGTTCCAAATATAAAGTTGCAATGTGTACCTTTTGTGTGTTTTTCACATTATGGAAATCGAAATATTTCTCCATCTTTAGTATCCATGTTATGGGGTCCTTGCCATCAAACCTCCTCATATAGATCTTTGGAACATGGTGGGTCTTCAATCCAATGTTAGATTCTATGAAATCATGATTAGCATTTCTTTTGTTCTCATCATGGGCTTCCTCTACAATATTTTCATCATTAGGATGCCTTTCTTGTAGCAACTTTGTCCAACCTTCCTTCAAACCTTCCATGCATTTCTTCAAATCTTCCATGTTTCCTTTCAATTATGCTTCTATACCATCAATATTATCTTCCATGCCATAGATAAAACCATTTATCTTAGCTTTGATCGCATTCTTCAAATCATCCATCCAATTTTTCTTACTATGTGTTTCTATTTCTTGATTCGAGTCATTATTTTTCTTTCTTTTAGGAGCTCAATATTGAAACAACTATAACTATGAAATTTCAAATCTCCAAGTTCTAAAATTTTGTCTTGTTGTAGCCCTCTAAGTCCTCTTTCCAACCCCATAGGTCTAATCGATATTTCATTTTTCAAGAAATGGTTATGCCCAAACTCCCACGATGACCTGATTATAAACTAGTTTAGTAGAGTGAACTTGTATGGAGTGCCACGTGCCACTGTTTCGATCTTCAACTCTGAAAATGATACCCAAGAAACAAAATTCCATTCGATTTCTGTCACTTTTTATGAAATTTAAATCAATGCTCAGAGAGAAATTTATGACTATTTTCCCAAGGTCACCTATTTGAGATCGAATTTTGGAGACTACAAAAACCCTAACTTCCCCATCTCATATCTCCGCAAATATAGAGAGACAAGATCTGAAATTTAGAAAAGAAGTTCATAAATTGTTTGGCTCAAATGGGTTTTAATTTCAGCTTCAAAAGCTTCGTTGAAAGAACGTTATAGTGAAACTTCCACGATGACATATTTGAAGAAGCGAAACCCTAGAATCCAAAGCTCTGATACCAAATGTTATGAAACCAGCTCACAAAATAGAAGAAGACATATATCAACAACTTCAAAATTAGACCTCCTTTAAATTACACAAATGAATAATTCTTGGATGATACAAATGACAAGACCTCCTTTCTATATATAGGAGTCTAAGGGGCCATAATATAATCAGAGCCTACATAAAAATAATATTGTAAGGGCACAACAATAAAATAGTGGGCTTCTATAGGGCACAATAATAACAATATGGTGACTACATGGGCACAACAATACAATAAGGGCATTTCAATAATAACAGTAAAGGCTACACTAGTAGTATAGGGACCTAACAATAACATTTCTTGAACCATATGATCAGTCTAACACTCTTCTATGCATATCGATATCTACAAAGCCTAATATTAGGTGGTGTACTTCTAAGTTGCAAATGAATAGCCTGGTCATTATCTTGAGTAGGTGGAAGACTCTCAGGGATCTCTCCAAATATCTTGGAATGATTATTGATAACTTTTTTGGATATCCATTGGGGAAAAGGATATAGATGTTTGAGCATACAATGAACACATTGTACAATTACACCTTTGTGTCCCTTTTTTAGAAATTTTATCATATTATTAGAGCTTATCACTTTACTAGGATTCCCTTGGATACCTATAAGCTCAATTCCCTTTAAGGAAACTTTTATGAAATTATCTTGAAAAATAAGGGCCACTATTCCTAATGATTGGAACCCTAATAAAACATCAACAACACCTATTTGGATTACAATACTAGGACTAGCGTAAAAATAATCCCCCATATTTAGATTAATATTATGGCACTTCCTTGAAAAATTTATGATACCTCCATTTGCAATCATTACCTGAAATTTTGGTGCTAGATATACAAAACAATTAAGTTTTTCCAATTTGTAATCATATGAAGTTACAAGTAAAACCCAAATCGATCAATAATACTACCTTTTTATTTTTGATATGTCCTTCTATCTTGAGGATTCGTGGAGTGTTGATGCTAGCTAATGCATGATAAGATGTTGTCAGACTAGTCTCTTTTAACTCTAGATCTTGTAACGGTACTTATTGATCTTTGCATATTTTCAGTCTATATAGAATAATTTATTCTCACTATATTTATGCCACTTACTATACTTGTTGTCACAATTGAAATACTGATCCAAAATTAAACAACAATGCAACAAATTACAGATATAACCATAAATACATAGATGCATCAGAAATAACACTCCATTTCATTAATATCAAATACTGAAATATGCTTACAATCATAATGGAAATAAACTAGCTCGGACAGTGGTAGCTTATCTCTGAGAAGAGATGTGGTGGCTACATGCCTTTGAACTGTGTTACAATTAGGCTCAAGGGCCTATTTATTATTGAAAAACAAGGGAAAACCATAAACAACCAAAACCCTAACCCCAGGAGATGTAACGCTAAGAGTTTGTGGGCCTCATTGGGGTTAGTTGGGAAGCCAAATTATTGGGTTCATAACTTGGTCATATTATTTCTTCTTGCCGCATAAAATACCTTATTGGACCCAAAAAACATTGTTTAGGGGGTCAAAACTACTATGGAAGTTCAAGACCTAAAAAACTGCTAAAAATAGTAAATGATGAAATAAACAAGGAAATAGATGAAATTGACTAGAGGTATAGGTGGAATAGGTTGGTGGCCACCAATATACACTTCGATCATTCCTCCCCCATTAGGAATCAATGGTCCCCATTGCATGCAAAGCCTCCATGAGGTGAGGAAATTTCTATTGAAACTGGTCCCTGGTGAACCACTTTCCCTGGTGAAGGAGTTGGCCTACTTTGATAACTCGATATAGCAGGATCCTCTATTGGTGAGTGTTCTTGATCTATGTATCCATGAGCTGATTAGTTGTGGCCTATTCCATGAAGTCTGGGTTTAGCTCTATTGGTGTGAGTTGTTCTGCAATTTCGGATGTGTCCAACAATGGCGGAAAGTATGGCCTAAGGCGGTCTACATTGAACACTGGGTGCAGATCAAGGAATAGTGGGATGTTAAGCTCGAAGGCATTGTCACCTATTGCCTAGTTGGTGACGGTGTATGGCATATATCAGAGCGGGCGAATCTTGCAGTGGGGTCCAATAAGGTGCTCCTTCTACAAATGTAGCCAAACTTTGTCGCCCACCTGGAACTTGTGTCGCACTCGATGTTGATCATGGCACTACTTGTACCTAGCATTGGCTCTGTCCAATATATCATGGACCTACTGGCGGACATGTTGAATGCACTCAATGAAGTTGTTAGCCCTATCGGCTTCAGACTGGACGTGATCCAAATCTACCTAATTAGCTACAAATGGTATGGCCACATCAATGGGACATGATGGTTGAAATCCTAGCCCTACTTGAGAGGGAATATGGCATGGTGAGTTATGGAGAGCTTTGTTATAGATATGCTAGAAATAGGGGAGGCTTTCATCCCATGAGCGCGGATTCTTTGAGTTGTACATGCGCATAATGTGTACAATCATCCTATTGACAACCTCTGTTTGGCCATCAGTTTGGGGGTGGAATGTCGTGGACTTAGTAAGTTTGGTATCCATCATTGACCAGAGTCTTAACGAAAATGCACTTAGGAATTTGTTGTCCCAATCTGAGATAATGGAATGTGGGATCCCAACGAGTACCCACACTCACTCAAAGAAGAGCCTAGCAGTGGCCTCTGTTGTGATACTCTTCTTGCAAGGCACCATAATGGTCATCTTAGAGAATCTGTAAACAACTGCGAAAATGTAATCATTTTCGTGCTTAGTAGAAGGAAGGCCCAACATGCAATCATTTCTGTGCTTATTAGAAGGAAGGCTTGACATGTAAACCGTGGAGATAGATTCCCAGGGTTGACTAGGATTAGGTAGAGGAGTATATAGGCCTTGCTTCTTAATGGTTGGTTTGGAAATTGCAAAGGCTATGTAGGATCTAATGTACTTCCCAACATCATGACAAAGTTTAGACCAATAAAAATAATTCTCTAGTAACACCACTATTTTATCTACTCTGAAATGTCCAGCAACCCGAATGTATGCGCCTCCCAAATCATCATGGCACACTCACTTGAAGGAACACAGATGTGTCCCAGGTGACATAACAATGCATATTGAAGGTGAAAATTTGGAACTTTCTTCCCTTCTAGGAATGTCTAATATATGTTGCCAATTTTTGGATCACTCTAGTAAATATGTGGCCACTCAGAAGTCTCGTGCCCACAAGAGTCGAGCACAGTGATCAGCGCCATGACTGGTGGTCGGCTAAGGCAATTTGCAACATTATTGGAGCTTCCCTTCTTGTACATAAGGGATCAAATGGAATTGTTGCAGGTAGGTGGACCACTTCTGATGGTGATCATTCTGCAACTTCCCTTGTGTTTGTATGAACTACAGGGGTCAATGGTCTGTGGGTGACCGTTTCCTTCCCCAAAATGTAATTCTTTCGTTGATGGTAGGCCTTCACAATGGAATACATTTCTTTGTCATAAGTGGGATACTTTAGGATTGTCTCTGAAAGTGTCTCACTATGGTAAGCCACTAGATGCCCATGTTGAGTAAGAACTACACCAATAGCATAGTCAAAGGCATCTGTCTCAATCTCAAATGATTGTTGCAGGTCTAGTAATGTGAGCACTGGTGATGAGCAGAGGAAATGCTTCAACTTGGAAAATGTCTTCTATTGGGTTTCAGACCAAAAAAATTTGCTTTCTCTCTGCCCTTGGTGACTTGACTTAAAGGCCAAGTGATATGATAAAACCCCAAAATGAACCTGCAGTAGAAATTGGCAAGACCCAGAAAGTTGTAGTGATCTGCTAGAGTGGTTGGGGCTGGCCTATCTTGAATGACTTGTATCTTGGTTGGATCCACATGCACATCCTACTCATAAATTATGTACCCCATATATTGAACTTGGGTCATGCCAAAAGTGCATTTATCCAAATTGGCACACAGCTTATGTTATCATAGGGTTTGAAGGACTTGTTAGATATGGTGGAGGTGATCTTCCCAACTCTCGTTGAAGATCAAGATTTCATATAAATACACCACCACAAATGCATTGGTGAAGGGTCGCAAGATGTCATCCATCAATCTCACGAAGGTTGCGGGGGCATTCTTCAACTCGAAAGGCATGACCAACCATTTTAAAAGGCCCTCCTTGGATTTGAAGGCAATCTTCTACACATCGAAGGGTTCGATAGGTACTTGATGATAACTAGACTTCAAGTCAATCTTGCTGAAATTTTTGTCCCCCTTGAGCTGGTCCAGAAGGTCATCAATCTGTGGGATTGGATACCTATTCCAAACAGTGATCTTGTTCAGTGCCCGATAGTCAATATAGAGTCTCCAAGTCCCATCCTTCTTTTGTAGCAATACAACGAGGCTCCCAGATGGTGATGATATTGGCCTGATGTGCCCTTTCTGCAACAACTCCTAAATATGCCTCTTGATCTCATCGTTATCCAGAAAAGAGCGTCGATAGATCAGTCCATTGGGTAGTGGTGCGTCCGGGGTCAGATCGATGGAGTTCTTGACCTGACAGTGCATAGGTATCCTTGTAGGTGAGGAAAAAATTTCCCTGTACTATTCCACGACCTTGCCCATCTACTGTTGTTGTGTGGAGGAGCCCTGTCTGGAAGCCGTGGCCACAACCTTCTTCTTTCCCTGAGGGTGAATCATAAGGAAAACAAATTTCCTAGTCTGGGAAATGATCTTACTACATTTCTTTGTAGTGATCAAAGAGATGGTGGTAGGTGGGGCTACCTCTAGTATCATGTACAACTTATTTCCCAAAGTAATAATCACAGAGCGAGGTCTAGTCTCATATACATCATGTCACTTCCACAAGTATGGTTTCCTTAATAATACATCACAAATTTCAAGAGGATCAACATCACATAGTACCTCATCCATGAAGGGCTTAATGTTGTAGGGAAGGTGACATTGTTGGCTGATGCGGAGATATCGTCCTTGGTCAAGCCACCCGATGGTGTACGGTTGTGGGTGTCCTATTTTCGGTAGGTCCTGTCGCTTCACAACCTCTACTAAAATGAGGTTCTTTTGGCTCTTGTTGCACAAAATATTGTCACCATGACATTCTGCAATCTGTGTGAGTCTATCACCACTCATACTTTCCTCCTTTGCAAGTCTTAAACCCCAGTTCTTCATGTCAAACCTTGAAAATAAGAGAAAGCCCTTAAAATTCTCTAAAACTTTGGTTTCACACTTTCTCTTAGCATTACCTGTAGTCCTTCACCTACTGGTCATGTCCCCTGCATACCTGACCGCTCTGTCTCTGTGTAATGGGTGCAGACCCCTGTAAAAGTCAAAATGGCGCAAGTACATTCTTAAAAACTCACTTTGGGTTATTTCTGGAAGCTTCTAGAGGGAATCTTGAGGTGGCAAGTTTGCTCCTTTAAGGTTCATGCATCCCATACCTTAAGGAGCACACCCCTTGATGTGAGGAGCTTATCCCTTTGAAGGAGGACTCTATCCCTTCATAGGTGGACCTATAACCTCCTTTTGTTGCACTATAAAATGAGGCATTGGGCTAGTTACTAAGGAGATTGAAAGCTAAATATTTTTGACGTGAAATGTTGTTGGAATTTAGTCTTCCTAATTGAGCTTGAGAGGAGAGATTACATACCTTTTTTGATCTCATTGGGAAGAGTGTGAGGCTTGTCAAAGTAGAGGAGATTCTTGTCTGGACCTTGGGAGGAGCTTGTACAACATCAAGGCACCAAACATTGTAAAGTTCTTCTTATTTTCAAAGTTAATACAATCAAGTTTATTTTTCTCAATAAGCTGTCTTTTATGGTTTATTTCATGGATTCCTTGATCACCGTGATGAATATGATTTATTATATTAGCTATGCAGGTGTTATTTGATGTGTGCTTGTTTGTGATTGCAGCTTCTCAAAAGGAAACTCATTTGGATAGTCGAATCGTGGCTGCCACAAACTAGCGTTGGACTTAAGGTAGGGTCTAAAACACCTCTTGGTTTTTATTTATAAATCGCAATATATTTAGAGAAAGGTAAATTTGCTTGTTCTGCTTGTCACTAGATATCTATTGATACTAGGGAGATCGGTCTTCTCTGCAGGAACAATTTATCTGGCCGAGAAATTGGCGACTCCGCTAGGGACTTGAATTTGGTCTTTTGCCTTTCCTTTTTCTTTGACTTGAGAAACTTTTCTTGCTTCTAGTTTTTGCTTGATGTGTGTGGGATTGGGTGGTTATTTAGGATCTGGAGTATTTTTTTTTTTTTCCGAAATTTTGAAGAGGACCGCACGTTCTGTTTGTAACACAGTGTGGACATCCCAGCACTATTACTTTACTACACAGAGCGGTACCGCATCTGGTTATACCGGAAGCCTGCGGACCCTGTCAAAATTTTTGAAAAACCTAAATTGTTTTCATCCAGTTAAGCTTAGGATTTATTTACGCTTTTTAGTCTCTGCCCAGATCTGCATGTGTCTTGTCAAAAATTTCTTGTAAGTGAGTTCCATTGGCATTTTGGTTTTAGGTGATTTTCTAGAAGTTTTGCGTGCCTGGATTGATTTTCGCTTGGTCTTTGTAGTGACTCAGAGATTAGAAGCCTAAGAAACCTCAGATTACCCTGGTCTTTTTGGTCTTCTTGATGAGTCTGACTGATTTGTGAAATCTGCCCTTGGTGAGAAATAGATCTCGTTTTCTCTTTGCAAAGCTTTGAACAAACTTGTTTGAAAGTTTTGAATTTCATTTTTAAAAAAGAAAACATAGCTGGGTGTTTTTTTATTAATTTGTTATTCTGAACGAATTAGTCCTTAGTTTGCTGAATAACTAAGTAAAATGTCCTTAAAAAGATTTAAAGCTTTTACTTCAATTAGGTTTTTAGAAGTTGTAGATCTCAAGATTAGTTTTTTATAGTTTTGAGTGTTTTCTAGAAATTTTAGAATCTCTTTTGAAAGAATTTGTTTTTGTAGTTTTTGAGTGTTGAAAAAGCAAAAGGATTTTTTCATGAACATAATTAGTAGTCTCGTTTTGAGTTTATTGGAAAAGACAAAAAAAGATTTTCTTTTCATTTATATGTTGAAGAAAGATTTGTTTTTCAAAAAATTGCATTCTCAACTCTTTCTTTAGCTAGAAATTCATTGAAGAAAAAGAATTGTTGATCATCTTAGGTGCATTTTTAGTGTTTTGGAGTCGAGTCTTCACACCATAAAGTTTCATCTCCATTCCTACTGACTTAAGAAACAACCTATAAAAATAAGGCTTAAAGTAAAATTGATCTAGCAATCTTTTTATTTCTAGGGCTCTTATCACGAACATAGCTTAGGCTAGTATCTTGGAGTAGGAGGTAATTAACTCTCCAAGATAGTTAAAACAAACAAGTAGCTATATCTTGTGGTAGGAAATAAATCCAATTGTTACATGTATGCTCTATGAAGCTCCTCTTAAAGGAGTCAAGCACGAGATCATATACGAACCAGTGAGGTATTCAATCCTTCCTCATTGGGAACGATAGAAAATATACACGTATTAAAAATGGTAAACCTCAGATTGACCATTGTCGAGGAGCCTGGGGTCACTTGTTGGTAAACCTTGGATTATGTCAAGGAACCTTCAAGGGGATTGAGCTTTTTTACTCTACCCTTGCGTGTGTATTAGATCATAGACTGTTCCCCCAGGTATATTTGTTTCTGTTGGTAACCTTAGTGGTTATTATCTATAGGATCCTTTCCTAAGGTGACGGTGGAGGGAAGATCCCACTGTACCTGGAGCAGATGTTGACTAGACTCACTTGGACTCTCTGGGGGGTTCTCTTCACTCGAGACGGTTTTGTGAAGAAACTTGTGCCAGTCTGTTTCATTAAGCAGGTTCTCGAGGTAATTGTTCCAACCGCCCTTTCCGTATTGAATTCTGTGACGTTGGATTTCATCACCAACTAGTATTTTTGGTATGGAAAGTTATTGTTTGTGTGTGGTTTGAACTCTTAGATTTTTAGGTGTGTGATTCAATTGTTTGGTTCTTTAGAGACTTTAGGTGGTTTTCTTGAGATTTTTCTATGTTTGCGTGTGAAGTAATTAAAATATTTAATCGTGGCTGAATTACCGAGACAATCCCGTAGACTTCGGGGGCAACCTCTCGAGTATTCACCAAGCCAGCTTGAAGGGCTACGAGATCTTGTAACTCCTAGTGAAAGTAGAGTTGGGTCATCAGAAGATAGAGAATCTTCTTTAGTTGTTCATCCCGATTATCAAATTCAAGCAACAGAGTATATTTCCGAACCAATTTCATTTTCCAAAGTTACTGGTAGTATTTCTTCTACTAGTGAATTAGTCGAAGAACCTGAAATTTCTGAGCCTGAAACTGAACCTACTGCTACTCCATCCTCAGGATTTGCTTCTCCAACTTCTAGTGGTCCTAGTTCACCTAGGGTAGGAAGGATCGTTACCCAAAATCCTCCCTCTGGACTTATTTCTATTGAAGAAATTGTTAGTCTGGAGGAAGATATAACTCTCCCTGAAAATCAACCAACTTTAGAACTTAGGGAGCGTGAATCAATTTTCTACAGTCCACCTAGGAGAGACGCTTGGTACGTCTCATTGACCAACTTTTTAGAAAATCTGGGTCTTAATTTTTCACCACCTCGAATTCATTTTCATCCAACACCTAGAGGTTATTATCCTCCTTTGAATATGTCGAGCCAGTCATCCATGTTTTCCCAATCACCGGAAACATTTTTATATGGTGGTCCTTTTATTCCTTCTGGGTATCAGTCACTCACTGGTACTTTTTAAGGAGCATCTTCTCAACCCATTGAACATGGGCTATCAACTGGTAATAACGGAACTAAACCGTTGAATGTAGAAGAAATTCTTATGATGTTTAGTACCATTCCAAACCCGCAACCTCAAGGTAGTCAGTTACCGCCTGGGGGGCAACCTCAAGGTACTCAATTATCGCCTGGGGGGCAACCTCAAGGTAGTCAGTTACCGACTGGGGGGCAACCTCAAGGACAGTACATACCTTCGAGATAGTACATACCTCAAGGTCAACCCCAGACTCAGTACATACCTCAAGGTCAACCTCAGTATCAATATATCCCTCAAGGTCAACCCCAGTTTCAGTATGTGCCTCAAGGTTATCAACCTCAAGGTCAGTACCCAACCCAAGGTTTCCAACCACCTTCTGGTCAATCATTTGTACAAGGAGCTGGAAATGTACCTTTGAATTATCAGCCCTATGCTCAACCCGGTTATGGTCCTCAATATGTTCAACCTACTATGGATCCATACTCCGGAATGAATATGGTGTGGGATCCATCTCAAACTCAACAGATCTTGCAACCTAATGTGCAGTTGTCATCTCAATCTGGACAACCTTTGGTTTCTGGTTCAACCCAGCAACCTGTCCAGCCTACTATTCAAACTTCTGCACCTGGTGTAGCTCATCAGTCTGGGCCTAGTTCGCCTCAAACTCCACCTCAAATGACTGTTGCAACTACTGCAGCTTCTGTTCAATCTACCCCACCTACTTCTGGAGTATTGGCAGCTCCGGTTTCTACTGTTCTTGCATCAACTCCTCAAGCCTCTTTACCTCAATGCGGACCTTCAATTCAGACTTCAGTTCAGATGCCTGTAGGACAACTTGGTCCAAGTACGGTTGTCACAAGTCAACCACAATTCACTTATCAATCGTATCAGGGACAGTACCAATACGGTCCTACTGTTCAAATCCCAGTTTACCAGTATCAACCATACCCTGGATATACTTATTAGTAACCTCAACAACCCCAGTTTGGTCCGGTTAATCCTGGTTTTCAGGGAGGATACAATATTCCAAATGCAATTCCAATTCCAAGTTATCCGGGATATCCTCCCCCTGGGGCTAGTCTTATGACCCAGGGGTTTCGTGACCCTAACCGTCAGTTACCGTTCATTGCAACTTTGGACTTGCTTGATTTTTCATGCCTTACGAACAATCCAATTAATTATCTTCTGTTTTGGCTGCCAATGCCGAATAAGTTGCCCAATGATATCCCAAAGTTTGAAGGTAAATCAGGAGAGGATCCGTCAAACCATGTGATGACTTATCACCTCTAGTGTGCATCTAACTCCATTATTGATGGTTCAATTCGTTTACGTCTTTTTCAACACACTCTGATTAGTCTTGCGGCCAAGTGGTACATTGAGTTACCAGGAGCTTCTTTTTATAATTTTAGTCAGTTAGCTACTTCATTCTTAACTCATTTTTAGTTGCCATTCAGATATGACAATGGCATGGAATTATTAACTTCATTAAAACAATCAACGTCCACTTATATTTTAGATCATATTCATGAATGGCGACGTCGACGATGTTTTGTGAAAGTTTTTATTCCGGATCAAAATTTTAGCAGAATGGTTTGTTAAATCATTATTACCTAAAATCACTAAGGATGTAGCTAAGGCAGGAGTTGTTACTGAAGAGCAAGTAATTGCTCAAGCTCAGTACCTTGACCTCATTTATACGCAGTGGGGTACTTTACATGAAAAAATCCCCGACCTTCCTAAACAAAATCAAATGACTGCAGCTCCTTCAGGGTCTCATGTCGCTGATGGTATGATTGATTCAGTTAACACCAAAAGTAAGAAGAAATCTTCAAATATTTTTCTCCTATTATAACTTTACCAGATTTCCGAACAGGAGACTCTTCCGCTGAAATTCCTACCGATATTCATGTTGTAGAATCATCTACAGCCAAATCAAAATCTGGTGGTAAAAAGAAGGGGGAGAAGAAAAATAAACAAAATTCGAAAGAGAAATCAGATAAAACTGAATCTACTAACGAGAAACGTAAACCTCTCTATCCTTGTCTCATTTGTGACAAAGAGCATTTTACGAGAGATTGCCCACATCGCGCTGAGGTTGCGAAAATCGTCAAAGGTTCTCAAACGCCTGCTATCTTGAAGGATCCTTTTCCTAGTTAAGATAGTAAGATGATTGGTTCTTCCTCAAATGCCTCAGAAGAACCCATAATGATGATGTATCATGTCAGGATTGCGACGTGATTGCAAGATTATGGAAGTAAAAGTCTTGCTGGTGGTAAGGAAGCAAAATCTTCTAATTCAAACCCATCAACTTCAACTCCTGGTTCTGATCCGCTACAGATCGAGAAACCTAACCCAAACTTAGTAATCAAACCCCCTGCTAAAGGTATACTTCGGAAGTCAGCTTTCAATCCGCATGCGAGAGCTGCTTAGAATTATATCATTGTTGAAGACTTAGCTATTTCCCCTTCAGCAATGTCAGCTTTGGAGGCGCTACAATCATTCCTAGCACAGCGTAAATTACTATTGTCGGCTATAGGAGCTGTTGATATTCAAGATTCGAACCTTATAATCTTCGATTTAGAGAATAGTACACCTTGCCTACCTCATCAAATGGCTTTCCACATTCCAGTGTTAGTCAAAAATAGACCTTGCTTTAGGATTGTAATTAATGAGGGAGCTTCTACATGTATTATGTCGATCCAGTGTTGGAGATTGCTTGGTTCTCCTACACTCGATCAATCCCCGACAATTCTAAAGGCTTTTGATGGCCGTGGGTTCCATCCTTTTGGCATTCTACAGGATTTACCTATAGGGGTTGAAGGCAAAACTGTTAATCTAGATGTGGAAGTGGTTGATGCCCCTCTAGATTACAACCTTCTCTTGGGTCGCAGCTAGTCTTATGCTATGACTGTTGTTGTTTCATCGGTCTTTCGGCTCATCAAGTTTCCTCACAATGGAAAGATTGTAACCATAGACCAGCTGACTTACTTTTCATCCGACCCAGCCTCTTCTGAAAGTATTCAACATGTTGGTAAAACAACTATCCCTTACAAGGATGTTGGGGTAAGATTGGTTAAAGATTCTGGTTTACTAGGAAATTTTTCCTTTCCTCCTCCTAACTTATCGCCTTCTACTACAACCATTCATATGATTTCATCGAACCCTATTGCTTTTGATGATCCTTGGATCGTACCTTCCAAGTCTGAGGTGGATTCATTTGGTGATGCGATGCCTTTGAGTCCTATGAAATTGCGTATCAGGTTGTACAGTCATTTTCTAACCCTTGTTCAACCAAAATTGATCTAATGAATGTGGTCCATGGAGAATCACTTTCAACATCAAACTCAGATTCAACAATTTTTTCCGAGCTTGTTCATACTGATGAGCAAATTCATGAAATTTTGTCTGTTGATGATTTACCATGGGAAGATCTTCATCATCGATCTTCGTTCTTACCTGAGCTTGATCATTTTGAAAATGATTTTTCATCTATTTTTACTACTCATTATGTCAAAGAACCACATAATCCATTGCAAAATCCTGATTCTTAGTTAAATTTGGGAAATATTTCTCGAACGGTTCCTATTGACATTTCAGTTAAACCTGGAATTGTTGAAAACATTCATATAGGTGCCTCCTGTATGGAAAATGAGCTCCAAACTTATAAGCCATATTTCAAGAATTTCATGACGTGTTTGCCTGGTCATATGAAGAAATGCCAGGAATCGATCTAGCAATTGTTGTTAATGAAATCAAAACTTACCTGGATGCTAAACCTGTCTGGAAACGTTTGCGTCAGATACACACGCGAAAAGTTGCTGCTATTAAAGCAGAAGTTGAGAAATTACTTCGAGAAGGTTTCATTTATCCAATTCCTTTAACGGATTTGGTATCGAATATTGTTCCTGTTAACAAAAACCAAGGAACGATAAGAATATGTATTGATTATAGGGATATTAATCGAGCTTGTCCCAAAGACAATTATCCAACCCCCTATATCGATCAAATCATTGATGATTGTGCCGACAGTGAAATATTCTCCTTTATGGATGGTTTTTCCGATTATAATCAAATCAACATACTACTTGCTGATCAACCAAAAAACGGCTTTCATTTGTCCATGGGGGACGTTTTCTTACTACAAATTACCTTTTCGATTGAAGAACGCCGGAGCAACTTTTCAAAGAGCTATGTCTTACGCATTTCATGACATCAAGCACATTGTGCAGCCTTATCTCGATGATTTACCTGCCCATTCATTACGCAGAGCCGATCATCTCACTCATTTACGAGCAATATTTGTGAGATGTAGGCATTATCGAATGAGGCTGAATCCACACAAATTTGTTTTCTGCATAGAAACGAGTCGTTTACTAGGATTTGTTGTTTCGAAAGCCAACATTCATGTCGATCCCTTGAAGGTTGAAGCTATTGTCAAATTGCCTCCTCCTTCGACTCTTCACCAACTCCAAAGTTTGCAAGGGAAAGCAAACTTTTTACATCATTTCATTCCTAACTACGTTGAGATAACAAAGGGTTTTACCAGGTTGTTGAAATAGAATAATCCATTCTTTTTGGATGAGATAGATGACAAATCTTTTGATGCACTTAAACACGTGTTGACCCATGCACTGTTATTGCATCCTCCCAACTACAACCAGGATTATGAATTTAGTAGTGAACATGTGATTTACTATCTTAGTCAAACTTTGAATCCGACTAAGCTTAAATATTCACATGTGGAGAAATTGGCCTTGGCAGCTGTTCAAGCTGTCCAAAGATTTCGTCATTACATCTTACTACGCAAAACTACCGTAATTTCTGACTGTAACCCTATGATCATTATTTTGACCAAACAATTCCTAGGGGGCAAGTATTCCAAATGGATTGTTATCATGCAGGAATTTGACTTGGAATTTGAAAAATCCAAGGCAAAGAAATCTTTAGTTTTTGTGGAACTGATGTGTGATTTCCCATGTGCTGATACTGAAACTGTGGCGAAAGAGCCCATTACAGACGAATCCTTGTTTCTTATCAGTACTATTGATCCATGGTATGGAGATATCATTGTTTATCTCTAAACACAATCTTTTTGGCCTGAAATTTCACGATCTCAGCAACAGAAAATACGTTTCCAATCCCAACAATACAAAATTATTGGATATACACTCTATCGTCGTGGGGTGGATTCTATTTTCCGACGTTGTTTAACTCATGAAGAAGCTAAAAAGGTCCTAAATGACTGTCACTCTGGAGAATGTGGCGGTCATATGTCTAGGTATGCCATAGCCCAAAAGATATTGCGCGTTGGTTATTTCTAGCTATCGTTATTTAAAGTTTGTATCTATGCAGTCTGAAAATGCCACAATTGTCAAATTTTTTATTGAAATATGCGTGCTCCACCTGCTCCTCTCCACCCTATAATTGTCGTCGGTCCTTTTGCAAAATGGGGTATTGAATTTATTACATGTAACCCTCACTCAGCCGGGGGGCATGTGTATATCATCCTTGCGGTAGATTATTTTACTAAGTGGGCCAAGGCGATGCCTACATTTTCGGCACACGGCAAAACTGCTACAATTTTCTTTTTCAATCATATAATTACTAGATTCGGTGTTCCACAAGCGATTATTACTGATCATGGGAGTCATTTTCAAAACATCATGATGACTGAACTAACAAATCAACTTGGCCTGCGTCATGATAGTTCTACTCCATATTACCCACAGGCTAATGGTTTGGTTGAAGCCATCAACAAAGTTCTAGTCATTATGATCCGATGAATCATTGGTATTCATAGGTCGAATTGGCATAACATTTTATTTTCAACGCTTTGGGCATATCGAACCTCAGTAAAAACATCAACTGGTTTCACTCCTTTTCAACTGGTTTATGGTTTGGAAGCTGTGTTACCCATTGAATGCGAAATTCTATCATTGCAAATAGTCATAGAATTACTCCCAGCCACTTCCAAAGAGGAGAAACATTTGTTGTACTTAGCTCAGCTAGATGAGAATCGACATGATGCTGCACTAGCAATCAAAACTCATGCCAAACAAATTAAAGCTCAGTACAATCGAAATGTTACACCTCGTAATTTTTCGGAAGGAGACCTAGTCTTACTATACGATCAAGCAAACGATAAGCTAGGGGCTGGAAAATTTGTACCTATGTGGCATGGTCCTTATGTTGTTAAGCAAAAGCTGGCAAAAGGGGCCTATGAATTGGTAGATTTTGACGGTGTCTCTTTGGGTAAACCTAGAAATGGTCTTTATCTGAAGAGATATTATGCTTAAATTTGGGTGTGGAGATTTTAGTTAGATTAGTTTCTTTCTAGCTGGTGTGTTTTAGATTAGAAAAGTGTGCTTAGTTTAGAGAGTATTTTTATCATTATTCCTGCTTATCTTGATTTTACTCTTGATATTGTCAGATGTCGATGTCTCTTCAAACATACATTGGTTTCGCTGATGGTGCTTGTCGTAATACACGGAACATTTCTTCCGTAGCTTGGGTTATCTATTCACCCTCTGATGAGTTGGTATCTATGCATGGGATAAGCCTCAGTCAAATAATGAACAAAATTGCAGAGTATAGTGTAGTGATTGAGTTATTATCTGAATCCATCTCATTTGGGATTCTGAGTTTGATTGTTAGGCTAGATTCTGAACTCATTGTATTGCAGCTTAATAGAGTTTATGCCATTAGAAATCCAGTGTTATTAAGATTATTTTTTAGTGTTCGTCTCTTGGAACGTGAATTTGACTATATTGAATATCAGCATATTCCAAGATATTTAAATACATTAGCAGATGCAATTGCTTCTCGAATGTTAAATAGACATTTGCAATAATCAAACAGTAAATTTAAAAACATTCCATAACATGTTATACAAGATAGCTAGTAATAGTGATATAGCATAGCATAGAAGTGTGTCAAATATACATTGTCTTCGATCATAGGTTGAAAAACACCTTATGATCGGCAAAAATGATAGTACAAAAAGCAAAAACGTCGTATGAGTCTACAAAGGCGATCATCTTATCACTGGCGATGATCACAATAAGAAACCACTGCTCGGGCCACCCTACAAAGGAACCTCCTGAAAGGTCCTGGGACCCCAATCACATAGCGCTATAAACTAAGAGGAATGTCATCTATGCTAGTCTCCGAAATATCTACTATCAAATGCTCTAGATGATTTTCCAATTCGGTCAGGGTCTCTGTAGATTCGTCTTGTGGGGCCGGTACTGCTGCAGCTGGGTGTCTCCTCTCATAGGGCCGAAGAGCGGCTGGTTGCCATGGACCCACATCTGCATTTGAAACTTTTGTTATCAGTTTTGGACGATTTAAAAACAAAACAAAAAAAATTAGTTAAAACTTAGAAAATGTTGAAAATGATTTTACTTGAATCATCCCACTGCTCTCCTGGTGGAAGAGTCATGTCTGGATCACCACGATAATCCATCCCAGCATAAGGAAAATCCTGAATCATGAAAATTTGGTTCTCCAACCAACGAAAATACTCTAGTGGAAATCAAAAAACCTCTAAACCCTCATCAGGATGACAGGCCATAACTGTAACCCATCGCATGAGCTTAGGCTCTCGGGGAAGTCCAACTCCAACTGAAAGCTATTGTGGGACCAACATTGGGACCCTCTCTAAACCAAAGCTCACAACTAGGAAACCATATCCAAAGTTTTTTAGTTGTCCGTTCCTTGCTCTAGTTAGTTGGCCTTTTACATTCGCCAACACAGCTTCGCACCAGTTGAAGATGGTGCCTCGATAACAGTCTACTGCCATTCGCATTTGGGATCTAGTAGCTACATGCAGTGTTGCGCTTTCGCAGAGTCTGGTGACAGTAAATGCAATCACTTTAAGTTCAGGATGGGAGATAGTTTTGATATCAATCCCTTTGTCCTTTGTTTGGTCATTACAAAACTCTAGTCAGAGACTATCGACAGACTGGCCACCTGGCCTAGTTCTGAATAGAGATAATCGTTCACCTCTCTTGGGCAAATCAGTCAAAAAGTAAATGTCCTCTAGCTCCATTTAGAGCCGATGGCCACCAATAATGAAACACTAGTCCTGTATATTCCATCTGTCCACCAGCCACCGCAAAAAGTCTACTTGGGCCCTCATGCCAGGTATGGCCTAGAATTTATATAGCCTGCATACTTTTAATGCCTGTATGGAAGGTGCATGAACGAATACAGCTAGGTCGACATCTTCGTGCTCCCGTTCCCACCAAATGAGCATTTTGTATATCCTACATTGCAAAAACGGCAGATTAGAACATTTTAGTTCAAAAAAATTTGGGCGGAAATGGAAAAAAATCAAATTTTTAGAAACCCATTTCGCGGGGTCCGCACCCGCTAGTTAGGAATAGTGCATAGGTCTGCACTCTTCCCAAGCAGAAGGTGTAGGCCCATGGCTTTTTCCTTTGTAGGAAAAAGTCGGGGTCCGCAGGTTTCGCATGTTGCACCTGCGGACCCCCGCGAGCGGTCTTTTAAACTAATTTTTCCCAAAAAAATCAAAATGGAAGCCTAAAAACGAAATTCAAACAGTTGAAATGCAAGATTAAAGTGATTTGGATTACCTAGAGCTGACAGTTTTCATTTCCAATGGACAGATTTTCCGCAATCTTCACAGGAAGTTTCTTACCCAAAAGCTCTCTTTTCTCACTCTGAAGTCAAACGATAAAAATGAATTTACAAAAGCCCTTTTTATAAGCTTTTTTGAATAAATGAATTTTTAATTTGTTTATTTTTTACTTTAAAAAGGTAACTTTTTGATGCATTTTTATTTATTTTAAACAGGTATGAGTAATGTTTGAGTTTTTGTGCAGAATATTGGATTTTTCAGGAGAAATTGATCATTTTCAACAAAAAATAGTGGAGTCCTCTTTAAGCTCTTTTCTGACTCGTAAAATATGAAAAGATTACCAGATTTTTGTCGTTTCAAATTCGATATTGGTTATAAACGACATGTCCTTGATCACTTTTTTCCTTTTTCAGATCAGAGACACTAATTATGAAAAGTACTCCTTGATCGTAATGGTCAAGCGGTTCTCTCAAGTATTATTTTATACCTTTTTAGGCTTGGGAGACACAAATTCACAAAAAAGGACAACCATGGAGTTTTCTTAAGTTTTTCTTGTGACTCTCTAAATTGAAAAACACCGAGTTTCTCCTATACTGGACTCGTTAAAATTTAACAGTAAAGGACCTGTTCAATTTCAAATAGGAATGAACCACTCCTTCTTAGGGTTCGAATTTTAAACTAAGTTGGACTCATCCAAAGGATGAGCTTATAACCAAGCAAATGCTATCCTCCTCAAGCTTGTCAAAAATAAAGAGGTACTTGCCAGAAATGGTGGGGGAAAAGAGAGAAAAATGAACCTGTTTGTTATACTTTGTGTCTCAGAAAAGCATTCAACCACTCTTGAACACGATACTTTTTGTTCACCTGGGTTGGGAAATCCTTTGCCTAACAGTTAATCAAACCATATTTAAAGTCTTGAGCCGGTTTCTGGGTATTAGCTTTGGGTCAATTGTCACCAAACCATCTGTAGTGTCGTTATGTGCTCAAGAGGTTAGTTCAAATAAACCATTCATCTGCAAAATATCTGTCATCTATCTTGACCATCCCTGAGTTAGTCCTTGCCAAATATATTTCTTCGAACTTGATCTATGATTTCGTGTTGTGGGCTTGCCTACGACGGATCGCTTTCTATCGACTTTAGCTCATTATCTAGAAGGATGATCTAGAAATCGTCAGTACCTTGGAATCTGCATGCCTCAATGGCAGGTTTCTCGCCTTTGACAACAGGTTGCATCATTGACCTTCGATCAAAGGATTTTGTGACATGTTTGACATCAACTCATCTATTCACATTTCATGGATTGTACTGAGTACTTTGAAAACCATTGACATTACTGGTGGTTTCTCTCACACTTGTTAATAGTTTACATCATTGACTGGTAATCAAGTGGTTTCTACCATGTTTGACTTCGACACATTCATTCACATGGATAGAATCGTACTAGTTCGGGAAGCATAAATCAAGACCCTGGATCTAGTTTCCATCATCCAGGCTGTGAGGAATTTTGTTATTCATTATACAATGGACTATTCATAAACAGATGGTTGCGCCCATACTGTGTCTACATATGTCTATACTTGTGATGTATTACAAAATCATTCCTATATCAGAGCAGTTTAGTTAGTTTTCTAGTCAGTTTTGATCTGAGTATGGGAATGCCTACCTCAGCGATGATATGTTCACATATATATATTTTGTATTGAATGTTTTTACAGGTTCCAACCAGGGCGTCCACAAGATGATCCTTGAAATGATAAAGTACTTCACTCTTCTTAGATGACAAATGAAATCCTCATCTATTACAGACTTCGCACTTTAGGGCGCAATATGTTGCACAAAATATTGTCACCATGACATGCTGCAATCTGTGTGAGTCTATCACCACTCATACTTTCCTCCTTTGCAAGTCTTAAACCCCAGTTCTTCATGTCAAGCCTTGAAAATAAGAGAAAGCCCTTAAAAGTCTCTAAAACTCTGGTTCCGCACTTTCTCTTAGCATTACCTGCGGTCCCGCACCCACTGGTCATGTCCCCTACGTACCTGACCGTTTTGTCTCTGTGTAATGGGTGCGGACCCCTGTAAAGGTCAAAAAGGCACAAGTACATTCTTAAAAACTCACTTTGGGTTATTTCTAGAAGCTTCTAGAGGGAATCTTGAGGTGGCAAGTTCGCTCCTTTAAGGTTCATGCATCCCATACCTTGAGGAGCTAACCCCTTGATGTGAGGAGCTTATCCCTTTGAAGGAGGACTCTATCCCTTCATAGGTGGACCTGTAACCTCCTTCCTTTGCACTATAAAATGAGGCATTGGGCCGGTTACTGAGGAGGTTGAAAGCTAAAGATTTTTGAGGTGAAATGTTGTTGGAATTTAGTCTTCCTAATTGAGCTTGAGAAGAGAGAATACATACCCTTTTTGATCTCATTGGGAAGAGTGTGAGGCTTTTCAAAGTAGAGGAGATTCCTGTCTAGACCCAGGGAGGAGCTTGTACAACATCAAGGTACCAAAGGTTGTAAAGTTCTTCTTATTTTCAAAGTTAATACAATCAAGTTTATTTTTTAGAATCTAAACTCGGATATTCCACAATTTTCATCTTTGCTTTTGTTGACGTTTCGAGTCTAGACCAAGACTCATCATCAGGACTTGTTTTTACAAAGGAGAGAGACAGTAGAGATAAATAAAGTTAGGTTGAGATGTCAAGTCTGAGAGCCGACCAGCTTAATGATTAAGAATTAACTAGATATTTAATATTTTTGTATATTTTTATAATTATCCTAATATATTAAAGCTCTTTTTTAATTTTGTTAAAGCTCTTTTTTAATTTATTTTTTTTCTCAATAAGCTGATTTATTTTTCTCAATAAGCTATATTTTATGGTTTATTTCATGGATTCCTTGATCACCATGATGAATATGATTTATTATATTAGCTATGCAGGTGTTATTTGATGTGTGCTTGTTTGTGATTGCAACTTCTCAAAAGGAAACTCATTTGGACAATCGAAGCGTGGTTGCCACAAACTAGCGTTGGACTTAAAGTAGGGTCTAAAACACCTCTAGAAAGGTAGATTTGCTTGTTCTGCTTGTCGCTAGATATCTATTGATACTAGGGAGATCGGTCTTGTCTGCAAGAACGATTTATCCGGCCGACAGCTCTTACTGACGACAATGAACTGCAGGGGAGAACCCTTCACCCACATCTATGAGTGGAAGAGGCATTCCCCCTCCTCTAGATCTTTAGGCTCATTCTTATGGATCTTGGTGATGGCCACAATGGCACTGGGATCTGCATCAATGATCTACTTCCTTTTTTCATTCCCCTTGTCGGGTTCTGACTCAAAGTTAGAACATGCATCCGAATCACTCACTTGTGTTGTGAGTGGAGCTCTTATGGAACTCACACCATTTTCCCATGTCCTTCTTTGTCTTCGTAGTGTTTTTCTTCTCTTGTGGCTTCGGTAGGTTGTCCTAGATCACCCCCCTTGGATTTGGCCTTTGCTCTGCAGTTTGGGGGCGCCTTTTCCTTACTTTGGATTCGTAGATCCAAAGTATCACTTCTTCTATTTAAAATTCTGGTCAATCTTGACAACGTATTAGTGTGTCGTGCCGAGCCAGGAGATGCCCCAGAACTCCATCTCATCCTAGATGTACTTGTTTAGACAGTCACAGCACTTGAGTACCAAATTCCGCTCAAGATCCTTGATACCCAACTTCGTGCGGAAGGTATGGAAAACATTTGTGCACTCTGACATGTCTTGGTCCCTTCCCTACCGTAGCATGGTCCACTTTTTGTATTTATCTTCATAGCTAATGACATGGTAATATTCTTCCTTGATGGCATCTCAAAAAGAATCCCAAGTGGGTATGACTGAAAACAGTGAGGATTCCCTCTCGTCCTTTTGTTCACAGTAGGTTTCCCACCAGTCCTTGACGTGTGGGGCGACTTTGAGAAGTGCAAAAGTAATATTTTCCCGATTGGAAAAGTCATGAACTGAAAAATATCCTTCCAATAGATTCAACCATTTATCTATGACATCTGCATCTATCTGGCCCTCAAATATGGGAATATCAAAGGTAACTTATACCTTAAAATGGGTGGTGCCTCCAGAGTGGTTTCTAGATGAAGATGTGTCCCCTATGGGCAGTTGTCAGAGGATATGAGAAAAGTTATCCATCATTGCGTTCCTCTATTACTCAAGATCTTCCTCGAGAAATACTTTGAAAGGCTCTCCTACCTCCTCATCTTTCTTTTCTTCCACCATGGGAGGTCTTTGGGATATGTAAGGCTGATCTCACAAAGGTTCAACTAGTTCGAGCCCTAACAACTTATACCCTGAACTCGTTGGGGACATGCAAAGAAAAGCAGAGAAAGAGTAGACCGCTCAGATACCACTGATCCAAACTTAAATAGGAATGCAACAAATTACATATATAAAGATAAATACATAGATGCATCAGAAATAACACTTCATTTCATTAATATCAAAATATTGAAATATGCTTACAAACATAATGGAAATAAACTAGCTCGAGCGATGGTCGCTTATCTCTGAGAAGAGATGTGGTGGCTACATGCCTCCGAACTATGTTACAATTAGGCTCAAGGGCCTATTTATTATTGAACAACACAAGAAAACCCTAACCCCAAGAGATGTAATGCCAAGAGTTTGTGGACCATGTTTGGGTTAGTTAGGCAGCCAACTTCTCGGGGTCATAACTTGGTCATATTATCTCTGTTTGGCATGTATGATACCTTGTTGGAAATGTCTTTTTGATTACTATCGAATTTTTTGAAGGCGTTTACATGTTGTGGACTTCAAAAAGCACTATTTAGGGGGTCAAAACTGCTCTAGAAGTTTAGGACCCGAAAAATTGCTAAAAATAGTAAAAGCTGAAATAAACAAGTAAACAGATGAAACTGACTGGAGGTCTAGGTGGTATAG
This sequence comes from Pinus tabuliformis, assembly GCA_031772625.1. Taxonomy (NCBI): domain Eukaryota; kingdom Viridiplantae; phylum Streptophyta; class Pinopsida; order Pinales; family Pinaceae; genus Pinus; species Pinus tabuliformis. The sequence goes on along the minus strand of CM062816.1, from coordinate 1,317,386,908 downwards.
GTGGGTGGCCACCAATATCCACTTGGATCAAATATAGTCCCTTTTCTCTTCTTTCATCCATTTTTTGAGGTGTAAATGTTGTCAATTTAGGAGAGGGAACATGATTTTCTTAATAGTTATTAGTGACCAATTTTCTAGTGGTATATTTTTCTTTCAACTTTCTTGGCAAGACTGAAAGCATGCTTAGAGGTATAGATTCAAAGAGACATAGCTCATGTTGGATTTTTTCCCTCAAAGTTCCCATAAATATGTCTTACATTTTGGGTGTGGAGCATGGTTCTTTTCTTGATTCAGAGGTATTTTTCCAACCACATTTGGATCCTAGTCCCTAATGGGGTGGTCGGGTTTTCTCCCACACTACTGCTACCAAGGGAGTCTAGTGGGGGTGGCAACACCGTTTTATCCCCCCCAGCTGTGATTCAGGGGGAGCACCCCCAAAAGCAAATTTTTAAGAAAAAATTGCCTTGTAAAATATTGTAATTTTATAGTCAATCTAGGTCATTCATTAGGTGAAATATTTGATAGTAAAATTTATGTTAATTTAAGGTTTTCCCCTAGAAGGCAACCCTCGGTTTATATGAGGGTATTGTATTGTGGTTGTGTGTTATTTTGTGATGAGAAAAAGAGAGGAAATTGTGTGAGAGTGAAGATGAAGTTACAATGGATGTGTTGTAGGTTGTATCCCTTCAGTTTGTTGGATAATATAAAAGGTTTATTCTTTGTGGACATATCCTAGATTGGGTGAACCATGTATATCCATGTCTCTCATTTTTTATGCTTTTGTGTTCTTGCTTTTGTAAAATTATATGTGTTCCATTGCTTTGTTATTCAATTTTTAACATAACAAATTATCCTCTAAAATGTTCTTTACCTTGAGACACAAATCTTAGAATTGTTGGATATGCTCTATAACTATACCTTCTTCTTTTTTTTAATTTACCAATTGACTAAAAAATGCACTGCTCTTAATATCCCCATAATGTGCTATCATTTCCTTTCTAAAAATGGCCCAAGATAAGTAGAATCATTTTTACTTTCACAAAGCCATTGATACCTTGTTGAAGATTTACCATTTGAATAAAGAATGCATTGCTCTTAATATTCTCATAATGTACTATCAATTCCTCTATAAAAACAGAAAAAGATAAATAGAACAATTTTTGTTTTCACAAAGCCACTAATACCATACGTGTTGACCATGTTCTAAAAACATGGCTGCAATATTTACCTTTTATAAGCTTTCCACTTGGTGTAGATAAAAGTATTACTCCATATAGGATGTCCATGTTATAGGATCATTACCTTCAACTCATATCGATCTTGAGAATGTTGTAGTTGCTTGGTGTTGAATTGAAGCCCTAATGATGAGGATCTTGGAGTGAAAGTTCATGACTATGGTTCTTGTGATTCAATATTAATGCTCTCCAATTGTGATGAAATACTCCCCATAGGTAATTAAGTTCCAAGACAAATGTTTTCCTTAATTTCATAATTTCCATGGATCTCAATATCCCTTTTAGGAGGCCTCTCCAAGAGTTGTTTTCATTCATCCTCTTTTCCATTTTGTCCATCATTTCTCTTTTAAGGTTTTCTTGAAAACTTGATAAATCCACATTTTTCAACAAACTATTGCTCGTTTCATTAACTTTCTTCTCTAATTGAAGAACCTAAATTCTAAATCTTCACTTTCTTCACGAGTCTTGGATAACCATTCATGAGATTTAATTGGTGCAGTGGAATTTTTTGGACGCACGCTAGAAAACAATAATAGTACTTCCCATTATCACAACTTTAAGTCACCAAAACAATTGGATCTTCTAATCAAAAGTTATGTAACTTATAAGTTACGTACCTTTAAAACCTTAATGTGGAGAATCTCTAAATGGTTGAACTCTTTCTTGATATATCTTTGAGATTTGAACCCTTCTTAACTTGAGATGTTGGTTTTTAATACTTTGATATGTCTTCTTTACAATTCCACATGTCTTACAAGAATTTGATATGCAAAATGAAAATTATTGTAACTTTCCCACACACACACACTTCATTTAATATATATATTATAAATCACGTAATAATTCATATATATATATATATATATATATATATATATATATATATATATATATATATATATATATATATATATATATATAATTTCTCTATCTATATAACAACCTCTCACCATTTTTCCTTATTAATTTTTTCCTTTTTTGACTATTTATATATATTTGGCCGCTTTTTTAATTCATTTCATAAATTCATAATCTTTTGATCATTCATATTAATAGTTTACTTTAATGATTTATACTTTTTTTTTACCGTTAATCTAATCTCTTGGATAATTTCACTATATAAGGTCTTATCAGCGCTTACTCTTATCATTTGTCTGCTTTCTAGTCCATCGTGATGGGTAGAGCGCCCACCCAAAATGTTGGATAGGGTAAACATCTACACAATTTATTTCCGAAAGATTTAGACAATATGAATAACTATCGAAATCTCAACTCTCAAATTTCCAAAAACTTATTGATTTTTAGTCTCTTCCCAAGAGTAAAATTATATAGTGTGCCACATGTCTAATTCTTCAAATGTAATACTGAAATTTTTATTTAAGCTACTTTGTTATGTCTCCTTGAATCCCTACAAATTTCACAGTATGAAATATCACAAAAAACAAATTGTAGTAAAAGTAGCAAGCTCACTTGTTTGAAATTGATTACAAGACTTTTCAGAAACCTTAACTTCCATATGGTATATCTCTAAAGGTATAGCAAACCATAATCTAAAATTTTCAGTAGTTGTACCTTGAGATGTCTTCTCTATTGTGTCCAAATATCACTACATAAACCAGAGTGGAAAAAGATATGGTGAAAATACCATGACGAACTATTTGAAACAACAAAACTGTAGGTTCTTGTGCTTTGATACCAAATGTTATGAACCTTACAACTTAAAATTGATAAGGAACCAATAATTATAGTCCACTTCGAGGGGAAAACCTCCTTTTAGAATGAATATAATATACAAGGCAAGATTTGATGATCCTAAGACTAGGTCTCCTTAATATATATATGAGAAAAAAAGTGCAATTATAATAAAATGGAAGCATGAAAAGTTCTAATCTACATAATAATATAATAATAGAAATGTAATTGTTGAATATCTAGGGCTTAATACAAGGTTTTAGGTTTAACATGGGGCTTATATAGGATTTATCAACTCTAAACTTATAACATGGTAGCAAACTCTGTTGCACCATGAGCAATCCATTGTCTTCAAGGAACTTTGTGGGTGAATGGTTCCACCCAGTTCCAACCTATTCCATAAACCCTCTTGTCTTCACATTTGGTTGCATTATCATATGATAGATGGGTGTTTGGGAAACCAATTTGTGGTGGCATCTAACACAAGATTAGTGGTTGGTTATTAAATCTTCCATCATGACTGAAATTGGGACACTCAATGTCACCTATGCAAATTCCATGGGAAGGCATGTAGGTCTTTATGGATCAATATGGGAATTAATTTTGGCTCAGAGCACAACCCCCCCCTCCCATAAGGGGTCCATATTAATGACTCGAGTTGGTCTCATCCTCGACCCTTGGAATTTGGAAAGATGTTTATTCATTGGGTTCTAGTGGGTTAATGTTGGCATAAAGGTGGGCGAGAAGAATGGGATTGGAACTCCCTCTTCCCCCTCCTTGTCCATGACATGGCTTACTCATATGAACAAAGATAGTTGGAGTCCCTAGATAATGTTGTTGTAGTCCTAAAACTTCGGGGCCATGTAAAATTTCTTCAACTTCGCATGGATCAATTTATGACGAAACTAACCTCCACTATGGAGATTCTGGTCAAGCATAAACAATTGATTCAAAGATTGGAAAACAAAATTGATGGCTTAAGAAATCAATTAGAAGTGCTCTAAAAACCTGAAGCCCAAACTGCTCTGTCTCCTACTTTGGTGAATTTGGTTTATCCACCTCCTATCATTTTGCCTAGTTTGAATATCATTGTTCCTGCTCTGGACAATGTAGTCTCTTCTGAAAATTTTCAAAATTTCTGTATTTTATAATTCTAATATGCATGCAAAATTTTGCTTGATCTTGGAGTCTTCCACAAAGTTTACACTTTCAATATTCACAATGTTTTTTATATTGTGGCTCAAGTTTAATTATAATGCAAAATATAATATCTACTTTGAAGATAATGGGAACAATCTATACAACCAAACTTTACATATGCATAATAGATAAGCTATATTTTGCTAATAAAAATTACTAATCATTATAAAAAAAATTAAAAAGCAATAAATTTTTTTAATGGTTAATATATTTAATGAACTTTGGATACCTTGGTGAGGGGATACCCATGTCCTAGATTTAGAAGACATTTACTGAACTTGTAGTTGGAGAGCAATTACAATAATGATGACAAAGTTGATATGGAAGAGAAAGGACATAACATTATTATATTTATTTCATCGATTATCTGAAGGTCCAATGGTTTGTGGGGATTTTGTCGCTGTAGGGATTTTCTTGGCTACCGAAACTCATATTAATGCTGCCTTGCACGAAGCACTGGTCAAACTTCCAGGAAACCAATTGCGTCATTTGTTTTGTAAATAGGAAAAGGTCAAATGTTTCTCGATATTTGTTTTTGTTAATTTTGCCTCAAACTTCGAAAAATATTTTTAAGTAATCTTTAAAAATCAATTGTTCCAGAACTTAAAAAATTAAAAACTGAATTTATCAATACACTTGAAAATGCATTTCTAAACATTAAAAATTATATTTATAATTTAATTAAAAAAATGTATATTACCAAATTAAATAAAAAACGTCTGCTCCTTTTTACACCAAAACATTGAAAAATAATATCAGTATCATGATGAATTTGCCGTTGAGACACATCACATGGAATATGAGCGCATTTTACCAATTTTTTTGCCGAAGTTTTGAATATTCACAGCACTGTTCCTTTAAATGGCAACGGTTAATTCAATTGTACATTTTAACGACTATAATGTAAGAGAATCATGTTAGCATTAAAGTACCATCACCTTCCATTAATTTTTTTTATTATTATTTGTTTTATTGAAATTTTAATATTATAATTTTATTAATTAAAATTAATGTTTTTTTAGTTATATTTAATTTAATTTATATTTATATTAGAGAAATTAGATCGGAAAAATTTACTGGAAAAGTTTTTAAAAAAATAAATTTTTACTAAAAACAACTTGTATTAGCATAATTTTATCAATTTAAAATTTTATATTTCAAACTAGTAAATGATAAATATTTCAAAACCATTATATTGGGATAGATTTTGTCTGGGTTAATTGAAACTCAACAATTAAAAATCAAAATTTTAATTAAAGGAAAATGCCGTATTCTATTCGTTTTACATTTTAAATAGTTGAATTGAGGCTTCTGTGATCCATATTAGGTTTAAGAGAGATTTTTCGGCATAAATCACAAGATATTTCATTTGTCGTTTCGAACCAACAAGTGTGGTGACAAGTTGAATGAACAGATCAGGGTTTGCATGTTAAATAGATAGAGCAGAAACCCCAACGGCTAAGACCAAGTAACGGCTATATTGACAACGGCTAAATTTGACAGGATTAGGGGAATAACCATTATTTAAATAAAAATTAACTTGGGTAGTTAAATTCTTTTAAAAGTAAATGGACCCTTTTTAAAACACTTATAAATATATCTCAAAAATAAATTATAACCTAAATTAATTTACATAAATAGTTAGTTATCAAAGTTGATATATCTAAAATATTAGAGTAATTAATAGTTAAATATAAAAATTATTAAATATATAAAAACACATAAATATTTTAAATAATTTTTAAGTTTAATTTGCCAAGAATTAGGCCAGATTTATTAAAATCAAATTTAAATTCCAAACTTTTCACAATCAAAATGATCCAAAGATTTTCCAAAGCTTTTAATATATATGCAATCAGAAAAACCCGTTTTAAATAACAAAATAAAGGTTTCAGAAGAAAATTTGTCAAATTTCAATCCAAAAAAAACTCAAAAATAACATATTTAAAGGGAGTTGCATTTAGTGCGATTTTTTGGACTTTCCCGTGTCGAAATTCTGTAGAAAAATTTCAAGTGAAATCTTGTGATTTCAATAAATTCCTACTAAATTTTAGAGAAATAACGAGAAACCCACCTTAAAAACTTCCAAAAAATCACACCAAAACCAACTCATATCTAAACCATCCAAAATAAATGTTCCAAATATATTTTTGACACTTGTATTTATACATTTATAATAAAAACAGTCCATCTTACAAATTAATAACGCAAAATTTATCAATTTACTAAAATTCCTACCAAATTTATTAATTAAAAACCCACTAAAAATAATTCTTTTGACTATACGATCTTATACCGAAATATAAGAACCAGAAATTGACTGTAAATGTATGAATTGTCGATCAGGGCTAGAAGAGAGCAATTCTCGGAAAATTAAAAATATATTTGACAGTGGTCCGAGACTGTCCGAGCTGACCAGGCCGTTGAGCCTGGTCCCAACGGGCAAAGCATAATATCCGCTCCTTTATGTCAAATCCCAAAATAGACCCGAGAGCGAACGATTACTGCCGTACACACTCAGACCTACAAACGATTACAGGCCTTTATCGTTTGAAGGGCCATTGCCCTTTTATATTTAGCCAGCTGAAAGCCATCAATGGATGCACTCAGATCTCCCATATAACTGTACTCGATAGATTATATACATCAAAGATCTTCATACCCAATAAAATATTCTGTGTTAGGTGCTGGAAATTATTCATGCAATGGGATTTATTCACACAATGGCAATTCCAGGATCAAAAGCTTTCTGGCTTCTGTTGGCCATAGTGGGAGTTGGAATTCATGCCTGTGAGTAGTTATTCATGTATATTTTCTTTCGATATCAATTGGGTTTTGCTTATTTTCCGAAATTGTGTACTGAAACAATTTCAAGGGGACACAATTCCATATTGGTCTGATACCTTTTTCTTGCTCATGGGATTCTGATAGTCTTTGGGTTTGCTTGTTTGAATAAATCATCTGTAAAGAAAACTTGGACTAAATTCCACGGGTTTCTTATCTTTTCCTGTTGGTACTAACATATATGTGCTTCTGAGTTCCTGATCTTTTCCTGTTGGTACTAGCATATATTTGCTTATTGGGTTCCCCTCAGTTCAACCAATACTCTTGCTACAAGTAAATCCCATGGTTTTCTAATGTTTTATCTCTGAATGTGTCTGTTTCTGATATTGATCGGCTTTCCCTTTAAGAAACCTTTCACTAGATCAAATTTACTTGGTAAAATACCGTAGTTCTATCATGTAAATTGTCTGGCTACACTTAGCATCTCGTTCTTGGAAGGCAGTACTGATTATCCCCACTAGCTGCAGTTGAGATTGTTGTGCCAGGGTACCTAGGATACTGTTGGAAAAAGAAAATCATGTGTTTATGTAATGTTCTTAGAAAAAATGTACATTTTTCTTCTGATATTCGTTATGCATTTCCTTTCTGAAAATTTAATAGACTGAGATAACATGTTTTCCCATGGTATTTCCATTGTTTTCAGTCATTCCGATAAAATTTCATGGTTTTGTTATACCTTATACTAGCATTTCCATCTATTTGATTATACAGAGGTCCTGCATAAATTTCACTAGTTGTTCAATGCCTTCGCTTTTTCTTTTTGTCATTGTTCCACAGATGCAGAGGATTACACCATTGGTATCGATTATGGGCAGCTTGGCGACAACCTGCCCTCCACAGAAGAAGCAATTCACTTGATCCAAAGAATGAAGGCAGGCAGGGTTAAAATCTATGATACTAATCCAGAAATCCTAAAGGCTCTCGCGCACACTGGTATTAAGGTCGCAGTGATGGTTAAGAACGAAGATATTGCCAATGTCTCGGCCAACCAGTCATTTGCAGACAAATGGGTGAAGAATAATGTTGTTTACTTCTATCCTGCAACCAGGATCAATATAGTCCTGGTGGGGAATGAAATTTTATCAGACTACAACAACCAGACCTGGTACCAGCTAGTACCCGCTATGCTGAGAATCAGGCGAGCTCTGCTTAGATATAAGCTGCATCATATCAAGGTAGGAACCCCTTTGGCTATGGATGTGCTCAACACTTCATTTCCTCCATCATCTGGTGCTTTTCGGGATGATGTTGCAGAAACTGTCATGAAACCAATGCTTGAGTTTCTGACTAGAACGAGATCCTACTTTTTTATTGATGTGTATCCTTACTTTGCTTGGTCTTCTGATCCTACGAATATTTCTTTGGAATATGCCAATTTTGGGGATCATGACAAAAACTACACCGACCCTAATGGCCTTGTGTATACCAATTTGTTGGACCAGCAGCTTGATGCAGTTGTAGCTGCGATGAGCAAACTGGGTTATGAGGACATTAGGTTAATCATAGCTGAAACTGGATGGCCCAATGCCGGTGACCTTAATCAGTTGGGTGCCAACATCTTTAATTCAGCCCATTATAACCGGCGGCTCATAAGGAGAATGCTTGCAGATCCTCCCCTGGGAACCCCTCGCAGGCCCAATCAATTCATCCCCACATACATTTTTTCATTGTTTAATGAGGATCAAAAGCCTGGACCGGGAACTGAGAGACATTGGGGTTTGTTGTATCCAAATGGAACCAGGGTTTATGAGATTGATCTCACTGGCGAGCTCCAGGATTCGGAGTATAAGCCTCTCCCTCCTCCACCTCCACCCTACACTGGCAAATTGTGGTGTGTTGTAGATGCTAATGCAAATGTTTCTTCCTTGCCGTCTGCTATTAATTATGCCTGCAGTCAGGGAAACAACACCTGCGCTTCCATCCAGCCAGGGAAGCCTTGTTATCAGCCTAACACGGTTATTGATCATGCATCCTATGCCTTCAACAGTTATTGGCAGCAATTCAAGAACTCAGGGGCCACTTGTTACTTTAATGGAGCTGCAACACTAGTCACACAGGACCCCAGTAAGTAAAATCATTTTACTCTGTATCTATATCAATGTCTAGTTTGCTTTGCTTGTTTAGTTTCTAAGCTGTTTTAGTATGAACTTGTCTGCCCTTAGCTCTAAATCTTATTGAATTTTGCCAACTATTTTTTTTGTCGAGCTTGAATATCTGTTGGGTTAGGTATGTTTGCCTTCAGCTTGAATCTACTATACTGTTTAGGTTAGGTTCATTTACTTTCACCTTCAACCTGAATTATACTGTTTAGGTTAGGTTCATTTGCTTTCACCTTCAACCTGAATTACTGTTTGAGCTAGGTTTGAGGTATATTTTCTTTTTTGCTTGAATCGGCTGTGTACTGGGATTTTTGTGTTTGTTATAAACAAACTAATCTCAGTTCTAGGTCTAATGTTTTCTTTTTCATTTTTTTGGCATGAATCTGCTGAACATCTTATATTTGATGTGTCTTTGGCATGGATCTCCTTCACTTTTTAGCCTTGGCAGTTTTGTGTAAGCTGAATCTGCTTCGCTTCTAAAGCTTGATGTTTTTACCTTTTGCTTCAATCCCTTCACGTGCTGGGCATGTGTTTGTTTCTGGCAAGAATCGGCTTCACTTTAAAATCGTCATCTACATGTTTCCTGCATGAATCTGCCTCGCTACTTAGGTCTGAATCGATTTCATTTTTTTGGGCTGGAATTTTTTATTTGACAGATATCAGAGTCATTTAGCAAATATGGGTCTATCATCAACTGACACATTTGTGTTATTTTATGTTGCAGGTCGTGGAAGTTGCACATACCCATTCACTTGACTGATCTGCAGGGAATGTGGAAGCAGACGTTTTTTCTCCATCTGACCTATTTGCAAAACTGTCTCCAGATGTCTGGCTTAGTTGAATGCAGTATTTTTGTCAGTTCTAGTCTTTCAGAAGATTACACTACTGATTCAATTCATTGTAGAAGCACTAAATTTTTTATCTTAAAGGAACTTGTTACATAGCATCCTTGTAATTGATAGCAGGGATTCCTTATATGTGTATAGTTATCTATCAGTTTATAGATCCCATATTTCTAGGGATCTCTATAACTGTTGTTCTATCTGTTACTGCACCTCTTTGCAATGGTCTAATGAATGATAAATGCTTTTGAGCTTTCACCATCCATATGTTGATATTTAAGGAAGCATCTGTGTGTTTCCTGGTGATTCTGTGCCTGATGGATCTTTTTGGCATTGTGGTTAGTTTACTTGTTGTTGGCTGGTGTGTGTTTAGTGGTATCCAATCTGGGTATCACACATTGCAGGAGTGTGCTATCTTGTGTTAATTCTTAGAGAAACAATGCTCTCCTAGGCTCGTTGAGCCTCTGAGCTTAGTTAGAAACAAGCAGTATTTGCAGTTTGACCAAACTTGATTAAATCTGGTTAAATCTTCAGAATTAGGGTAATGTGTTCAATTGCTCCACACTTGGTTTACATGAATGAATTTATGTTGTTGCTTTTAATCTTTTTCCCATGGGACCCAATGTCACTATATAGTCAATTTGTGTAATGCATACGCTGTGAGTATGCAATTGCCTTACGTTTCAAGCTCAACTTTACCATCACTTTCAGGAAAAAGTGCTGACAATGTCATCACCACTTCCATAATTATTACTACGTGACAATATGATGGCAATTCATTGAAAAATCATAATGCTTTTATCTTTATGATTTGTCTCGTCGTCATGGGTCGATTGAAAGATGATAGTTCCTTCTAAGGTGATTGAAATATGATATTTTGAAAGTTTTTCCAAGTTTAGATATGGGAGGATATATATATATATATATATATATATATCATTCTGTAAGTTGGACATGTGTATGAATAAGATTTCTATAAAGAATCTATAGGTTAATAAATGATTTTTTATCAACAATATTTTTATTTTGAATTATTTTATTATTTTTTTTGAAACGGTGATTGTGGCTAAAAGGTTATAATTGATGTTGAAAACTGCTCACTATTAATATAATATCTTAGTTTTTAACTTTTATCATTTTCAAAATTAAATATCTTTCAATTTTATTAATTTATTTAATTTTTAAATAAATATCAATAATCTTTTTATTATAAAACTTTATTTATATACCTATTTTTAAAATTATAATTATTAATATAAAAGTGTCACTTGATTTATATGGACTTTATTTATATTTATCCTTTTAAGTCATAATTTATTAATTTAAAAATGACATTAAATTTATATGGATATGTGTAGGGTGTTATTTGATAGTATCTAAGTTTTTTATTAGTAAGCTGAACAAAGATGAATATGAAATATCCACTATCTTGTCAATATAGATAAGAACTTAACCTATTGTTTTTGTTCTATTCCATTTTCTTAAATTCATTTTCATTGAGGATTTGTTTTACTCTTACACTACAACATATTAACAACCCAAAACTTGGAGTGATTTCAAACCAGTGGAAGTCTATCACTTCTTGAACTGCCATGCAAATTTTATTAACATTCGATGACAAGACTACATGTTGAGGTTTTTGAGATATAGGGACTAGGCCAGTAGCCTCTAGTACTATATTTTTTTCCATTTCGAAGAATTAAAATATTCATATCGTCTATAATCATGCATATATCAAATAAATTTTATTAACGTAAAAGCATTCAAGATATGATACAATGTTTAACTTTTGCAAAGAAGAGCTTAGACCACCTTTTCTTGTTCTATTGTGTTGTCTTAAATTCTTTTTGGTTGGTTAAGGGTTTGTTTTCCTTGGATGCAAGAATAGATTCACAATCCAAAACTTGGAGTGATCTCAAAGGAGTGAAAGTCTATCCCTTTATAGAACACCATCAAATTATTACAAATAGCAATTTTTATTTACATTCAATGATAAAACTACATGATGCCCTAAGTACTATAATTTTTTTCCTATTTGAAAAAACTAAAATAGTAATGTGAAAATTTTAATATCATCTATAGTATGTGTTGTATATTTGTAGATAGTTCTAGGTTGGGGAACTATGTCAAAGCATCTAAGTAAGGTTTTGATTTAAATGGATGAGCAGTGCACTAAACCTTTAAACAAATGTAATTTCTAAGAAATTCTGAGAAAAATAAAGCGCTGATTTTCATTCCTAACAAAATTGATCTTTGAATTGATTTGAAAAGCAGAAATTAAGAAGATATATAACTATCAAACACTCATATTGGGCATTTAATTGATCATATACAGTAGATGAGCATGGAAAACAAAACACATTCAAGAGATGATAGAAGGCAACAATTAAAAGATTTAGAGGAATTAACTAAGACAAATTGTTCAGTTAATTAATCTCTTTTAATAATTGTAACTTTGTAGGGGTTTTTAGGGCGATTGATATTTAATTTTGCCTTTCTCAAACTCCCGTGTTACCTTGAACATGTGCATAAATAAATATGAAAAACATACTTGATAACAAGGCAAACTCACATAGATGCACAAGTTGTTCGAAATGAATCCAAACTCCTTCAGTTATCTTCAAAAATAGCTTTGAACATTAAAAGCATGTCACTAGTTCATTACAAGGGTTTAACCCTAACTTCTTCGAACTATCAAATACTTATAGAATCTAATTCCAAAACTACTTAGATCTAAACCAGAATTTATTCGAAAATGAGATAATATCTTAAACTTTTTTTATTTACAAAAATAGAACTAGAAAGTAGTTATTCTAAACTAATTCAAATAATCAACAGACAATTTAAGGGTGTTGTTTTGATGATTGTTGCCTTTAACAGGATTTTCTACTTTCTGCTCCTCTTTCTTAGTTCACTGCTTCTCTTTTTTCTGTGACTGGTCAATGAATTCTTTGCATCCTATTTTACTCGATGAGCTCAAGTAACTTATCCCACCTTTTATCATTTGAGATAGAAAATTGTGTTACTTATCTATATGCCTCATCGAGTTCTGTGTATTTCCAAAGTTGGCCTAGTGATGAACAAATGACTAACTTCACACTGAAAAAAAAGATCATACTTTAGGTCTTCTAGGAATTCTTTCCCACTGGTTATCCCTTTGACTTTGGAAAGTTTGGTTTTCTCTGTTGCTCTCTAATGCAATTTGTACTAATAATCTTCTAGTGGAATCAATTGTACACCAACATGTCATAGAGCTAGAAGTCCCTTTTGTTGCAGAATATTGAATTTTATGTGAAAATTTTTAATCCGTGCTTCCAAGTTTTTGCACTTGTTCTCTAATTGTAACATCAAAATTTTCTTTGTCAAAACCCTTCTTATCTTTAGGACAGTGTCAGTTTTGTCCTCGATTCCAAATTCTTCTAATTATTCTTTAGTTTTAGAATTGAGTACTCTAATTATTTTATTGGCTTCTCCAGGCATGTGCTACAAATCTTCTTTGATTCCTGTGATAACTGCTTTTGATCTTTCCGCTAGTTCCTCCTATTCAAAAGTAATTTGAATATATGTCCAGAGTTCAATCATTGTATAAATTATATCAATCCAAATCTTCTCCTTTGCCTCGACCAAGGTCTGTGCAATCAATGACTCATTTTCATATTTCTCTAGTTGTCTCGTTAATCTGAATTTTTTCTGAACTTCAGCTAGATAAGTGTTGTCAGCCCTTATCTTGTCATTTTGAATTTTCTCCAGTAGAGTTTTGAGTTTTCAATTTTAATATCTTTCAATGACAAGGCTTCCATACGTTTTGACAACTACTCTATTGAATTTTGGCTAGTGGGCTTTGTCTCTACTGTAGACACAATTGTTGTTGTAGAAATTGTTGCTCCAGTACTGAGTTGTAGATTTTTTTCCTTAATTAACTTTTCCATTTCTACTTCCATGTTCTGTATCTATATGTTATGTTCAACAATCATTCGAAACATGTTATCCTTCTCCTTCTCTAACTGGTTAACTTCATGAGCCTGTGGATGTTCAATTGTTAACAACTTCAACTGTTTTCTCAATGCTTGAATATCAACATTTATGCTTTTGATTATTTCTTCAGCCACCTTTATATCTTTGGGATCTAATCCTAATTTTATAACCAAATATTGAAGCCCTTTGATTTTAGTGTCCTTTACTAGAGATGACATATTTTCCAATTATAATTGGGAATGGATGTTATTCGAAGAACCCTGCAGCTCAGAAGCTACCATGGCAGAACTGGTCAAAGATGAAAATATCATTTCTCCTGCTTTCTTATGAAGGTCAATCTGATCAATAGGATGAATTTTCTTGGTGTCAAACGAAAACACAAAAGTTTTATAATCTTTAGTGCTTCTAGGCACAGGGACCTTCGGTTCCAAGAATGCTAACTAGAACTGACCTTTTTCACTATCAAGGGAAGAAAATAATCTAGTCTGGGTCGTGAAAAACTTCTTCTAGAACTTTTCATACGTGGAAGTCTTTAGGGCTCATTTTCTTCTTCATTTCTAAGAACTTTGCAAAATTACTTTGTTTTTTTGGAGAAGAAGGAGAAGAAGGAAAATCCAATGCGTCTTCAAGAATTTGATGTAATGAAAAAGGAGACGGTGCTGTTAGTACAACTGTAGTAAGCTTTTCAAAAGTTTGAACTTCTAAATATTCTTCTTAAAGATTTATAGTTTTCCTCCTTTTGAATACTTTAAATGTTGATTTTTGTAACTCTAACCCTGTTGGAGATATACTTTGTCTTGGTCTCTTTAGCTCTTTCTCTGTCATCCTTGGAGTTTCCAATGTTGTTTGACTAGAAACTAGCTCCTTAATCTCCTGCAATATATTCTTTGCCCATTCTTCCCTATTGGCATACGGCTCAATTTCAAGGTTTTCCATATGCATATATGGTGCAAATTTCTAAGCAATTCTTATTGATGAGATTACTCCTAATGGATCATATGACCAACTAAAACTCAGCTTAAAATTCATTTGGATCAATAAGTCATTAACCTCTTTCTCTACAGCTTTGGTGTTGACTATGAATGGACCAACGTGTGCTTTCAATTTAAACCGAACTTCTTTTTTTTTGAAACAAAATGAACCTCATCCATGCTTAGCATTTGTCTAATGTACTCAAGTGCAAAAAATCCTCATGGGAGGAATACTGAAAATGTGTATGGTTGAAGCTCGCAACCATAAATCCTAAGTTCAGTGAAATTATGGTATAAATACCAGTCTCCAACCTTAGTTTGCTCACTCAAATGAAAACTTCTCTTGATTTTTGTTGAAACCCTAGGGACTACATCATTGTTTAACAAACAAGTAGATATATACAATAATTGATTAACAAAGTCATTGAAAGAAAACTCTTTAGAGGTTTTCCTCACCAAAGATGTCTAATGGATCACTGAATGAGGTTTACCTTTAGCATCCAACTTTTGTAAAGGAAAGTTCAATCTTTTTTATTGGTGATATAAGAACAAGTAAACCAAGACTGATTGATTCTTAAATGATCCTTCTACACTGAACTTTAAGAATTGATCATGAATTATATCAGAAAGTAATTAATTGTAGTTTAACATAATTGAAGGTTTTTTACCAGAAGACAACACTGATAGAAAGCCCAAAATGACTTCATCAACCCATTTATCACTAGGATATCCTAACAGACAAGACACTAAGGAAATTACCTACCTAGACATCTCAGGAAACATTGCAGAGGGATAAGGTGGGTTAGTCCTTGTTAATTCTGAGTTTTCTGGTAAAAATGACTCAAATATGTGAGCTCTCTGTGGGAAAGAAACTTCTAATAGATTTCCATTAGAGAATCAGAAGAAAACAGGTGTAAAGAGTCCTAAGGATTTCGCTGGAGGACTTGGAAAATTGACTTAGCTGTTATATGGAAAAGTTTTTTATTGTTCTAAGAAATTACAACTCTTTGGCTAAGAGGATATCGAGCTCCACACCATGCTACACATTCTGGAAAATGATGGGTTTGAGGGAAACAAAACTAGGGTAGTAGGGTTTCCCCCAAAAAAACTCATCATTAGCATCTTTGTACTTTGGAAATGCCCAGTCGTGAAGTTCGTACAGATCGAACTCACAATTGGTCTCTACAATCTTAAACTGAATGTCAACCACTGGGAGTTCATCTAAGTTAATGACAAAGGGTAGCAAAGGATTATCTACAAATACTTTCGATTTTCCTTTATGAGAATCCATTAGGAAAACAAAATTACAGAGAAAATCTAGAGAGAGAGTTACCAGAAATGTGGTGGCGATAAGAGGTCGTTGTCCACTGGGATTCTGCGTCTTGAATTGTCATTTTGTAAATTGTAGTGACAGGCAGAATTGGAAAATGGTCGATTTGAACAGGATAACTATGTTTATGAGGAGCAAATAATAGTTTTTTGTTAGTTTGACCGTTATTGGCGCGGGGGATTTAATGCAAATGGACGTTGGCGGGAGATATAAATGAACAACGGTCATGTTCTATTTTAGCAAGAGGAATAACAATGGTTAAATATAGTGGGATGTTCGCGAGCAATGTGCATGGTAGGAAGTGTGAATGACAGGAGAAAAACTAGCAGAAGAGTGGTTTGCAGGGGGGGTGTCACGGTAAATAGTATTGAGCGGAGGGGGGTTGCAATGGTTGAGGGCTACTAGGTAGAGAAAGTAGGATTTATGAAATTCACTTTACGGACCCCCTCCCCACCCCTTCATTATTGTTTGGGGATGCGAGGGGTCCTGCTATTTTCTCGAGGTTGTTGAGCCAGGCGGGCCCAATCTCCACCGTTGAGTTTTTCATGTTCAATAATTGCTGATGGGCGACAGTCAAATCAAATGAATTTATTATATAAAAAATACAAAATACAAAAAATTATAATGGGTGGCATTTAAATGTGTGTGCTTCTATTGAGATTTTTTTATTATTTTTCTATCCCTTTATTTATTTCTTTTAACTATTTTTTTTGGTATTCTTTTTTTCTTTTTTTTTTCGTGTATATATATATATATCTTATTTTTAGCATAAAAGAAGAAGAATATGCCAGTGCCTAGAATACAAAATAGACCGCCTTTGTTGGACACTGATGCAAGCCCTAGTCTGAAATTGAGCCAGCAATTGGCACAAAATGGTGGTGGAAGAGGAGTTAAGATGAAGGAAGAATACGTAGATTAACCAAAAAAATAAAATGGATAAGTAAATAGGGTATTAACTTGCAAGAGTGCCCAAACACCAATGAGTAAATAAAAACAAAATATATAATATCAACATAAAGGACGCCCAAGCAACTACAAAATATTAATAAAGTAAAAAAAATTACAACAATATATATATATCAAACAAATTTTCGTAACTTGAAAGGATTTTAAATATGGAGTTGTCTTTAGTGCAACTTTTTGGAGATTCCGGTGACAGAATCCGGCGGAAAAAATTGAGGTTAAATCTTGATTTGTATTATTTAAAATGGTTTTTTTAATGCATATTTGGATTCAGCACCCTGAAAAACCCCTGGGACGCTTTGATTGTGCAGAAATTACCTATCAACCTTGCGATTTCAATAAATTGCTGCCGGATTTTAGAAAAATTTGACTGGAAAAACCCACCGGAAAAGCTTCCAAAAAGTCTCACTAAAAACTACACCATTAAATATGATATAATGTTTACCTTTTGCAAAGAACATCCAACCTATCATAATGTTATTGATGGGTATGTCATCATATCTTGATAGAAGGGATAGAATGTTGTCACATCAATCACTTTGTTCTTCAAAATGTGAGTATAAAGCAACAAACCTTTTAGAATTATTCAATTTAGAATGTTAATAAATAACAAATGTTTTGTAGGATTATTTATATGATCTTTTTGTTTAGTAATTATTGTTAAATAAATATGTTGTATTAAAAGGTGATGTTTAATGAAAACTAAAACTTAATGAAAATTTTGACGCATTGACCAGAATATTAAAAAAATCTCCATGATAGAAGAATTTGATAATGAACGTGTCTATCTTTTAGAAATGAATTTTCTCCATCCATTAGAGTGTGATTTGGACACGAATTTAGTGATGACTCAAAGGGAAGTCTACTAGTGTCTTTGTTTGGTTGTGTTAAGTTTGGGAAAGAAAGAGGCATGTTTTGGATAACCTAAACTCTAACTTATTTGAATAACCAATCTCTAATTAATTTTTGGTTTAAAAAAATATGTGTTATATGAATTTTTTGAATCTTTATCCAAAAAAATGTAGAAGCAAGATTTTTTTTTGCCAATATTGTGAAATTGGCACATTGATATGTAATTTGTGGTGGGAAGTTAGTCATTTGAATTGAAATCAAAGGTTGAAAATTGGATGATTATCCATGAGATTATGAAGAATTCAAATACTACTTGCATTTATTAATAAATGATATTAATTTTTAAAAACTAGATATATAATTAATTATATTGTTTTATAAGGTGGTATGCAATTGTTATGATCTCAAAGGACCTGCCTGAATATGGGCACTCTGTGGATCTCTATGGTGTGTGGCACCAACATTTTTCCAATTGATGGCAAAACAAATTTGGTTGTATTCAATTAGACTACAACTAAACCTTCTCTTTTACTTTGTTATAGTTAAGTCTTGTTCCAACAATTACACTTATCAAGTAGTAATCCATTACCATACAAGTGTGCAACAAATATACAAGTAGTTGTTTGTGGGTGATTCAACTCAACCTAACACTTTAATCATATACAATAGTTTTCAAGAATTGTCTGTTACAACATGGATCAACCTCCAACAATACAAAGAGTCACCCTTAACACCCTTAACACAATCGTTCTAAGATTACACCAAGCTCTCGCACAACAACCACTCAATTTCTTCAAACTTGGGTAGTGCACGCCTTGCACCAATCATATGATGTCTCCTTGTTGAGCCAAGAGGCTCATTCTACAGGGCAATATGAAGGCGATGTCTAAGTATGTTTGTTCCTCTTAAAATAATAATAAAATATTCTCTAAATAAAAAAACAATGTTGACTATAATAAAAAAGGAAAAAATATACTATGCATATTTAATTAGTTGGCCACATGACCTAATATAATTTCATGTAAAGCAATTAGAAGTAAAAAAAAAAGAGTAAGATGTGTAAACCTTATACTTTTCAAAAATATTTTAACACGTGATATAAACTTCATATATATCTATATAATATATAAAATGTGAAAATGAAATAATTTAATGTTGTATAGAATAAAATATCCAATGTGAGTTATGAATAAAATATTTTAATATTAATATTAACATATTTTTAAAATATATTAATAATTAAAAAACCAGTTTAATGTGTGTTGATAAAATGGCTCTATACACATGTTATGTAATCACTATAACATTCAAAAATACAATTTAAACAATAAAAAATAAACATTTTTTTTTTCACTCTAAAATAAGTTTGCACTTAAAGAAATTTGATCCCTCTTAGCCCATATTAGATCTGTGCTTAAGATGGAGCTATGTTGGTTCTACTAACATATATTTCTTCCTTGTCACTTATAACATAACTGTGTGACTTGATTCCTCTAATGCACTTGGTAGACTTGTGTGCTCTCTAGACTTTTGTGCCATAGACCGATGCATTCCATTCTCCTTTCCTCCTCCACCTAGTTTGCAAGTTATATATATAGGAAATGACATGACTTCCATCATGCGATCAAGTAGGAAACCCCAATTTTTGTGCAACTAACCGAGCTAACGTCTTTCCAACATGCATGCGACCATGCATCATCTTGAGTTGACCTATACACATGATATTTTCCATTGAATCAACTCGATCTTTCTTCCTTTGAGCCGATGTGCCATGTCATGCACTCAAGTGAAGAAACCCAAATCTACTCAAATCTTCTCCACAACCATGTACTTGTTTATACACACAACTGAACTCGTCTTTCGATCATTGAGCATACATCGTACTCTATGTGCCACCTTTGTAGATCCATGCTCAAAATAAGTGTGAAGCGTCTCGAATTATTCATGTTTCTCCTTAGATGGGTGTCATGATAACCCCAACTTTGGTATTGGTGATGCCACACGTCCCCGTTGAGCCGAGGTCCTTACATCGTCCTCCACTCCAAGTTATTTCCATCCTTGACAACCCTCAAATTAGTTAACCCCAACCCCCAAGTTTAGCAACTGAAATATCATTGTGGAAACCTGTTAATCACCAAGCCTTCCAACTTGAGAAGTTGCTCCATCAATCCCATCCCTTGCGTATATACTTCAATTTCTCTAAAAATGCCTCCACACAATATACTTCCTCATGCCTTGAACTGATTGGGTAGCTATTCCAACTATCATGCCCAACTCATAAGAATACACATCTTCGTCCCAAAGTGCATTATTTTTTGTCTACCTTTCTATCCTTATAGACTGTTGAACTCCTCCTTGTGCCAAGATGAAGCTACTCCTCCTCCTAGCCTACTCAAACTGCTATGTTGTCTCATACCTTAAAGAATCAAAGGTTCACTACCCCATGGAAATGCTTTTGATTATGATTTATTTTGAAATACATAGGTTTGGAAATATCTTCCCAGAATCATTGTGTCTTAACAAAGCTTCATAGTCAAATATTGCAATACCAATTGAACTTCGTTCTGTGAACAACCAACTTCTCAAGTTGGTGTACTATCAATTGAAAGTCATAAATTCCATGGATCTCCTAAAATAACTCACAATAGTCGTAGGATCTCTTTCCTCCTTTCCCACCTCCTCACTTTTGTTCAAGTCCAAATGAGTGTAAGTCTCCATGCTTTCCTCAATTATAGTACTTAGTCCAACTCTCTTGTGTGGGATGGTAGATGAACTGTCCCAACTCTGTTGTTCATCTTGTTCAATCATAGTTGTTGCAATAATGGAATGACCTACATATTCTCTTTGTGGCAATTGATGAACATGTAGTTGACCATAGTTTATACATCTCTTATATTCTACTTCTCATGGTGAATGTTAGCGATTATCTAACAACTTCCTTGTTATGATATCATGGTGTGAGGGACCATTTTCCATATTTTGAACCCCTCCAAACAACCTGATCACAGAAACCTGTGACTTCTATCCTTGATTACACTTCTTCACTTAGGATCGACTACCTCCTCACTTGGCTCAATCCACCTGCCCCTCCATGGACACTTTCTCACATAATGGGTTTGTGAAAATAATTAACGTGTAAGATTCTTAACTTCTTTTATGGACAAATGGGGCTATTCCATTGTGGCAACAATTCCATTCCTAACTGGTTGCAGAATCTACACTTCTCCCAAAGCAGTTAGACCCACCTTTTCTGGATCCTTCTGGACTCGTCCCAAGCTACAAAGTGCTCTCCTAAACATATACAATACTCAATATCTTCAACTAGTGAACTTCGTTCCATAAAAATTGTGTCATTAATGTAGACAATCCCTCTCTCAGCTATATACACATGAAAAGCATCAATATCAATCAACAACTTGGTATTTTTCTCATCTCGTGCATTTCACCATATGATGATAGAATTATATATGCTACTTCGAAATCTACCTTCTAGTGCTCATCATCATGAATTGTACTTATCTCCATCCATGATGTGTTTCTTGTCTCTCATCTCACTCATCAACTTTGGTTGATCACATGGTAGAACTTGACACCACCTATCATGACATCACTATTTGTGCTATGATTGTGCTCTAATAGATTTCTTTGACTTGTCATGACCTTAGAGAACCTATAGAGATATGGGTTCTCCATCGACCTTTGGTGTATGTGGCACTAACTTTTTTTCCAATTGATGGCAAGACCAACATGGTTATACTCAACTTGTGCTATGCCTTAACTTCATATTTTACTTATTTTTAGCTAAGTATTGTTCCAATAATTACGCTTAGCCAATAATTAGTCCAATACCATAAAAGTGCACAACATAATACACACGTAATTATTTGTGGGTGGCCCAACATGACCTAACACTCGAATCATATACAAGAGTTTATTAGAATTGGCTTCAGTAGTTGTTACAATAAGAATTGAAACATAATAATTACAAAGAGTCACCCGTTACAACCCTCAGTGCAACCATTCTAATATTACACCAAAACTCGATGTGGGACTAACCCGATTTCCCCAAACTTGGGTATTGCACACCATGCATTAGCGATACAATGTTTCCCCATTTCACCAACCATGTGATTTTCCACTGTCACCTTATGGCCTAACTGTGTGACCCCACTCCTGTTCAATTCATGTGATCCACCTATGGCACTCCTTATTCACTCTCTTGTTTTTTGCACTTGTTAGATTTGTGCACTCCATAGACTTATGCATTCCATTCTCCTTGCCTTCTCCACTTGGATTTTAAGTCATATATATAGCCATGATCCATTCCACCAAACAATCACATCCCTCTTTATTTTTCTCGTACTAACATGACTCCCATCATGCACTCAAGTAGGAAATCTGAAATTTCATGGAAGACTGTAAGCCAGCCCCTTCTCCCTTTCACATGGAAGACTGTAAGCCAGCCCCTTCTCCCTTTCATTCTGGAGTCAAACTTTCAGTCACTTGTACTTCTCCTGAAGTTGATGCTACCTTATACCGTCAACTTGTAGGGAAACTTTTGTATCTAACCCATACTCGTCCTGATCTTTCCTTTGCTGTTGGCCTTGTTGCTCGGTTTATGCAAAACCCACGTGAAAGTCATTGGAAAGCAGCTAAAAGAATACTTCGTTATGTTCGAGGTACAGTTCAGTTTGGGATTCATTACAGTGCCGAAGCAGCTCCTCTATTGGTTGGCTTCACTGATTCTGATTGGGTTGGTGACCCTGATGATCGGAAGTCTACTGCCGGTTATGTGTTCACTCTTGGTTCAGGACCTATTACATGGGCTTGCAAGAAACAAGCTGCCATTTCTCTTTCATCAGCAGAAGCAGAGTATCGTGGTGCCGTAGAAGCTAGTAAGGAAGCCTTGTGGCTTCGTCAGATCCTGTCAGAGTTTGGCTTTCAGCAGTAGCATCCGACTACACTTTGGTGTGATAATCAAAGTGTCATTCAACTATGCAAAGATCCAGTCCAACATCAGCGCAGCAAACACATTGAACTGCACATGCACTTCATCAGAAAGCTCATTCACGACCATGTTCTTGAAGTGCAATATTGTTCAACAGATGATCAAGTTGCAGACATCTTCACAAAGGCTCTCACAGAAGCAAAGTTCACTAAACTTCGATTTATGGTTGGAGTTCAAGAAGTTGTCACTAAGGGGGGATAGGCTCTAGTGCCTCCTTCCTTCTCCTATTGTGTCATATTTGTAAATCCTTCAATCCTGTCCCAAGTTGTTCTTAAGGGGGGATGTTAGGATATTCCGACACATAGGAAATAGTTAAGTACAACTTGGTCTAGTATAGAGTTAGGTAAAGTGTGTTTCTTTACCATTGTACATTTTGTAACTTACAATCCGACGGTAACTATATGTAGTGATCCGACGGTTCATTCTCTCCTCGGTATTACCGACACTTGATCCGTGGCTTGACACCCGATTGGTCCATGATTTCTATTTAAAGCGCATGGAGGGTCATTTGTAGGGTAATCCATGCATGAGAGAAGCATATGTAAATTTTCATTCTTTTATTAATAAATTGCATGAAGTGGCCGCGTTGGCTCAGGCCGTGGACTGTTTCCCTCTTTGAGAGTTTTAACCACGTCAAAAATACTGGTGTATTGATCTGCGATCTGGTTGTGAGCGGTGTCCTTTGTTGTTCTGTCTGAGGAACTTACCCTATAAATTCCTACATGATTGAGTCCAATATGTCTCGTTGACATGCATGTGCTAGTGTACGATGTTGAGTTGGCATGTCCTTGTGCTCTCGTTTGTTGAACCAATTTGATAGTTCTTCCCTTGAGATGATGTGCCACATGTTAGGAAATCCCAAAGTTCATGTAGGTTTACTCAAGATGATGTCTTGCCATGTGTGCACATCCATGTCAAGTGTTGGAATGGGTGTCCATCGTGCCCTTGTGCCACCAAGCCAACGCAAGTTGTTGTGTGCCTCTTGTGCCATGCATGCCCGATCAACTGACCCATCTACTTTGGCAATGTGCACCCATATTGTGCAACCATTCCCACCTATCCACAATGGTCGTGCTACAAATCAATGTACCAAACCCAAATCTCTTAACTCATCTATGCAACCATGTACTTATGCACATAACTAAACTTATCCTTCGATTAGTGAAGTGTGCTCATTTCTTCGTGTGCCTCATCCATCATTCCATGCTCAATATAAATGTGGAACAACCTGAATTCTTTAGTTTGCTCCCTAGATGAATGTCATGACAACACCCACTTTAGTTTTGGTGATTTCTCATGCAACCATCTAATTGAGGGTCTTACAACAATGATGTTAATTTTTAGAAACTCATTATATAATGAAAATGGTTGTTTGACAAATGGAACATAGGAATGGGTGGTTGTCAAGAGGAGCATATAATTGAGGATTTTTCTTTTAAATATACATAAATACTTTAGTTTTTCAAAAGGATCTTGAGCCAAATGTTGGAAATCCAATTCAATATATTTTGGGTGAATTTGAAGAAATGGATTCTTAAATTAGTAGTTAATAAAATAAAAATAATAATCTCATTTTAAGGTCATGGCCAATCTAGACACCAAATTGGTGCATGAGACCCCCTTGTTTGTGGGACAAGGGACTTGCCTCTATGCAAAGATTTTATTTCTAAAGTCTATAGAGGTGTATTTATTATACACCTCTCCATATTTGAATCCGTGACGTCTTATGAGGAAACACATGTTCTTAACCATTAGCCCCACTCAAGCTGTAGTATCATATTTGAACTTCAATGGATAATAATGACATTTCTCCCTTAATTAAACCCATTCATATATTTAACCATATTTAAAAAATTGAACCTTAAAATTATATACATATATATATAAACCAACACTTTGAAATAATTTGTATTATAAAAAATTTGCAGCAAAAGCATGTAACAAGGTTAAAACAAAAGAGTTTTAACTGTATCAAGATTCAAACTAAGTGATGGTTTTCAACCTCCCATCAAGGAATAAGGTAGGAATGGAATGGATCTTTCAAAAACTCACCTTATTGATTCCCTTAATACATGAACAAATTCTCACAAATTCACTACTTAGAATAACACAAAAAAAAACATATCAATTATTGGGAATATAACTCCTTATGGTTGTCTGAAGCCCTTGATGAGTATTCCTTTCTACCTAATGATAAATTCATTACCAATTGGATTTTCTACACTTGGTAAGGGTGACTAAAGGACTTGGTGCCTTCCCTAGAATTTCAACAAAGGTTTTTCATGACTTGGTTGGAGCTTGCATTCTTGGTTTTGCCTTATGTACTTCTTCTTGAGTTCAATTGTTTCGGGTGCAAATCTTCAAGAATTTTGTTTATCCACACACTTTCCTTCATTGCTTTTATAGTTGCCACATATTCCACCTCTGTTGTGGAACTCCTAGATTCAGAGTATAAGCCTCTCCCTCCTCTTCCTCCGCCTCCACCCTACACTAGAAAACTCCTCTTCCTCCACCTCCACCTTACACTAGCAAATTATGGTGTGTTGTAGATGCTAATGCAAATGTTTCTTCATTGCCGTCTGCTATTAATTATGCCTGCAGTCAGGGAAACAACACCTGCGCTTCCATCCAGCCAGGGAAGCCTTGTTATCAGCCTAACACGGTTATTGATCATGCATCCTATGCCTTCAACAGTCATTGGCAGCAATTCAAGAACTCAGGGGGCACTTGTTACTTTAATGGAGCTGCAACACTAGTCACACAAGACCCTAGTAAGTAAAATTATTTTACTCTGTATCTATATCAATGTCTAGTTTGCTTTTGATTGTTTAGTTTTTATGCTGTTTTAGTATGAACTTGCCTGCCCTTAGCTCTAAATCTTATTGAATTCTGTCAACTATTTTTATTGTCTAGCCTGAATATCTTTTGGGTTAGGTATGTTTGCCTTTAGCTTGAATCTACTATACTGTTTAGTTAGTTTCATTTGCTTCATTATACTGTTTAGGTTAGGTTCATTTGCTTTCACCTTGAACTTGAATTACTGTTTGAGCTAGGTTTGAGGTATATTTTCTTTTTGCTTGAATCGGCTGTGTACTGGGATCTTTGTGTTTGTTATAAACAAACTAATCTCAGTTTTAGGTCTGATGTTTTCTTTCTTCATTTTTTTGGCATGAATCTGCTAAACATCTTATATTTGATTGTGTCTTCGGCATGAATCTCCTTCGCTTTTTAGCCTTGGCAGTTTTGTTTAAGCTGAATCTGCTTCGCTTCTAAAGCTTGATGCTTTTACCTTTTGCTTCAATCCCTTCACGTGCTGGGCATGTGTTTGTTTCTGGCAAGAATCTGCTTCACTTTAAAATCGTCATCTACATGTTCCCTGCATGAATCTGCCTCGCTACTTAGGTCTGAATCGATTTCCTTTTTTTGGGCTGGAATTTTTTATTTGACAGATATCAGAGTCATTTAGCAAATATGGGTCTATCATCAACTGACACATTTGTGTTATTTTATGTTGCAGGTAGGGAATGTGGAGCAGGCGTTTTTTCTCCATCTGACCTATTCGCAGAACTGTCTCCAGATGTCTGGCTTTGTGGAAATGACAGTAGCAGTAATTTTGTCAGTTCTAGTCGTTCAGAAGATTACACTACTGATTCAATTCATTGTAGAAGCACTAATTTTTTTATCTGAAGGAACTTGTTACATAGCATCCTTGTAATTGATAGCAGGGAGTCCTCGTATATATATATATTGTTATGTATCAGTTTATAGATCCCATATTTCTAGGGATCTCTATAACTGTTGTTCTATCTGTTACTGCACCTCTTTGAAATGGTCTAATGAATGATAAATGCTTTTGAGCTTTCACCATCCATATGTTGATATTTAAGGAAGCATCTCTGTGTTTCCTGGTGATTCTGTGCCTGATGGATCTCTTTGGCTTTGTGGTTAGTTTACTTGTTGGCTGGTGTGTGTTTAGTGGTATCCAATCTGGGTATCACACGTTGCAGGAGTGTGCTATCTTGTCTTAATTCCTAGGAGAAACAATGCTTTCCTCCTCCTTACAAGGCTTGTTGAGTCAAGTGAGCTTAGTTAGAAACAAGTAGTATTTTCAGTTTGACCAAACTTGATTAAATCTGGTTAACTCTTTAGAATTAGGGCAGTGTGTTCAATTGCACCAGACTTGGTTTACATGAATCAATTTATTTTGTTGCTTTTAATCCTTTTCCCATGGGACCCATTGTCACTATATATAGTCAATTTGTGTAATGCATACGCTGTGAGTATGCAATTGCCTTGGAATTCAAGCTCAACTTTACCATCACTTTCAGGAAAAAGAGCTGACAACGTCATCACCACTTCCATAATTATTATTACATGACAATATGATGGCAATTCATTGAAAAATCATGATGCTTTATCTTTATGATTTGTCTCGTCTTCATGGGTGGATTGAAAGAAGATATTTCCTTCTAAGGTGATTGAAATATATGATATTTTGAATGTGAAATATGATATTCTGAATGTTTTTTCAAGTTTAGAAATAGATATTGTATGGGTAGGACTTCCTCGAAGAAGTTGAAATTTTTTATAATTGATGTTGAAAACTACTCACTAATAATATAATATCTTAGTTTTTAAGTTTTATCATTTCAAAATTAAATATCTTTCAATTTTATTAATTTATTTAATTTTTAAATAAATATCAATAATTTTTTTATTATAAAACTTTATATATATATATTAAGTATAATTATTAATGTAAATGGACTTTATTTATATTTATTTTTTTAAATTATAATTTATTAATTTAAAAATGTCATATGGATATGTAAAGTGTTATTTGATAGTATCTAAGTTCTTTATTGGTAGCCCGAGCAATGATGAATATGAAATATCTACTATCGTGTTAATATAGATAAGAATTTAACCTATCTTTTTTTTGTTCTATTCCATTTTCTTAAATTCATTTTGATTGAGGGTTTGTTTTACTCTCACACAAGAATATATTAACAACCCATAACTTGGAGTGATCTCAAAGGAGTGGAAGCCTATCCCTTCTTGAACTGCCATAAAATATTTATTTACATTCGATGACAAGACTACACGTTGAGGTTTTTGAGATATAGGGACTAGGCTAGTAGCCCTAAGTACTTTACTTTTTTACACATTTCTAAAAATTAAAATAATAGTGTAAAAATGATCATATCGTCTATAATCATGCATATATCAAACAAATTGTATTAACTTAAAAACATTCAAGATATGATACAATGTTTACCTTTTGCACAAAAGAGCTTAGATCACCTTTTCTTGTTCTATTGTGTTGTCTTAAATTCTTTTTGGTTGGTTAAGGGTTTGTTTTCCTCGGATGCAAGAATAGCTTCACAATCCAAAACTTGGAGTGATCTCAAAGGAGTGAAAGTCTATCCCTTTGTGGAACACCATCAAATTATTACAAATAGCAATTTTTATTTACTTTCAATGATAAAACTACATGATGAGGTTCTTGGGATATCGGGACTAGGTTAGTAGCCCTAAGTACTATAATTTTTTTCCTATTTTAAAAAACTAAAACAGTAATGTGAAAATTTTAAAATCATCTATAGTATGTGTTGTATCTTTGTAGATAGTACTAGGACGGGGAACTGTGTCAAAGCATCCAAGTAAGGTTTTGATTTAAATGGATGACTTGTTACCTAAACCTTTAAACAAATGTAATTTCTAAGTATTTCTGAGAAAACTAAAGCGTTGATTTTCATTCCTAATAGAATTGATCTTTGAAATGATTTGAAAAGCAAAAATTAAGAAGATATATAACTGTCAAACATTCATATTGAACATTTAATTGATCATATACAGTAGAAGAGCATGGAAGTTTTCTATAGCCAAACAAAACACATTCAAGAGATGATAGAAGGCAACAATTAAAATATTTAGAGGAATTAACTAAGACAAATTATTCATTTAATTAATTTCTTTTAATAATTGTAACTTTGTAGGGGCTTTCAGGGAGACTGATATTCAATCTTGCCCTTCCCAAACTCTTATGTTACCTTGAACATGTGTAGAAATAAATATGAAAAACATACTTGATAACAAGGAAAAATCACATAGATGCACAAGTTGTTCAGAATGAATCCAAAATCCTTCAATTATCTTCAAAAATAGCTTGAACATTACAAGCATGTCACTGGTTCATTACAAGGGTTTAACCCTCACTTCTTCGAACTATCAAATACTTATAGAATCTAATTCCAAAACTATCTTGATCTAAACTAAAATTTATTACAAAATGAGATAACATATGAAATTGTTTTTTGATTTACAAAAATAGAACTAGAAAGTAGTTATTCTAAACTAATTCGAATAATTAGCACACAACTTAACGGTGATGTTTCGATGACTGTTGCATTTAACTGGACTTTTTTCTTTCTGCTCCTCGTTCTCAGTTTACTTCTTCTCCTTTTTCTGTGACTGGTCACTGAATTCTTTGCATCCTATTTTACTCGATGAGTTCAAGTAACTTAACCCACCTTTTATCATTTGCGATAGAAAATTTTGTTACTTTCATATATGCCTCATTGACTTTTGTGTATTTCCAAAGTTGGCCTAGTGATGAACAAATGGCTAACTTCACGCTGAATAAAAAGATCATACTCTAGGCCTTCTAGGAATTCTTTCCCACTAGTTATCCCTTTGACTTTGGCAAATTTGGTTTTGTTTGTTGCTCTCTGATGCAATTTGTACTGATAATCTTCTAGCAGAATCAATTGGCCACTGGCATGTCATAGAGCTGGAAGTCCCTTTTGTTGCAAAATATTGAATTTTCTATGAAACTTTTTAATCCGTGCTTCCAAGTTTTGACACTTGTTCTCTAATTGTAACATCAAAATTTTCTTTGTCAAAACCCTTCTTACCTCTAGGACAATATCAGTTCTTTCCTCAATTCCAAATTCTTCTTATTCTTCTTTAGTTTTAGAATTGAGTACTCTAATTATTTTATTAGCTTCTCGAGGCATGTGCTACAATTCTTCTTTGATTCCTGTGATAACTGCTTTTGATCTTTTCGCTAGTTGCTCCCATTCAAAAATAATTTGAATATATGTCCAGAGTTCAATAATGGTATAAATTATATCAATCAAAATATTCTCCTTTGCCTCAACCAAGGTTTGTGCAATCAATGACTCATTTTCATATTTCTCTATCTGTCTGGTTAATCTGAATTTTTCTGAACTTTAGCTAGATATGTGTTGTCAGCCAGTGGGCTTTGCCTCCACTGTAGACACAATTGTTGTTGTAGAAATTGTTGCTCCACTACTAAGTTGTAGTTATTTTTCCTTAATTAACTTTTCCATTTCTACTTCCATGTTCTATATCTATATGTTCTGTTCAACGATCATTCGAAACATGTTCTCCTTCTCTTTCTCTAACTGGCTGAATTCTTGAGCTTGTGGATGTTTAGTTGTTGGCAACTTCAACTGTTTGCTCAATGCTTGAATATCAACATTTTTGCTTTTGATTATTTCTTCAATTGCCTTTATATCTTTAGGATCTAATCCTAATTTTATAACCAAATATTGAAGCCCTTTGATTTTAGTGTCCTTTGCTAGAGATGACATCTTTTCCAATTTTAATTGGGAATGAATGGTATTCGAAGAAGCCTGCAACGTAGAAGCTACCATGGCAGAACTGGTCAAAGATGAATATATCATTTCTCCTGCTTTCTTATGAAGGTCAATCTGATCAATATGATGAATTTTCTTGGTGTCAAATGAAAACACACAAGTTTTATAATCTTCATCACTTCTCGGCACAAAGACCTTTGGTTCCAAGAATGCTAACTGGAATTGACCTTTTTCATTGTCAAGGGCAGAAAATAATCTAGTATGGGTTGTGGAAGACTGCGTCTAGAACTCTACATACGTGGAAGTCTTTAGGGCGTCATTTTTCTTCTTCATTTCTAAGAACTTTGCAAAATTACTTTGTTGTTTTGGAGAAGAAGGAGAAGAAGTAAAATCCAATGTGTCTTCAAGAATTTGCTGTAATGAAAGAGGAGATGGTGCTGGTAGTACAACTATAGTGAGCTCTTCAGAAGTTTTAACTTCTGAATATTCTTCTTAAAGATTTATAGTTTTCCTCCTTTTGAATACTTTAAATGTTGAATTTTGTAATTTCGACCCTGCTGGAGATATACTTTGTCTTGGTCTCTTTAACTCTTTCTTTGTCATCCTTGGAGTTTCCAATGTTGTTTGACTGGAAACTAGCTCCTTAATCTCCTACAATATATTATCTGCCCATTATTCCTTGTTGGCATACTGCTCAATTTCAGGTTTTTCCATATGCATATATGGTGCAAATTTCTAAGCAATTATTATTGATGAGATTACTCCTAATGGATCATATGACCAACTAAAACTCAACATAAAATTCATTTGGCTCAATAAGTCATTGACCTCTTTCTCTGCAGTTCTGGTGTTGACTATGAATGGACCAACCCACGCTTTCAATTTAAACTAAGCTTCTTTTTTTTGGAAACAAAATGAACTTCATCCATGTTTAGCATTTGTCTAATCTACTCAATTGAAAAAATCCTCATGGGGAGGAAGACTGAAAATTTGTATGATTGAAGCTCGCAACCATAAATCCTAAGTTCAGTGAAATTATGGTATAAATACCAGTCTCCAACCTTAATTTTCCCACTCAAATGAAAAATTCTCTTCATTTTTGTTGAAACCCTAGGGATTGCATCATTGTTTAACAAAAAAGTATATATATATATATATATATATATATATATATATATATATTGATTAAGGAAATCACTAAAAGAAAACTCTTCAGAGGTTTTCCTCACCAAAGATGTCTAATGAATCACTGATAGAGGTTTACATTCAACATCCAACTTTCGTAAAGGATTGATGATATAAGAACAAGTAAACCAAGATTGATTGATTCTTAAATGATCCTTCTGCGCTGCACTTTAAGAATTGATCATGAATTATATGAGAAAGAAATTGATTGTATTTGAACATAATTGAAGGTTTTTTACCAGAAGACAACACTGATAGAAAGCCCAAACTGACTTCATCAATCCAGTGATTACTAGTATATCCTAATAGACAAGACACTAAGGAAATTACCTGCCTAGACATCTCATGAAACATTGCAGAGGGATAAGGTGGGTTAGTCCTTGGTAATTCTGAGTTTTCTCGTAAAAATGACTCAAATATGTGAGCTCTCTATGGGAAAGAAACTTATAATAGATTTCCATTAGAGCATCATAAGAAAAAGGGTGTAAAGAGTCCTAAGGGTTTTGTTGGAGGACTTGGAAAATTGACTTAGCTGTTATATGGAAAAGAGTTTTACTGTTATGAGAAATTACAACTCTTTGACTAAGAGGATATCGGGCTCCACACCATGCTACAAATTCTAGAAAATGATGGGTTTGAGGGAAGAAAAACTGGGGTAGTAGGGATTCCCAAAAAAATAAATCATTACTAACATCTTTGTACTTTGGAAATGCCTAGTTGTGAAGTTCGTACAGATCGAACTGTAGAAAATCTATGTAGGTTAACCCGATAATGCAATATAAATCAAAGCAGAATACTATAACCTACTTCTACTATCAATTTGCAGAAGCTTAAAGATTGAGTTGAACAATATAACCAGAAGAAGAAGAATCAATCGCACAGTACACATGAAAATACTTTGGGGAGAGCCTTAGCTAAAAACCCCACACTATTGTATTATCATACATGGTGGAAATACATAGGAATTATACAAATCCTTAGCTCTCACAGCTAGCCAGCTCTCAGTACAATCCTCACAGATGTTCACAGGCAATCTTGGCTTCTCTCCAGCCTTCCTCTCTGCCCTCCAAGCTCCTATTTCCTTGTGTTGTTCCTTGTGGATGATTTGCCTTTACCAAGTGGAAAACCAATCCTCCAAAATTGTGCAACCCTCAAGGATAAATCCTTGACTGCATGCTTGATTTTTCTCCATGAGAAAACACATGCAACTGATAGTACACTGTCCTTGAACTTTAATCTCAACTGGGTCTTTCTTAGAATAGACATGCATGAGTTTCTGATGAGGGAATCTTCAATTAACTGGAGTAGCACTAGTTGAGTGCATTAATGCATCAACTGACTGTTAACTCACTATTAGTTCCTCAAACAGTTTGGAACTAATTTATCTGGACTTAACTCAGTAAACTGAGTTAACTTATTACAACTCAAATATAACTCAATCTTATCTCCTTAATTTAAGGGATAACTCTTGCATGACTTCAGAAAGACTTCTAACTTGAATTTCTCCAACTAATTAATTTAAAATAAATTAATTAATTATTTCCAACTAGCTGTTAAGACTAAATTCAATTTTAATTCACAATTTAATTCAAGGAAAAATTAAATTGGAATATTATTGTTTCCATATTTCAACACTCCCTCTCAACAAGAAAGGGATTATCTGCCACCTCGATCCTACCTCTATGGAACTCAAATTTACACTTTGACAATGCCTTTGTCAAAATGTCAGCATCTTGCTCCTTTGTCGAAATATACTGTAGCAACATGATCCTCCTCGCTACACAATCTCTGAGAAGATGATACCGGATGTCGATGTGCTTCGACCTATCATGAAATACTGGATTCTCAGGGAGTTTGATACAACTATGATTATCACAATAGATCACAGTTGGATCCATACTCTGATCAAACAAATCAACTAGGATTTTCCACATCCAGATGGCCTCACATGCTTCCTGACTTGCAACCATGTATTCTGCCTCTGCCGAGCTAAGTGCAACCGACCTCTGTTACTTGCTGTACCAAGAAACTACCGCTGACCCAAGGTTGAAAATCCCTCCTGATGTGCTCTTCCGATCTGATGGACTCCCTACCCATTCTGCATTAGTGAAGCCCTGTAGCTTCACTCCGTCTGTCCGTCTGTACCATAATCCATACTAATATGTACCTTTTAGGTATCTCAATACATGCTTTGCCACCTTCCAAAACATCTTGGTAGGCTGAAACATTGCTTAACTTAGCTGGTTCACTACATAGCACAAATCTGGTCGTGTGTTCACTAAGTACATCAGTGAACCCACAAGCTGTCTATACACAGTAGCCTCTACCACTTCTCTTGAAGTAGAAACCTCCTTCCTCTAGTTACCTGCTAGAGGAGTTTGCATGGGCTTGCACTTCTCCATGTGGAATCTCCTGAGTATCTCGTTGGCATACTTTCCCTGAGACACAAACAACTCTCCATCCTTCTACCAAACTTCCATGCCAAGGAAGTAATGCATGAGACCCATGTATTTCATCTCGAATTCTCTTGCAAGGTCCTCCTTGCAAGAAACGATAAACTAATCTTCACCAGTCAATATGAGATCATCAACATAAAGTACAATGATCAACAGCTTACCTTTCACCACGATGTGGTACAGGTTTGCATCCGCTTCACTCTTTGTGAAGCCTAACCTGGTGAAGTAGTTGTCTATCCTAGTGTACCAAGCACGAGGTTCTTGCTTCAGCCCGTACAACGCTCTCTTGAGTTGGCACACATGTGACTCATGATCGAAGGTCTCAAAACCTTCTGGTTGTTCTATGTACACCTCTTCCTCAACCTGGCCATTGAGGAATGCAGTCTTCACATCCATTTGATGGATCTTCCAACCCATATGTGTTGACAGTGCCAACATAGATTTGATAGATGAGTACCTTACTACAGGAGCAAAAGTCTCATCATATTCAATCCCCTCGACCTGTGAAAAGCCATGGGAAACACTACCATCAATAGCTTTCTTTACCTTGTAAAGCCAACATGAACTCACAACTGACTTGTTCTCCGGTCTCGGAACCACGTCCCAAACACTGTTACGAACTATGGAGTCATACTCCTCTACCATAACATCAACCCAAATCAGCTGCTGCATTGCTTCCTCAAAGGAAGATGGCTTGGTCTCAAC
Source organism: Pinus tabuliformis (assembly GCA_031772625.1). Classification (NCBI taxonomy): domain Eukaryota; kingdom Viridiplantae; phylum Streptophyta; class Pinopsida; order Pinales; family Pinaceae; genus Pinus; species Pinus tabuliformis. Next base: position 1,317,351,926 of record CM062816.1, on the reverse strand, counting down.
ACATTCCCCAGCAAGGGCCATGTATCCAGTGTACCTCTCAGGTGACCTCCTCTATCTGCGCTGAGAAGATGGTGCTCCCACATTCTCTCTCACATCCTCCAACAATTTGTCAGCTTCTCTTGTGCACTTCCGTCCATCTATGGAAGACTCTGCTTGAGTGGATGTCTGCACTCCTGAAACCTCTGCATGCGGCTGCTCCGCATCAATCTGAGGCTCCTCCTCCTTAGGAAACAACTGTTCCTCCACAACTTGTATTTGGAGCTCCCTCTCAAGGGAAAATCGCATGGCCTTCTACTCATCAAACTTGAGATTTTTGCCAACCACTATCCTCCGACTGGTAGGCAAGTACACCCGATAGTTATGAGGTGTATCAGTGTACCCCACAAATATCCCAAACTCTACTATTAACTCAAGCTTCTTCCGTGCATCCTTTGTCACATGGCAATATGCCGATGAGCCAAAGATCCTGAAGTGACCCACATCTAGTCTCTTACCGGAGAAAGTTTCCTCTGGTGTCTTCATCCCAAGTATGCGATGCGGGCTTCTATTCTGCAAATAGACCACTGTGTTGCATGCCTCGGTCCACAAGTGAAGTGGTAGGCCTTGGTCATGCAGCATTGCCAGTTCTGCCCCTACAATAGTTATGTTCTTCCTCTCAGCCACCCCATTCTGCTGTGGGTTATGAGGTGCCATCAACTCTCGTTTAATTCGTTCCGCTGCATAGAAGTCCTTAAACTCTTGAGAGACATACTCTCCACCATTGTCTCTTCTCAAGGCCTTGATCTTCTTCCCTGTCTCTTTCTCCAAAGCTTTGAACTCACAAAACTTTGTGAAAGTTTGGTCCTTCTTTTGCATGAAATAAATCTAGCATTTACGAGAATAGTCATCAATGAAAATCACATAATACCTTTTCTTTGCTATGGATGCTGTCAAGAATGGTCCACACAAATCAGTATGAACTCACTCTAAGATAGCCTCTGCTCGACTGTCTCGATTTTGAAAGGAAGACTTGGTGTACTTTCCCAAGGTACAACCTTTGCATGTGTCAACTTGCTCAAGTTTACCTTTGGGGAGTCTTGTAGATATCTGTTGCATTATCTTCAAAGCCACATGATGCAAATGGCCCAACCGCCTATGCCACAACTTGCCAATGTCTTGGCTTTACACCAATTATGATTTCATACTCAATCTTGCACAATCATCTACCTCTAGTTTATAGAGATTCTTCACCTGAATCCCTATCCTCTTGGTCTGACCCGTGGCTATGTGTCTTAGGAACGCCTTTCCTTTACTGAGTATAACATCGTAGCCTTTGTCATCCAACATCGTGATCGATACCAAGTTCTTCTTCAGTCCAGGCACATACATCACATCTGTCAAGGTGAGAGGAGCTCCATGATCCCTTTGAAAAGCAACTGTGCCCACCCCTGAAACACTATACCTTCCGTCGTCACCCATCTCTATATGCATCTTGAGGTATTTCTCCTTCAAGGCACTGAATAAAGTTTTATCACTGGTCATGTGGAATGAGGCTCCACTATCAAGATACCAGACACAACCCATCATCGATGACACCATGCATGTGATGAGGGTAAAGTCCATTTCCAACTGAGAGGCTAATGCCTCACCTTCCGATCCTTCATAGGATCCCTTCTTGGACTTATTCGATGGGAAATTAGTTGCATAATGTCCCATCTTGTGACAATTAAAGCATCTTACTTTAAACATGTCACCCTTCTTCCCTCCATGAGAAGAATTGGATTTGAAATGGGAAGCCTTCCCCTTCCCTTTCCTTGCCTTACTTGCTAAGGCCAGATTTTCTTCATCATCATTCTTGGATGAAGAACCTTCTCATGTGCTCCTCTTGATCTCCTCCTGCATAAGATCCAACCACAGTCATTCCCAATTCGGCAGTTTCTCCCTTCCATTCACAGAGTCTTGGTAGCTATTCCAACTCTTTGGAAGGCCAAGGAGAGCAAGGCCCACCATATCATCATCGAAAGTAGTTATTCCCACATTACCAAGCTCAACTCTGCATGTGGTGAGCTTGTTCAGATATGTGTAAATAATATCGCCCTTCTCCATCTTGATTCTTCGAAGCTTATCCTTGAGCGCCAATTTCCTTTGGTCGTTGTTGTTTTGGTAGAGGTCCTTCAATGTCTTCCACATTGAAATGGAGGATCCTTCCCATGGAGACTCGAGAAAATATGGTCTCGAACTCCCTTAAGGATGATCCATCTCGCCTTCGCCACACACTTCTTCCACTCAGCCAAATCTTGTGCATTAGTTGAAGATGGCTTTGGGATTTTTTGATCAATGAATTCCTTCAAGCCATTGTCTTCTAATACAACCTCCATTCTATCTTTCCATGCTATTTAATTCGAGCTAGCTTCCAAGGCATACTCGAGTCTTAAGCCATAGAACGCCATTGGCTACCCTTGAAGTATGATATGAATTCTATTTGCACCTACAACCCTGAACTTCAAACTTCGAATTCTCTTCTCAGTATATTGTTCACAACATCGATACCATGTAGAAAATCTGTGTAGGTTAACCCAATAATGCAATATAAATCCAAGCAGAATACTATAACCTACTTTTACTATCAATTTGTGGAATCTTAAAGATCGAGCTGAACAATATAACCAGAAGAAGAAGAATCAATCGCACAATACACATGAAAATACTTTGGGGAAAGCCTCATCTAAAAACCCCACACTATTGTATTATCATACATGGTGGAAATACATAGGAATTATACAAAGCCTTAGCTCTCATAGCTAGCCAGCTCTCAGTACAATCCTCACAGATGTTCACAGGAAATCTTGGCTTCTCTCCAACCTTCCTCTCTGCCCTCTAAGCTCCTATTTCCTTGTGCTATTCCTTGTGGATGATTTGCCTTTACCAAGTGGAAAACCAATGCTCAAAAAATGCACAATCCTCAAGGATAAATCCTTGATTGCATGCATGAGTTTTCTCCATGAGAAAACACATGAAACTGATAGTACACTGTCCTTGAACTTTAATCTCAACTGGGTCTTTCTCAGAATAGACATGCATGAGTTTCTGATGAGGGAATCTTCAGTTAACTGGAGTAGCATTAGTTGAGTGTATTAATGCATCAACTAACTGTTAACTCACTATTAGTTCCTCAAACAGTTTGGAACTAATTTAACTAGACTTAACTCAGTAAACTGAGTTAAATAATTACAACTCAAATATAACTCAATCTTATCTCCTTAATTTAAGGGATAACTCTTGCATGACTTCAGAAAGACTTATAACTTGAATTTCTCCAACTAATTAATTTAAAATAAATTAGTTAATTATTTCCAAGTAGATGTTAAGACTAAATTCGATTTTAATTCACAATTTAATTCAAGGACAAATTAAATTGGAATATTCTTGTTGCCATATTTCAACACGAACTCACAATTGGTCTCTACAATCTTAAACCGAATTTCAAATAGTGGGAGTTCATCTAAGTTAATGACAGGGGGTAGCAAAGGATTATCTATAGATACTTTCAATTTTCCTTTATGAGAATCCATTAGGAAAACAAAATTACTGAGAAAATCTAGAGAGAGAGTTACCAGAAATGTGGTGGCGATAAGTGGTCATTGTCTACTGGGATTCTGCTGCTTGCAGTGTCATTCTTTAAATTGCAGTGATAGGCAGAATTGGCAAATGGCCGATTTGAACAGGCTAATTGTGTGTATTAGGAGAAAATAACAATTTTTTGTTAGTTTGACCGTTATTGGTGTGGGAGATTTAATGCAAGTGGACATTGGCAGGAGATATAAATGAACAAAGGTCATGTCCTAGTTTAGTGAGAGGAATAGCAATGATTAAATATAGTGGGATGTTTGCGAGAAATGTGCATGGCAGGAAGTGTGAATGGTAGGAGAAATATTGGCGGAAGAGTGCTTTGCGGGGAAAGGGGGGGGTGTCACGGTAAACAATATTGAGCGGAGGAGGGCCACAATGGTTGAGGGGCTGCCAGGTAGAGAAAGCAGGATTTATTAAATTCACTTTATGGACCCCCGCAACCCCCCCTGCGCCCCCCTTTCATTATTGTTCAGGGATGCGAGGGGTCCTGTTATTTGCCCGAGGTCCTTGGTCCGGGCGAGCCTAATCCCTCCACCGTTGAGTTTTTCATGTTCAATAATTGCTAATGGTCGATGGTAAAATCAAATGGATTTATTATATAAAAAATAAAAATATAATAAATTATAATGAGTGGCATTTAAACGTACGCGCTTCTATTGAGATTTTTAAATTTTTTTTTTTTCTATCCCTTTATTTATTTATTTTAACTTGATATTCTCCTTTATTTTCATTTTTTATTTCTTTTCTCTTTTTCTCTTTTTTTTTTTCTCATTTTTCTTTTTCTTTATATATATAAATAAATTATTTTGAACTTAAAGAAAGAACTACAAAATATTAATAAGATAAAAATAAATTACAACAATATACATATATCAAACAATTTTTCTTAACTTAAGAGAATTTTAAATATGATACAACGTTTACCTTTTGCAAAGAACATACAACATATCATGATGTTATTGATAGGTATGTCATCATATATTGATAGAAGAGATATAATGGTGTCACATCAATCACTTGACATATATCTTCATAGAAGAGATAGAACGTTGTCACATCAATCACTTGTTCTTCAAAATGTGAGTATAAAGCAACAAACCTTTTAGAATTATTCAATTTAGAATGTTGCATAAATAATAAATGTTTTGTATCATTAATTATATGACCTTTTTGTTTAATATTTATTGTTCAATAAATATGTTGTATTAGAGGGTGATGTTTAATGAAAACTAAAACTTAATGAAAATTTTGACGCCTTGACCAAGATATAAAAAATATATCCATGATAAAAGAATTTGATAATGAACGTGTCTATCTTTTAGAAATGAATTTTCTCCATCCATTAGAGTGTGATTTAGACATGAATTTAGTGATGACTCACGTGGAAGCCTACTAGTGTCGTTGTTTGGTTGTATTAAGTTAGGGAAAGAAAGGAGGAGGTATGTTTTGGATAACGTAAGCTCTGACTTATTTGGATAATACAAAGAAATTAATGTTATTGAATTTGTATTAATCTCCAATTAATTTTTGGTTAAAAAAATATGTGTTATATGAATTTGTTAAATCTTCATCTAAGAAATGTAAAAGTAAGATGTTTTTTTGCTAATATTGTGAAATTGCCACATTGATATGTAATTTTTGGTGGGAAGTTATTAATTTGAATTGAAATCAAAGGTTGAAAATTGTATGATTATATATGAGAATACGAAGAATTTAAATACTGCTTGCATTTATTAATAAATGATATTAATTTTTAAAAACTAGATATATAATTAATCATATTTTTTTATAAGGTGGTATGCAATTTTCATGATCTCAAAGGATCTGCTTGAATATGGGTACTCCATGGATCTCTATGGTGTGTGGCACCAACATTTTTCCAATTGATGGCAAGACAAACTTGGTTGTATTCAATTAGACTACACCTACACTTTCTCTTTTACTTTGTTATAGTTAAGTCTTGTTCCAACAATTACACTTATATAATAGTAATCCGCTACCATACAAGTGTGCAACAAATATACAAGTAGTTGTTTATGGGTGATTCAAGTCAACCTAAAACTTGAATCATATATAGTAGTTTTCAAGAATTGTCTATTACAACATGGATCAACATCCAACAATACAAAGAGTCACCCTTACCACCCTTAACACAATCATTCCAAGATTAAACCAAGCTCTCGCACAACAACCACTCAATTTCCTCAAACTTGGGTAGTGCACGCCTTGCACCAATCATATGATGTCTCCTTGTTGAGCCAAGAGGCTCATTCTACAAGCCAGTATGAAGGTGATGTGTAAGTATGTTTGTTCCTATTAAAATAATAATAAAATATTCTCTAAATAAAAACGCAATGTTGAATATAATAAAAAAGAAAAAAATATATATTATGCATATTTAATTAGTTGGCCATATGACCTAATATAATTTCATGTAAAATAATTAGAAGTAAAAAAAAATGAGTAAGATGTGTAAACCTTATACTTTTCAAAAATATTGTACACGTGATATAAACTTCATACATATATAAAATGTGAAAAGGAAAAAATTTACTGGTGTATAGAATAAAATATCCAATGTGAGTTATGAATAAAATATTTTAATATGAATTATGACATATTTTAAAAATATATTAATAATAAAAAAACCAATTTAATGTGCATTGGTAAAATGGCTCTATACACATGTTATGTAATCTCTATAACAATAAAAAATACAATTTGAACAATAAAGAATTATACATTGTTTTTTTCACTCTAAAATAAGGTTGCATCTAAAGAAATTTGATCCCCCTCGGCTCATGTTAGATCCGTGCTTAAGATGAATCTATGTTGGTTCTACTAACATATGTTTCTTCCTTGTCACATATAACATAACTGTGTGACTTGATTCCTCCAATGCACTTGCTAGACTTGTGTGCTCCATACACCTATGAATTCCATTCTCATTTCCTCCTCCACTTGGTCTGCAAATTATATATATAGGAAATGACATGACTTCCATCATGCGATCAGGTAGGAAACCCCAAATTTTGTGCAACTAACCGAGTTGATGTCTTTCCAACATGCATGCGACCATGCATCATCTTGAGTTGACCTATCCACATGATATTTTCCATTGAATTGACTTGATCTTTCTTCCTGTGAGCCGATGTTCCATGTCATGCACTCAAGTGAAAAAACCCAAATCTACTCAACTCTTCTCCACAACAATGTACTTGTTTATGCACACAATTGATCTTGTCTTTCGATCATTGAAGTGTACATGGTACTCTATGTGCCACATTCGCAGATCCATGCTCAAAATAAGTGTGAAGCGTCTCGAATTATTCATTTTTCTCCTTAGATGGGTGTCATGATAACCCCAACTTTGGTATTGGTGATGCCACATGTCCCCATCGAGCTGAGGGCCTTACATCATCCTCCACTCCAGGTTATTTCCATCCTTGACAACCCTCAAATTAGTGAACCCAAACCCCCAAGTTCACCAATTGAAATATCACTGTTGAAATCTATTAGTCACCAAGCCTTCCAACTTGAGAAGTTTCTCCATCAATCCCATCCCTTGCATATATATTTCAATTTCTCTAAACATGCCTCCACACATTATACTTCCTCATGCCTGAACTGATTGGGTAGTTATTCCAACCATCATGCCCAACTCATGAGACTACACATCTTCATGCCAAAGTGCATTATTTTCTGTCTGCCTTTCTATCCTTATAGACTGTTGAACTCCTCCTTATGCCAAGATGAAGCTACTTCTCCTCCTAGCCTACTCAAACTACTATGATGTCTCATACCTTAAGGCATCAAGGGTTCACTACCCCATGGAAATGCTTTTGATTATGATTTATTTTGAAATACATAGGTTTTGAAATGTACTCCCAGAATCATTGTGTCTTAACAATGCTCCATGGTCAAATATTGCAATACCAATCGAAATTCCTTCCGTGAACAACCAACTTCTCAAGTTGGTGTACTATCAATTGAAAGTCATAAATTCCATGGATCTCCTACAATAACTCACAATAGTCGTAGGATCTTTTTCCTCCTTTCCCACCTCCTCACTTTTGTTCAAGTCCAACTGAGTGTAAGTCTCCATTCTTTCCTCAATTATAGTACTTAGTCCAACTCTCTTGTGTGGGATGGTAGATGAAGTTTCCCAACTTTATTGTTCATCTTGTTCAATCATAGTTTTTGCAATAATGGAATGACCTCCATATTCTCTTTGTGGCAGTTGATGAACATGTAGTTGACCATCGTTTATACATCTCTTATCTTCTACTTATCATGGTGAATGTTAGCGATTATCTAACAAACCCCTTGCTATGATATCATGGCGTGAGGGAAAATTTTCCATTTTGTGAACTCCTCCAAACAATCTGATCGCATAAACCCACAACTTTATCCTTGATTACTCTTCTTCAGTTAGGCTCAACTACCTCCTCGCTTGGCTCAATCAACCTGCCCTTCCATGGACACTTTCTCACATAATGGGGTTGTGAAAAAAGTTAACGTGTAGGATTCTTAACTTCCTTTATGCACAAATGGGGCTATTCCATTGTGGCAACAATTCCATCCCTAACTGGTTGCAGAATCTACACTTCTCCAATAGTAGTTAGACCTACCTTGTCTAGATCCTTCTAGACTCTTCCCAAGCTACAAAGTGCTCTCCTAAGCATATACAATACTCAATCCCTTCAACTAGTGAACTTCGTTCCATGGAAATTGTGTCATTAATGTAGACAATCCCTCTCTCAGCTATATACACGTGAAAAGCATCAATATCAATCAACAACTTTGTCTTTTTCTCATCTCGCACATTTCACCATGTGATAATAGAATTAGATATGTTACTTCAAAATCTACCTTCTAGTGCTCATTATCATGAATTGTACTTATCTCCCTCCATGATGTGTTTCTTGTCACTCATCTCACTCATCAACCTTGGTTGATTAGATGGTAGAACTTGACACCACCTATCATGACATCACTCTTTGTGCTATGATTGTGCTCTAATAGATTCCTTTGACTTGTCATGACCTTAGAGAACCTATAGAGATATGGGTTCTCCATCGACCTTTGGTGTATGTGGCAAGACCAACATGGTTATACTCAACTTGTGTTATGCCTACACTTCATCTTTTACTTAGTTCTAGCTAAGTCTTGTTCCAATAATTATGCTTATCTAATAATCAATCCAATACTGCAATTATATGTAGATTCAATGGCTTCTGGCCAAAATCAGATGCCCTGCATCAATGGATCTACTCAACATGGACACCTAGCTGTGAAATTTATCTCTGCCCTAAAGGGTTTTTCATAGTTAGATTTGATTCAGAACAGGAAAGGGACAGCATTATCAAACAGGGGCCTTGGTTCTGGGGCAGTGCTGGCCTCTTCATCACACCCTGGTTCTCAGACTTTGATGCTACTACAATGATAGTCTCAACCATGCCAGTATGGGTGAGGCTACATGGGCTACCATTGCACTTCTGGCATCAAAAAGTGTTAATCGCCATTGGGAATTCTCTAGGGAAATTCCTAAAAACGGATGAAGACAGAGTAATCAGGGGAATCTTCACTTTTGCCAGAATATGTGTAGAAGTGGATTTGAGTCAGGGGCTACCTGACCACATTGCGCTAAACTTCAATAATACTCAATGGATACAACAGCTTGATTACGAAAATATAGCATTCCGTTGCAGGAACTGTATGCAGACAGGGCATCTTCAATATGATTTCCCAACAGCTCGAAAAGACCCTAGGAAAAAACAACAAAAAAAGCCCAAAGGCTGGCAACACACAGAGCCACCGGAAGAAGTGGACATAAAGGAGGAACCCACAGAGAACCAGATGGAACCAAAATCTCAAATGGGACAGAAAAAAACTCAGGAAGCGAATACCCCTTCTACTCATACAGGGCTGATCATTACAGATCTACATCAAGAGTTGAAAATGGAAGTAAGCGGCATAAAGAGAACCCATGAATCGGAGGGCTTAGAATCAGACAAAGAACAACAACTGATCACAATGGAAAACCAGCTAGCTAGAATTACACCCACAGCTGATTCAGGAGGATGGCGCCGGGTGGAGAAGAAGAAGGGAAGAAAAGAATAGGCTTGCTGGAACATAATTTCTCTTTCTGTTACTCTGTTGGATCCTGTCCTTACAGGATATGTTCTTATGCTATTTAGTGTTTCTTTCTTTGTTTTGCTGCCTGTTACTATAGGTTCAGCCTTCTGCATATGCCTATGGCATCTACAAAATGTAATTTTATCAATTATGAATAAAATTACGATTTTTTCCTAGGGGAAAAAAAAATAATCAATCCAATACCATAAAAGTGCACAACATAATACACAAGTAATTATTTGTGGGTGGCCCAACATGGCCTAACACTTGAATCATATACAAGAGTTTATTAGAATTGGATTGTAGTTGTTACTATAAGAATTGAAACAAAATCATTACAAAGCGTCACTCGTTACAACCCTCAGCACAACATTCTAATATTACACCAAAACCCGATGTGGAACTAACCCAATTTCCCCAAACTTGGGTATTGCACACCATCCACTAGTGATACAATGTCTCCCCATTTCACCAACCATGTGATTTTCCCTTATCACCTTGTGGCCTAACTGTGTGACGTGACTCCTGTTCAATTCATTTGATCCACCTATGGTACTCCTTATTCACTCTCTTTTCTTGTGCACTTGTTAGATTTTTGCACTCCATAGACTTATGCATTCCATTATCCTTGCCATCTCCACTTGGATTTTAAGTCATATATATAGCCATGATCCATTCCACTAAATAATCTCACCCCTCTTTATTTTGCTCGTACTAACATGACTCCCATCATGCACTCCAGTAGGAAATCTGAAATTTCATGCAAGTGATTGAGTCCAATATGCCTTATTGACATGCATGTGCCAGTGTACGATGTTGGGTTGACCTGTCCTTGTGCTCTCGTTTGTTGAACCGATTTGATATTTCTTCCTTTGAGATGATGCACCACATGTTAGGAAATCCCAAAATTCACGTAGGTTTACTCAAGATGATGTCTTTCCATGTGTGCACATCCATGTCAAGTGTTGGAATGGGTGTCCATCATGCCCTTATGCCACCAAGTCAACCCAATTTATTGTGTTCCTCTTGTGCCATGCATGCTTGATCAATTGACCCACCTACTTGGCAATGTGCACCCATATTTTGCAACCATTCCCACCTATCCACAATGGTCATGCTACATATCAATGTACCAAACCCAAATCTCTTAACTCATCTATGCAACTGTGTACTCATGCACATAACTTAACTTATCCTTTGATTGGTGAAGTGTGCTCATTTCTTCGTGTGCCCCATCCATCAATCCATGCTCAATATAAATGCGGAACACCCTGAATTCTTTAGTTTTCTCCCTAGATGAATGTCATGGCAACACCCACTTTAGTTTTGGTGATTTCTCATGCACCCATCTAGTTGAGGGTCTTACAATAATGCTATTAATTTTTAGAAACTCATTATATAATGAAAATGGTTTTTTGACAAATGGAATATAGGAATGGGTGGTTGTCAAGAGGAGAATATAATTGAGGATTTTTATTTTAAATATACATAAAGACTTTAGTTTTGCAAAAGGATCTTGAGTCAAATTTTGGAAATCTAATTCAATATATTTTGGGTGAATTTGAAGAAATGGATTCTTAAATTAGTATTTAATAAAAATAAAAATAATAATCTCATTTTAAGGTCATGGCCAAGCTAGACACCAAATTGGTTCATGAGACCCCCTTGTTTGTGGGACAAGGGACTCGCCTCTTTTGAAGCCCCGAAAATCGGGTCTACAACAAGGGGGATACCCACCTGGTCCAAACCTTGGTTAGTAGCTCCTTTTCCGTTTGGTATAGTGGGTCCGACTGGGGATATGGGACCAGTTTCCCAATTTATGTGTGTGTGTGTTGAGAATTGATATTTCCTTCCTAATAATTTCTAAGTAAAATGCTTTTATTCTAAATATAATTTAACAACATGCAATTGTATTCTAATGAATAGAAATATCTAATTCTAAAACTAACCCGAGATTTAATCTTTCAGTTATGCGATCTAAAATAATTTCTAATGGAAATTGGTAATAAAGATCATTCAATTGCTATGAGAAAAGAATTCAATAAAGATAAACCATTTCGTATAAAAAGTTAGACGAAACAATTGTGAAAAACATATCGCATAATAAGTCACTCATATATTAAGCATAAATAAATGGCTATCACCATACAAAAGTGCCAAATGATAACTCAAGCATTCAAGCATTCATACATAAATAACTGAACATGAATATCACCTTAACACATAAGCAGAAATTGTTAAGAGATAAAAGTACCATTTATAACGAGTTCTACTCATGAGCTCCAGCAATAATGATTTATCTCTTCTTAATTCAACATCTACTAAGAGTACACAAGTGCAATTTCAGTAGCAGATATTAAACACAGATGTCAATAAATCCTGTTCCATTCATTCATCAAAACCTCCTCGAAGGGTGCATAATGCATGTTCTGAGGACAATTTTTTGACAAATTTCAGGACCCTTTCTCTAAGTGCATGAGAAGGGTTCAAATACTAATAGCTAAATCTAAAAATAGTTTATTACAAAAATATAGGAGGCAGTTTAAATGACCGTCCTCATTTTAGGCAAAAATAAAGCAAAACTAAAACTAAAACTGAATCTAAAAGTAAAACTGGCAATTAACTATCTATGTATCTGTTCCTTGTAGTCACAAGCATCCATCATTGGCTTGAGGAGAGTTGGCTGGCCGACCTCCGACTTTAGCTGTCCTACGAAAACGAAATCGGAAAGTGCTGGCGCCATCTTCTTGGCAGAGTTAGTGATACATTTGAGAGTCATGCACTAGCTGTGTGGTTTAACCAAGTACTGCCAGTAAGAATCCCAATTTCACTTGGTTAACCTTTTGATGGACTCTGCTCTTTCTTGAGCCCTTTGTATCCAGCTTGTCTGTAGATGCTGTACATTAGGTAGAAATTTACATACCACTTGAGGATATCCTTGATAAGTACCACTGGTTTTTAGAGCTCGGATTTTGCCTTTCGCCTTTAGCACTTTTTTTCTACAATTTTCCGGGCTTACAGGCAACTGAGTGATTAGAGGCTTTCCTTCTCAAGAGGTTTTTCATTAGAAACTATCTTCATTTCTCGATTCGGGCTTCCCTGGTGCTATTTTTCGCCTCTTGCATGCATTTTTGTTAGAAGATGTAAACCTTAAATTTTGTGGAAATAATGACTCCATGAGTTCTTGGCTCTTAGTCTTAAACTTTCGGTCTGTTATCTCAACACTATCTAGTAACCATTTGACCATGTCCATGTATGGAAGAATCTTGGGCCTCGACGCTATCCAGTGCAAGAACGAGAATGCTAGTTCTGTAATTGACGCCTCAGACGACCCGCGTGAGTCTGCAGTAGCTATAACCTCCATTACTTTGGGATTTTCTTCCTCGCGTAGACTGTGCATGCCTTCCCAAGTAGTAACACTGACATATCTATTACAAGTCGTGTTTATGTATAAGGGCGTCATTCCTTTGTCTTCAGAACTCGGAGCTTTTCCCTTCTTTCCCATAATATTCTGAACACTGCTATGTATACCTCTTTGCTTTTCGCACCTGCAATTTGCAAATGAGGAAAGAGTAATGATAAGAAAAAGGTGACAGGAAAGCTTTAAATGCCGAAATCATATAAAATATATCACCTTACGTGAAATGGCCCTTCGATCAGATCAAAACCATATTTCGTTAATGATTACCAACTAACTCATTAAATTAACATTAACGTGGCATCGATTTATGGAAAACCTTTTTCGAACGACGAGCCCTATAGATCTGCGATAAGGCGATTTTGTGATTTGCTTCGCAATATCGCAGATCACAATATCACTGATCTGTTGCGTGTGACAATCATTTATTACCATATGTTTTCTGCGCAATGTGATTTGCGAGACGCGCCATCGCATATCGACGGTTTGAGGTATTTCTCCTTAAGAGATACTTGAAGCACATGAAAACTATGATGCGATGAATTTCTTTAGTATGTGATCTCGCATCGCGATTTCACAATCTTAGGATTCTATTTATAGGAAAGCATCTATTACCTTTTTGCGATTGGACGTTTTTTATTGAGAGAATGGTTTTGTTTGAACTTATCATAAAACTTAAGTCTTTTTAGATTTTTGGGTATTCTCTTAAATTTATGATAGTAAGATTTATTCAAAAAGGGAATACAAGTCCTAATTTATTTTTTTAAATGTTTGGATAAGGGTCCTCACTTATTTAGTATTAGTGATAAAACTAAATAAGAAGGGGGGTTTTTGTTGGCCACAACACCTCTATGCAAAGATTTTATTGGTAAAGTCTATAGAGGTGTATATATTATACACCTCTCCATATTTGAAGCCGTGACCTCTTATGAGGAAACACATGTTCATAACCATTAGCCCCACTGAAGCTGTACTATCATATTTGAACTTCAATGGATAATAATGACATTTCTCCCTTAATTAAACCCCATTCATATATTTAACCATATTTAAGAAATTGAACCTTAAAACTATCTATCTATCTATCTATCTATCTATCTATCTATCTATCTATCTATATAGATAACAAAAAATTTGAAATAATTTGTATTATAAAAAATTTGGAGCAAAAGCGTGTAACAAGGTTAAAACAAAAGAGTTTTAAGTGTATCAAGTTTCAAACTAAGTGGTGGTTTTTAACCTCACATAAAGGAATAAGGGAGGAATGGAATGGATGTTTCTAAAACTCACCTTATTTATTCCTTAATACATGAAAAAATTCTCACAAATTGACTACTTAGAATAACACAACAAATAACATATCAATTATTGGGAATATAACGCCTTATGGTTGTCTGAAGCCCTTAATGAGTATTCCTTTCTACCTCATGATAAATTCATTACCAATTGGATTTTATAGACTTGGTAAGGGTGACTAAAGGACTTGGGGCCTTTTCTAGAATTTCAACAAAGGTTTTTTATAACTTGGTTGGAGCCTGCATTATTGGTTTTTCCTTAAGTACTTCTTCCCGAGTTCACTTGTTTCTCGTGAAAATATTCAAGAATTTTGTTTAGCCACACACTCTCCTTCATTTATTTTATTGTTGCCACACATTCGACCTTTGTTTTGGAACCTGCTATAACTGAATGTTTTCATGACCTCTAGGAGACAACTCTTGATCCAAGACTCATAGTATAGCTTGAAGTAGACACTCCGTTTTCCTTATCTCCATCAAAGTCTAAGTCAAAATATCCAATCAAGATGAAGTCATCCACCTATGAATATTTGAGTCCAAATTCGCGAGTTCCTTTTAAGTACTTCAGAACTCTTTTTGTGACAGATTGATGTCCTTCACAAGTCTTTTGAATAAACATGAAAAGGATTCCAACAAAAAATGAAATATCTTGTCTCGTAATGGTGAGGTAGATAAGACTTCCCACATGCTATCTATACTTAGTTGTATCCTCAAATTCATTTCCTTCTTTAAATGCGAGGTTTCAAATTTTGTTCCATTGGAGTGGACAAAGGATTGCATTCAACCATGCTAAAATTTTCCAACAATTCTCCAATGTACTTATATTTAAAAAGGGATGTATATCTTGGATGTCAGGTCACTTCAATGCCCAAGTAGTGATGAAGGTGTCCCAAATCTTCCAACTCAAGTCCTTTCTTCAATTTTTTTTTATGGATGCAATATAGTTTTCATTTTTCCTTGATATTAATAGATCATATACATATACCACAAGATATAGAACAATGTTTCCAAATTTCTTGACAAATAAAGTTGCATCATCAAGATTAAAGTGTTTGAAATTTAATTTCAGAAGATGCTCAGTGAAATTTTCATACCAGCCTCGCAGTGCTTGTTTTAGGCCATACAAGGATTTGATGAGTTTGTATACCTTTTGTTCATTTCCCTTCAAAACAAAACTTTCTGATTGATACATAAAAAAAAAACTTTCAAGTCTCTATTCAAGAAAGCAATATTTACATCCATTCGATGGAGTTTCCATCCATTTTGAGTTGCCAATGAAAAGAGGGTCTGGATGGTGGACCATTTTACTATGGGGAAAAAGGTATCTTCATAATTTATACCTTCTTTCTGTGAAAACCCTTTTTCCATGAGCCTTGGTTTGTGGTTGTCAAGTGAACCATTTGATTTATTCTTGTTGTTGAACATAAAATTGTAGCCAATTGGTTTGGTTCTAAATGGAGGGTCCACCATCTTCCATGTTTCATTCTTTATGAGAGCATCTTGCTCCTTCTACATTTCTTCTTTCCATTCATCAAGAGAAGAAACTTATTTAAAGGAACTTGTTTCAAAATTATTAATTGAAAATCATAAGAAACATCCATATCATCAACTTAATCAGAATTATCTACATCACCTCCATTTTTTCTAGTGGAAATCCTAGTTCTTGTATTTCCAACCTCATCAGGATGAACATTTTCAAGTGCTTTAATGAATGATTTTGGAGGACCTTTATGGGATGGTCCATGTTGTTCTGTTTACTGGAATGGGGTTGCATCAATATTTAGTCTCTCATTCCTATCAATCACATCACTCAAAGGGTCTTCTTGACTTGAAGAAGTGGGTAGAGATTCATGAGGGGGAGACAATGCTTCAAAATGAGTTTCCATAAATTTATCCAAGATAAGGATCCCCACTTCAAGATGTTGAATCTCATTATCAAATTCATGTAAGTTTTTGCATGACTAAATCATTCCAAATGATCAAGTTTCCACTTAATGGTATTTCTAGTCTTGGAAGATTCAAGAAAAAATACATCTCTAGACAATATAAACTTATTATTTACCTCATCATAGAGATGATATTCTTTGGTGGTATCTAATTACCCAAATATGATGAAATTTCTTCTCCTTACATCAATTTTTCTTCTTTGATATTTAGGAATTAAGGCATTGTAGGTGGAACCAAAGATCATGAGATGCCTTATTGAAGGAATGTATCCATGCCACATTTCATAAGGAGTATTATTATTGAGAGCATGATATGTAAATGTATTTTTGATATATACTACACATAGAGATACATCAACCCAAAACATTGTCTCTACATTTTTGAAAAACATTATTGAGTGAACCATATTTAAGATAGTCTTGTTGATTCTTTCAGCTACACCATTTTGTTGAGGATTGTATGGCACAATTGTTTGATGTTGAATCCCATGTTGGAGAAGATAGTTTTAAAACTAATTAGAAGTATACTATTTTCCATTATCCAATACTAAGAGAGCCAATATGTGATTCTGCATCATTTTCAATCATGCATGAAAGTTTCAAAAGCATATGATTTACTTTTCAACAAGTATACCCAACGCATTTTAGTGTAATAATCAATAAAAGTCACCATATAATTATTTCCATTTGTAGAAGGAATATGCATAGGGCCAGAAAAATTATAATGAATCAATGCAATCTTTCTTCATGCTCTAGAAGTAGGATTATGAAAAGGTTATTTGCTATGTTTTCCTAGAATACAAGCATCACATTGCTTTAGTTTCCTTGGAATGCTTGGAAGACTAGTAACATTATTTATTTTAAAAAAGCAAAGGCTATCATAATTAAGATGTCCAAATATTGCGTGCCAAAGAAGAATATATGGAAATGTACCTTAAATGTAATGAGAAATGTATGCAAAGTTATGTCCATGAGCAGATGTTCCTTTCATATTTAAAAATCTCTCTTCCTTTATTCCATTCATGAAAACTGTGTTGTTTGATGCTTTCATTATCTCTACTTTTCCATCAAACATATGGATGGAGTGTACTTGATAGCGAATGTGAACAAGGGACAATAAGCTTATCCATGGTTCTAGAAGGTAAATTACATCATTTAGAAGAGAGTCAAGAAGCCCACATAATTTAAGCCTGATGGTGCCAAGTCCAGATGGCTCGAGACTTAATTTTTTTGCAATGTAAACTGCTCCATCTACATTGTCACTAAAGTATTCAAAGAAGTCTTTATGGAAGGTCATATGGAAGGTTTTACCTATATAAATAAACCATGCATCTTTCTAAGCAGAAAATTAAGTATGAAAATAACTTCAATTACTCCAATATTGCAACGGGAAACAATATAAAGAGTAGATTCAGGTGCTTTAGCTTTCGTTGGATCTAGTGTTTTACCATTGTCTTCTTTGTGTTCTTTCTTGACTCCGTCCCAAGAGATTTTGCATGTGGATGAATCATGTCCATCTCTATTACAACAAATGCAGTGAGGTTATATTTTCCTCCTTGATGATGTTTACCCCTTGGATTTGTTATTCGTCCTTCCATGTCCTCTTATACTACATTTTCCTCTAGAAGAATCTTGTGATTGATTTTTCTCTTTCTCTGCAAGGCACACTACTTCTTAAGGGGAATACAAAGCTATCTTCCTCTTCCAAAAATATTTCTCATGTCCTACAACTTCTTCACTTACAAAAGAAACAATCATGGCATAGCCATTGTTATCCATGTTCCCTCATATGACAAGCTTTTTTTTGGATGTAGGCTTGATAGGTGAATTATCACCTTCTCCTTCACAAACATCTTTCCATAAGTCATTGAAAATAAGTGTGTGTCTAATATTTCTTGACCACTCATGGTATTTTTATTTCTCAATGAGCATAATTCCAATAATACAGATGAAAGAATGCATCTTCAATAATGTTTGAGTTGATGCTGATAAAAAATGGACGAGAAAAAATGCCACAATAAAATATGTATTTATTCAAATATGTACAAGGTAAGAAAATTGCGTCCAAACTATCATTTAATTCATATTATATAAAATACACCAAAACCCCAAATATATCTCTGTACATAGGTTTGACCTGAATTACATCCATGTTCCCATAGGAAATTTATAAAAATATTAGAAAGGAACATAAACATAAGCACCTCTCTTTTTGAAATATAGCAGAGAAACTCGTAAAAGCTCAGACAATTTCTATGTCATCTAAATAATCTAAATCAATATGACATTTAATTACATAAAACACAGACTTTTCCTCTTACAACATGAAAGGTCCCTTTTAGTAGATACTATGCCTCAAAATTCGAAAGAGTACTCTATTTTCTTAATCACAGTTGCAACACATATACTAAAAATTCCAGACTTAAGAACAACCCTTACCAAAGAAATGTGAATCCTTCTTCCCTGCAACTAAAACTATGGAATATGGAACTATGAACTAGAAGAACCCATGTGATACAAGCTACACAATTTAATTGCACATGACAAGGATGGATTTTCACATATTAAGACTCATATGCATTATGCAAATCTCACCCATCTTGCAAAGGTAAATGTGTTTGGGTGAAATCACATTATGCCAAGTTTCTTCTATCATGGAATTTAGTGTCTAAGCACAAAAATGTATAGAGAGAAGAAAAAATGAATAGGTGTGGTTGTGTCAGCCTTTTAACAAATATTGAACCTCCATCAAGCGAGTTTTTTTCGACATTCTCACTAGTCATATTTTAGTGTTCCACTCAAACATGGACAAAATAAGAAAAATGACATAGTAGAAATAAACCAATATTGGAACCTTTGTTTGGTTTGAAGTCAAACTTGCAAAAGGAACAAGGGATATTTCACAATAGGATGACTAATGGTAGATGAAAGTGGGAGCATCTTTCCAAACTTAGAACTATATGAAGAAATGGATCTGATGAGGACCACATATAGAGGCGTTTCTACCTGGCAGGGATGGCATAAAAACAATAGTGAATCGACAAAGCAACAAGAAGAGAAATAAGTAACACATGGGGAGGAAAAAATGCTAGGAACACAGAGATGTCACATAGAGATGTTAGGAACTCAGAGATGTCAAAAAGAGTGGGAGAGAGGAGTTACAAAGAGGGCATAATAATTCCTAAATTTGGGACTTGTGCTTTGATACCATGTCAGTCTGGGAAGGTAACTCCCAATTGTATGATTTCCATTAATGTGAACATAATTATATACAAGAATATTGGCGACCTTTTCGATTTCAATTCCAAGGTATTTACCCATTCTAACTATTCACATTTCTCTATTTACATACTTACATATTTTATCCCAATCCATGAAGATTGGGTGTTTAACACATTGCACCAAAAGCGATCAAGTAGAATGGTGACTCAAACTCTCTATTCTTCTCAAATACGATTGTTTACAATCTTTCTTTCTCAATCAATTTCCTTTGTCTTGTCATTTATTATCTATGTTAACATTTTAAGTTCCTTAATTCAGACAATGGTTGGAATAATTCATATCTATTTCAATGCAACAAACTGTATGATTGTTGAAGAAACAAACACATGGATCATATAATCATTTTTGTAGGATTGTCAGAATTGCACGACTATTATTCATAATCTCACACAGATTTGCATTTCTCATCAAAATTATAATTTTTTCTATGATTCCTAAGTAGGGTTGAAGCCAATATTATCCCCCACATGTACATATTTTTTGAGGTTGGTTTAGTATGTTTGGTCATCATTAACTACTAAAGAAAAACAATTCATGTTTTCTTTTTCCACGTGGATGGATTTAACTTTATACTAAATCAATTGTAGTTTGGAACCTGAAGTATCATCCTCACTTTTTCAAGTATTCTCTTCCCATTACACTTAATGTGATATGGGGGAATAAAAAATAATTGTCTAAACCATTTTCACTTCCATTAGGAATATAGGTTAAGTCGCCTAGTTTAATTAGGGGGGATAATAAGCATCACTTCATATGCACATATCTCTTTTTTGTAAGAGACAATTTCACATAGATTAATAGGTTGGATAGTAATGGGTCACTCGATATCCACATGTTTGAAATATACCAAACATTGTTATTGTTATAGACATTTTTGTGCCTTACAGCATGAAGCATGAAATGTCCATAATCTAAGGGATCCAAAGTCCCTAAACATGTTGTTCCTATCCCTAGAGGAACAAGGTCAGCAAACCACAGCACTGAATAAAAGTTCTCCACCTAAAAACACTCAAAAAAAAGGCAATTCTGGATCATGTCAACTGCTCCACTGTGCATCTGCGCTGAATGTCAACTGCTCCACTGTCTACCTGCGCTGAATGTCAACTGCAAAGAAGGCTACCTGCGCTGGGCGAGTTGGGACATGTGGCACAGTCATTCCTCAAGGTGTCAATGCCCAGGAAGCTTCCAAAATGACACTTGGATCAGGGAATTCGACTGGTGATGAGTAAGAGGGTCTAGATCTCCAAGTGGAAGAAAGAACCTCCAAGTGGACTCAAGAACTGAAGAATAACTGAAGTGAGAGAGGACACTAGTCAGCTTCATGCCAGCTTCAAGCTGACTCATCCTTTCTCCAAAACTCCTATATATAGATCTCTCTCATGAGGTCTAGGGAGGTTGGAATCTGGTGAATGTAAGGAAGTGCTGTTGGTTTGAGTTTAGAACTATTGGGTGATTTTTTTTGAAGGAGGTGAAGAGGAGATTTCTTTCTGCTGGGAGGTGATGCTGGATTGGGCCTCTTATGGTTGTATCACTTCCTGAACTTTACTTCTTCCATTAATAAAGCATTTGAGGTTCTTCTATATACATGTGTCTCAATGATGTGTTGCTATACTTGTGTATTTGATTTATTCTAATCCTTGAATCAATTATGAATGTATGCTTCTTGTAGTTTCCCTCTCTTGCCATTTCGCAGGATCTTATTGTAGCTGGGCCAGTGAAAGAGCAAGGAGCTGGGAGCAAGCAGCAAAGAGAGAAGATTGGATCAATCATTAGCGAAAGACATCGGTTAGTGGATCTCTTTCTCCCCTCTTTTACATCTCATAAAGAAGTAATCTCAAATAGCTTTGCTTTGATTGTTGCTGAGGTACTATCACCCTTAGAGTGGGATAGGGTCATTCCGTATTGGATACTTTTCCCAACAACAAATTGGCGACTCCGCTGGGGATCGTATCTTGTTGGTTGTTTGTGTTTTTGCTATTCATTTCCTAAACACAGGGAGTACCGAATCGAACTGCATTTGGATCTTTCAAATGCAAAGTAGAGGGCAGCTACTCTAGCTCAGTTTCTGGGCATGTTTATGATTTGAAGAGCTGATCCACAAGGACTCTGAACAGCTCTTAGTGATAGCTTTTCATCCTCCTTTTCATCCTTTAGTGTGTACTTGATTGATAGCCTTTGATTTGGCCAAAAGCTGTGAATTTTTGAGCAATCTGTAACCCGGAAACTGAGAAAAACGAGAGTTTTTCTCTTCATTGCAGGCACTGTGAAGGCAGTCTGCATTTCATCGCAGGTCCTGAAGGGGCTACCTGCGCTGAATGTCAAACTGACAGTGTACTACCTGCGCTGAACCAGTTTTGCTTTGTGCAACTAGGGTTCCCTGCTGTTTGTTGCCTTGTTTTCATCTTTGTTTTTGCAGCCTGTTATCAGTCAATGTACCTATCTGAAACCACCTTTCCTTGCCACTATTCCGCCTCGGTTGTATAAAGAAACTGTATTTGTTCTTTGTGTATTTCTTATATCATTTGCAGTTTCCCATAACGAAAGTGAACTAGTCTTGCTGTGACCTCTTAGGTCTAGACCTGTGATAAGTGTCGTTTTGATCGTAAGAGTTAGTTTGTTTGTTGTTCATAGCTGATTGAGCTTTTGCTTTCGTCATATGGTTTGAATTTATGTATTTCTAGTGTCGAAACAAGTAAATCTTAAGGTGTCTTTTGATTTTGGACAAAAGTTTGTTTGCTTTCACTTGAAATTGAATTCAAAATTATACAACAGCTTTCTTTTTGTATTACATCAACATTAAGAAAGAGAAAAGAAATACCTGCATTGTGCATGTGCATTTTGACAGCTTGTATGTTGATTTAGGAAAAAGTGCATTAGTGTGTGCTCTATGATCTGTGTGAAAAGATGATGTCTTTCTTTTCCCTCAGTAGTTAAGATTTTCAAAGTTGAAAGATTGAAAAGCTTGCTTATCATCTTAGACTGCATTTAGGAGTTGTACCATACATCTCGTGGTGATCCATAAAGGCAAACTGCTAAACAAGATCAACATTAAAATGAATTGAATTTACATAACAACGCATTGAAACATAACGCAAACACATAGAGGTCTAAGCTAGAGACGTGTTCCGGCGTCGTTAAACGTGATATCTTAGCGTTGAGTGGTTGGGTGATTCCTCCACGGTGAAGCGATAAGTATCAATACGGACTTGTGCTCCCACGTACCGTCGCGTATATATTGGGAGACCCCTATAGGAACAAAGCCTTTATCCATAGGAAGCCGTGTCGGCCGCCCTACTGATCGCAATGCAGTGAACACAGCATTCACGAAGATCGACCACTCGTACCGTAAAACGTATTCTGTGGTTTTGCGAAAAGTTTGGCACACCCTCTGCCTAGATCTCCAGAGTAGTTTCTTTTGGCCTTTTTCAAACTCTATAACTGAAAAAGTGCATCCGAGCATTTGTCACTTCGGGCTCGTTAAAACATCGAAGGAGACTAGAGTCATCTTTAGCTTTTTCTCGACTCTTAAAAAGTGAAAAAGCAAGTTGTGTCTAAAGCGTCGTTATAAAATTTATTTTAAACGGAACATAATCACCTCCTATTCCCGCGTTGATCTGTAGGTTGAGAACATGGAACGCACCAACCAAGGAATTCCCCATGATGGGAATCCTAGTCCTTTCTCCTCTTGGGGAGAAGTTGGTGCGCCCCACATGGCCACATTGTCGCTTCCAGGACTGACAATTGGCCTGCCAATTTGGCTATTCTCAACCAATGTAGTTCAGAACACCATGGTTCCTGAACAGTCGAGTCAACAGTTAGATCAGTCTAGAGCTGCCCACCAGCCTTCTACTTCCTATAACTCTTCCTCCAATCCTTCATCTTCGCAAGGTAGAGCCGGCAAAAGCCAAGCTCCCATGGAGAAGAAGGAGAAGAAGAAGAGAGAGAAGAAGAAGAAGGAGCCTAAGGCGACTGGGGGAAAGCAAAAGACATCTGACAAAAATCCACACACAGCACAGACTGGGCCTAAATCGCCATGTGTCATATGTAGAGGAGACCACTTCCATAGAGATTGTCCCTGTATTCCCCGGATACTAAGGGACTGGTCCCCTCGTTTGCACAATTCGGGAGCATCAACCTCTGATAGCCGTGTTGAATGCTTACCGTCAACTAGCGAAAGTGAAGGTTCAAGACAAAGAGGGGGAACAAGATCCCCTTGCAGACTGTGTGAAGGCGATCACGCCATCCACCGTTGTCCCTTCTTAGACGAAGCGAAGAGAGTTTTGGAAGATCGTCCGGTTTCACCGTTGAGACTTCCTCCTGGATACAAAAAACTCGTGCCAAGTCCTTCGTTGGTTGAGAATACAGCTGGCCCGCTCAAGTGGTCAGCTGAAGCGTCAGTCATTGAAAATGAACCTACTAAATCCAGACCGGACGAAAGTCCAAAGGTCGAAACGGCAGTTGACCCGGTTCTTCCTTCAGAAGTTTCATCTTCAAATGACACCGTTACTGAAGATTCATCTTCAAATGACACCCTCACTGAAGAGAATAAGGATGACACCATCCAGATTCTTTTCATCAACACAGACTCTGATGAGCATCAGGGCAATGCACCCATTCCTTTATCGCAGGAAGGAACATCGTCAGGGTCATATCCGGCCGTATATTCGGTCCCACCACCAAGCAACCTGGTTGTGTCCTTTGATTGGAACCAACTAGGCAGACCCCGGTTGCCAGCCAGTATACCATTCAGAATTATAGTCCAAATTTACAGAATGGTAATGGCTGGCACTATCATTGATGAAGGGGCATCTGTGAGTATCCTTTCCTCTATTGCTTGGAAAGCACTGGGTTCCCCGACGCTTTTGCCTGAGATAAGAAATCTCTTGGGTTTCGATAAAGGAACCAGTCGACCATTAGGGATCCTCCCCAATGTGCCTGTTACATTGAAAGGGAAGACCGTTCAAATGAACATGATGGTCATTCAAGGACCCTTGGATTATAACCTACTCCTTGGACGAGACTATATATATTGCATGGGAGCAATAGTCTCCTCACTCTTTAGAGTAATGTGTTTTCCACACGAAGGAAGAATGGTCAAGCTCGTGGACCAACTTTCATTTCCGGGATCACGCATCGCAAATAGTCAAATACCAACCCTGAATGGTCTATTCAATCAAGAAATGTCTCCACCCCCAGTCCTCCTTCCCGATGAGTGCGAGTGATTCGGAAAGATGGGACTGGAACCCAGGGGGCATGCATCCTGGTCTGCTTCGGGCAGAGGAAACCTTGGGTATAAGGTAGAATTTCCGCGAGAGAATATGACTAGTCCGTACCCCGTCCGTGGATGGAAGAGGGGTTGTTCTGGAATAGGATTCTTTTGTCAAGGTTACGCGTTTGACAACAGTCATTCACCCTTGTCTATTTCGGTAGACAGTGCCGAGGAAATGTTTTGTTTGAAAGATTAACGAAACAATCTTTGGGTAACCAGAAAGAGGCAAGCCTCCCTCAATAACACCAATGTTTTGTCTTTGAGTAGTGTTCTTCTCTTGTCGCAAGTAGCTGCTCTCTTGTCGCAAGTAGCTGTTCTCTTGCGATCTTGCGAAAGATCTGTTAAAAATTGGGCTGACGAGAAGACAAGTATCGCGTAAGACCCGTTAAAAATAACGAGAAGACAAGTATCGTTAACATTAGACTAGCAAGACGACAAGTAGCTGTGAACACCCAAAGAAAAGCAGAGGTGGGAAGGAGGAGGGGCAGCCTTGAAATTGTATTTTATACCTGGGGGCATGCAAACCTTTTGGAGTGCAAGCAAAGAGCGGTTATTTATCTATTTTTTGGATTAGTCGTTTCCGAACTTGCATAAAGAAAGGATATGGAGTAAATCTTAGTGAAGATGAAACTCTTAAAAAATAGAGATCTCACAGGGGACATTTCTTATCTTATGACTGGTATATCGAGTAGTTTTAGCATAAAGTTCATGCTCGCTAAAAAATAAACGCAAGATCCGAGCAGTTTTAACGCGGTCTTCATGCTCGTTAAAAAATAAATAAAAGAAGTGAGCAATGTTTCCCCCAGAGTTTAAGCTCATTTTTAAATAAAAAATGAACCTATTCCGGTAAATAACCTTTGTGATCGTAAATTTATCAGCCATAAAAAGCCTTGGTCGTGTTTGCACCTGCCACCTCCACCGTCATTTGGCCAATCGTTCACCTCCATATGATTGTTTACCCATTTTGAGGAACAGCTGCGAAGAGTGATTTCACCTAGCCATCCTTGGGACACTGCCGTGATTGGAAAATTCCAACCTATACCTGGAATCTGCTGCTATCCCTGTTTATCACTCGTTCCTCAAAAGACGAGTCTTCTTTGAGCTCTTTTCAACTGACTCGTAAAATATGAAAAGATTGCCGAGTTTTGGCCTTCCAGCTCGTTAAAAGGACCGGAAGAGCTATCCCTCCTCTAGATTTTAATATTTTTGGACCTGAGGGATTATTGCACAAAAAGGTCGAGCGCTTGTTTTATTCGGCTCGTTAAAGTTATCGAAAACTCATCCCTTCTGTATTGTTTTATACTTTTTCGGACTTAAGGGATTAGATGACGAAAAAGGAATTTTGGAGTTAACTTTCTGTACCTTTTCAGACTCTCTAAAAATGAAAAGGACCGAGTTTTCCTTGTCGTTAGACTCGTTAAAATGATTAAATAGCGACAAACTTGTCTTTAGACGAGAACGAGTTTCCCTATCGCTAGGCTCGTTAAAACATAGCGATGGGCTTGCCCGAAGGGCAGGTTATAGAACAAGCATATGTTATCCTCCTCAAGCTTGACAAAAATAAAGAGGTACTGGTCAGAAATGACTGGGGAAAAATTGGGAGAACCTCAAAGCTGTAATGGTAGCAAGTCGCTCTTGAACATGACACTTTTCCTCCGTATCACATCGGGTTGGGTTGTTTCATTCACCGGTCTCATCACCATGGTCTCGCCAAACCATCCGCATTTGGGGTAATGCTACCGATCCATCGCATCAGTGTCGTTATATGTTCAAGAGATGTTGTTCAGAAAGAGTCAGCCGTGTCCCATCCACTGCCATACATTATCCTTCATCCATCCATGATCGCCACCCTGAATCATATGTCACAGATTGTTTTCACCTCCATTAAAATCATTAGCTCCGTTCCGTGTCACTGATGTCGGATTCATTAAGGTCCTCCTTTGACGGATCGCTTCTTGTCGACTTCAACTCATTATCCAAGAAGTTGATCTAGGAACAACCCCCTCAGTACTTTGAAGCTTGCATGCCTCAATGGCAAGTTTCTCACTTCCGGCGACAGGTATACATCAATGACCTTCGACCGAAAGATTTTGCATGGTGTTCGACGCCAAGTCCTTTATTCACACCACGTAAATTGTACTGCAGTACCTTGAGGGTCATTATCATTATCGGTGATTCCTCTCGCGCTTGTTAACGGTTTACATCATTGACCGGTAATCAAGTGATGTCTTTCCATGTTCGACTTCAACGCAATTCTCACATGGATCGACTTGTACTTAGAGTGAAGATCGAACGAGTTTGAAGACCCCGGATCTAGTTTCATCCATCCGGGCTGCGATATATATTCAGGAAATATAAAGACATTTGACATCATTGTAGCAGATGATCATCCTACTCAAAGGATGATAATTTCAGCAGAGAATTATCAGTCTACCTTCAGACGATTGTCTGTTCTATGTACCAAAATGAATTTATAAAGCTGAGCATGGGAATGCCCGCCTCAGCTAGATCATGAAAGCAGAATGAAAAATAATGTATTGTATTGTATTTTATTACAGGTCACCTCTCAGCGATTGAATGAACTTCGGATCCTCCTGATAAAGCATTTCACCCGATAAACGGCCTCATACTTTAGGGGGCAACTGTTATAGACATTTTTGTGCCTTACAGCATGAAGCATGAAATGTCCATAATCTAAGGGATCCAAAGTCCCTAAACATGTTGTTCCTACCCCTAGAGGAACAAGGTCAGCAAACCACAGCACTGAATAAAAGTTCTCCACCTGAAAACACTCAAAAACAAGGCAATTCTGGATCATGTCAACTGCTCCACTGTGCATCTGCACTAAATGTCAACTGCTCCACTGTCTACCTGCGCTGAATGTCAACTGCAAAGAAGGCTACCTGCGCTGGGCGAGTTGGGACATGTGGCACAGTCATTCCTCAAGGTGTCAATGCCCAGGAAGCTTCCAAAATGACACTTGGATCAGGGAATTCGACTGGTGATGAGTAAGAGGGTCTAGATCTCCAAGTGGAAGAAAGAACCTCCAAGTGGACTCAAGAACTGAAGAATAACTGAAGTGAGAGAGGACACTAGTCAGCTTCATGCCAGCTTCAAGCTGACTCATCCTTTCTCCAAAACTCCTATATATAGATCTCTCTCATGAGGTCTAGGGAGGCTGGAATCTGGTGAATGTAAAGAAGTGCTGTTGGTTTGAGTTTAGAACTATTGGGTGATTTGTTTTGAAGGAGGTGAAGAGGAGATTTCTTTCTGCTGGGGGGTGATGCTGGATTGGGCCTCTTATGGTTGTATCACTACCTGAACTTTACTTCTTCCATTAATAAAGCATTTGAGGTTCTTCTATATACATGTTTCTCAATGATGTGTTGCTATACTTGTGTATTTGATTTATTCTAATCCTTGGATCAATTATGAATGTATGCTTCTTGTAGTTTCCCTCTCTTGCCATTTCGCAGGATCTTATTGTAGCTGGGCCAGTGAAAGAGCAAGGAGCTGGGAGCAAGCAGCAAAGAGAGAAGATTGGATCAATCATTAGCGAAAGACATCGGTTAGTGGATCTCTTTCTCCCCTCTTTTACATCTCATAAAGAAGTAATATCAAATAGCTTTGCTTTGATTGTTGCTGAGGTACTATCACCCTTAGAGTGGGATAGGGTCATTCCGTATTGGATACTTTTCCCAACAACAGTTATCCACAATTGTCACTTTGTATCCACCTCACATCACACACTTGAATCTCTTCAAGCTCCTTCTCAAACATGTATGTTCTTTCTCTCGCACTCGTTGAGATATGGGGAAATCACAAAGTTGAGTTGGCCTATTAGAGATTTTTCCTTTCACACCTAGAGTAAATGAGTTTGAGACATCACCCCAATTCATATCCTCTTGAAATCAACCTAACTTAACACATTAATCCCCCACATTGTGGGGTCACAAAATAATATTGTAGTATAAGTTAGGACTTTAGGGGTAGGTATCCTAATGACCCCCCTTATTCATTTTCATCCCAAAAATAGGGAGTTGTACTTTTAGGGAACTTTAAAACCTATATCATCTAGTGTCCAAAAATACATTGGTAAGAATAAGAACGTGAAGGGGGAAAGGCTTAGACCAATGATTTTGTTGGCCTCCTTGAGTCTTCCAACTCTTGGTAGGGGCTCTGGATCCATAGTTGATGCCCATAATCTAATATTATCTCACCAACACTAGACAAAGGTAGGTTAGTGGAAAAAAAATAGGAAATCCACCTAATATGGTAGTTTGGGTAGCAACAGCACCTAGAGGCAATTTTAAATGGCTACTAAAAACATTTCCAATCCTTTGGGACCTTTCATACCTTTGCTAGTTTTCTTCCAATGGAATCATCCCACATTGTTGAGATATTTCAAATTCCTAGAGAAAATTTGAGTCGAAGGACATTATTTCTTTTAGGAATTCACATGTTACCCCTCTTTTCACCATAATTGAAAATTGGATTGTTTTAAATGCATTGCAACATCATTGAAGTAATGAAACTTTTTTTTTTTTTTTTTTTTATGTGTTGAAATCATTTCTTTTACATACTTGAAACCCACCTCAAAACATATGAACCTCATCGAGAACCATAAGGGGACCATTTTGTATCCAATAGTATTGTTTCCTTCAAGACCTACCACCTTTGGCAATATGAGTCCTTAGTCTGGAAACATCACCTGCTCAACCTTCACCTTAATAATCACTACTTAATCCATCATTGATAGGCTCATCTATCCTAGATGCAACATTGTTGGGTACCATTGTGACTCAAAGTAACCCTACACCCAACACTAGTGAGTCTCACTTTATGACTAAGACTAATACAGCTCTCAACCCCCCATTTTTTGTTAGGATATTTAAACAATTAGGAGTTAGTTAAGTTCAATTTGGTTTAATGTGTCTATTAGGTAAAAGTGTGTTTCTTTAGTATGCATTAGTTTCATTGTAATCTAATGTCCATGATATGTTTTATACATAGAGTGGTATGATGCTTCATATTCTCCTCGATACTAATGGCTATTGATCAGTGGCTTCACACTCGATTGGTTCATGATATCTATTTAAATGGCATGGAGGGTCATGGATGATGATTGATTGTGAAGACTGTCTTCTTTAAAATATTTTCTTTTTCATTAATAAAAGATCCTCAATTGGTTTCGTTCGTTGGGGTTGTGGATTGTTTCCCTCTTAGAGGGTTTTAACCACATAAAAATATTGGTTTTGTGATTTTGATTTGGTTGTGTGAGTGGTTATTGAAGGTTTTAATCTTGCATGGAATACCCTATTTAACTGAACATCCTTAATGAAAACTTCTTGAACTCCTAACATACATCAAAGTTTAGAAAAATTCACTTTTGTAAGATATCTTGTGAAAATGCCTTCCACTTGATCATTTGAAGGGAAAAAGTGAACTTCAATAACTTTATCAAGAATGAGTTTTTTGATGAAGTGAATTTGTAGCTCAATGTGTTTGATACATTGATGTTGAACTGGATCTTTGGTGAGCTTGATGGCACCATGTTTGTCGCACCAAAGGGTGGTTAGATGTTGCTGCTGGAATCAAAACTCTGGAAGGATATGTTGAATCTATAAGAGATTTTTACTTGCATTACCTGTTGATTTGTACTCTACTTTTTTTGGAGAAAGAGAAATGTCCTATTTCTTTTTACAAGCCCAAGTGACAAGTACGGAAAAAAGATTAAAAACATAACCTGAAATAGACTTTTGATCATTAGGTTCACTAGCAAAATCTGAATTAGTGAAACCAACCAACAAAGGATTCCCCCTTAAACTGTAATGTATCCCAAATTAAATTGTTCCCTGAATATATTGAAGTATCATTTTTTCCACTTTCCAATGGATTTCATGTGGGGATTGCATATGTTATGCAACAAGACTAACAACAAAGGAAATATCAAGATAGGTATGAGTGGAAATATAAGAGGCTATCAACTAACTAATAATACAAAGTGGCATCAAATTTGGGTGTAGTGTAGGTAGCAGTAAGTTTGACTCCATATTAAAAAGGGAGAAGGGGTTGATTTACAATATTCCATGTGAAAATGGTGAAGGTCACATGCATACTTGGATTGGGAAAGAGGAATTCCTTCCTTGTTTTGCAAGACTTGGAGGCCAATAAATAATTAAAATATCCTAATTCTATCATTTCAAACTTATTTTGAAAACTTGACTTCACATGGGTTGAAAGTTTCGGATCACTACTAGTGAGGATAAGGTCATCAACATAACAAAGAAGTATTATGAGATGGCTTCCTATTGCTTTTGTGCAGGAAATATTGAGGTCAAAATGACATCTAGAGAATCTTATGTCAAGAAGAAATCTATTCATTTTTGCTTACTAATCTCAAGGAGCTTGTTTGAGACCATAGAGAGATTTCTTAAGGAAGATGTTAGGTCCCTATAATACTAGTGATTCCCCCATTACTATTGTCATTGAATCCCTTATTGTTATTGTTGTGCCCCTATTGTCCCCATATTGTTATTATTGTGCCCCATAGAAGCCCACTATTGTTATTTTTGTGCCCTTTATTATTGTTAGGTCGACTTTGGTTATATTGTGACCCCTTAGACTTCTATATATAGAAAGGAGGTTTCGTCATTTGTATCATCCAAGAATTATTCATTTGTGTAATGTAAAGGAGGTTGCCCCCTCGAAGAGGCTAATTTCTAAGTCGTTGATCTATCTTTTGTATCTTTTTGTGAGCTGGTTTCATAACATTTGGTATCAGAGCTTGTCACCTATAACCTTCTTTAAGCATGAAACATGGAAAACTGGGTGCACTCGGGAAGCTGCAAGAAGCTCCAATTTGTATGCCATAGTACCTATCTTTTGCAACACCTTGTATGCACCATAATACTTTGGTGATAATTTATTATCCTTCTTAGCTTGCTTAAGGGACATTTGTTTATATGGTTGTAGCCATAGGAAAATCCAATCACCTACATCAAAACTTTTTTCACTGCGATGTTGATCTTCCTGCTGTCTCATTCTATTCTGTGCCAAGGTGGGGTTATCCTTTAAGAGTTGTAGATCTTGTTGTTGATGCTTGATGTGATCTTCCACTACTTGAACCTTAGAATTCTCTCTTAAATATGATGTGATGGATGGTGGATGATATCCATAAAGTGCCATAAATGGGGTCATTTTTGTTGCAGTATGGAAGGAAGTGTTATACCACCATTCAGCCAGAGGTAACCATTTGACCCATTATGTCTGTTTATCAGATACAAAGAAACGAAGATATCCTTCCAAACATTTGTTTACTATCTGAGTTTGACCATGAAATTGAGGATGATAAGATGAGCTATGAGCTAACTGAGTACCAAGACAAGAAAATAATTATGTCCAAAAATTTCTAGTGAAAATGGGATCTCTGTTGCTTACAATAATATTTGGGTTTCCATGTAGCTTTTGAATTGTTTTCATAAAGTGTGCATACATGGTAAGTCTGTCAATTACCACCATGATAACACACTTTCCTTCAGACTTGGGTAAACCTGTGATAAAATCCATTGAAACCTCCTTTGCCAGAACTTGATGAGGAAGGAAAAATCATATTGGAACCTGAAGCAGTCAAAGAAACAAGAACTCGATAGCTACGAAATCGATCAGTTTCAGAGTATCTCATAAAGTGGAAGAACCCACCTGTTGAAGATTCCACATGGGAGGATGAGAATTTTATACAGAGGCATCTAGAACTACTCAAGCGTTGAGGGCAACACGTTTTTGAAGGAGAGGGGCATGTTAGGTCCCTATAATACTAGTGATTCCCCCATTACTATTGTCATTGTATCCCTTACTGTTACTGTTGTGCCCCTGTTTTCCCCATATTATTATTATTGTGCCCCATAGAAGCCCACTATTGTTATTTTTGTGCCCTTATATTATTATTTTTAGGTCGAGTTTGGTTATATTGTGACCCCTTAGACTCCTATATAGAAAGGAGGGTTTTTCATTTGTATCATCCAAGAATTGTTCATTTGTGTTATGTAAAGGAGGTTATCCCCTCGAAGAGGTTGGTTTCTAAGTCATTGATCTATCTTTTCTATCTTTTTGTGAGCTGGTTTCATAACAGAAGAAAAAAGGGATGGAGTCACTCTGAACATAGTCAAGAGGTTGCTCCATATAAATATAATTTGTAGATCGCCATGCAAGAAGGCATATTTAACATCCATTTGATGGACCTCCTATCCATGTAAGGTAGCAAGGTCTAGAACAAGGTGGATGGAATTCATTTTGGTGACAAGGGGAAAGGTTTCATTATAATCAATTCCTTCAACTTCAGAGAATCCTTTAACAACTAATTGGGCTTATTTCTTTCAATGCTTTCATATAATTAATATTTAGTTCTATATACCCATTTACATTTCACAAGTTTTCTTCTAGGCTTTTGGAAGAGGTACAAGTCCCCAAGTATCATTCTCTATCAAGGAACGATATTCTTCATTCATTGTTGTTTCCTAATATGGATTTCCTGAAGTTTCTTCAATTTTTTGTATATCACAAGTCTTTGAAACTTGAGCCAAAAGAGAGGAGCCTCACTGGAACTATGAACGAGTACAAGGTAGATCCGTAGGATCACCAACAAGGTCACTAGCTACTTCATGTGTTGAATGGACCCATTTGGGAAGTTGTGGTGCTAGTGCAGATTCATGTTCAATGGAATCATTTGGAGCAATATGAGAAGGAATAGGTGGATTTCCATCCTCAATGTCATCATTTGAAGGAGAAACTAGAGTAGGAAGATAAGTTGGCACAAATGTCGAAGATGGATCACAAGGCGAAGAGGGCACGACCTCTGAATTTGGCTCGTAGGCCAATAGATTCTCATCAAATTTAAAATCTCTTCTATTGAATATTTCATTGGAGTGAGGTTAAAGAAGTATATAACCTTTTACATCTTTAGAATATCCAACAAAAATACACTTCTCACTTTTAAGTTGTAAAGATTTCATTTTTTTCATTAGGAATGTTAACCCATGATACACTACCAAAGATTGGATTACATCTCTTGTAATTTATCATTTTTGGGAGTGTTGTTTACTATGTAATTTTCAGAGTTTATGGATTCTAACCAATCATGAAGACTTAATCCCTTAATTAAATCATATAATTAGCCATTTATTTTAATGTACGATTCTTTCCTTCAGAGGCACCTTTTTATTGTGGTGTATATGGATCTTGCATTTGAATGCCCTATGTAGTGTAGTAACTTGTGAATTTATTTTTAACATATTCACCTCCATTATATATTCTTAACCTTTGTAGTTGATGTCTAGATTGTTTTTCTACAATTTCCTTGTAGGTTAAGAACAAGTAAAAAATGCCAGAGTCTTAAATTTTAAGAAATAAACCCAAATGAATCTAGAGAATTCATCAAATAAAGTTAAGAAGTACTTGAACCTAGAGAACGAAGGAGAAAAAAGTAGGCCACATAACTCACCGTGAACAAGTTGCAAAGGGGATGAGGTGCACCAAGAGGCACAATTGTTAAAAGTGTTATGATGATGTTTGTCGAGAACAAAATTTGCACAAACACCATCACTGCAAGAAATGAGAGGAAGAATAGTCACCATATTTTCATTACATAGTTTATGTAGTTAGTGATAGTTTAAATGAGCAAATTTCTCATGCCAATTTTTTCTTAAGTTATCAGTAAGAAATAAAAAATGATGGAAAATATGATGACCCAAAGTTGTCAAACTTATACAATCAATTAATATCATCAACTATTCCTATGGAAAGGACATGCTTAGGGTCTTTTAAATCCTTAATTACAACTTGGTGATGTGAAAATTCTACTATTCTACCTTCACGTGAATGAGTAATCTAATATACAGATTGAAGGTTATAGGAAAGACTTGGAACACATAATACATCATTAAAAAGGTCATTATGTAATTGAATTGTTCCATATCCTACAACACTAAGAGATCTATCATCACTGACAAAAATTTGCTTGGTGTTACAATCATTAAGAGTAGAAAAAATGGCTTTATCCTTATCCATATGATAAGAAGCTCTAGGATCAATAAGCCATTCATCGGAAGCAAAAGTAGAGGTTGCGTTGAAGGAGAAACAAAAAACAGAAAGTGAATTTCCATGAGAGGATCTGTTAGAGGAAGAACCAAGGCTAATGTTATGATTCTTCATTGTTATTTCCAAGGCCTCCATCTTTTTAAATCATTTGGACTGTAGATGATCATCTTTCCCACAATAGTCGTGTTGGCAATATGAATTAGGTGTTGTCCTTGATGGCAACCTACCTGATGAGTTTCCCTCGATGGCAACCTATTGGATGAATAGAAGCAGTTGTCTCTTGATGAAAATCTACTTGTTAAGGGTATAAATAGGATGTGTTTACAGATGTGACATAATGCATGGTAGTTCAGAGGAATGATAACGTTGGAAGTTCAAAAACTATACGCGAGTTTTATTAAGCCAAGTCACGTATACACACGAGTTTAAATAAGAAAAGGCAAATATCTTTTTTGGCCACTGTATTCTAAATACCAGGGGTCCTTACCATGGTATTAGCCCATAGTAATGAATGCGACAACAGATATTGATCCCGTCAAAGATTACCAATGACACTAGTGTATTTTTGACCTGTGGTATTGGATAAGGACTAAACTATATAAAGAGGTGAAGATCAAAGTGCTAAGTGTGCAAGTGAAATGGTTCAATTTGAAGTATATTTGCATTATAAGGGCCATAATTGTCACATTTATATGAAATAATTATGCACCGATGAATACAATGATGGATCAAGATCATGAGACCTGAAATGGATTTTCATTATACGATGTTCTCATGGATTGACTAGATCTAAGTACTGTCGCGTTTTTATCTCTAAATATTATGATCTGGGTCTTTCTAAAGTTCTGAAGAGCTGCACAATTTTAGGTCAAAATTTGCGGATATATATGCCTGTTGGTCTCAGGAAAAGCATGTATACACGTGGGTTCGCTTCTTCCAAGTCTCGTATGTAAAGTAAGGGTTTCTATTCATATATGACTGATCGACCTGATTAGTGTTGCTGCTTCTCTGCTGTCTGTCAATGAAGTCCTCATGATTGATCTGGGTTGAGTGATAATGTCAAAAGTAGAATTGATTGAACGATGAAGTTGAATTTTGTTATGCATTGATTGAAGAATGTTCATATTACTTACTGATTGTGATTGAAGATTAGAGACAGTTCTGTATTAGGTCAAAGTGTTGTAGTAGATCTGAGTATGATTTAGTGTTCTTTTTCAGAATTGCGGTGGTCAAGTTTTCAGTTTTCATTATATTAAAATCTGTACATGGGTTTCTCTATATAAAAGCACGTATACACGTGGGTTGCCTTAAGCAAAGTAGCATACACATTTTGGTATTTGAATAATCAGGGTTGCAGTTGATTCTATGTGTTGATGCAGTATTCTAAGTTCAATTATGTGTTCTAGTTACAGTGATCTGACTGTTATAGTTGATTAGTTGAGTTTTTATTATATATCAGTTGATTGGGTTTCAGTGATTGGTTGATTCAGTTGTGTCAAATAGTGATGATTGTATTATAGTGATGAGTTACAATTCGATTATTGATATTGTGCTTAAGTGTTCATAATGGGTCCAGTCTGAAATTTTTTGATGAAAAGAGGCCTACAAGTTATGATGTGTTGTGGCAGGTGGATCTAGTGTGAAAATTTATGAAACATGGTCCATGGATGTTGCTGAGGTTTGGAGCCTTCAGTGAGGAAGTCAAATATTCCTGCCAGTAGTAGCTGGTAATCAGATTAGGGGGTTGGAGCTCCCTTCCAGTAGGAGCTGGAGAATGAACAAAGGTTGTAGCATTTTACAGGTGGATGCA
Organism: Pinus tabuliformis; assembly: GCA_031772625.1. Classification (NCBI taxonomy): domain Eukaryota; kingdom Viridiplantae; phylum Streptophyta; class Pinopsida; order Pinales; family Pinaceae; genus Pinus; species Pinus tabuliformis. Next base: position 1,317,315,064 of record CM062816.1, on the reverse strand, counting down.
TGTGTACTGGTATGAGTCTACACCAATACAAGATTGTAAAAACATTTTTCTTTATATTAAAAAGAAGATAGAGATGACAACAACATGTGGTTTTTTCCCGCATTGGGTTTCCACCTTAAATTTTGGTGTTCATGTGTGTTGTTTATGTATGATGGTTTATTTTAAGGAATTTAGACTTCTGTGATCCATAACATTGTTTAGATAATCTTCGGCAAAATCACATAATCAATCTTTTGTCGACGCGTTTCGAACCAACCAGTGTGGTTCATCGTCAGGACAAGTTGAAGAACCAATCTGGTTTAGCTGATTAAATAGAGTGTGCAGAGATTCCAACGGCTATATTCCAACGGCTAATTTGACCTAATGCTCTTGGTCAAACCAATAATTCCATTATTAACATTTCTATAAATAGCTAAAACAGGTAAATATGTTAATTATATATAAGATCATTTAATAATACAATATCCATATTTATTATTTAAATATAATGTTCATAAGTTTGTTAAATAATCTATAATTATTATTATTCTAGTAATATTACTTAAGCATAAATAAATGTCATTCTTAGAATATAGTTATCTTGGTAAAATATACCATTTTATTATTTATTATTTAAATATGATGGTCCATTCAAGAATAATATGTTTATTAATATATAGCTGTAATTCAAATTTATATAATAGTTAAACATTATAATAGCTGTAATTCAAACCTCTAAATAGGTAAATTTGTTAATTATATCTAAGATTACAATCATTGAATAATCTAATATCCATGTTTATTATTTAAGTATAATAATCTATAATTGTTATTATTCTAATAATATTTAAATGTAAATAAATGTTACCATTTTATTACTTATTATTTAAGTATAATGGCCAAATAATAATATACGTTTATTAATAAATCATATATATTTAATAATTCATAATTCTAATATTATTAAAAACAAACAAATGGAATTCTTAATAAATATTATAATTATTAGAATAAAATAATGTTCATGTTTATTAATACCAGAATAACTAATATTATTGTCATATCATATATATATTTATTTATACTACTATCTAATTATCTTTTAAACTTAATGGTCATCTGGTAAACTAGGTCTCCTTTAATATTTAAATTACTGATTTATATTTATTAAATACTCAATATATACTCAATAATCTGTTATTCCATTATTAAAGTTAATTATGTCATTAGGTAAATATAATATTGCTATAATTTTTATTAAGACATTAGTAAAGGAAGCATATTTAATCAGAATAATGGAACCAAAAAAAAAATAAAAAAATTCTAATCCAATAATAATGTATCCAATAGTATCATAAGCGGGACAAGGTTAATATCCTGAAACTTACTAGGACTAATCAGCCAAAAACGAAACTAAAGGAGGGGAAAGACGGAAACCCTAAGACTAAACACAAGGGGAATGAGGAGGCTAGGAAGACAAGGCTGGAACCCAACAGCTGCTAATCTTCCAGCCATCATCCCTATTAAGATTATTCGGCCTTTTTTCAATCTCCAGGGCCTCTCTAAACTTGCGATGGTGAAACTGCGCAACTTTGGCAATGACTTGAGCCTCCTCTATACACACATGATGCATAGTCTTCCCCGCATGTTCAGCCAGGGCGGAGGACTTGGTCCTACCATGTCTCAAGTCAGCCGAATGCTCACTAATCCGTTGATTGATAGAGCGACCAGTCTCACCAATATAAGGGGTCCCACAGGAACAGGGAATGACATAGACGCCCTTCATGTCCTTAGGGTCAATCGGGTCTTTCACAGACCTGAGGGAGCCACGGATAGTGTTGAGAGGTCTAAAACTAGCGGGCACATCGTACCTCCTCAGAATTCTCGCAATCCTGTCCGTGGTCCCCTGGATGTAAGGAAGGTTCACACCCATGATATGATCTTTAGGAACCTTTCGGATTGAAGGCTCCTTCTTGGCCCTGAGGAAGGCTCTACGACCGAGGTGCCTACTGTAACCATTCTTCTCAAAGACATCTAGGAGATGAGCCTTTTCTGTTTCCAGGCTCTCCTCATCCGAAATTCTTACAGCACGGGTGGCGAGCGTGCTAAGAACCCCTAACTTCTGAGCGGGGAAATGATGCGAAGAAGCATGCAAGTATTGCTCAGTATGCGTCTTCTTTCTAAACACCTGATGAGAAAAGGAACCATCCACCTTCTTAGAGATGAGAACATCCAAGAACGGAAGACAACCATTATCTTCTTTTTCCATCGTGAATTTAATGGCGGCGGATTGGTTATTGAGGTGACTAAAGAAACGATCCAGCTCGACGGGACCATGGGACCAGACAACACCAGTGTCATCAACGAATCTTTTCCAAAGCTTTGGTAAGAGACGAGAGGAGGCCAAAGCCTTAGACTCAAAATCCTCCATGAAGAGATTGGCGACGACAGGGGACAAGGGGGAGCCCATGGCAACTCCGCAAGTCTGCTCATAGAATTCTCCCTCGAAGCTGAAAAAGGTAGAGGTAAGGCACAGCTCAACTAACTTAGCCGTATCAGGGTCGGTTAGCTTATTAATAACGCTCATGGCCTCATTAATAGGAATACAAGTATAAAGAGAGACCACGTCAAAACTCACCAGAATGTCCTCGGGCTCAAGTTTAATTCTCTTAAGATCCTCAATAAAAGAAGCTGAGTCTTTAACAAAGGACTCAGTCTGCCCAACCAAGGGTCTTAACTTTGCAGCGAGAAACTTGGCTAGGAGGTAAGTCGGACCACCGATGGTATTGACAATGGGTCTCAAGGGGACCCCATCCTTATGGATTTTAGGAAGACCATATATCCTAGGAGTGATGGGGTTTCCCTCAATAAGCTTCTGGGCAAGAGGAATCGTGGAATTACACGACTTTATCGCAAGAGCGACCGCTCTGGAAACTTTTTTGAGGGGATTTTTAGAAAGCTTCTTATAACTCCCACTATTACAAAGATGGTCAAGCATCTTATTTCTGTAATCCTTCCTATCCAGGATAACGGCAGCCCCACCTTTGTCAGCTTTTAAGACCACGACGTCACGATTTTCGTTCAAGCTCTTCAGAGCTTCAAACTCGGCCTTGCTGATATTGCTACGGGGAGGCTTAGCCCTCCTCAGGGTAACAGCACAATCCTGCCTGATCGTGTCTTTAATCTTATCAGGAAGGTTCTTAATGCCAAATTCCACATCGCAAATGATGTCTTCAATCGGGATTTTTCTGGGTGCTAAGGCAAAATTAAGACCTTTCCCTAAAAGACTAAAAACCGCAGGCGGAAAAGAAAAACTCGACAAATTTACTACCTTATTGCCCTGAGGGGGGGAACTTGAATTACCCACCGACAAAACTCTACGATCAAGGTTAACATTCCTATTTACCACACTATTACAACGACTCTTATTATTATTATAAACCTTATCATCTACAATTATATTATTGGTGAGACTGGTCGCTCTATCAATCAACGGATTAGTGAGCATTCAGCTGACTTGAGACATGGTAGGACCAAGTCCTCCGCCCTGGCTGAACATGCGGGGAAGACTATGCATCATGTGTGTATAGAGGAGGCTCGAGTCATTGCCAAAGTTGCGCAGTTTCACCATCGCAAGTTTAGAGAGGCCCTGGAGATTGAAAAAAGGCCGAATAATCTTAATAGGGATGATGGCTGGAAGATTAGCAGCTGTTGGGTTCCAGCCTTGTCTTCCTAGCCTCCTCATTCCCCTTGTGTTTAGTCTTAGGGTTTCCGTCTTTCCCCTCCTTTAGTTTCGTGTTTGGCTGATTAGTCCTAGTAAGTTTCAGGATATTAACCTTGTCCCGCTTATGATACTATTGGATACATTATTATTGGATTAGAATTTTTTTATTTTTTTTATTTTTTTGGTTCCATTATTCTGATTAAATATGCTTCCTTTACTAATGTCTTAATAAAAATTATAGCAATATTATATTTACCTAATGACATAATTAACTTTAATAATGGAATAACAGATTATTGAGTATATATTGAGTATTTAATAAATATAAATCAGTAATTTAAATATTAAAGGAGACCTAGTTTACCAGATGACCATTAAGTTTAAAAGATAATTAGATAGTAGTATAAATAAATATATATATGATATGACAATAATATTAGTTATTCTGGTATTAATAAACATGAACATTATTTTATTCTAATAATTATAATATTTATTAAGAATTCCATTTGTTTGTTTTTAATAATATTAGAATTATGAATTATTAAATATATATGATTTATTAATAAACGTATATTATTATTTGGCCATTATACTTAAATAATAAGTAATAAAATGGTAACATTTATTTACATTTAAATATTATTAGAATAATAACAATTATAGATTATTATACTTAAATAATAAACATGGATATTAGATTATTCAATGATTGTAATCTTAGATATAATTAACAAATTTACCTATTTAGAGGTTTGAATTACAGCTATTATATGGTTTAACTATTATATAAGTTTGAATTACAGCTATATATTAATAAACATATTATTCTTGAATGGACCATCATATTTAAATAATAAATAATAAAATGGTATATTTTACCAAGATAACTATATTCTAAGAATAACATTTATTTATGCTTAAGTAATATTACTAGAATAATAATAATTATAGATTATTTAACAAACTTATGACCATTATATTTAAATAATAAATATGGATATTGTATTATTAAATGATCTTATATATAATTAACATATTTACCTGTTTTAGCTATTTATAGAAATGTTAATAATGGAATTATTGGTTTGACCAAGAGCATTAGGTCAAATTAGCCGTTGGAATATAGCCGTTGGAATCTCTGCACACTCTATTTAATCAGCTAAACCAGATTGGTTCTTCAACTTGTCCTGACGATGAACCACACTGGTTGGTTCGAAACGCGTCGACAAAAGATTGATTATGTGATTTTGCCGAAGATTATCTAAACATGGTTTATTTTGTTCTTACAAAACATGGTTACTATCTATCTAATGTTTAATAAAGTATTGATGCACTAGCTAAAGACAAACAAATGATGAATTAATTGAAACATAAGTTTACCGGATCTACGGTGGTTGTCTTAAGAACAGTCGCGTACACACGCAGGTTCCTTTCAGTAAAGTCGCATATAGAAATCAAAATATGAAATGTAAAAGGTTATTGATTTAAAAACACTGATTCACCCCCCCCCCCCCCCCCCCTCAGTAGTTTTCCCAACAAGTCACAATGTTTGTCAGGATTCTCACTCTTTGATTTTGGTCCTTTGTCACCATTAAAAGTAGATTTGGCTGAGAGGGTTTTCAATCCTTGTTTTGCTTGTTGTAGTGAGCACATTGTTTCTTTAGATGCTTGGTTTTATCTTTGTTTTGGTCCACGAAGGCCTTATTAGATGTACTTGCAGTGATAATCACTCCAATATGTAGTAATGTGTCTTGTTCGCTAATCAGAGAGTCACAAAAGGTTAAAGAGAAGGTTTTTTATAGGCACTTCCTAAAGGTTATCTAGTGGCATAAAATGTAGCTACAAAATTAGAGTATTGAGAAGCAAGCTTTCAAAGAGTAAGATATGTGCAACATTCATCATCTAAATCAACCTTATAGTCTTTAAGAAAATTCCTATGCGTTTTAAACTTAGATAAGTAATGTTCAATGCAAGATAAAGAATTAGGACCAAAAGTCATGATCTGATTCTAAAGTCGATGAGATATAATAAATTGGATTCACCAAATATATTTTGTAACTTTTCCTAAGTTTCATCTTGAGCATCATTTCTTGAATGTGAAATCAAAAATTTGGAGAAATGAACATTCCAATTAATTTGTGGGGCTTTTCATTCCTATTATCCCATTTGGCTTTCTTATCCAGATAAGTGGGGGCATTTTCTTATTCCAAGGTAATGCGGGACAATCCTTTACTTCTAAGTACATCCTCCATGTGGGATTTCCATGATAAGTAGTTGGTACCAGTAACAAAAAGGTCACTTGGAGTGGACATATTAAAATATGAAGATAATATGGTTTCAAAATCTAAAAATGGTTGTCTGGATAGTAAGCTCTCAAAAAAATAGGTTTTTTTAAAAAGGAATGCACTAAACGAGACTTCATATGTGAAATTTATGCCATTTTCAAAAAAGGAATTAATGATAGTAGAGCCATGTGGCAAGTAGTAGTTGGCGACATGGTGATGGATGATGATAAAAAAAATAAAAGCATATTTCCCCTCAATAGCTTTGCCTATATGCTTACTTTTACAAATAAATTACTTTATGAAGTGATCAATTTTTATAAAACAAGTGAGAATCAAGTTTACAATGAAGTTACTTTATAAATGAAGGTTGCATGCAAAAATAACTTAAAAATAAATATTAAAATTATTTTATAGCGATTCAATTTTATATGATTTGTGAAATACATTTTATAATAAAGTTATGAAATAAGTTTGTATGAACTTTTTCAAAAAGTAACTTAAAAAGATATTTGAACTCAAGACCTCTCACTAAATAAAGTAACTTTTAACAAAGTGAGCTAGTGCAAAAGACATAACATTAGTAGTGGATGGTGCGGGTATTATTATTGTTGTTGGTGGTGCTCTACCTTAAACTACAAGCCTATTAGAAAATATGTATTCATCCAAAGGCAAACAATAGTTTGAAAAAAATCCAAAACTCAGCAACAAATGGGTTAAATCTTGGTTAGCTTACCCACCAAATGCAAGTTTTATTACTTTTTTATTTTATTTTCCGAGATTGCACAAAGCATAGGACAAAGAGAATATGCAATTAAGAAAACACTTTACACTATGGTTTTTATTTTCCAAGATCACACAAAGCATAGGGAAAATAACTTATGTGAACAATAAAAAGTAGAACACTAGGAATATAAACAAAAAACTAGAATATGAGCTTTGCATTTTTTTTTAAAAGGGTGTATTTGGACTATATACCTTTGAATCTGATAAATTTCTCGAGTAGAAGAACACATTTTTTGATGAAATGAAAGGCATTCTTAGATGAAAATATCGTTCCAAACTCAATGGATCAATCTGTTTATGCCAGAATAGTATAGAAATAATCATATATTAGAAATGCGACAACATGGGATTCAATATCTCAATCACCAACTGTAGGAATTTACAGGGTAAGTTCCTCAGACAGAACACCAAAAGGACACCGCTCACAACAAGATCGCAGATCAATACACCAGTATTTTGACGTGGTTAAAACCCTCAAAGAGGGAAACAGTCCACAGCCTGAGCCAACGCGGCCACTTCAGGCAACTTATTAATAAAAGAATGAAAATTTACATATGTTTCTCTCATGCACGGATTACCCTACAAATGACCCTCCATGCGCTTTAAATAAAATTCATGGACCAATCGGGTGTCAAGCCACGGATCAAGTGTCGGTAATACCGAGGAGAGAATGAACCGTCGGATCACTACATATCGTGACCGTCAGATTGTAAGTTACAAAATGTACAACGGTAAAGAAACGCACTTTACCTAACTCTATACCTAACTCTACACTAGACCAAGTTGTACTTAACTATTTCCTATGTGTCGGAATATCATAACATCCCCCCTTAAGAACAACTTGGGATAGGATTGAAGGATTTACAAACATGACACAATAGGAGAAGGAAGGAGGCACTAGAGCCTATCCCCCCTTAGTGACAACTTCCTGAACTCCAACCATAAATCGAAGTTGAGTGAACTTCGCCTCTGTGAGAGCCTTTGTGAAGATGTCTGCAACTTGATCATCTGTTGAACAATATTGCACTTCAAGAACATGGTCGTGAATGAGCTTTCTGATGAAGTGCATGTGCAGTTCAATGTGTTTGCTACGCTGATGTTGGACTGGATCTTTGCATAGCTGAATGGCACTTTGATTTTCACACCAAAGTGTAGTCGGATGCTGCTGCTGAAAGCCAAACTCTGACAGGATCTGACGAAGCCACAAGGCTTCCTTACTAGCTTCTATGGCACCACGATACTCTGCTTCTGCTGATGAAAGAGAAATGGCAGCTTGTTTCTTACAAGCCCATGTAATAGGTCCTGAACCAAGAGTGAACACATAACCGGCAGTAGACTTCCGATCATCTGGGTCACCAGCCCAATCGGAATCAGTGAAACCAACCAATAGAGGAGATGCTTCGGCACTGTAATGAATCCCAAACTGAACTGTACCGCAAACATAACGAAGTATTCTTTTAGCTACTTTCCAATGACTTTCACGGGGGTTTTGCATGAACCGAGCAACAAGGCCAACAACAAAGGAAAGGTCAGGACGAGTATGAGTTAGATACAAGAGTTTTCCTACAAGTTGACGGTATAATGTAGCATCAACTTCAGGAGAAGTACAAGTGACTGAAAGTTTGACTCCAGACTAAAAGGGAGAAGGGGCTGGCTTACAGTCTTCCATGTGAAAATGACGTAAAGTATCACAAGCATACTTGGACTGGGAAAGGGAAATACCCTCCTTGGATTGCAAGACTTGAAGACCGAGAAAATAGTGTAAGTGCCCTAAGTTTGTCATTTCAAATTTCCTTTTAAGGCTAGACTTCACATGGTTTATAAGGTTGGGATTACTACCAGTAAGGATAAGATCATCAACATAAAGAACACGGATGATAAGAGAGTTGCCCACTTTCTTGGTGTAGACAGTATTGTCAGAATGACACCTAGAAAATCCAGATTCTAAAAGAAAGCTATCCATTTTGGCATACCAAGCCCGAGGAGCTTGCTTGAGACCATAAAGGGATTTCTTAAGTCGACATACAAGGCTGGAGTCTGTTTGTATGAAGCCAATGGGTTGTTCCATATAGATTTCTTCATGCAAGTCCCCATGCAAGAAGGCAGATTTAACATCCATCTGATGGACTTCCCATTTGAAAGAGGCAGCAAGGGAAAGAACAAGGCGGATAGAGTTCATTTTGGAAACAGGGGAGAAGGTTTCAGTGTAGTCAATGCCTTCAACCTGTGAAAAACCTTTAGCAACAAGACGAGCTTTATGTTTATCAACTTTCCCGTCTGGTCCATACTTGGTTCTGTAAACCCATTTGCATATGACAAGTTTTCGTCCCTTTGGTAGAGGAACAAGATCCCATGTATCATTTGCCAATAATGAATGATATTCTTCATTCATAGCTGCTTCCCAATCTAGATGGCCTGAAGCCTCTGCAAAGGTGTCAGGATCATAATTTACTGGAGCTTGAGCCAGTAAAGAAGAGGCTCTCTCGAACTGAGAACGTGTACGTCGCTGATCTGTAGGATCACCGGCAAGATCACCTGCTGCATCTCGAGTAGCACGAACCCATTTTGGAAGCTCAGGAGCTGAAGGAGGATCCTGAGATGGTGGGGGAGGATTGTCATCCTCACTTTCATCATCTGAAGAAGAAATGTTTTCAAAAGTAGAGGAGATAGGGAGAGGTGGCACAATCGCCGGACTAGGCTCGCAGGCCGATATATTTTCATCAAATTTTACATCTCTTCTAATGATAACATTTTTGGACTTAAATGGAATAAGTCTATAGCCTTTGACATCTTCAGAATATCCAACAAAAGTACATTTTTCACTCTTAGGTTCTAAAGCTTTATGCTTTTCATCTGGAATATGGGCCCACACTTCACTTCCAAAAACACGAAAGTGACTTACATCTGGTTTGATTGAGCTCCATACTTCTTCTGGAGTGATATTCTTTAAAGCCTTAGTAGGAGTGTGATTTATTATGTAATTTTCACAGTTAATTGCTTCTGCCCAAAAACTAAGACCAAGTCCTTTAGATTGTAGCGTACAATTAGCCATTTCCTTTAAGGTGCGATTCTTCCTTTCAGCTACACCATTTTGTTGTGGAGTATATGGAACAGTATGTTGCATTTGAATTCCATTCTTAGTGCAATAGTTTCAAATGAATGTGTTTTTAACATATTCTCCGCAATTATCAGATCTTAACTTAAGAATTTGATGTCCAGATTGTTTTTCAACAAAGGCCTTGAAGGTCAAAAAAGTGTTAAATACTTCACTCTTGAGTTTTAAGAAGTATACCCAAGTGCGTCTGGAGAAATCATCAATGAAAGTTAAGAAATACTTGCAGCCAGAGAATGACACAACTGGAAGTGGACCACATAAGTCACTATGCACAAGCTGTAAAGGGGCTGAGGCATGCCAAGAGGCATGTTTTTCAAAACTGTCCCGATGATGTTTTCCGAGTACACATCCGGAACAAACACCATCTCTGTAAGATACCATAGGAAGACTTGTCACCATATTTTCTTTACATAGACGCTGAAGGGAGCGATAGTTTAAGTGACCAAATCGCTCATGCCAAAGTTTGCTCACTTCATCGTTATGAGCAACAAATACTGAGGGAAGATTTGATGTCCCAAAGTTGTGAAACTTATACAACCTTGTGGAATCATCAGCAATGCCAGTAGCCAAAATCTATTTAGGATCTCTTAAGTCCTTGATTACAACATCATGAGGTGAAAATTCAACGATTTTACCTTCACCTGAATGAGTTATCTGATATACAGATAGAAGGTTGCAGGATAAGGTTGGAACACATAATACATCATTAAACTGACCATTGTCTAGATGAACAGTTCCAGTCCCTACAACATTAAGAGATCTATCATCACCAACATATATATTTTTGGTGTTACAATCATTTAAAGAAGAAAACATGGCTTTGTTTTTGGCCATGTGATAAGAAGCTCCAGAATCAATGAGCCACTCATGAGAATGAGAAGAAGAAGATACATTTAATGCATAGCCAGACCGAGATGCTTTACAACCACATGCAGAAAGTTCCATTCCTGAAGATGAAGTTGAAGTTGAAGATTGCCCCAAATGGATGTTATGCTTCTTCATTGCTGCTTCCAAGGCTTCCATCTTCTTAAAGCATTTTGATTCTAAGTGGCCATCTCGATTACAAAAATTGCAATGTCTATCAGTCTTCTTCCATTTGTTTTTATTTGTCTTATCATTTTGTTGAAATGATTTTTCATTTTGGGGCTGAAATTGCTTAGGACCCTTGTTTGGTTTAGGACCATTCTTTTTAGGATATGACTTCTTGGGATTCTTTGAATTTGGTTGCTGCTGGGCGGCTAACGCTTTCTTGGAAGAGTTTCCAAGATTAAGAAGACCAAGGTGTAAGAGTTTTTCTTGTTCTCTTATTAAAGAATCACAAAAAGAGTCAAAGGAAGGGGACTTGTAGTCTGTTCCTTGAGAAATGAAGGCTTCTCTTGTAGAATGGAAGGTGGAAACAAACACAGAGTAGGCTGGTCCCAACTTTGTAAGAATGGAATAGATAAGATTACTATCTTCTTTCTTAACTTTAACACCTTCCAAAAGATATCTAAGGGTCTTGAACTTGGACAAGAAATCTTCAATACAAGAAAAATTATTAGGGTCCAATGTAAGCAACTCATTTTCAAGTTGATGGGCTCTAATTTCATTTTTAATGCCAAAAACTTTATTGATTTGTTTCATTGCTTCATCAGGAGAATCAATTTCTGCAATATGGAATCTAAGATCGGGAGAAATAGACATCCCTATCAGTCCACGTGCTTGATCTTGCCTATTTTCCCATTTAGCAGCCTTATCTTCATCCTTCGGTTTCTTTTCTTGGCCTGAGGCTATTCTGAAGAGACCTTTACTTCTAAGTAAATCCTCAATGTAAGCCAACCATTGGAAGTAGTTGGTGCTATCAAGGGTAACTTGGTATTGACTTTCCATTTCAATGGATGCTGAAAATAAGTGTTCCAATGGATAGATCTCGAAAAATTAGGCTGGTTTAAAAAAAACGGCTCTGAAAACGGCTTCCGAATGAAGAAGTTATGGCTTTTTGAAAAAAAGTTGTTGAAGTTGCCAACGAAGTGCGGGAATGTGCGGAAATGAAAAAGTCCGCCCCCACAAAATGGAGACTTGAACCCAAGACCTCATTTGAGAGAGAGAGAGAGAGAGAGAGAGAGAGAGAGAGAGAGAGAGAGAGAGAGAGAGAGAGAGAGAGAGAGAGAGAGAGAGAGAGACTCTACTCTCTTAAAATAGCTTTGAACCAATTGATCTATACAAAAAATTTGAGAGAGAGAGAGAGAGAGGGGGGGGGAGGCTTTGGGTTGCGTGCCTTGAGAAAGCTCTTTTTCCCTACAAAACACAAAACACAAAACCCAACACGGACATGCAAAGAAAACGAACCTTATGGCTCGAAGTTAGCTTTAGCCGAAAAACTAAATATTTTCAAAAAATGAACCTTGCGGCTCAAAGTTAGCTTTGGCCGGAAAATAAATATTTTTCTCAATGTTTCTGATTTTCCGAGATCACCCTAAGGCACAGGGAAAAGAGCATACGCATGAGAAAAATCCTTCCTTTCTGTTTCTGATTTGCCCAGATCTCACAGAGTCGCAGGGCAAAGAGCATACACAAAAATGAAAGATATAGATCCGGTGATAAAAAGGCTAAATAAACCGAAACTGAAATAAACAGAGAGAAAATAACAGTAAACTGCAAATAAACACTGTATACCTCCAGATCTTAAAAATGACGCAGCTAGGGCTACCAGAAACCTTTTCGCGTGAAACGAAATGGGTTCCTCACTGGAACAGATGCTCCGAACACAACAGAGCAGTCCTCTTGGCCCGAAAGCAGTCAGAAACAACAGATCTAGGAAACGACAGTCGGATGCAGTTCTACCGGCTTCAGATTTGGATCACCAACGGACGTGGTCCTCAAATAGCTCTGATACCATGTAGGAATTTATAGGGTAAGTTCCTCAGACAGAACACCAAAAGCACACCGCTCACAACAAGATCGCAGATCAATACACCAGTATTTTGACGTGGTTAAAACCCTCAAAGAGGGAAACAGTCCACGACCTGAGCCAACGCGACCACTTCAGGCAATTTATTAATAAAAGAATGAAAATTTACATATGTTTCTCTCATGCACGGATTACCCTACAAATGACCCTCCATGCGCTTTAAATAGAATTCATGGACCAATCGGGTGTCAAGCCACGGATCAAGTGTCGGTAATACTGAGGAGAGAATGAACCGTCGGATCACTACATATCGTGACCGTCGGATTGTAAGTTACAAAATGTACAACGGTAAAGAAACACACTTTACCTAACTCTATACCTAACTCTACACTAGACCAAGTTGTACTTAACTATTTCCTATGTGTCGGAATATCCTAACACCAACAAGTGCAATTCTTTAAACAGGATTTCATACCATGTTAAGGTTTTCTATTACACCAAAACCCATAGGCCTTAGTAAACTTCCAAACCATTACAATTACATTGAGTGGAAAATGAATCCCATGATACCAGGGAGGAACCCAGTGTGGTGGATATTCCACTTAAGAAATTCTCAATGGGGTGAGTGTGAGAATTACTCCAATATTTTTTTCTTCATTGAAACTCCTAGATCTCTCGAAGCTAATGAATTATCCCATCACACATCACTTAACTTGTTATGCAATGCCAGCTAAACTTCCTTCAAAACATTCCAAAGTTTGAAGGTAAACCAAAGTCTAGTCCTGCTAACCACGCGATGTGATTTCATCTCTGGTGTTCATCAAATAGTATCACTAAGGACTCAATTGGATTAATACTTTTTCATTGCGACCTAACTGGCCCCTTGTACAAATCGTATGTCAATGAGGAGGCAGAAACCCACAACACCTTTGAATCCCTACCCAAGTCCCTTTTCACATTATTTCAATCATTAGTTCGTCATGATACATGACCAAATTTTTTAACTAAGTTTATATAAACATCATCCACCCATATCGTGGATCATATCCATTAATGGCACAAACATTGCAACATTTGCAAAAGTGGGATTCCCAAAGAACTTCTGTTAGAATATTGTTCCTAAACGAAGTAAATAACAAAATATTCATAAAATCACTATGAATGAAACCTAAAGTCATGAGGAAATATTATATCCTAAAGTCCAAGTTAAGGGTGATTGAGTTCTTCATGTGACACTTAGCAGAGATAGTACATGCACATATAGGTTGTGTTTCCCATTATGTTGATGGGATCCTAGTACTACCCAAAAACACTTGCCTAAAGTACCCTACTATTTTACCTTGGTTCTTGTTGTTGGATGTTGGTTGAATATATTGATACTACTATTCATGGGGACTAAATATTCTTCAAATAATAATCATCACATTACAAAATTCATGTTGTCGTCTACATGAGTACTCTCATTACTGATCACAACTGGTTGTTTCAATGTCTCGGGCATTTGGATTTCTCTTAACTCCTGGTGGGATCTGCTTCCTCTATCGTTATCTCCTAACACCCCTCCTCTAGCGAATCCTATTTTGCCAGAATGGGATCCTTATCCTACTTCATTATTCTATAACAATGTGCTAGCCATTCCTTCTATTGGCAACCTCAAGATAGTCAAAGATTCACATATTTGCTGCAACTCTCTTTTCCTCTACTTGATCTACCACAACTTCTTTTTCAACCACTCGTCATTTATCTGTGCCCTTCTTATTTCCCTACGATATCGATCTCTCTACAAATCCTATGCATCCATCGCAATGTCCCCTCATTCTTTTGCAACTAAGCAACATCTCTCCCCTAAATCATAGCCCCAATACCTAGGGTTTTAAGCTACCATATTATTTACTTGAAATGACAATCGATTTTATTCTACCATCAAAATCTTAATCCACAAAGGGGTTTCTTTCAACAACCTACCCCACAAACCATATTTAAATATTTCTTCAACTTTGGAGAAGGATTGATGCCTCTCTACAACAAATTCAATAATGTAAGCCTTGAGAGTTTCTTGAACCCAAAAGTCTACAACAATGGTTAAATAGGTATCAAGAGGGTGCAAAGCGGCTAAATCTGCAGTAGTCCAAGTTCTATGAATTAGAAGGAGGTTCCCAGTTCCTATCTTAATCCGTAATCTCCTCAACCATTTATGTAATTCCTCAGGGAAATTGCACTAGAAAATATCGTACTGATTGCAAGCGGGTTTTGCAAACAATATCTCCTCCTTAACCCACTCCAAATTCTTAAGACTTAGTTGAGCTTGTTGTAGGATAAACAAATTGAGCTTCTCATGCCACCACTCTTGAATATCTCCTTTAATAATCCTTGAAACGATGATCTAGATCCCCTCAAAATACAAAGGTCTCGACAACATAACCATTTGTTGGTGCAAAATTTGACTAAAGGACCCAGGGTTCGACCACTAGTTGCCAACAAAAGACTACGCTACAGTCTAGTGCAACGTTTGAATTTTATTCCTACGTAAGGGAGAAACATCTCACCCAAGGCGTACGAAGACATTCAAATAAGAAAGGGATCAAGGGATAAAACAAAGGAATAATTAACAAACAAATCATTCATCACTTAAGTGATAATACAACATTTGTGCAAATATTTAGAGAACTTAATGTAATCAAGGCAAGAGCATTTACAATGATAAATACCAGAAGCTACATTGAAACATCAAAATAATTTTTTTGAAAGAGTCCAACTAATTGATAACCATTCCATACATATACATGCATAATTGATCCCCAAAACACCTTATTTTATTAATTGAGTTGGACCATTACATTATAGATCTGTGAGCATGCACAAGAGCTTTCAAAAGATAATAAGAGAAAAACATAGTGGAACCAATTTACAGTCAAAATACAAGCATAAAGCTTCAATATTCAGTCTAAAAACATTTCAACATGGATCGAATCTCTATCTCTCACCTCATTTCCTGTTGACTTATATAGATTTCTTATTTCACTCACTTGGTTTGGTCCACTTTGGCCACTTTGATCTTGTTCACTTGATTTGGTCCACTTTGACAATATCCAAGTGCTTTGGTGCAAACCATATCGATTCTTTCAAAACTAGTGCACAAATCCTTCTTTAGTGGATTCCATGATTCCTAAGAAAACTACTTCTAAACTCTACATGCTTCTTTCCTTTTCTATTCTCAACTTTCGATGGATCTGATAATTTGACTTTTTGCATGCGTTGATCATTCCAGCAACCTTTTCGTGGCAAAAAATAGAACACAAATTTTCGAAAACAAAGGACCCAACAAGATAGAACATTACAAACCATTTGTAGAAGTGGCATAATATTAAGATTTGTACATGACATAACCCATCTGCGACATAATGGATGTAGACATCCCAAAAAGAGAAGTGTGTAAGAATTTGAATGAATTTCAAGGGAAATAAATCATTTAATAATTCGACCAAATAATTCAGGTATGATTTGAGATGAGCTCTCAGTCTCTATTTAAACATTGTGATGGAAGTGCATCAAATCTAGAGCATACACTAAATGTCCTCATTATGGCCATTTTTCTCTATCCCCATCCAACAAAGTCGATTTGATACAATAGACATTGAAATGTGAAGATATTTACTTGGAGAAGTAGAAGGAACATGTATCACACATGTTAAATTAGAGAATATAAACCATGAATATTCCACGAAAATAGGTATTGAAGAATAAATACGTGACATTTCGATGAATCTAAAATAAATTGTACTTAGAAGTAACTCGTACAAAATATGAGAATTTTTATTTCATATTGTTGGACCAAGAAATGTAACTACTCAAGATATCATATTGCCACCTTCTGTGAAAATAATTGATACTATAGAACATCTTGATAGACTTACTACATTAATTACTTTTGATATAATATTATGAATTGAGAAAAATCATAGATATATTATACATAACCAAAAAAATTATCATGTTGATTTTTTCCTATAGATTTTTTATCCGTGTTTGTGATGTGAATTATAATATTCACTCCTATGGGAGCTGAAATGAAATACAAGAAGTCATTTTCCTAGAAATATAGACAATGTTAAGTTAACTCCTAGGGAGGAACTTTATAAATATTCTTGAAATTTGATTGACTTATTTATTTCCTTCTTGCATGGAGAGGAATAGAACATTGGTGGAATGAACAATAAATAAGTGTCTAATATGTGTCCCTACCTACTTTCACATGTATTGACTAATACGAGGGAAAAGAAAGAAAAAAATGCATTTAAACATATTTTCATTGACCAATTAGAGTTACCCCCAAAAACCTCTAACTCCCTTAAAAGAGCCAATATACATACATTATTGGACCTCTTAAATTATAGTCGAGAATATCTAATGATAATTGAACACTTCGGGAAGGAATTTGTTGAACGCGTATTGTAAATTCTAGGAAAACATTTTGCAATTGATCCACCGCGGAATTAGTTTTAGGTTAATTAAATTGTTGGTTCCATTTCATCTCATCATTCATTTCCTTTCCCTAAGTTATTTTGGATAGTCATGGAAATCATTTCATTTTGAATCTTTGACATATCTATCTTTGGTGGAATATTTGAAGGAAAACTTTGACAATATGGGTATATCCAAGAAGATATAATTTGTCTTGAATCAAATACTCCCTAGATTTTGATATTCGACAATTGTATGGGATTTGAAAATACCTAAATTTAAAGATTCATCAATTGGATACACTACCCCCACACCTAACCAAAGGGCTGTTGTAGTACTAATCAAGGGTACTATTGTAGCTATTAGATAACAAAATGGATTCTAAAATTGATTTACATTCTCTACAAAAGGCACAATTAATGATCCCATGGGTACCGAGGCCATTAAAAGGACACTTGTTAATTTGTTAAGTATTGTACAAATTATTTGGAAAATATGGAAATGATACCATTTGGGAAATTTCTCCAAAGGATTTTCTAGTTCACGAATCATTGATGGTTCTAGAACTATTAAACCTATTATACATGTAATAGTACTGAAAATTACTATTGGAAAAATATATGAAATATCTTTAGGCCAAGTGGGCTCCATAATAATTATTTTCCATACCTTTATCTATTTTAGCCCTTAACATAAGATCATTCTGGTAAAATTTATTTGTTACTTGGATAGGTAGATATTTATGGATCCATCCCCCGAAAGAACTGAGCATGTGAATTTTGATCATCTAGCTTGAACACTAACTAAAGGCAGTATATATCACTTTTCTTTTCCTATGATGGAATGAGGATTCAAAGATTAGGAACTAATAATGTTTATGATCATCCACCATTGGTAATTTGATTACTCGAATTAAATGCTCATTACCCATGTATGCTCACAAATTCAACATGATCGATATGACTTTTGGACCATCTTAGCCCTTGTAATTCGTGTTTAACACCATGAATACACCTCGAATAGACCTCACACGTTTTTTTAGCATAAAAGATATTGATTTGTTATTGATCCAACCTCTCTCCTTCCCTATATCCCTTCTTTCACTTCAATAGTTTTCCCATCAAAATGGATGCATTTTCACATTATGTAAAGGATATGTAAAGTCATATGGTTGAATTATTGAATATATGAAAATATTACCCCTTTTTCTAGATCTCATGAATCCCTTCTTGTTTTTGATTCGATCATAGGAAGAATTATCTTAGGACAAAACAAACCAACTGATGCCTTTCCACCTAGGTGCTCAACTTCCTATTTCTAACAAGGAAATAGGGAAAGATACACATTTTATCATAGATCTTTATGTGGTAGATCATTGAAAGTATCTACATGGCCTAAGAAATAGTTCAAGTCACGCACTCTCATAATCCATGTTCACTATACAAGAATATACTCCAATGATTTCATTGATCATAGTAGTGTAGGAAGTCAGCCACCTACAAGGTGATACAAGTGCATATGCTTCTATACGAGAACTCCAAGTTGATACTTTGATAGTAAAAACCAATGGAGGTTAACTAGTGATATATGGTGATTAAATTGATTATAAGGTTTATTTGTTATCAATCTACTTGATATATGTATGTTAACACATGCACAAAAGAAAAGGATGAAGCCTTTCCAACTGAACAATAGATGGGATTGTGACATGACCAAGAGGTCTTATTTTATGTTTTCTTAGATTGAATTGAGGCACATTTGTCTACCCACTTAATCCTCAAGAAAAAGTGTAGAGGTCCTAATCAATCACTTGGTCCTAAAGTCAAAGTAGTGGTGTTTTCCCACTCGATTCCAAGCATGGATAATAATGCTTTTGTTACACACTCAATTTTAAGGATGGATTGTAATACTTCTAGTCACCCACTTAGTTCCAAGATAGAAGTATGGAGTATTTAAAAATATACAAAGATAAGAAAGTTGATTATGTCACCAAACCCACCATTATAAACTAGTGTTATACCCACAGTCTAAGACTTAGGTTAACATAACTAATCTAAGTACTTCCATCATAATAATAATGGAAATAATTATGAAAAAGACCCTACCCTATGAAATAATTATGAAAAAGACCCTACCCTATGATTAGAATTGGGAGGCATGTAATAAGGTGGAGTGACCTTACTCCCCAATAGTTAATCCTTCTATATTTCATATTAAGCTAACGTAAGTAAAATAGACCCATGATGATTAGTAACTTAAATTACTCACTTTGAGGGTGAAATTCAAGTCAATATTAATTTAATGGAAAAATAAAAATAATTAAAAATAAAAATAATTAGGAAATTACGATGAAAATACACCTAATAGGGTGGGTGAATCATAAATAAATATAATTAAAAGATATATTAGTTTTGGGTAAGGGGGTTAGTCTAGTAGATATTATAAATAAGAAATAAGAAAGATCTCCATAGAATTTGGGGTGTGACCAAGAGAGTAATGAATTATTGCAAAATTTCTACCCAGATTCAAAAAAGACTTAACCAAAACTGCAAGGTGAACGTGGAAAGAAGGGATGAATGTTATTCTTCTTTTTCAAGATACTATCATAAATTATCTATATCATTTTTTTATTGTAAAATTAGTTCTAGCTATAAAATCTAAAATTCACATCTATCAATATATCATTATCTATAATTATTACGATGGATTTAGTGATTTCTCTCATTCACTCGAATAATTGTTATCAAACTATTTAACATTAAGATATGCCATTTAATTGTTTATCAAACTATTACCAATGCCATTTAATTTAATTGACATTAAGATATGAATATATAGATGTCTTGGTTATTATCTGAGTGGACAACCAATATCGACGATGGAAAGGATGGAAAGTGACATACCATCTGCAAAATGTAAAGGTCCATTGTTCAGCCCTTCTGCCGTGCAAACCTATTGGAAAAAGGCACTACCAGTAACTCGCAAAAAGAGAACAATATATTCTCAAAACAAAATACAGCCAGCAAATCAAACAAATTGCCCAATTGATTGGATAAATATCACATGAATTAATGTAACCAGAAAAGGACCTGTAGTTTTATATTCAAATATAAAGTGTACGTGTTTTAGTGCTAAAAGAGCAAAGTTCTTTGTCTTATATGAAAAGTTAGTTATTCACTTTAACTATGTAAGTAGGGAGAGGAAGAGTGAAAAATAATGCTTTTTCATAAATTTTGTGACTCAGGAAGCGATATACTTGCTTTATGACAAGGGTCAATAGTGCATAGGCACTTATTTTTCAATGGACAATTATTTTTTTCCCTTAAACGGACCATACTAAATCCCTTGGTGTCACCGGCCTTTTGAAAATAGTCAATAGTGCGTGGGAACTTATTGTTTTTTTAAATCCCATTCACATTATAGGCCAATTGTTTCTTCGGGTCTCAAAAGGGCCATACTAAAACCTCACATGATGCCTTGTCATAACATTAAGTGACAAAGTTGTATTTTTGAATGGGATTAAGAATTTTTAATTTTAGGTTTTGAAGAAAGGAAATTTGAATGGGTGTATTATCAATGTATTTGAATGGGTGTATTATGGATGCTTTTGAAAGGGTAACTAAAATATATTATTATTTACGTTATTAGAGATTGTATTTTATTGTTAACATTATAATCATTTTGATGGAATATAATATAATAGCTTATAAATTATAGTAAGTGGTTTAGCCATGATTTAAATTGAGATGGGTGTCAATAACATCATTAGTTTCAATCACTTGGGTTACTTCTACTTGTAATGTATGATCAATGTTACTTAATATTTCCAAGTTTAATTTTATCATCAACTTTGATGTTTGTTGATGTAAGATACCAAAATTAGTAAAATTAAATTAAAGTAAAATTGATGTTGTATTTTGTGAAATATTTTGTATTGCCTGAAAACATGAAGTACATATTAGGTCATGGAGTTTTACAGTGGTATGTCACTAGGAAAACCAAATTACACCCAAAATCTCAACCTTTTCAAAAGAGCAAATGACATATTTTTGCTTGTTGATATAAAAACTAAATACTTGGCCACAAAGGCCAATTACAAACTAAGAGATACATACAAAGAGCATAAAGGAATAAGCTAGAAAGATATCGGTCAAGCAGATTTGTCCTACTTAGCTATTGTCCAACATTCTTGCTCAACGTGAGTGTCTTCAAAGGATTTCCATGAGGAGGAGATCTGCGAAAGTGACGAGATGCATCCCTGATTGACTAACTTATTTTGTTTCTAGTTCTTCTGATGTGATTATGGATGATCACTGAAATGGAAAGGAGCAATGCTACTTGTATGAGTAGTATTTCAAGTCTCAATGGTATAGACCTGATCTGAAAATACAAGACAATGCCAATAAACCCAAGAAATAAAAAGATAGAAATAGATAGAAATGCTTCTTTATTGATATCAAAACCCTTCAGGTAGGGAAACACCATACATTCACTCCTTAAGGAAGGAGAACACTCCACAAGCCATATGCCTGTTCATACAATATTCCTTGACCTCCCTCAATGTGGAGTCTCTAGCCTCTATATAAGCCTCATACATACAATACCATGGGTCAATACCATGGTTCCCTCAATACCATCTATCTAATACCATGGGCCCATTACATTATTACTAACTACTTGTGGTCCCTTACATGATATAGGTTAACCACCTTATTTATTACTATGGCCCATCCCATTATTACATTATTGCTTTGGGTACCTCCCTTTGTACCCCATATTATCCCCCTAGGTATATAACATTCCACCCCCCTTAGGATGTTTCGTCCTCGAAACATGGGAAGAACACAAATAATAAGATCTACTCAAAAGAGTAGTCCATTGGTGCCATGCACGTGCATCTAGCCATCCAGGAGAAAGGTGAACCCTTGATCTCGCTGGTGCCTCACTTGCTTGAGATGGAAGTTGACCGTGGAAGCTCTTCTGTGTTGATGTGTAGTAGGTGGATCCTCGCTCCTCTCTATCTATCATGTGGGGGTTGTTGTTCTTGCGGCTAATTGGTTGCCATCTTATTGGTTGTTGTCTTGCGGGGTGATGTGGGTGATTGTTAGGCCCCTATACTACTAGTGTAACCCCTTATTGTTATTAGTATAACCCACTTATTATATTGATGTACCCATGTAGTGCCCATATTGTTGCTATTATGCCGCATAGAAGCCCACTATTGTTATTATTGTGCCCTTACATTATTATTGTTATGTCAGCTCTTATTATGTTATAATCCCTTAGACTCCTATATATAGAAATGAGGTCTTTTCATTTGTATCATCCAAGAATTGTTCATTTATGTAATGTAAAGGAGGTTTCCCCCTCGAAGAGGCTGAATTCTAAGGCGTTGATCTATCTTTTCTATCTTTTCTTGAGCTGGTTTCATAACATTTGGTATCAGAGCTTTGGATTCTAGGGTTTCGCTGCTCCAAACAGGTCATCGTGGCTATAACATTTTTTCTGTGACGTTTCAGAAGTCGCAAAAAAAACCCATTTGAGAAGAAATCGCACTGAACCTTGGGTCCGAATTTCAGAGCTTTTCGCGCGATATTTTCGGAGATATGATCTCAGGAAGTTGGTCTTTTTGCAGACTCCTGAATTACACTCAAAACAGGGGACCTAGGGAAAATCGTTATAACTTTCTTTTTGAGCATCGGATTGAAATTTCGTAAGAAGGTACAGAAAGAGGACGGACTGTAGTTTTCTTTTATATGTTTTTCAGATCCAAAGGTCGAAACGGTGACTCGTGGCACATCATACAAGTTCGCTCTACTGAACTAGTCTATAATCAAGTCACTGTGGGAGATTTCGCATAACTCTTCCTTGGAGAATCCAATTTGGGTCAGACTTGTGGCATTGGAAAGAGTACACAGAGGGCTACTATAGGTCACAAATTCAGAACTAGGTGATTGAAAAGTACAGAGTTACAGTCGTTTCAAGGTTGAGCTCCTAAAATCAAGAAAAAGCAAGATGAGGAAGTTTGATGGCAAGGATCCGGTAAATTGGATACTTCAAATGGAGCAATATTTTGATCTACATGGTGTACAACTGTTACAAAAGGTATGTATTGCATCTTCATATTTAGAACCAGATCAATTTTTATGGTATGAAGGGCTTTCTTCTCGTAAAAAACTTGTTACGTGGTCAATTTTCACGGAGGAAATGATAGCAAATTATGAGGATACAAAGAGCAACACCTTCTTTAGAGCAACACCACAACAATTGGAAAGAGTAAAAGGGCTTTGTGACATAATGGAAAGAAAAATTATGGAAACCAGGAAGCATACCCCTCACAACTATAAAGATGGAAGTGTTGTTTCTCCCAGCCTTCCACAACCTACAAGGGTTACACCACAACAATTGGAAGAAAAAAGAGAAAAAGGGCTTTGTTACAATTGTGATAGCAAATGCACTAAAGGTCATAGGTGTGCTGAGAAGAAATTATTTTACATAGAATATGAAGAGGAGGAAGAAAAGGATCAAGAAACATCAAAAGAATAGGATATACGCCAGGACACCACCCAAGAGAAAGAAGAAATGAATCAGACCATATCTTGTAAAGCATTGGAAAGAATTACCACTCCTCAAACTCTCAAGATAGAAGGACATATCAAGAAGAAAAAGGTGCAAGTAGTGAAAGATCACATCAAGAAAGAAGAAATGAATCCAACCATATCTTGTAATTCAATGGACGAAATTACCACTCCTCAAACTATCAAGATAGAAGGACACATCAAGAAGAAAAATGTTCAAGAAGTGAAAGATCACATTGAGCATCAAGAAATGAATCTGACCATATCTTGTAAAGGACGGGAAGAAATTACCACTCCTCAAAAGATAGAAGGACATATCAAGAAGAAAAAGGTTCAAGCAGAGAAAGATCACATCGAGCATCAACAGCAAGTTCTCCAACTTTTAAAGGATAACGCCACTTCAGTGCAAAATCAAACGAAACAACACGTAGATCAACATCGTAGTGAAAAATGTTTTGATGTAGGTGATTGGGTATTTTTATTGCTACATCTCAAGCAAGCTATTTATGAGAAGGAAATGTTGGCAATACTACATGCACTTAAAAAATGGCGACCTTACCGAATGAGAATACTCTTTAAGGATGAGGATGTGGAAGCATTGTTTTTTGCTATTTATATTATCCAACCAAATTGGATAAACGAAGCAAGGGATGAATGGAAGAAGGACGAAGAAGTATGGCCACTTATTCAAAAGTTGCAAAAGATCCCAATTCAAGCAATATTGTCAGAAATTGAAGAGGAAGGAAAAATCATATTGGAACCTGGAGCAGTCACAGAAACAAGAACCCGACAGCTACGAAATCGATCAATTTCAGAGTATTTCATCAAGTGGAAGAACTTACCCGCTGAATATTCCACATGGGAGGACAAGAATTTTATACAGAAGCATCAAGAACTACTCAAGCGTTGAGGACACCGTTTTTTGAAGGAGAGGGGCATGTTAGGCCCCTATACTACTAGTGTAACCCCCTATTGTTGTTAGTATAACCCACTTATTATATTGATGTACCCATGTAGTGCCCATATTGTTACTATTGTGCCACATAGAAGCCCACTATTGTTATTATTGTGCCCTTACATTATTATTGTTATGTCGGCTCTGATTATGTTATAACCCCTTAGACTCCTATATATAGAAAGGAGGCCTTTTCATTTGTATCATCCAAGAATTGTTCATTTATGTAATGTAAAGGAGGTTTCCCCCTCGAAGAGGTTGAATTCTAAGGCGTTGATCTATCTTTTCTATCTTTTCTTGAGCTGGTTTCATAACAGTGATGATATGTTGAAGTTTTAACCCACGGTGTCTTTTTCTTTAATTCACCCTTTATTGGAGCCTGACTGTTATCTGGTGCATGTTGTGGTGCCTGCTGTGGTGTTTTATATTCCAATATTACTTCAACCACTGAGCCCTCATCTGATGTATCAACACATGTATCCTTTTCTGCTTTAGCCTCTGTTTGTGTTTGATTGTTGATCATCAAAGGCTCATCATCTGATATGTCAGTCCCTGGAACATCTTCTGCTTCAGCCTCCTTGGAATCTACCTGTTTATTAATGGAAATATCCTGTAATGTAATTTTCTTCTTTTTATACCAGAGCTTCAGGAATTTCTTCTGCACATTAATATTGATAGTACCCACTGATTCCATCCAAGGGTATCCCAAAACAACATCCATGTTATCCATATCTGAAGTATAAAAATCACCATGCAACACATACTTATCCATAGAAAGCTTCAAATCCTTATAAACTTGAACATCCTCATCATCAACCTGTGTGTTTTCAATGTGTTTGGCTGGAACTTGCAATTTTTTTGCCAAATTAACATTGATAAAATTATGCTTGCAACTAGGATTTATAGACACAATGATCTTATTCTTCTGAATCAATCCATGAACCTGCAATAAGGAGACATCCGTAGAAAATAACCCCCTACGTGTCTCATTCTCCATTTTTCTAGCCCTAGACCATTTGTCTAAAAGGACTCTTTCAAATTCTTCATCTGACAGTTTGGACAACTACTTGTCGTCAAGTGAGAAATACCATCTGTAAGCCTCATCTTTGAAACCAAGCCACATTGAATCCTTCCAATTTTTTTCCCATACTGACTTATTTTGTTTTATTTATTCTTCAATAGTAGGGCCATTATCTTTTCCTGTAAAACATAGAACCGCCATGAAAAGGGTTTTGAAAAAAATTCACTTACTTGGCAAAAATTTGAAATTGTCACAGTTTAGTCAATATTGCTCAGAAACCCTATTATGACCCACTTTTAGAAATGGAACAACCATTCTGCATTTACCCAGGTGATAGAAATCCCGATCCAGGCATTGGAATTTCAGATCTGCGCTGCAACTCTCCCGTCGTCATCAAAAATTCTGAAAAAAGAGCTGATTTTAAATCAACGATATCTCCCTCATTCGGACTTCGATTCGACTGATTTTTTTTTAAATCGGGAATTTTTTCACAAAGAATCCAGATCTATAATTAGATTCTGCAAATCTTGCACCAGGACATCCATATCTGCGCCGCAAACTCGCTGCCCCAAAAAATTGTCTGCTACACCACTGATTTTTAGATCAGTGATATCTCCTTCATCTGGACTTTGATTCAGCCGATTTTTTTTTGAAATCGGGTATTTTTCGCAAAGAATCTAGATATGCAATTAGATTTTGCAGAGTTTGCCCTAAAACGTACAGATCTGATCTGCAAACTTGCTGCTCCAGAAAGTTCCTGCAAAAAATAAAAAAAATTCTCCACTTTTTCCCAAGAAAGTGCTCTAATACCACTTGTTATAGATCTGATATGAAAATATAAGACAATGCAAATAAATCCAGAAATAACAAGATATAAATATAGATAGAAATGATTCACTTTATTGATCAAACCCTTAGGGTAGGGAAACACCATACCTTCACTCCTTAAGGAAGGAGAACACTCCACAAGCCATATGCCTATTCATACAATATTCCTTGACCTCCCTCAATGTGGAGTCTCTAGCCTCTATAAAGGCCTCATACATATAATACCATGGGTCAATACCATGGTTCCCTCAATACCATCTATCTAATACCATGGGCCCATTACATTATTACTAACTACTTGTGGTCCCTTACATGATACTGGTTAACCACCTTATTTATTACTATGGCCCATACCATTATTACATTATTCCTTTGGGTACCTCCCTTTGTACCCCATATTATCCCCCCTAGGTATATAACACTCAAACTATGAGATATTTTGATAGTCTAGGTGCCATGTAGGTTCGTGTAAATCATGTTTATAAGGAGTTGAGAATTTCTCTCCACCATAAATTTGGTCTAGCCTTGAGTCTAGACAATCAATAGTCCCTCTTCCAAGGCTTTTAATTCTGAAGTGTTGTTATTGTTATATCCTATAAAGCATGAATAAATGTACATAGAGGACTCCCAAATGATCCCTGAAGATAACTCCATAGCCTACCTCGCCTAAGTTACCTTTTTAAGCGCCATGATACAACAACATGAAATCCCCAAAGGGAATGACATTTCCCTCCAATGTAACATGAAAAAATAGGCAAATCGATGTAATTACAAGTGTCTATATTTTATAGGAATCCAGGTTGTTAGGTTGTGTGATGAATTGGTATTTTGGGCCAAATGGGCTTTTATAAAAAATGATGATTGTAAAACAAAAGTGTCGAGTAGTTTTAAGTGTTAGGATAAATGTCCAAACAACTTGTGTTATGTTAAGATATTTTCTAGTTAATAAAATAGTTTATATGCATGTGCATAGTTAGAGGGCTAGAAAGAGCTCGAGGGAAACAAAAAGGGGAGAAGTACGAGAGGAACTTAGAGAGAAAGGGAGTCTCAAGAATTAGAGCAAAATATGCGCAAAGAGCAGCAGGAAGGCTTCGCAGGATAACAACTAAGGCTGTAACTGTCCTTTGTAAATACATCCTTTGAATTACAACATAATCAAAGTTTTCTTCTGTGTTTATTCCCCTCTATCTGAATATGTGTAATTTCCTATCTAAAGGGACACAATTCCTTGCATCAGTCAAATTAACATTGTAGGTAGTCTACGTGATTGAATGCATTATTCTAGTGGGAGATCAAGAACCCAAAACCTTCCCTCCCAAATAAAGTCATGGTTCTAAAATTCAAGATAGAGAAGTATGACGAATGCCAGACGTGTTTGATACTATGGTCGAGATCTTGTGATCAGATTTAGTATTAGAGTGGCCAAGTGAAATATCTGAAGGGCCGAAGGACAAGTTTAAAATTTGAGTCAGAGCTCGCAGGCAAAGTTTGAAGTTGCGGGAGGTGAACAAGTTATGTAGACAAGGAAGGAATCCCTATCTGATATTCAACTTTATGGTTCTGCAGGAAGTATATTCGGGTGCAAGGAGAAATCTGGGCCTTAACCAAAGAGGCACACATAGCAAGAGATTTGGATCCCCAGATAGGAAACTTAAACATTAGTGCAAAGTGATATGGCGTGGGACTAGTCCAGACTATATCCAAGCTTGAAGAAATTCAGGGACCATGGGAATGAGTTATATTGGGATCAATATGGATCCCAGATTAGGGTGCGGTGAGAAAAGATATCTAGGCATAGAAGGAAGGGAAGTGTGGGCACAACAATTTGTTAAAAGGTGTTCGCAAGTCGTATCCGGGTTAGGAACATATGAGTGCATAGGAAGTGTGTTACATCTAAACCATCTAGATTCCAGATAAAAGTGAGAGTTTTGGTAAGTTCCTAGCCACCACCTCGGCTATATAAAGTAAACACTTGGGAGTTAAGGGCTATGAATGAAAGGTCGGGCATGCGAAACCTATACGTGACTAGAGGAAGGGATTTGGGCTACGGGTTGAAGACAACGTATACTTAATACGACTAATCTATATTCTTGATTCAAGAAGATTGTGGGACTTCCCACATAACATTCAAGGTTGATTAAACAAGTGAGGTAGAGACCAAGCTTGTCATAGCCAAGTGATATTTGGATTTTCCATAGTAGCCAAAAAGGTTGTGTCAAGTGGTATTAGAGAAACATTATTCTCTTTGAGGATTTATAAGTGATTGGAAAATAAAAATTTGCAGTTGGTCAAGAAGAGTTAAAAAAAAGATTGCTCGTTCAGGAGAGAAACACAAAGAGAAAAGACTGAGTTGATAGAGGGACAACAGAGTTATGGTAGAGAAGATTGAGCAATAAAGAAAGTGATATTGAGACACTGAGACTCACAATAGAGAAGAGAATTAGAGTAGATTGAAGAAGCATCAGCCAAAGAGCAAAGCTAGGAAAGGTACTAAAGAACTAATTGCAAAAAGATTAAAATATTAGCATGAGGAAACCCTACAGGTATTTGGTCATTAATTTTTATTTTAAATTTTAGTAAGAGGCTAACAATTACAAATGTAGTAGTAATAGAGAAGGTATGGTGGCATTTCCTACAACTAGGAGAGATGTAACAAAGAGCATGTAGAGGATTTTAGCAAAGAACCCTTGCAGTGGAGGGGTTGCAGAAAGAGAGTGGAGTTTTTCCAGCGGAAGTTAGACAAGTGAAGAGGATAGAGGAAGTCCTCGAGAGAGGTGAAGAGAATAAGCGAAGTTCTCAAGAGGTAAGCATAGTGCAAAAACTAGAGTAGAGGAAGCTTGAGAGCTTTGAAAGGAGGTGAACTGCTGATACCAAAAGACCATGCCCATAGGCGAAAATCTTGGTGAGATGTCAATGGAGGCTTGTTTGTAGCTTTGTTGGGTATGTGCTATATTCTTTCCATGGCTAGCTCTAGGCACTGTTACATTGCGTTGAGTGTAGCCAAGGGGTGGCAGCTCCCCCCTGCTAGGGAGGTTGCAGGGCGGAAGGAGCCCCCTTGCACAGTGTCCAAGGTAGCGCCTCAGAATTTTTTTTAGGTGGACTCAGTAACGGTTGGGAAAACCCAAGGATGGGGGACAAACCCAAGGATGGTAGGCATACCTACCCATGGTTTTGGGCATGATGCTTTTTCCCATGTATTTTGTAGATTTGGTTAAGGGAACTGTGGTTATGTTCTAATCCAGGGTTAATGGATTTGGGTTTATTAATGTTTCGACATCTATATAATGTATTATAACATTGAAAGGAAAATAATGAAAAATCAATCTGGTTTTCCTTGTTTTGGGTTCCAAGAGAAAATCTCAGTATATTTTTTTTATGTTCTTGCCATTATATATTTTTTGTTTCTGCAGGTAATTTCTGTATAGGGTTAAAACCTACAAACTCATAGTGAGCATGGAGAAACTCATGGAGAGGGAGAAAGAGATGGCCACAAAGGGTCATGCTAAGGGTTTGTGTGATAACCACATAGGAATGAAGAAAGATGCGAGAGTATATGGCTTTAGAGGAAGAAAGATAATCGAAGAGGATTTTGACAGAGAGATGGTTGAGTTAAAGGAGAGACTCAATGTAATAAGCATGTTGCTATAAGAGAGGGAGAAGGAATATTAGAGATATGGATGGATTTGAAGAAGAAGGTCCAATGGCATATTAAGCAGTTATATTTTAGGAAGCTAAGGCACCTGTTGAGTGCTCTATTTAGAAATGAAGAAATTAGAGCATTTGAGTGTGAAGAGGAGAAAGTTCACTACTGTGAACCAAATCAAGGAATACTCCTTGGAGGGGAGGATGAGGAAGATGTTGAGGAGAGACTATTTGATAGTCTCATGAACTGCATGAAGATTCCATAACAACAAAAGGAGTTTCTAATAGAAGATGTGGTGGAAGAAGCACCAAATGAGGCTAGAAAGCCTCATGATCTTAATACTGATGTTTTGTGTATGGTTGCAGGTGACAAGAAGGACAAAGAAAGTCAATCATCTATAATTGTCATGAGAATGGAGGAATGCTTTCCCAAAACAATGGTGGAAGATAGAATTTAAAATTTGTCATACTAGAGGATGAGGAAGTATTGTCTCATAAAGGAAATCGAAAGAAGAAGGACCATACACAACAGGGAGAATTGATGATGAAGAAAAAAAAGGCTAGAAGGCCTCATGGTTTTAAAACTAATAAATTTTATATGAATGCAAGCGTTATAGGTCAAGAGCATGGAAATGTTTTCTAAAAGGAAAAGAAGGTGAATGAATTGCTTCTTAGTAAAAGAGGAAACCAGAACCATGTTTAGGAAATCAACCTTATAGAAATTAACAAGGGAAACCATAACAATAAGTAATATTGAGTTGACTTGTATCCATGCTGAAGATGAAGGGAATCTATTCAAAGATGTTAAGAAAGGGAGTAATACCGAGGGAATGATTTTTGAAGATAATCATATAAAGGAAAAAGGACAACATGCAAGTACCTTGCTATTGGAATAGAAAGACGAATGATTGGATAGCACCAGTGTTATAGAAGACTACATAAAGAGTGTAGCCAAGAAACAAAGAGAGGCTTAGGTGCTTAAAGCATCATTTTTTTTAATAAATTTCATGATGAAGAGATTGTTGGGAGTATAATTAAGTATGAAAAAGGGGGTCAAAAAATGTTGTCAAGAGGAGGTGAAAAAGGGAGCATGAGATAAATTTGTATCATGAATTTGAAAATTTTCATATTCAACTAGGAAGTACAGACCTTTTTTTTTATGAAAAATAATCAGTAGCCTACAATTGCACATTGAGGAGTAGAAAATTCAACTAAGAAAGTTCCAAAAATGGGTGAATTCATATGGATGGCAACCTCATATAGTGTTGAAGCATAAAGAGTTTTCCATAAAAGCTCAAAGAAAAAATAGAGATGTTGGAGGTAATAAAGGAGAAAGAAATTGTTGTAATGAGTTTGTTTTTTGTAGAGGAGATAAAAAAATTCCCCTCAAGGAACAACCAAAAGGAAGGTTGTCAAAGGTCTTAGACATCTCCCAGATTCCAAGTGATAAAGAATGGGAGCATCAAGGGTATGGAAATAATGAGATAATAATGAAAATTTTGGTAGTACAACTAGAGAAATTGTGGATGCTACTATATGAGAATATGTTGAATGATGACGTGGAAACTAGGGCCATAAGTTACTCAAATTTAATATTTCGATAATGAGTGAAGAGTATTAATAAAATACTCTTTCAAGAAAATAAGTTAGGCCTAGGGGTTGATGAGATGCAAACATTGATGATACTTAGAGGGTGCAGTGAGAAAGAAGTGACAATCAAATACAAAACTTTATTGGCTATCATAGAAAACGTTAACTAAGAAAGAGAGTGGCATAAGAAAAATAGAACCTGGGATCCTGGAAGGGAAAGGAAAAATGTAGGACAACTAGGAAACCAAGCCAATGGACATCAACAACATAAAGTCTGGGATCGTAGAGGATGGAACAATTGAATCACATGACTAGTAGGTCATGAAAATTTTCAACTTGGGGAGTTTGATGTACAAGCATCAACATTAGGCAATCTATTTTGACTAGACCCCAAGGGGGTCATGAAATCCCCAAAGGGAAAGAAATTTCCCTCCAATGTAAAATGTAAAATTATGCAAATTGATGTAATTACAAGTTCATATATTCTAGAGGAATTTGGGTTTTTAGGTTGTGTGATGAGGTAGTACTTTGGGCCATGTGGGCCTTTGTAAAATTTGGCAAATGTAAAGCTAAGGTTATCAGTAGTTTTCGGTGTTGGGACATATGTTCAAATAGCCTAGGTTCTATTCAAATATTTTCTAGTTAATTGAATAGTTTATATGTGTGTGTACAGTAGAGGGTAAGAGAGAGCCTAAGGGAAATAGAGAGAGAGAGAGGCACAAGAGGAGCTCAGAGATAGAAAGGGAGTCTTATGAATTAGAGAAAAATCTGCTCAAAGGTGAGAACAAGGGCTCTCCAGGAGAACAACTAAGGTTGTAAATGTGTTGTGTAAATACAACCTTTTAATTACAACATAATTGAAGTTTACTTGTCTTTACTCCCCTCTTTATGAATATGTGTAGATTCCCTATCTGAAGGGGCGTGGTTCTCTGTGTCAGTCAAATTGACATCATAGGTATTCTATGTGATTGAATGCATTATTCTAGTGGTAGATTGAGAATCCAAAACCTTTTCTCCCAAATAATGTAATGGTTCTAAAATTTGAGAACAATAGGTATGGTGAAAAAAATACTTGCTTGAGACTGAGGTCAAGATCTTGTGAGAAGATTTGGTATTAGAGCAACTGAGTGAAATGTTTGAGGGACTAAAGGACTAGTTTAAAATTTTGATTCAGATCTCGCAAGAATAGTTCAAAGTTGTAGGAGGTGAATGAGTTATGCAGGCAAGGTAGGAGTCCCCATCTAATATTCAACTTTACATTTATGAAGGAAGTATATCAGAGTGTGAGGATAGATATGGGTTTCAACTAATGATGCACACATAACAAGTGGGTTGGATGCCCAAATAACTAAATCAAATGTTAGTGCAAAGTGATATGGCATGGGATCAGTTCGGACTATATTCAGGCTTGAAGAAATATGGGTTCCATGGGAATGAGTTATATCTTGATCATGTTGAAAATAGCAACAAGACATGTTAAAAATAGAATCCAAAAATTCCAGTTTAAATGTTCCTTGAATTAAACTGAGAATTAAAATCGAATTCTATTCTCATAGCAACTTGTAATAGTTAACTAGAGTGAGTTGACTTAGTTAACTTAGAAATTTCGAGTTGCAAGTCTTTTTGAAGTCATGTATATGTTCTCCCTATATTATAGGGGTCCAGGATGAGTTGAGTATGAGTTTTAATTAGTTAACTTAGTTTACTGAGTTAAGTCTAGTTAAATTAGTTCAAACTGTTTGAGGAACTAATAGTGAGTTAACAATCAATTGGTGCATTAATGCATTAACTAGTGTTGCTCAAGTTAACTAAAGATTCCCTCATCAAAAACTCATGCATGTCGATTTTGAGAAACACCCAGTTGAGACTAGAGTGCAAGGACAATGTACTATAAGTTGTATAATTTTCCAAGTTGTATAGATGGTGCATGTAATAGGAACTAAACCTTGAAGGGATTTTGCAGTTTTGGATGCACTGGTTCCCTTTTAGATGGGATAATCAGCCATAGGAATTGCGCAAGGAAATAGGAGGGTTGGAGAGAAGAGAAGAGGCCTGGATTTGGCTTGAGTTTTCTTGTGAGCTTGAGATTGATTTTACTGAGTGCTGGGATTGTTCTTGTGAGAACAAGCATTGTATTATCATCTTGGATTTCTCATTAATGCAATACAGATAGTGGGGTTTTGAGTTCTTGATTTCCCCAGATATTTATTGTGTTATGTGTCATTGATGTTGTTCCTCTTGTCTATTACTGTTTTCATTGATCTTTATGGGCTTTCGCTGTAAAGAGTAGAAGTAGATCCTTGTCTCTTGTTTTAGTAGATTACATGAGCTTTTAAATCTATAGGATTTTCTACAGATCAATCCAGATCCCAGATTAATGTGTGATGAAAAAATATATTTGGAAATAGAAGGAAGCAAAGAGTGTGTCCCATGATTTGTTGGAAGGTGTGTACAAGTCATGTCTAGTTAAGGAACATCTAGGTGTAGAAGAAGTACATTACATCGAGACTATTCGGATTTCGAATACAAGTGGGAGTTTTAATAAGAGCCTTGTAGATTAAGTTCCCTACCACCACCATGACTATAAAAAGTAAACACTTGGGAGCTAACGGTTGTGAATGAAAGGTTGGGCATGCGAAACCTGTACATGACCAAATAAAGGGATTTGGGTTATGGATTGAACACAAATATACTTAATGCAACCTATATATATTTTTGATTCAAAAGGTTGTGGGAATTCCCACATAACATTCAAGGTTTATTAAACAAGTTGGCTAGAGACAAATCTAGGCATAGCCAAGCAATATCAGGGATTTTCTAAAGTAGCCAGAAAGGTTGCACTACAACATCAAAATTGAGCTTTAGAAAATCAAGGGAAGGAGGGCTTTAGGAGGAGGGAATATGCATTGTAGCAAGGTGAAGAGAGGGGAAACCATGACTCATGGAGTAGGGAACCAACTCTAAAGCAACATGGCTTCCTCACTTAAGGCCTTTCAGTCTTGATCTCACCAAGACTACATGGATATTGATTCCTTTACATTCTTTTGAATTGTGATCCAAAGAGAGTTGTGAGGGAGGGAGCGATTCTTGAATATGTGATGATTCCTCCATTTTCTCTCATCATGTGATGTGGGTGTCTCATGGAAAGACCATATTTCATTTTGTCTGGGCACTCCCAGAAAGCAGTTTCCAAATAGCCTAAGCGAGCAAGCTTGGAAGGAGAGTATATGCAATTCAAATAGTATTATTAGAATATTGAACCCTCCAATTGTTAATGATGTAAGGGATACTAGATAGATCATGGTTTGATCTCTTCATGCTAGATTCTATATCTCTCCTTAAATGATTGGAATAGAGGAAAGTGTTGAAGAGGCACTCCACATTTTCAGCTTCTTGAAGGTACAAAGAATAATGAAAGGAAACTATGAACATATATTTATTTGCCACATGCATCTCCAGATGGAATATTTTGACAATTCTTTGATACCAACTTCCATTCTATAGGCATCATGGATGAAAATGAATTTCTTGGTCTGTAATTCCATCATAGTTTATTGGTTAGTTGGTTATCAAGGTGGGTATTTGTTGAAGCTTCCAACAAAATTTTGACCAAGTCTACTCCTTGGGCTTGGGTAACATTCCCTCAGAACTAACCATTGTCTCCATGTTTAATCTGAATTAAAGGAATCCCAATAGTCGTTGACTTTCTGAAGCCCATTGGAAGTCATGTGGAGGTGAAAATCTCATATGTCATTATTGTGATGGAATTTTGGGAGTTGTTTCCATGAGTCGTACCAAACCATGGTTGTACGTCCATCTTATATTTCCTGGAAGAAATGTTGTTGTATCAAATTCATTCCTTTTTGTGCTAGATTCCAAATGGAGGAGCCTGCTTGGGAGAATGGAATTCTTATGGGCTACCCAATAAGAATGTTCTTTGAATATTTTCTCATCTAGATACATTCACAAAATTATTGACTACCTTAGAGAAAGCACCACCAAATCTTGGCTCCCAGAGTTGTAGCTAAAGTTGAAGGATCTCTTAGCCTAAGATTTCAATTTAGCTTGGGCATGTAGATATTATCCTGAGCTACAAGAGCCCTTTTCTTTCCAAAATTTCTCCTCCACATAATGTTAGTGCCTAAATCTACCTTGGGTTGAAGGAAGGCAGGTCTAGGGTAAAATCAAACCACGCTTAACCTAGTAGCTAGCCCTACTAGGTCGGGAGAGGGCTCTCTCCTTGTCAATCTCAATTAGGATTTTGGCAACTAGGGTTTGAGATGACTTAAATGAATGCTGATTTTAGGCTAGGTATAGTAGATTAGGGTTTCTAGTTTGATCTTAGGTTTTGGTTGTTGGATCAATTGGAGAAGGTAGATTGGATCTAGAAAATCAACTGAGGGGTATAATCATGTCATGTGGGGCAGGGTAGACAAGAGCTTATGTACTAGCAAAGGATTGAGATGGTAGAGTAAGACCGATGAGGAGTTGAGGAGGGCACAAGAAACTATGAATCCTCTTCAAACAGTGAAAACATTGAAAACTAAATGCATTCCCAAGACAAAGCACTGTAAATCTAGTGTATTTTGTCTATTCACCTTGATTCATTTAGTTTAGAGAGAGAGAGAGAGAGAGAGAGAGAGAGAGAGAGAGAGAGAGAGAGAGAGAGATGTGGATACATATAAAACATCAGAAAAACTCATTACAAAGAAGAAACAATACATAAACTCACTGTCACAAGAATCCCACAAAAATAGCTGTAAAACCTAGTTTTATTCCTTGCCAAACTGTTGATACAAATGTTCAATGAGTCCAACACTTCTGCCAAAGTCCAACCTTTACAAATGAATCAAAAGGTACATGACATAGGCAAGGAAACTAATCAAACTAGCTATCAGGGTCGAATCCATGAGAAAAGGGGTTGTTTCAACGATATCTAAACTAAGAACAGGAATATAGGCAGTGGAACAGCTTGCCTCTAAAACCAAGGAAACCAATTCATTCAGCTCAAAACCACCTTTGACTTGATGTATCTACTCTATTAAGTGTTTTACATCCATAATTAGATCAAGTTACATCATTTACCATGCTAATTACACCAAGAGAGAGAGAAAAATTCAACTGTAGAGAAAACTAGGCGAAATCTGGAAAATTAGGCAAAACTGGCAAAATTCATCTTATGCACAACGCCACTGATCCTATGTGCAATTCTTTTTCTAGGCAAATTTTGGAAGGTTTTACGAAGTCCAAATTAGGTGTAGGATATCTCGTTGGAAGGATTGGCAAGTCTACTTTCCGAAACAACTTGAATTTCTGAATTTGGAGTCCATTTGCTCCTCCAAAAATTGATTCTCCCAAGACTGCTTCCTGTGTGGCAAAAAAGTGGCAGAGAGGGCACTTTTTGGGTGTTTTTTGCCCTTTTGGAGACTTAGAACTTGTCCAAACTTCCTAGCCATTTCTAAGCCTTCATATTTTTCCATGCTGATTCCAAAATTATAAACTTTTTTTCAAGAAAGTGTCCCCAACAAAAGCGTAGCACCGGTGGCGCTGCACACCTATTGGAAAAGCCTGTTTTTCAATTTCAAAAATTCAAAAATGTCAAAATTTTTTCCAAATTTCTTGAAATTTGGCATGAATGATCCTTGTTAGGTGCTTTGATGGGCCAATGATGCTTCAGTCAAGATCTTGAGTTTATCTTGCTCTTTTGTGCTCCTCAACACTCTTTTTAGCTTGGCTTTTAGCCTCTTTACCCTTGTTTTACATATCTTGTTCCACTGTTCACTTACGTTTGGAATGCTTGTTGCTTCTGAAATAATAGTAGGTGACAACATGACTGAAACACCAGCAAGGTTTACCTGACCATTGTCCAGATGAGTCACAAATAACCTGGTCAGCTCATGGTGAAACTTGACCCTCTCCACCATTTCATAGAAATCAAAGCAAGAGTGATGTCTAAAACATGATATGGCAAGTGGGCAAGCAAGCAATTGTCTCAAACTGATAGGCTCCTCCCTGATTAGTTTTCCCCCTTATGAGGTCTTCTCCTACACATGATTTTCCCTAGAACTGTCACTAAGGGTTTCTTCCTCCCTTTCATAATCAGTGTCACTTTCCATGGGTTTTGGTGACTGTAGCTGCTAGTGAGGAATGAAGGGATGAGGTGGGGACAAGATGAGTATGAAGAGATCTTAAAAGATAAGATGAGTGAGGTGTATGGGGATGGTGAGTGCTTGAGGGAGTGGAGGTTTTGAGGTTTTAGGGAAAGAGGGGAATGAGGGGAGTGAATAGGGTTTTAGAATGTAGGATAAGGGTTTGATAGGGAATTAGGAGTAGTGAAGATGTAGGATTTGGGAGTTAGGGTTTGGGAATAGTGTATATGGCTAGGGTTTTGGGAAATGAGCTCTAACGAATTAGGGATAGGGGAGGGGACTTAGGAAAGTAGGTGAAAAATGGAATAGGAGAGCAGCAATGGATGTTTTACAACTTATGAGAGGTGGTTTAGTGATCAGTTTTTTGTTTTGAGAAGAAATTCAAAAACAACTAGGGTTTGCTTTAGATGAGACCACACAACTCAATAAACCAAGCAAAAAATTTTCTTCAGTAAGGTGGATGACTGTACTTACTTGGAAGAATAATTAGAGAGCTCTGGAGGTTCTTTTATGACAAATTTGAAGTGTTTTCAACAGGTGCGCAATGCCAATTGAATGCACAACGCCAATGTAATTTTACACTAGAATCCTGCCACAGGTGCGCAGCGCTAATTTAATGCATAGCACCTTTTTGAAGACCAATTTTGAAGGCCTTCCTGGTGTCCAAATTGGGCATGTGATATCTCGTTGGAAAGATTATCAAGTCTACTTTCCAGAACCGCTTGAATTTTCCAATTTGGAAGTCAGTTTCCTTGTCAAAAGTCCAATCTACCAAGACTGGTAAAAATGTGCAAAATGAGGCTGCCTAAATGCAGAGTGTTGTTGTAATCAACTTTTGAAGGTCTTCCTAAACTCCAAATTAAGATCAGGATAGCGCATTAGAAAGATCTTTGTGTCTAGATATCATTTTACTCCTCCAGTAAGTCATTTGGCCAAGCATGCTATGAGAAATCTTGTTTTTTCCAAGGTCACTCCAGAGGTGCATTAACTCTCTTGAGGCAACTGTATTTTTGACATTTCTATAAAACCATGAAAACTGTGTAAAAATGGAAAGAGGCTTTTCTTATTGGGTCACTAAGGGACAAAAACCTCTGTCACTTTTTCCTATTTCATCTTTTCTTGCTCAGAAACATAGTTTGAAGAAAAACCATCCCTTATGTGTGATGAATGGCTTGTTCCTTGGAGTGACTTCTCGACAAATTGTGGAGATCTGATGTTCTATGATATGAAATGGCCTCATATCTTCATATATCCCTTATTCGTCCTTTTCTCAGATATCTCTGATCCCATAGCTAACCCTAGCTTAGTGGGAGAGGAAATTAGGGTTTGTTCTCTTTTGCTTTTGCAGGCGGATTGGTGCTGAGGATGACTTTATTTTTGCAGTGGCAGGTGCTTGGCAATGTCATTAGGTGACCAGGAACAACATGTGATCATTTATTACATATAGAAAACATAAAATTACATGAAAAATACCAATGCTCTGTTTTACCTCAAAGCAAGTTTTGAGGTTAGAACTTCATTAAGTTTACAAATTAACAATTTTTGACTTTTCTAATCGTTACTAACCTCCTCATGTGTCTACTGACCACTTTATTTATTCTGAATGACCATGATGACAAACCCTAAGACCTAATGAAACTAAACCCTAGGATTGGCTAAAAATGAAATGAAACTGATTATGAACAACTTAAAAGATGTTTGAACAAGTCAGAAGGTATATGACATGAGGGAAACTGAAATGAAACCTCTACCATCAGATGATCCATGACATAATGGAATGCATCTGATTGAATTAGACACTTAACATGCATGCAAAAAGAGAAATTTTGATCACTAATGGCAGTGTGAAGACTCTGACACTAACATTGGCTCTAATGGGGATGGTAGCTCCTTGGAGGTGCCAAGAACTGCAGATTTTTGGGAGAGCAGACTAGTGCCTCGTCCATTGGGCAATATGGAATCAATATCTTGGCAACAAAAACATCAAAACTCAAGACTCAAGAATCAAGACTTAAGACTCATAACTGAAATGAAACTGACACAATACTAAAACACAACTAACAAACTGGAAAATATGCTCAAAATGGAGCTTATTCAATAAAACCTACTCTAACTATTCCATTCATCACTT
This sequence comes from Pinus tabuliformis, assembly GCA_031772625.1. Classification (NCBI taxonomy): domain Eukaryota; kingdom Viridiplantae; phylum Streptophyta; class Pinopsida; order Pinales; family Pinaceae; genus Pinus; species Pinus tabuliformis. Next base: position 1,317,274,930 of record CM062816.1, on the reverse strand, counting down.
GATCAAGTGAAATGAAACAACCAATTCAACCAATTATGCATTCTGTCTTCTCTTTGCCTTCTCCACAAGTGCTTTCTTATTAACAACAAGAGAGAACTACTGAAAGGAAACTTCCATGAAAACTTGTAAACAGATCCATTGAATAATATGGATTCTCTATCCGACTCCAAAAATACTGCATAAGGATCTTGAAATTCATGTGCACTAAGACTTAGCTCATCCAATGGATTAATTTTATTCTCCTCATACCATGAATGCAAACTTTCGTTTGAGCTTTGTGACGAGACTCCTGCTGAAAATGACAAAGAAACCAACTGCCGAATCAAGTTTGTATCAATACTTGTTTCAATCTCACAGTTAGCTAGTGGAGAAGGACTTTGACTGCAAACATCATCCAACACATCAGCTATTGGATCATGAAAAACCTGAAAAGACTGTTGCAACCCATTTTCTATTGGTTCTAATGAGATTGCATGATTTTCTATAGGTTGCTCATTTGAAGATATACTATGCAATTTTCCCTTCAAAAACTAAAATGATTCAAAACAAAATGGTATGGAATCATCTGGCATCATTTGATCATATGGTCCAGCTTCCAAGTCTTCATTTGAAACTTGACAATCAATGGAATTCGGAGGCTACAACTATGGATATGAAAAGTCTTGCACAAAGATTTCATTGCCCTCTAGATGGTCAAGATCAAAACTTATCGACAATTGATTTATGATTGCAAGCAATTTGTCTTTGATGATCTGGAACGAAGCAAAACAAAAAGGAAAATATCCTTCACTTACTTCAAAATTTTCTTCACTTTCCTCCTCACTTCCATGGCTGATCACTGTATTTGAGTTGCTAGAAGTGAACTTCCTCCTCCGACAAACTAGTTGCTGATTTGTCTGCAAGATTAGCTTCTATTTGGAGAACATAATCATCATCATACTGATCAAACTGAGGCAAATCATCAATATAAAACACATTATCAAACATACATGTCATATCAACAGATCTCTCTTCTCCAAGATGATCTATAAAACAATTATTATCAGATTTATGACAACTAGGATAAGAAAGAAAATATTTTGGATCAGTCACTTGTTCCTCTTCAATCAACGAGCCATGGTCTTGAACATCATTCTCTTTCCTTGTGGTGATCTTCTGCATCATATCTTCCACTGCACTTACCAAAATATCAAGCTTTACCTCTAAAGATGTCGATTCCTCTGGATCTATGTTCTTCATCTCTTCTTTCTTCAACTTTGCCCTTCTGATCAAAAAATTAGCCTCTACATCTACTGCACTGTTTTGCATCTCTTCAAGTGTTGCAAGGTTCCTTTTCCTCAGCTGAAACTCCATTTCCAGATCAAAGGCTTCCGGGTAGTGCAAGAGAGCGGATCCAGGAGGAGGTCTTATATTAACTGGCATCAAAAAATAGACTTGGTTAAATCTGGCAAAAAGTTGTTGTATTGTCTCCCCTGGTAGTCTTTTCACCTAGTTATACTCGTCTATAATCAAGAAAGGGTTTTGTCTAATCATCCACTTGTCGAGGAAAACATTGACAAACTGCTGGAAATTTGAGATGCTCACATCAAGCAGGGTTTTGAACCAACTCTTAACTTTTCCTTGCAAAGAAAGAGCAAAAAGCCTAATACTAACATCTTCTAAATCAACTTCAAAAAGGTCAAGAAAGGACTCAAAATTCAATACATGTCTCTTAGTGGTGATGTTGTCGTGTTCACCATCAAATCCTGGTAGATATAGGTCATGATTTTTAGGGAAAGCATGGGATATATGAGGTAAAATCAGAGGCTTGTATCGATCTAGAATTTTACAAGGTATAGGGGTATGTACAGAAGGCGAAGAATCCGTCTCGATCTCTTGAGGCTCATCAGTTTGAAGAAGGTCATCAAAAGTTTCAGAAAAAGGGTCTTGATCAAGCTCAAAGGCATGCAAATCTTTGGTATTCACAATCTTCAAAGGGAAGGAATCAAATGCAGGCCGAGGATCTTTTCTCAAATACAATATACTTTGCAAAGCCTTTTTGACATTCTCGGGAAAAGAGAAGAAATAATTTATAAAAAAGAACATAATGTCTTGGATCAAATTCCAACTTGAATACCTGATCTTTCCATATTGTCCTTTCATGATTTTTCTGGTCAGGTTCATCCTCCAGTGGAGTCCTTGGATTTGATCTCGAAACTGATTTGGAGTCGCCAGGTGAATGATTTCAGCCTTCTTGTGTCTGATTGTTGTCCACCATCAACAATCCAATCTGAACTTGATTACATTTTGCTGAGGAAAATAAAACTACGTTCCCCAGTATGGTTGCCACTATGTTAGTGCCTAAATCTACCTCAAGCTGAAGGAAGGTAGGTCTATGGTAACATCAAACCACGCTTAACCTGGTAGCTAGCCCTACCAGGGCGGGAGAGGGCTCTCTCCTTGTCAATCTCAATTAGGATTTTGGAAACTAGGGCTTGAGATGAATGAAATGAATGCTTATTTTAGGCTAGGTATAGTAGATTAGGGTTTCTAGTTTTATTTTAGGTTTTGGTTGCTGGATCAATTGGAGAAGGTAGTTTGGATCCGGGAAATCAACTCAGGGATACAGTCATGCCCTGTGGGGCAGGGTAGACAAGAGCTTATGTATTAGCAAAGGATTGAGATGGTAGAGTAAGACCACTGAGGAGTTGAGGAGGGCAAAAGAAACTATGAATCCTCTTCAAATAGTGAAAACATTGAAAACTAAATGCATTCCCAAGACAAAGCACTGCAAATCTAGTGTATTTTATCTGCTCACCTTGATTCATTTAGTTTAGAAGAGAGAGAGAGATTTGGATACATATAAAACATCAGAAAAACTCATTACAAAGAAGAAACAATACATAAACTCACTGTCACAAGAATCCCACAAAAATAGCTATGAAACCTGGTTTTATTCCTTGCCAAACTACTGATACAAATGTTCAATGAGTCCAACACTTCTGCCAAAGTCCAACCTTTACAAATGAATCAAAAAGTACATGGTATAGGCAAGGAAACTACTCAAGCTGGCTATCAAGGTCAAATCCATGAGAAAATGGGTGGTTTCAACCATATCTAAACTAAGAACAGGAATATAGGCAGTGGAACAACTTGCCTCTAAAACCAAGGAAACCAATTCATTCAGCTCAAAACCACCTTTGACTTGACGTATCTACCCTATTAAGTGTTTACATCCATAACTACATCAAGTTACATCATTTACCATGCTAATTTCACCAATAGAGAAAGAAAAGGTCAATTGTAGAGAAAACTAGGTGAAATCTGGAAAATCAGGCAAAACTGGCAAAATTCATCCTATGTGTAGCGCCACTGATCCTATGCGTAATGCTTTTTCTAGGCCAATTTTGGAAGGCTTCCCAAAGTCCAAATTAGGTGCAGGATACCTTGTTGGAAATCTTAGCAAGTCTACTTTCTGGAAAAACTTGAATTTCTAAATTTAGAGTCCATTTGCCCCTCCAATAATTGATTCTCCCAAGACTACTTCCTGTGTGGCAAAAAAGTGGTAGAGAGGGCACTAGTTAGGTTTTTTTGCCATTTTGGAGACCTAGAACTTGTCCAAAATTCCTAGCCATTTCTGAACTTTCATATTTTTCCATGCTGATTCCAAAAATATAAACTTTTTTACAAGAAAGTGTCCCCAACAAAAGCGCACCGCCAGTGGCGTTGCGCACCTATTGGAAAAGCCTATTTTTCAATTTCAACAATTCAAAAATGTCAAAATTTTCTCCAAATTTCTTGAAATTTGGCATGAATGATCCTTGTTAGGTTCTTTTATGGGCCAATGATGCTTTAGCCAAGGTCTTGAGTTTATATTGTTCTTTTTTTCTCCTCAAATCTCTTTTTAGCTTGGCTTTTAGCCTCTTTACCCTTGTTTTACATATCTTGTTCCACTGTTCACTTACATTTGGAATGCCTGTTGCTTCTGAAATAATACTAGGTGACAACATGAATGAAACACCAACAAGGTTTACCTAACCATTGTCCAGATGAGTCAAAAATAACCTGGTCAGCCCATGGTGGAAGTCGACCCTCTCCACCATTTCATAGAAATCAAAGCGAGAGTGATGTCTGAAACATGATATGGCAAGTGGGCAAGCAAGAAATTGTCTCAAACTGATAGGCTTCTCCCTGATTAGTTTTCCCCCTTATGAGGTCTTCTGTTGCACATGTTTTTCCCTAGAACTATCACTAAGTGCTTCTTCCTCCCTTTCATAATCAGTGTCGCTTTCCATGGGTTTTGGTGATTGTAGCTGCTAGTGATGAATGAAGGGATGAGGTGGGGACAAGATGAGTATGAAGAGATCTTAAAAGATAAGATGAGTGAGGTGTATGGGGATGGTGAGTGCTTGAGGGAGTGGAGGTTTTGAGGTTTTAGGGAAAGAGGGGAATGAGGGGAGTGAATAGGGTTTTAGAATGTAGGATTAGGGTTTGATAGGGAAGGAGGAGTAGTGAAGATGTAGGATTTGGGAGTTAGGGTTTGGGAATAGTGTATAGGGATAGGGTTTTATATGGAGGGTAGGGTTTTGGGAAATGAGCTCTAACGAATTAGGGATAGGGGAGGGGACTTAGAAAGTAGGTGAAAAATGGAATAGGAGAGAAACAATAGATGTTTTACAACTGATGAGAGGTGATTTAGTGATCAGTTTAGGGCTTTGAGAAGAAATTCAAAAGCAACTAGGGTTTTCTTTAGATGAGACCACACAACTCAATAATACAAGCAAAAAATATTCTTCAGCAAGGTGGATGATTGTACTTACTTGGAAGAATCATTAAAGAGCTTTGGAGGTGCTTTGATGAAAAATTTGAAGTGTTTTAAATAGGTGTGCAACACTAGTGGAATTTTACACTGGAAACCTACCACAGGTGCATAGCACCAATTTAATGTGCAGCGTCGTTTTGCAGACCTATTTTGGAGGCCTTAACGATGTCCAAATTAGGCCTGTGATAGCTCGTTGGAAATATTATCATGTCTACTTTCGAGGACGTCTTGAATTTTCCAATTTGGTAGTCATTTGGCCTGTCAAAAATCCAATCTCCCAAGACTGGTAAAAATGTGCAAAATGAGGCTGCCTAAATGTAGAGTGTTGTTGCAGTCAACTTTTTAAGGTATTACTCAACTCCAAATTGAACTCATGATAGCTCATTGGAAATATCTTTGTGTCTAGTTATCATTTTACTCCTCCAACAAGTCATTTGGCCAACCAGGATAGGAGAAATCTTGTTTTTCCCAAGGTCACTCCAGAAGTGCATTAACTCTCATGAGGCAACTGTACTTCTGAAATTTCTCTAAAACCATGATAGCTGTGTAAAAAATGAAAGAGGATTTTCTTCTTGAGTCAATGAGGGACAAAAACCTCTCTCACTTTTTCTAAATTCATCTTTTCTTGCTTAGAAACACAGTTTGAAGAAAAACCGTCCCTTATGTGTGATGAATGGCTTGTTCCTTGGAATGACTTCTCGACAAATGGTGGAGATATGATGTTCAATGATATGAAATGGCCTCATAACTTCTGATATCCCTTATGCCTCCTTTGCTTAGATATATCTGATCCCATAGCCAACCCTAGCTTAGTGGGAGAGGAAATTAGGGTTTGTTCTCTTTTGCTTTTGCAGGCAGATTGGTGCTCAAGATGACTTGATTTTTGCAGTGGCAGGTGCTTGGAAATGCCATCATGTGACTAGGAGCAGCATGTGATCATTTATTACATATAGAAACCATAAAATTACATAAAATTACATGAAAAATACCAATGCTCTGTTTTACCTCAAAGCAAGTTTTGAGGTTAGAACTTCATTAAGTTTACAAATTAACAATTTTTGACTTTTCTAATCGTTATTAACCTCCTCATGTGTCTGCTGACCACTTTATTTATTTTGAATGACCATGATGACAAACCTTAAGACCTAATGAAACTAAACCCTAAGACTGGCTAAAAATGAAATGGAACTGATTATGAACAACTGAAAAGATGTTTGAACAAGTCAGCAGGTATATGAGATGAGGGAAATTGAAATGAAACCTCTACCATCAGATGATCCATGACCTAATGGAATGCAGCTGATTGAATGAGACACCTAACATGCATGCAAAAAGAGCAATTTTGATCATTGATGACAGTGTGAAGAAACTGACACTAACACATAGGAAATACCATTGCAGGCTCTTAATTGAGTTAAGGATGCAGGAGGTAGCCATAAGAGAAGAGCATAAATATATGGGAAAATCTTGTAGAACTAACTTGAGGAGGACTAGTCTTCTTGCCAAGTTTCGTGATTGAAAGGTCTATTTGGTTAGCTTGTTGTTAAATTTGCTAATGAGATCCTCTCATAAATGAGTTTGAGGGAACTATCTAGAAGTGGTGCTCGCAGGTATTTTGATGGCAATTTGTTGATTTCTAAACCAAGAGCCTTTGCAATATGTTTCTATGTAGCCAAAGGAATATTAAATAAAAACATCTAATATTTAACTCTATTTATTTCCATACCTAAGGCAAGAGAGAATTCCTATAGAATTTGAGAAAATCCTTTGCCTTCTTGAATAGTTGGAATACCCATACCAAATTTGTCATCCATAAATTATTGGTGCAATAGGCGTGGTCCATTGATTTTTTTCTCCTCAATTGTCACTTTGAATGCCTGGCCAAGACCCTATAGTACTATAATAAAGATAAATGATGATATTGAATATCCTTTCTAGATACCAAGAGACCTCGATAAGGGTGTAATAGGTGATCCATTTAGTGAAATAAAGAATAAGGTTGAAGAGATAAGGCTCCTCATCTAATAGACCCAATTAGGGTCAAAGCTAAACACATGGAGAATGTTGAAGAGATAGCTCCAATTTAGATTAAAAAATATGTTAGAGAGATAAAGTTTTATAAGAATACAAGGTTTATTGGAGAATTTTAAATAGTGAATGGCTTCATGTGCAATCACAATGCCATCCAGAATTTGCGCCCCTATACATAACCAATTTGTTCCATAGAAATGAGTTGAGACAAGATGGCTTTCAAGTGATTGACTATTATTTTTGTGATTACTTTGTAGATTACATTACAAATAAAATGCGGATAATATTCATTAGGTTCCTCGACTTTGTCCTTTTTAGGAACTTAAGTGAAGAAGGTAGCATCAAGAGATTTCAGGATGATTTTCAATCTCCTTGATTCTTCCATAACTTTCTAGATATCATGTTCGATTGTTGACTAGTAGGCTTGAAAAGATTTAGTACCAAAGTCATCAGGTCCAAGGGCCTTGTTCTAGGGCATATATTTTACTACCTTTTCCACTTCTTCAATAGATATCTCTCTTAAGATAGCCTCATTTTTCTCTTTGGTAACCAAAAGTGGAATATACTCGAATATTTAGTGTATAACTTTCGAGCAGTCTGATTTGGGGTTAAATAATATCCCTTTTAAATATTAACCCAACATGTTAGCCATGTCCTCATGATCCTAAAAATTAACACCTACCTATTTTTCTAAGGAGGAAATATGATTGTGATTTTGATGTTGAAGTACGGTACAAGAAAGGAATATTTCGCTCTACTTCCTTCAACCATCTAATTATATAATTTTTTTTCCTTCTTTATTCGAGTGAGAGTTTGTACTTCCTACTTTGTGAGGTCCTTTGACCTTCCTTGGTGAATGGATTCTTGCTAGATTCTTGCTAGATGCCTTCCATTTTGGCTTCCAGGTTATGTTTGTCTTGAGTTATGTTCTTGATTTTTTCCTTATTCTAAATTTTGAGTTAATATTTAATGTTTTTTTGTTTTTTTTTTTTATGGGTGGAACATGGCTGATCCTTCCAAGTTGGCTAGTTCATCCCACCAATTTTTGATGATGGATTGGAAGTTGAGATGTTGGAGCCAAAAATAATCTAAGAAAAAAAGCTTCTTTCTGGAGAAGGATTTGATTTCAATGTCTAATTTGATCAGTTACTGATCTGAGCCATGGTGAGGGAGGATGGAAGCCTCAATGAAAGTGTTCATGGACATGATATTTCTAGAGATGAGATAACTATATAACTTTGAAGATAATTTCTAGGAGGCACATTTGAATTTGTTCCAAACATAATTTTTGTTGATGGTGTTGAGGTCAACTAATTGAGTAGAAGATCTAGCATCTTAGAAGAGGCTCGGATCCACTGCTAGCTTTATATTACCATCGCTTTTATATTTAAATATTTTATCAAATTGAAATCCCCCCTAAGGATCCAAAATTATGGGGAGATGAGAAGATTGTTTCTTGATTAGGTTAATAAAATGTGGCTTGTCTATAGGTAATGAGGGTCGTAGAAGTTTGAAAGAAAACACGTTTTTGATGATCCTACGAGATGAAATTTTATAGTAAGAATTATAAAAGAAGAAAACATGTTAAGGATGGATTCCTCTTGAGAGTTATGAATGATGTTGAGACCTATGGTTTACCTTGGGCATCAGAAGCTAATGATTGGAATCCTCGACCCCATTTGTATGTCAACATGCATACAAATTTTCAGGAATTTTAAGTTTCCTTAATTGTTAAGAAGGTTGGATGTTCCATGAGCCACTTTTCCTTTAGAAGCATTTTATTTACCTTGTAATTGAAGCCTCTAATATTCCATTTCATGGGGGAGTGTTAAATATTAAGAAGAGGGCAGGGGGTGGAGGGGGAATTAGTATTTAGGTGGCCCAAATAAAATTTCACATAAATCCTTATTCCTTTTTCTTTTTTAATTTAATAGAAAATCATCACATATTTAAAAAAATATAAAAGACACCATATATTTAATGTGGAAAGCCATAAAGGGAGAAAAACACAAATTTATCCTTTCTTTAAAATGTTTATTGTAGGCACCCACCTATAGTTAACAATTTTGCAAGAACCCACTTGTAGGAGATATTATCCTCTTCTTTTGTAGGTTTTGACCATTACTAGAGACACTTATCTGAAGGTTTATTAGGAACCCACCTACTAGGAACATCGATCCCCTATTTATCTCTAAATTGAAGGAAGTTGTTGAAAATCTAATATGTTTTATGTTCTATTCCTTCTTTGTATTACTTTGTTCTCATATCAACAACTTTTTTACTTGAAAAACACCTTTGTTGCAAACATATAAATTTTTCTTTTTTGTCTTGCACATTTACAAAGGTCCCACGATACACATACTCTCTGCTTACTCTATCCTCTTTCCATTGTCTTCCTATCCTTCATTTTCCTTTGTTTTCTCCACATTACAACCTTGTTCTATCATTATTTTCTTATATATGTACTCATAGCCTTTTTATTACTCTTGGTAATAATTCATGGTTTTACCCATGGAAATCCTCCTTTGACTCTATGAGAAAATCACAGCCTATCACTTCCGAGCTTGTCAATGGAATACAATTTCTACATCTCCTTTTATTTTGGCATCTATATTCATATGTTGATGAACCAAAACCTAGAACTAAACTCCATAGGCACTTATTGGCCAACCTCTTGCAACTCGTTGCTTGTTGTGCCAGTGGTCGTTGACCTATAGGCCACTGGGAACTCATATACCAACTCTTGTGACTGGGGCCTGTGAGTAGTGTTTTGCTGCTCAAAAAACAATGCATAATTATTGTATCTTGGTAGTTTGACATATAGCGTCATCGGTTAAAAATGCTACACTTAATGGATATTTTCCCATCAATCGCCCTACCACTAACCTCTATGTCACTAGGTGACATTCACAATGTATTGTTCCTATGCTAATGGATGGTGGGTGATGATTGGTGGCCCCACCAAAAAAACTATGGACAATTCCAAATATATTAACAGTGCAAAGCCCTTTCAAACATCCTTATGGTGCGAATCTCGAGGCTCTGCCACATCATTTCCATGTCGTCCCTCTAGCACATAATTTCAATGTGTACCAATCACCACATTCCACATGTTATCCACAACACCTAACACGTGTCATCCATGTCACCTGCCATGTGTTATCCATGTCACCTACCATGTGTCATCCATGTTACTTACCATGTGTCATCCATATCGTTTGATACAACCAATCAAGGCCTACCATGTGTCTTGTACTGACATGGACTAGCCATGTGTACAACCACATGTCACTCGAAAAATGGACACTTAGCCACACAAAAGGGGTTGAACAACATGCCACATTTAACCTTCCATATACGTCCATGTCATCACAACTTCCATGTCACTATCCCCCTATTGTGCCCTGACATTGCTCCATCCCATTACTTTGTTGCATGCAATAAGATCTCATTTGATGGTCCAATATATGCTTGGGTTTAGTTTCCGAGGTCTCGATGACCAAGAGTTGTGGCTGTGGGTTTTTTCGGCCACTACTTATCATTTATTCCAATATGCCATTCCTCCTGAGCTTTTTTTCTAGTGGTCTAATAAGTGCTTGGGCACTGATTGCTAGTCCTTTTCAACGAGGAACTATGTCTAACATCTTTTGAGGTCATCGCTAATCGTCTATTGATGTGTTTCGTCTAATCTTATTCCTTATATTTTTCTTGGCACCGATTTGATGAGGTGGGGCTTTCATTGGAACCATTACCAACTAGAACCTTTTTTTGACTCCAACACTGTAAATTGAGTTTTCTCTCCATTCTTGGGGAGTTAGGCTAGGTGATATATCCTTGGAAAGATATTTGAGATTCTATCTAACTAAACACTTTCCATGCCATTTTTATTAAAACAACTGTAAGCTAAATATTTACAAATATATACTATCCAATTGAACTACATTCATGACTTTATATTGAACAATCTTCAAATTATACTCAACATTATACACTTAAAGTAATAAGATCCACATGAAATTGACATCTCTTGACATCAATGACTATACTTTACATCAATGGAAATAATAAAAATTCTAAGATACTCAATAACACCCCTGTTTTTCATTGATGGTAATAACATTAAGGATTACTAGTCATCGTTGGATGAAATGCCCACAGACTCTGATAGCTTTGAAGGTCCACTATTTGGTCACTTTCCCTTGGTTTGAATTTTCAATGTGCTCTTGATCTCCCCCTTTGAAATCAATGGAAACGAGGCTTACTACTCAAGATTGAACTTCTACTAGTGAATCTACTTCCCTTCCTTTGTAATAAGGCTCTCCCCCTTAGCTCATGCTTGCCTTCAAACTTCCATAGTTGCACAAACATTCTGCCTATGAATGAGATGTAATGTGAATTTCACCCCATGAGTAAATGCCTTTTTTTGGCCTATTTATTTTCTAGAAACTACATTTTGATATGCACGTTGCATTTGTGGAGCTTGCAACTCCCACTGAGTAGATGTTGTATCCCTTTCTCAAACTGTTAGAACACATATATACATGCCACATGTAGATAACTTCCATATTTTTTGTGTAAAAAATCTATGTGAAAGTTGAGAAAGGTATCATTCTCAATCTCTATTTGAGATACTCAAAATTCTCTCTTGGAAGAGGCTTGGTAAAGATATATATAATTTTCTTGGAGTGCATCACATGATTCTCTGATACATTAATGGCACTTGTGTTATCGCAAAATATAGATACAATTTTAGTGTAATCTACCTAAATATCTTCAAGATTTGTATCATCCATAGCAACTCTATATAACATAATGCAACTACAATGTGTTATGATTCAACAATAAACAAAGATATTGAGCTCCATTTCTTGAGCCAAGAGACTAGACAATTTCCTAGAAAGAAGGCTCCACCATTGGTCACTTTTCCTATCATCAATGCTTCCTTCCCAATCAAAATCAATATAATTTTGTAAAGTCTATATCATTAGGATACCATAAATGAAAGTATAAATTTCGCTATAGATATTTAAATACCCTCCTGAATGCTTTGAGATGAGTTTTCTTGGGGTTTGACTGAAAGCCACCAATCCAACTGCATACATAATGTCTATCCTTGTATCTGTGAGATATAGCATACTTCCATTAATTTATCTATAAATAGATTGATTTAATTCTAGCAATTCATCATCCTTGTTGAGGTTGTACCCTGTTACCATGGGTGTACTTACACGTTTATAGTCTTCCAACCTTAACTTTTTTAGGATTTCCTATTGAGGTACTTCGTTTGAGAAAGAAAAAATCATTTCTCTATTTTCTTACTTGTAGTCCAAGAAAGAAGGAAAGTTGTCCAAGTAAGGACATTCAAATTGTTTCTACTTAGCTACTGCAAATATTTGACATTGATTCAACATCACTTCCAAAAATTATATCATCGACATATACTACTACTAATAGTATATTATTACCTTCAACCTTGATGTAAATATTGCTATCAAATTTTCCTTTCTTAAAACCATCTCATTGCAAATATCTGTCTAACTTGTAATACCATACCCTTGGATCTTGCTTTAATCCATACAAAGCTTTCTTGAGTTTACATACATAATATTTGTTGCTGCTTTGTAGGAAGCCTTAGATTTGCTCCACATAAACTTTCTCTTCTAGATAAACATTTAAGAATGCTAAGTTAATGCCCACTTGATACAATTTGAAGTTATGATAGTAGGAAAATGTTAAGAAAATTCTAACAACTTCGATCCTTGCAATAGAGTAAAATGTTACTTCAAAATATATTCCTTCTTTCTGAGAAGAACCCTTACATACAAGTCTTTCCTTGTTCTTGAAAACCTATATATCTTCATTTAACTTATTTTTGAATACCCATTTAGTCCCTATTACATTTTTCTTCTAAGGTCTTGGAACAAGGACCCATGTTTCATTTTCTCTATTTGATCTAGTTCTTCATTTATTTCCTTAATTAAACATTCATCTTGGCTTTCTTGAGCAAAACTATGAGGTTTTATCATAGCTGATAGTGCTAGGTTTGCATGACTAGATATGCCTAGGAACTTTCTTCTAGTTTGTACCCTAGTTTCTTTATCTCCAATAATATGACTCTTAGAATGATGTTTCCATACATACCTTGACAGGGTCTTTTCTTGTAGATATTCTTATTTGTCTTCTCCTCTTACACTTTGAATTCCTTTTGTTCTCAATGTTCTTTGATCTCATTCTCTTGTGACTCATAATCACCAAATTCATCGTGATTGTGAGAATCCCTTTGGGCGAGGGCCCCCACTTACAAACAATTGTAACAATTTTGTAATAAAATACAATAAAAATATGATATAATCTTGGGATATCGAGTAAGTGGTTAATGATATTATTCATGGGCTAACTCCCATGTTTTCAATGGCTTCTTATATAATTAAATTATATAGAAAATGAAGGAAAATACCATATCATGTTTGGGGAAAAACCACAAGAAAAAGGGAAAAATAAATGAATTGAAAGGAGTGGGTTGTGCTGGCAGGTAAATGTGCCCACAACCTTGATAGGCCACATAATACGATGGGAAGTTCAAGGGACCAAAAGGAGGCACACAAGAGAGGGGAAAAAGTGAGGATTTGATAATAATAGAGGATAGATTGGTCTAGGGAGTCGAGAAGATAGATACAACTCTTACTGTAAAAGAAAGGAGGGAAATCCTTGGGGACAACGCACAAGAGAAAGAGAGGGAAAGAAACACTTCCAGGAAAAAGAATTTCCTGGGGAGAAGAACAGAGTGACTAGTAAAAGAAATTCATATCAGACCAAGGATTTGAAGTGTTCCAATGTTATCTGGGTGCCTATTTTAGGGTGGAAGCACTCGAGTGTTTACTTCCTTGGTTGCTAGGTGGAGATAGGAGGATGTTTGGACCCATAGAGGTGTTGAAGGTGTGAGCAACTACTATGAGAAATCTTCCTCAAGATCTGAAATCTGACTCGGGGGTGATAAGTACAAGAAAGGTTGGCTGTAGCTTGTTTAAGGCTGGGTGGAGTTAGAGTCCCATTATCAGTTGCCAAGTTCTTCCTTATTAGATAAGTGGTCATATAACTTTGTATGCATGTAAGCCTCATAAATTTTCTTATTGTGTTGTTTATATCTGTTATAAATGTGTATAATAACTCTTCTATGATCATGGGAATTGAATAGTTTTCTGTGATTAATACATAATGGTTTAGTTCCTGATCTCTGTATCTATTCTAATCTTAAGATTTATCACAGTGGTTATGTATAGGGGGTGGTTGAAACTCTGCATCTTAGTTAATCATGTGTGCATAAGATGTATAATATCAATATGCTTGTGTTGTGTGATTATTGTGTGAATCATGGGTATTGTTAGATGAATTGTGCATATGGACATCATGTATTTATTTAATGTGTTGTTACCATGTTAATAAAATTTTTTGAGGGATGTTTCTTTCTACATAAATGAGGAATATTAATGTCTGGTGCAAATGTTTTAAGGAATGGTTCCATTCTTGTGTTCGATTCTTGAGATTAGATTGAGCTCAAACTATTTGAATGTAGAAGTTGTATGTATTTCCGTGCAAATATGGGCTTGAATCAGACTAAATGGCCGGAGTATGAAAGTGGTGGGTAAATCTCTATTATAATTTAAGTTATTTTATTAAAATGAATTCTTGTAATAGGCCTTTTCATGTAAATTTTAATATTCAAAAGAGATAGCCCTGAAATCCTTTAAGTGTTGAGAATGGGGCATTTCCTTATAAGCTCAGGAATGATATCATCTCCTTATATAAATTATAAGTATGTTTCAGGCTGGGATGGGATGAAACCTTGAAAGGCTAAGAAGTGATAACGAATGTATATACCTATATAAATTGACTAGACCAAGTTGAATTTGGGAAAAGCTCAGGAGGGACGCACTAGGAGCATTGGAAAAATCCATTTATAGATATACATATATTTATTCAATTAATAATGAAGGTTCATCACAAGATGGATGGTGGGGATTCAATAGCAGACCCCTCATGACTTCCCTTACCAAATCACCAAAGGGGGGTACGCATTTGAATTATGGCCGTTAGAGACATTGAGGTCATCAGAGCTGTTGATGAGAGGTTATGGAACCTAGAGCAAAAATTGTGATAGATAGGACCCCCATGCCATGTCTGCAAGGGGAGGCGGGTCCACATTTCAATATGAGCCATTGGAGTAGAAAACACCTCCAAAGTCGTTGGATGACCATAGGGCTTTGGGACCCCAGAAGTTTTGCATGCACATCAATAATTTTTGGCCAGGGATAAAAGGTCAAGATGTGTGTGTGTGATCAGAGCCATTGAAGCCACTGGGGAATTGTAGTCATTGGATGGAGTTCAAGCATGAAATTCCAAATTTCTGAGTTTTAATTACAACGAAAAGACTCAGTTTTACAAAGGGTGGAGACCCTGGTGGGACCCAAAGCCATGGTGGTAAATGACGTAGTCTAGAAGCGATGTGGCACCATAGTGGTAATAAATGTATCACCCGGAAATAGATTTTTTATGGGGACAAGTGGCCTATAAATGAGCTACATGCGGCACTTCCTAAGGAGGCCACATGGAGGGTGTGATGCCAGCAAGATGTCATATCGATATAGATGTCACCTAGGTTAAATGTAAAAGTTTCAAGATTTTATAGCCACGGCAAAAGACATCAGCATGATGTCACCCCAATGTTTTGGGAAGGAGATATCAATGTGATTCCACCCAAACATTTTTAAATTGAGGTGTCAAGGAAAGGCCCAAGATTTATATACTAAGATGGGAATAGTCTCCATCACGTAATAGTGGGGAAATATTTTGTCTTACTTCCCTGGACCTTAGAGGTTTCAAGTGGGGCATATGGAGGAATTCCTAAGGTTTTAGTCTTGGGGTTATGTGTCATGGCGTGCCTGTTTAATGAAGTTCTTGTTCCATGTGGCATGCTTTATATATATTTATGTGCATTTCTCTTGGGGAGGGGTTTTATGTATAATATAATATATGCATATATAATGTAAGTTGTCGAAAGGATCCCTTATACAGTGATGTGGCATAGCCACAATAACGTCCACATGAGGAAAGACATGGCAGTGATGTGGGATAGCCACGTGGGCATCACATGGGATCCATGTGGCCTGCTAGGATGACATGATAGAGACTAGCATGCCAATATTAAAATGGCCATATATTTTGATCTGGGAGTTCGATTGAGGTAAATTTTATATAGTTGGAAAGGTCTTGATAAGACTAATTCAGTGAAGTTTTTTGTTCTAGGTTTTGAAAATTGAAAAAGTTCAAAAAATTTAGACCCCATTTCCATAACTATACTTTGGAGGTCAAGTCATCATAGTAATTACATCCTTCCACCTTTAGTGTGGTCTATGGGTGGTAAGGGGGCATGTTACAAAGTGGTATTAGAGAAAAGGTTCAACACTATGCCTTTGGGAATAAAATTGGTGCCTTGTTACATAATTAATAAGAGAATAAGGTTCAAAGCTTGGACCTTTGAAGATGAGTGGAACTCTGTTTCCTAGTGTAACAACTAAATGTGAAGATGATTGTGTGCTACTTATAACACTGATTGTGGAATTGTATGTTGACTGTAATAATGCTTCTAGCATGTTGTTTGAGGGATGCATTGGAAACTCATGGCTTTACTATCTTGTATCTTGAATATCTAGACAACTTATTACTATGGCCATGGTTACTTGTCATATTATTTAGATTTTTATGCTTGTATTTGAAGCATAACTTATTTCTAATTTAAAACACACACACACACACACAGATATACTAATTGGGATGCGAGAATCCCATGGTATGTATGTTATGTGGCAAAGAACCTTGGTAATTTGGAGGCATAATACCTTGTGACTCCATTAGAGAGTGGTGTGATTTGATTTATTTCTTGTTGTGCAAGTTGATGTTGGATGTACTATTAAATTTTTTTCTTGTATGTTGATTGCTTTGTTGTGAAAGTGGATCCTAGGTGTAGCATTGTGATGGAAGGGTATGTATTGATTGAAGATTGTATGCATATCCATGTTACATTTGTAAATGTGATAATTATAAATTATAAGATGGTAGATATGTTGGCAATTTGGCACATGTATGGCGCTATGGTACAGGTGTTGTCCTTGATGGAAACTCACTTTGGTGACAGATCTCAGTTCAGGTGCTCAGACTAAAGGAAATCTTGTATACGCAGGTACACCTTGCCGAAGACGCGTATACATGCAGTTTATACGTTTCGAAGTCGTGTATGCGTATACACGCACTTTTATGCACATAAAAGTGCGTACATGATGGGAAATTTATTTTTGGTCCGTGGTTGGTAGTCCTTGGAATTTGAACCCATGGTTGTGGACCATTGTATCTCGTCAGAAGAGTTGACCCCAGGTTTTGGGCCCTTGGTATTGTTTATTATGGTTTTGGCTCGTGGTATTGTGCAAGGCCTATAACTATAAAAGAGGAAGGAGATCATGTGGCAAGGCATCATCTGATTGATTGAATATCTGATATGGTGATAGATCTGAAATACTGGTGATTGGGTTATGGTACAGATCTAGATCTGAATAAAGGAGGAACCTGAGCGCAAGAAGGATAAGGACTATTGATGGATCTAAATCTCAAGGCTTGAACAATTGGTATCTCTGTATGATTTTGATCTGTTAGATGTGGCGCACTCTTGATCTATAAATCTGGGCTAACTAATGTCTGAATACTTAAAAGAATAAATTATCCTTTATAGATCTGTATGCAGGTTCAGTGAATTGAAGGTGCGTATACACGTGTTTTCTGTGAATGAAATATGCGTATACGCAGGTTTGTTGTGATACAAAAGCGTATACTCGCAGGTTGATGAACAGTGAAGTAGCGTATATATCTTGATTTATGTTCTAGCTGCTTCTGTTTTATTGCTGCAGTGCTCTGGGTTCAGAATTGGTGTTTGATTACAGTTACTGTGTTCTGGGTTCAGTGGTCAGAGAAGTGCTTATTTGTTTCAGCTTTTGATTGGTGAAAAGGAGTTTGGGTTTCTTGATGTTTGATTGATGTTACTTGTGGATCCAGTCTGAAAATTTATGAAACGAGGTCCCTGAAAGCAAAGAGAAGGTTGCAGCCTTCTGCAGGTAGGAGCCTGCGTACTAGTATCTCAAACTAGTACAAGAACTAAGGGGGTTGGAGCTCCCTTCCAGGAAAGCTGGAAAATGAGAGAAAGCTATAGCTCTCTACAGGTTGCAGCTTGCGTACTGGTGAAGTCTGCTCCAGTACAAGACATTGTAAGAGAAGTTTCTAATTAAAAAGAAGATAGAGACGAATTGCAGCAGGGGGTTTTCACCCACATTGGGTTTCCTCCTTATATCTTGTGTTCTTGTGTGTGACTGTCTTCTGCTCTGTTTCACTGTTTCTGATACTGTTTATGTGCATCTGAATCACAGATTAATAACTGACATCTGAAAGATAATTCAAATTATAAGTCTGCTTGATATACGCGGGTTTCTTTATCTGTAGTTGCGTATATACGCGGTTTTTATTAACTGAAGTAGCGTATATCTTCTGGAATTTAAAAAGGAAATATTTGGCTTGATAATACTGATTCACCCCCCCCCCCCCCCCCCCCCTTAGTATTATTTCCAACAATTGGTATCAGAGCAGGTCCTTCTGAAACAACTTGATCGCTTGAAGGAAGATCATTCATCATGAGCAACTACGAGAGGGAAGCATCAATCAGGCCACCAATTTTTGATGGGACAAACTTCAATTATTGGAAGGTAAGAGTTACTGCCTATCTTCAATCTCTTGGTACAGAAGTTTGGGATATCATAGATACAGGCTACACTTTTCCTTCAGCTACTCCTACAGATCCAGCCAAGAAGAAGAAATATGAAACAAATGCTAAAGCAGTCAATACTCTGCTAGGATGCTTATCTCAAACAGAATTCGTGAAGGTTATGCAATATAAATCCGCAAAAGAAATATGGGACAAGATTGTCTTGAGCTACGAAGGAGATGAACAGGTAAAGCATGCTAAACTTCAAACCCTCAAGATTCAGTATGAGAATCTCAGAATGTATAATGATGAAAGTGTGGCTAACTATTTCCTTCGGGTAGACGAGATTGTTAATTGCATGAAAAACTTGGGTGAAGAAATAAAAGAGGCTATTGTGGTTGAAAAAGTTCTAAGATCATTGTCCCCCAAGTTTGAATCTAAAGTGTCTGCAATAGAAGAAAAGGAAAATCTACGAACTCTTACTATGTATCAGCTACACGGAATTCTAACTGCTTATGAAATGAGAAAAGGAGGTCCATCAGACAGGAGAGAAGCTGCTTTCAAGGCTTCAGGCAAAGGAGACTACTATGAAGCAAGTCATGTGCCAGAAGAAGAAGAAGAATCAAATTTTGTCAGAAATCTTCAACGGGGTACTGGAAGGTTCAGAGGTAAGTTACCTTTTAAATGTTTTGCTTGTGGAAGAGTAGGTCATTATGCTGCAAAATGTCCTCATAAGGATAAGATTGACAAAGGAAAGGAACCTGCTAGATGGAACAAGAAACAGAATAAGAAAAGCTACTATACTCATGAAGACAGTGATGGTCTATCAAATAGTGATGAAGATGAACGAGGTAATGACTATAAACTTTTAATGGCATTTGAAGATGATGATTACATGGATGCTATAGATGTGGATAGCTTTTATGAAGATATTTCTAGACTCAAGACATGTATAGAAGAAAAGAATGTGATCATTGATACTCTACAATTTCAAATTGATGAAAAAGAAAAATTTCTTGAAAAGTTAGAATGTGAAATTGTTGGCCTTAGAAAAGAAATTGAGAAAACAAAGGCTATTAATCTTAAGTTTTTCAAAGGATCTGAAACTCTGGATGAGATCATCAATATACAACGTTCTCCACTAAACAAGACAGGTCTGGGGTATAATGGAGAAACATCTCAAGCATCCACCTCAAGGAATTATCTTGATGCAGCAAGAAGGAATGAGCAAAAGCACAATGGAGATCACCAGGTAAAGTAGGGACAAATTATATAAAGAACAAAAAAGGACTATCAGGTAAACCAGGGGCAATCCGTCTTAAGGAACAAAAGCTACAACCAGCCACAGGTAAAATCTTCTCGATTTGCTTCAAGAATGGATGACAATAGAAATTACAATCATTTGGCCGGTAGATTTGATAATCGTAGAAGTTTTTTCAATGGACAATGTTTCTCTTGCCATAAATTTGGTCACAAAGCAGCTCAATGTGTTGCATATAAAAAAATCATGACTAGAGAAGCTCAAAAACAAAGAAGTATGACCGGGATTACAAAAAGGACCTATAACAACTTTTCGGCTCTTGAAAATGAAGTTGAATGTTCTATTTGCAATAACTTTGGTCATGAAGATTTGCAGAAGCAGGTTTCAACAAACAAAGGAACAAGCCTCAAGCACCAGAACATGGAGAATAAAGGAACCACAAACAGAAAGATGTGGGATAGCATTTTATGCAGAGGGACAGGAAAATCTATGGTACATCGACAGTGGATGTTCTAAGCATATGAAAGGTGATAAAGAAAAACTTGAATCATATTCTACTTTAGAAAAGGGAAAGAAAGTTTCCTCTGGAAATGATACTCCTGCAACCATAAAAGGAAAAGGCACTGCTCAGTTAAAGGAAAAGGTCAAAGCTGGAAATGTTTTGTATGTTAAAGGATTAAAGCACAATCTTCTGAGTGTCAGCCAGATGTGTGATCAAGGAACCGAGGTAATATTTAGATCAAATGGATGTCGTGTTCGTGATCTTAATACAGGTGAAACAGTAATCAAAGGTAGAAGAACTCCAAATAATCTATACATATTTGAAGAAGGACAACAACAATGCTATTTGAGCAAGGATGATGAACACTGGTTATGGCACCGGAGGTTGGGGCATTTAAGCTTTTCACAAATAAGGAAAGCATGCAAATATTAGGTAGTTCATGGTCTTCCAGATATCAAAATTCCAGACAACACCATATGCAAATCATGTCAGTTTGGAAAGCAAACCAGAACTAACTTCCCAGAGAAGGAAGGATCAGCTAGCATGCCTCTTGAGCTAGTCCATACAGATGTATGTGGTCCATTTAGGAAAGGGAAACCTCGAGGAGAAGAATACTTGATATTATTCATTGACGATTTCTCCAGGTTTGTCTGGTTAGGACTTATGAAGCACAAAGATGAAGCATTCGAAAAATTCAAATCCTTCAAAGCCTTGGTTGAAAATGAATCAGGTTACAAAATTAAGTGCCTTAGGTCCGACAGAGGTGGGGAGTTTACCTCAAATGAATTTTTCGATTTCTGTGAAGAACATGGAATAAGAAGGGAATTCTCTACAGCTAGGACTCCTCAACAAAATGGAGTGGTGGAAAGAATGAACAGAACAGTCCAACAAATGGCTCGTGCCATGCTTGATGAGTCTGGAACTCTAGCAACTTTCTGGGGTGAAGTTGCATATGCTGCGGTTGTTATTCTTAACAAAACAAATGTCCGAGTGAATAGCACTGAAACTTCTCATGAGCTCTGGTATGGTGAGACTCCTTCGGTAAAGCATTTCAAAATTTTTGGGAGCAAATGCTATATTAAGAATACTGATGAGCAGCTTGGCAAACTTGAACCTAGAGCAGATGAAGGCATTCTTCTTGGTTATTCTCCTTTCAGCAAAGCATATAAGTGTTACAATAAAAGACTTGGAAGAATTGTTGACAGTATTGATGTAGTGGTTGATGAAAAAGGATACATCCCCAAGCAAGTAAATCATGAAAATATCGATGAGGATGAAGACTACTCTCCAAATCAGGCAGATGATGAAGAAGAACCCCAAGAGGCACCAGAGGAACAGATAAGGATAGAAGAGAAGACTCCATCCAGATATGTTCAAAAGAATCATCCAGAATCTCAAATTTTGGGGCAAAAAGAGGCAGGTATACAAACAAGAAGAACAATAGTAGAAGCTTCAAGCTATTTGGCATTGCTCTCTTCCACTGAGCCGCAAAATGTAAAAGAAGCATGCAAAGATGAGTGTTGGGTTAAGGCAATGGATGAAGAGATTGAGCAGATCGAAAAGAACAACACTTGGGAGTTGGTTCCTAGACCAAAAGACAAGAATGTCATAGGAACAAAATGGATTTTCAAGAACAAGTTGAATGAAAATGGGGAAGTTATTAGAAACAAGGCCAGGCTTGTTTGCAAAGGGTATGCTCAACAGGAAGGAATAGATTTTGAAGAAACTTTTGCTCCTGTTGCTAGACTTGAGGCCATCAGAATGTTCCTAGCCCTCTCTAGCTTTCAAAAATTCAAAGTATTTCAAATGGACGTGAAGTCAGCCTTTTTGAATGGAGACTTAGAAGAAGAAGTGTACATTGAGCAACCAGATGGATTTATCCTTGGAAATGATCCAAATCTTGTATGCAGACTTAAAAAGGCTCTCTATGGGCTTAAACAAGCTCCAAGGGCTTGGTACTATCGGTTGGACAAATACCTTCATCAACAAGGTTTTTCAAAAGGATCAGCAGATAGCAATCTATATATAAAAATTGAAAATAACAAATTGCTAATACTTGTTGTGTATGTAGATGATATTATCTTTGGGAGCAATGAAGAAGCTATGAGTCAAAGCTTTGCCTTGGTGATGCAGAAAGAATTCGAAATGTCATTACTTGGAGAATTGACATATTTTCTTGGATTGTAAATCCAACAAAATGAAGGCGGTATTTTCTTGTCTCAAACCAAGTACCTCAAGCAGATCTTGAAGAAGTATGGCATGGAAGATTCGAAACCAGTATGTACCCCCATGGTTACAGGATGCAGCCTTAGTGCAAATGATGGATCAACAACAGTGCATCAACCAACCTATAGATCCATGATTGGGAGTTTGCTTTATTTGACAGGTACCCGACCAGATATTATGCATGCAGTGGGAATAGTTGGAAGGTTTCAGGCAAATCCAAAAGAAACTCATCTTCAGGCAGTGAAGAGAATCTTCAAGTACCTTCAGGGAACTCAAAACTATGGCTTATGGTATCCTAGAGAGACAGATCTCACTCTTCATGCTTACACAGATGCAGATTGGGCCGGAAGCGTGGATGACAGGAAGAGCACAAGTGGCGGTGCATTCTTTATGGGTTCCAGATTAGTATCTTGGTTCAGCAAGAAACAGAGTTCGATTGCTTTATCTACAGCTGAAGCGGAATATGTGGCTGCTGCATCTTGTTGCATACAACGCCTTTGGATGATGCAAACCTTGCAGGATTTTCAAATCACTTGTACTCCACCTGTCTCTATCTTATGTGATAATACAAGTGCAATAAGAATTTCAAAGAACCCAGTCATGCATTCAAAGACCAAAAACATACCGATCAAGTATCACTTTCTCTGGGAACAAGTGTTGGAACAAAAGGTCAAATTGGAGTATGTTCCTTCTAAGGAACAAGTTGCTGATATTCTCACCAAACCACTGCCCAGGGAAACTTTTGAATATCTCAGACAGAAGCTGGGAGTAGTTGATGCTTCATCCTGCTGTTGAAGCTTGTCTATTTCAAAGAAAAGTTTGTGTACGCGTGTTGGTTGAGGGGAATCCGCGTACATACGCCGATTTATGCAGGTGCAGTCGCGTATATTGAGTTCTGAAGAAAATCAGCAAGGACAGACTCTGGTTGTAGTAAATCTGATATGGGTCTGTCAGAGACCATCAGGCACAGGTTCAGGGGGAGAAAATAATCTTCTAATAATGCATTGTTGGCACTACCTTAGAACTTCTTGGTTCGAGTACTGAAGCTGTTTTTGGTTCAGATGGATCAACTACAGAAAGAAGATCAGAACGAGAACATGATTGCTGATAAATACAGTGATTATCAGATGCTGCTGATAGTAGTTATTGGTGATTTGCATAGTCTTGACATTTCGTCTCTATATCTATATATTTTTATCAAGGTCATGTAACGACCTATTTTTGGTTTCCCCACTATGCCTGGGATGATTGATGTGATTGGTTGTCATATGTAATTTTCTGATGTATCCCCACTTGGTTGGGTGGATGATCCTATGTATTGAGTCTTTTGGTGATAGGAAGGTCTTTTATGATATGGTTCTTCTTGAAGAACATCTTTTTGCAGATCTTGGGGGAGCATGTTCAGCACAGTAGAGCAGAGAGATTAGCATGTACTCAGGGGTAGCACAACCCTTTTCCCTTGATGACAAAGGGGGAGAATGACTTTGAGGATCTTGGGGTTGCCATCAAGTCCAAAGGGGGAGATTGTTGGCAATTTGGCACAGGTATGGCGCTATGGTACAGGTGTTGTCCTTGATGGCAACTCACTTTGGTGACAGATCTCAGTTCAGGTGCTCAGATTGAAGGAAATCTTGTATACGCAGGTACACCTTGCCGAAGACGCGTATACACGCGGTTTATACGTTCCGAAGTCGCGTATGCGTATACACGCACTTTTATGCACATAAAAGCGCGTACATGATGGGAAACTTATTTTTGGTCTGTGGTTGGTAGTCCTTGGAATTTGAACCCATGGTTGTGGACCATTGTATCTCGTCAGAAGAGTTGACCCCAGGTTTTGGGCCCTTGGTATTGTTTATTATGGTTTTGGCCCATGGTATTGTGCAAGGCCTATAACTATAAAAGAGGAAGGATATCATGTGGCAAGGATCATCTTATTGATTGAATATCTGATATGGTGATAGATCTGGAATACTGGTGATTGGGTTATGGTACAGATCTAGATCTGAATAAAGGAGGAACCTGAGCGCAAGAAGGATAAGAACTATTGATGGATATAAATCTCAAGGCTTGAACAATTGGTATCTCTGTATGATTTTGATCTGTTATATGTGGCGCACTCTTGATCTATAAATCTGGGCTAACTAATGTCTGAATACTTAAAAGTATAAATTATCCTTTATAGATTTGTACGCAGGTTCAGTGAATTGAAGGTGCGTATACATGTGTTTTCTGTGAATGAAATATGCGTATACACAGGTTTGTTGTGATACAGAAGCGTATACTCGCAGGTTGATGAACAGTGAAGTAGAGTATATATCTTGATTTATGTTCTAGCTGCTTCTGTTTTATTGCTGCAGTGCTCTGGGTTCATAATTGGTGTTTGATTACAGTTACTGTGTTCTAGGTTCAGTGGTCAGAGAAGTGCTTATTTGTTTCAGCTTTTGATTGGTGAAAAGGAGTTTGGGTTTCTTAATGTTTGATTGATGTTACTTATGGATCCAGTCTGAAAATTTATGAAACGAGGTCCCTGAAAGCAAAGAGAAGGTTGTAGCCTTCTGTAGGTAGGAGCCTGCGTACTAGTATCTCAAACTAGTACAAGAACTAAGGGGGTTGGAGCTCCCTTCCAGGAAAGCTGGAAAATGAGAGAAAGCTATAGCTCTCTGCAGGTTGCAACCTGCGTACTGGTAAAGTCTGCTCCAGTACAAGACATTGTAAGAGAAGTTTCTAATTAAAAAGAAGATAGAGACGAATTGCAGCAGGGGGTTTTCACCCACATTGGGTTTCCTCCTTATATCTTGTGTTCTTGTGTGTGACTGTCTTCTGCTCTGTTTCACTGTTTCTGATACTGTTTATGTGCATCTGAATCACAGATTAATAACTGACATCTGAAAGATAATTCAAATTATAAGTCTGCTTGATATACGCGTGTTTCTTTATATGTAGTTGCGTATATACGCGATTTTTATTAACTGAAGTAGCGTATATCTTCTGGAATTTAAAAAGGAAATATTTGGCTTGATAATACTGATTCACCCCCCCTCTCAGTATTATTTCCAACAAGATACTGATGTGACATATGGATTTATAACTAATCCCTCTTGAGGTTGCAAATTCCATGTTAACTAGCCTTGGAAAATAGGCTAAACTTAATCGCCAATGCTGACTCATAAATAAAGTTGAATCTTCTTTCATTTATGTAACGCCATCCTTCCACATCTACCCAAGAAACCAACCAACTAGGGTAAACATGCAATGAAAGGCCACTATGATAAGACTTAACCTCCTAGGTAACCTTAAGGAAATGGAGTAAAAAAATAAGACCTTATAGACCTCCCTCAGGTGCTTTAGGACCCCTAAGAGCTAATCCACCACTCCAGGTGCCCAACGCTTGAGTTAACCTATCAATTCAATGAAATAAACCCAAATTTTCTCCCATGACAAGGCATACATGCAACTGGAACCCTATAGTCTCTCCCACAATTCCTGCAAGGGAGATACTGTAGTCTTTTTCAGTCAGTTCTATGCTAGAGACTACGAGATTTAAGCCAAATTTTCAGGGCTAGTCTCCAAACCAACATCTAGAACATGATGAGACTTTCAAAAACAATAAATGACACCAAGGCAAAGCCTCTAACATAAAAATTTATCAAGGGATTGACCTAACCAAGCCTAACCATGACAAACATTTTTTCAAAAACTTAGTAAATATGTAACCTATAGGTGTAAATAACATATTTGAGAAGAGGGTCTCATACTTATCTGTGATTCACCATAAAGCATTGTTTCCTTATCAATTTAACTTCCATTCCATCCATTAGGTCATAGATACTTTTTTCATTCATTTTCAAGTAAAAACATGATAAGATCCATACATAGTTGTTGTCATAAAACATATACATAACTAGCATAATAGGGACAAAAAAATCAATGAAATCACAGGCATATACATCACATATAATCCATCATAAAAATCATACAAATACCAAGAGAAATAGTCTTTAATTAATGATGCAAAATCCAAACTTGGGATGGGACTTCCACATTCCACCCAACCATAGAATGGCAGAGACAAATATCTCTTCAACCATTCACCCCTGTGCCATATTCCAAGCATGAACGTGGGATCTCAAAGAACACATCAACCAAAACTAATCCAGGTCTTCCAGAGGCCATCCACATCAACCCATCAAACAATGATTCCACCTCACAATTAGACATCATAAAACCATCATCTGACTGGTCTCTCTCTTAGCCATCTAGGGCTCTAGAGTGTTTGCTCCAACCAAGGCTCGATGACTAGTAACTCAACCCACAATTGCCACCAACCTCTAGAGCTTTTTTCCAACTAAGGCTCCAGAACTAGTAACTTAATCCACCACAGTCGCCGAGCTCGAGAGCATTTGTCCAACAAAGGCTACAGGACTAGTAACTCAACCCACCAAGGGCTCCAGAGTGTTTTTCCAACCAAGGCTATGAGACTAGTAACTCAACCCAAGCTATTACAGGGCTCTAGAGAATTTTCGCAACCAAGGCTATGGGACTAGTAACTCAACCCAAGCTAAGGAAACATGAGAACCAACCAAAAACATGACAAAGAAAAAACCCAAAAATTCCGTGGCTATGTAGGAAATGGAAAGGTTAGGCAATCCACTGTCAATCCACTGCCAATCCACCATGACCTTCACTACAAACATATTTTAGGGCTATTTTTATGGGACTTCAACAAAAAGCTCCACTATATGGTCTTTTCCTTGTAGTGGGAAAAGAATAATAACAATAAGATTTAGAGTAACTAATAAGCAAATGAAACATGTGTTCTAGAAGTGTTGGATTTCAGATAAATTATTTATTTGTGAAAAAAGAATATTAATTCAATCACAAGAACAATTATTCTAGTAGTGAATAAGTGCTCAAAATTGTCCAAAGCATATATTTTCTTGAATTCAAAAGCATGCGGGGTTGACATTATATGAGAATTAATTTCCACAACTTCTCAAGTTCCTTATGGTCTTTATCTCCTAGATATTTCTTTTTTTACATAGTCATTTCTAAATTTCTATTGGATGTTTTCCCTCATGATGGGCCAACAAACTATAGAAAATGTCCCAAAATCCATTCTATATCTTCTTTATCACTCATAAAAGAAATATTGTATATTCAATTGAGGTGATCACATTTCTAATAAATTAGCTTTTTAGTTAGTCAATTTTTTCAACAAGAATAGATTCTTTATGAAGACATACCTGGTAATAGTTCTCGTCATAAGCCATGTATTTTATGACTTACCCTATTAACCTAAATTGAATCCCAAAGAAGAACCAACGCAATTCTCGTATCCCATAATGTGGAAGTAAAGATTTTGTTTAAATCTTTGTCTAATGTAAGATGTCTTTGTAAATTAGATAATTTACATGATAACTGAACAAGAGCCCCATTGAATATCTGTGAAAGCCATGTTTTCCTATGGGGCAAAGGAATTCATGAATATAGAGAAAATGATACGGTTATTTGAATTTACGTATTTAATGGTAAGCCACTACTACAACTAATTTTTTTTAATGATAGGTATTTTGTTGTTGAAGTCTATAGGAAAGATCATAATTGGTTAGTTATATTTTAATACAAAAAAAAAACAATTTATTTGTTTTCCATTTACTATTTGACAAGTCACTGTGAAGACTTACATTGCAGAGCTTGCAAATTCTTTGGATACTTTTAACTTAAGTGAAGTTGAAGCCCATCGAGGTTTTGATCCAAAGGACATATTCACCATACACCTAGGTACTATTAAATATGTGAACTTGTTTACAAGGGTTATAGAGGAAAGTGATGAGGCAAAGATTGCTCCAACCAAAAATCAAAAATTGATAATGGATACTGAAAAAATTACAGAAGAAACCAATGTTAATAGGGAAGTAGAATACAGGCAAGGAGGTGTAAATCCTAGTAGAAAACAATCACCAAATTCCATACCCAATACTCATGTGACTTCATCCTCCAGTCAAAGGAAGAAAAAGGATATTATGGCTTGTAAATTGGTTCATGGTGAGTAATCAGGTGGCGTAAATGATGAAAAACCTCCTTAGAGATTCACTCTAGAAAGAGAGCATATGGTTCAAATAGTCAAATCCATAAGTCCCTCCTAAAAGAGCAATCATTGAAGAAGTTATAGACGTGGAAGTTGACAACATTGTATGACATGATTTGGTTAATTATTGTTTAACATAAAATCAGAAAATATTGGACCAAATTACAGAAGAAGTCATTATTTCCGATGTTTTCCCTGCCACATTGTAAAATCAAAATTATGACGAGGGAAATAAAAATTTGAGAATTGAAAAAGTAAAAGTTCATAGTAAAAAGTTTATTAATCAATCACAAATATATATTTATGCATTTGGATTTGGAGCCATGAGGATCATGATATTGCATCAATCTACTGGTGAGGCATTTACACAATCTGTGGGTGAATAGGAAGCAGAGAACCAGAGACTAAATAAAAAGAATAAAATAGCTAGAAGAAACTCTAAATCTAGGTTATTTTTAATTACTCCATTGGAAACATAGGAACCGTCATTGCTAATTTCTATCCCTGCTACACCACATAGATATAATACAACTATCAATCTCCTTAATTCAATTAAATCATATATCAATAGTCACATATGCCAAATATGTGAAAGTATTAATCATGCATGGAAATTAGCTTTCGACTATCTGCATTTAACACGGGAAATTAAGTCATTTGTCGATTTGGTTAAAATTAGTGTTGAGATAGACAAATAATTTGTTGAAAATGAGTAACTTACTTTTATTTAGAGGCTTGAATTACTCTCTAATCTAGAGAAATAAAATGAAGGACTCGCAGATGTTAATCGAATGAAGCAAGTGGAATCTGGATGATTTGAGAGAATTAGGACACTAGAGAACATCATTTCTTAATGTGAAAGGATAAGCATTGGAAGATGTGATGCCTTTCTCAAGGAAGTAAATATTTTAGGACCCAAATGGTCCATGCTTCATATGCAATTCTAATTCAATTTCAAGGGACATGATAATTGCTGAATTGGACAAGCTAAAATAGTAAAAGGAAATAGAGTTTTATGACATAATTGATTTTATTGTAGAAGAAATTGGTAAATGGCTAATTACATTTTTTGTATCAATGTTAATTTTTTTTGCCTTGGCTGCACAATTGCAAGAAGAGGCAAGAAAAATTGATAAAGAGACATTCAATGAAAATGTGAAAATGGTTATTATAAACCCTACTATCAAAGATTTCATTAAAACTATGGTGGAAAAAATTCTCCAAGAAATCATGAATCTCATAAATAACTAAAAGAAAGACAAGCATGGTCTAAGGTTTTTACATATTCTGAGTTTTTTTAAATCCTTCACCATTCCTTTTTTCTGTTTACTAGTATTTAATTATTCAACTTTATTAGTTGTGTTATCATGATATAATCTAATTTCGATATACAATTTCTTGTTTTTCCTTGAAAGTTCCTTTTTAATATTATGATTCATGGGAGCCTGATACCAGTCCCCATAAGGGAAAATGCATTTACTTTTACGATTAAGTATCAGGATTTTAAATTCTCACTAATTTGTTCTGGTTTTGATTCTGTTCACCAATTTTGTGAAGAATCTTGACATAGTGTTTTGAATATTATATTGTATATATATGAATTATAGCTATGATAATTGGCATTTTAATATACATATATTTGTTGTTACTTTAATTGTGTTTCATATTGTTCAAGGCTTCTCAAGCACTAAGAATAATTACTGTGTTCCAATTCTAGGCCTATTCCAATTTTGTGATAATGTTTTGTATAAGTTTATGAAGATATGCTTTGAGCCTTTGTATTATATCTAATGTTCTGTTATTGATGAAAATGAAAATGAACATTTGAAAATATTTTGGATCTCAGGGATACATCTGTCAAGAATACAAGCTAATACGATAAATAAGTTATGTTTTTTAATCTTTTGAAGTTCAAAAGATGTTATATGTTTAGTATTGAGTTAATTTCATTGTGCGGAGTACAAAAGTGTGAAGGAAGATTTCATTATACTTCCCCCACACTTATGCAATCCGTACAATGAAAGCTTCCTCCACTGTACATGATTCTAATTTGAAATATTGTGCGTTAAAATTCCTGTTGTTGTGTTAATTTGTACCTTGGTTAGCCTTGAAATTCATATATTCAAAGTTAAGTTTTTTATTTAAAAAACATAGACAATATTTCTCACGTACATTATTACAATAAGACATTCAATGCTAGGCCTATCTTTCTCTTTGTAAGGATTACCCATGAGTCAATATCGTAATCCCTTTTCATCTTTTAGAAACATTATATTCAATGTATTTCCATTAGTTTCACATAGGAATGTATTCTCCAAGAAGAGAATTTCCTTAGCTTTGCAATAGATAAATAATTTCCTATTTATAAAATACCTATGCCATGGATGGACAAAATGCATGATCTCATTCTAAAATTTATTGTTTGTAACAAGAAATATACATCTACTAAAATATATATAATGAATTTTCACCTCTCACAATTATTGGTAGTTCTCTAGTTTAATGACTGAAAAATTTAGTAAATTATGTTATGAAATAAAATACAAATCAATCACTTGATATAATAATAGTGGTAGTTAGACAACCATACTATAGTTCATAGTAGACTAATACATGTTTTTGTGATGTATTCACAGTTAAAAGACCACCTACTTAGAAATCAGATAAATCAAGCTACATAGATGCACAAATCAAGCCTCCATTTAATCTCACTGCTTAATATGAATTTTTGGGTATGCACTTGATTTGGAAAATTTATCTATATCTTTAGCACTTTGGGGAGACCACATATCTCAAAGTTCATATTTCATTGGGTAGAGTGCATATATTCAAAAGAAGATTTGATTGTATAGAGGAAGATTTTATTACACACATGAAGTTTTCATTATGTGAAGTGAGAACATGCACGAGTGCAAAGGTGCAAAATAAACTCATATATAATATTGCTCAGTACTTTGTTAATATGAATTTTCAAGCTCTCCACAATGTATGAATCCACACCTCGACACTTCACACAATGCATCAACACTGGGAGTGGCGAGAGATAATATGCAAATATTAATCTTCTTGTGAAGTGTGCAGAGGTGTGAATAATTATAGATTGTAGAAACAATTGAAGAAATGGAGCATCCTGCACTGTAGTGTCACAGGGTATTTGGAGATGTGCATGGAAAGGACCCTTGAGTGCTTATAAAAAGAATTTGTGTGACCACTTCAAAATTATGGACATGTTTGTGAATTTAAAGTTTCAGCATAAAAATCTCTTTGTCACTAGAAACCATGAGAAAAGAATGCATAAGCATGATAGTCTACTCTCATCAAATTTTGGTATGATTTTTTGCTGTGTGTAAGTAGAGTTGGGAATTTCATTCATGGATAAAAAATTAAAAAAAATTATAGTGAGAACAGAGGTGGTTTTCTTTATGTGGAGTGCAGAGGTGGTTTCACACTCCAGACAATAAAACCCACCAACGCACAATGAAAGCCAACAAATTATTACAATTATATTTAAACTATTATTATCATTATTCCAGACAAAAGAGATGTGCTAGTGGGCATTGATCTACGAATAAATTATTCATATTTCTCATGTAAAACTCTTCATTATAAAGAACCCATTATCCATACTTCTTTGTCAAGTATTAGATAATAATTGTATAGTTCTAAGATGGAGTGTTGTATGGCCACATGTTGAGAGTTCAAAGTGCGGAGATGGATTTCATTGAGAAGAGTGCGGAGTTGCAGAGATGGGAATAATGAAAAATGACAAAAGAGATCATGGAAATGAAACATTCTCAAATAAAGACAAAAAACATTCCCTACATTTATTTAATGATTTACTTACCGATAGTGGCAGGGACTATGTTGCTATGCAACTATCACAAACTCAGTGGGGCAACATAATAATATCATAATATTCAATGGGGATAGTTATAATTGTAATACAACATAGTAGGATAGAATTGGAAATATGTGTCCTTATCAATTTTGAATTAGGTGTTGTTTTGGGAGATGTTTCATTGCGCGAAGTGCAGAGAAAGCTTTCATTTCGCTACTCCCTCACTTTGAACAACCTTAATCAATTAATTAGTGGTAGATGATGGGACTATGCTGCATTGCAATTATTAATCTCCTTTTTATATCGTTTTTGAGTATATACTTTATCATGCTACAATATAAACAAGATATCAATTGGAATATATATATATATATATATATATATATATATATATATATATATATATATATATATATATATATATATATATATATATATTGTTTTTTTTTACTTTTCATGTAGTTTTTGGTGAATTAAAACAAGAAAGGATTGAAAATGTAGTTATTAATTTTTAATATTAGATATTTCCAATGTAATAGGGAGTTTTGACTATATTCAATTTATATATGAATTCAAAATATAATTTAAATAATGAAAGATTGTTAGGTGACCAAAAATTATTTAACTAGATTAAGAGAATGGCTGTCTTCCAAATTATCTTGTCGTCATCATCATAACAAGCATTTCCCACATTGAAAGTATGTCTATTACTAGGTATCTTATGTATAACAATAAATGAAACAACATGGGAGAGAAGAGGTTTCCTAAAATTTATTCCAACTCTTACCAATATCACCCCATTTAGCTGAGGTGGGGATTATATAAGGATTTTGAGTCTTAACTAGACCCATTCAGGTTAAAGGAAGAGATCATTTTGCAAGACGAGAATAATATTAAAATTATTATTACATCAAAATTTAAGGAAAAATTATGGGGTGATAAATATTTAGAGAGAAAATAGAAACTAAGATAATATAAGGAGATTATCAACCTAATTCTTGAAAATCAAAAGTCTATCTCTACCTTGACTAATATAAAGAAGAAAATAAACATTTCTAAAATAACGAAAAATTCTGATGAGATCTATATAGTGAAACTCTACATTGGTGAATTCCCAAAACACCATGAGATGAAAGAGTCTCTAACCTTTGTGACAGTAAGGGGTGAAAACGAAAAAAACTTTGTCTTAGACTTTCGCGTTTATACTTTTCTTTTTTAACTAGAGGAATAAACAATTGGGTTGGTCTCGTACTCGCATTACATAAGGTCAATTCTAACTTATACCACACCCCTAGGTGCCTACATGTGCCCCTTCCACAGGCACAAGTGAATCAAGGAGAATTGAACCTCAATGCTCCTCACACAGAACACTTCATTCACATGACCATCACCAATTGAACTACCCTTAAGGGGGTTTGTCTAGATTATACTTGGATTAAATCTAAACCTCAATTTTTTTGTAAAAATTACCAACCTTTTGACCTTTTAAGTCAACAAAATTGTGGTGATGATGGAAAACTTCTCTCAATGCTTTTCAAGCATAGAAATAAAATTTTAAAGAATTCCACGAAATTGGTTGCCTTCTTAAAGTCAAATACACCACTTCAGTGATAGCTGACATTAATCATCATCATCATATAATGTATAGACTCCTCGAGTACATCATTTCAATGTTTTATACACTAGTATAGCTCCATCTCAACTCCATATCTATCATGACTAGGTAGACATCATGTACCAAGAAATATTTTATTTTTTATTAACATCGAAATAAAATGCTTGTAATTAATATTTTTTAAATGATACATTTCAACTTCGAGAATAAAAAGAATTATACTCACACTATATTTTTTATTTTATGTTTGATAATAAATTATTAATATCAAAAAATAAAAATATTAATGCATCTTTCAAAATTGTAGATAAAAAAATTAAATTTGTCAAACATTTTGGTATAGATATTATCTATAATTAAAACAATTTCTTTTAAATGGAAAATTTTATTTTTTAATTTAAATTAAAATTGAAAATTAAAAATGAAAAAATGAACTCAAATTCAATTATGAACTTACTCACAATACACAATACTTATGTTACTTCATGTTTTTAGAAAAGATTAATAATAATTAATCATACTTAAAAATGTTTTATATGCATGTTCATTGCATCCATAGACACTCTACAATATAGTATGTGAGAAATGTTGTAACGAAGTATTAAATACAAAATTAATAATAAAAAACCATAATGTCCACTCAATTAAAAATTTTAAAAAAGTATAATTCCACTCAATTACACTTTAGACTTGAAACAATTACATTTTACATTATTATAGGTCATATCATTCACTTGTAGACTAGCCATGCATTTGTGTTTCTTTAGGTGACACTATTTAGGCTAATAATAGGTCTTGGTATACTACCAAATTGTTGTTTTGAGTAGTCTTGGGGATTGAATCTCTCTTCTTATGATATGGGAATCCACAAGAAACATAAAAAAATACACATTGCTAGCACCTATATGTTTAGTTCATTTAAAATTACATTCTCACCACTACCTAGGGCTAGCCATAGAAACATCCACGAACCCCATATCAAAGAAAGAAAAAAGATGGGTATCAAAGTAAATATTTCCTAGATTTTGGTGATTTTCAACTCTACTACACTCAAGAATATGTGTCCATTCCATTGCACATTATGACACACAAGGTATTATAATTGTTTAGTTAGGGGTTATGTGATGTATGCTTGGAAATTACAGAGAAGGGGTGAATGAGTAATTGTATTTTTTCAATTTTTATCTCAACTTAATTTATTTTTTCTATTATCTTCTTCTGTAGTTAATGACTTATGTATATGTTCAATTATTAATTATTTCTTTTGGAGTTACTAGAGAGAAATTTTCATATATATTTATTGAGAATTCAAGAGTATTCATACAAAATTCAACAAGAAACACATGAAGACAACATATATAACTGGAAAGTGATGTGAAGGAAAGCTTTGACTCCCCTATTACATCAAATTTTCTATAGGAACCAACCTATAGGAGGTTGTTACCTCAAAGAAACTCCAACTCCCACAACATTTTCTGAAGGATACAACCCACAGGAGGGTCCTACCTCAACATGCTACAACATGTTCTTTATCAACCTACAAATTGAAAGGAGACTGCAATATCCCAATCACAATACAAAGACTTTAGTTTTTTGGTTACTCATAAACCCTTGCATATAAACTTCTTAACACCAAAAGTTTTTTTCTCATTTAATAATGTATATTTTATAAGCATAGCTTATTGACTATTTTTATTCTATGCAGGAATATGAAATGAAGAGTTGTCTCTTGGTCTTCTAAGGTTGTTCACAAAGTGCCTCTTCATTTTCAAATATAAAAATTCGAATTTTGTAATGTAAAATAGAGTTGAAATAATGTAGGCCAACAACAATGATTCCAAAAGACACATATTGAAAATTTGTGAGATTTGTGTTAGCTACATTTTTCATATTTTTACCAACTACATGTTAATGCCTTTGAGGATTCTTGTTTAATAAAAGCATATATTTGCGAGCTTATGTATCAAGATACCATGTGACATTTTTCTTTTTAATTGCATACCATATAGCTAGATAATCAATCAACATATTTAACAATGTTCAACCTTCACAATGATCAACATAGTTAACAATGATTAGCCTTTGGACTTCACATCACTGTTTTTACACTTCACATCACTTATCAACCTTTGCATTCCAAGCAATCTTGCAACAATAGTAGTGTAGAAATCAACATAAAACATGATCATTTGACATCAATGCTAACATT
Organism: Pinus tabuliformis; assembly: GCA_031772625.1. Classification (NCBI taxonomy): domain Eukaryota; kingdom Viridiplantae; phylum Streptophyta; class Pinopsida; order Pinales; family Pinaceae; genus Pinus; species Pinus tabuliformis. The sequence continues at coordinate 1,317,238,556 of CM062816.1, read as the reverse complement.
ACCAACATTATGTAGAATTGACAACACAAATATTGGAGATGTTGTGAAAAGGGGGTGAGTGTATGGAAAGAAGTAAAAAATATTGAAGATAAGATTTCTGTAATGGATAGAAATTCCTTGGAATATTGAAGTTAAAAATTTCCTAATATTTTTTTATGCAAATTTAGATATTTAGTCACAAATTTTGATAAAAAGCTAAACTCGTTTAAAACTTTAAATTGGTGTGACTTAAATTCATTCATGGAAGATTTTATCAATTTATGGTTATTGAAATTTTCTAAGAGATTCTTTTAGAATTCAAGAGTTTGTAACTTTTATTATCTTTCTTCTCAATGTTTCTAAAACCTTACTATCCTAAATTCTTTTACATGCCAAAGAAATTGTTCCTGATTTGATGCTGTGAGTATTTTTAAACCACAATAATTTTCTAACGAGTGTATTTTTACCCGCCCATAATATTTATATCTTCGAGGAACCATATGATAACACATGATAGGTCAATAGTCAGTGTATGCACATGAATTCTTTAGGCTATAAATGAGCTAGAAAATGAATTATCTGAACGTATATATTTATCCCATCATATATGTATACCTATTGTGGTTTGAAAGATGCCTCATCTAACCATGTTCAAATTGGAAACATATGTGAACACGTTTTTATTTTAGGTTTAAATTATTTATTATTGAAAGTTAAATAAGAAAATAGCAAAAACAGATATGGTTCACCCATAGGCGTATATATTTCAACTGGAAGGCCCATGAAACTTTGTTGAATTTTTTTTTTAATCGACTATTATGATTAATTGCAAAGACAATATACTTCGAATAGGACGACTGAGGTGCAGTAGAGCTCAAAGCGTTCGAACTAAAAATATTTTCAAGTTAATTGAAAGTGAAATTGGTAACTTGCTGAGGGTCGTACTTGAACTTCAACACCGCCAAGACAGTGGAACCAACAAAATAATTTAATAGAGCGGAACAAAAAATCTTAAACATGGACGACTTAAAAAATTATATTGTAAACTTGCGAGAATTCAAAAATTATTGTAAACTATTTTCTAACATATTGATAAGTAAACTATTTGTTTAACTATATTGTAAACATGGCCAAATTAGAAAATGCAAAATGTGGGTGAATTGAGTAAACTATTTGTTTAACTATATTGTAAACATGGCCAAATTAGAAATTGCCAAATTAGAAAATGCAAATGTGGGTGAATTAAAAAATTATTGTAAATTGTATGGTAATTATGGACCAATTAATTTTCTATTTTGCTGGTTTTTTATGGAGATTAACAAAGAGGTAAATGTAAATGTGAAATTTGGATATGTATGAAGATGGACCAATAGTACAGAGTACATTGGGGTTGGTAGAGCGTCCAACATGAAGGCTCAAGCTATGGCACTTTGGAGTTTTCTTTGGCTTTCATGAATATTCCGATTATTCATATATATGGGGATTTACAATCCATCATCAATCATGTGAAAGGAAATACAAACATTCCACATCCACATTTACAAGACTTGCTCAAGAACATAGAATATCTCATGAGGACCTTTCAAAGAATAACCATCCAACACATTAGTAGGGAACACAACAATACTCACATAAAATGTCTAAACTTTGCTATGACTTCAGAGAGCATGATGGGATGCACATTGAGTTGGGGATAGGGGATTTACATTGGATGATGGTCTTCTTCCACTACCCTGAAATTGTTATTATGATGGTTATCCTTTGTTTTTGTTATTACTGTTTTGAGATTATCTTTGTATCTTGATATAATATGTTAATTTCTAGATATATGTCACATAAATGCTACTCGAAATAATTTGGTTTTTAATATTGTTGACACTTGAACATAAAAATACCTCTTTTTCATGGTGGATGAGGCATGGTCATGGATAAATTATATGTTGATATTTTGGTGGATATATAAGAAAGATGTTCCCAATGTAATTTATATACTCTTGATTTTATTAATACAAATTCCAACTTTATTTTCACACTAAAGAAAAGAATTAAATAAACATGACCCAAATAGAAAATGTAAAAGTGGATGGATTAAAAATTTATTATAAACTATATTGTAAATATGGCCAATTAAATAAATTGGCCCATAAAAAAAATGTAAAAATGGACTAGTTAAAAATGTTTTGTAAAGAAAGATATTGATAAATAAACTATAATGTAAACTACATTGTGAACCTCATCGAATTAAAAAATGTTTTGTTAATTAACATATTGAGAAAGTTCTTAATTATTAATTTATTAATTTTAAATTAATAATTTAAAATATTTTTCAACATTTTTTCCAAAGAAAAAAAACAGTAACCTTTTATTTGAAAAATGAAAAGTTACACTAGCAGATGCATTTAAGCATTCCATAAGTTGCCCATGTGGGCTCAAGTGCATTTGCACCCCACGCAACGTTAGCAGAACTAACGTGCATAAAAAGAATAAGAAAAGAGAAGAGAAAGAGGAGAGAGAAAAAGGCAGAAAAAACTGAGAGCCGGCAGTGAGTAAAAACTCACGCTTCAAGTTTTTCTCCCCTTTTTCTTTTCGACCTTACGCCACTCTCCTTGAGTGGGTTCGATCGTAGCTATGACTAACTGTGTTTCTGCATTTGGTGGTGCTGTATCCTTGTCTGAGTCTGAAGTATCTGAGTGATGCTGCCGTTTGATCCCTCCCATGCTTTGATCCTTGTCTGCCTGATTTTGATGGATCTTTGTGATCTTGTTTTCTGTTGCAGTTTCCTTCTGTGTCTCCATTTCTTGGGCTACCCCTACATTTTCTGCGTGGGTGTCATCCTCTTCTGCTTCTGATTCTTCATCATCTGAGTCAGGGGGAGGAAATTGCCATCCTTTCCTCTGCTTCCCTTTCTGCTTCTTTTTGCTGTTTGCTTTTTTTGCTTCTGGGCATGTGCTTTGCAGATGTCCTGTCTGTCTGCATAGCCTGCATCTGTCCTGTCTGTCTGCATAGCCTGCATCTGAAGGTAGTAAATATTTTTCAACATAATAATTAAATATTTTTAAATAATAATTAAAAGCAGCAATATAAAATTAAATAAAAGATTAACTAATAATAAATAAAATATATTAAAATTAAATTAATAATTTTAACTACTAATAAATAATAATAATAAAATATTTAAAACAAAACCATTTAAAAAAAATATTTAAAATAACAACTTAATGTAAATTAAATAAATTAACGAAGTTATGTAATTAAATAAAGTAATGACACAATGTAAATTAAATAAAAAATTTAAATAATCAGTATTTTTAAATTAACAATTTATAATGAAATAAGTTAACAAATTTTAATTAAATATTTAGTAATTATATTAAAATAAATTAACTAATTATAATTAATAAAGGTTTCGTTAAGCTATCAATTAAATAAAGTAATGAAGTAGTGCAAATTAAAAAATGGATATTATAATTAATAAAAAAAATTAAATAAACAATATTTTAAATTAGCAATTTATAATGAAATAAATAAACTATTTTTAATGAAATAAATTGTGCTTCTGATTAAATAAATTAACTAATTATTACAAAAAAGACCTAAGTTACCAATTAACTTAAAAAACAAAAGGACAATTTATCTTTCAAATTATAAATGGTAAATTTAAATAAATCGTTTAATAGAAAATGAAATTAAATTGAAAATTGTAAAAGAAAAATATTATTTATTGAAAAAATAAAAAATAAAAAATAAAAAATAAAAAATATTAATGGATTAAAAGGGGTTAATAAAAAAGCTATTTGAAAAAAATAGAAATTTATTCGGTTATAATTAATTATTTTGAAATAATTATTTTAAAACACTTGATAAGGTAAAGTAATGATATTTTTTTTAGTAAATGTTTTGAACTAATTATTGTGGTTCATCCTAAGTACAAAGATGAAAAACAAGATGAGTCATTAGGATGACTCATCTTGTTTTTCATCCTTGTAGTGAGGATGAAAAACAAGATCCATCATCCTAATGACTTATCTTGTTTTTCATCCTCCGAGTGATGATGAACCACAATAGTTGGTTCAAAAAATTGACTAAAAAAATCATGATGAGATTATTCCTAAATGCATTTTTACAAAGATATTGATTACAAAAGTCTAAAATCACAAAATAATGAGAATGGTTAATAAAAATTAATAAAACAATGTAAAAATTTATAGTTAAATTTTATTTTTTTTTAATAAATGAAATGATATATAATAAACCAAGTATAGTTTGGAAACATTATTTTTGAAAATCAATGATGGTCTTGAAAAAAATGCAACGTTTTAAATAATTAAGAAAAACAATCCAGCGGTTTGAAGGATAACAAAGATTTTTTATTTTATTTTATTTTAAAAAATGACGAAATAGAAAAAGAAAAAATAAAAATAAAAAATGGGAAAGGGAGCTGTCGTCACAAGAAAGTGTTGCCTCTCAGTTTTTGGCTTTAGACGCTTTGTGGTGCATTTGGAAGCCGAAGTGTAAACGACAACCATGGAAGTGCTGGTAAGTTATATCGGGCGGGTGTGGTTTCCGGATAACATCTTTCTGGAAGTAGTTTGTGAGGTGTGGTTTCTGAATTAGTCTCCATATTTAGGGCGCGCAGCGTTACGGTCTGTTCACGATTGCTTCTTGGATCAAATTGGCTCGGTGACAATGTCCCTGTCGTTTAAATTTGAAGCCTGAATTTTGAAGTTCAAGACTTTTTTTTTCCCGACTTATTGAATGCTATCGTGCTACGAGTTTTGTTAAACAGTTTGTTTGTAGCATGTGAATAGAGACTGCTATTAAAGATTGTGGAAAGGATAAAGCAAATAGATAAATAATAGGAAAATGATTTATCCATTGAATAGTAATAGCAGTTTGAATCCATGAATAACGATTAAATGTGTACCATAGCAAGAAATCCGTGAGGGACCAACCGCTCGGTGCAGTCCCTGAAGGTATCAGTTAGTTAACACTGTTGAGGTCGGTAAAAAATTTAAAAAATATTGTGTGAAGCATAGGTCAAGAAATGGGAACAAAATAATTTGTGAAAAAAAGGGGTTATGCACGAAATTCTTTTAAATCAAAAAAATGGCTCATGCAGTAAACTATGAATTTTTAAATAGAAAAAATGGCTTATGCAGCAATTTTTTGTTAACAGGAGAAATTAAAGTGCAAAAGTATCGGTTACTTAACACAGTGGAGGTTGGTAAAATTTTAAAAGATACCGCGTGAAGAAATGGGAACAAAAACAAATTGTATACATTGTTATCGTGACCATCCCCTGCATACAAGGCCAAAGGCATGGCAGACCGTTGTGGGAATGGAAAGCAAAAATATATATAACAACAATAAGCCGTTAAAAAACTCAAAGTAATATAGGTAAAACAAAACAAATAAAGTGGATTTTTTATTGCCTAAAATGAAAAAACCCGAAGTAACATACAGAAAGCAATAAAAAAGCAGTGAATTTTTCTAAATACACTGATTTTTTTTTTTTAAATAGTGAATTTCAATTGGAATGCCTTTTAGCGCGTAGTCCCGACTACCACATTGGACTTCATTGATGAACAACTGAGGGGGATCTATGCCAATTTGGGTATCTTTTGGGACCATAGGATGAGGACTGAAACTAATTTGTTTCCTAATGGAACTACATCCAATTCACTCAAAGGAAAATTTTGAGTAATTACCACAAGTTCATTTTAGTTCATGTAGAATTCATGATCCTCTACCAGAGATGGTGGAGCATCTGGAGCACATTGAATCAGCAAAAACATTGAAGCATCCAGCTCATGCAGATATGCATCCACTTTGTCTATCACCTTGATATTAATGTGTTACTCTGTGTTTTAATTTTGGAAGTTTTTAAACTTGTATGGTTAAGAAGCCCTCTAGAAATAAGGTGCAAATTGAAAAATCTTATGTTGTATATTCCAGTTCTCCTTGCTAACAAATCTAGTAGAGGTGAAGCACCACTAGTTAATGACCAATAGTATGTACTTGCTTTATCATCACTAATACAAAATTAATGCTAAAACACAAACTATACAAATTATAAATAGAAAAAATGATTTATGTACTAAATTTTGTTTTAAAAGAAAAATTAAAGTACAACAAAAATTATATAACAAAAATGGTATTTACTGCTTAAATTTTTTTTTTTACTTATTTATCGCAAAATAATTTAATATATTTACTACCGAAAAAAAATAAAAAAATAAAAAATTATTTACTGCAAGGAAATTTGCCCGAAGCAACATTTTATTGAGTAGAAAAGGTTTTATTTATGGTTAATTTTTTTTTTCAACAAAAAAAATATAGAATGAATTTTTTTCCATAAAAAAAAACAGCAAGAAAAGCTTTTATTTATCGTTAAAAATTTATTTATTTTCAAAAAAAATATATATATACAATGAATTTTTTCCATAAAATAAAGCAGCGAAAAAATTTATAGGGCAGAAAATATACAGTGGTTTTTTTAAAACAAGAAATAGTGCCACTCTGTATTAAACAAGTGTGATATTGGGGAAAATTAGTGCCATATTGAAACTATGGCTTACATGCCCTTTTTGAAACTGTTCATTTTTCAAATAGAAAAATGGCCTGAGGCAATGGACCTTAACGGCCAGAGGATAGGAAGCCGTCACGGTAATTGGCAAAACTCAAAGCAGTAAAGCGTTTTTTGGAAACCCTAACGGTGCTAAGTAGGAAACCCTAACCATCGAACCGTAATGGCCAGAACCTATGAAAAGAATCGTCGACATCAGGAAAAGAAAGGATAAATGTTTTCAAAAACTTGGGATGTATGCGCAAGGAAATGAAGCATGGAAAGTTTTACAGGGTCTCGATGCGACCCTTATTCCTGGTATGAAAAAAAGAAAATGTAAATGTGTTAGAAATCCTGCAGAGATGAATTTAGCTAGTAAAGGTTGAACACACAGTTTTGCAGAGAAAAAAAAACTAAAAGAATCGAAAGAACAAAAAAGTATGATTGATTCAGAAAACAGGTTACAATGCTCATGATATAGCATTACTGGGGGAAGATCCCAAGGTAATGCGCCATAATGGTGATCAATGAGAGAACTCAACAACTACAACAAGTTTCAGAGAGAACTAGCTAGTTGCGGAGTGAAAGGAGGAGCAAATCAGGGAGTAAATCATGCAGAAGAACTAGCCAGTTGCGGAGTGAAAGGAGGAGTAAATCACGCAGAAAGGATCTTGCATGTAGTCCCATGCTCTAACTAAGTGTTCGCATGTGCGAGTAATGAAGGTCCTAGGTGTGTAGTACCTCCAACACCCCCCTGAACACCACTATGGGGAAAAATAGAAAATGGGCCCTGGCAACTAAGGCCAAAGGTCACCCAAAATACAATGAAACTTGTACTAAAATTGAGGAAAGAGGGAAAACCTCGGGGGAAAACCTCCCCCTCAAAATACAATGTAATCAAAAGAAAAGAGGAAGAAAAGACAGTTGCTAAGCAATTGTGTCCTTCACTCAAAGACAATCGCGCGGAGAGTGAAACTTCTGCTCAGTGAATGTCTTGGTGAAAATATCTATAGTCTGTTCTGTTGAAGGACAGAACTGCAAATCAATGACCCAATCATGTACTAAGTCTCTAATGTAGTGCATATGGATATCTATGTGCTTCGTCCGCTGCCGCTGTACTGGATCCATGCAAAATTTGAGAGTACTCTGGTTGTCACACCAGATGACACTGGGTTAGTGGAACTCGACGCCCAACCCAGTGAGGAAGTGTTGTAGCCATAGAGCCTAAATGGTGATGTTGACTACTCCTCTGTACTCAGCCTCAGCTGAAGAGAGAGTATTAGCAGCTTACTTCTTGCTCGACCAACAGAGAGGGCCAGACCCTAGATTGAGTGAATATCCGGGGGTGGATTTGTGATCAATGTGTCGCCTACCCAATCAGAATCTCTGAAGCCAAAGAGGTTCAATGCAGTGCCTGTTGCATAGTGAATCATGAAGGTGATGGTGCCCTACACATATCGAAGGATGCGCTTGGCAGCATTCAAGTGTAGCTCATGTAGCTCCTCCATGTATCTGGAAACTACCCCTACTGCATATGAGAGATCTGGTCTGGAGTGGGTGAGGTACACTAAGCTCCCCACTAGCTGTCAGTAGAGAGTACTATCAACTAATGGAGTGTCACCTCCATCCTCAAGGCGGACCCCAGAGAGAAAAGGAGTCGGTGCTGGCTTGCAGTCAGTCGTGTAAAATCTCTCTAGGAGATCCCGTGCATACTTATCTTGAGAGAGTTTGATGCCTCTGACATCTTGGCTGATCTCAAGACCAAGAAAGAAGTGTAATGGACCCATGTCCGTCATCAAGAACCTATCATGCAAGACCCTCTTGACTACAACAATGGCTGAAGCTGAGCTGCCGGTGATTAGGAGATCATCCACATACAAAACTAAGATAAGAAGATAATCATGTGTCTTGAGCATGTAAACATTGGGATAAGACTTACATCTTTTGAAGTTTTGTGAGAAGAGAAAAGAATCCATCTTCGCATACCAAGCTCTTGGGGCCTGCTTAAGGCCGTAGAGAGACTTCTTCAGTCTGCAGACCAAAGATGAATCCTGAATGAAACCATGTGGTTGCTCCATGTAGATCTCCTAAGATAGGTCTCCATGAAGAAAGGCATTCTTCACATCCATTTGATGTACTTCCCACCCCTAGGCAACCACAATGGCATGTACAAGGTGTATGAATCCATCTTTGCTATTGGAGCAAAGGTCTCATGATAATCAATGCCATGCACTTGCTAGAAGCCTTTGGCTACTAGCCTGGCTTTCTGTCTGGTGATTTTCCCATCTGCAGCACTCTTGGTCCTGTAGATCCATTTGGATCGGAAGAGTTTCCTTCATGAATGAAGGGGGACCAGACCCTAGGTCTGGTTCTCGAGGAGGGAGTTATACTCCTCCATGGTGGACTCCCAAGAGGGATGCCCAACAACCTCATCATAAGATTGCAGAACAGAAGACTGAACCAAATGGCAATGCTGAGATGGCATTGGTTCAGTGGCAGTGAGGGCAAGAGGAGGCTCAATAAACTCTGAGCTAGTCCTCTGTGGATCAGAATTATCCCCTACAAGACCATTTCTAGCAGCTAGGTGGTCTTGTGCATATATCTCACTTAAGCTCCTTGTTCTTTGATTTATGACAGGGGAAGTTGATTCACTGTTGGAAGCCCGATCTAGGCTTGGATGTGGATCATCATATGCATGCACTAGATTTGTATCTGAAGACTCTGTCTCTACATCTGCATGCTCTACCTCGGCATTTGCATGCTTTGTATCTGCATTTGAGTGTACTGAGTCATCAACTTGGACATGAGGTAGATAAAAGGTGTATGCATGCAGCAATTGAGGTGCATGCGAGAGACTTTCCTCAAATTTGAAACTTCTCTCAATGATGAGCTTGTTCGTAGAGGAAATCAGGAATCGGTATCCCTTCACACCATCATTGTATCCAACAAATATGCACTCAATGCTCTGTGGATCAAGAGCTTTCTTCTTTTCAGAGGGGATCCTAGCCCATGCTCAGGAGCCGAAAACAAGGAAGTGGTTGACCTCTAATTTAGTGTCGCTCCAAGCCTCAAAGGGGGTCTGATCCTTGACAAATCTATGAGGAGATCTGTTCTGGATGTAGTTAGCACAATTAAGTGCTTCAACCCATAGCTTATGAGGTAGTGACTTAGCATGTAGCATGCAGGAAGCCATCTCTGTGAGAGATCGGTTCTTTCTCTCAACAACTCCATTCTGCTGCGGAGTGCATGGAACTGTGTGCTGCAACCGTATGCTGGACTCAAGGCAAAGGTTCTAAAGTGCTGTGTTAACATATTCCTCCCCATTGTCTATACGGAGGGCTTTGATCTTTCTCTCTGACTGTGTCTCAACTAGTTCTTTGAAATCTTCAAAGTGCGCAAAAACTTCAGATTTGGCCCTGAGAAGATACACCCAATTATACTGTGAGAAATCATCAATATATGTAAGCACATGCCTTGCTTTGTTTATGGAAGATGAGGAAAATGCTCCATGACATCACTATGGATCAGATATAGAGGAGAGGATGCTCTGTGAGTCTTGCCGGTGTCAAATTTTTCTCTAGGATGTTTGCCAAGGACACACCCTTCACAAACTCCTTTGGAGAAATTGATATTTGGCAAGCCTTCCACCATCTCATGCTTGCTTAGCTACTGCATATACCTGTAATTTAAGTGACCAAACCTCTCATGCCAAAGCCTACTACTATCATCAACATGTGTAAGCAATAAGGAGGATTTAGATTCAATAAATTCAGAAAATTTATACAGTCTAGCTCCATTGTTTACCTCACCAGTTGCAATTTTGGAGATGCTATGTAGGTCATATATCTTCACTGCATCTGGAGTGAATTCCACTCTCTTTCTGGTGCTGGAATGAGTGATTTGATAAACTGAAAGCAGGTTTACCGAAAGTTTTGGAACATGAAGCACATCTTCAAAGCTTCCGTGTAAAAGTTCCGCTCTACCTTTTCCAGTGACCTCAATAGGTGAGTCATCTCCCATGAGGATGGGAGGTCCTTTGCATGCACCCAAAGAGGAATAGACTTCCTTTGCAGCAGCCATATGATGTGATGCACCAGAATCTATAATCCATGCGTCAGGGGAAGAGTTAGTTGCAACTAAAGCATGAAAATTGTTACCTTTCCCATGTGGCGGATCCTCAGTTTTCTTCTTGGCGCCCTGAGGGATGTGGTCCCCAAGGTTGTGCTTCTGAAGGATTTCTGTCATTTGGTCAATTTGTTTCTTCATGCAAAAGGATTCCGGTTGGAATCCTCGGTGACAGTGGGTGCATTTGTCTCCTTTCTTCCCTTTCTCATTTCTGGAGCCGGAGGAGTCATTGAAGGGCTTGGTGTACCCTTCCTTCTTTGGATGGGAATGTGCTTTTTCCTTGTCTTTTTGCCACTGAATTTTCTGATTTGAATCAGACCTGCGATTTTTATTGTGGTTGGCATCATGCACAACAAGTGCATGCGCTTTTGGAGGTTTGATTTTCCCCATGCCAATGAGTTTATCTTGCTTAAAAGTGAGGGACTCTAAGGGAAGGCATAGTGTAGGATTTACCTATTGCGAGCCTTACTGAATGAAATGTAGACACAAAGACGGAGTATTCTGGTCCAAGCTTTGACATAATAGAGGGAACTTGGTGACTCTCCTCCTTGGATTTGTCAATTCCCCAACCCTTGAGTTGCAACAATAGATCATTATATTTGGTGAAGAAGTCTTATATTCTGTCATAGTTTCGTGGATCTAATGAAAGTAGCTACACTTCGAGCAGATGTACTTTCATCTCATCTTGTTTCTCGTAGAGTACTTCAACCTTTTTCCAAATCTCATTGGGAGTACTACAGGCAGATAGATGAAACTGCAACTCTGGGGAGATGCACATGCATATGGATCTGTGGGCCTCATCCATGTGGTTGAGGTACTTGGATTTCTCTATGGATAAAGTGGGTTCCACTTCTGCAGCCATGGTAATCCTGTACAACCCTTTCTGATGAAGGAATCGATCCATTTGGTCCTTCCAATTGTGATAGTTGTACGGTGTTAGGATTGATGCTTTGGGAAACTCCATTTTCTGTCAATCTTCGATCTCCAAGATGTAATACCTACAAAATAAAGTACAGGTGCACATTTTATCTAGCAACATGCGGGCTTTGATACCATGTAAATGTGTTAGAAAACCTGCACAGATGAATCTAGCTAGTAAAGGTTGAACACATAGCTTTGCAGAGCAAAAACACTAAAAGAATTGAAAGAACAAAAAAGAATGATTGATTCAGAAAATAGGTTACAATGCTCATGATATAGCATTACTGGGTGAAGATCCCAAGGTAATGCGCCATAGTGGTGATCAATGAGAGGACTCAACACCTACAACAAGTTCTGGAGAGAACTAGCCAGTTGCGGAGTGAAAGGAAGAGCAAATAAGGGAGTATATCATGCAGAAGAACTAGCCAGTTGCAAAGTGAAAGGAGGAGAAAATCAGGGAGTAAATCATGCAGAAAAGATCTTTCATGTAGTGCCATGCTCTAACTAAGTGTCCGCATGTGCCAATAATGAAGGTCCTAGGTGTGTTGTATCTCCAACAGAAAAAACGGGTTAGGGTTCTGCAGAGTTCCAACGCAACCGCTATATATGCTCTCAAGAAAAGGAAAAAAAAAGTTTGGGGCGAGTGGAACAGACCTGGACGCTCTGAAGTTGGGCTGAGAGATAGACCGCAACAAGGAGCACAATGGCCGAAGAGACAACTCCATCAAAACGATCGATAAGCGGAAACATGTGCAAAGAAACAAGAAATGGCAATGGCATTGTTTGATTTGAGGAATGGAAAAAAGAAAAACTACCGCTTGAAATTTGTGAAGCTATGGTTGAGGTTTTACATACTTCTTATACAAAATCCCCCAACTTGTAGGTGCAATCAAAAGTTGTTGAGGCAGAGATTGTTGGTGGACAAATTGTCTGCCTCTTACCAAAACCCCTGTAGCCAAAACCTTGCTTGTTAACAAAACATGAAAAAAACCTAGCGCAAAAGGCTTCCCTTTCATCGACAAACTGTGCAAATGGAGAGCATGGGTGGGAGGGGAAAAGGTGGTTGGAACCTGTACTGACGATGATGAGTTTGCACCATCGGATGGAGCGGTCGAAAAGTGTGCCATGCAGATTGTCTGGGGGAAGATATTACTGTGTGTCCAAAATGTTGGGAAGAAACTTTTTAATTTGTTAGCTTAATTCCAATTCAAATTTTAAATTTAATGATTTACGCCATACTTCTTGCACAAAATCGTTATTAATTATATGCTTTATGTGATAATTCTCGATGGAATGTATAATGGATGCTTCTTAGAGATTGAGTTTTCTCTCTTTGATCCTCACTTCTAATGGAAGAAGATACACCTATTAGCTGTAGCACGATACTTTCTTCTATGAATTTAGCACAACAATTTCTTTTCTCCTCTGGGAAAACACTCATTGGTGAACTCGCATCTGTATGGCACAATCTAACTCATTGGTTTGCTCCCATGTGTATGGCACAATCTTTAGAAATCCATGTGCCCAATATTTTATAAGGTAAATTTCAATGAAAAAAGAGACGCCAAAAATAAACAATGAAACTAATTTAAACTTACATATGTATTGAGTTGAATAAAACTCGAGAAATTGATGTGTTTACTCTCAGCAAAATTATTTGAAATTGTTTCACGTCATCTTCATCTTCTCATATTATTGTGGATGTCTTCTCATATTACTGTGGATAGAGGGCTTCTAATCGATATGATTTTCGGTCACCTTTCTCATATGGTCCAATGTTTTTTTCTCACAAAGATTGTCTCGATATGAAAATAAATCATGGTCAACCATGGTTAACCATGGTTCAACGTTGAATTGTGACAAGAATGGTCTCTATATGGAAATCAACCATGGTCAACCATGTTTATTTTAGGGTTTATAATATTCATGTTATGGTTTATATGCACTGGGTTTATAATTTTTATACCTTAGGTTTATTATTCCCTTAGGTTTATAATATCAATCCCTTAGGTTTATTGATGTAAGTGTTCATATTCCTAGGGTTGAATATTATTCAACAATCAACCATGGTCTAATGTCACATTGTGACAAGGATTGTCTCAATATGAAAATCAACTATGCTCAACCATGTTTATTTTAGTATTTTTAATATTTATATTAGGGTTTTTATACCTTGGGTTTATAATATTTGTCCCTCGGGTTTAATATTATTCCCTTAGGTTCATAATCCCTTGTGGTTTTAGTATTAATCCATTGGGTTTATTGTTCCTTCTTGCTTATAATATCAATCGCTTGGGTTTATTATTCCCCGGTCAACCATGGTTTATTATGATGTCAACCATGGTCAACCATGGTCCAACATGGAATTGTGATAAGGATTGTCTCTATATTTAAATCAACCATGGTCAACCATGTTTATTTTAGGGTTTATAATATTCATGTTAGGGTTTATACACCGTGGGTTTATAATTTTTATACCTTAGGTTTATTATTCCCTTGGGTTTATAATACCAATCGATTGGGTTTATTGATGTAAGCATTTATATTCCGAGGGTTTTAATATTATTCAACAATGGTCAACCATGTTCAAGAATGGTCAACCATGGTCCAATGTTGCATTGTGACAAGGATTTTATTATTTTTAATATTTATCTTAGGGTTTTTATACCTTGGGTTTATAATATTAGACCCTTGGGATTAATATTATTCCCTTAGGTTCATAATCCCTTGGTGTTTTAGTATTAATCCCTTGGGTTTATTGTTCCTTCTCGCTTATAATATCAATCACTTGGCATTATTATTCCCTGGTCAACCATTGTTGATTATGATGTCAACCATGGTCAACCATGGCCCAACATGGAATTGTGATAAGGATTGTCTCAATATGAAAATAAAAGATGGCCAATCATGTTTATTTTAGTTTTTATAATATTTATCTTAGGGTTTATATACGTTGTGTTTATAATATTAGTCCCTTGAATTTAATATTATTCCCTTTGGTTCATAATCACTTGGGATTTTAGTATTAATCCCTTGGGTTTATAATATCAATCCATTCAGTTTATAATATTAATCATTATCAACCATGGTCAATCATAACCAACCATGTTCAACCATGGTCAAACAAGGTTGGATATGGAAATCAAGCATGGTCAACCATGGTCTAATGTTGCGTTCGACAATGATTGTCTCGATTTGAAAATCAATCATGGTCAACCATGGTTGACCAAGGGCCAATGTTGCATATTTGTGACAAGGATTGTCTCTATATGGAAATCAACATAGTCAACCATGGTCAACCATGTTTATTTTAGGGTTTATAATATTGATGTTAGGGCTTATATACCTTGGGTTTATAATTGTTATCCCTTAGGTTTATCATTCCCTTGGGTTTATAATACAAATCCCTTGGGTTTATTGACCTAAGGGTTCATATTCCTAGGGTTTAATCATATTCAACAATGGTTAACCATAATAAACCATGGTCAACCATGGTCCAATGTCACATTGTGACAAGGATTGTCTCAATATGAAAAATAACCATGCTCAACCATGTTTATTTTAGTATTTTTAATATTTATCTTAGGGTTTTTATACCTTGGGTTTATAATATTAGTCCCTTGGGTTTAATATTATTCCCTTAGGTTCATAATCCCTTGGGGTTTTAGTATTAATCCCTTGGGTTTATTATTCCTTTGGGTTTATAATATCAATCTGTTGGGTTTATTATTCCCTTAGGTTTATAATATCAATCAAGGTCAACCATTGTCAACTATGGTGAGTCATGGGGTTTTAGTATTAATCCCTTGGGATTATAGTTGGGTTTACCAATGTTGGGTTTATAATATTAGTCCCTTGGGTTTAATATTATTCCCTTGGGTTCATAATCCCTTGGGGTTTTAGTATTAATCCCTTGGGTTTATGTTTCCCTTGGGTTCATAATATCAATTCCTTAGGATTATAATATCAATCATGGTCAACCATGGTCAACCATAACCAACCATGGTCAACTTTGGTCAATCATCATCCGATCTCGCATTATGAAACAAATTGTCTCTACTTAGGGTTTATATACCTTGGGTTTATAATATTAGTCCCTTGGGTTTAATATAATTCCCTTAGGTTCATAATCCCTTGGGGTTTTAGTATTAATCCCTTGGGTTTATTGTTCCTTTGGGTTTATAGTATCAATCGCTTGGGTTTATTATTCCCCAGTCAACCATGGTTTATTATGATGGCAACCATGGTCAACCATGGTCCAAAATGGAATTGTGATAAGGATTAGCTCAATATGAAAATCAACGATGGTCAATCATGTTTATTATAATGTTTATACTATTTATCTTAGGGTTTATATACGTTGGGTTTATAATATTAGTCCCTTGGGTTTGATATTATTCCCTTGGGTTCATTATCCCTTGGGGTTTTAGTATTACTCCCTTGGGTTTATTATTCCCTTAGGTTTATAATATCAATCATGGTCAACCATTGTTAATCATAGCCAACCATGGTCAACCATCGTTGAATGTCGCATTGTGACAAGGATTGTCTCACCATGAAAATAAACCATATTTATTTTAGTGTCTATAATATTTTATTTCGGTTTACCAATGTTGGGTTTATAATATTAGTCCCTTGGGTTTAAAATTATTCCCTTGGGTTCATAATCCCTTGGGGTTTTAGTATTAATCCATTGGGTTTATGTTTCCCTTGGGTTCATAATAACAATCCCTTGGGTTTATTATTAACTTGGGTTTATAACATCAATGATGGTCAACCATGGTCATCCATAACCAATGATGGTCAAATGTGGTCAATCATGGTCGGATCTCACATTATGAAAAAAATTATCTCCACTTAGGGTTTATATAGCTTGGGTTTATAATATTAGTCCCTTGGGGTTAATATTATTCCCTTAGGTTCATAATCCCATGAGGTTTTAATATTAATCTATTGGGTTTATAATATCAATTGCTTGGGTTTATTATTCTCTGGTTAACCATGGTCCAACATGGAATTGTGATAAGGATTGTCTCAATATGAAAATCAACGATGGTCAATCATGTTTATTTTAGTGTTCATATTATTTTTATGAGGGTTTATATACGTTGGGTTTATAATATTAGTCCCTTGGGTTTAATTTGACTCCCCTAGGTTCATAATCCCTTGGGATTTTAGAATTAATCCCTTGGGTTTATTATTCCTTTAGGTTTATAATATCAATCCCTTGGGCTTATTATTCCCTTAGGTTTATAATATCAATCATGGTCAACCATTGTCAATCATAGCCAACTATGGTCAACCATGGTTGAATGTCGCATTGTGACAAGGATTGTCTCAGCATGAAAATAAACCATGATCAACCATGGTCCAACGTCGCATTGTGACAAAGATTGTATCGATATCAAAATTAACGATGGTCAACCATGGTCCAACATGGCATTGTGATAAGGATTGTCTCAATATGAAAATCAACCATGGTAAATCATGGTTGCTTTAGTGTTTATAATATTTATCTTAGGGTTTATATATGTTGGGTCTATAATATTAGTCCATTGGGTTTAATATTATTCCCTTGGGTTCATTATCCCTTGGGGTTTTATTATTAATCTCTTGGGTTTTTAATATCAATCCATTAGGTCTATAAGATTAATCATGGTAAACCATGGTCAATTATAGGAAACCATGTTCAACCATGGTCAAACCACATGGATATGGAAATCAACCATGGTCAAACCACATTGATATGGAAATCAACCATGGTCCAACGTTTTTTTCTCACAAAGATTGTCTCGATATGAAAATCAATCATGGTCAACCATGGTTAACCATGGTCCAACATTGCATTGTGATAAGGATTGTCTCTATATTTAAATCAATCATGGTCAACCATGGTCAACATTGTTTATTTTAGGGTTTATAATATTCATGTTAGGGTTTATATACCTTGGGTTTATAATTTTTATACCTTAGGTTTATTATTCCCTTGGGTTTATAATATCAATCCATTGGGTTTATTGATGTAAGCGTTTATATTCCTAGGATTTAATATTATTCAACAATGGTCAACCATGTTTAAGCATGGTAGACCATGGTTCAATGTCACATTTTGACAAGGATTTTCTCAATATGAAAAGCAACTATGCTCATCCATGTTTATATTAGTGTTTTTAATATTTAGCTTAGGGATTTTATACCTTGGGTTTATAATATTAGACCCTTGGGTTTAATATTATTCCCTTTGGTTCAAAATCCCTTGGGGTTTTAGTATTAATCCCTTGGGTTTATTGTTCCTTCTGGTTTATAATATCAAACGCTCGGGTTTATTATTCCCCGGTCAACCATGGTTGATTATGATGTCAACCAAACATGGAATTGTGATAAGGAATGTCTCAATATGAAAATCAATGATGGTCAATCATGTTTATTTTAGTTTTTATAATATTTATCTTAGGGTTTATATATGTTGGATTTATAATATTAGTCCCTTGGGTTTAATATTATTCCCTTGGGTTCATAATCCCTTGGGATTTTAGTATTAATCCCTTGGGATTATAATATCAATCCATTGGGTTTATAATATTAATCATTATCAACCATGGTCAATAATAACCAACCATGTTCAACCATGGTCAAACAAGGTTGGATATGGAAATCAAGCATGGTCAACCATGGTCTAACGTTGCATTCGACAATGATTGTCTCGATATGAAAATCAATCATGGTCAACCATGGTTGACCATGGGCCAATGTTGCATATTTGTGACAAGGATTGTCTCTATATGGAAATCAACATAGTCAACCATGGTCAACCATGTCTATTTTATGGTTTATAATATTGATGTTAGGGTTTATATAGCTTGGGTTTTTAATTGTTATCCCTTAGGTTTATTATTCCCTCGGGTTTATAATACAAATCCCTTGCGTTTATTGACCTAAGAATTCATATTCCTAGGGTTTAATTATATTCAACAATCATTAACCATAATGAACCATGGTCAACCATGGTCCAATGTCGCGTTGTGACAAGGATTGTCTCAATATGAAAATAAACCATGCTCAACCATGTTTATTTTAGTATTTTTAATATTTATCTTAGGGTTTTATACTTTGGGTTTATAATATTAGTCCCTTGGGTTTAATATTATTCCCATAGGTTCATAATCCCTTGGGGTTTTAGTATTAATCCCTTGGGTTTATTATTCCTTTGGGTTTATAATATCAATCAGTTGGGTTTATTATCCCCTTAGGTTTATAATATCAATCATGGTCAACCATTGTCAACTATGGTCAATCATGGGGTTTTAATATTAATCCGTTGGGTTTATCTTTCCATTTGGTTGATAATATCAATCTCTTGGGTTTATAATATCAATCATGGTCAACCATGTTCAACCATGGTTTCATGTCGCAATGTGACAAAAAATGTCTCCATATAAAAATCATGGACAATCTTTGTTAACCATGGTCAACCATGGTTAATCATGGTCAACCATGTTTTATAGAATCAAACATGTTCAACCATGGTCAATCTTGGGTTTTTAGTATAAATCCCAATGGTTTGTTATTCCTTTGAGTCAAACATGGTGAATCATAGTCAACCATGGTCAACCATGATCAAATGTCGCTTTGTGACAAATATTGTCTCAATATGAAAATCAACCATGGCAACTGCGGTCAACCATGGTCCAATGTCACATTGTGACAAAGAATTAATTATTATTATATAAAGATGAATTAATTATTATTATTTTTATTTCATTAATTGGTATTCATACTATTATTATTTAATAATATTTAATTAAAAAAATATTATTACTGTTTAACAATAATTAAATATTTAACTATTATTATTTATTATTATTATTATAATAAAATAAAATAAAAATATTTATATTTTTTCTAAAAATAATATATATTTTTAATAAATTAATTAACTATTTATTTACATTTTATAAAAAATGAATAATAAATTATTATTATTATTATATTTATCAATAGTTTGTGTCATAGATATAAATAAAGCCTTATGGGTATATCAACCATATTTACTAAACAATTATTGCTATTATTAAATAATTAATGTTATGAAGGTTATTTTTGTTAATTAATATTACTAATATTATTATGAATTAATATAATAATAATACTAATAATATAGTATTATTTTTTTTCTTTCTAAATATGGCTAAATCTATCAATGAAACAAAAAATAATAATGCATGGAGATAATATAGTATTATTACTATAATAATAATAATAATAATAATATTATATTATTATAGTAATATAATTATTAAAATATTTTTCTTTTTATAATATTATTATCATTTATTATTATTATTAATTAATATTACTAATATTATTATTATTTAATATTATTTTTTTTAAGCTGTGGTTCACGGACAGAAATATCTGGGCTGATCGACCCCAAAGTGATTTTAGCCCTGCGGCCCACTAGCAAGGCCTGACCCCAAGGGCTCTGGGGAGATTGGACCCTGTGACCTCCGGATGGGGAGGCACTAATTTTGACTAACTGAGCTAACCCTTGGGACTTATCATTTAATATTATTATTATAATATTAATATAATAATCATTAATATATAAATATATAAGAATATCAAGTTAGTCGTTGGAGGCTCTGCTCAGAGTATTTAACCTGCTAGGCTGGATCTGTTTCTTCAACTTGTCCTGACGATGAATCACACTAGTTGGTTCGAAACGCGTCGACAAATGATATTCCATGTGATTTTCGCCGAAAAATCTCTCACAAACTTGATATGGATTACAGAACCTTGAACTCTATAAGAATATAGATGTTATTATTTATATAGTTATTAATAATCATAAATAGTTGGTTTTTCAAAAAATACAAATAATAATTATTAATGTGGTTGATATAGGCCTATCGACATTTATCAAGGACATTATCAACCATATTAGTAAATATGATTGTGTTAGTTATATATTTTATGTGATAATTCTCGATAGAATGTATAATGGATGCTTCTTAGAGATTGAATTTTCTCTCTTTGATCCTCACTTCTAATGGAGGAAGATGCACCTATTAGCCGTAGCACCTTTGTCTTGTAAATCCTTTCCTCTATGAATCTGGCCCAACAATTTCTTTTCTCCTCTCGGAAAACACTCATTGGTGAACTCCCATCTGTATGGCACAATCTAACTCACTGGTGAACTGCCATCTGTATGGCACAATCTTTAGAAATCCATGTGCCCAATATTTTATAAGGTAAATATCAATGAAAAAAGGACGCCAAAAATAAACAATGAAACTAACTTAAACTTACATATGTATTGAGTTGAATAAAACTCGAGAAATTGATGTGTTTACTCTCGGAAAAATTATTTGAAATTGTTTCGGGTCATCTTCATCTTCTCATATTACTGTGGATGGAGGGCTTCTAATCGATGTGATTTTCAGAAATCACCTTTTAGTTGGGCATCCTCCTCATTTTGTTTCATGATAAACTTAATCATGAGATGAGGACTTAACTATGGATATGCACACTATTTTTTCTCCAACCTATATTGAATCCAAACTAATGCATAATGGGTTTAGAAATCTATAACCAATTGTTTCATTCGCCAAACATATTTACACTCAAATTGTCCAAGCCTCTTTGCACTTGCATTTTCAAATAAATTAAATTCTAAAAGATATGATGCAACCGACCAAATTCTCCGCCCAACATTTGGCCATAACCATACAATTCAAATTCTCAAGGTCTGATAATTTCTTTCAACGAGATATCCAAAAGAAGGTTTCGATATGGTATTTATCTCGTCTCTCGAGAGGAGTAACTCACAACATTAGATGGTACATGGTACCCTTTTAGTTCTAGTAATATTTTCACGGAGAAGTAGTTGCTCTTAATAAAATGCTAGAAATCTGTATCAATAAAAGTCGAGTGAATTACAGTTGCCAAAATGTCATAGAGAAGCCTAGAGAGTAAATCTATATGATCTAAGAACGTATAAATAGCTCGAACCCATTACGAGATTTTCACAATAAAAGACCCTGAGTGTTTTGAAAGCTAATTTTTAACTAAAACCATGTTAACCAGCATTGCCACCCTTGTACATTCAAGTTCATATGATGTAAGAACGTATAAATATCTCGAACCCATTACGAGATTTTCCCAATAAAAGACCTGGGAGTGTTTTGAAAGCTAATTTTTAACTAAAACCATATTAACCAGCATTGCCACCTTTGTACATTCAAGTTCATAAGCAGAAGTAAAACAAAAACATGAATAACAAGACACCAATTTAACAACTGCATAATTAAGGGACGAGATAGTTTGTTACCAAATATATATAGTAGATATGACAGTTTCCTTGCAGAAATATATATAGTAGATATGACAGTTTCCTTGCAGCGAGTAAGGTAGGTATCTGTGTTCTCTACCTTCCTCTCCCAATTTTCAGAACAGTTTTTATGAATAACAATTTTGATAAACATGGCTTTTCATTTCTAGGTTAAAGCTAAGCATAAAAACAATACACAACTTAAAAATGAAGAAATATTTTTTTTTCACATACATACAAATCATATATCCTCCAAAGCACAAGAACACTTCCTTATTCAATTTACGTCGGGTTTCACACACACAAACAACCCAACTCCTACATATCCTAGATATACTCTTATTTTACACAGGTTTCATATAAAACGATACCAAAGGAGGACCATGACATCTCAACAACTAGCTATACAAGACATCTCAATAACTACAAATACAGTTCTTTAATGTTGTTATGTCTTTAATATTGCTAGGTAAGGACCTTGACATGAAAAAGCTAAAACTAGTTCTATTAATTCCATTCTCACATGTAATTAAATCTATTTTCATTTTTTATTAAATTGAATAGTTATCAATTATGAAATGTCCAAAAAAAATCGTATTTTTATAAGCCATTACCCTCACAAGTCTTGTTTTATTTTATGGGAAGTTTGCTTTTTATCTTGAAATAGTTATAATCAAGCTAGTGTGTATATAAATTAATATCATTTTTTCCCTACTAAATTGAATTGTTATCAAATAGTGGAAAGAAATTCATCATCTTTATAAGCCATCATCGTGGTAAGTCTCGTTTATTTTCATGTTTGTTTCCAACTCTATATATATGGGAAGTTTGATAATTATCTTGAAATATTTATAATCAAGCTCGTGTATATAAATTAATATCTCATAAATATTTTTTTACTTCTTTTTTATTTTTATTTAAATTAATACTTTATGTCTACTTATTTTTCTTCAAGATTGTACAAGAAAGAGTGGGATATCTAGTTTTTCTTTTATCTAGATATGTCTATTGAATTTTAACTTTATCTAAATATGCCTATTGAATTTCAATTTTGATTTCTTTCAGTAAGAATGGTTTAATTATTTCAATTAGTTATTTTAGTTATTATTACTTGAACATTTTTTTATTTTTTTTGGATTAGTATTTATCTGAATAGCTTTATTATTTAATTTAATGTTGGTTTGAGTTTAGTTTATTTTCATTTTAGTGTTTTTAATTTTTTAATTTAGTTTAGTTTAATTTATTTTTAAAATAATTTAAAATAATGATTTATTTTATTTTAGATTTGTTTTAAATATAGATTTAGTTTAAATTTATTAAAGGTTTAAATTAATTTTAATTTTAATTTTGTTCTAAGTTTAAATTAATTAATATTCTAATTTAGTATATATTTTTTTCTTTAATAGGAATGATAAACATAGGGTTCACATTGAAGAATTTCTATATACATGCATTTCTAATTAAATTGTTGGGAGATGAGCCTATTTAAAAAAAAAGAATTATGGATATTTATTTTAAGTGAATATTTAATATATTTTTATTTTCATTTAATTTAATTTAAGTAAATTTATGCATTTGGATATAGTTTTGTTTAGTGTAGTTAAATTTTATTTGTATAAGTAAAATGATAGATTTTGAATGAATGACACATTTCCAATTGGTTTTGGTTTTTGATTAAATAATCATAATTGTTTAAAAGAAAATATGTTTTTATTGTCCGTTATAAATTTTTGGTGTATAAGTTTGTTATCTAGTTTAGGCATATGTTGTTAAAATAATTACTTTCAATTTAACTAATTACAATGATATTGAAAACAAAGTATAAAAAAGTAAGTGAATAGGTGCACTTTATTAAGGCATTCCTTGTGCCATGATCAACTTTTTGAAATGGTATTGATGTCTTACCTAACCACCCTCAACTAAAGATTAATTTTCCTATTTGTTGATTCCCCTAATCTCTTTCA
The DNA here is from genome assembly GCA_031772625.1 of Pinus tabuliformis. NCBI lineage: Eukaryota > Viridiplantae > Streptophyta > Pinopsida > Pinales > Pinaceae > Pinus > Pinus tabuliformis. The sequence goes on along the minus strand of CM062816.1, from coordinate 1,317,214,672 downwards.
CAAAAACAAAAAAATTAACTATATTAATATGATCTTATACTCATAACTATATTAATATTATCTTATAATCATTACAACTTTACATTTATTTAAAATAAATAAATATTTTGAAATTTAATTTAATAATAAATAAATAGAAATTTTGAATTAATCTTTTAAAAATAAAATATCAATTTTTTAAATTACAATTTAAAATGTTTAAATTTTCCGATATTTAAGTTTTCAACTGTTACTAATTGTAACTAATTTTTCAAATGTTTGAAAAAATAAAATATCTTCTTAAAACATTATGTAATGTCCATACTAAATTATTGCGATGAAATGAATTTATATTAAATAATTTAAAATAGTATTATATTTTATCAATATTTTTTTATTAGGTAGTAATTTATATAATAATAATTTTATATTAAAACATTTTTTAAAATTTAAAAATATTTAAGAGAGAGTTTATAATTGTTTTTTAAAAATAAAATATTATCATTTTCAAATTCTAATTTTAAATTGTTAAATTTTTCAATATTTCAATTTTCAATTTTTATTAATAATAATTAATGTTATTTTTAAAAAATATTAGGTAATGTGCATAATGATGATGATTAACACTCACTAAAATTAATATAGTCTAAGGATTAATATAATCTATTGAACATTAAAAAAGTAAAAAATTACTTAAAAATTTGTAACATATTTTTTTTATAATCTAAAAATAAAATAAAATAATATATTACTATATTTCATATTAACTTATTAAATTAACATAAATTTATATAAATTAAATTTAAAAACAATATTATATTTTTCTCAATATTCTTTTATTATATAATAATTTATATAGTAATAAACTTATATCAGAATAATTTTCAGAATTTAAAAATATCTAAAATTGAGTTTTTGAAAGATTCAAAATAAATTATTATATTTTTACATTCCAATTAAAAATTGTTAATTAAATTTTGAAATTTTGAAAAAATAAAATATATTTAAAAAAAACATCTAATATGTATAATAAATTATTTGTAATGAAACCAATTTTTATTAAATAATTTAAAAAATAATATTATATTTTTTTTAGTATTCTCTTATTTGTAATTTAAATAAAAATATATATAAGAAAAAATCAAAATGTTCATCTTTTATGAGGATAATTTAAATTGATGTGTATTTTAATATATGAATAAGATATCTCACGGATATCTTTTTCGACTTGCATGAGAGTTCGACTTCCATCAGAGTCTCATCCATGAGTTTTGAGTTCCATGAGAGTTCGACTTCCATCAAAGTCTCATTCATGAGTTCGACTTCCATTAGAGTCTCATCCATTGTCAAGGGTCTCTATCATTTTTCGACTTCCATGAGTCTCATGTCTTTTCAGGGTGCTATTATTTTGGTCCATAATCATAATTTAAATTATAAAAAAAATATATATATAAAAAAATCATTTAAAAATACTCAATATTTTTAAATATAATATAATTTTTTTTATATATTTAAAAAATTACGATAACTCATTTTATATTATGATTATTAATGATGATGTTGGTGGTGCTTAATGTCCACTAAAACTGTTATTGTCCGTTATTGTTTATTGGACTTTAAGAAAGAAAACGATTAACTAGCTCCTATGATAAAAAAGAAGGGAGAGAAGCATTCCGAGATCACTATAGTTTTGTTGACTTAACAAGTCCATAAAGTTGGTAGTGTGGAAAATGATTTGAAAGGAGAATTGATGTGAGTAAGGGTCTCTTAATTCCAGAGAGAGTGTTTTTCATCTTCAACTATCTTAGTGTCGCAAAGGGGGAAAATTATTTCGTCCCAAGGTGTTTTGAGAATAGACAACACTTAGTTTCACTCTAAATTTCATGAAAATTAGTTATTTTCGCATTGTTCATTTTCTTCTTAGAACTCGTCAAGACAAAGATAATTCTAGTTAGTAAGAGTGGGGTTAATCACCTCCTTATAATACCTTAGCTTCATTTTTCCCGCTAACACCTTATCATCCCACAACTTATCCTTAAAGTTGGAAGTAATAGTGCTTTTAATATTATCCTTACCATATGTTCTCATAATTCCCTTTTAATCCTTTTAATATTATCCTTATCAAGGTAAGTATGGATAGAGCTATCTTACCATATATGTTCTTAGTAATTCCCCTAACACTAAAAGTGACTTAGTGCTCAAATAGTAGAGAAAGATATGTGATTCAACTAATTTCATAAACACTATTCAAGTAAATTTTCAATATATACACAATTTTCATATATATGCATATCTTCTATATATGAACAAATCATCCATATATGTGCAATTTTTGTATATGCACAACTTTCGTATACACAACTTTCATATATGTGTAATTTTTGTGTATGCACAATGTTTGTATACACAACTTCCATATATACACAATTTCCATGTATGCACAACTTTTGTATGTGCAATTTCCATGCATGCACAACTTTTATATGTGCAATTTCCATATATGTGCATATATGGAAGTTGCACATATACAAAAGTTGTGCATATATAGAAGATATATGATATACAGGATGCACATATATAAAAGTTGTGCGACTTCCGTATATACAAACCTTCTCTTACACGCATTTATTCCATATATGTGTAATTTTCGTATATGCACATATACGTGCACAACTTCAATTTCCATATATACACAATTTATGTATATGTGCATATCTTCTATATGTGTGCAACTTCTACATATACACATATACGAAAGTTGTGCATATACTAAAGATATGCAATACATAATATGCACATATATGGAAGTTGTGTGACTTTCGTATGTGCACATATTTCGTATATTTGCATGTATTATGTATATCCACATATCATTTCCATAAGTGCATCTTTTGTATATACACATATCTTCTGTATATGTTCATAGATGGAAGTTGTGCATATACGATAGATGCACATATATCGAATACGTGAGTATACGCAATATATGCACTTATAAAGAAGTTACACATATACATAATATATGTGCATATATAGAAGTTGTGTATATACGGTAGATGCACCTACACAAAAGATACACATATACGAAAGTGAAATATACTGAAGTTGCACATACATGGAGGTTATGTGTATATACAGAAGGTGCACATATACAAAAGATATGTACATATAGAGAAATTTTGCATATACGAAAGATATGCGCCTATACATAAATTTTGTAAAAAATCAGCCTCTATATATGCACAACTTGTTTATATATGCATCTTCTGTATATGCGCATATCTTCCATATATGATCAAATGGATATGCACATATACAAAAGTTGCATATATACAAAAATTTCACATATACAAAAATTGTGCATATATGGAGTTTGCATAAATACAGTGGCTAAAGTTGTCCATAAATTATGTATATGCATATTATCCATATATGCACAATATTTATATATGTGCATATATCGTACATGGACAACTTTCATATGTGTGCATATACAAAAGCTACCTATATATACATTTTTGCACTTCAACCTCTGTATATATGCAACCTCCGTATATATGCAACTCCCATATATCTACATATCGTTTATGTATGCACAAATTTTGTATATGCACATATATGAAAGTTGTGAATATACAAAATATATGCGCATATACAAAAGATATGTGATACCAAAATATATGCACTTATTCCGTAGATGTGAATATTTGAGAGTTGCACATATATAATAGATGCACATATATAGTAGATGTGTATATAAAGAACATATGCACATATACAAAAGAGATGCGCATATATAGAAGTTGCGCACAACTTCTGTATATGCACAACTTATGTGTATGTGCATATACGAAAGTTGCACATATATGGAATATATGCACTTATATAGAATATTTGTGCATATACAAAATATATTCACATATATTGAAGTTGTCCATGTACGGAAAATATGTGCATATTATGTATTCTGTATATGCGCACTTTCATATATGCATGGATATATAGAAGATGTGCATATATAAAAGTCATCTTATGTATGTTAACACCAGAAAATTGTACACAGATTTGTACAATCCCAAAGTCATCTAGTAGAATTCACAAGTGAATATTTTCCAATTGAATTTCTTTCACCTCTGCAATTATTTTGCTGTCAGTTTAGATTACTTAGTTAATCTACTAATCACAATTATTAAGGTAATTATATTATCTTTATTTTTATTTTCATTTGCAAATTCTCACATAGATTAATTAGTGGGAAAATTAAGTGGTTGAATTCCACACATATTTTTTAATCTATTTTTCTAGTTTTTGCAAATCACATAACTTAATTAGTAGAGGAGTAAGTGACCTATCATCCACAAATCTTGTTACTAACCAAATAATTTCTTCATTTCATTAGTTTGGAGACTAGGGCCAAGTCACTATAGAAATCAAGTAATCTCAGCTTCTCTTGTTTCTTGTAGGCAAACTTGGGCTAGCATATGAAAGCCTTCTTAACACACTTATGTTTTACACCTCCCTTTAGTCACACATAATGTAGTAGGAGAAAGAGTAAGTGGCCCATTATCCGAATATAATTTCTTTTTCATGCAAGGAACAATTGAAATATAGCACAATGAGGAGGATATTGTAATGTATCATCTAATATCCACATATTATCACACTTTTCATGCTCGCTTGATCACTTGCACACAATTACACATCACACACTAATATTCTATAATATTTGTATTAGAAGGCATCTAGTTTCTGGAGCTTTTGATACTTAGTTTATTTTAGCCTATATCTCACACCATAAAGATTTAAATTAAGACCCTTCAAAAATACCATAAGTTGAACCAACTAGATTTCCCATCGGGGCCACCAAAGAATTTATAGTTCAGGTTAGGACCATTGGGGGTAGGTATCCCATAAGACACAATGGTCATGTTACATATTTGAGACATATAATTTGACTCTTTAGAGAGCTTAAAATCCTTCAATCATCCCACAAAAAAGAATATCTAAGCATGCAAGAGACATGTTTCACAGGGGGTTCAACTTTGGTCCAGTGTGTGTGGTACTATTTGGGGCTACCCAACCCATTTAGTGCTTGGTACTAGTAACTGACAACCAAGAAGCTAAAGATTCAAATCCTCATGCGGGACGAAGGTACTTTAGTGGCTGAAATATAGGGCATGCATCATTATAGGTTGAGGTGTGGGCAACACCAAAGCCTCATTACCTTGGTCAATTTTTTGGTTTCTAGAAGGCGTTGATCGTTCCTTCGGGATGTTGCTCGAGTACCCATGAGAAGATATCTTCATAAGGCCTAGTTACTTTGAGAGAGATAAGGACTAATAGGTCTTCATAAGATCTTTTAGCATACTTAAAAATAAAACAAAACCATTTTTTGTTTGATTGATCACATAGTTTAAAGATAAAGGGAAAGTAATCATTTTATTTTCGCTTTGTTTTATGTATGTGATATATTTTCTTTAAGAACCATCTCATTCCCTCAATCACCAAAAGTAGTACACACTCTACTCGACACCATAGGGGACTCCATGGCTCCCTGTTAATCTATACATTTTCCAAATATCCCTCCATTACCAGGAGGAGGTGCCGGTCTCTCACCATTTAGGCACATAAGACACCATACAACTACCATTATAAGATATTACTTTATCACCGATTCTTTGCTTCGAACTCCTCCTCGTCAAAGTACCCCATTCACTACCCCCTAATGGAGCCCCCATAAATCCCCTCTCACGAATCCACGTGACAGTCACAAGGGTAACGATCCTTATTAGGGAACCCCCATTCATAAGGTTGTCCAAAATAGTTTTGTAATGGAGGAAAACTTGAAAGTCCCATTTTTAGCTTCTTTAAGCCTTCCTAATTTCATCAAGCTAACTAATGACATGATTGCGCATGACAAAAATTGACTAGCCATGCCCACCAAGCTCCCTTAAGGCATTCCAAAGTTTGAAGGGAAGCAAGGAGAAGACCCACGAAACAATGTCATGACTTTTCACCTGTGGGGTTCATCCAATAGTATCACTAATGATACTATTTGATTATGATTGTTTTAACGCGCCCTTACTAGGCCAATAATGAAATGGTATATTGACCAATCTTTTGCATCACATGGAAGCTTTATTTCCCTAGCTACAACATTTTGCACATTCTTCCAGCTCCCGGTCTCTCATTACTCAGGCCTAAAGCTCCTTACCCACTTCAAACAAACACTTGTTATGCACATATCCTATAATGAAATCCCTTCTTTCCACATTAGGCGCAATCAAAGCTTCTAATTCACATTTTATGGCTTTCGATTTTGATAATGCTACACCAAAAATTCCGTCTATAGTTTATTTCCATATCCTAGTCACTATTTATAACATCACCATCCATCGATGCATTGTGAGTTGTGGTCTTTTGTGGACACCTTTGCTCCACTGCTACCTACCCTAGCTACAACTAGTTGAACCTTGTTGATTGGTTATATTACTATTCAAACTATGCCTTCTCTAGGTGTTGTTTCCAATTTCACCCTCATTAGATCTTGGTTCCTTTTCTCTATTGCACCTTGAACCTCCCTCGTCAAATGCATCCCTATCTTATTCTCGTGATAAAAAGAAATCTCTCACTAAAATACAAAAGGGAAATCAGTAAAAAGGATTAGAACAAAAATAAGTAGAGCTTGTAACTAAGTAACGTTAAATAACTATCATAGTATAAATATGCATATGGAATACTTAATTATTTTTATAACCCTACTTGTCACTCCATTATAGTGACAGAAACCCAATATCAACTTACCTCAGTTGTTTGAATAAAATACATCCCTTTCACCTTTATTTTACTTATGTGAGAATTATCCCATGATAAAAGGGTGAAATCATATAGTTGAGCAATTTCTCATAATTATTTTTCCAAAATATTATAATTATGAGGTAATAATTATTTCATAATTGAGACAATTGAGGAAAAACACATAGTTGTGAAAAAGGTTTCTAGACTTTTCCATTCCCAAGGAGATCAACTTGACCCACTTGTGTATGAGTTAGCTAGGAGTCCATTATTGTAGAAGTTTCCTAACATTCAAGCCCTTATGTGTCTAGATACATTCTCTTGGAGGATAGAATGAGCCTATATAATCTCACCAAGATGAAAGGGGAAAGGAGGGGGGATCCAAACTATAGCATGAGAGCTCTGCGGTATTGGGAGAGGAGACCATATTACAAGATGGAGGAGAGGATATTATTTTTTGAATTTATATTGATGTAATTTCATTTATATGGTTAATACAAATTTATGTTTCTTCCCCTTATATCAGTTTTGTAGTAATTTATATGTGTGCTTTCTAGATGTTTTGAGCTGATGAACTTATGCGAAAGATCACTTGTCATCTCTGTTTGGTTGTGTTTGTGTATAGGCTTTGGATCGAGAGTGGATCAAAGAGGTCACTTGATTGGATCGCAAGGATTCTGGATCAAGCCCAAAACCCTTCACCAACCTACGAGGAGTACTTGATCATACTTTGTAGCATCAAAAATTGCATCAAAACTGTTTGCATGGCCATCTAGATTGGGGATCATTATTATATTGTCTTAGCCAATTTATTTTTCTATCTAGTGATCTAAATTGGGCATGAGATCACGGTTTAATAACCCCTTTCTTAATTAAATGCAAGAGAAGTGGGTGTTTCAATGAGAGAATTTTTGTTTTTCCGTCTTCATTTTAGATCTCCTCTTCTTCTTTATGTTTTTTCATTTTCTCTTGTTCCCATTGAGTTCTCTATAATTTTTTGGGTTCATTTTGATCTCCAATGATTTTACTTGCTTTAGATCTGAGCTTATCTTAGATTTGGATTTTATCTTTGTTTTTTCTACGAGAGAATCATAGATCATGTGATTAGAATCAAAATTTGGAATTTTCTATAGAAAATTTGATTGAATTGACCAGATGTTTGGATTCCTCTCAAACTTTCCTCAAAAAAAAAAAAATCACTAAAAAGGGACGTCGTAGGAGGATTTTGAGAGTGACTGAAGTTTGTGAGTCGATTTTTTTTCCCTAGACGCTCCCACAGGGAGTCATACATGCATCCAAGAGATCCTAGAAACTCCCTTGCAGTTAGCATGCCAGCATCTGGATGCTCTATTCCCTGTGTTGTGTGTTCATCCAAGATTTTAGCCATAAAGAAAATAACTTTTTCTTTCTGAACTTTTTTCTTATGTTCTACCTTAGTCTCGGCCTCATGCTTACTTGCTCGATCTCATCCAAATTTGTTTTTGTCTGCTTGGTTTCCTTAGATCGATAACCATTCATTAAGAATATTTTTTTGTCTTTTATTGGGCTTAAAACCTCTCATATTTCACTGATTTATTGAAGATATATGTGATTCATGATATGTTATTGTTGATTAGCTATTGTGTATGTTTGATCTGATTTATTTTGATCAGTTTATCTAAGGTCTTCCATTTCTCCTAGCCTTTCAAATTTTTCTTGAAGTCTTTTTGGATGCTTTGGGTTGAGGCTTGATTTTCACCTCTAGATCTCATTTGCAAATCCGATTGGTTGTTTTCAATGACTATTTAGGCCTGTTCTACACCGTATCTTTAGACTTTTGTAGTTTTCGCTCACTTTTGTTGTATATTGTTGAGCGATTTCTTTCCTATTTAGGTTATTTTCATCACATTTGGTGGTGTTGTGATTGGTTGTGCGATTGTGTTGTTGTCATCTAAAAAATCTATCTTGAGTGTGTTTTGATTGTTTTCTATCACCCTCATTTGATTGTGTTTAGGCCTTCCTCACTGTAGGGTTTGGTTTTGACCTTTCTATAATATTAGCCTTAGTTGAGCCATTGTACTACAACCATATCTTGCTGACATTGCCTTCCTTCTTTCACTTTTGGCTTTTGATTTGATTTCCTTCTGTGTTTCTTTGATTAGGCTTTGTTTTCCTAGCTGTGACACTTTTAGAGTGCTTTCCGTTCTTTCTTGGGAATTTTTTCTTTGGTTTCTTTTTAGTTGCTTTCTTTCTCCTTTTTGGTTTGTTTTAGGTCATTAATTCATAAAATTTTGGGTAATTTTAATTTAAAAAGATTTAGTGAAGAGGTGCATCACAATAGGCATTGTTGTGTTATACGGCTCTTACCCTCATGTAGTTAGCATTCATCAAAATGAAAATAAAAAATTGCATATAGTTTCACTAGGGTGACTAACTAAGAGTCATTCACACCATCTCAGTTTCATGCCTCATCCAACTTGTGTAAAAATCAACCACTAAAATCAACATGCTAATAAAATTAAATAGGTTTGTCTTTCATTTTTACTGGTAGTACACCAACACTAGCTTAGGTTAGGGTCTTGGAGATAGGTGTGTGAGTCAACTACTCCAAGACTATAGGATCAACTTAAGAGCTTTCCGTATGGAGTTAAATCCATTTGTAGTAGTGTGGTATGGGAATATCTCCTCACAAAAGGGTCAAGCACGAGGTGACACTTGGGCTAGGCGAGGTGACATGATCCATCTTGCTTAGTTTCACGTGGCACGATATAGAAGAATTTTCATGCATACAATTGGTGTTATTATCACTTGGTGACTAGTTGGGAGGATACTTTGAAGGGGGTTTCATTTATAGCTCCTTTTTGGAGTTAAGTGTCCTGCCCTTGCGTGTGAATGTTTCCTGTGACTTCCCCCCAGGTCGTTTTATTGTAGGTGGTTAGCATAGTGGCCTATCGTCTTAGGGCTCATACATAGGTGCAGGGTTAGGGTCCTCTTCTGTATACTTGGGACAGATATGAGTCATACTCTCTCAGTCCTCTTCGAGGGTGTTCCAAATATTACAAGGGCACTTGTGCCTAGTTCACAACTAAAAGGGATTGGAAATAGGTTGCTAGTAAATTGTTCCATAGCCAACTTCTTTATATTTTGGTTTGCATGTGATATCTTCTAGGAAGTTTCTAGTGTGTGTTGTTTTGTCTGAGTCAGTAGTTTTGGCCTTAGGGTGTTTTCACTAACATAACTGTGTTTAAATTATAATTTATCACCCTGGTTGAATTTTTTCATCGACGATCATGTCGTCTTCACGGTTTACCTCCTGAACGAGGTGGAAAGATTACTCCTGCATAAAGAGTTACTGTGAGTGCTCAAGACTTAGACCAACACATCATCTTGCAGTCTATACCTGGTCCTTCTGGTGGTGACTTGATTTCCATCGAGACTTTGGCGGATGACTATGACGCTTGTGCCAATTCACCTTTGACTAATGCATTAGGACCAGAGCCATTGGTGCTAAACCTTGAAGATTCTACACCAACCTACACTTATGTGCCTTTTTCCATGATTTATCCTATGGAGGAGTCAGAGACTTCCATACCTTCTGCATCGGCAGTATCAACTGCCATGACATCATTGCCACCTCTTAGCGTGGTTATACCCACTCCTCCATCCACACCTCTCACTTATTCTTGTGGAATTACACCAGTTTCTTCTATAACTCTCGCAAATTTATGGAATGTTTGCATGCCCACACCACCTCCTATGCCAACCATGGTACCTTAGCCTAGTCATTCGGTAGGTTGAGGAATATTTGCATCACACTTTTCCTCACCAACTATTCCTGTTCCTCAGTTAGGCATGGTTACTTCTAGTAATATGTGGGGGGGATCAACAATTGTTCCTGGTGAGATTGGGGGAAATGTTGCATCTCGTATGTCACAATCCTAGTATATTTCATTATTTGGAGGGAAACCACCTACCAATACTTTTAGCGGGGAGGCTAGTTTACCTGGGGGAAGCCCCACTGCCAGTGCTTTTTCTCACATGGGTTATTCCCCTTATGTTGGTCCTACTGCATAGAGTAGTCCTTCTTCTATCCCTGGGTAGAACCCCATCAATGACCATGCTTTTGCGGGTCCTTTTCTTTCGAGCAATACTTACCACAGGGGAAACATCCATTTACCAGTCATGTTGGCCCGCAGGAGACTTATGCAGGGTTGAACCCTTTTCCTAACCAGCAAGTGCATCATTATACTCCTTATATGGGGGCACCACCGAGTTGTTTAGGGGATTCTCCTGCCTATGACCCATTTAGTCAACTTCACAATCCATTTTTATCTTCTCTTGATTTACCATATTTGCCGAAATTAACTAATGATCCCATTCATCATGATCCATGGTGGCCACCCGTGCCTGCCAAATTACAATCACATATTCCCAAGTTTGAAGGAAAGCCTTAAGAGAATCCATCCACGCACAGTACCACTTATCATTTGTGGTGCTCATCTAATTCTTTGGTGGATGATTCTATTAATTTTTTTTTTATTCCAACGTACATTGACTGGGAATGCTTCAAAGTGGTGGATCGAGTTAAATGCAACATCCTACAGTGAATTTTCCTCCCTAGCTCAAATAATGTTGACACACTTCTAGTTACCTATTCTGTATGACATCGATTCTGACCTATTGTCTAATTTCAATCAAGATGATACCACGTTAATTTCTAATCATATTCATGAGTGGAACCATCAAAATAGGTTGGTGAGAACTAAGTTACCTAATGAGATATTACATAAATGGTTCATTTGATCTCTTTGACATCATATTTCCAAGGATGTGTTTATGTTTTGAGTTGTTACCAAGGAACAAGACATTTTGGTTACCCAATAGTTGGATCTTCTCTATTCATAGTCGGTTACACTCTACGAGTTATTGCCTAATGCCCCTATGCCTTCTATTGACACTCCCAAACATATTCCTGGCCCACATGTCGATGGCATGATCAAGTCTATTTATGATTCCATGAGCCAACTTACTACCCAACGTGGGCAACTCATTGTTACATCTAAAGTCCCAATAAGTACGTCTAGCTCTGGTAAAGAACCCTTTCCTGAGAAGTCCACCAATGTTCTCATGGTGAAGTCATCTCACCCAAAGAACAACCAACAATTGGGTGGTAAAAAGAATAATAAGAGAAATAAAAAAAACAAAAGTTCTCAAGAGTCCCAACCCAACCCTTAGAGTCAAGGAGTAGGCACTGGTGAATGTTGTCGTAAAGTAAATTTCCCCTGTAAAACTTGTCAAGGTGACCACCTTACTCATGATGCCATCGAATGCATAAAGTCCATAGGCTTCTTTCACCATCGTCTACTCAATGTCCTGCTGTTTTGACTTATTCGGTCCCTAAATAACCCCAACAATAGATGTCTTCTCAACCTCCTCGACCTTCGCAAGGGGTAAATGAGGGTTCATCTTCCCATCCTCCTCATAGTTCATCTGTATTCATATGCAAGGAATATGTCAACGTGACTAGGCGAGCCAAATCTTACGATGTTCCTAAGTCGAGTTCTCCCTCTAAGGAAAAATCAGCTCCGCTACCTTCCATTGGACCTCTCACTTTGGATAAGCTTGTGTAACTTGTTTATCACCCCCCCAAGGGTTTTCTCCGAAAGACGACACATAATCCTTCTACCAGGGTTGCTCAACATTACATTATTGTTGAAGATCTTTCCCAGGCTCCTTGTGTCATGTCTGCTTTGGAGGTCTTGCAAAGTTTTCCTCAATAGTGAAAATCCTTGTTGTCTTCCAATGGTGGAGTTGACATGTCTAATTCTAGTCTCATCTCTTTTAACATCGACAAATCCGCTCCTTGCATTTCCCATCAGATTGATTTTCAAATCATTGTGCAATTTTTTCACATATTCTTTGCACTTTGGTGGATGAAGGATCTTCCATGTGTGTTATATTAGTATCCTTCAAGAAGGCTCTTGGCTCCGATGTTGATCATGTCCAACACTACTCTCCAAGCCTTTGATGGTCAAAATTTCATACATAAGGGGTGCTTCCATATTTTTCCATTGATTTAGGAGGGAATTTTTTTTATGTTGATGTTGAATTCGTCGATGCTCCTTTAGACTATAACCTACTCCTTAGCCATAGTTGGTTTTATGCGATGACAATAGTTGTCTCGTCGGTCTTCTGTTTAATTTGATTTCCTCATGAAGGAAAAAATTTCACTATCGATCAGCTTGGCTTTTGCGTATCGTGAGCCCAAATTTCCACCACTCAGAATTCTGTACTACTTGTAGGAGATCACCTCAGTCAATTTCAGTTTTGGAGATGGACTCTTTAAAAGTTCCGCTCTTATGGTAGTTTTTCATGAACTTCTTCTGCCCAACACTCCTTCTACTCGTACCACTGCTCACTTCCATATTATCTCTTCTGACACCTATGGACTACATAGACCTCTTGATCCTTGGGTGGTGTCACCTGATCCTATGGAAGTTGATCAAGCTTGTGAGTACCCTTCACAAGTTGTTGTGGAAGAGACTACCTCTTCAGCACTCCCATGAGTACCTCTTGATGTTGGTCAAAAACTCCATCACAATATGGAATATGACTAGGTTCCTTTGCCCACATGGGCCACCTGTCCACTTATCGCACATGACTCCATTGATGATGAGCCTCTCTCGTTAGTCAACTTGGAGGTCCTATATCTATCCACTGATAATATTTGGGAGTTTATGCCTCTTCATGCCTCTAATATTCTCGATGTGGAAAAGGTAGATCTTGGCATCCAAAATATTGAATCAGCCCAGGGGGAATCTCCTCGGCTCTCCTTGGAAGTACCACCAAAGGACCAAGTCAAGTCTTGGGCTTCTACTACCAAACTTGGCAACAAATTGACCAAATCCTTACCACCGTTGACGAGCGTCTTGTACCTCCTTTATGTCTTGATCCTCCCTTATGTCCTCAGTTTTATTTCGAGAGTGTGACTATGTCAGGCTATCCCTCGCATGGCCAACATTTCCATATTGGGCAGTTTTATTTCCTTTCACATGGCCCCGCATTAGTGATCCATATGTTCCCCTTAACCTCCATGAGTTTGCATATGGAAACCCTTGGTATGTGCCCTCCTATGGGCATACTTTAGAGCTACGTACTAGACTATGTTGTGATTGCACATATTTTACATAGTAGTGATATGTTTTTACCCTTTTTGGTTTGGTGTGTGATGAAAGTATTTTTCATGCCTTATTTTTTCCAAAACTCCAATTTCTTTTTATAAAATTCAAAAAACCAAAAATATGTAGTCTTTTTTTTACCTCATCCATGTTTATTTCATTCATTATGTGATTTAAACATGGGTATAGTATTTCTATATGGTTTTTACAGGACAGGGTGGTGTTTCTATTGCGACATCCATTGGGCCTGAGGCATGTTTCCTCTTACTTGCATATAGGGATAGGTCATATATCACCATCACCGATGCATTATTAACTGTCAGTGCCATATTTATGCCTTAGGTTTGATCCCGTCAAGTTGTGACTTTAGCTACTTTGTTTTATGCATGTCGTTGCTTGGTGGTAGAAACTACCTGATCATGGATACCCTAGTTAGCACCTCTTTGTTGTCTTAGTGTCCATGCTCTTGATTTCAATCCACTTTTTGGAACCCTTCCTTTTGAACCACCATGACCTAAAAATTGAGCCTCATGTCCTCTTCTTCATCATATTTATAGCTATAACCAAGGAGGATTCCACCATCTTATCCCTCATGATTTCCATTATTTACTAGCCTATTTTAGCAAATTGAGCCTCAGTTTCTCTTATCCATCATCATCATATGCTTGGCCCACTATCCACTTTCACTTGGTGTTTACCCTGTCTTGGAGGAACCGCTGCATTGAGTGGTCTTATTAGCTTGCCTCTTGTTCGTACTATGTCATGAGTAGTCCCAACACTACTGGAACCAATTTCTACCCTTTGTACCACTCGCCCCTCCAAGAGGAGTTTTCTTTAAGCTCTTTTCTAACTCCTTAATTTAGAAAATATTTTTGAGTGAACTTTTCTACTTCACGCTTGTTAAAGTACCTGAAGTGTCACCTACCCAGTATAATTTTAATGCTTTTCCATACCGAGATATACTAGTTATGACAAAGGAATACCCTAGTCTACTGTGGCTAGGAGGTTGCCCCTTGTATACTTTTATCCCTTTTTCGGGCTTCGGGGACAACTTATGAAAAGGGAAATTATAAAAAGAGAAGGGAGGGAAAATTTATTTCCATTAGTCATAAAATGGAAGCATACTTTGTGTCACCCTTGAATATGGCTCTTGTCTATTTCATTATCTCACAGTTGAGTTTTAGCTTGCCGAGGAGTCGTACTATCCATATGAGTCTCTTTACTCCTCTGGGTGGTTACTTTTCCAGTCATATCAAGCGTGCTTCAATTCCTTGTGTGTCATTTCATAATATCACATGGTGCTCATTAGTCATGCTACCAAGTCACTCTTGTGTCATGTCGCTGTGTGTTCAAGGGAAGTCTCAACCTATGTCGGCCACCTACAGTAGTCTGTTTAACTTTTTGAGTTGGTCATCCCTGTGTCAATTATACTTCATCGCTTCATGACTTCATCCATACATCACATCATCTTGGTTTACTCTGTGTCGATTGATGGGGGATACATCAAGGCCCTCCTTCGATGGATCTTCTCGTTTCGACTTCAGCTCTTATCTAGGAGATTGATCTAGGAACTAGTAGTACCTTGGAGCTTGCACACCTCAGTGGAATGTTTCCTTGTGATCGATGGTGGGTTTAGATCATTGGCTCCTGATTGATCTAGTTCATTGGTGTTCAACGTTAACTCATATATTCACACTTCGTGGACTATACTAGGTACCTTGGAGTCCATTTTACTCATTGGTGGATTCCCTTGCATCTATTATTAGTTTACCTCATTGGATGCTAATCAGACAGTTTCTACCATGTTGGACTTTAACTCATATATTCACATGATGTAGATTCGTACCATTGGTGTTATGTTGAAGACCCTGTATAAGGGACATCTCACTCTTATATGGCATCCTTCCCAGGTTGTGTTGGAGTTACGTATCATTTATGTACTTTCAGGCTATCTAGGACCCTTCACTATCTATCATGTGTCCATAGTTCTACTGATGTATATTGTCACATAGATCCATGATTGTATTTGTTAGTGGCTATGCTCTATCTAGTCACATGCATCCACTATGTATATCTTCATGGCCATGTTCTATCGTTTCATGTCATAGATTCGAAGTGTATTTTATTGCAGCCATGTTCAATATTTCTTTATGACCAAACATGGATATTCCTTTGATCTATTTTCGTAGCCTTGGCTCCTTCCTCCCAATTTTAAGATTGAGTATTATTTTAATGCATTTTAGCCATTATTTTCTCTTTTGACCTCATGCATTAGGGGGCATCTATTACAACCCTATTTTCCACACCGTTATAGTGAGAGAAACCCAATATAAACTTACCTCAATTGTTTGGATAAAATGCATCCCTTTTCACCCTTTCTTTTACTTATGTGAGAATTATCCCATGAAAAAGGGTGAAATTACATAACTGATCAATTTTTCATAATTATTTTTCGAAAATATTATAATGATGAGGTAATAATTATTTCATAATTGAGATAAAAGAGGAAAATCCCATAATTGTGAAAAAGGTTTCTAGAATTTTTGATTCCCAAGGAGATTAACTTGACCCACTTGTCTATGAGTTGGCTAGGAGTCCATTATTTTAGAAGTTTCCTAACTTATCAAGCCCCTAGGTGTCTATATACATTCTCTTGGAGGATAGAATGAGTGTATATAATTTCACTTAGAGGAAAGGGGAAGGAGGGAGTATCCAAACTATAGCACAAGAACTCTGTTCTATTGGGAGAGGAGACCATGCTACAAGCTCAAGGAGAGGGTCTTATTTTTTGAAGGTATATTGACATACTTTCAATTATATGGTTAATACAAATATATGTTTCTTCCCCTTATATGATTATTGCAGTAACTTATATGTGTGATTTCTAGATGTTTTGAGCTGATGATCTTCTGTGGAATATCACTTGTTGTCTCTGTTTGGTTGTGTTTGTGTGTAGGCTTTGAATCGAGAGTGGATGAAAGAGATCTCTTGATTGTTGTGCAAGGATTTTGCATCATGCCCAAAACCATTCACCAACCTTCAAGGAGGCAAGATACTTTCTCATACTTTGTAGCATCAGAAATTACATTGAAACTGCATGGATGGCCATCTGGATTGTGGATCATTATTAGATTGTCTTAGTTATTCTATTTTGATGTTTGGTGATCTTAATTGTGCATGGGATCACGAAGTAATATCTCCTTGCATAATTAAATGCAAAAATTATTATTTTAATTATATATATCATATATAAATTTAAAATACAAAACAACACAAACTAGTATATATGACTAAACATAATTGAGATATTATTACTATCCTTAAGAACTCCTAAAAATGGAGAAACAATGTCCACAAAATGGGGAAACATTGTCCACAAAAATGGGGAAAAGATATATATTAAGATTTTTTTTTTTTTTTTTCTATAATGATTAAGGGAGATGACTTCTTAAATGTATACACATATATCTTTGTAATATATATTAGAGACATAATTTTACAAAGGTTATCATGGGTAAATTATTATTTTTCACTTAAAGAAATAAAGGAATTTCCAACATGTATTGAGATCATACACTTTATGATTTAATAAAATCATTGAAGACACACTCAATAAAGTTGAAATTTGATTTTAAATTCATATTTGTAAAATTAATGAAATAAAACATCTCTCTTTTACTATTCTGTTATGAAACCAGCTCACAAAAAGATAGAAAAGATAGATCAACGCCTTAGAATTCAGCCTCTTCGAGGGGGCAACCTCCTTTACATAACACAAATGAATGATTCTTTAATGATTCAAATGACAAGGCCTCCTTTCTATATATAGGAGTCTAAGGGGTCATAATATAATCAGAGCCAACATAAAAATTATAATGTAAGGGCACAATAATAACAACAGTGGGTTTCTATGGGGCACAATAGTAACAATATGGGGACTACATGGGTACAACAATATAATAAGGGGGTTGTACTAATAACAATAAGGGGTTACACTAGTAGTATAGAGGCCTAACATGCCCCTCTCCTTCAAAAAGTGTTGTCCTCAATGCTTGAGTAGTTCTTGATGCTTCTGTATAAAATTCTTGTCCTCCCATGTGGAATCTTCAGCGCGTAAGTTCTTCCACTTGATGAGATACTCTGAAATTGATCGATTTTGTAGTTGTCAGGTTCTTGTTTCTATGAATTCTCTAGATTCCAATATGATTTTTCCTTTCTCTTCAAGTTCTGGCAATATTGTTTGAATTGGGATCTTCTGCAACTTTTGAATGAGTGGTCACACTTCTTCATCCTTCTTCGATTCATCCCTTGCTTCATTTATCCAATTTGGTTGGATAATAGAAATAACACAAAACAATGCTTCCACATCTTCATCCTTTGTTGAGAGTGCATCTGCAACAAAAAATTTCTTCCCTTTTCTATAGATGATGTCAAAGTCATAACCCAACATATTTGTGACCCATTTTTCATGTTCTTCTAATGATAATATTTGTTCTAAAATATATTTAAGACTATCATGATCCATTTTTACCTTGAAGTGTCTTCCCATTGGGTAAGGCCGCAATTTCTTAAGTGCATGTAGTATTGCCAACATTTCCATCTCATAAATAGCTTGCTTGAGATGTAACCATAAAAATACCAAACCACCCACATCAAAACATTTTTCACTGCGATGTTGATCTACCTGTTTTTTTATTCGATTCTGCACCAAAGTGGCATTATCCTTTAAAAGTTGAAGAACTTTTTGTTGATGCTCGATGTGATCTTTCACTGCTTGAACCTTTTTCTTCTTGATATTTCCTTCTACCTTGAGAGTTTGAGGAGTGATAATTTCTTCCAATTCTTTACAAGATATGGTCGGATTCATTTCTTGACGCTTGATGTGATCTTTGACTTCTTGAACATTTTTCTTCTAGATATGTCCTTCTATATTGATAGTTTGAGGAGTGGTAATTCTAGCCAATGCATTACAAGATATGGTTGGATTCATTTATGCTTTCTCGATATGATCTTTCACTTCTTGAACCTTTTTCTTCTTGATATGTCCTTCTATCTTGAGAGTTTGAGGAGTGGTAATTCTTGTCAATGCTTTACAAGATATGGTCGGATTCATTTCTTCTTTCTCTGGGGTTTGTTCCTGGCATATATCCTCTTCTTTTGATGTTTCTTGATCCTTTTCTTCCTCCTCTTCATACTCTATGTAAAATAATTTCTTCTCAGCACACTTATGACCTTTAGTGGATTTGCTATCACAATTGTAACAAAGCCCCTTTTCTCTTTTCTCTTCCAATTGTTGTGGTGTAATCCTTGTAGGTTGTGGAAGGCTAGGAGAAGAAACACTTTCATAATTATAGTCATGAGTGGTGGGATTCCTTGTTTCCATAATTTTGCTTTCAATTTTTCTTGCCAACTCGAATGCCTCCTCCAATGAATCAGGTTCCCAAAAACGAACCTCATGTTGAATGTTATCCTTTAAAGTCCCTATGAAGACATCAATCATTTGCTTCTCTGGAATATAATTTAACCTTCTATTCAATTTTTGAAAGTCCTCAATGTTCTCTTCCATTGAACCCTTTTGTTTGAGATTTATCAATTGGTTAAAGAAGGAGTTTCTCTTTGTATCCTCATAATGTGCTATTATTTCCTCCATGAAAATTGACCACGTAACAAGTGGTTTACGAGAACAAAGCCCTTTATACCATAAAAATTGATCAGGTTCTAAATATGAAGATGCAATACATACCTTTTGTAACAATGGTACACCATGTAGATCAAAATATTTCTCCATCTGTAGTATCCAATTTATCGAATCCTTGCCATCAAACTTCGTCATCTCGTTTTTTCTCGATTTTAGGAGGTTGATCTTGAAATGATTGTAAATCTGTAATTTCAGATCTTCCAATTCTGAAATCGTGACCTGCAATAGCCCTTTGCATCCTCTTTCCAATGCCACTAGTTTGATCCAAATTGGATTCTCCATGGAAGAGTTATGCCAAATCTCCCATAGTGACTTGATTATAGACTAGTTCAGTAGAGAGAACTTGTACGATGTGCCACGTATCCCTGTTTTGACCTTTGGCTCTAAAAAATATATACAAGAAACTATAGTCCGTCCTCTTTCTGTACCTTCTTACGAAATTTCAATCCGATGCTCAGAGAGAAAGTTATGACGATTTTCCCCAGGTCACCTGTTTGGAATGTAATTCAGGAGTTTGCAAAAATACCAACTTCCTCAGATCATATCTCCGCAAATATAGCACGAAAAGCTCTAAAATTCAGACCTGAGGTTTAGTGCGATTTCGTCTCAAATGAGATTTTGTTTTCGCTTTTGAAACATCGCAGAAAAAAAGTTATAGTGAAAATTCCACGATGACCTATTTGGAGCAGCAAAACCCTAGAATCCAAGGCTCCGATACCAAATGTTATGAAACCAGCTCACAAAAAGATAGAAAAGATAGATCAACGCCTTAGAATTCAGCCTCTTCGAGGGGGCAACCTCCTTTACATAACACAAATGAATGATTATTTGATAATTCAAATGACAAGACCTCCTTTCTATATATAGGAGTCTAAGGGGTCATAATATAATCAGAGCCGAAATAACAATAATAATGTAAGGGCAAAATAATAACAACAGTGGGTTTCTATGGGGCACAATAGTAACAATATGGGGACTACATGGGTACAACAATATAATAAGGGGGTTGTACTAATAACAATAATGGGTTACACTAGTAGTATAGAGGCCTAACATATTCCAATGGAAATTTCAATTTATCTATGTAGATGTATTCTAGGACTTATGATTTTATTTAGAATTTCAATAATTTATCATGTTTACTGTGAAAGTGGGTAATGCAAGCCTAATTACAAAAACACTTATATATTTTGAAATATTTATATCATAGATATATCTTATTGCTTTAAAGCATAAATATTAAATGAAAATAATAATAATGAAAAACCTCCTTTCATTATAATTTTATGCATTGTGGAACATGAACCAAATTCATCTTACAACTTTTTTTACTTGTATGAAGCTCTTGTTTATCATATATGCAATGTAATCTTACATAAATACATTTAGTGGGGGCTTCAATATTGAAATATTTATTAAAACAAACAAAGTAAGATTCAAAACTATGGGTTTAAATGAGCTTTCAGTGAATATTTAGAATCATTTATTAAAACTTATAAAGTTCATTAAAATTATTCTTAAATATGTGTAAATCATGTTGGTCGAAGGCTTATATTAAAATAGTAATGAATCATTTGATTTACAATCTAATGCTTTGAGACCACACTTCATTCATATTAATGTCATCACAGCGGAGAAAAGCATTTAACTCACCTAACACCTTCCACTCGATATGAAATATTAACCCTTCGTTGAAAACAAGATTGGTGGATGAGATTTCATCATGTGAATAAGAACTCGTTAAAGCATTACCTATTCATCAACCGATGTAAAAAGACAACTATTGATTTAACTCAACTCTAATCCCTAAGTTTATTAGGCCAACACCGTAGTTGTGATTTTAGGGTTTTTTCCACTATAAATTTATCTTCATGAAAATGTTTGTCTCAAATTTGTTAATGCTCTATTTGAGGGTTTATTTCAGGTTGTGTTTACCTGCATAAATTCATGTGCAATATGCTTTAGGGGCTTATCACATGATTGAGGAGGATTTAAAACGGTTTAATGCAAAATCCATGAGATAGATTCAAGTGAAACAAATGTTAGAATTTTTACCTAGAATTACTATGAACAATCGAATCAAGAAACAACTAAATAGAGCTATACATAATATGTGTTTTCAATATTTAGGGTTTATTAAGATACTTGTTAATTTCTTTGGGGATTTACCCATATGAGAATTAAAGATGGACAAGATTTTTACCACAAGAATTTCTCAAGAACATGAGGTATGTGAATAGTGTCTACATTTGGCTTTTTCCTTAACAATTTTAAGAGCAAATTTAAGGAATGAGGAAAAGTTATAGATTTTATTTATGTATTTATTTACTCATATTTTATTAAATCGTAACTCCTATTTGTGTTTTACAAGATTAATTAAGGAAACCTCTGGGCTATATTATTGAGATTGGAGATTATACGAGGAAACCATTACAACTACTACAATTGTTTAGGCCTAAATATGTGGAGTTAAGAACATAATTACAAACAATTTTTAATGTTTCAGTTGATTAAAGTTAAGGAGGAGATTATTCTCATTTACCTTTACATTAGAATATTAAACAAATAGTTATGTAACACTTCTGTAAAACAATTATTCAAACCTTCATATAAAACTCCTAATTTTCTCATTCGAGAGGGCCTCGAGGGACAACTTTGGAAGCAAGAACAAATTTATGATTCAGGAGCGTATGATTGCACTTGTTGCACAACCCAATCAGTAGCTTCTTGTAACCTTCTATTACGCAAGTTGAATATCGTAGTTTTTAAGTTGTCCTTTTCATTTTAATTATGTTTTTAGTGCTTATACATTGATGTATTCTGCAATTTATACAAGGGACCTGATTGCTTATTTACATCGTAGTATGTTACCTAATTCTTATTCCTTTAATACATTAATATTATCGAGTGAGTTAGAGTTATGATTCTTTTGTTTTGTATTGGTTTATTGACTAAAATCACTTGGTGTTCATTAGTTTTAATATAATATTTAATGGAGAGATGAATTTTACAATAGTGTAGGTTCCTTTCTTCATTTTTATTTCTTGTAATTTATGTGCTTGAATCCAGATTTATGTTGGCAATCTGGTGGTTGACTTGATTAGCCCCATTTTTTCACAACAATTATATGATTTGTTTATTTCCAGATATCCATACTATTAGTATATGAACATGTCTTAATGCTTTCCTTTTGAGGGAGAATGGAATGTAATAATTCATGATTTTATTTTATTTTTTTCTTCTTCATCATAATGAGGAACTCATAAATGAAGTACAAGTACAACTAACATTTCTTTCATTTTTTCTGTCATATTCATCTCTAATTTGTGTTATGGCCTTTCTCATTGCATACTTAAGGTTTTAATCATGGTTATTGATCTTTTAGTTACTATAAGTTCCCTTTCCCAAATTTAACCTCTATTCCTTTAAACGACACACATCCATATCTATAAATTGGCCTTATTTGTTTTCCTAAATAGAATAATTCTTTAATTAATATTAATTACAAGGAAGACCCCTTGAGGCTAAGGGAGGCTATCCAGTTAGCCTGAATTGGGAGGATCTATGATCCTTAGTGATGTGGTCTTAGGTTGTCCTCAATGATTGGGACAATATGTGCTCCAACATCAGGAATCCCAACTATACCTATTATGGGTGGTGTTCAAAATTTTCCTACCTCTACTCCTTTCATATTAGCTCCTCGACCTTTGGCTATCACTCCTTCGGGTGCTATTAGTTCGAGGACCTTCAAATATCCTTTTGGTTGAAACCCTCTTCTTACTTCTACCCCTTAGACAATTTCAAATGGGGACAATGTTTTTGGTATGCACATACCTATCAGGGGCATTCTTATCCCTATTCATCCTATGGTACAATCTATGTCACTGCTCCTCCAAAATTTAACTAAAAACTCAACCCATAACCATAAGGAAACTGAGCACCAATTAGAAATAACAAATGGGAAAACCCACAACACCATGGTTATCTAGAAAATGGCAAGGAAAGGCTAAAACCACTATATATCTGGGAAATCCTCCATGTCAATGACATATCATAACCAAGAAACCACATTATTCTACTATGCATCAAGGAAATCATACATGCAATGTGGTACATGCAAAGCAATCCAACTGTAGTTGTTGATTCACCTATTCCCTTGCGCTTTCTAGCCTTCCTTTGCCTTCTTTCTCCAAATCCAAAGTATTCCAAGAAGCTCCAAGAGTGCTCTAAGAAAAATATAGGTGTGCAAGTGTATAATGAGAGAATAGATAGAGAGCTACAAAATAAAAAAAAAGGTTTTGAACTTATCTTGAGAGTCATTTTTATCATTTAGGCCTCTGTTTTCTTCATTTGCCTCTATTTTTCCTTCAATTTCCTCCTCACGCAATTTGACCTTTCACCTTCCTTTTCTCTTATTTTCCTTTATTTCATAAAACAGCTCCCCCAAAATAAATTCCTTTCAATGCAAGAACCTATCTGGATATGCATATAGATACAGAAAATATATAGAGAAATTAACTTTTATAAATTCTTTCAACTTTTGTATATGTGTTACTTGTGTAATTGCACAAAGATATATCAACACACATATCTAGAAGCCACACATGTAGATGATGAATCACATATAGGAAAATATTTATAAAAGCTTATTGTCATATTTGTTATTCTCCTAATACTTAAAATTTTTATATGTACTCTATAAATGGGAAAGTGGGATGAAATTATGGAGTTGAACACTGAAGACGTAGAAGATATGATAGATTTTTCTACTAAATATCTAACATGGAACAAAATTGAAGGGGATAAAATAGCTCTTATTCCTTATAGTCAACTAGAAGATTTTATAAATGGAAAGGAACTAGATGAAGATGCTCCCACACAATTTGGTGTTAATACAAATCTATCTAAAAAATTTGAGGATGTTATATGTGCTCACATTAACACATATATCGAATATACCATGTGAGTCTTTATTTGTTCAATTAATTAGATACATCTAATTCAAGTTCAAATGAAGTCAAAATGTGTAGACATGTTTTCTAATTTATTATCATTGTTCTTATTTAGTTATTGGTGTGCATATGGTCCCATGGCGACATGTAGATATAGACGTGATGAAAATACAAAGTATCTAAAAGAATCAACGAAAGAAAACACATTCCATGACAAAGCATAAAAGTTGGTTGTAGATGTTACTTCATCATACATCATATATATGTGCATCCAGATGATGCTATTATAACCAATACTGAGTGTATACATTTTGATAAATCTGGTGCTTTTTGTCATGGAAAGAGTGCAGTGGGAAGACCTCAAATGTTCAAGTATGTGCCACATATATCCTTCGATTTATGAGCTAGTGTGAAAAGGATGGTTGAAGATGGTTTTAATGTCACAATGGTTTGGGACAAATTAATCTCTAATGTGGAGAACCAATATGGTGAGTTATTCACAGGGGTGGGTCAGGACACTTTAATGACAAGGATGGATATTTCTAACATTTACAATAATATTAGACAAAAATAATATATGAAATATGAAAGTGATCCAACAAGTGTCGAGTGTTGGTATAATAAGTTTCCATATAGTTTATTTTTATATAAACATACCATTTATTATAGGCATACAAACACATTGGATGCGTACCATGATGGTCACACATTCAAACAATAATGCTATGTCAATGGATTATACATTTATCACAAATATGTATGGGTGTGTATTATCATTCTTTTGATTCCTATAGTGATGAAAATTAATTCTTTTTTGTTGAACATAATACTTATAATAATGTGTTTTGAATGCAATATCAAATTTATACCTTAATGGTATTTGACAAACATCATAATGGTGTCCTAGTGGCTTGGGTCATTTCTTCACGCAATACCACAAATGGTATTAAAAAATGTTTGGGGGTTTTATTTTTAATTGGAATGAAAGAGCATCCAAATTTTAATGTAAATGAATTTATCACAGATGATGTTTCTCCTCAGATTTAGGAATTAATGTACCATATTTTTTTTATGAAAGAAACATGAAAAACATATTTTATTCATATTTTACTCTATCTAATTTTTCACCATTCAAGTGTCTACCTAATTCCTCCATCCTATATTGTGTATGGCACATCCATTGAGCATGGGTAAAAAATGTTGGAAAAAAACTTGAAGCAGAAGAAAACAAAGTCTACATCTTACGTGCTTTAGGGAAAATCATGCACTCATGCAAGGATGATGAGTCAATGCAAAAAGATGTTGCAGGAATATTTTTTAAATTTAGTGAAGAGGAACATTTTTTGAAATATTTTGACACCACTTGGGTATCTAATGATAAAATATGTTTATTTTATGCAACATGATATCATGAATATTACTCTGTAATTGAATTCTTTTATTCATTATCTTTTAGTTGATAATAATTTTTAGTCAATACCTTTTCTAGCTATGTGGCAAAAATATTATCGGAATTTTTCACATTCTAATCAAGGTACAAAAATGCAATTGATTCATACCATATGGATCTAAAATATAGGTACTTATATGAGGAAAATAATGTCTTCCATAAACGTGTCGATTGGCTAATATTTGTGTTGTTCAAAAAAATTTAAACTATATTATATTCACAATCAACGTTTAAAAGAAGTAGGAGTTATAAGCCCTATAAAGTGTAAGAAACAAGAGAATCTCTCAAAGTCTACAACAATTGATATAAGAGATGAAGATTGCACACATGACCCTAAGTGTATAAATGAATTTATGGTTTGCAGCCAAAATAATGATATTCCTCATACCTGGTATTGTTAGCACTCCATAATTTCAAGGATGAAGAAAGATCAATGGAGGCAACATCAAAACCACTTTCGAGTTTAGGATCTAGCCCTCCTAAACTCAGAGAGGGATCCCTCTATGAGATTTAGCTTTGTTTATTGCGACTTTCATGCTAGTTATTGGGCTCAAAGTTTGGTTTTTGAATTGGTTTGGTTGGAAGATCAAGAGGAATCCATTGGGAAATGGGGTCAAATAAAGTTGTATGCTGCATCAAAGGAGTAATCAAAGGGAAAGATAGTTACAATTACTAGATCTTTAAATTGAATTATGGAATGGAGAAAAGGTGTGATTCAACAGGGATTGAGGAGCATTTAAGAATTTCTCAATCATAGTTTCAGAAGAAAACATACAGATTGTAAACACATTCCAAATAGGGTGCTCAAAAACATATCCTATTTTTCACATCTCTTTTTTTACGATTAGATTTCAGATGATAAACATACAGAGAATAACAGTGGAAACACAATTACACTAAGGAAAACATCACCAGTATATCGCAACACAAGTATCATGTGAAGAGTCTTTGTATTATTGATCAGCCCATTTGAGCTCAATGAGCAGCTTTACATTGGACAATAGATTTATTCATACAAACCCCAACATCTATTACTTCAAATGATGAAGTATTTATACAAAATCTTAAACTAAAATATCTTGATAAAAATCTCAAGATATTTTTACAAATATCCTAAACTATTTTACACAAATAGAAATGAAATGTAGGAAATTCAAAACTAATGTATCTACTTGGAACTATCATTATGGATTTATGTTGACAAAGAAGAGAAATTCGAATTTGATTGCAACTCTTAGTTGATGAGGTGGCTAACTGTCTTTGAGCATTTTCCTCCCGAAATTATGCAAAATAGAGTCCAGTAATTCCTTTGTCTATCCCAATCCGAGATAGATCTGTAAAAAGTGAGAGAGGTTATTTTAGATAAATATTATAATGAGATAAACCTCTCTCATTTTCCTAAAATCCATCTCCATATGTTTCCAATATACTCTGCAAAAAGATGTCTAAACCAGGACTTTGCACAGTCCAAACAATAGGTTGTAAAGATGTAAATTTATCTATCATTCTATAATAGAGGTGTAAAATATGAAGTAGGTTATTGTGACTTGGAATATTAGGAACACAAACCTCCTCCATTTTCTCAAGAGTCATCTCTGATTGGCCAAAATATGTTCTGTAAAAGTATGACTAAAAAGGAAAATTCGGGAAAACATGTGTGCAAAGATTCATCCGAATATCCCAAACCATAGTAGCCATTACAAAAATGAGAGAGGTTTTTGTAGTTGATTATCTCAGGAACAAAATTTTTCTCCAGTTTCCCAAGATTCGTCTCTGATTATCCACAATAGTTTATGCAAAAAGGTGACAAAAATGGGAAATTTCATGAAATATGCCTTGAAAGAATTATTAGCATCTCCTAAACCATAATCGATGTTAAAAAAATGAGAGAGTTTTTTGTGCATATGGATGATTGCAACTAAAACCTTTTTTAGTTTTTGAAAATATGTTCTTAGTTGTCTGTAAACCACATTTGTACTTACTGTTGTGTATAGGGAAAAAAGCATATTGTTTCAACTGATCATGAGACAGATGAATGACGTGGAGAGGTGAAGTGTCATGGAGGCACATGGTTGGTGGAAATATGATTAGGTGGCCGAATAGGACTGAAAGATGAGGAGGGACATGGCGAGTGGAAGTTGGCGTGGGAGTAATGGGTGGAGGATATGTGGTGGGATAGGAATGGTGGAGGTGATGAAGTGGGGGCATGGTAAGCGGATAGGACAGTGGTATCGTTTGGCAAAGAAACAAATTTTTGCAGGGGGGGGGGAGGCAGTTAATGGTTTCGGCCAAGGGGGGTGCGAAATCATGGAATGTTGACATGTTTCGGTGGGGGTGGGTTTGAATACTGCCCATTTCAGACCACTCCCCCCGATGGTAAAGTTCGGATGGTGAGGGGGGGGGGCTCTATGGGCCGTTGGATTTTCGGAGGCGGGTGAAAATGAGGGGAAAGTGGCAGAGTTATAATGTGATGTGGCGGGGAGTATGGTGGGGTCAGGAAGTATATTTAATTCATAGCGGGGGGAATGATTGGAGTATATGGTGGGGTAGGGGAGTGGACAAAATAGATAGCGGAGGAATAGTTTCAGTGTAATGAAACTTAGGAGTAGGGAATAATATATCGAATATCACCTCATACACTGAACTTTAGAGTAAAACTCTAATTTCTTTGCTTTTTCTTAAGGTTTTGACCTTTTTGGAAATAATTTACAATATGGAATATTATTTACAACATCTGAAATATAATAATCAACATCAAGTGACCCTATAATAATTATAGGACCCTAATAGTGGCTCCAGCTAGTGATGGCACTTCCTGGTGAAGTGTCAAGAACACCATAGGTTAGTAGCCTGATCCATTGGGCTGATCCTGAATCTACAAGATGCTCTGCCACAAAACATCCGCGACTGAAAATCTCAAAGTGAAATCAAACTTTTTCTGCAAACTGAAACTGAAACTGGAAAGAATGCGTTGAAAAAAAATGCTCAAAGTATTGAGCTTATTTGCACTCTTCTACCTACTTTAACCTGATAAAATGACCGCCATATCAAGTGATAACAAAAATCTAGTGAAACCATTCAAGCAAATGGATACTTAACTGAAGTTTTCATTCTACTTCTTTAGGTGGAAAAATAAATTCAGAAAATGGCAACTCAAATTTTCCATTGGATCCAATAGCTGCATTGATGAATCTGGAAAATTATACCTTCACCAATGAATGCAATAAATTGACCAAAGGATCATGGAAAACATGCAACATAATATCTTCATCATGTAAATCTGATTGGTCTTTAATCACTAAAGAAAACACTACTTGTTGAAAATGTTCTTGTGGATCAAGAGGATTAAGCTCTGCTGGTTCTTCTTTCGGATCACAAGACTGCTATAAATCAACAAATGAATGTTCAATAATATGCTCAATTACCTTTACTTTCTGATTAGTACAATGAATTTTTTCTTTAATTTTATCTTCTGCACTTGAGACAACCATAGTGTTAATGTGCTCATCCATGGTATCTGAAATATCCTACTAATTTTCATTGCTGTCCTCTTCTTGATCAGGTTCAGGCTACTAAATTTCTTCCTTTACCTCTGGCTGATTATTTTGTCGTGGTGTTGCAAGAATTATTTCCTGTGGGGAATCTTCATGAACATATAGACAATATACATCCTCTGTTTCTTCCTGAGGGGAAGGAAATTCAAGAAATACTTCTACTTTTTATTCATAATGTTGAAAAGGATTTCCATCTAAAGGCTCTAGTATTTCATCATTTGTGAACTGATCATCATCATAGTACTTAGTCTTCTAGATATTAAATAAAACATTAAAAATGATCAAAACAGTTTTGAATCAGCAACAAAGATGGATAATCCCTTCTGTATTTCTCACAAAAAACAGTGTGAAAATGTTTTAATGAACATACATTAACAGTAGGCATAACCAATATCTATCATTTTCCTCCAAATTTTGCCATAATTTTTTCATAAGACAATCTTATGAAATTTTATTTTAAGCTTATGGATGTGCATATGAAACCTCAATAAATTTATAGTAACATAATCTCCTTTCTGATCTTTAAACAATGGAAGATAAGTTAACCAATCACTGTTAGGCATGGGATTTGAAAAACCTAAAATTATTGATCTATCCATAGGAGCATACCTATGTTGTATTCTTGAACTCATTTTGAAAACAATCAACAATGAAATGGAGTCACCATAAGTGCTTTACAATTCTGGATTTTTTGATAAGGGAGTCGCCATGCAAACTTTGAGCTGCAGATACTTTGAACATGGAGGTGCCAGGTGAATAATTCAACCTTCTTGTGTCTAATCATTGTTCACCATCAGCAATCAGATCTGGAACTTGATACACTTTTTTGAGGAAGCCAAAATGTCCTCCCTAGTATGGTCGCCACTATGTTAGGGTTTCGTAATTTCAACGATGAAGAAAAAACCACGGAGGCAACATCAAAACCACTTTCGAGTTTAGGATCTAGCCCTCCTAAATTCAGAGAAGGATCTCTCTGTGAGATTTAGCTTTGTTTACTGGGAATTTCACGCTAGTTATTGGGCTTAGAGTTTGGTTTTTGAATTGTCTTGGTTGGAAGATCAAGAGGAATCCATTAGGAAATGGAGTCAAATAACGCTGGATGCTGCATCAAAAGTTCAAAGGAGTAATCAAAGGGCAAGCTAGTTACAATTACTGGATTTTTCAATTGAATTATGGAATGGAGAAAAGGTGTGATTCAGTAGGGATTGAGAAGCATTTAAGAATTTCTCAATCAGACTTTCAGAAGAAAACATACAGATTGTAAACGCAGTCCAAATAAGGTGCTCAAAAACATATCATATTTTTCACATCTCCTATTTTACAATTAGATTTCAGATGATAAACATACAGAGAATAACAGTGGAAACACAATTACACTAAGGAAAACATCACTAGTATATCGCAACACAAGTATCCTATGAAGAGTATTTGTATTATTGATCAGCCCATTTGAGCTCAATGAGAAACTTTACATTGGACAATAGGTTTCTTCATACAAACCCCAACATCTATTACTTCAAATGATGAAATATTTATACAAAATCTTAAACTAAAATATCTTGATAAAATTCTCAATATCTTTTTAGAAATATCCTAAACTATTTTACACAAATAGAAATGAAATGTAGGACATTAGAAACTAATTTATCTACTTGGCACTATCAAAATGGATTTATGTTGACAAAGAAGAGAAATTAAAATTTGATTGCAACTCTTAGTTGATGAGGTGGCTAACTGTCTTTGAGCATTTTCCTCTCGAAATTCTGCAAAATAAGGTCCAGTCCTCCCTTTGTATATCTCAATTTGAGAGATATCTATAAAACGTGAGAGAGTTAATTGTAGATAAAGTTGTTATTGAGATAAACCTCTCTCTGTTTCCCAAAATTTGGCTCCAGTTGTTCCCAATATTATCTGAAAACATATGTCAAAAACAAGACTTTGCACAGTCCCAAACATAAGCTGTAAAGATGTAAATGTATCTCTCATTCTGTAATAGAGGTGTAAAATATGAAGTAATTTATTGTTCTTTGGCATCTTAGGAACACAAACATCGTCCATTTTCTCAAGAGTCATCTCTGATTGGCCACAATCTGTTTTGAAAAAGTATGACTACACAGGGAAATTTCGGAAAACATGTCTGCAAAGATTCATCCGAATATCCCAAACCATAGTAGTTGTTACAAAACCGAGAGAGGATTTTGTATTTGATTATTGGGGGAACAAAAAATTCTCCAGTTTCCCAATATTCATCTCAAATTATCCACAATAGTTTCTGCAAAAAGGTGAATAAAATAGGAAATTTCTGGAAAATATGCCTTCAAATAATTATTAGCATCTCCCAAACCATAATAGATGTTACAAAACTGAGAGAGGTTTTTTTGTATAAGGAGGATAGGAACAAAAACCTCTTTCCCTTTTTGAAAATGTGTTCTCAGATGTCTCTAAACCACGTCTGTAATTACTATGGTGTATAAGCAAAAAAGCATAGTTTCAACTGATCATGAGACAGATTAATGACGTGGAGGCGTGAAGTGTCATGGAGGCACATGGTTGGCGGAAATATGATTAGGTTGCTGAATAGGAGTGGAAGATGAGGAGGGAAATGGCGAGTGGAGGTTGGCGCGGGCATAATGGGCGGAGGATACATGACAAGATAGGAATGGCGAAGGTGATGAAGTGGGGACATGGTAAGCGGATAGGACAGTGGGGGTAGTTTGAATACTGCCCATTTGGACCTACCCGTGCTCCCCCCCAATGGCAAAGTTCGGATGGTGGGGGGGGGGGGGGGGGGGGGGGGGGGGGGGGGGGGGGGGGCTGAAACGCTCTATGGGCTGTAGGATGTTGGGAGGTGGGCGCAGATGAGAGGAAAGTGGTCGAGTGTTAATGTGACGTGACAGGGAGTATGGTGGGGTCGGGAAGTATATTTAATTCGTAGCAGGGGGAATGATCGGAGTATATGGTTGGTTAGGGGAGTGGATGAAATATATAGTAGAGGAATAGTTTTAGGTTAATGAAACTTAGGAATAGGGAATAATATATCGAATATCACCTGATACATCGAACTTTAGAGTCAAAATCTAATTCCTTTTATTTTTCTTAAGGTTTTGACCTTTTTGGAAATAATTTACAATATGGAATATTATTTTCAACATCTGAAATTTAATAATCACCATCAAGTGACCCTATAATAATTATAGGACCCTAACAGTGGCTCCATCTAGTGATGGACCTTCCTCGAGAAGTGTCAAGAACATCGTAGACTAGTAGCCTAATCCATTGGGCTGATCCCAAATCTGCAAGATGCATTGCCATAAAACCTCTGTGAATGAGAATATCAAACTGAAATCAAACCTTTTCTGCAAACTGAAATCTGAAACACACTAAACTGAAATTGAAACTAAAGAGAATGCATTGAAAAAAAAAATGCCAAAACTATTGAGCTTATTTGCACTCTGCTACCAACTTTAATCTGATAAAATGACTACCATATCAAGTGATAACAAACATCCATTGCAACCATTCAAGCAAATGGATACTTAACTGAATTTTGCATTCTACTTCTTTAGGTGGAAAAACAAATTCAGAAAATGGCAACTCAACTTTTCCACTGGATCCAATAGCTGCATTGATGAATATGGAAAATTCCACCTTCACCAATGAATGCAATAAACTGACCAAAGGATCATGGAAAACATTCAACATAAGATCTTCATCATGTAAATTTGATTGGTCTTTAATCACTGAAGAAAACACTACTTGTTGAAAATGTTCTTGTGGATCAAGAGGATTAAGCTCTGTTGGTTCTTCTTTCGGATAATAAGACTGCTGTAAATCAACAAATGAATGTTCAAAAATATGCTCAATTACCTTTACCTGCTGATTAGTATAGGGAATTTGTTCTCTAATTTGATCTTCTGCACTTGAGACAACCATAGTGTTAATGTGCTCATCCATGGTATATGAAATTGTTGGCATTATGATACAAATGTTGTCCTTGATGGAAACTCACATAGATGACAATTCATAGTGCAACAGGTTAACAACAAAGGATTACAGATCAGACTCTAGAGATTGAAGAAGGAGAAGTATACACTGGTTCATTTTGTCTAAGTAGCGTGTACATGTAGGTCCATAGAACAAAAAGAGTGTATATGTATACACGGACTCTCACAAGAGGAAAAGTGCATATAGGTTGGAAAAATAAGGAAATTCAAGAGCAAAGAATACCACGGGTCAATACCATGTTATTATTCTTCAATATTGAGCAGAGTAATGACTATTTGATCCTGCCCAAGAATACCACGGGCCTTAAGTGGTTTTGGTCCGAGGTATTGAGAAAGGCCTAAACGATATAAGGAGGAGAAGATCATTAGGCTAGAGTTTGCAAGTGAATGGGTTTATGAGGAATACTACTACCTGAAGTATATGTTATCTTGCAGGGGCTATTATTATGAGATGATCTGAAATATTTTTTTCTCCTTACATAAAATTTTAGATCAGGATCATAAGAACTAAAATGACTTTTCACTGCATGATCTAATTGGGCTATATCTGAATACTAATGCATGTTTCATTATGTAAATGTTATGATCTACGTATGACTAAAGTTTGGAATAGCTGTACAGTTTTATGTTGGTATTTGCAGATCTATACGCTAATTCTCTTTGTTAAAAGCGCGTATACACGCTAGTTCGGCACATCAAAGTAGCGTATACATTATGAAATATGATGTTTGAAGTTGGAGTTGGTTTTAGTTGTTGTTGCATAGTTCTAGGTTCTTTCTCTGTTCTGGTGACTGTGTTCTGAATGTTCAGATTGATTGATTGTGATTTTCTTCAGGGGTTTCAGTGATTGGTTGTATTAAAGTGGTGATTGATTTTGAGCTTCAATGTTGCTGATGGATCCAGTATGAAAATTTGATGAAATGTGGCCTCCAGATTGTGGTGTGGTGTTCTAGGAGTATCCAATTTGAAAATTTATGAAATGTGGTCCCTGGATGAAGAGAGAAGGTTGTAGCCTTCTGTAGGCCGGTGCCTACATACTGGTAAAAATATCGGCCAATAAAACAGCTAGGGGGTTGGAGCTCCCTTCCAGTAGCAGTTGGAAAACGAGTGAAGGTTGGAGCCTTCTGTAGGCCAATTCCTACGTACTAGTAAATACATCGGCTAGTACAAGAGCTAGGGGGTTGTAGCTCTCTTCTAGTAGAAGTTGGAGAACGAGAGAAGGTTGTAGCCTTCTATAGGTGGGGGCCTACATACTGGTATGACTCTACACCAGTACGAGATTGTAAAAATGTTTTTCTTATATTAAAATAAGACAGAGACGATAACAGCAGGTGGTTTTTGTCTCACATTGGGTTTCCACCTTAAATCTTGGTGTTCATGTGTGTTGCTTATGTGTGATTGTTTATTCTATTATTACTGCACATGGTTACTATTTATATGGTTAGTAAAGTACCGATGCACTGATGAAAGATTAACATATGATGAATTAACTGAATCATAAGTTCACTGGATATACGTTGGTTGCCTTAAAGACAGTTGCGTGTACACACGAGTTACCTACATTGAAGTAGCATATATAAATTTGAGTTTGATTTGATAAATACTGATTCACCACCTGCCCCTTTCAGTATTATTCCCAAAAATTGGTATCAGAGAAGGTCCTTCAGAAGAAGCTTGATCGTTTGGAGGGAGATCTTTTAAAATGAATAATCACGAAGGCATGGGATCTATCAGACTATCAATCCTCAATGGGAACAACTTGGTATATTGGAAAACATGAACTAGAGCTTATCTTCAGTCACTTGGAGCTGATGTTTGGGAAATTGTGGAAAAGTAATATCAATATCTAGCAGCAGTCCCCATGGATCCAGCAGAAAGGAAAACATATGAAATCAATGCCAAAGTCGTCAACACCTTATTGGGAAGTCAATCAGAATCAGAATTCGTCAAAGTCATGCAGTTCAACACAACCAAGGAAATATGGAACATAATCATTTAGAGCTACGATGGAGACTCCCAGGTAAAACATGTTAAACTACAAATTCTCAGAATCCAATATGAAACTCTCGAGGTGCATAGTGATGAAAACATTTCTACTTATTTCTTATGAGTAGATGGGATTGTAAATCATATGAGAAATCTGGGTGAAGAGATAAAGGAAGCTACTTTAGTTGAGAAAATTTTGAGATCTTTGTCTTCTAAATTTGAGTCAAAAGTGTCTGCCATAGAAGAAAAATAGGATCTTGAAACTATTACTATGATTCAACTCCATGGAATCCTAACTGTCTTTGAAATGAGAAAAGGAGGTCCATCAGATATGAGAGAAGCTGCTTTTAAAGCATCAGAAAAGGGAAATGAAAAGGAAGAGCACAATGAATCAAGACACATTTTAGAAGAAGAAAATGAGGTAAATTTTTTCAATAAGCTTCAACGGGTTTCCAGAAGATTCATAGGTAATCTACCATTCAAATTCTGTGCTTATGGTAGAGTTGGTCAATACGCTGCTAAATGCCCTCATGTCAAAGGAAAGATGTCTAAAGAAGGTAATAGAAGTTATTATACTCATGATGATAGTGATGGATTGTGCAATAGTGATGAAGATCGTCAAGAAATTAAACTACTCATGGCATAGGAAAATGATGCCTTAGAAAAGGAATATTTCCTTAAAGAAATCAGTAAACTCAAAATCAGTTTGGTAGAAAAGGATACAATCATAGACGCAGTGACACATAAACTCATTAAAAATGACAAACAAAATGAAGTGTTAGAATGTGAAGTAGTAAGTCTAAAAAAATAGCTTGAAAAGACAAAGACTCTGAATCTTAGATGTTCTAAAGGATCAGAAACATTAGATGAAATCATCAAAGTTCAGCATTCGCCTATTATAAAGATTGGCCTTGGTTTTCATGAAGGTAAATCTAGCTCACAATATGAGGAAAGGAACTTCAATGCAAAATCTGAAATGCTCAACAAGGAGATGAGAGGTCAACCCCATCAACAACCAGGGAAAGAAAGACTTCAAAGAAAAACATTTCCACCTAACTATGGAAGGGATAATTGTTTCTTTTCTATGACAAATAATGTTGAATGTTTTATATGTCATAATTTTGGACATGTTGTAGCTAGATGCAGAAGTAGAATGGTTCAAGACCATCACGCAGAAAGATCATCAGTTTCCAGGTACTTTAAGGGATATTGTTTTTCTTGCAATATGTTTGGTCACAAAGCTATTGATTGTGATAGAAGGAATATGAAACATGTAAGATGCTATGTGTGTAACAAGTTTGGACATAAATAAAAGGAATGCATGAGCAAATTTCGGCCACCATACCAAAAGGAGCAAACATCATCACAATCCAAGGTATTGAAGAATAAGGAATTATTGTAAAAAATATGTGGCATAGCCCAGTTTACAAACATAACAGACCCAGGGGGAGATGAAAGTGTAAAACTTCAGTATTCCAGTTCTCATACATAGTTATTATGAAGAGAAGTTTTGTATATATGTGGGTTAGAAGCTTCACAGTCGCGTATATGGTGTTTGTAAGAAAAAGTAGTGGGACAGACTCAAGAGAAGGGGTCTGATATGGTTCAATCAATTATCAGTTATCTTTTATGTTATGATTGATGACGATTATAGTCTACTGATAATATGTAGAAGTGCCTTTGGCCCTCATAAGTTGTTGATGACTTGATGTATATCTAATTGATGATGATGCCTTGATGATTCTTACTGATATTTGCAATGACCAGATCTGATAGTGAACGGCTGGCACAGGTTTAGGGGGAGGATATGCTTTTAATAATGCATGGTTGGCATTGTGTTAGAAGATCTTGGTACATGAAGATGCTTATATTGCTTGATCCACATATTTGTTTTGATTCAGGTGACTCTTTTGATAATGGACATATACAGGCTGTTGATCTTGATGCTGCTGACAGATACTGATGGTGCATATCATATATGGTGTATGATAGTTGCTTAGGACTATCATGGTCTTGTTTATATTGTTGGTCCATTTTATAAATGTCATGTCTATCATTTGATGTAAAGGTCATGAAAATACCTAATTTGTAACCCCACAATGCATGGAAAGGATGATGTAATAATTGCTATTTCAGTCATGTATAAACATTTGGTATATCCCCACTTGGTTGGGTGATTGATGTATGTATGAGTCAATGGTATTAGGGAAGTCATACTCACTTAGTTGAGTTATAGAGTCGTGTTATTCTTTTGAAATATATCTTTGGAGACTCTAAATGTACTCAGGGGGGCATGGACAGCATAATGGATATCAAAGAGGGAGAATATCTTGGTCCACCCTTTTCCCTTGATTTCAAAGGGGGAGAGTATCTTGGTGTTGTGGTTACCATCAAGTCCAAAGGGAGAGATTGTTGGCATTATGAGACATATGTTGTCCTTTATGTAAACTCACATAGATGACAGTTCATAGTGAAATATGTTAACATCAAAGGATTACAAATCAGACTCCAGAGATTGAAGAAAGAGAAGTATACACTGGTTCATTTTGTCTAAGTAGCATGTACATGTAGGTCCACAGAAAAAAAAGAGCGTATACATATACACACACTCTCACAATAGGAAAAACACGTACAGGTTGGAAAAAAAGGAAATTCAAGAGCAAAGAATACCAGGGGTCAATATCATGGTATTAGACCACAATATTGAGCGGAGTAACGCCTATTTGATCCCACCAAAGAATACCATGGGTCCTAAGTGGTTTTGTTCCAAGGTATTGATAAATCCCTAAAAATATATAAAAAGTAGAATATCATTAGGCGAGAGTGTGCAAGTGAATGGGTTTTTGAGGAATACTTCTATCTGAAGTATATGTTATGTTGCAGGGGCTATGATTATGAAATGATATGAAATATTTTGTGCACCTTGGATACAATGTTAGATCAAGATCATAAGAATTGAAATGACTTATAATTGCATGATCTGATTGGGCTAGATCTGAATACTATCACATGTTTCATTTTGTGAATGTTATGATCTAGGTATGACTAAATTCTGGAATAGTTGTGCAGTTTTAAGCTAGTATTTGTAGATCTATATGCTGGTTTTCTTTGTTAAAAGCACATATAAATGTTGGTTCGACACATCAATGTAGCATATACATTGTAAATTATGATGTTTGAAGTTGCAGTTGGTTCTAGTTGTCGTTGCAGAGTTCTGGGTTCTGATGACTGCGTTCTGGTGGCAGTGCTCTGAATGTTCAGATTGATTGATTGTGATTTTCTTTAGTGATGAAGGGTTTTTAGTGATTGGTTGTATTATAGTGGTGATTGATTTTGAGCTTCAATGTTGCTGATGGGTCCAATATGAAAATTGGATGAAATGTGGCCTTCAGATTGTGGTGTGGTGTTCCAGGAGTATCCAGTCTGAAACTTTATGAAACATGGTCCCTGGAGGAAGGGAGAAGGTCGTAGCCTTCTGTAGGCTGGTACCTATGTACTGGTAAACATAACGGCTAGTACAAGAGCCAGGGGGTTGGAGCCTTCTGTAGGCCGACATCTACATACTAGTAAACGGATCGGCTAGTACAAGAGCTAGGGGATTGTAGATCCCTTCCAGTAGAAGCTGGAGAACGAGAGAAGGTTGTAGCCTTCTGTAGGTGGGTGCCTACGTACTGGTATGAGTGTGCACCAGTACAAGATTGTAAACATGTTTTTCTTATATTAAAAGATGACAAAGATGACAACATCAGGTGGTTTTTGTACCGCATTGGTTTTCCACCTTAAATCTTGGTGTTCATGTGTGTTTATTATGTGTGATGGTTTATTCTGTTATTGCTACACATGATTACTTTTTATATGGTTAATAAAGTATTGATGCACTGATGAAAGATTAACATATGATGAATTAACTGAATCATAAGTTCACTGGATATACGCTGGTTTCCTTAAAGACAATTGAGTGTACACACGAGTTATCTTCATTGAAGTAGCATATATAAATTTGAGTTTGATTTGATAAATACTGATTCACCCCCCCCTCAGTATTATTCCCAATAGAAATATCTTGCTGATTTTCTCTATTGTCCACTTCTTGATCAGGTTCAGGCTACTGAATTTCTTCCTTTACCTCTGGCTGATTAGTTTTTCGTGGTGATGCAAGAATTATTTCCTATGGGGAATCTTCATGAACATATAGACAACAGACATCCTCTATTTCTTCCTGAGGGGAAGACAATTCAAGCAAGAATTCTACTTTCTGTTCATAATGTTGAAAATAATTTCCATCTAAAGGCTCTAGTATTTCATCATTTGTGAACCAATCATCATGATAGTAATATTATAGATATTGAATAAAACTTTAAAAATGATCACAACAATTTTGAATCAGAAACAAAAATGGATAATCCCCTCTGTATTTCTCGCAAAAAACAATATGAAAATGTTTTAACGAACATATACTAGTATCAGCGAAATTTTCATACTAAGATCTAGCCTTTTCCTCCAAATTTGCCATAAAAACTTCATAAGACAATCTTCATGAAATTTGATTTTAAAATTAGGGATGTGCATATGAAACCTCAATAAATGTATAGCAGCATCATCTCCTTTTTTATCTTTAAACAATGGAAGATAAGTTAACCAATCACTACTCGCCATGGGATTTGGAAAACCTGAAATTCTTGATTTGTCCATATGAGCATATCTGTGTTGTATTCTTGAACTCATTTTGAAAACAATCAATAATTAAATGCAGTCACCATTAGTTTTTTACAATTCTGGGTTCTTTGATAAGGTAGTCGCCATGCAAACTTTGAGCTCAGGATACTTTGAAAATGGAGTTGCTAGGTGAATATGTCAGCCTTCTTTTGTTTGATCACTGTTCACCATCAACAATTAGATCTGGAACTTGATACACATTTTTGAGGAAGATAAAATTTCCTCCCCGATATGGTCGCCACTATGTTAGCATTCCATAATTTCAAGGCTGAAGAAAAAACCATGGAGGCAACATCAAAACCACTTTTGAGTTTAGGATCTAGCCCTCCTAAACTCAGAGAGGGATCTCTCTGTGAGATTTAGATTTGTTTACTTGGAATTTCAGGCTAGTTATTGGGCTCAGAGTTTGGTTTTTCAATTGGTTTGGTTGGAAGACCAAGAGGAATCCATTGGGAAATGGAGTCAAATAAAGATGGATGTTGCATCAAAAGTTCAAAGGAGTAATCATAGGGCAAGCTAGTTACAATTACTGGATCATTAAATTCAATTATGGAATGGAGAAAAGGTGTGATTCAACAGGGATTGAGAAGAATTTAAGAATTCCTCAATCGGACTTTCAAAAGAAAACATACATATTGTAAACACAGTCCAAATAGGGTGCTCAGAAACATATCCTATTTTTCAAATCTCCTATTTTACAATTAGATTTCAGATGATAAACATACAAATAATAACAATGGAAACACAATTACACTGAGGAAAACATCACTAGTATATCAAAACAAAAGTATCCTATGAAGAGTCTTTGTATTATTGATCAGCCCATTTGAGTTCAATGAGAAAATTTAAATTCAACAATAGATTTATTCATACAAATCCCAACATCTATTACTTCAAATGATGAAATTTATACAAAATCTTAAACTAAAATATCTTGATAAAAATCTCAATATATTTTTACAAATATCCTAAACTGTTTTACACAAATAGAAATGAAATGTAGGACATTCAAAACTAATATATCTACTTGGCACTATCATTATGGATTTATTTTGACAAAGAAGATAAATTCGAATTTGATTGCAACTCTTAGTTGATGAGGTGGCTGTCTGTCTTTAAGCATTTTCCCCCAAAAATTATGCAAAATAGGGTCCAGTCATCCCTTTGTATATCTCAATCCGAGATATATCTGTAAAAGCAAGAGATTTTGTTGTAGATAAATTTTTTCTTGAGATAAACCTTTCTCAGTTTCCCAAAATTCGGCTCCAACTATTCCCAATATTCTCTGCAAAAATATGTCTAAAACAGGACTTTGCACAGTCTCAAAAATGGGCTGTAAATATGTAAATGTATCTCTCATTCTGTAATCGCAGTGTAAAATATGAAGTCGATTATTGTGATTTGTCATCTTAGGAACACAAACCTTCTCCATTTTCTCAAGAGTCATCTCTGATTGGCCATAATCTATTCTACAAAAGTATGACTAAATAGGAAAATTTAGGAAAACATGCCTGCAAAGATTCATCTGAATACCCCAAACCATAGTAGTGGTTACAAAACTAAGAGAGATTTTTATAGTTTATTATTGGGGTAACAAAAAAATTCTCCATTTTCCCAAGATTCATCTTTGATTATCCACAATAGTTTCTGAAAAAAGGTGACTAAAATAGGAAATTTCTGGAAAATATGCTTTCAAAGAATTAGTAGCATCTCCCAAAACATAACAGATGTTTAAAAATGAGAGGGTTGTTGTGAATAAGGAGGTTAGCAACAAAAACAACTTTCAGTTTTTGAAAATATATCCTCAAGTTTTTGTAAACCACGTTTGTAATTACTGTGGTGTATAGGGAGAAAAGCATAGTTTCAACTGATCGTGAGACAGATGAATGGCATGGAGGCGTGAAGTGTCATGAAGGCACATGGTTGGTGGAAATATGATTAGGTGGCCGAATAGGAGTGGAATATGAGGAGGGACATGGCAAATGGAGGTTGGAGTATGAGTAATGGGCGGAGGTTATGTGGCGAGATAGGAATGGCGGAGGTTGTGAAGTGGGGACATGGTAAGCGGATAGGATAGTTGTATCACTTAGTGGAGAAATCAATTTTCAGAGGGGGTGGAAGGCATTTAATGGTTTTGGTCAAGGGGGGTGCGAAATCATGGAATGGTGACACATTTTGGTGGGGGCGGGTTTGAATACCGCCCATTTCGGAACCACCCCCCCCCGCCCCCCCCCATGGTAAAGTTCGGATGGTGGGGAGGATGGGGGCGAAACGCTCTATGGGCGATCGGATGTTGGGAGGTGGGTGAAAATGAGGGGAAAGTGGTGGAGTGTTAATGTGACATTACGGGGAGTATGGTGGGGTCGGGAGTTATATTTAATGCGTAGCAAGGGGAATGATCAGAGTATATGGTGGGGTAGGGGAGTGGATGAAATAGATAGCGGAGGAATAGTTTTTGGTTAATGAAACTTAGGAATAGGTAATAATATATCGAATATCACATGATACACCGAACTTTATAGTCAAACTCTAATTCCTATTCTTTTTCTTAAGGTTTTGACCTTTTTGGAAATAATTTACAATATAGAATATTATTTACAACATCTGAAATATAATAATCACTGTCAAGTGACCCTATAATAATTATAGGATCCTAATAGGTATAATTTCATATACAGAGGGTCTGAGTTTAATTTTTGTAGTTGCGATTGGGCATTGAATGGAAATGTTTGTAAGAATATCTTCAAAGTTCAAAGGTGGGAAAGTGAATGCAGTTTGGAATTTAACATGTTGCAAAATTTTTCTAGTCCAATTACTGAAAGTCATAGATTTTTATTTGACTTAAATCAAATAGGTACAATGAGCCTGCTGCCCTAAGACCAATCAAGCTTTCACCATGTGCCTATTTTATTATAACCTATTGATTTTACAACTACAACATTGAACAATTCAATCTTTGAGATTGATAGATCAAACATTGTACATGCATCAACAAAAAAAAGTTAATGTATATATTAAACCATTTTCTTACAAAACTGGAGAACTAAGAAGAAATTGATAATGGAATTGATGAGATGTGTAGCACATTTAGTGAAGAGACAAATAAAAAAATTTATGTTCTGATGCCTCCATCAAGAATTGTGAATAAGAGAAAACATAGTTTTTTGAGCCCACAAATTAAAAATATACGACATGGTAATGAAATAAATTAAACCGAGGAAAAACCACAATTTTAAAAGGTTGGGTGAGCTCGCTCAAAGTCAAGGAAGAGCATGGACAAGAAATGATAGTACTTTCTTCAAAACAAAATAGAAATATTGAGGGATCTACATCTCAGAATGAA
Source organism: Pinus tabuliformis (assembly GCA_031772625.1). Lineage (NCBI taxonomy): Eukaryota > Viridiplantae > Streptophyta > Pinopsida > Pinales > Pinaceae > Pinus > Pinus tabuliformis. Next base: position 1,317,171,038 of record CM062816.1, on the reverse strand, counting down.
AAAAGGCATGTTCAACAATTATTTTTTGATGATATTGTCAAGGGTTTAGTAGGTACACATTTATATATTATTGTTGTTTATTTATATAATTGAATGAATGCTTGTCTAATTAAATATTTAGTGCACTATGTCATGCAATCAACTCTAAATTTTTTTTTTTTAATGGTTTATGATAAAAGCTCAATCAAATAATGTAGAAAGTAAGGAAATTGACACAAACATGCCGACAAGCCCATTGATTCTAGATTTGAACATATGAATTTTGATGAAAGGTAAACTTAATATCAAAGTTAACAAGTTCAGTGCAAGGATATAATAATCATGGATAAATGTTGGATTCCTCTAACCACATTTACATAATGTTAGTTGGGGAAAAATGTTACTCGTTTTCTTATCATTTTCTATAATATTTGAATTCAAATTAATAACATATCTTAAACTCATATATGGGTTTGCATGATCTTATACTCATAATGTGGGAAATATTTTTCTCTTAGTAATATTCATCTTTTTTTTAACAATGCTAAATTTTTTCGTTGTAGATATTTTTATTTTCATGCAGTTCTAGACAATGAATATGGGCCAAGGTTGATGTTTTTGATAGGGGATCAAGAATAAACTTAGAAGAGAATAAATCTAGAGGCCTATGATCCATTTTACAAAGTACTAGTGTCTTTATTTTTGAAACAAAATTTCCAATGAAATGTATTGAACTATTTTTTGAAATGAAATGAACTATTTTTCTGATGAAATGTAATGAGCTATTCTTAGAGGAGGCTTAGCTCTAAAATTTAGTTCTTATACTAAATATTGGGGTATTTTTAATGTCAACATTACTTTCAAATGGTAATATATGCACTGCTATGGTTTACTATTGTTTGTTCTTTGGTTTACTATGATTTTTTTAGAATAGGTGAAGTATTATATAACTTGTTTGTTATCTATTTAAGCAAAATAAGAAATTCATTTCATGTAATTTTTTATTATTAAACAATTGTATGATGAAAATTACTAGTTCTTTTCAATAGATATGGAAGATATTCCCTCCCTCCCCCATAAAAGATCAATATAAATAGAATCTATTTTACATATACATTAATGTGACTACTTTATATATCTATTTTATATAGTAACTAAATATAAAATTAACGAAAATATTATTTATTATTAATATTAATATTAACTATTGCTTTCGTAGCGTAATATTACATTAAGATAAATAAAATAATAACTACATAAAAAATGTAATAATGGAAATTATTCAATATTGAACATAAATATTAATAATAAAAGAAATATTTCAATGTCAGCTACACATCAATGTCCATAGTAGATAACATAATTAGATAGATAATGTAATTGGCACTGAATTTTTTTAATTTAATCTATATGTGTTATTTCTACTTTTTAGTAGAAGGAAGATTTGTAATTGCTGCACCACTCGACATGGAGATTATACAATATCAAAAATGTAACTGATGTTACAACCAACCATGGATGAGATGTGTAAAACTTTGAATCTTTAATTATAAACAAGCAATAAATAATATAGATGATCAATATTCTAACAATATTTTATATTCTAGATATAAAAACTTTTTTCATGTACTAACATTTAGATTTAAAGTAACAATTATTAATACTTTTTATATCAAACAAATGCATCAAGCAAAATATACATCTTTAAATACATATATTATATACAATATTTTAAAAATAAAAACCATTTCTATATACAAGACTTCCATTTAAATATGCACAAATCTTAACTAAAATTCCACAATCATTATAATGAATAAATAGTTAAAATGTTTTTAGACACAAGTTGAGAAGAATGTTAAAAACTTTAAAGCATAAGCTACATAGAATTTCCATATGTTATCTTTAAATTGAATAGTAACAACATATAATATTTGTATTGAAATAAATAACTAATCCAACAAATTTTTTTTGGAATATTCATTCTAATAAATAATATGGATAGCACTATTTATATTAATATTATATATTATTTAAAAGATATAAAAATATATTTTATTTAGAGTACATACAATTTTTGTTATATATAATATTTGAATTCAAATTGATAACATATCTTAAATTTTATATAAGTTTGATTTAATTATAAGTTATATGTAAATTATATTAATTATATAGTTTCGATTAGATAATTTTTATTTTATATTTATATATATATTTTTTTATTACAAATTTTAGATGTAAAATATTAAATAGATGAAAATAATTATTATATAAAATAATTCCATAGAAACCTATAAAAATTGAAATTGAAACTTTACGAATTAAATTATTAAAAGGTTAAAATAGATGGGAAAGCAAATTCTTTTATAATAAATTTGTATTTTAAATTTGGAAGAAAATTTTAAAATATAATATAATAGAAATCTTGAAAATTGAGTATAGAAAACGGTACTACTTTTAAACTTAAATTAGAAATGAATCTCCACCCCATAATTATTTATGAAACTCTATAGATTTTATTGATGATAGAGTCAACCATTTGACAATGTGTTAATTATGAAACTCTATAGATTTTATTGATGATAGAGTCAACCATTTGACAATGTGTAGATGTTTGTGATAGGGAAGTAGGTAGACAACTTAGGATATAATAGATTCAAGGCTACAAACAATTTTACAAAGTTAAAATGTATTTTTTTTTAACAAATTTCCAATGAAATGGAATGATTATTTGTTTTGAAATTTCATTGTTGTTCTAAAAATTGTTTGACTTTCAATGTCAACATTGTTGTCAAATGGTAATATATGCACTACTATGGTTCACTATGGTTTGTTATTTGATTTACTATGATTTTTTGAGAATAGGTAAAGTCTTATATAAGTTGTTTGTTATAGATATATTCTGAATGACAAATTCCTTTCATATAATATATGCACTACTATGGTTCACCGTGGTTTGTTATTTGATGTACAATGATTTTTTGAGAATAGGTAAAGTCTTATATAAGTTGTTTGTTATAGCTATATGCTGAATGACAAATTCCTTTCATATAGTTTTTCTCATTAAGCATTTATATGATGAATATTTCTTGTTCTTTTGAATGGAATTGGGAGATATTTCCCACATAAAAATATATAAATAGAATGAATTTATATAAATTTATTCAACATTCACATGATTACTTTATATATTCACTTTATATAGTAACATTATAATAAAAATATATTTATATTTAATAATATATTGATAATAAACAATAAAATATTAACTATGCATACGCATACATTATCTTAATAAAAATATTGATAATAGGGATGTAATTGTGCCATTCTTTAATGTTTTAAAAATAATTACCATTATATAAAATTTATAAATTTATAGTATAACATTATACATTTACGTATTCATATTTATTTACCAATTTTGAATATGGTTTAATATTTAAGTATTTATATTTAAAAACGAGTCAGCTTTACTTGGTTATATTTAGTTGGAGTGGTAAAGATAAACTACAAAAAGTATCTTAAAATGATTCATCCTTATGCATTTAAATTAAAAAATGTAAGAAAAACCTTAATATAAACATGAAAATAATAAAAAATTCTATTTAATAGAAGGTTTAAGGTGAAATTCAATCCATATGAAATTTCTAAATATGATAATTCGTTTTATTTATAAAAATTTTGAAAACAATGACAATTATTTTCCATATATAAAGTTTACATTCAAATCAATAAAAAACAGATACATTTTTTCTTTATAATCATAATTATAAGAAAAAACATTTTTCATCTATTAAAATTTAAATTTAAATGAACAATTATTAACACTTTTTTATGTACACAAATGAATTCAAACTATATATATATATATATATATATATATATATATATATATATATATATATATATATATATATATATAGAGAGAGAGAGAGAGAGAGAGAGAGATAAAATTCATACCTTTTTTTGCATTTTTATCACTAACTCTTCAATGACTCAAATATTATCATAAATACCATATATTTCTACCAATCCATAGTGCATAGATATACCAACAATACATGTAATTAAACTATATATAATCTTATAAAGATTGATACCCTTTTAAACAACATTTGTTATAAACCAAATTTCACTTTTAAACAAACTAATCACATTCAAACCAACATCAAACTTAGCAAGTTTTTCTCAAAACTTTTGATGTTAAAAAATGATAAAGATAAATGCCTAGTTGGAGGGAGCACATTTAATATTACACAAACAAAATCCCTTTATTCAAATACTTTATATATCTAAATAAAACTAGTTCTCATAAAATAAAATGTATCTTTGATCTTTTAGGTGCTGAAAGTATTGGTATTCAAAACATTTAAAAATAAATATAAGAAAGTTAATTTATTGAGAGTTTCCTTATAGCACCTTTATAGACAAAAAAATGGTAAAGTTCTAATATTTTAGCCCAAGTTATTTAAACGTGTTGGAATGTTTAGAATTCAAAGTAGAAAACCTAATGGGTTTAGTGGAGCAATGCTAGTTGAGCATACATGCTCTATGTATTGTTTGTGTCACTTGAACCCACATGATTTCAAGACCTTTGGCATGATTTTGGTCCTTTTACCCATAGCATCCACATTTATCTTTTTTTTATCTTTCAAAATTACAAAATTATTAATAAATATCAAAATTCACATAGATATAATGAAAATATGGGGACCGTGTAACGAATATGAAAAGATAATGAATTAACTAGCTATGTATATTCAAATTATAAAAAAATATGCCAATGTCATTATGAGCTACGATATATGGTATATAACTTACATCTCTTAAATCATCTTGAAGTCGAGATGAATGTGGCAATGGTTGAGGAGAATGTGATTTTTGTTGACTGTCATATCTAGCATCATACATGTGAAAAGGTGTTTTAGGAGATGTATATTCGTTACTTTGAACATTATATTATACATAGATGTATGTGACTCAAATAGAATTAAATGTAAAAATATGATAAAATTATAAGAGTATAAATGAATATAAACTTACTTTGAATTGTGACATTGGATGTGAATATGGTTGTAGAATTTGAACCATTTCATTTCCATTCTTCTGAAAACGATGACCATCTTTTGGGGTTTTGATTAATTTCACTAGTTCCAAAGGAAACACCTGCATTGTTACACAATATTTTATCACACTCACAATCTCATATCCTGAAGTGTTGAACTTTGTGTCATCAATGTCACAAACAATGTGTTAATCATGAAAAATGTTTGTGGAAATCATAAGAATATCCCTAAAGAACAGGAAGAAAACTTGCCTTGAAAGCATTTTGAAGAGATTTTCAAAACCTTGTTTTACAAGACCAGCGCTACTTTTATCAGGAAAGTAGGAACTAGTAACCTCTGGCATAACTGATGTCTAGATCTTCTAGCTTGATTTTATCACGCAAATCCACAATGGTCCTCTTCAGGTAGTTTTTTCCAAAATGGAGTAGAAGTTTCCCTTACTAGAAAGCTCGAGAATGACGACGTGGTTTCAGGTAGATGAAGATTGGAATGAGACATCCCGTTCCTAGCCCTAGATCCTGTTTCCATGGATCTCCCCTTTGATATGTGGAACTCCTCCATATTTCCATGGATCCTCAACTACCTCTCCTTCCCTATAAATGAAGTGCCCACCATCCACTAATTTTTTGTTTTTGGTTGGTGGGTTTCCATCCTAGTGTTGAATTGTGCCCAAATGCTTCCCATTTGTAAAGGAGAAAAACTGTTTGAAGGCTAACACTTGGAATTGGAATCTCACTTGAAGGAGGTTTCCAACATCAAGGATTCATTGGTTGTAATGCTCCCTTTTTATCTATTAATAAAACAATATATGTTTTCTTTCCATAAATGTGTCAATTATTGTCCATTTATTGTAATGATCCTTGATGCATTACATAATTTGTATTAGAGAATGTTATGCTTTGCATAATTTTGTTGTCTCCACTTTATCTTTCTTGTAGGCACTCATATACAACAACAAAGAGGATAATGTGAGCTTGGAAGCAAAGGAATCAAGGTGGACATCAAGGATATTAGCATTAGAGGGAGGTAGGAGATCTAACCTGCTTTCTATTTTCTATTATGAATTAGTAAATATTACATCTAATTGTCTTATGTTATTGCTAGATCCTCCCATAGGACTAGAGGGGTCATTTCTATCCACAGAAAGGATTACCTGCACAAAATGTGCCATAAATAAGAAGCAACACACACACACACACAATAATAAAAAATCAAGGATAAAAATATAAAATATAGAACATCCATTTCTCATCCCATCATTATGGTAAAACATAACAATTTATATATTAATATTTTTATGGAAAAGGTTATATGGATTAAAAACTAACTTGACAATCACTCCTTAAAATCTAGGTGAACGTCATAAGGGTTGATATCTTGAAGTTTGTTGTATATTCAAATACATGGATCTATATTTAGCAACCAAACTATGTGGAGATCTCTCTAGGGAATTTTGTTGATTAGGCTATGGATATTAATAACAATGGGGAATTAATATACAATTATAATAAATAAAAATATCATTTAATGTTAAAATGTCTATAAAATTAATAAATGCAAAAAATGAACTCAACTGTGTTATCGTTGTTATTATTAGTTTAATCAAAGTTTAATATATGGGTGTGCCCATCTAATCCTTCTTCACCTACATCATCAGGAACCTTAGTCCTTACTTTCCCTTTTAAAGCAATATATATGCGCTTCATTATGTCCATACATCTACAAGGTAGACTTTGATCCCAACGATGAATGTTTTCACAATTTTTCTTCCTTGAAGTATCATTGAGATGATGAAATGTAGCAACTTGCTGTGAAAACAAGTTTCAATGAATTTAGTCCAAAACAATAAATTCGTATTATTAAAAGAGATATGTAAATAAATACTAATAAATATTTACAGCCGAAATAAATTCTTCATTGAAAAATCTTTTATATGCTTGTTGTCGTGCATGACATAACCTTGTATCTAAATCATATTGTATTTTTTCATTTTTACTTTTAACTACACTTGTTGATCTGACAACCTATTTAGCATTTGCATCTCTTACCCGACCTCTTTGACATGGAGGAATTACTAGGAGATTGTGGTTGATAGCACGATGGTGATTAAGGCTAGATAATTTAGGTCAGCTCAAGATCCCAATACAACTGCCAAAAAGACAAGTGAACACTTGGTTGGTGCCTTTGATAATTACATCCCATTCATATCTATTTTGCTCCATTTTATAAATTCCTTATAAATGAACATGTAAGCAATAGTTTTGTCAAAACCATCATAAAAACACTTTAAAATAAAAATCAATATTCATATTGATTTCTTTCTTGTTAACTATAACTATCAAATTAGTGTATATATATATTTGAATAAATTAAATTTTATTAATATTTGAAAAATAAATATAATTAAATATTTAAGTTGACTATACAAAATAACAAAATTAAAATAGATATATATTAAATATTTACTTAAATTAAATATCCATTAGTTTTTGTTAAAAATATCCTCATTTCCCTACAATTTAAATCAAAATGCATGTATATAAAAATTCCTCAATGTGACCAAAACCAAATTACTAAATCAGAATATTAATTAATTTAAATGGGAAACTAAAAAGCTAAATTAAAATTAATTTAAACTTACAATAAAATTAAACTAAATCTATATTAAAATATATCTTAAACCAAATAAATCCAAAATCTTGGATAAATGTAGGGAAGCAACCCATAACACGTCTAAGGATTTAATAACAACAAGGACCACATAAGTTTTATTACCCTTATCCTTAGTCTCTTCACTCTCCTATTGTTCCCTTCTTCTCTCACGTGCATCCTATTTTTGTAAGCCTTACACATGAAGAACATGTACCACACATGCAAGGGCAATCTTCTTCTACATATCTACTCGCAAAGCTATAGAGTTATGATGAATATTGTTATTGTTCTTTGTAGTTTTTTCAACCTCCAAATGGTCAAGACTCATAACGCAATCATGAGATCTTTTGCTTGCTATTGTGTTCTTGAGTTGATTTTTTGGGTTGTGTTGAATGTTCAAGGGTTCACTTCAAATAAAAAAATTTCATAGGAATATCAACATTAGTCAGTTCCAGATATTTATACGTTATTACATAATAGATATCTACTCTCTAGACTTCTCTATGCCATTTTGGCAACTGTAATTCACTAGACTTTTATCGATGCAAAATTTATAGCACTTTATTAAGAAAAACAAATTCTTTGTGAATATATTTCTAGAACTAAAAGGATATATGATATAATATGGAAGAATGTTGTGAGTTACTTATCTTCAAATACAAGAGATAAATACCCTATTGAAACCTTGTTTTGGAACATTGACTAAAAGAAATTATCAGAACTTGATAATTTGGATTGTTTAGTTATTACCCAATTGTTTGGCTGAGAATTTCTTCAGGTTTGCATAATATATTTTGGAATTTAATCTTTCTTAATGTTCAACATGATAAAACCCAGTTGAAAATGAAAGTGCAAAGGGGGTTAGAAAATTTCAGAAAACATGTCTGCAAAGATTCATCCGAATATCCCAAACCATAGTAGTTGTTACAAAACCGACAGAGGTTTTTGTATTTGATTATTGGGGGAAAAAAAAATTCTCCAGTTTCCCAATATTCATCTCTGATTATCCACAATAGTTTCTGCAAAAAGGTGACTAAAATAGGAAATTTCTGGAAAATATGCCTTCAAATAATTATTAGCATCTCCCAAACCATAATAGATGTTACAAAACTGAGAGAGGTTTTTGTGCATAGGGAGGATAGAAACAAAAACCTCTTTCCGTTTTTGAAAATGTTTTCTCAGATGTCTCTAAACCATGTCTGTAATTACTATGGTGTATAAGCAAAAAAGCATAGTTTCAACTGATCATGAGACAGATTAGTGACGTGGAGGCGTGAAGTATCATGGAGGCACATGGTTGGCGGAAATATGATTAGGTTGCTGAATAGGAGTGGAAGATGAGGAGGGAAATGGCGAGTGGAGGTTGGCGCGGGCGTAATGGGCGGAGGATACATGGCAAGATAGGAATGGCGAAGGTGATGAAGTGGGGACATGGTAAGTGGATAGGATAGTGGTATCACTTGGTGGAGAAACCACGTTTCGGTGGGGGTAGTTTGAATACTGCCCATTTTGGACCTATCCCTACTCCCCCCCAATGGTAAAGTTCGGATGGTTGGGGGGGGGGGGGCTGAAACGCTCTATGGGCCGTACGATGTTGGGAGGTGGGCGCAGATGAGGGGAAAGTGGCAGAGTGTTAATGTGACATGACAGGGAGTATGGTGGGGTCGGGAAGTATATTTAATTCGTAGCAGGGGGAATGATTGGAGTATATGTATGGTTAGGGGAGTGGACGAAATAGATAGTAGAGGAATAGTTTCAGGTTAATGAAACTTAGGAATAGGGAATAATATATCGAATATCACCTAATACATCAAACTTTAGAGTCAAACTCTAATTCCTTTTCTTTTTCTTAAGGTTTTGTCCTTTTTGGAAATAATTTACAATATGGAATATTATTTTCAACATCCGAAATATAATAATCACCATCAAGTGACCCCATAATAATCTTAGGACCCTAATAGTGGCTCCATCTAGTGATGGCCCTTCCTCGAGAAGTGTCAAGAACATTGTAGACTAGTAGCCTGATCCATTGGGCTAATCCCAAATCTGCAAGATGCTTTGCCATAAAATATCTGTGAATGAGAATCTCAAACTGAAATCAAACCTTTTCTGCAAACTGAAATCTGAAACACACTGAACTAAAATTGAAACTAGAGAGAACGCGTTGAAAAAAAAATGCCAAAACTATTGAGCTTATTTGCACTCTGCTACCAACTTTAATCTGATAAAATGACTACCATATCAAGTGATAACAAACATCCATTGCAACCATTCAAGCAAATGGATACTTAACTGAAGTTTTCATTCTACTTCTTTAGGTGGAAAAACAAATTCAGAAAATGGCAACTCAACTTTTCCATTGGATCCAATAGCTATATTGATGAATATGGAAAATTCTACCTTCACCAATGAATGCAATAAACTGACCAAAGGATCATGGAAAACATGCAACATAAGATCTTCATCATGTAAATTTGATTGGTCTTTAATCACTGAAGAAAACACTACTTGTTGAAAATGTTCTTGTGGATCAAGAGGATTAAGCTCTGTTGGTTCTTCTTTCGGATCATAAGACTGCTGTAAATCAACAAATGAATGTTCAACAATATGCTCAATTACCTTTACTTGCTGATTAGTATAGGGAATTTGTTCTCTAATTTGATCTTCTGCACTTGAGACAACCATAGTGTTAATATGCTCATCCATGGTATTTGAAATTGTTGGCATTATGATACAAATGTTGTCCTTGATGGAAACTCACATAGATGACAGTTCATAGTGCAACAGGTTAACAAAAAAGGATTATAGATCAGACTCTAGAGATTGAAGAAGGAGAAGTATACACTGGTTCATTTTGTCTAAGTAGCGTGTACACGTAGGTCCATAGAACAAAAAGAGTGTATACGTATACACACACTCTCACAAGAGGAAAAGCGCATACAGGTTGGAAAAATAAGGAAATTCAAGAGCAAAGAATACCATGGGTCAATACCATGGTATTATCCTTCAATATTGAGCAGAGTAACGACTATTTGATCCTGCCCAAGAATACCACGGGCCCTAAGTGGTTTTGGTCCGAGGTATTGAGAAAGGCCTAAAGCTATATAAGGAGGAGAAGATCATTAGGCTAGAGTTTGCAAGTGAATGGGTTTATGAGGAATACTACTACCTGAAGTAGATGTTATGTTGCACGGGCTATTATTATGAGATGATCTGAAATATTTTTTTCACCTTAGATAAAATGTTAGATCAGGATCATAAGAACTAAAATTACTTTTCACTGCATGATCTAATTGGGCTATATCTGAATACTAATGCATGTTTCATTATGTAAATGTTATGATTTGGGTATGACTAAAGTTTGGAATAGCTGTGCAGTTTTATGTTAGTATTTGCAGATCTATAAGCTAATTCTCTTTGTTAAAAGCGCGTATACACGCTAGTTTAGCACATCAAAGTAGCGTATACATTATGAAATATGATGTTTGAAGTTGCAGTTGGTTTTAGTTGTTGTTGCAGAGTTCTAGGTTCTTTCTGTGTTTTGGTGACTGTGTTCTGAATGTTCAGATTGATTGATTGTGATTTTCTTCGGGGGTTTCAGTGATTGGTTGTATTATAGTGGTGATTGATTCTGAGCTTCAATGTTGTTGATGGATCCAGTATGAAAATTGGATGAAATGTGGCCTCCAGATTGTGGTGTGGTGTTCTAGGAGTATCCAATTTGAAAATTTATGAAATGTGGTCCCTGGAGGAAGAGAGAAGGTTGTAGCCTTCTGTAGGCCGGTGCCTACATACCGGTAAAAATATCAGCCAATAAAACAGCTAGGGGGTTGGAGCTCCCTTCCAGTAGCAGCTGGAAAACGAGTGAAGGTTGGAGCCTTCTGTAGGCCAATCCCTACGTACTAGTAAATAGATCAGCTAGTACAAGAGCTAGGGGGTTGTAGCTCCCTTCCAGTAGAAGTTGGAGAACGAGAGAAGGTTGTAGCCTTCTATAGGTGGGGCCTACATACTGGTATGAGTCTACACCAGTAAAAGATTGTAAAAATGTTTTTCTTATATTAAAATAAGACAGAGACGATAACAGCAGGTGGTTTTTGTCTCGCATTGGGTTTCCACCTTAAATCTTGGTGTTCATGTGTGTTGCTTATGTGTGATTGTTTATTCTATTATTACTGCACATGGTTACTATTTATATGGTAAATAAAGTACTGATGCACTGATGAAAGATTAACATATGATGAATTAACTGAATCATAAGTTCACTGGATATACGTTGGTTGCCTTAAAGACAATTGTGTGTACACGCGAGTTACCTACATTGAAGTAGCATATATAAATTTGAGTTTGATTTGATAAATACTGATTCACCCCCCGCACCTTTCAGTATTATTCCCAAAAATTGGTATCAGAGAAGGTCCTTTAGAAGAAGCTTGATCGTTTGGAGGGAGATTGTTTAAAATGAATAATCACGAAGGCATGGGATCTATCAGACTATCAATCCTCAATGGGAACAACTTGGTATATTGGAAAACATGAACTAGAGCTTATCTTCAGTCACTTGGAGCTGATGTTTGGGAAATTGTGGAAAAGTAATATCAATATCTAGCAGCATTCCCCATGGATCCAGTAGAAAGGAAAACATATGAAATCAATGCCAAAGTCGTCAACGCCTTATTGGGAAGTCAATCAGAATCAGAATTCGTCAAAGTCATGCAGTTCAACACAACCAAGGAAATATGGAACATAATCATTTAGAGCTACGAAGGAGACTCCCAGGTAAAACATGTTAAACTAAAAAGTTCTCAGAATCCAATATGAAACAATCGAGGTGCATAGTGATGAAAACATTTCTACTTATTTCTTGCGAGTAGATGGGATTGTAAATCATATGAGAAATCTGGGTGAAGAGATAAAGGAAGCTACTTTAGTTGAGAAAATTTTGAGATCTTTGTCTTCTAAATTTGAGTCAAAAGTGTCTGCCATAGAAGAAAAATAGGATCTTCAAACTATTACTATGATTCAACTCCATGGAATCCTAACTGCCTTTGAAATGAGAAAAGGAGGTCCATCAGATATGAGAGAAGCTGCTTTTAAAGCATCAGAAAAGGGAAATGAAAAGGAAGAGCACAATGAATCAGGACACATTTCAGAAGAAGAAAATGAGGTAAATTTTTTCAATAAGCTTCAACAGGGTTCCAGAAGATTCATAGGTAATCTACCATTCAAATTCTGTGCTTATGGTAGAGTTGGTCATTACGCTGCTAAATGCCCTCGTGTCAAAGGAAAGATGTCTGAAGAAGGTAATAGAAGTTATTATACTCATGATGATAGTGATGGATTGTGCAATAGTGATGAAGATGATCAAGAAATTAAACTACTCATGGCATAAGAAAATGATGCCTTAGAAAAGGAATATTTCCTTAAAGAAATCAGTAAACTCAAAATCAGTTTGGCAGAAAAGGATACAATCATAGACGCAGTGACACATAAACTCACTGAAAAGGACAAACAAAATGAAGTGTTAGAATGTGAAGTAGTAAGTCTAAAAAAATAGCTTGAAAAGACAAAGACTCTAAATCTTAGATGTTCTAAAGGATCAGAAACGTTAGATGAAATCATCAAAGTTCAGCATTCGCCTATTATAAAGATTGGCCTTGGTTTTCATGAAGGTAAATCTAGCTCACAATACAAGGTAAGGAACTTCAATGCAAAATCTGAAATGCTCAACAAGGAGATGAGAGGTCAACCCCATCAACAACCAGGGAAAGAAAGACTTCAAAGAAAAACATTTCCACCTAACTATGGAAGGGATAATTGTTTCTTTTCTATGACAAATAATGTTGAATGTTTTATATGTCATAATTTTGGACATGTTGCAGCGAGATGCAGAAGTAGAATGGTTCAAGACCATCACACAGAAAGATCATCAGTTTCCAGGTACTTTAAGGGATATTGTTTTTCTTGCAATATGTTTGGTCACAAAGCTATTGATTATGATAGAAGGAATATGAAACATGTAAGATGCTATGCGTGTAACAAGTTTGGACATAAATAAAAGGAATGCATGAGCAAATTTCGGCCACCATACCAAAAGGAGCAAACATCATCACAATCCAAGGTATTGAAGAATAAGGAATTGTTGTAAAAAAGATGTGGCATAACCCAGTTTACAAACATAACAGACCCAGGGGAAGATGAAAGTGTAAAACTTCAGTATTCCAATTCTCATACATAGTTATTATGAAGAGAAGTTTTGTATATATGTGGGTTAGAAGCTTCACAGTCGTGTATATGGTGTTTGTAAGAAAAAGTAGTGGGACAGACTCAAGAGAAGGGGTCTGATATGGTTCAATCAATTATCAATTATCTTTTATGTTCTGATTGATGACGATTAGAGTCTGCTGATAATATGTAGAAGTTCCTTTGGCCCTCATAAGTTGTTGATGACTTGATGTATATCTAATTGATGATGATACCTTGATGATTCTTACTGATATTTGCAATGACTAGATCTGATAGTGAACGGCTGGCACAGGTTCAGGGGGAGGATATGCTTCTAATAATGCATTGTTGACATTATGTTAGAATATCTTGGTACATGAAGATGCTTATATTGCTTGATCCACATATTTGTTTTAATTCAGGTGACTCTTTTGATAATGGACATATATAGTCTGTTGATCTTGATGCTGCTGACAGATACTGATGGTGCATATCATATATGGTGTATGATAGTTGCTTATGACTATCATGGTCTTTTTTAGATTGTTGGTCCATTTTATAAATTTCATGTCTATCATTTGATGTAAAGGTCATGAAAATACCTAATTTGTAACCCCACAATGCATGGAAAGGATGATGTAATAATTGCTATTTCATTCATGTATAAACATTTGGTATATCCCCACTTGGTTGGGTGATTGATGTATGTATGAGTCAATGGTATTAGGGAAGTCATACTCACTTAGTTGAGTTAAAGAGTCATGTTATTCTTTTGAAATATATCTTTGGAGACTCTGAATGTACTGAGGGGGGCATGGACAACATAATGGATATCAAAGAGGGAGAATATCTTGGTCCGCCCTTTGCCCTTGATTTCAAAGGGGGAGAGTATCTTGGTGTTGTGGTTACCATCAAGTCCAAAGGGAGAGATTGTTGGCATTATGACACAAATGTTGTCCTTGAGGTAAACTCACATAGATGACAATTCATAGTGCAATATGTTAACATCAAAGGATTACAAATTAGACTCCAGAGATTGAAGAAAGAGAAGTATACACTGGTTCATTTTGTCTAAGTAGCATGTACATGCAGGTCCACAGAAAAAAAAGAGCGTATACATATACACACACTCTCACAATAGGAAAAACGCGTACAGGTTGGAAAAACAAGGAAATTCAAGAGCAAAGAATACCAGGGGTCAATATCATGGTATTAGACCACAATATTGAGCGGAGTAACACCTATTTGATCCCGCCAAAGAATACCATGGGTCCTAAGTGGTTTTGGTCCAAGGTATTGAGAAATCCCTAAAAATATATAAAAAGTAGAATATCATTAGGCGAGAGTGTGCAAGTGAATGGGTTTCTGAGGAATACTTCTATCTGAAGTATATGTTATGTTGCAGGGGCTATGATTATGAAATGATATGAAATATTTTGTGCACCTTGGATACAAGGTTAGATCAAGATCATAAGAATTGAAATGACTTATCATTGCATGATCTGATTGGGCTAGATCTGAATACTAACACATGTTTCATTTTGTGAATGTTATGATCTAGGTATGACTGAATTCTGGAATAGTTGTGCAGTTTTAAGCTAGTATTTGTAGATCTATATGCTGGTTTTCTTTGTTAAAAGCACATATACATGTTGGTTCGACACATCAATGTAGCGTATACATTATGAATTATGATGTTTGAAGTTGCAGTTGGTTCTAGTTGTTGTTGCAGAGTTCTGGGTTCTGATCTGTGTTCTGATGACTGCATTCTGGTGGCAGTGTTCTGAATGTTCAGATTGATTGATTCTGATTTGTTTTAGTGATGAAGGGTTTTTAGTGATTGGTTGTATTATAGTGGTGATTGATTTTGAGCTTCAATGTTGCTGATGGGTCCAGTATGAAAATTGGATGAAATGCGGCCTTCAGATTGTGGTGTGGTGTTCCAGGAGTATCCAGTCTGAAAATTTATGAAACATGGTCCCTGGAGGAAGGGAGAAGGTCGTAGCCTTCTGTAGGCTGGCACCTATGTACTGGTAAACATAACGGCTAGTACAAGAGCCAGGGGGTTGGAGCCTTCTGTAGGCTGACATCTACATACTAGTAAACGGATCGGCTAGTACAAGAGCTAGGGGATTGTATATCCCTTCCAGTAGAAGCTGGAGAACGAGAGAAGGCTGTAGCCTTCTGTAGGTGGGTGCCTGCATAGTGGTATGAGTGTGCACCCGTACAAGATTGTAAACATGTTTTTCTTATATTAAAAGAAGACAGAGATGACAACATCAGGTGGTTTTTGTACCGCATTGGGTTTCCGCCTTAAATCTTGGTGTTCTTGTGTGTTTATTATGTGTGATGGTTTATTCTGTTATTGCTACACATGATTACTTTTTATATGGTTAATAAAGTATTGATGCGCCGATGAAAGATTAACATATGATGAATTAACTGAATCATAAGTTCACTGGATATACGCTGGTTTCCTTAAAGACAATTGAGTGTACACACGAGCTATCTTCATTGAAGTAGCATATATAAATTTGGGTTTGATTTGATAAATACTGATTCACCCCCCCTCTCAGTATTATTCCCAACAGAAATATCTTGCTGATTTTCTCTATTGTCCACTTCTTGATCAGGTTTAGGCTACTGAACTTCTTCCTTTACCTCTGGCTGATTAGTTTTTCGTGGTGCTGCAAGAATTATTTCCTATGGGGAATCTTCATGAACATATAGACAACATACATCCTCTGTTTCTTCCTGAGGGGAAGACAATTCAAGCAAGAATTCTACTTTCTGTTCATAATGTTGAAAATAATTTCCATCTAAAGGCTCTAGTATTTCATCATTTGTGAACCGATCATCATGATAGTAATATTCTAGATATTGAATAAAACTTTCAAAATGATCACAACAATTTTGAATCAGAAACAAAAATGGATAATCCCCTCTATATTTCTCGCAAAAAACAATATTAAAATGTTTTAACGAACATATACTAGTAGCAGCCAGATTTTCATACCAAGATCTACCATTTTCCTCCAAAGTTTCCATAAAAACTTCATAAGACAATCTTCATGAAATTTGATTTTAAGCTTAGGGATGTGCATATGAAACCTCAATAAATGTATAGCAGCATCGTCTCCTTTTTGATCTTTTAACAATGGAAGATAAGTTAACCAATCACTACTCGCCATGGGATTTGGAAAACCTGAAATTCTTGATCTGTCCATAGGAGCATACCTGCATTGTATTCTTGAACTCATTTTGAAAACAATCAACAATGAAATGCAGTTAACATAAGTTTTTTACAATTCTGGGTTCTTTGATAAGGGAGTCGCCATGCAAACTTTGAGCTCAGGATACTTTGAAAATGGAGTTGCTAGGTGAATATGTCAGCCTTCTTGTGTTTTATCACTGTTCACCATCAACAATTAGATCTAGAACTTGATACACATTTTTGAGGAAGATAAAATTTCCTCCCCAATATGGTCGCCACTATGTTAGCATTCCGTAATTTCAAGGCTTAAGAAAAAACCATGCAGGGAACATCAAAACCACTTTTGAGTTTAGGATCTAGCCCTCCTAAACTCAGAGAGGGATCTCTCTGTGAGATTTAACTTTGTTTACTGGGAATTTCAGGCTAGTTATTGGGCTCAGAGTTTGGTTTTTCAATTGGTTTGGCTGGAAGACCAAGAGGAATCCATTGGGCAATGGAGTCAAATAAAGATGGATGTTGCATCAAAAGTTCAAAGGAGTAATCACAGGGCAAGCTAGTTACAATTACTGGATCATTAAATTGAATTATGGAATGGAGAAAAGGTGTGATTCAACAGGGATTGAGAAGAATTTAAGAATTCCTCAATCAGACTTTCAAAAGAAAACATACATATTGTAAACACAGTCCAAATAGGGTGCTCAAAAACGTATCCTATTTTTCACATCTCCTGTTTTACAATTAGATTTCAGATGATAAACATACAAATAATAACAATGGAAACACAATTACACTGAGGAAAACATCACTAGTATATCAAAACAAAAATATCCTATGAAGAGTCTTTGTATTATTGATCAACCTATTTGAGTTCAATGAGAAAATTTAAATTCAACAATAGATTTATTCATACAAATCCCAACATCTATTACTTCAAATGATGAAGTATTTATACAAAATCTTAAGCTAAAATATCTTGATAAAAATCTCAATATCTTTTTACAAATATCCTAAACTGTTTTACACAAATAGAAATGAAATGTAGGACATTAAAAACTAATATATCTACTTGGCACTATCATTATG
This sequence comes from Pinus tabuliformis, assembly GCA_031772625.1. Lineage (NCBI taxonomy): Eukaryota > Viridiplantae > Streptophyta > Pinopsida > Pinales > Pinaceae > Pinus > Pinus tabuliformis. The sequence continues at coordinate 1,317,152,816 of CM062816.1, read as the reverse complement.
GATTTATGTTGACAAAGAAGATAAATTCGAATTTGATTGCAACTCTTAGTTGATGAGGTGGCTAACTGTCTTTGAGCATTTTCCCCTAAAAATTATGAAAAATAGGGTCCAGTCATCCCTTTGTATATCTCAATCTGAGATAGATCTGTAAAAGCGAGATATTTTGTTGTAGATAAATTTGTTCTTGAGATAAACCTTTCTCAATTTCCCAAAATTCGGCTCCAGCTATTCCCAATATTCTCTGCAAAAATATGTTTAAAACAGGACTTTGCACAGTCTCAAAAATGGGCTGTAAATATGTAAATGTATCTCTCATTTTGTAATCGTGGTGTAAAATATGAAGTCGATTATTGTGATTTGTCATTTTAGGAACACAAACCTTCTCCATTTTCTCAAGAGTCGTCTCTGATTGGCCACAATCTTATTCTACAAAAGTATGACTAAATAGGAAAATTCAGGAAAACATGCCTGCAAAGATTCATCCGAATATCCCAAACCATAGTAGCGGTTACAAAACTAAGAGAGTTTTTTATAGTTTATTATTGGGGTAACAAAAAAATTCTCCATTTTCCCAAGATTCATCTTTGATTATCCACAATAGTTTCTGAAAAAAGGTGACTAAAATAGGAAATTTCTCGAAAGTATGCCTTCAAAGAATTAGTAGCATCTCCCAAAACATAACAGATGTTTAAAAATGAGAGGGGTTGTTGTGAATAAGGAGGTTAGCAACAAAAACCTCTTTCAGTTTTTGAAAATATGTCCTCAAGTGTATGTAAACCACATTTGTAATTACTGTGGTGTATAGGGAGAAAAGCATAGTTTCAACTGATCATGAGACAGATGAATGGCATGGAGGCGTGAAGTGTCATGGAGGCACATGGTTGGTGGAAATATGATTAGGTTGCCGAATAGGAGTGGAATATGAGGAGGGACATGGCAAATGGAGGTTGGAGTACGAGTAATGGGCGGAGGTTATGTGGCGGGATAGGAATGGCGGAGGTTGTGAAGTGGGGACATGGTAAGCGGATAGGATAGTTGTATCACTTAGTGGAGAAATCAATTTTCAGAGGGGGTGGAAGGAATTTAATGGTTTTGGTCAAGGGGGGTGTGAAATCATGGAATGGTGACACATTTCGGTGGGGGCGGGTTTGAATACCGCCCATTTCGGACCCCCCCCCTTCCCCCCGATGGTAAAGTTCAGATGGTGGGGAGGGTGGGGGCGAAACACTCTATGGGCCATCAGATGTTGGGAGGTGGGTGAAAATGAGGGGAAAGTGGTGGAGTTTTAATGTGACATTACGGGGAGTATGGCGGGGTCGGGAAGTATATTTAATGCGTATCAAGGGGAATGATCGAAGTATATGGTGGGGTAGTGGAGTGGATGAAATAGATAGTGGAGGAATATTTTTTGGTTAATGAAACTTAGGAATAGGGAAAAATATATCGAATATCAAATGATACACCGAACTTTACAGTCAAACTCTAATTCCTTTTCTTTTTCTTAAGGTTTTGACCTTTCTGGAAATAATTTACAATATAGAATATTATTTACAACATCTAAAATATAATAATCACTGTGAAGTTACCCTATAATAATTATAGGACCCTAATAGGTATAATTTCATATATAGAGGGTCTGAGTTTAATTTTTGTAGTTGTGATTGGGCATTGAATGGAAATGTTTGTAAGAATATGCTCAAAGTTCAAATGTGGGAAAGTGAATGCAGTTTGGAATTTAACATGTTGCAAAATTTTTCTAGTCCAATTACTGAAAGTCATAGATTTTTATTTGACTTAAATCAAATAGGTACAATGAGCGCACTGCCCTAAGACCAATCAAGCTTTCACCATGTGCCTATTTTATTAGAACCTATTGATTTTACAACTACGACATTGAACAATTCAATCTTTGAGATTGATAGATCAAACATTGTACATGCATCAATAAAAAAAAGTTAATGTATATATTAAACCATTTTCTTACAAAACTCGAGAATTAAGAAGAAATTGATAATGGAATTGATGAGATGTGTAGCACATTTAGTGAAGAGACAAATAAAAAAATTTATGTTCTGATGTCTCCATCAAGAATTGTGAATAAGAGAAAACATAGTTTTTTGAGCCCACAAATTAAAAATATATGACATGGTCATGAAATAAATTAAACCGAGGAAAAACCACAATTTTAAAAGGTTGGGTGAGCTCGCTCAAAGTCAAGGAAGAGCATGGACAAGCAAATGATAGTACTTTCTTCAAAAGAAAATAGAAATGTTGAGGGATCTACATCTCAGAATGAAAAAAAGGCATGTTCAACAATTATTTTTTTATGATATTGTCAAGGGTTCAGTAGGTACACATTTATATATTATTGTTGTTTATTTATATAATTGAATGAATGCTTGTCTAATTAAATATTTAGTGCACTATGTCATGCAATCAACTCTAACTTTATCTTTTTTAATGGTTTATGATAAAAGCTCAATCAAATAATGTAGCAAGTAAGGAAATTGACACAAACATGTCGACAAGCCCATTGATTCTAGATTTGAACATGTGAATTTTGATGAAAGGTAAAATTAATATCAAAGTTAACAATTTCAGTGCAGGGATATAATAATCATGGATAAATGTTGAATTCCTCTAACCACATTTACATAATGTTAGTTGGGGAAAAATGTTACTCATTTTCTTATCATTTTCTATAATATTTGAATTCAAATTAATAAAATATCTTAAACTCATATATGGGTTTGCATGATCTTATACTCATAATGTGGGAAATATTTTTCTCTTAGTAATATTCATCTTTTTTTAACAATGCTAAATATTTTTCTTTGTAGATATTTTTATTTTCATGCAGTTCTAGACAATGAATATGGGCCAAGGTTGATGTTTTTGATAGGGGAGCAGGAATAAACTTAGAAGAGAATAAATCCAGAGGCCTATGATCCATTTTACAAAGTACTAGTGTCTTTATTTTTGAAACAAAATTTCCAATGAAATGTATTGAACTATTTTTTGAAATGAAATGAATTGTTTTTCTGATGAAATGTAATGAGCTATTCTTAGAGGAGGCTTAGCTCTAAAATTTAGTTCTTATACTAAATATTGGGGTATTTTTAATGTCAACATTACTTTCAAATGGTAATATATGCACTGCTATGGTTTACTATTGTTTGTTCTTTGGTTTACTATGATTTTTTTAGAATAGGTGAAGTATTATATAACTTGTTGGTTATCTATTTAAGCAAAATAAGAAATTCATTTCATGTAATTTTTATTATTAAACAATTGTATGATGAAAATTACTAGTTCTTTTCAATAGATATGGAAGATATTCCCTCCCTCCCCCATAAAAGATCAATATAAATAGAATGTATTTTACATATACATTAATGTGGCTACTTTATATATCTATTTTATATAGTAACTAAATATAAAATTAATGAAAAATATTATTTATTATTAATATTAATATTAATTATTGCTTTCATCACGTAGTATTACATTAAGATAAATAAAATAATAACTACATAAAAAATGTAATAATGGAAATTATTCAATATTGAACATAAATATTAATAATAAAAGAAATATTTCAATGTCAGCTACACATCAATGTCCATAGTAGATAACATAATTAGATAGATAATGTAATTGGCACTAAAAAAATGTAATTTCATCTATATGTGTTATTTCTACTTTTTAGTAGAAGGAAGATTTGTAACTGCTGCACCACTCGACATGGAGATTATACAATATCAAAAATGTAATTGATGTTACAACCAACCATGGATGAGATGTGTAAAACTTTGAATCTTTAATTATAAACAAGCAATAAATAATATAGATGATCAATATTATAAGAATATTTTATATTCTAGAGATAAAAACTTTTTTCATGTACTAACATTTAGATTTAAATTAACAATTATTAATACTTTTTATATCAAACAAATGCATCAAACAAAATATACATCTTTAAATACATATATTATATACAATATTTCAAAAATAAAAACCATTTCTATATACAAGACTTCCATTTAAACATGCACAAATCTTAACAAAAATTCCACAATCATTATAATGAATAAATAGTTAAAATGTTTTTAGACACAAGTTGAGAAAAATGTTAAAAACTTTAAAGCATAAGTTACATAGAATTTCCATATTTTATCTTTAGATTGAATAGTAACAACATATAATATTTGTATTGAAATAAATAATTAATCCAACATACATTTTTTGGAATATTCATTCTATTAAATAATATGGATAACACTATTTATATTAATATTATATATTATTTAAAAGATATAAAAATATATTTTATTTAGAGTACATACAATTTTGGTTATATATAATATTTAAATTCAAATGGATAACATATCTTAAATTTTATATAAGTTTGATTTAAATATAAGTTATATGTAAATTATATTAATTATATAGTTTCGATTGGATAATTTTTATTATATATATATATATATATATATATATATATATATATATATTACAAATTTTAGATGTAAAATATTAAATAGATGAAAACCATTATTATATGAAATAATTCCATAGAAACCTATAAAAATTGAAATTGAAACTTTACTAATTAAATTATTAAAAAGTTAAAATAGATGCGAAAACAAATACTTTTATAATAAATTTGTATTTTAAATTTGGAAGAAAACTTTAAAATATAATATAATAGAAATTTTGAAAATTGAGTATAGAAAATGGTACTACTTTTAAAATTAAATTAGAAATGAATCTCCACCCCATAATTATTTATGAGACTCTATAGATTTTATTGATGATAGAGTCAACCATTTGACAATGTGTAGATGTTTGTGATAGGGAAGTAGGTAGACAACATAGGATATAATAGATTCAAGGCTACAAACAATTTTACAAAGTTAAAATGTTTTTTTTTTAACAAATTTCCAATGAATTGGAACGATTATTTTTTTTGAAATTTCATTGTTGTTCTAAAAATTGTTTGACTTTCAACGTCAACATTGTTGTCAAATGGTAATATATGCACTACTATGGTTCACTGTGGTTTGTTATTTCATCTACAATGATTTTTTGAGAATAGGTAAAGTCTTATATAAGTTGTTTGTTATAGCTATATGTTGAATGACAAATTCCTTTCATATAATATATGCACTACTATGGTTCACCGTGGTTTGTTATTTGATGTACAATGATTTTTTGAGAATAGGTAAAGTTTTATATAAGTTGTTTGTTATAGCTATATGCTGAATGGCAAATTCCTTTCATATAGTTTTTCTTATTAAGCATTTATATGATGAATATTTCTTGTTCTTTTGAATGGAATTGGGAGATATTTCCCACATAAAAATATATAAATAGAATGAATTTATATAAATTTATTCAACATTCACATGATTACTTTATATATTCACTTTATATAATAACATTATAATAAAAATATATTTATATTTAATAATATATTGATAATAAACAATAAAATATTAACTATGCATACGCATATGTTATCTTAATAAAAATATTGATAATAGGGATGTAGTTGTGTCATTCTTTAATGTTTTAAAATTAATTACCATTATATAAAATTTATAAATTTATAGTATAATATTATACATTTATGTATTCATATTTATTTATCAATTTTGAATATGGTTTAATGTTTAAGTATTTATATTAAAAAACAAGTCAGGTTTATTTGGTTGTATTTAGTTGGAGTGGTAAAGATAAACTACCAAAATATTTTAAAATGATTCATCCTTATACATTGAAACAAAAAAACATAATAAAAAACTTAATATAAACATGAAAATAATAAAAAATTCTATTCAATAGAAGGTTTAAGGTGAAATTCAATCCATATAAAATTTTTCTTTTATTTATAACACTTTTGAAAACAATGACAATTATTTTCCATATATAAAGTTTACATTCAAATCAATAAAAAACATATACATTTTTTCTTTATAATCATAATTATAAGAAAAAACATTTTTCATCTATTAAAATTTAAATTTAAATGAACAATTATTAACATTTTTTTATGTACACAAATGAATTCAAAATATATATATATATATATATATATATATATATATATATATATATAGATATAAGTCATACCTTTTTTTGCATTTTTATCACTAACTCTTGAATGACTAAAATATTATCATAAATACCATATATTTCTACCAATCCATAGTGCATAGATATACCAACAATACATGTAATTAAACTATATATAATCTTATAAAGTTTGATACCTTTTAAACAACATTTGTTATAAACCAAATTATATATATATATATATATATGTCATACCTTTTTTTGCATTTTTATCACTAACTCTTCAATGACTAAAATATTATGATAAATACCATATATTTTTACCAATCCATAGTGCATAGATATACCAACAATACATGTAATTAAACTATATGTAATCTTATAAAGATTGATACCCTTTTAAACAACATTTGTTATAAACCAAATTTCACTTTTAAACAAACTAATCACATTCAAACCAACATCAAACTTAGCAAGTTTTTCTCAAATATTTTGATGTTAAAAAATGATAAAGATAAATGCCTAGTTGGAGGGAGCACATTTAATATTACACAAACAAAATCCCTTTATTCAAATACTTTATATATCTAAATAAAACTAGTTCTCATAAAATAAAATGCATCTTTGAGCTTTTAGGTGCTGAAAGTATTGGTATTCAAAACATTTAAAAATAAATATAAGAAAGTTAATTTATTGAGAGTTTCCTTATAGCACCTTTATAGACAAAAAAATGGTAAAGTTCTAATATTGTAGCCGAAGTTATTTAAACATGCTGGAATGTTTAGAATTCAAGGTACAAAACCTAATGGGTTTAGTGAGAGCAATGCTAGTTGAGAATACATGCTCTATGTATTGTTTGTGTCACTTGAACCCACATGATTTCAAGACATTTGGCATGATTTTGGTCCTTTTACCGATAGCATCCACATTTATCTTTTTTTCTTTCAAAATTACAACATTATCAATAAATATCAAAATTCACATAGATATAATGAAAATATGGGGACATATGAAAAGATAATGAATTAACTAGCTATATATATTCAAATTATAAAAAATTATGCCAATGTCATTATGAGCTACGATATATGGTATATAACTTACATCTCTTAAATTATCTTGAAGTTAAGATGAATGTGGCAATGGTTGAGGAGAATGTGATTTTTGTTGACTATCATATCTAGCATCATGCATGTGAAAAGGTGTTTTAGGAGATGTATATTCGTTACTTTGAACATTATATTATACATAAATGTATGTGACTCAAATAGAATTAAATGTAAAAATATGATAAAATTATATGAGTATAAATGAATATAAACTTACTTTGCATTGTGACATTGGATGTGAATATGGTTGTAGAATTTGAACCATTTCATTTCCATTCTTCTGAACACGATGACCATCTTTTGGGGTTTTGATTAATTGCACTAGTTCCAAAAACAACACCTGCATTGTTACACAATGTTTTATCACACTCACAATCTCATATCCTGAAGTGTTGAACTTTGTGTCATCAATGTCAAAAACAATGTGTTAATCATGAAAAATGTTTGTGGAAATCATAAGAATATCCCTGAAGAAAAGGAAGAAAACTTGCCTTGAAAGCATTTTGAAGAGATTTTCAAAACCTTGTTTTACAAGACCAGCGCTACTTTTATCAGGAAAGTAGGAACTGGTAACCTCTGGCATAACTGATGTCTAGATCTTCTAGCTTGATTTTTATCACGCAAATCCACAATGGTCCTCTTTAGGCAGTTTTTCCCAAAATGGAGTAGAAGTTTCCCTTACTAGAAAGCTCAAGAATGACGATGTGGTTTCAGGTAGATGAAGATTGGAATGAGACATCCCGTTCCTGGCCCTAGATGCTCTTTCCATGGATCTCCCCCTTGATATGCGGAACTCCTCCATATTTCCATGGATCCTCAACTACCTCTCCTTCCCTATAAATGAAGTGCCCACCATCCACTAATTTTTTGTTTTTGGTTGGTGGGTTTCCATCCTAGTGCTGAATTGTGCCCAAATGCTTCCCATTTATAAAGGAGAAAAAGTGTTTGAAGGCTAACGCTTGGAATTGGAATCTCACTTGAAGGAGGTTTCCAACATCAAGGATTCATTGGTTGTAATGCTCCCTTTTTATCTATTAATAATACAATATATGTTTTCTTTCCATAAATGTGTCAATTATTGTCCATTTATTGTAATGCTCCTTGATGCATTACATAATTTGTATTAGAGAATGTTATGCTTTGCATAATTTTGTTGTCTCCACTTTATCTTTCTTGTAGGCACTCATATACAACAACAAAGAGGATATTGTGAGCTTGGAAGCAAAGGAATCAAGGTGGACATCAAGGATATTAGCATCAGAGGGAGGTAGGAGATCTAACCTCCTTTCTATTTTCTATTATGAATTAGTAAATATTACATCTAATTGTCTTATGTTATTGCTAGATCCTCCCATAGGACTATAGGGGTTGTTTCTATCCACAGAAAGGATTACCTGCACAAAATGTGCCATAAATAAGAAGCAACACACACACAATAATAAAAAATCAAGGATAAAAATATAAAATATAGAACATGCATTTCTCATCCCATCATTATGGTAAAACATAACGATTTATATATTAATATTTTTGTGGAAAAGCTTATATGGATTAAAAACTAACTTGACAATCACCCATTGAAATCTAGGTGAATGTCATAAGGGCTGATATCTTGAAGTTTGTTGTATATCCAAATACATGGATCTATATTTAGCAACCAAACTATGTGGAGATCTCTCTAGGGAATTTTGTTGATTAGGCTATGGATATTAATAACAATGGGGAATTAATATACAATTATAATAAATAAAAATATCATTTAATGTTAAAATGTCTATAAAATTAATAAATTCAAAATATGAACTCAACTGTGTTATCATTGTTTCCTGAGGAGGCGACGACTGTAGCGATTAGGGTTTTGCTGCAAGCTGTGACGGCGCAGACTGTGCAGCGCAGGCCCTGCCCTCAAACCAGACCGTATCCCTGGGCGAAAAGTGCAGCAGTACAGCACTAGTCCGGCTCTATGGAACAGCCGCAGGGGGGGGCGTCAGGGCCCTCCCCAATGCAGCACGATCCGGAACACGCTTTCCTGTTTGGTTCGATAAACAGGGAGATTCTGAACAAAGGAAATAAGCCACAGCAAGAGAACAAGAAAGCTGGAGAACGACATAGCCACGCTAGCGTCACTCAGGACAAGGGGAAAACCCGGAGGAAACGCCAAAGGTAACCTCGACTACCTGTAAACCAGTAGCCACAGAAAGGCCAAGAATAGAACTACCGGGACACCTGATTGATGCTCGAATCGAGTTCATGAGAGATCATGCCATCATAGGGAAGTTCATAGGGTTTTGGCCAACGGAAAGAGCCCTATATGGGTGGATTGCTGCCAAATGGAAGCCGAAAGGGGACGTCACTCTGCAACTAGGGCCGAAGGGCTTCTTCACAGTAATTTTCTACTGCATTGAGGACAAACTCAGGGTGCTGGGAACAGGGCCCCATTTCTTCAACGCAGCAGGTCTGTACATGAGAGACTGGATACCAAGATTCAACCCGGATAAGGAAGACCTCACCTGGGCACCAGTCTGGATCCGAATGTATGGGCTTCCAGACGAATATTGGGACGAGGACACTCTCAGGAAAATTGGAAATGGATTAGGGGAATACATCAGGACAGCAGAAGAAACCAAAATGCGCAGGTTCATCTCATACGCTCGCATATGTGTATTCATGAGGCTGAATGAAGCATTACCAGAATCGGTAACGCTCTCCCACTGGGATGAAGAATGGATCCAACCCTTGGATTATGAGCATGTGCCCTTCCGCTGCAGGAGATGCCACGCTCTTGGGCACCTATTCCGGGATTGTCCCCTGAATACCACAGCCGCGTCTCAGGACCCCTCGGTCTCAACCACCCAAGACGGCTTTACTAAAGCCCCTAGCCGAAAGCGCGCGCACAAGAAGACCTCCAATGGGCAAAAACCCCAGCAAAATGGCACTAGAGGCCAAGCTTCCAAGAATAGTTTTGAAGTCCTAGCTCAGTCCTCTGAAGATCTTCCCCCGATCTCGGATCCCCACCCCTCCCATCCATCTTCCTCCGCCCCCCCTCCTCCCCCAACCTCCTCCCCCAAACGCCACACCCCGGAGATTACCCTTGACTTCCCCTCCGGAGATAGGAAGGGACTGGCAGAAACAGACAAGGAAATGGATCTGGGTGGAAAGCTGGACCCTCCCTCTAGCTCAATGCTGAATGAGGAAGAGAGCAGTCAGGTGAAACCAATGGAAGAAGAACCTGAGAGCATAGACTTGCATGGCCTGGATATTCTAGAATTGGAACTAGCTTGCAAAACAAAGGCATATGATAGCATAACCGAATCCCAACTCAATAAGCTGGAGGTAGTTATTTCAAGAGCTTATCAGCAGCAACAGTTAGGGATTCAACCGGGAAGCCAGTGGGATGGAAGCCAACCCCCAAAAGAAACCAAAAAGAGAGGAAGGAAAACAGATTTGCAGAGAACCATCGAGATTGGGAAGCTCCTGCTAGACTCTGGCAGGTATGCGAAATTGACAAAGTACTACAAACCCACTGCAAATAGTGAACTATGAAGCTGGTCTCATGGAATTTAAGAGGGCTCAATAGCCCAGGGAAACTAAGAATGCTGAAAAACATGATTAAAATGGAGAAGCCACAAATATGCTTCCTCCAGGAAACTAAATGTAATAGTACTACTTTAGGCAGCATCCTCACAAAGGCTTGGCCAGGTTGCCGCTCAGTTGCAGTAGACGCATCTGGAGCATCAGGGGGGTTAGCTATTGCATGGAATACTCAAGCAATAGACCTCTCAGATTTCCACGCCTCCCACCATCTGATACAGGCAGCCTTCCACATTTTGGGCACGAATGTTCATGGCAATCTCTCCAATGTGTACTTCCCACAGGACACAGGGAGCAAAATAGCACTTCTAGACACCATAGAGGCACTGAATAACGACAGAAGGCACCCACTCTGGATAATCGGGGGAGACTTTAACATGATCACCAAGCTAGAAGAAAAGAAAGGGGGGAGAAACAGGCTGGAACAAGAAACCACCCACTTCAAGAATTTCATCCAAAACGCTTCCCTCATAGATGTGCCTTTCTGCAATGGTACGTTCACATGGAGCAACCGCAGAGCTGGAAAACACCAAATCGCTTCCAAACTAGATCGCATCCTTATCTCAGATAATGCGATTCACCTGGGAGGAGACTTTACAGCAGCAATACTTCAGCATACTGGCTCGGACCACTGGCCGATTGCTCTTCAATGGCAACGACCTGGTGATCAAACGCGAAGACCCTTCCGCTTCGAAGGATTCTGGCTCACGCACCCTGAGTTCAAAGATTTCGTAAAATCCATATGGACTTCCTTCATCCCTCCAGAAGGGTCCAAGATGTACCAATTCCAACAGAAGCTCCGGCACCTTAAAGGCCACTTAAAGCGATGGAACAGAGAAACTTTTGGAGATATCTTCAAAGCTCAGCAAGATCTCAATCGGGAATTAACAGACCTCCATCAGAAGATAATCACAGAGGGACACACTGAAGGGACCCTGGAGCAGGAACGACGCATCCATAGTCAGCTTCAGGACAGGCAGAAGCAGGAGGAAGTATACTGGAAGCAAAAGTCCCGAATAAGATGGTTGAAGGAAGGAGAGCGCAACACCAAATTCTTCCACAGAACCACCATTCAAAGAAGAATGCACAATAACATCCCGTTTATCCAGAAGCAAGGAGGCGAGAAAATAGAAAAGCACGAGGAAATAGAGAAAGAATTACGCAATCACTTCAGTCAGATCCTTCAAGAGCCCGAAGGAGACAGAAGGATAGCAATAGAAAAAATTACCAACAATGTGCCTAGAATCATCAAGGAAGAACACAATGAGCTTCTCCTCCGCCCAATAACGCCTCAGGAGGTGGATGAAGCGATGTTCCAGCTCAAAGAAGGAAAGGCACCGGGGCCAGACGGATTTACCCCCACGTTCTTTCATACCTTCTGGGAGCTGATTAAACAAGAGGTCTGGCAAATTGTGGAAGAATCGAGAGCCCTCCACTGGATGCTGCCTTCTCTCAACACAACGTTTATAGCCCTAATCCCTAAGGAGAAGGAAGCTATCACGCCTGACAAATATAGGCCGATTGCACTTTGTAATGTGATATACAAGGTCGTTTCTAAAGTAGTGGCTAATCGGCTGAAGCCTTTGCTACCATTGCTCATATCTCAGGAACAATCAGGCTATGTGGAGGGCAGACAAATCTTGGACGGCATTCTCCTCACGCATGAGATCATCCACTCCCTCAAACAGTCAAAGCAGGCAGGTATGCTACTTAAACTAGATCTTTCTAAAGCTTTCGATAAACTCAGCTGGATCTTCATGCAGCAAATGTTAAAAGCTTTTGGTTTCAGTTCCATGTGGATCCGCTGGGTCATGAGTCTGATAAATTCCACTCAGTTCTCCATCCTGGTAAATGGCATCCCTTCAAAGCCCTTCAAACCATCAAGAGGAATCAGGCAAGGGGACCCCCTATCTCCTTTCCTATTCGTTCTCATGGCAGAAGGGCTTGGACGTCACATCAAACAAGCTCTTCAATCTCACCAGCTCAAGGGTCTTTCTGTTCATAACTCCCCTGCTACTTCCCATCAGCAATTTGTTGATGATACCATGCTTTTTGGCTACCCTTCAGCCCAGGAAGCCACTCGCCTCAAATCCTTGCTCAATGACTTTGCTGAAGCCTCAGGCACGGATGTAAATTGTGCCAAATCGCAAATCTTCTTTTTTCATACGCCTCCCCCTGTCAAATCAGCCATCACTCGCATCCTCGGATTCCCTACCGCCTCCCTTCCCTCAAAATATCTTGGCGCCCCTCTCACGGCCTCAGCTCTAAAGCATTCCGCTTGGCGCACTCTCATAGAGAAAATGGAATCTCGTCTCAACCTCTGGACTCACAGATCTCTCAACCTTGCTAGCAGGGTTGTGCTCATTAAATCTGTCCTTCAGGCAATGCCGCTGTACCTATTCTCAATCCTTGCAGCACCCAAATGGGCCCTAAAGAGAATTAGGCAGCTTCAACGCAGCTTTCTCTGGGGAGGGACTGCAACTAATCGGAAATGGGCTTTGGTCAAATGGCCAACAGTATGCCAGCCAAAAGAAAAAGGAGGTATTGGGCTGAGGGACCCGGAGCATAGTAATGCCATCATGAGTGCAAAAATTTGGTGGCACTGGATCACTAATCCGGAAAAGCCTTGGGCAAGAATCTGGACAGCTAAATATGCCAACAACAGACCCCAGGAGGAGCTCATCCGGTTCATCCCCTTGGAAAAAGGCTCGCTCATATGGAACGCGGCCAAACAGCACTACCACTTAATTCAGCAACACAGCTTTTGGGAGGTTAGGAATGGCCAAACAGCAAGATTTTGGACAGATGCATGGAATCAGATGCCAAAGCTCATCCACACCCTCCAACTACCTTTGGATCATGTCAGGCAGGAGCAACAGCAAGAAAAGATCCATTACTATTGGGGGCAAGAGATGGAACATGGATTCAGGAAATGGAAACAAGGAAATCACTGGGCCATCACCACAGACTTGCAGGATACAGGGGTTCTGGAGAAGGAGCTGGATAAAAGAAGAATCCGATATGACGAAGGCGCCGACATCTTGAGATGGGGATACCGACCAAAAGGCGACTTCACCACTTCAGAAGCTTACAAGATAATCTGTAATAATAATATCCACTCTGACCCTATATGGAGCAAAATATGGGGTTTTGGCTCATGGCCCAAAATCTCCTACTTCCTGTGGCTAGTCAGTCACAAAAGAATCCTTACCTGGGATAAATTAAGAAGAAGGAATTTCCATGGACCTTCGCTATGCCCCAATTGTTGCCAAAATGAGGAAACGCTTCAACATCTTTTGGATTCATGCCCTCTAGCTAATCAACTTTGGGAAAAAGCGGGCTTCAGGTGTCAAAAAAGATGCAGAACAAAAAACGACATCACTGATTCCCTAAGGCACTGGCCGCAGAACCCTTATAAGAGTGAACTCCTCAATTGCTTGTGGAACCTTCTCCCTGGTCTCATATCCTGGAGCATTTGGAAAGAAAGGAATAAGCGAATATTCAAAAATCAGAGCTCAAGGATCGAAGAGGTCTGGACCAATCTATGTGGGAACCTGAATGAGACGCTGATCCTCCACCCCTGGACAATGGAAGATCTTCCCTCTCTTGATAATGAAAAAGGTATACTAAGCAACTGGCAATTGAACATTCCTCAATCCCAACTCAGGAACAGCATCTCCACAAGCAGCGGCTCAATCAAAGACACCTGGAGCGCCCCACCTAGATATTCTTTCAAGCTCAACTTTGATGGAGCCTCCAAAGGTAACTCGGGAAAAGCAGGCTTTGGAGGCATCCTCAGGAATCATGAAGGTACACCCTTGAAGATATTTTTGGGATCCTTGGGCTGGGATACCAATAACTCAGCGGAAATTGAAGGATTGTGGCAAGGTCTCCTCCTAGCCGAAAACCTCAATCTGCAGCCCTTGATCGTGGAAGGAGACTCCCAGATTCTTATAAACATGGCTAAGAGATTGCAGAATGGTTCTCAAGCGAAAAAAATCTCAAACAGTTGGAGACTGGCAGCCCGTCTAGAAGCAATTGAACATGCCCTTCGCAGCAACAGGGCAATCTCTTTTTCTCATACAAAAAGAGAAGGCAACAAGGTCGCCGACCTTCTCGCCAACATAGGGGCAGATAATGATCATATTCTCCTTACAGGAGCCCCAACCATTATCACAGACAATGCTCAAGCCCAGGAATTGGACAAGCTGATCCAAAATGACAATGCCCACCCGGATGCGGGTGCCACGCAGCAGAAGGACGGCGCACCACCTGCTCAGCATGGGCGGCCTCAAGTCTGAACAAGTCATTAACTGCCCTCCGCCGCCCTGGATGGCAAGCGTGAGAGCAAAGGAGGGAGAGGACGGCAATTCATTGCCGAGGCTATGCGCCATTAACTGTTGCAGAGGGGAGTTATGGCTTACCAGTATCGAGGCAAGCCAGAGCAACTTAAGTATGGCAAGAATTTGGAATGTTTTGCATCGAATAAGGTTCGAATTGTGGATTTGGGCTTCTGGGCTTCAGGTCTCAGAGCACAAGCTCGAGAATTCCCTCTGGCATCTGGAGGTGGAGATAGGGCATCAAAGGGGGGCGAAGACGGTCTCACACCCTCATCGGACTTCAAGGAAATCATGCCGCCGAGACAGAGGCTCATTAGCCGTCGAGGCACGGGACGAGGCGGAACTTCACGCCCCCCGGTCGCCAATCCATCATCAAACTGCTGCCGTTGTCTGTGCCACCAGGTGGCTGAAGCAAATCCCATCCAGTCGCAGCAATTCATGGACGCCAGGACGCCGGATTCAAGTGCTGCTCCGCTACCCGCGTTTGGTACAGCGGTATTCTCCTTCAGCGGTGCCCAGGGCAATTCTAACATTCAAGCTCACGTCTCAGTCCTATTCCTGGAGGAAGCGAAAGAGGAGATTGGGGAGCAACCCAGCGCCCAAATTCATCTTGCTGAAAGCTCCAGAGCAGCTGAGGAAAAGGCAGAGGCACAACCTGAGCCAGGGGTCGCTCCACCATCATCTCAACCAGCGCCCGCTTCAGGCAAGGCCAAGTATGATTGGGGACCTCCCCCAGAAGGCGAGTACTGGATTTATCCGGAGGACTCAGACGAATAAACGCTGGCTCAACCAAGCCCCTGCCCTCAGACAATGCTCAGGTTTTTTTGTAAACTGTTACTCTTATCGCAAATACTCAATGTATGTCGTGAATGTTTATGTTTGGCTTGACAATTATGTAGTTCTGTGCATGACCATGCCCCTGCGAGGGATTTTGCTGAAAAACTTCCTTCTCTCTCTCTTGCCCCTGCGTGGGATAGATAATTTTGTTTTTTCTGGTCTTCAAAGCTCTACAGCCCCTGCGTGGGCTACCAGTCTCAGTCACGGTGCCCTTGCATGGGTTGTTGGTCTCAATGGTGTCGCCCCTGCGTGGGTGTTCAGTCACGATGAGGATGCCCCTGCGCGGGTAGTTTTTTGTGAATACCATCCATCCAGAGCGCCACCCCTGGCCTCTGACGACATGTTATCCTGGCTGTAATTGTTTTCTATTGTTACTGTAAATAATAGAAATAGCATAGTTTTAACGATAAAAAAAAAAAAAAACTGTGTTATCATTGTTATTATTAGTTTAATCAAAGTTTAATATATGGGTGTGCCATCTAATCCTTCTTCACCTACATCATCAGGAACCTCAGTCCTTACTTTCCCTTTTAAAGCAATATATATGTGCTTCATTCTGTCCATACATCTACGAGGTAGACTTTGATCCCAACGATGAATGTTTTCACAATTTTTTTCCTTGAAGTATCATTGAGATGATGAAATGTAGCAACTTGCTGTGAAAACAAGTTTCAATGAATTTAGTCCAAAACAATAAATTCGTATTATTAAAAGAGATATGTAAATAAATACTAATAAATATTTACAGCCGAAATAAATTCTTCATTGAAAAACCTTTTATATGCTTGTTGTAGTGCATGACATAACCTTGTATCTAAATCATACTGTATTTTTTCATTTTTACTTTTAACTACACTTGTTGATCTTACAACCTATTTAGCATTTGCATCTCTTACCCGACCTCTTTGACATGGAGGAATTACTGGGAGATTGTGCTTGATAGCACGATGGTGATTAAGGCTAGATATTTTAGGTCGGCTCAAGATCCCAATACAACTGCCAACAAGACAAGTGAACACTTGGTTGCTGCCTTTGATAATTACATCCCATTCATGTCTATTTTGCTCCATTTTATAAATTCCTTATAAATGAACATGTAAGCAATAGTTTTGCTAAAACCATCGTAAAAACACTTTAAAATAAAAATCAATATTCATATTGATTTCTTTCTCGTTAACTATAACTATCAAATTAGTGTATATATATAAATATTTGAATAAATTAAATTTTATTAATATTTGAAAAATAAATATAATTAAATATTTAAGTTGACTATACAAAATAATAAAATTAAAATAGATATATATTAAATATTTACTTAAATTAAATATCCATTAGTTTTTGTTAAAAATATCCTCATTTCCCTACAATTTAAATCAAAATGCATGTATATAAAAATTCCTCAATGTGACCAAAACCAAATTACTAAATCAGAATATTAATTAATTTAAATGGGAAACTAAAAAGCTAAATTAAAATTAATTTAAACTTACAATAAAATTAAACTAAATCTATATTAATCCAAAATCTTGGATAAATGTAGGAAAGCAACCCATAACACGTCTAAGGATTTATTAACAACAAGGACCACATAAGTTTTATTACCCTTATCCTTAGTCTCTTCACTCTCCTATTGTTCCCTTCTTCTCTCACCTGCATCCTATTTTTGTAAGCCTGACACATGAAGAACATGTACCACACATGCAAGGGCAATCTTCTTCTACATATCTACTCGCAAAGCTATAGAGTTATGATGAATATTGTTATTGTTCTTTGTAGTTTTTTCAACCTCCAAATGGTCAAGACTCATAACGCAATCATGAGATCTTTTGCTTGCTATTGTGTTCTTGAGTTGATTTTTTGGGTTGTGTTGAATGTTCAAGGGTTCACTTCAAATAAAAAAATTTCATAGGAATATCAACATTAGTCAGTGCCAGATATTTATACGTTATTACATAATAGATATCTACTCTCTAGACTTCTCTATGCCATTTTGGCAACTGTAATTCACTAGACTTTTATCGATGCAAAATTTTTAGCGCTTTATTAAGAAAAACAAATTCTTTGTGAATATCTTTCTAGAACTAAAAGGATATATGATATAATATGGAAGAATGTTGTGAGTTACTTATCTTCACATACAAGAGATAAATACCCTATTGAAACCTTGTTTTGGAACATTGACTAAAAGAAATTATCAGAACTTGATAATTTGGATTGTTTAGTTATTACCCAATTGTTTGGCTGAGAATTTCTTCAGGTTTGCATAATATATTTTGGAATTTAATCTTTCTTAATGTTCAACATGATAAAACCCAGTTGAAAATGAAAGTGCAAAGGGGGTTAGAAAATTTTCTTGTAAATATGTTTGGAGAATGAAAGAATTGGCTACAGATTTTAGATTTTGAAACCCGCTATGACTTAGTTGGGATTTAATGTAGGTTAGAGAAAAACCAATCTGCATATCCACCGTTAAGTCTTCATCTCATGATTAAGTTTACCGCGAAATAAAATGATGAGGATGCCCAACTAAAATGTGATTTCTCAAAATCATATCAATTAGAAGCCCTCGCTCCACAGTAATATGAGTAGATGACCATAATCAATTTCAAGAAATTTTTCTTATGTGATAGAGTAAACACAACAATTTCTCTAGTTTTTCTGGCAGATGAGTACACATGTAAGCTTAAATTAGTTTTATTGTTTATTTTTTGAGTCTTTTTCCTTTTCATTGAGATTTACGTTATAGAATATTCGGCACAGGGATTTTAAAAGATTGTGCTAGACAAATGGGATTTCACCAACAATTGTTTTCGTAGAGGACAAACGAAATTTCTCTGTGAGATTCATAGATGAAAGAATCCACAAGCGAATTATGCTATGACTAATAGGCCTACATCGGCATCCATTACAGGCGACGGTCAGAAAGGTTGTTCTTCGGGTCTAAAATCATTTTGGGATTGGGGAGAAACTCTAGGAAGGGAATAAAATGACAAAAAGAGGGAACCGAGATTTTTTTAATGAACGAAAAATTGTTACAGAACAAACCTATGATGGTGTTCGACTCCTTTCTCAGTTATGATGGTGCTCGCATCTTTTCTCAGCCGCTCGTGCTCCTTTCTATCTCTAACTTCTGGAACCATGTACTAAGCCAATCATTAGATTAGTGCATGGCCAATGTTGATGTATGGTATGGATAGCTGCTTTAAATCTCCCACTCATTTCATGAATTTTCGGGGATAGTTGATTTATAACAGAAAAGAAGCCAGTTGTTTGATTGACGAATGAAAATTTAAAGACTTGTGTGAAAGGATTGAGGGACCACCAGACATTAATGTTAGCTACTCTAACCATCTACCAGACTTGCCCTTCTGCCATATTGCATTCCTGTAATATTTGCATATAACCCTGTAATCTCTACATTTGGGAGTAGGGGCAAGAGCTAGTGACCAAGGGCTAAAGCCATAGCCTAGCATGAACAACTGAGAAAGGAGGTTAGCATAGTCACAGTTGATAAAGAATCTGAGCACAATCACATGTTGGTATTGTAATAGATTTCCATTCATTAAAAAATTATGAGTCGCCTCTTTCCGTCATTTTCTTCCCTTCCCAGAGTTTCTCCCTAATCCCAAAATTATTGCTGACCTGAACAACAACCTTGCTTATCCTCACCTGTAATGGACGGAGATGCAGGCCTATTATTCGTAGCTCCATTGGCCTATGGATTCTTTCTTCCATGAATATTACAGAGGAATTTCTTTTCTTCTCCATGAAAAAACCCGTTGGTGAGCTCTCATCTGTCTGGCACAATATTTCTATCTCCCTGTGCCAAATATTCTATAACATAAATATCAATGAAAAGGAAAAAGACATGAAAATAAACAATGTAACTAATTTAATCTTACATATGTATTCAGTTGCCGGACAAAACTGGAGAAATTGTTGTGTTTACTCTATCACATCAGAAAAATTTCTTGAAATTGTTTACGGTCATCTTCTCATATTACTGTGGAGCAAGGGATTCTAATCGATATGATTTGATAAATCACATTTTAGATGGGCGTCCTCTCCATTTTAATTCGTGAAAAAATTAATGATGAGATGAGGACTCAACAACGGATATGTACATTGTTTTTTCGCCAACCTACATTAAATCCAAACTAACGCATAGCGGGTTTCAAAATTATAAAATATATAACCAATTATTTCATGCTCGACTTTGGCTGTCTCTTCGGCACTAGCTTCTTCTCTCGCTCCTGAATGCAAAGATTATAGGGTCATATGTAGAGATTACAAGAATGAAATACTATAGAGGGGTGACTCTTGTAGATGGGAGAAGTAGCTAAAATTAATGTCTCATCATCTCTTAATTCTTTCACACTATTTTTTAACTTTTTATTCGTTAATCAAACAACTAGCGTTTTTCCTGTTAGAAATCAACTATCCTGAAAATTTATGAATTAGCTCTGAGATGTAAAGCAGCCATCCATACTATAAATTAACATTGCCCTAAAACAAATATTTATGAACAATGAAATCCATACAAAGCACTAATTATGTACTCACTTCCTTCATCATGACATTCATGGATTATAAGTTCCTAAATTCTATAAGGTTTTTATTTTTTAGTATTTTTTCATTTTCTTTCCTTTCTATATGTTAATAATGTTATCCATACCATGCTAAGAAAGATATATAACATGTTAAATAAAATCTCCATGTGCATACATTTAATTATATATGTATTAAAATTCCTCGTTTATGTGCAAGGCGTCATTTATTGGAATGCAATTAATGGTGGGATTCATAAGTAGTTGTCAATTATTTGTAAGATTCAAAAAATTACATTGTGAAATTATTTTCGTCACTATTAATAAAAAATCCATGTCATATAGACTATGCGCATACACTTTGATGTGCACATAGTGTAATTTGTGTACCCATAGTTGTCAATGTGCTTTATTTAGATCATTCTTTGAATACAATTTTTAATTATATAATTTTAATGAAATGTATTAGTAGTTTAGTGGTTATTAGTGATAGAATTTATATATTTGAACCATGATATTTTAATAATTTATGAAATGGGTATAAATTTTTATAATAATGAATGTGTCAGAACAGAGTTGTTTGGTAAGCTTTTAGGACAAGTATTATAATTTTGCAGGGCAGGTAGTGCAAGTCTGAGGTGATAGAATTTAATTTATAGCTTTGGTCATTGCTCTCACATTGTGTTATACATTTCATCTTAACTAATATGGTTAGATTATTTTTTTTGTGGTAGGTAGAATTGTTGTAAAGAAAGGTAGTTGTCGACGGATAAAAAATCCCTAGAACAATGAAATATCGATTTTCACATAGCATGCATCTATGGAATGGTCGACATACTAATGTTGTTGAAATTTGTTGACACCTAATCATAGGGATTGGGTGAACAACTGTAATTAGTGTAAGTAAATAATAGAGAAAACGAAGAGTCATCGGGAGATGAACTGAATAGTCACTCCCTCTTGTATATAATAATGAACAACCTGAATGAATAATACTATTACATTTGAGGAGTTACCTCCTAGTATGACATCCAGTATCAGAGCCAACACCATTTTTGGCTTCCCTCTCTGCTTTGTAACTCCTCTCTCGCAACTACTGCCCCTCTCTGGCAACTGCGCCCATCTCTAGTAACTGTTGCATACATTTGACTGGTTATCTGAGGCAGCTGCTCCACAAGCATAGTTGAGGTATCACTCTCTTGGTTTCATAGTGTTAAGCACGGGTGCGATGAATGAAATTCTCTTATGACTGTGTATCAGCGTTCTGGACCCTAATCGGGTAATTTTCTCTGTTCATACATTTTATTTATAAATCACAGTCAACTAGTGTTAAGCGTTAATAATGAGTTTAAGTGCTAAACCTTTTCTTAAGCGTCTTTTGAATTAAGCATGTGGGTAATATTCGGCAAGTGGTAAGCGGTATCTCGTGTGCCCTAAAGGCTGGAAGTGGTATTCCTAAATTTCATCCGATTAACCTTAGTGGACGACATGTAGCATGAGAAAACCATTTTTCTCACATGCTCTCGATTTGTTATGCATCGTGCAAGATTTCATGTGAGATTACACGATAGCTATTCGATTAGACGGGTCAGATCTGACGGTGATCGCGTTGGAAGATGCATGTGAGTTAATTTAAATTTTAGACGCAATGTGGTTATTAAAAGGAGTTTAAGGTTCAAAGTGATCAGACCATCCGTTTAATGGGTGATTGGACGCATATCGCTTCTGAAAGTGCGCGCAGGTTAATGTTAGAAATGGACGCGATAAGGTTATGAACTGGGGTTTCAATTCCTTTTGGTTCCATTATGAGATTGCATGACGGTCGTTTGATTACACGGGGCACGTCGATGGTGGAGATTGTCCGAGTTAGTTGGTAAGCAGACGACGCGATATCCGTTGGATCTAGAGAAGTGAGATCAACGGCGCGGATTGAAGTGCTTGATAAAAGGAGAAGTCAATGAGGGACTGATAGTGATTGGTCAGATAAGCAATACCCTCAAGGGGAAAATCCATGTACATAACTGGATTTAAGTGCAGGTGATTGGTTACAAAGTTAACTAGTAGTCGAATTACAGATACCACCTCATTTTCGTCAACCTCCTGTGTCATTTCTAAAATGCACTCATTGATATCTATTGTGAGAGTAGTTCTGACTAGGAAGGAGAACTATCCTGAATGGTCATGGAAAATCAAACACATTCTCATTTATAATGAGTTGTGGAAAGGAGTGTGTGTTGGAGACCAAGATAAAGAGCCATAACAACCTACCTCAGACAAGGAATTAGCCATTTGGGAAAATAAGAACAGCAAGGCTTATGCATTGATTGCAACATTAGTAAATGAAGAGGCGAGTCACCATATTTTGCCATTTTCAAATGCTTTCGAAGCCTTACAAAAATTGAAGGAACTCTATGACTCACACTCTGCACTTGAAGTTTTTCAACTCATGATTAAATTGTTCACCCTTGAATTACAAAACGATGATCCTCTTGCTCTTGCATCAGAAGTAAAATCTATTATGCATGATATCAAAGCTACTAATGCTGAATTGGACATTCCTCTAATAGCTTTTCTCAAGGCACTTTATCCCACTTACTCAAATTATCTTGAGTCATTGCAAGCAAATGGAAACCTCAAAGATCTTACCTTTGACTCCCTTGTGAAAAAAATGTTGAAAGAGAGAAAGCTTTTAGGAAGAAGACAACTCCTCAGTCTTCTAAAGAGGTTGTATGCCTTGCACATAGAGAGAAGAATCTTGCTCAATATTCTTCGAGAGGAAGAGGTGGTCGAAGAGGAAGAGGAAGAAATTTTAGAGGCAGGGGGGGCAGACACTCTCAAGGAGAAAAGTCATATTTGCACTGCATACGCTGCAAAAGAGATGGATCACATGATGCATCCACATGCAAGTTGCCTTGGGACTGAATTGAGCATGAAAGAAACCAACCCAAAGGTAAAAATAATGACAAAGAGAAAGGTAAAGCACTTGAATTTGCTCACTATGTTGTTGCACACTGTAATATTGGAGTAAATGAAGACTTATTTAATGCTTCACTTTCTTTTTGGAAAAATGATTGGTTGCTTGATTCAGGAGCAACTTTCCACATGACTTTTATAAGAGATTTGTTTGAAGAATTTTCTGACAATGTTGATGGAGCAGTATACTTTGAAGACAAATCAAAACTCAACCCATCAGGGCTTGGTATAATTAGGCTTAAATTGCCTGGTCATCCAGGCTTTCTTCTGCATCATGTTTTATATCTACCACAACTGAGGAGAAACTTGTTGTCCTTGGTTCACATCCGCCAGCAAGGACACTCCATTCATATGTTTGATGGCAAGCTTGAGGTGATAAAAGCATCAGATCACTCACTTTTCATGACAGGGATAGAAGAAGAAAGGCTTCTCAAGCTGCAGGGTACCTCTGCTCGTGCAAAAAATTTCTCATACAATTCTCATTATGAAGAAGGTACATTTCCATCAAGTTTATTATGGCATACTAGATTTGGACACTTGAACTATGACAACCTTCACTTGTTGAAGAAAAATGGTGTTACTGGTTTGCCTACAATTCTTAGGAAACTTAAGCAATGTGATGCTTGCATTCTAGGAAAGAGTAGAAAACAGTTTTTTCATGATTCACATTCCAGAGCACATAGAAAACTTGAACTCATTCATTCAGATTTATGTGGTCCAATTCCTTTTCTTAGTGCAAATGGAAATAAATATATGATGACATTTATTGATGACAACCCCAAAATGTGTCGGGTTTATTTATTGAAGAACAAATCTGAGGCTTTTCAAACATTCAAGAACTTCTATACATGGATTGAAAATGATGCACAATCTCATAATCGCTGTATTCACACTGATAATGGGAAATAATACACTTCAAATGAATTTGAAAACTATCTTCGCCAACATGGGATCAAACATCGAACAATTGTGCCTTATAATCTCCAATAGAACGGAGTAGCTGAAAGAATGAATAGGACAATCTTAAATATGGTGCGCTCCATGATGTTTTTAAAAAATGTAAAAATGATGTTTTGGGCTGATGTAGTTCTATGTGCTATATATATAAAGAATAGATGTCCATCTAATGCTATCAGAAACAAGACTCCTTATGAAATGTGATATGGGCACATTCCTTCGGTAAAGCATCTCAGGGTCTTTAGTTCCACATCTTATGCCTTGATACCAAAGGTACATAGAAACAAACTTGGTGCAAGAAGTCGTAAGTGTATCTTCCTGGGGTATTCAAACACCTCCAAAGCATATCGTCTCTATGATGAAGTCAATAAATTTTTTTTTGTATCTAGAGATGTAATCTTTATTGAATCATCCAAAACTGATAATGTTGTTGAGCGAAAACTTGATCGCTTGGATAGATTCAAAAATGCAAAATCATTTCAAGAATTTGATAATCGGATTCCACATTTTGAAGGGGGGATTCCTATACTAGATCAACCTATGGAATCTTCTTCTGAAGCACTCTCTCGCCTGCATGAAACTCCAACAAGGGATGATACTTTGAGTGATGTGATTGACAGAATTGGGAGACTCAATCGTGATTCAGTCCCAACTCAATCAACAGAGCAGTCTGGACCATCTTAGAAAGGTCCCCCAAAGTGGCTGAAAAAGACACTTGAAAGTGTTCATCCTGATGAGGTTGGAAAGACAGGAATTAGAAATTCCAGCCGACAAAATGGAGGTGATGTAGATGACTCCGATTCACCTGTTGATATGGATGTTTCTTATGATTGTGAATTGAATTTGTCTACATATTTTGAACCAAATTCCTTCAAAGAAGTTTCTTTTCACGACGAATGGAAAGAAGCAATGCAAAAGGAGTATAATGCCTTGATAAAGAATGGGACTTGGAAGCTGGTTGATCCTCCATTCGTAACCAAACCAATTGGATGTAAGTAGGTCTACAAGAACAAGTGTAAAGCTGATGGCTCACTTGACAAGCACAAAGCCAGGCTTGTGGAAAAAGGTTTTGTACAGAAGGAAGGGGTTGATAATGAGGATAATTTCCCCCCCACAACAAAATGGGCTACCATCGAGACACTCTTTTCCCTAGCAGCTCAGAACGGTCGGAAAGTCCATCAAATGGATGTAAAAACTGCGTTCTTGAATGGATATATAAAAGAGAATGTTTTTATGTCCTAGCCTAAAGGATTTTCTTTAAAGGGACATGAACATAAAGTATGCAAACTTGTGAAATCCTTGTATGGCCTCAAACAAGCACCACAAGCTTGATATGAAAAACTAACTGAGCATCTTCTGAAACTCAATTTCAAACATTATGATCTTGCTGATGCAAATTTGTTTGTCAAGAAGGTTGGAAAAACAGTTGTATATCTTGTGGTATATGTAGATGATATTTTGATGACAGGGAACAATGCGAGCTACATTGCATCCATAAAGAAGGAATTGAGGAAAGGTTTGAAATGACTGATTTGGGCTATGTTCATTACTATCTTGGTATTGAAGTAACTCAATATCTGAAGTCCATATTCCTTTCTCAAAAGAAGTAAATTGGAGATCTGTTGAATAGGTTTGGCATGACTGAATGCAATCCTCTGACTACTCCAATGGAACAAAACTTAAAGCTCACATCCATTGAAGGAAAATAATTTGAGGATGCAACAAAGTATAAACAACTTGTAGGAAGTCTCAACTACCTAACTACTACCAGGACATACATTTCGTTTGCTATTGGAATCCTCTCCAGGTTTATGCAAAAGCCTTGTGAGGGACATTGGTCTACTGCAAAAAGAGTTCTAAAGTACTTGAAGGGAACTCAAGACTTTGGAATCAAGTATACACAGGTGGGCAACATTAGCTTGATTGGATACTCTGATTTAGACTTCGATGAAGACAAAGAAACTGGGGTATCTACTTTGGGTTATGTTATGAGTCTTGGATCAAGAGTTGTCTCCTGGATATCACGCAAACAATCAGTTCTAACAGATTCCACAACAGAGGCGGAATATGTGGCAGCAGCTGAGGCAACAAAAGAAATTGTGTGGCTCAGGAAAATTATGGAAGATTTCAGGTAAAACAAGTACAATCGACTCCGCTCATGATTGACAATACCTCAGCAATAAAGTTTGCCAAGAACTCAAAGTTCCATGATCAAACGAAGCACATCAATACAAAATATCATCTCATTCGACATCATGTTGAGGCCAAAACAATCCATCTTCGCCATTGTTCCACTAATGAGTATATTGCAGACATCTTCACCAAAGCGCTTGGAAGAGAAAAGCTTGAAAGATTCAGAATGATGCTTGGACTCACCAACATCCCTTCAGATTAAGGGGGGGAATGTTGACACCTAATCATAGGGACTGGATCAACAACTGTAATTAGTGTAAATAAATAATAGAGAAAATGAAGAGTCATCAGGATATGGACTGAACAATCACTCGCTCTTGTATATAATAATGAACAACTTGAATGAATAATACGATTACATTTGAGGAGTTACCTCCTGTTCTGACAAAATTATTGATAAGAATTATAATGTCATTTTTTCTGGGATTATATTGCAATGTGTTTTTTTTATTGTTTTTTTTTATTGCATTGTAGTTTATATTACATGGGAGTTTAAGGTATATATATAAATAAATAAATTATTCTTCAAACCTTTGCTAGAGGATGTTGGATCATAGGTGTGAATAAAGGAAGTTCAATAATTTTTGCTATACACTTTAAGAAAATAAACTAAAAATAATGTGCAATGTCATAGAAATTTATATGCATAGATTCCAATAGAAATATTTTGTGCATAGATATGTCTATTAGCTAGATGTTTTTAAAATTTGAATATTGATTACATTGGACTGAGTTGATCCTTTCATTACTTCATTCTCATTTTGTTTCCTGAATATTGTTTACTTGTTGTCGAGATGTTCATTTGGTGCAAAATGTTATACTATAGGTGATATTTACATGGGAAATCCAAAATTTACAAACGGTATATGTTATCTTTATGAGAATATTAATAATTATTTTTTAATGAATGGAATGTTTAATATTCTAGCGTGTGTAAGTGACATGTTTTATGCTATTCTTGGCAATAAAATATGAAGCATTTCCTTTGTTTTCAGGAAATTTGTTGCTTTTACCATGGATGCGACTATTTAGAGGTTTTTCTGTTTGAGATTATTGAGCTTATTTTTCATTGGCTTCCTTTATCCATGCAAAATTTTAGGGGCTAATATTTGCAAGTGAGCTAATTTTCCATGATTTTTCTGAAAAGAAAATTCCAAAATTTCCATTTTTTGTAAAAGTTTTTGCCCAAATTTTACAGTATATATATTTTTTAACGTTAAAATTGCCAAAAGTTTATAGAGACTACATATAAGATCATTGAAAATTTGATTATTTTTACAAATATATCACTATACATTTTATAGTTTGCATATTGAGGACTATTAAGATTCGTCAAAGTTTCTAAATTTTAAGATAAGTTTCCATCCTTAAATTTTTCCCTTGATGAGATTTAAGTTGGTTTGTGAACAATGGAGTGTTTTATTGAAAAACTCAGTTTTCCTGGCCAGTTGCAATCGATCCACCGATAAAGAAATTGGATTTATTGCCTTGCCAGTTTGTATGACCCATGAATGCTTTTTGAGATCATACATTTTACATGGACATTTGGAAATCTTGGAGCTCTTTGTATTGGGAAGCAGGGATTATTTTGTTTGTTGGAGAAATGAAATGCAAGAAAGCATAAATGGCTTTTGATGAAACATGTGTCTGTGGACATGCATTCACATTTTTTCTTTTGCAGTAGTGTTGAAATGGTTTGGAAGAGGATAAAACTTCCTTATGGCTTTGTAGCACTGCTAAAGGAGTCTATCTTCTATAAAGGATTTTGTTTTGGCTATATTTAGACCAAGGTTATGATTATTACCCTGCATATGGTTACACTATATATTGGTTGGATATTAAAAGAAACGATTGGGTTATTTAATTTGCCCTTGCTTCTGACATACGATGTATGACATTAGGATTATATAAGATATGGCTTGTTTGTGTTGTTAATAATGGTGCTACCTCTGTTTGGTTTCTTGAAGAAATAGGCAATTTTGAATTTGGTCAACCTTGCAATGAAGAAATCCTGGAATATTTTGAAGATGATTAGGGGTTTAGATGGAGGTTGCTTGATACTATCTCTATGGATATTAATATTGAATGCGTGGGGTACCTTTTCGTGTGACCGAAGGAAAAGTACTTTTGTTGGGTTACATAGAAGTGAGATTAAAGGTATATGACTTGGTGACTAGGTTATGCACAACAATAATTTTTTATGGTGTCTCCATGGTCGAAACATTAGGTTTCCATGTGTGATCGGTTGATGATTTCAATGATTTGATTGAAAATTGAAATGTTTTCCGCTTGTTCCAAATGCATATTATAT
Source organism: Pinus tabuliformis (assembly GCA_031772625.1). Lineage (NCBI taxonomy): Eukaryota > Viridiplantae > Streptophyta > Pinopsida > Pinales > Pinaceae > Pinus > Pinus tabuliformis. Next base: position 1,317,123,874 of record CM062816.1, on the reverse strand, counting down.
TTTTGACATAAATCCAATACCTATGGATATCGTATCTGGCGTTTGAAGCTTCAAGATGTTTGTTATTTCACATTGTTACAGATGTCAAGTTTGTTTAATCCTTTCATTCATTTTTTTGGAGATCATTGTAATTTGAATTATGACATTGTACTGAAAACATAGCTATGTATATTTTCAATGTGTTTGTTGGACAGAATTTTTGTTTTTTTTGTTGTTTTACATATTCGGCAACGCACTTCATATTTGTTTATCTATTGCAATCTATGAAAATGCAAGTTTTTTCCAAATTATTCGAAGGAAACATTTTGTTGGAAAGAAACCACACATTAAGGAGGACGCGATGGTTTGAACTTAAATCATTGGAAGTTTTTGGTTTTATAGATTTCCATATGTGACTTATTTGTACCATTTGTTCATCTATCTGTTTGGCATAATTATTGTGTGAATTTCAGGTCTGTGCTGGAAAAGATATTCATGCCAGTTTTTGTTATGTTTCTATGGATTGATTGGTGTATTATGTTATTTGGATTATGTTTCTATGGATTGCTTGGTGTATTATGAAATAATGTAATTGAGGATTGTTATTTTAATGCGATATTTGGCATATTATTTTCATATGTATATCCGGGGAATATGACAGGATAGCTGGAAGTATTTAAAGTTATATAGTGTTGAAATTTGGTTTATGCATAGAGTCAGAGAAGATTAATAATCTAAGTTTTTCAAGACATGACATTGGATTTTAACCTCTATGGGAATCAAAAAACATACTTTCAATACTGGAGTTTAAATTTGTTGTAGAAATGTTGAGTGAATAAAGCAGCAGGCATGTTATGAAAAGCGCTCACTCTCCTCATTCACGTGACAGAGAAAATTAATATTAGTGGCAATGGTCTCAACAAAATAAGGATGTTATAAAAGCATAGAGAAGATCCAATTACAAGAAAAAGAAAAGATCTTCAATAAATCATCAAGATGATGGATTCGACAATTGTAAGTATGAAAATAGGAGTACTGTTATGGGAAGAACATATGGTTCAAATGTTTCTTTTGATGAATGGGGTACAATGGAATATTGGAAAAAGTGTCATTTTTAAGTCATTGACATAATTACTAAGATGGGTTTCCCTGCTTTTTTTTCTACATTAATTACAACTGATACAAAGTGGCTTAAATTGCATAGTCTTACACCTTCAAATAACCATTTTTTTCGACAAAATGAGCATGAAAAAAAATTGAAAACGTTATTCAATATACACATATAGTTTCTAATTATATGCACTGAAGATTCAATATATTTCGTGACTTAGTTCCACATAAATATTTTGGTGCCAAAGACTTTTGGTATAGATTTTTTCTCCTTCCATTTTGTAATGTTGTGTTGGATTTCGAACAAAAGTTTTTGTTGTTTTTGTTGGTTTATATATCTTAATTGCATGTTTGTTTTTGTTACGTACTAATGGAAGCATAGAGCTTTGGTGAAAATCCATGGTATCCTTTGATTAACTGGAGCTGCCAATATGGAAACACTGGATTGGTCCAACCCTTTGAATATTGAAGCAACAAAGAGATACTTAGAAAAATATGTAATGGTCTGGAATCCACGTGAAATACATCATCAAAATGTCACGATCCCTTGAAGTCTAAATGATGATCCATGACTTTTAAATACTCAACCTTTTTTTTCGTGCAATGTTGAAGTGGATTATGAGCATTTGGAGAACCGAGTCCAAAGGCACATGAAATATACTGTGGATTATTTTTATGAAAAAATGGGTCAATCCTTTCATGTCGCTATGATGCTTCCTAGGAGGTTTGTGTTGAGTAAACTTTGTACATACATGAAAAAGGGAAAAATAAATATGAGCTTGCACAAAACAATGATTGTTTAAATGTTCACAATGTAGATATTTTGACAATGTGGCGAGAAAATGTTGATTGTGAGCCAGTTGTCTCTCAACATGCATTTTTGAAATATATTACAAAATATGCTTCAAAGGAAGAAAGAAGATTGGAAATTTATTACGAAATGTTTACAAGTGTTGTTGGTGCAAGTGGATTAGGGGCTCTTGCATTGTCTACGTATACAAAGTTCCTTGATGAAACACTTCTTGAGCATGACATTAGAGCTAGAGAAGCCTTTCATATGTTTCTAAAGATACATATTTTTTCTTTGTAGTCACAAAATTTTCCCTTTGAACGTTGGATTTTTTTATACCAAAATCGTATACGACATTCTAATGAAATTTCATGCAGAAGTAATTTTGTCGAGGTATATCAAACGTGACCTCATTTTTTGTAACATTTGTGCTGGATAGAAATGTAGATATCATGGGTTTTTTATGCTAGGCGTATACATAAGCCATTGAGAGCATGATATGTCCATGCTATTTTTCATGTTTGGCCATGATTTTATGTTATTTCTGATGATGAGTCACAAGAGTTTGAAACATTTTGATGGAGCGAGTTTCTTTTATACAAGACATTTCATGACATTGCTTTAGGATATAGTGCTTACAAGTGAAACAATCATTGAGAATTGGAGGAATTTAAGATATAGGGCATGGAATTTTGATCAAACTCCTTTGCAAAATGAATAAGATGTTGAGCCCCTTATACATGAATAAAATGTTGATCGAGATTCAAAAGAGTGGCAGATTGTTTCTCGAATAGTTCCTTCAAACAATGTACACATTTCTGACCTTCAGAATCTTAGTAGAAGGGACTTTGATATTAATTATAATATGCAGGAAACAATTGTGTCAAACAATATTGTTGAATAGGCAACACAGTTTATAAAAGGTACACAGTCTGTGGGTGTTGCTTTTGGAAAGCCAGTTAGGGAGACAATTTTGTTTCCTTCCTCTTTATAGGAGAAGAGATGAGCTACTTTTTAAATTGTTTTTGGACACTTTGTCAATGGTGGGAATGATGATCCTTTGAAAATGATTATTCAAGGAAGCGCTGGAATAGGTAAGTCTTCTCTTATTTATTGTATTTCTCATGCTCATTTTGCTTCAACAATGTATGATAGAAGTCCATTATTATTGATTTCTCCAACTAGCATAGATGATTTTAATATACAAGGCAAAACAATAGACTCTTCTTTGAAAATTCCTATAAAATATATGAAACCTATGAATGGATAAGTTCTAGCAATTTTTCAAGAAGAAATGAGGCACATTCAATATATTTTTATTGATGAAATGAGATTTATAGGTCCAAGGTTATTCATGTAGATAGATTCTCGTTTGCAATAAGCCTTTCCTAAAAAAATGGCTTCTCCTTTTGGTGGCAAATTCATGATTCTTGTGGGTGACCTAGGGAAACTACCTCCTATTAAGGATAAATCCTTGTATGTAGGTAGATCAATAGGGAAAGTGTTCTGGAAAAGTTCCAACATTGTTGTGACTTTGGATAAAATTTATAGGCAACAAGGATATGATCTAAGACAGGCATCCTATCTCAATCTTTTAACCAATATTAGAAATGAAGAGCCTTTTGTGGATGATTGGGATATTCTTATGAAATGTATTGATAGCTTATTACATAGAGAGGAAAAGAGTTTATTTAATTCTTCAGTTCACTTGTTTGCAACAAATTATCTTGTTAATTTGCACGATCAGAAAATGCTTAAATCATTAGATTGTTTTAATTAAAGATGTGTTCTGAAATGTGATAGAAGAACATAAATTGCTGATAGTGATGATGATGTCTTCGAGCATGAAGTTTTACTGTGTTGTGGAGAGCATATCATACTTACATGTAATTTTTGGGTTGAAGTTTGGTTCATTAATGGTGCACCAGATATATTGAAGATATCTTCTTTTCACCTTGTTCAAAGCCGCCACATCTTCCAGAATTCACTACAATTATTTTTGACAAGTACAATGGTGTTCCATTTGGAAGGGATTATCCAAATGGTGTGCCCATAACACCTTTCGTTAGAGGGAATCTTAAATAGATGCCTTTGAAAATGGCATGGGGCTTAAATATACATAAGTCAGAGGAGATGACTTTATAATGAGTCACTGTTTATATTGGAGATAAAGAGAGGAATTGTTTGACATTTACAACTATATCAAGAGTGAAATCCATTGATGGTTTACGGATTTCACCACATTTTTATTTTCAGCATTATGCAAAAATGCAAAAAAATGCTTATGTTACACCTAGAAAGAAAAAGGAGAAGTGATTGAAGTCTATGTCATTTTGAATTTTTTGTCTTGAATAGAGTTTAGTGGTTTGAGACAGCTTTGAAAATAATATAAATAACTTTTCTTTATTTTGGTTGTTTTAACTCACAATAAATTGTATGGTCATCAATAACTTATTCATTTTGCTTCTCAACCATTTCAAAAGATTTCTTATTCATTACATTTAGTAGATTAAATAATTAGAAAAAAATACTTGAGTAAATGATTTGTTGTGGTGTTGTTTCTATTTAATTAGTTAAGTTGTAGTTATTGTTTCATTCTCCTATCCTTGTTTTTAATCATGTTAAATTTATGCCTCTTTATTTTTTTTAGCGAATACTTGCCTCATATTATCTTCCAATTATATAGATATGTATATACATTTGTGTCTATGTGTGTTTCTGTACTATTTTTCTTTTTATTTTTCTTCTTGAAATGAAAATATGGAAAATAATGATGTCGAGTATTATGCCTTAGTGGTTCATTCTATTGCTGAAGCAATAAATTTTCCTTCGTATATTCGAAAAAGGCTTGATAGAAAACTTGGGTTTCATCCTCGATTTGTTGATGAACATGTCCACGTCTTAGAAGGAATGAAATCAGATGTAAAATACTTGTTTCATGTGCACCAGAGACAATCTGGAAGAAAAACAAGAAGGGACTGGTTGGAAAGCATGAAGGGTGACGATCATTACGTTGTTGATTTGAAATGGTGTTGTTTTTTTCATCGATATGGCTGTGTTTTGGAAGAGGCTATTTAATAAATGCCTTCTGATGAAGTTTTTAAAGTTCATATTCCTAGTGGAATTTTTTTGATGTGAAGAAAAAATAATTATTGCTTGATTTAAATTCTCTTTTTTGGTTTCAATGTTAGCAAAATCGATTGTTTTCATTGTTGTTATTATGTAAAAATTTGTATATGAATGGTATTCAAATTTTGTATGGTTTTTTTTTTGTTACATTCCAATGTTTACGATTCAAATGTGTTTTTTTTATTTCATCTTCCCACATTCTATTCTCTAGCAATACAAATTGTTTGCTTATTCCATTTGTGTGCCTATGATTTAATAGAAATTCTTTAGTTTAACGTTATTCTCTTCACTTTGTAATTGGGTGGGTTTTTAGTGTCGACCCCTTCACTTTATTGATGTTTGTTGTTTGTAAAAATATTTTTGAGTTTTGTGGTGTTAATGTGAGAACTTTATGTTTATTTAGCAGTTTAGAATATTTATCTTACACTTTATATTATTTGGATTTAAAATGTTTTTTTTTTTTTTTTTTTTTCTTCTGAATATGTCTACTTCTATATTAATACAAAATAATTTTACACCGAGGCCATGGCCTCGTAAAAGCTAGCCTGAAGATGCGGCATGTTTACAAGCATAGCAGATCAATTCGCAAAAAAACCCAGCTGAATATTGCCCTGAAGAACTGCAAAGAACCTGACCATGACTAAAGCAAAAAAACAAAAAACCCCCATTGTTGTACATGGAACTGAGATTTAAGCAGGGGCCATACGGCAACCAGAACAGGAAAACTAGACCATATAGATGGAACCGAGAGACATTGCCTGAAGCCCAAAGCTGAATACGGACATCAGAAGTAGCTGTGACTGCAATCGAGACTGGAAACCGAAGGCTAGCAGAGTGCCCCTTTCGCAGGAGAAACTGGCGATTTGAGCTAGAGCACTTATCATGATAGTAAGGAGGGTGATAAGTGAACATTCTCGAGCTTACTGAATTCCCAAAAAACCAAAAAGCACCAACCTGTTTAAACATCATGAGAGGGATCGGGCGGCTCTTCGATGATGCAGCATCCATACTTGTAATCATCATCATCCTCAGAGGAGCCCACCTGCTCCTTCATGATTTGGGAAGCCTTGCTTTTGCCTGAGCCTGAAGCCTTGCTCGGTTCGAAGTTCATCTGGATGGAACCATGTCTGTCTTCTGCTAGCCTTTTTCTGGTCGCTCCAAGGGAACTTGCTTCCTGACCTAGATTGAGCTCGCTAAGCTCAATGGTGACCGTGGCCATAAAGGAGAAAGTGCCATGACTGCAGGGGAATTGTAGCCGAGCGGTGTTAGTCAGAGAATTGAGGGAGCTCGCTGCCATATTGTGCAGGCCTTTGCCCTTACCCCATCCACTCTGAGTAGCCGGATACTGATCCATGCGGAAGTCCGAGCAAAAATTTGAGGAGTCCGTTGTGGAAGAGGAGGCCTGGCAGCCCGTTTGCCCCCGGGAGTTGCCTCTTCTACAACTCATCCTCTAGCGAAGTTTCAGCATAGCTGGAGGAACAAGGTGATCCAGGCGGCTTGATGAACTATGGAGGTGGAAAGGGATGAGGACAAGCTTGGCTTCAACACTCAGAAGGGCGAAAGGGAGAGCAACAGACGAGTGTCTAGCGAAATTGCAGGTGAGACAATGAGAAGCTTGCAGGCATAGCCAGAAATTCACCCAACGAACCAGAGCCAGTGTGTTCCTGGGAAGGTTCGAGGGCAAACTGCTATAGTTTCAGAGGAGGGACTGAAGCATAGAGGAGAAACGTGAATGTGGCAAGTTGAGAGCGCCATGAGCAGAAAATAAACCGGCGGAAGAGGAGGTACAGGTTGCATTAAAGCAGCAATAAACTTGAGCGCAGGGGAAGTTATGACTGGTGTTGTGAGAGGCCGAGTGGCGGTGGAGATCAGCCACGCGCCCACCCAAACAGCTACCCACGTACCTGTACCATAGTCAAACACCCGCATCTGGGAGGATTTAAAATGTTAATGTCATGGGTTTTTGAATATTGATTGAAAAGAAACCATGGTGAGCTATTCTTGATCATGGTCACACATGTTCATAGTCAACATTGGTTAATGATGGTGAAGCATGGCGGTGAATGGTCGAGTGTGGCTTTCTGATGGAGATTGTTCCAATATGGAAAATATTTGTGGACAAGCATCATTGATCGCGATGGTTATTCATGGGCACCTTGGTTTATAGTTTTGGTGTTGGATTTTCAACACTACGATTCAATGCCACTTTCTGAAAAGGATTGTCTCATTCTGAAAATCAACCATGGTGAAAACGATTGTGAACCATGTTTGTATAAGGGTTTGTAATATTTATCTTTGGGTTTATATGCCTTGGGTTTATAAGATTGTTCCCTTCAGTTTATTATTCTTCACTTTGGTTGATAATTCCTTTGGGTTTTAGTATTGATCCCTTGGTTTTTTAATTCCATTTGGTTAATGTTATCAATCCCTTTGATTTGTTCATGTCATGGTTGAAGCATGGTTAAACAATGTCCAACATTGCATTGTGACAAATATTGTATCAAGATGAAAATCAACCATGGCCATACATGGACAGGCATATTTGTTACATGGTCTATAATATTTATCTTGGGGTTTATATATGTTGTGTTTATATTATTTCATAGTGTTTAATATTGTTCCCTTAGGTTAAATATTTCTCCCTTGGGTTAATAATCATTTGGGTTTTTAGTATTTATTTCTTAGTTTGTTATTTTCTTGGGTTTATAATGTCAATCATCATTGGGCATGGTCAATAATGGTCAACCAAGGCCAATGAGGAATCATGCTTGACCATGACTAATCATGGTCAAGTATGGACCAACATCACATAGTGACAAAGAATCTTTCAATATGAAAATCAACCATGGCCAACCATCGTTATTTAACGGCTTTTAATACTTATATCTGCATTTATATACATTTGGTTTTTTTGACAATATTGGATGTCACCAACATTATAAAGGGATCTCGCTGATGTGAAGTCCTAATTAGACCTCACACCGTGTAGCATGCCTCTTCTCATATCTACCCACTTTCACCGGTTGGCCCATGGTAAACATGAGCTAAGGGGATACTATGACATGACTCAATGTCCTAGATAACCTTAAGGAAATGGAGCCGATATAACAAGACCTTACTGACTTCCCTCATGTGCTATAGTACCCCCAATCAACCAACCATTCCAGGTTTCAAACCCCTGAAATAAATTTATTTTTCAATGCACTAGACCTTTAGTCATTCCCATGACAAGGCCTCCAAGTGACTAGAACCCTCCAGTCACTCCTACAGCCCTTCTTCCAAGTGATTGCCGTCTTTTTTAGTTGGTTTAGTGCTAGGATCTATACCTCTTCCCAAAAATTGATAGAACTTGTAGATATGATAAATATCATAATGAGAAAGCTTTTAACTCGAAACTTGATTAAGGACTAACCCTATCCCATCCTAACCATGACAATCATTTCGTCAAACAAGTGATGAACATGCACCTACAGGTCATGAATTCATATATGAACATAGAGATCTGAAACTTATTTGAGGTTTACCAAGAAGGAATAACGCCCTTTCACAATAGTTTCCATAACATATCTTAGGTCATGCATTCATTAACTAGTCATTTACAAGTAAAAGCGTGTTAAGAGCTATAACTTGAATATGTCATAAAACAATGCTTAACCAACATTTAACCATATAATAAACAATGATAGAACAAACATTAAAACCACATAATAAAAAGTACATTTACTCATAAAGGATAATAGAAAATTAGCTCTTATTAACCATATGCAAAGCCAACCAAGTTAGTTATTTTCATGTACAACCTAACCATAGAGTGGGCTAACCAGCTATTTCTTTCAGCCAACCACCCTCATGCCATATTACAAGCATGAATGTGGCATCTCATGGGATAAAAAAATACAATAAAAGGTAAGGGATTCTATAGGTTAAACTACCTCCACCCTCACACTATCGTGATCTCACCTTAAACGGGTCCCGAGATCACAAAACCAAACCGAGCTTGGATGCCTCCATATTCCTTCACCATTCGTTGAGGAATTTTCCTGTCTCCACCCACCTGTTGAAGGCTTCCAGGAGAGAACATCTCCACTCCCAACCCTTGGGATTTTCGTAAGACCACCTCACCCAGATCCATAAATTTCTAGTGATCCACATCTTGACCAAGATTGAATCCCATCACACCATGGCTATCTGGAAATGGTAAAGCAAGGTTGAAAACCACTATCAAACCCAGAAAATACCCATGCCACCAACAAAAAATGAATCAAATACACACATGCATGCCAATACGAACTAGGAAATGATACATGAAACTTGTTACATCCAAGTATTCATACTGAAGCTACTCAATCCTTGCTTTCCTTCACTTTCCTTATCCTTCCTTTGCTTTCCTTTGCTTGTTTTCTTTCATTTTCCTCTTGGCGCTCTTCTTCGTTTTGGAAACCAATTCCAAAATTGAACTGAGAAAAGGCCCCAAATTGATGCTTTGATGCGTTTTTATTATTGATGACTCTAATTTCTTCATTTTCCTTCATTTTCCTTCAATTTCATCCTCACATGCAACCTGTGACCTTTGACCTTCCCTTTCTCCTAATTTCCTTTATTTCATAAATAAAATGACAACAATTATTTTTCTCATTTCCAAATCCTTTTCCATTTCCATTTCCAATTTCCCCTTAGCCATAAACAACAAAAAGTGATGCCCACTAGGATAATTTTCCCAACATTCAGCTTAGAATACGTGTCCCATGACCTTGGTCTTATTTTGCATTTATTAACTTTATTACATGTACTTTTAACCTGGGCATGTTACAGACCCTTCCCCTTAGGGGAATGTCATCCTCTGTGTTCAATGACACCCTCAACCAACAAAACTTTTGAAAAGAAAAACATGCTACCCATGAAGTTTTATCACCCAACTTGTTGATGTATTTACAATGAACAACTTGCTTAAAAACAAAAAACATCATGACAAACATGACAACATGACAACCATACACTTATTGCAGATTTATAACAAAACTCTTTGCAATATTTACAATATCAACCATACATAAATAGGTACATATACCAAAAAATCATTTTCCTCCGCCGATAAATACTGAAGGATACATAGCCTGCATCTGATCAACCATCTTCAATGTAGCTTCATCTGATCCAAAGTGTTTCCACTGCACTTTAACTTGCTCAATTGCTTGGTTCTAGAGCATGAGTTGTTTCCACTGTAATATGCATTAAAGTTTCGGCTGGAATTGTCCTACTGACTCCACCTGCAATACACTCCAGTAAATAACATGACCAACATCTTTCACATATATTTTAAGCAATGAAGCATGGAAAACATCATGGACTTTTACTATTGGAAGTAGTGAAAGTCTGTACTCCATTGGTCAAATCCTCTCAACGATCTCGAAAGGCCCGTAATACCAAGGTGCCAACCTTGCACATGACCCAATCCCGAAGGATATCTTCTTAGGCTTGATGTGCAAGTATACATGCTAACCAACCTTAAACTCCTTAAATTCCCCATGCTAGTATGTATAACTCTTTTTTCTATCATGTGTTTCCTTTAGATTCTTCTTGACAACCTACATTTCTTGTTTCATCTTCGCCAACATTTCTGGTCCAATCAACACCCTATTGGAATTATGGATAGTGTATTGTCCTTGATGGCAACCTACTTAATAAATATGTGAACATGATGGTTATTATGATGCTGCAAGTGAGATAGACAAAGGAATATCACTTTAGAGATAGAAGAATGGTAAAGTTAAAGTATGAGAAAGTATAGGCAGTCCCTGTGAATCAAGGCCACGTACATATATAGGTATGGTGAATAGAAGTCGCGTACCATTTTCCACACCATGGTATTATCAATACCAAGGGTTTTTACCATGGTATTAACCCAAAGTATTGAGAGCGACAATTGATATTTGTTCTCGTCAAAGAATACCATTGAAATTACTAAGGGATTTTCTCAAGGTATTGGCTAAGGATTATGCTATATAAGGAGATGGGGATCAAAGTGTTAGAGTGTGCATGTGATGGGTTATTCATGAATGACTTGGTCTAAAATAGTCATGCACTAGGGACCATGGATGTGGATCAGATCTAATAGATATGAAATGACTACATATTGAATAATTTGTTTATGGTTTGATAGATTTGTGACGATGATATTATGATGTGTTTATGTAATAGTGTTTGTCGATATTTGGGTTTGACAGATGTTGTGTTGTGAAGGAAAAGGTATGACTCAGTGATTACATATTTGTATGTTGCTTTCCCATAGAGAAGTTGCATACATATGTGGAACTATCTCTCGGTAGTCGCATATACATTTTGAGAAAAGTTCAAAATCCATACATAGGTGTCAAGTATGAAAGTGCATACTTATGTGGATATGCTTTATAAGAGTCGTGTACATATTCAAGGGTTTTACAGTTTCAATTTTTAATGATGTTTGATCACTTATGTTATGTTTGTTGTTGTCTGTCAATGATTTCTCTCTCATGATAATCTGTGTTTGAAAGTTCTGGTTGAGTTCACTTGTTTATGGAATGATATGTTGACTAGGGATGATTCTATTGTGTGATGATCTGTATTTGGTTCAGTGATCTGTGATGGGTTCAGTATGTGATTGAGTGCTTAATTCAGTGGTATAGAGATTCAGACTTAGTTATCAGTATTTTTAAATCTATACTCAAGTCATCTTAAGGAGAAGAGCATACATATGCGAGTATTATTTAGAACAATAGCGTATACAAACTGATGTATGCTTGATCAGGGTTTTCAGTGGCAACATTTGTTTTCTGTGATGGGTAACAATGTTTGGCTTGATATATCATGAATGTATATATGATTTGATGGTTTATATATGTTATGGATTCATTTGATTCAGTTCTAAGAAATGGTATAGATTCAGTGATTAAGTGATTTGATTCAAGGATTGGTTTTGGTATTGAGCTTAAATAATGGAAGCAGGTCTAGTCTAAAAATATGATGAAAGTGGCCTACAGGTTTCATGTTATTGAGTCATATGGATCCAATATGAAATATTATGAAATGTGGTCCACATAGGTGGTAAGGGTTGGAGCCTTTAGTGAGGGAGTTGTAGCTTCCTTACATTGGTATCTGGTAAATTTGATTAGGGGGTTGGAGCTCCCTTCTGGTGGGTGCCGATAAAGGAGATCAAGGGTTTGGAGCTCCCTTCTAGTGGTTGTTGGAGAATGAGAGATCGTTGTAGCCTTCTGCAGATGCGTCGCTCTGTACTGGTATGAGTTTGCACCAGTACAAGAATGTAAGATGTTTTCCTTTATAATAAAATATGAATATGGAGATGACTAAATGGTTGTTTTCTCCCACATTGGGTTTCCACCTAAAATCTTTGTGTCCTCATGTATTTTTGTGTTGCTTATGTTTGGTGTTTTATTTTGTTCTTATTTCTCATCGTTATTGTTTAAGTAAACCCAAATGGAGTAATGATACACTGGTTAAACTAGAAAAAATGATGAAATATATGAAACGTTAGTTAACTAGATATACGTTATTTTCCTTTATCATAGTCATGTACATATTATAATTTAATTAATGATAGTAGCGTAGATAAATCTGAATTAGAAATTGAAAGGTTTAAGTGAGTTTTAAAAATAATGATTCACCCCTCCTCCCTAGTATTTTTCCCAACAATTGGTATTGGAGCAGGTCACTTTAGTTGAATCTTAACCGGTTGGAGTGGATCAAGTATGATGCGAAAAAAGAAGATAGCTCAAATGAAGGTGCCAAAAAATTATGGTAGTGATAGTGATATATCAAGTGCAGTTATAGTTATAGGCGTAAACAAATATTTAGCTTTGGGAGCACCCCTCTTTCTATTCATAAAGAATGAAGAAGACAATAACGAAAAATTATTAGGTATGGGTTTTTATTCTAATTGTGCTCCTGGATTTCCTTGTCTATGTAATAATGACGATAGTGAATATGAAAATGAATTAACTGAACTTTCTCTCATGGGTAAAAGTGAAAGTAAGCATTTTAAAGAGATAATAGATTCAAAACGGATGGCCCTAGAAGAAAAAGAACAAGGAAATCCAAAAACAACAGAAAACAAAGGTATGTTTATGCTAAGTAATGATAACTATCAGGAGTGGAAAGAAGAAATGAAGTATAAATTCATGAACCTTGGATTTGATGTCTGGAATTTAGTATGTAATGGTTGCACTAAAACTCCTCCATTAAGTGAAGAATTACGGAAGAATAATGTAGCATTAAATGAGATATTTTATAACATACGTGATTCAACATTAAGAAATATTATGCACTATAAAAATGCAAAGGAAGTATGGGATAATCTTAAGGAAATACATGAAGGAAGAACAAAGGAAGATTGTTCATTAGAGGAACCAACAGGTAACCTTATTTCTATAGAAAATAATGAGGGATCAAAAGCTAAGTATGTTATGTCTGATGGAGTTACTAATTCAGAAGAAGACAGGATAGAGGAAGTTCTTAATCTTAGAAGAAAACTCAATCCTTATTTGAAAAGGATTATTAATATTAAGGATAAGTTGCAAGCATATGATAACAGGGATCATGTTATAGTAAAATCTAAACCATATTGTGAAAGACTTGAAGTTGAGATCATCTCTCTAAGAGAAAATATAGAAAAGTCAAACCAACAAAAAGAAGAGCTACTTCAAGTATTTGAAGAAGAAGAAAATGGGCTAAAGAAAGAGATTATGTAATTAGAGGAGTAATTAGAAGAAGAAAGAAAGGTTGAAGAAGGAGTGAGGAAACAATATCAGGTAAAGGAAGCAAAATAGTGAAGAATAAAGGTTGAGGTAAAAATTCAAAAAGGTAAATTAGAAGAAAAGGATAAACGCTTAATATTTCAAGATAATAATAATATTTTGGACAACATCCTTAGTAGTCAAAGGTCTTCCACCATTAAATCTGGTCTTCGTTTTCATGAAACTATAAAAGGAGAATCTAGTTAAAAATATTATACAAGGACCTTGAAGGATAACAATATGAAATCTAAAATTCCTATCAAAGATATAACAAGTCAACTATACCAACATCCAACGAAGATGAATTTTCGAAAGAAATAATTTGCTTCTAATAATAGAAACATTAATCTATTGTCTCCTTTGATCAATAATGTTGAATGTTTTATATCTAATAATTATGGACATGTTGCATCCAATTGTAGAAGCAGACTGTTTCAATCTCAAGAAAGTAGTCACTTCACAAGAAGAACATTAGCTCCCAGGTACTCGGGTTTCTTTAGAGGATATTGTTTTTCTTGAAACATGTTTGGTCACAAAGCTATTGATTTCAGTAGAATTAATATGAAACATAAATATTATGATTCCTCCTCTCCCTTTTCTAGTCATATAAGATTCTATGGTTGTAACAAGTTTGGGCATGTAGCAAAACAATGCAAGAACAAATCAATGGATTGCCACAGACAACATAGCAAAAAATCACATAAGAATATTGATGTCAAAATACCCAAAAAAGATGGATCCACCAACATTTCTCATGATAAGCAGAAATGAAAAGAACATATAAGGTGCAATCTTTCTCTTTGCTCGTTTGAAGATGAAGATGAATGGTACGTAGACAACGGATATTCTCATGACCTAGCTGGAGATAAGAGCAAGTTTGACTCTCTCAAGAAAAACCAATATGGTAAGTTTATTCCTAGAAATAGTGCTCCAACAAAGTTCTGGGAAAAGGTAGAGCCAAAATTATTAAATATAGAAGATAAAATGATACTTTATTATTTCAAGGGCTAAAGAAGAATATTTTAAGTGTACATAAAATCACGGATAAAGGAAATGTAATTTTTTTTACATTAACCAAATGCAAGGTGATATATGAAGAAACTGGAACATTCATAGTAAGAGGATATATAAATATAGACAATTTTATTATGTGTTTAAAGAAATGAATTCTCATAGGAATGAGGAGGATATCAAGTCCTTAAGATCAGTGATGTATGATCTCAGGGGAATCTATACATATGTATATCTTGATGATGATCCCCATGTTATTTTAATATTCATGTTGCTTATATTACTGACAATGAATCTGATGTAGTAACTGTGAACATAAACATACAATATACGTTGAGGGAGAGTTGTGGCTATGAAGGTTCAACATTTTAATTTCTGTATTCAGATATTATGAAGGATAGTCATGTATATACGTGAGTTTTTTTATCTAGATAGTCACGTATTTTTCTCTAATATGAACAAACAATGGAATAGACCCAGTGAGAGGTTTTGATATGCTTCAGACAATTATTATTTTCCTTTCTGGTTCTGAAATTGGTTGGTTACAGTTTGATGATGCTCAGAAGTAATGATGGTTCATGAGTTATTGCAATTTGTCATTACTTCTTAGATGACATTGCTGATGGATGAGTTGGATGTATTCAAACATGTCAGTGAATAGTTGGCACAGGTTCAATGGGAGCATCTGATTTCCTAAGCATTCCCTATTGAATGATGATGTTCATGATAAGTTGATGATGTATAATATTTTCTAATGAAGACACATATGATGTTGTTATTATTTCATTAGTTACATATAGTGAAGTTATGTATGATGCTTATATGTTGCTTGAGCTACATGTGAAATTTTTTTATGATGTTGTTGCATAGTTTTATGTGATATCACTACAACAAAAAAGGTCATTGGTGAGGGTCCTGCCTACGAAGGACCTTTAAGGTCCATCACTAATGTCTCATATGGTGACGGTCTTTAAAAAAACGTTCTTTTAAGTGTATATGGTGATGGTCCTTTAACGTTTCTCACCAAAGCCATTTTCAATGACACTTTTGGTGAGGGTTGTTAAAGGACCATCAATAATTCTCTCTTTGATGACACTTCTAGTGCCGATATTTTATTGACCCTCACCAATGCTCTTTTTGGTTACTTTTGGTGACGGTAAAAAGATGTTCGTCATAATTGATCATTCCAACAAGTTTTTTATGATGTTATGTGCTTGTTACTATAATTTTTGTCAAAAGATAACGATTTAAGACCATTATTATGGAGATTTTTCATTATGTGAATAAGGCCATAGTGGTTAGAGTCAGTCAATTTGTTAGGAAGTAATTAATGTGTATAATTTCCATCAAGTAATGAGAATAGGGTTTTCGTATGAGTCAACACATGATTCATCTCTATTAGGTCTATTATGTAGCAAATTCCTTTTAGATAAAGTTCCACTAGTGTGTGTACGAAATATATTATTTAATACATAATCAAGCTCTCTCAATTATATTAATGAGAGTGACCTAACACTCCTCAACAATCTAGGAACATCTTAAAATGCTTTGGCATACACTAAAATTTCTTAGTACCTTGGATGTCTTGGAACATATTTGTACCTAGAACATCTTTCCATGACTAGGACACCCGAGCATGTGTCAGCGTTCCCTAGCACAACATAGCACTCTCCTAGCATGTGTTGGAATGTGTGTAGTCCCTATCATTCCATGGAACACCTTGGTATGCATTGACATACATTAGCATGACTTGGCACACATCAAAACTTGGCATGTATTGGAACCTATCATTAGTGTGCCTAGCATGCCCCTCTTGAAAAAGATAAAGTCCTCACTTATTAACCCTCTTATGTGTTCATTTCCTTGCATTTTAGCTTGGTTCTTCCTTTTTTTTCCTTGACACTCCATGAGACATATTGACATAGCTTGGCATGCACCCTGCACATCCTAGAATTCCTTATCACCTAGCATGTCTTCCCATACCTTGGTACTATTTGGAACATGTTAGAACACCCTGGAACTCCCTAACACACTCTGGCACTTCTTGACATGCCCCAATATTTCATAACACACTTTGGCACTTCTTGACAAGGCCTAATATTCCCTATCATGCATTACTAGTTCTTAGCATACATTCTCACTCCCTCCTTGGCATGACAACTAACACTCATTGACACTCCCTAGCACACCCTTATGTTCATTCATTTCCATGAATTTTGATCTAGTTCTCCCTTGTGTTGTCCTAGTACTCCCTAACACTCCTCAACATGCATTAGCGCTCTCTAGGGCACCTTATCACTCTTCGACATGCCCTACTACTCCATAGCATGTTTAACACTCCCTGACACATATTGCTACTTGGAAAGTCTTAGCATGTATGGAATGTGTTGATATACCTTGGTATGATTTGGCATGGTTTAATATTAGATTTATTTGAGATCATTTATTGGAAAGTACATGAGAAGAAACAGAGGAAGATTTGACACTTGCAATGCACTAAGACTTGGCACTTGGCACCTATTTCCACCTAGTGTTTGTGTGTCTAGTAGACCCCTCTTGGAAAAGGTAAATTGATGACTTATTAACCCTATTATGTGTTTATTTCCTTGTAATTTAACATGTTTCTCCCTTTTGTCACCTTGACAATCACTGGCACGCATTGTCACACCCTTGCACATCTTGGCATGACTTAGCACTTGGCACATATTAGCATGTTTGACATGCCTTCACACTATTTGACACATGTTAGCATTCCCTATCACGCCTTGGCACTCATTCACTCACATATAGCTTTACAATTTTTTACAACTTGGGAACCCAATCAAGTACTTGGCTAATGTTTTTCATGCGACATTGGCCTTCTTCAACTACAACAACTTGACCAATTGCACCTACTACAAGTAGATTGTGCCTTTCTCACCTAATAACTACCTATAATTCATCTTAGGCCACTCGTGTCCAAACTCAACTTGTCCCACTTAACTAGTTACCAAGGCAAGGATCACATCTAGCCATGGCCATAAAATAACTAAGAAACATAGCTTACATAAGCAATATTTCACATGTATGTTCAGCTCATATAAACAGTAGAGAATTAATTGAGAGTTTGCAAGAACCACAAGATGCACAAGACACAAAATATATAAGCTAACACAGGCCGAGTGCCCTAAAAATTATACACAACAATGTACAATATGAAATGATCTAGAATAGTTTAAAAATGAACATGCAGCCAAAGTGTGCCACATCTCATATAGAGATAATAGCTAAAGGAAAAACAATGTTGTCCCTAGCACGAAGTATCCCTTTATCTAAAAATTCTATGTTGAGCCCCTTATCGTAAATCTAGTCTTGACTCCTTTAAATCCTATTCTAAACTTCTCCTAACACACTTCGTCCTTAGCACACTTAAATTCATTGGCACTCCCTGACACACACTCTTATTCATTCATTTCCATGAATTTTGACCTAGTTCTCTATTTTGATGCCCCGACACTCCCTTACACTCTTCAACATGCATTGACATTGTCTGAAATGTGTTAGCATGCCTTTTCATTCCTTGGCATGCCCTGACCATCTCTAGCTATCATGCCCTCATAAATACCCTTACTTAATTTACTACTTGGGAACCCAACCAAGTCCTCGCTTGAATAAAAGAGCTTGACTAAGTTACGGTTACCACAACTAGACTATGTTGTTGAATTGTGTATCTTTTGAGGTACTCCATAAGCCTAGTGAGATGAGTTCTTGTGAGTTTGGTGACAAAATTCTTTATGGCAAAATAACCCAAGTGAAGGGGTTTCTGACTCAAGACGGGGTTTAAAATCTAAAAGAAAATTTAAAAGGGAAATTAATATTTCATAAGGTCTAAGTGAATAAAACCCATAAGTTCTAGAGGGTTCCTAAGAGATCTAGGAAAAATATTTAAGGATTCCTTATTATGAAGGAAAGAACATCAAGTGAGAAGGAGCTCATTTAATCAAGGACTAGGCCAAGAGAGATGTAGTCCTAAAGTAGGTCAAGTTAGAGGGTCGAGTAAGGGTTTCTAAAGGGAGGCCATGATCATCCAGTAAGAGAAAGATCATAATGTGAGGGTTCACAAGAATGTTGTATCCCTTAATGGGCTCACAATAATGTTGAATACCTTAATGGATTGACATGAAGAGGAGTTGATTTTGGTGGACTTTCCATAGAGTTTTATATGGAGATCTGAAGTAGCTTATAAAAATTTAGTCAATGGACTACTATTAGTTTATTTGTGACCCTAGTTCAGTTATCTAAATTTTTTTAAAAGGATGATAAGAGGAGTAGCTTGGATCTGCTCATAGATTGGACAACAAAATAATTGGTACACAAGAACAGTGATTTTGAGAGGACTCAAATCATTGTTAGGTGGAAGATTTGAATAAACCTAGATGAGGGAAATATTGTGGGCCATAAATCAGTGAAAGAGTTGACTATGGTTGGGTAGATTGATGGTAGTCCAAGTATAGTTAGAGGGTTGTTAGGTAATTGTCAAAGAAGAGACCTAAGTCTTGTACTTGTGAAGGACAACAAGATTGGTAGAAGGGCATGTGTATAGGGCCTAAGGATGTGCATACTTTGAAGAACTAGAGTAGCAGTCAAGTGGGCCAACCAACTAACCCAGTTCATTGTATTTTAGAGGATTGATTTAGTGAGAAGAAGGGTAGCCTCCATAGCCCTAGACTTGTCATCCTTGAGTCGTATTATGGAAAATGTGGGAAAACCAAAGATATTTTCACAAACAGAGCTGTGAAAACTTGATATAAGACCCTAAGTGTTGCATACCTTGAAGGACAAAGGAGGCAACTAGAGGGTGGAGTTTGTTTAAATGAGTTAAATAACCTAAAGGAGTTGAGCTCATTGATAGAGTTGGATTGAGGAGTTGTAAAATGGGATCCAATAGGACCCACCAAATGTGTTCAGGACACATGGAATGAAAAGGTTGTGTGGCCACCATCAACAAGTAGGTCAAGTGTTGTCTTGTTCAGGATAGATTGGTTGTCAAAGGACTAACACCAAGCCCTAGTTGTATTCCTTGTATCAATGTGATTGTAAAGGGCCATGATCCCTAGTATAGGAGCTTTAGTGTGTTGTATTATAGTTTGTAATATAATGAAGAAGGGTTTGAAAAAGGTAAAAATTATCATGTGCACTAGTTGATTCCCTTATGGGTGTAGATTTTGTTGTGCATTAAAGTGGATGTTTTATGGAACTTGAGTGTGTTTTCACAAAAGACTATAAGACCAAACCCAGATTCTCATATGTCGTGGAAATTAAACATATGCCTTGTTCACCTAAGACCTACCTATAACTAATCTTAGGCTACTCATGTCCAATCTCAACTCATCCCACTTAACAAGCTACCAAGACAAGGCTCACATCCAACTGTGGTAGCAAAACAATTAAGCAACACAATTTATATCTAGACATGCCATATCCCCTGGAATATCTTAGAATGCCTTTGAATTATGTGGCACAGGTAGAATCCCCTGCATTCCTTGGCATGCTTTTGTACTCCTGAGTACACACTACCACTCCTTGACATGCCCTGGTACTCTAGCATACCTTGGCACTACCTAACATATAACCTTGTCACTCCCTCCTTAGAACACCTAAAATTCACTAACACTCCTTATCGCACACTCTTAGTCATTCATTTCCATGAATTTTGAACTAGTTCTACCTTTTTTTTCCATGGCACAGCCTAAAACTCCTTGGCATACATTGACACACCCTGGCACTTGGCATATCTTGGCATGTCACCCTGACACTCTATCATTCCTTGGCACTACCTAGCATACCTTGTCACTCCCTCCTTAGCACACCTAAAACTCACTGACACTCCCTGTGACACACTCTTATTCATTCATTTCTATGCATTTGAGACTAGTGCTCCCTTGTTTTTCCCTGACACTCCCAAACACACCCTCGCATGGATTGGCACACCTTAGCACCTGTCACATATTGGCATGTTTGCTAGCCTCTAGAATGCTTTAACATACCTAGCATACCTTGTCACTGCCTCCTTATCACACTCTAAACTCACTAACACCTCCTGTCAGAAATGATTATTCATTCATTTCCATGCATTAAATTGACCTAGTTCTCCATTTTGTTTCCCTAGAACTCCCTAAAACTTCCTAGCACGTGTTGGAACACCCTAGTACCTGGCACATCTTCGACGCATGCTGCCATAACACTCTAGCATGCCTTAACACTACCTGGCATACCATGTCACACCCTCCTTAACACACCTAGAACTCACTGATACTCCATGTCACACACTCTTATTCATTCATTTCCATGCATTTTTACCTAGTTCTCCCTTGATTTTCCCTAGAACTTACTAATAATCCTTAGCACACATTGCCACACCTTGGAACTTGGTACATCTTGGCGTGCTTCCCTGGAATTTCCTATCATAATTTATCACTCCCTCCTTAGCACATTGGAACTCGCTAACACTCCCAATCACACATTATTGTTCATTCATTTCCATGCAATTGAAACTAGTGCTCCCTTGTGTTTCCCTGGCACTCCCCAACACTCCCTAGCATGTGTTCGCACCACACCCTAGCACCTTGCACATCTTGGAAGCCTGCCTTAGCAATTGGTATGTATTGGCATGCCTAACATGCCTGGGCAATGTCTAGCATGTGTTACCACTTCTTGGCATTCCCTGACAGTACACCTTGGCACTCCCTAGTTGTCATGCCATGTTAGATAACCTTACTTTTTTGCGACTTGTGAACCCAAACAAGTCATTGAAAAAATAATGTTGTGCCTAGCTCAAAGTCTCATTTTTTTTAAACTACTATGTTCAACCCCTTATTGCAATCATAGGATTTCCTCTTGTAATTCCTATTCGAAAATTCTCATAATGCACTCTTATTCATTAATTTACATGCATTTTAACGTAGTGCTCCCTTGTGCTTCCCTGGCACTCCCTAAAACTTCCTAGAACATGTTGGCACAGTACCCTAGCACATCTTAGACGCATGCCACCCTGGCACTCTATCATATCTTAGCACCACCTACCATACCATGTCACCCCGTTCTTAGCACACCTGGAACTCGTTGACGCTCCCTGTCACACCTTGGCACTTGGCAAATTTTAATATGCTTCCCTAGCACTCTTAGCATGCCTTAGCACTTCCTAACATACCTTGTCACTCCCTCCTTAACACACACGGAACTCACTAATACTTCATTTCCATGCATCATCTAAGCCCTTATAGATGGTTTACAGGAATATTTGATTTACTTGGAGACCCATGAGGTTACTTGTGTTTCTTCACACCCATTGGGAGAACCACATGTTTATTATTTGGAGAACAAGGGGCCAACCCCTTGTCCACTACTTTTGGGAGTCATATTCATCATTGTGGAACTTATGGACTTCATGAGGCTTCTTAGAAGGCCCAACGACTTGTATTATTGATCATTCAACCTCTTGATTGGCTTATTATTTTGTTTATGAGCTAGTTTGGTGGGTTTGTCACCAAATGATTAGTTGTTTTGCACATTATTTTATTCTAGGGGCTAATGTAGGCCCAAGTAGCTAAATCGAACTCATTAGAAGTGTGTAAATAGAAGTGATGAGGATTCATTTTAGCATCATCACTTGGATTTGGAACTAGTATCTCTTTAGAGATTTTCGCTATCCTTCTTGAAGGATGAATTTTTGGAGCATGGATTGAATTTTGATGTGTGGATAATTTACATATGTCTTGGAGCTTCTTGATGGAAAGTTTTGTGTGGTTGGATATATTCTTATACATGTAATAACATTCTAATGCTATTATTTCTTGCTAATTTTGTCACATACATTGTTGTTGGGATTTCACTATACTAGGGCTTATTTGTTGCATCTCTTATTCGAAGTTGTAGAAATTTTGTTTATAGATAGTTAATGATTCATGTATGGGCCATGTATAATGAATGAATGTCCCTGGGAATGTTTCATTACTGAAACACATCTTGATAAACCATTTACCTTGCAAAATGAAGTATAAAATCTTTGAAGCTAATTTTGTTGCTTCCCTAGTGCCAAGCGAAGTTTATAAACCATCTACCTTAAAAAATGAGGTATAAAGTCTTTGAAGTTACTTTGGTTTCTTCCCTAGTGCCAAGCGAAGTTGTCTTTAAGGCCTCCTTGACCTAGAAACTTCAAAGGTCCATAGTCATATTTATACTTGACTCCAATCTCCCCAAAGGATTAGGCACTCGTCCACCCAAAGGTGATCACCTTAAACCTAATTTTCTCCTTCCCTTTCCTCTTCTCCAGCTCTATTCCTCTAGGTCACCTAGGGAATCAATTATATCATGATATAGCCATCCAATAATTCAATTTTTAGTACACAATTACGTTGGTGTGTCCTCAATAAGCCCACCAAATTTCATTATATTATGAGAGTGGGATCTTGAGATATCACAAGCCCTAGATCGAGCACCAATTCTTGCCCTTAGCTTCCCTTAGGCTAGAAATATCACTAGGATCCTTGCATTGCCTTTCATTGAAAGTTCATTCCTTGATCCCTTTCCCCTCGCCAATTAGGTTAGCCATATCATTGGATTCTAAATATTATCCCCTTGATCAAATCTCGGGTCCACTTTGTCCTATGGTAGTTCTTCAAAGATTACTTGGAACCAAAGTTTCCACAAGAATTATAGGACTTAAGGATCTCCTTTATAAGACACATACTCAAAACCTAAACCTAGAAATTTTCTATGAGCCCTTCCTAGAGAGCCTTCCACCTTTTCTTCCAAGACAAGAAAGTCACATATGAGACTCTCTTATGAATAAGCTTCCAGGATCACACCTCGCCCTATAATTGGTCCATCCACTTCGTGATCCTTATAATAGTGGGTCTCCTGCCATCGGTAAAAATACATAAAGAGTAGGGAGCCTTCACCAAGGTGATAGTGGGATATCACTCCACTTTTGCCCTTTGCCTAGTAGTAACCCTTCAAGGATCCCCTTTTATGACCCTTGCTAGTTTTAGTAGTAACAAATCCTATTCTAAAACTCTCCTAACACACTCTTATTCATTCATTTCCATGAATTTTGACCTAGTTCTCCCTTATGTTTCCTTGGCCCTCCCTAACACCTCCTAGCACATGTTGGCACACCCTGACATATCTTGGTTACATGCCACCCTGGCACTCTAGCATGACTTCACGCTTCTTAGCATACCCTACCACTCCCTTCTTAGAACACTTGGAACTTGTTGACTCTCCCTGTCACACTCTTATTCATTCATTTCCATGAATTTTGACCTAGTGCTCCCTTGTATTTCCCTGGCACTCCTTAGCACGCATCGGAAAACCTTGGAACTTGACACATCTTGGTGTGCTTCCCTAACACTTTTAGCACGCCTTAGCACTTCCTAGAATACCTTGTCACTCCCTCTTTAGCACAGCTAGAACTCACTAAAATTTCATTTCCATGCATTTGAAATTAGTTTTCCCTTGTGTTTCCTTGGCACTTTGCCCTGACACTCTCTAGCATGCATTCACGCCACACCCTAGCACTCCCTAGCATGCGTTCGTGCCACACCATAACACCTAACAAATCTTGGCATGCCTTAGCACTTGGCTTGTCTTGGCATGCCTATCATGCCTTGGAACAATATATAATGCGTTAGTACTTCCTAGAATTCCTTGGCACACCTTGGTACTCCCTTGCTATCATGTCCTCATAGATAGCCTTACCTTTTTTGTGACTTGGGAATCCAACCAAGTCATTGACAAAATAATGTTGTGCACAACCCAAAGGCTCCCTTTGTATAAAACTATGTTATCCAGTCCCTTATTGTAACCATCATCTTTCCTCCTACAAGTCCTATTCTGACCTTCTCCTTACACACTTTATCCTTGAGACACCTAGAATTCGTTGATGCTCCTTGGCACACACTCTTATTTGTTCATTTCCATGCATTTTGACATAGTCCACCCTTGTGATGTTTTAGCACTCCCTAACACTCCTCAACATGCATTGACATTGTTTGGCATGTGTCAGAACACCTTTTCATTCCTTGGCACTCCTTAACTATCATGCCCTCACAAATAACCTTACTTTTTTTGGAACTTGGGAAACCAACCAGGTCTTGCCTCGACTACAATAGCTTGACCAAGTTATGGTTACTACAACTAAGAATTGACTATAACTCGTGTTAGGCTACTCATGTCCGATTTCAACTTATCCCACGTAACAAGTTACAAGTTACCAATTCAAGGTTCACGTCCAACCACGACCATAAAAAAACTAAGAAACATAGTTTACATCTTGACATACAATAACACTTGACATGTCTAACAATCCCTTGGCACTATGTGGTACATATTAGTAGTAGCACCCCTTGCATTCCTTGGCATGCTTTGGCACTCCCTCGCACACAGTACCACTACTGAAATTCCCTAGCAATCTAACATGTCTTGGCATTGCCTAGCATATAACTTTGTCACTCACTCCTTAGCACGCCTGAAACTCACTGACACTCCCTATCACATGCTTTTATTCATCAATTTCCATGCATTTTGAACTAGTTCTCCCTTGTGTTTCCATGGAACTCCCTAACACTCCTTGGCACACAATGACACACCCTATCACTTGGCACATCTTGGAATGCTTCCCTGGTACTCTAGCATTCCTTGGCACTGCCTAGCATACCTTGTCACTCCCTCCTTAGTACACCTAGAACTCACTGATACTCCCTGACACACACTCTTATTCATTCATTTCCATGCATTTGAAACTAGTTCTCCCTTGTGTTTCTCCGGCACTCCCTAACACTCCATAGTATACATTGGCACACCCTGGCACTTGGCACATCTTCAAATGTTTCCATGACCTCTACCATGTCTTAGAACTTCCTAGAATACTTTACCACTCCCTCAACACACCTAAAACTCACTGACATTTCTTCTCACAAACTCTTATTCATTCATTTCTAGGCATTAATTTTTCCTAGTGCTACCTTGTGTTTCCTTTGCACTCCCTAACACTTTCTAGCATGTGTTGGCACACCTTGGCACGTGGAACATCTTGGTCACATGCCACCCTGGAAATATATCATGACTTAGCATTGCCTAACATACCATTTCACTCCCTACTTAGCACAAGATATCTCTTGTTCTTTGGAAAGAGGACACAAACAAGATTTTATACGTTTCTAAATGGAATATTCTTCACCTATGTAATTCTCCTTGACGCCATGTGATACAAATGCAAAATTTTATTATTCTTAGCTATGACGTTCTTCTTTTATACATGCGACCACTGACTATGCCATGAAATACTCCAAAATATTCTTAAAGGATGGGAAAATTTATCTAAAATTCATCCAGATATGTGATTTATCCATTCGGAAATGTTAAAGGTACACTCGGTAGAGAAACATGCATAAATATTTGTGACCAGGTTCCCTAATGTGAGATGTTTCCACTTGTCAATTGTGTCTCTTGTTGATGATGAAACTAACACCCTAGTTGTGCAAGGCTCACAAAGTGTCACTTTGTGTCAACTCAAGGTTGTCTCCATTATCACCTTAGAAAGGGATGCTCTCACTTTGGATTAATTATTGAATCCTAGGGGTGTCCCAAAGAAAAATTTTATGGGATCTTTTATGTGACTAGATGACTAGCATTGAAAACCATCTTTACATTAGAAGTTTCAACATATTGATGACCCATGTCCTGTTGACCACAACTTTTGTATTCATTATTGCTTTCATCGTACCACCTCCAATAAATATTGATGGTGTTCATGAGCCTATTTCTAGTTGTGACAAGGGGATTATGGGCTCCCTTATCACAACCCATAACCCCTAATGTGTTTAATCGCTTAGCCAAAGGGCCCCAAGCCTATAGTTTTAGGGGCATTGGGACCAAATTTATAGGTTCATAAAATTAGTAAAAGTTGAATGGCATGACCAAAAAGGTTGTGGGGGGGTATCTTATGGTGTATTGAATGGGGCAAGGGGACACAAGGGTAACATGGATGGGTAGAAGTCGGAGGTGAAATCATTGTTTACTAAGATCTATAATCCTAGTATTATAGAATGAGAAGGGGGCTTAGGATTTAATTTCATAGGGTCTAGGGGATCTGAGGAAAGGTAGCGAGAGTAATTGATAGAGGGAACCCCAATAATGGTGATAAGAGGATTAGGGGTCCAATTATCACAAACAATAAGCCTTTAACCCATAACCACTAAATTCCCTATCACCTTAACCCCCAATCCATAATCCCTTAACCCCTACACTCATAACTCATAACCCATAAACTGGTTGACTCATTAAATCTTAAGAAACTAACCCCTGACCTATAATACATGAACATCCTAAGCCATAACTCCTTATCCTCTTAACCTGTGACCCTTAACCCCTAACCGTTCACCGCCTAAACACCTTAACTGCTAACCCCTTAACCACTAACACCTAAATCCCCTAAATATTATGTCCTTAACTGCTAAAATCAATTGTGTCAATGTAGAATAATATGTAAGAGAAAGTAAAATGATATAATCCACGTAAATGCTTGAAATAGCCTTAAATTAGCCACGAGTGGTGAGCCATGGGGTGAATGTGGGGCACTATTAAAGTTACATCATCTTTAAATTCCTTTTACATTGCGAGGTTGTTCTCCAATAGGGTTGAAGCATCATCACAAGGAAGCATGAAACATTTTTGTGTGAGAGTAATTAAAGTTGTAATACAATTCAAGTGATTTACAACTCCAATGAAAATGGTGTCATTGTATGTTTGTGTAGGTTGGTAGAGAGGTTATTTATAGACAATACATTCATTGTACTTAGACTTCATCTCTATTGAAATTTTGATATAATAATAAGAAGAATTGATTGAAAGGCTTTCCCCACATTGGGGTTTTTCCCTAGCATCGGCCAAATATGGTGTCCTCTTGGCTTGGCCTGTCTTCTGCATATTTTTTTATGCTCTATCTACTTTTATTGTCAATGTGATTAATTGTTAATGTGATTGCTACTGGAAATCTAAATTGAAGTTGATATTAGGATGCTTAAGGAATATTGGAGTAATTGCGTTAAGCATAAAACATACCATTGTTAACTAGAATTAATAGATTGTCATCTCAACCCCTACGATTCTTGTCACATTGATTATTTTCCATCTAAGGTATACATATCTATATGTAATTCATGGATGTATCATTGGTTTGATCACACCTTACCTTATCCAGCTAGGAGTCTAGGTGTAGGAAGAGGTTCCTTTAGTGACCGCATTTAGTTGGTGTTGGGACAGGGTCCCCTAGGGTCAATTTTGGGGAAAAAGCCCAATTTTTGGGGCAAAAATCCCAAGTTTTGTTGTAAATAATGTAAATTCCCCGCAAAATGTGGTCGCGGAGCGCGTAAATGGTAAAGTGTGATAAGGGTTTTACCCTTCTGTTATGTAAGTTGTGTCAGCTTGCATAGACCTACCCATGGTCCGCAGACCATGGGATTGTATAAAAAGGAGAGTCTTAGAGACTCTAAGGATAGATAGAAAACAAAGAATGAAGATGTAATGGGTCATTAGAAGTAAGAGTGAAGAAGTCTTAGAATAGAAGAGAGGCTCTACAGCTGTGTGTGCAGAGGCCTAGGGTAGAGTCCACAGCTGAGTGTACGGACCCCTATAGCTAAGTGCACATGGAAGCCTTGAGTCTGTAAGAAGAAGATAAGCATTAATAAAGAGATTAATTTGGAAATATTTGTATTTTGTCTATATATTTATGCTATGAATGAATGCACTTTTACGATATAATGAATGATGGGTGTATGAATTAACACTATATTTTTGTGTGATTTTACATGGTTTTCATTGTTATATGAAAGCAAGTAATAATAACTATTTACGCGAAGAATATCTTATTGCATGTTAATATTATCAAACACTTAAGCCAATCTGGGTAAATACAGACTTAAGGGTAGTTACAAAGTCACGTAAAGGGTTGATTCACTTGTTTAGGGACCACAAAAGACAGTCGTAAACCTTCGCAGAGTTATAGAATCTGATTAAGAGAAGTTATATCAATAATCCCTCAGGGCTTATTGATCTATGTGAAGGAAATTTTAGGGCATAAAATGACATCACGCTTATCTCTGGGTGTGGAAACTTGGTTCCAACATCCCACCATACTGCTTTGGGTGAGACTTCAGTTCATGTTCCACGGGTTGATGCCGAAAGGGCTAGTAGTGTAGCGATTTGTTTGGAAAACATAACTCTGAACCTGGGTCAAGACCCACTAAGTCAACAAATGGTCTGCATAAACATATGTGTGATGTCACATCACTGGAATCCAACAAAATGAAATTGAGGAGTGGTTGGATAGAAAGATCCATGAATTCATGGCGCAAGAAAACAAAACTCTGCGATTGACGAAAGAACAATGGTTGGGCAGGTATCTGTACACAAAGATACATGAAATTTTATTCTCTTCCTTCCTGATCAAGTTGTATGAGTGGATCGCTAAACTGGCAGACGGCCAGGGAAGGTGGAGGCTTAACGGTCCAATAGTGTGGAACCCAAATCTAGTGCGAAGATTGGAAGCCTATGAAGATAAGATCACACGTGCTGTCGATCACTAGCTTGATCATGTCATCAGAGGGTTTGTGACAGAGTTCATGGTTGATACCTCAGTCAACTACACTGAAGAAGAGTGACACTTCTTCAAGGGATCACGAGGTAAGCATTTAAGATATTTGAATACTTGGATTAAAATGCTCTTGTGTGAAAAGCAGGTTATGCAATTACCTTGATGTTTGGAGCTACGCGAAGTGGAAAGTTATTTAGGGATAGAGGGAGAACAAGTCCTGAATATATCCCGCTGATTGAGCCTCCTTTGAGTGACGATGAAGGAGCAGCACAGGCTTCACTGTATAGCATTGTCCAGTTAATAAGACAAGGGTTTCCGAGAATACCTCACCCACCCACACCACCTCTATCTTCACATCCAAAGCATACACCTTCGCCCACCCCACCACCACCTCCACCACCGTTCAATATGGCGAATGCAGTGAAGTTGCCCGTTTTCAAGGGCTTTGGAAATGAGTACCCGAACTAGTTTTGGTTCATTGTGAAGGTCGTATGGAAAAATTAGAACATTATATATGACCAGATGAAGAAATCAACACTGGTTAATGCTTTAGAGGATCGTGTGCTAATGTGGTACATTAAGTAATGCACCGATAACTTGACAACTGCATTGGTAGACATTCAAACTGCGTTGAATAAGGAATTAAGTAGGCCCAAGTCTGAAGTGCAATCAATTGTGGGATTCAAGGAAATCATGATGAAGCTTGGCGAGACACTGTGGGAGCTGGATCAGAGATTGAACTGCAAGATCCACGAAGCTAACATGAATCTTACAGATGAAAAGCACCACGAATGGTTTGTAGCTTCACGCTTGCCTCATTTAAGGGTTGCTTTATCACAAAAAAAGATTGGGACCCAGGCGGAAGCCCAAGAAATTGTGATGAGACTGCACGAGATGCTGATTGAAGCTGCTGATTTGGGCGTTCAGCAGATTCACATGTATTTGCAGAATCTTTTCCTAGAATTCCAAAGTCTGAAGAAGGATAGAGCGGCTCGAAGAGAGGTGCACAAAGAAGTTTGGTGTTTGAAATGTAAGAGTCGGGGGCATGATAAAGATCACTACCTTGTCTTTGAAAATTATGTTATAGGAGGAGGGCCGATGCCTCTAAGGCCGAAAGCTCAAGCAGGGCCAAGTACGGGGCTTGTGTTGTGGTGTGATATCTATCAGGTAGCTGGAAAACATGTGACATAAAATTGTCACTTGCTGCAGAAATTTGTACAGACACCGCAACAACTATTTTGTAACTTTTGTAAATCGGTGGGTCAAGATGAGTGCAATTATCATAGCTATGAGCTAATGATGGAGAGAATGCCCGCGTATCGGATGCATATAGAAACTTGGCCTTTGGATCAAGGCGCTGGGGGATCATGAGGAGGATATTAGGGGCACGGATGAGGCCGAGGTAGAGGAGGATCTGCAAGAGGTTGGGGAAAAGTTATTTGCTACAATTGCAGAGGGCCAGCACACTACACACGATAATGCACGAACCCGATGTGCCTGTCATGTTGATACTGTACTAAGTTTGACCACGCGATAGAAGACTTCCCCATATTAATAGCTAAGATGCGAGAAAAGGGGATGCAGCCTCAGCAGCCTACCCAGAACCTAAATATGATGAGGGCTGAACCTCACGAAGAGGATCCTAATGTGAATATTGTGTTGCGTAGTGGAATGACGATAGGCAAGGATAAGGGGGAGTGAAGACCATGCAATGCAGCCAGAAAGTGACGGTTACCTTCATTGTTCATGATTTGACTACCAGAAGATAGTTAAGAGGAGCAGGCGACCGACATTTAAGGCATTTAAGGCTGAAATCAAGTGTGAAATCTTTGGAAATTTGTCGGCAATCGCACATTGATGGATGAATTTTGGGGGGAACGCTGAAATTTGAATTCAAATTCACCTATAAATTATAGGTGGCCGTCCAACGAGAAACACTTTGCATTCTGATAATTTCTGAGTCGTGATGTCTGTTACACATGAACCATGAGTTTTTTGAGGATTTGATAGCAAGCCCTGTGTTCGATCAATATTCTGAGTCAGCCTCCAAGCTTATTCAAGACATGATGTTAGGACCGGGCCACGTAGAAATTGCAAGTGCTTGAGAGACTATTGCCTTTGTGGGAGCTTCCCCTGAGGTTGTGAGTATGGAGGTTCCAACAACAGTGATTACAATGCCGAGGTCACCTAGGCCAAAGCCTACTCCGACATGAGAGGTCCCTAAGATGAAGAAGGATAAGTAAAAGAACTTGATGTTGATGCGCGAGTCACTGAGGAAACACACAGCTACACAGGTGCAGTGGAAAGAAAAGCCAAGCGCAAAGGAGAAGGGGAAGGTAGTCGATTTGGAAGCAGAGGAAGGCATAGAGGATATTGACATTGAGGGGGTGGACCCTATTTCAAAACTGCTGGAGTATATCCCTCCATGAAAGGGCAAGGTGAAGGTACTGAAGGACCCAGATGAGGGACAATTCTCCCTCAACGCTCCCCTGTTTCCCGAGAATATTACCTTTGAAGGTCTGTGCTTGGCACAGGTCCCGCATTTGAAGGTTGAAGACTGGGATTTGGTGGACCTTGAGTGGTTCCCACACCTTGTTACCGACACCTTCATGCAAAGGGTTTTCTACAAGGAGTCTGTAGTCACTGCCTTGGAGCCAGTGGAATGGATTCACAGAGTCAAAAAGTCAGGGTTGTTGAACTTGTTATGGGTTCCGCACTACCATTGGTCAAACATAAACCTAATAGTCATCAGATAGTTGCTGTGCATGGTACACAGTAGGTGGCTATGGCTGAATGAGCCAATCCCCATAACCGCCATGTTGATCCATAGGATCACATTATTACTGCACTCTAGGCTGAATCCAGCCAAGGCATTTGGCGAAAAGACGAGTGAGTGTGACCTTGCTAAGAAGATGAAGGACAAGTTTAAGCTTGTTAAGAAGCCACATGGGTATTCAATTACCAGCATTACCAACCCGACAGTCAAGATTTCCACGCAAATTCTGGCTAGAAAGGTGATGAGAAAGTGTCTCATGGGCAAGGTGTCGACACCAGTAATTTCTTTGGCGGCTACGTGTGCAGAAGGCATATAGTTCAACTGGATGTGCTACCTGCGTAGCAAGTTCCTCGCGAACTATAGAGAGGCGTAGAACGAGAGTAAGAATTTTCACTATTCGTGGCTGTTGTTCTCAATAGTGTTGGCCATGTGGGGCTTGTCGGAGGATAGCCAATTTCCTCCTGAGGAGAAGGATTTTCCAGAAGCAACAAAGTTCGCATCTCTTTGGGCCATGAAAGATGTTGCATGGGTGACAGAAAGCAAAGACATCTGGGTGCTGATGGGGGCGAGTATTCGCATGGCCATCAACTAGAAGCCATTGTTGTCACCAATCATGTTTGAGTAGTTGTCAAGGTACATGGAGTTTAAGGCAGACTTCCAACATGTTTACATCCGGGCATGCAACAGCCCCAACCAGAAATGGTTTGACTTACCCTACCTGGCCACAAATGATGCGATTGTAGAAGTCATCAAGCATTGGCTAGTAGGCTGGCACGTTCCATGCAATGAGTTTTTCGGGACTAGTAAGTTCACGGAAAAAAATAAAAAGGAAGTGGCCAGATAGAAGGTAAAACTCTTGGAAGAAAAAGAGGAAGAAAGAAGCCGAGAGGAAATCCCAAGTAGAAGTAGAGCATGCCACAAAAGAACAAGCAGAACATGAAGAGCATAGCTCCGATAGAAGCCAGAAATCTCCTTTGCCCCAAATGAAGGAAGAAGAACAGTCATATCAGGGCAGCAGAGATCAATAGGAAAGTACTCCCTTCTGGGTGAAACGGTATAGGGAGTAAGAGAAGGAAGGACCGAGCAAGAAGACAAAGGCCTCCAAGTTGTTGCTAGATTCCATTACCTTGATAGAAGATGACTTGGAAGATATTGGCGATAAGGTGTAAGATACAATGACAGAACTATTGCGACAGTTTCAACAGCAGTAGAAGCAAGAACTGGTCATCATACAGTCCAGTCTGCGCATGCTGCGAATCCAAACAACTAGACTTGAGGCCGATCTATGACAAAGCAAAGCAAAATCCACTAGTTTTGGCACCGGGAACCACTCAAGCAGCCGAGTTGGTTCGAACGATGGATCTTTGGGCAGTTGTGCTACCTGATGGAGCTTTGAACGTGAAGGCGGCCACTGACAAGGCGATTGTTAGCACTTTGAAGAATGTGGGCCTCAACTTGGCCGTGCTCCCTAGTGAGTTCCTACACACCTTGCAAGCAGGTGTGATTGCAAAGCTTAAGGCTCGGGATAAGCATGCGTTGAGCATGATTAGCGAATATTATGTTAACAACGAACAAATGTTCATTAAGAAGACGATATCGCTAGAAGCATGGAAGAAGTTTCAGGAGCAGAATGAGCGAATTGTAGCCATGGTAGCCAAAGCATGCATAACAGTTCCCAAACTACATATACCAAAAGAAGCGTCATTGGTGGCAAAGATTAGGAGGTTGGCTACAGGCGTGCGCGAAGAAAAATCAGAAGTGGCCAATTTTCAGTTTGAACTAAACTTGAAGATTACAGAGCTCGAGTTGAAGTGACAACCTTTAACTCCACCAGAGATCAGAGGGTAGTTTGAGGAAGCTGTAAAAGATGGAGTCATAGTAGTAGATGTCGCGGTGGCGGATTGCACCGTGCTCTTTGGGCAGTCCATGGAGGTAGTCATGGTGCTCCAGAAGGATCCTAACCCACATAGGCTAAATATAGAAGCCTGTGAATTATAGAAGCAGTATGATGAAGTAAGTGTGACAATGCACATAGTCGCTATATCACAATGATTGGCTAAGCTGCATGAGGTGAAGCAGTTGCTCAAATAGGTGGAGGCAGCGCAAAGGAAAGAGGTGGTACTCAATGCTAGATTGGGGCCTTAGCTGGACGAGGCCTATGTTATCTCTGCCACCATTGAACAGAAGCTTGCGAGCCTAGAAAGGACACAATAGAAGATAAAGGAAGATAGTGCAAGACCAACAATGGAGCAACTAGTGGAGCAGATCAAGCAGGCTGCCACGCAGAGTGCAGCTGAGGTAGTAGTGGCACAAGTCGAATTGGGAGATTTCTATAGTAAGATCTTCGCACCAGCAGAGTGACTCGGGGGCGATTCACGATATTTTTGTTGGGGTCGTATTGGGAGAGGGTCCCCTAGGGTCTATTTTAGGGCAAAAGCCTAAGTTTTGGGCCAAAAAGCCCAAATTTTGTTGTAAAGAATGTAAAGTCCCTACAAAATTTGGTTGTGGAGTGCATAGATGGTAAAGTGTCATAAAGGGTTTTACCCTTCTGTTATGTAAGTTGTATCGGCTTGTATAGACCTACCCATGGTTTGCGGACAATGGGATTGTATAAAAAGGAGAGTGTTAGAGAGTCTAAGGATAGATAGAAAATTAAGAATGAAGATGTAATGGGTTATTAGAAGTAAGAGCAAAGAAGTCTTAGAGTATAAGAGAGGCTCTATAGCTGTGTGCGCAGATGCCTAGAGTAGAGTCTACAACTGAGTGCGTGGACCCCTAGTTGAGTGCACAGGGAAGCCTTGAGTTTGTAAGAAGAACTTAAGCATTAATAAAGAGATTATTCTGGAAATATCTGTGTTTTGTCTATTTATTTCTGCTATGAATGAATTCACTTTTATGATATAATGAATGATGGGTGTATGAATTAGCACTATATTGATGTACGATTTTACATGGTTTTGATTGCCACATGAATGCAAGTAATAATAACTGTTTATGCGAAGAATATCTTATTGCATGTTAATATCATCAAACACTTAAGCCAATCTGGGAAAATAGATACTTAAGGGTAGTTATAGAGGCACGAAAGGGTTGATTCACCTATTTAGGGACCACGAAAGACAATCTTAAACCTTCGTAGAGGTATAGAATCTGATTAAGAGAAGTTATATCGATAAGCCCTCGGGGCTTATTGATCTGCACGAAGGAAGGTTTAGGACATAAAATGACATCATGCTCATTTTTGGGTGCAGAAACTTGGTTCCAGCATCCTCCCATACTACATTGGGTGAAACTTCAGTCCACGCTCCATGGGTTGATGCTCAAAGGGCTAGTAGTGTAGGGATTTGTTTGAAAACTTAAATCTCAACCTCGGTCAACACCCACTAAGCCAACAATTGGATATGTATGATCCATGTGTATATGATATTATGCCCAATTTGTACTATTTTTATTGCGTTCACTTAAACAATTTGTTCCAACTCTTGATGCTTTGGCTATAAGTTTCTAATATGAGTTGTTCCATGGTGTGTCATAAATTTTCTCAGAGAAGTGTGTAATTTTTATGGTTTGGGTATATTCTTTGTGATTTCAGTAGGCTCTACACATTGATCTTATTATACCCCTTATTTCATTTAGTCAAAATTTATCCCACGTCTCTCTTAACAACACATGTGAAGGCCTTCGAAGGTATGACTAGCTTATGATAGGGTATTTCTAGGCTCTAAGTGAACTTCCTAGAAAATAATGGGCTACTTATAACTATTTAAGTTTGTTGATAACATTATTCACAAAGTTAAACATATTTTTCACCTCCTTAAATGTTGATAGATATTTTCCTTATGTATAAATCTCATATCCCTTTTCCCTCCTTATATGAACATACTTTCTTATATTAGAGAGACCTAATATAATTTTTATTGATGCCCTAATTAGACTAACATTATTATTTATATTCAACCTCATTAGATATAACTTCTATGTGAGATGACCTCCTATTGTTCAAATAAAAATAAAACTTAATGAAAACCTAAGTGACCATAGAAATTTATTTATAAGATTTTCCTACCTATTAAAATGTAATTTGGAAACTACTCTAAAATCTAAATGGACATATTAAAATTTATTTTCCTGCCACTATTCTGTGTTTCTAGGTTTGGGACTGAGTTCGGTGTTCTTTCTCTACTCATAATCTTTATGATTTCACAACATATTCCATACCCTTCTATCATATTCAATTCTTCATTGCACTATTGATTCGACTAGATTTTTAACGTGAATTTGTTATATCAGATCTGGGTTCACTCCTTTTTTAGCTTTAACTGAGATATTCTTCTCCTAATTTGGATTTGGAGGGTTTTGCTGCAATTCAGAGTAGAAAACATGTCGTCCACATATGGAGATAAAATTGCAACCCTCGAGAACTCTGAGAGGGAGAGTGTGTATGGATATGTTTGAAATGTTTTTTCTGATCTCATTTCTATGATTTTTATTGTTAAAATTTCAAAGGATTTAAAGTTGTGTACCAAATTATGGAGAAGAAGACAGGTTTAGGGTTCACAAAAGTTTATAAATTCAAGCATATTTTTTTCATGATTAGCAAGATTGGGCATTCATGTGTAATTATGATCTTAAAGTGTTTTGGGAAATTCAGTGGTGATGTGGATTGATAAAGAGGCTACAATTGCTTCAGAAGTTCTCCTATGATTGCATTGCTTCTTGTGATATATGGATCAACTTATGCTAGTCTTTACTTTGTTCCTTGCTTTGATACCATGTAAAAAATCCTTGAAAATTATGCACTGCTATAGTGAAAAATTCTAAAAAAAAATTGTAACACCAAGACACATAATTTCTCTACGAATTATAATGGAATAAAAAATATTTAAATAACTGTCACACAATTGCAAAACACAATTTTTCTAGTGAACCCAACTGGGAAACCCCTCTCCTTGATTGAGAATTTTATTGATAGAAAATGAACAATGGATCTCTTACAATGCAAATTTGTTTCACTGGAAACCAAACTAGTTTTCTTTCCTTGTCCTAAGATTGAAACACCTACAAGACCCTTGATATGCTTCCCTCAATCCATGCGCACAGGTTGCTCCTATTTAATTAGGAAATACTATTGAATTTCCACGATCTTGTCTATAGATTTAGAGTGAACGAAAGTGGTGTCTGATGTTTCAGGTGGAAGATCGACCCATCATCAAGGGAAATGAAGTTAAAAAGGAAATTGGTGGAGTGTCCACCTGAAACATCAGACACTATTTTCAGTCACCGAGATTCTAAATCCATAGGAAATATCCAACATCAATAACTATGGAAATTTGCATTTATATATAGGTTTAGGTTACCTTGAAAGAAAGGAATATGGGATAATTGCTAAAAAATTGTCTCATCTACAAATTCAAAAAATCCTTTCAACCTTAGGGATATTTTGTAAGCCATTCCAATTATTTTTCTCGAAAAGGCCATGTTTTTATTTCTGGAGTAGAGGGGGAGGGGGATGACCACTTGGGATGTCGACTTATTTAGGGGAAGCCATGGATGTTACCAGATGGAAAACAAGGGACAGGGGACCATGTGGCACATTAGTGATTTCCTTGCAAGATTTTAGCAGGCAAACCAAGGATGACAAAGCAAGCAAACAAACAAAAATCAAGGGAAAAAGGGACGGGATTTCGTATGAATGAGTTATAATCTTAATTATACTGGGTGGATAATTATGTACACCATATGCTTTCTTGGCATTTTACTTCATGCAGATGAAAAGAAAAAAACAAAGAAGTATTGAAGAGGAGGATGGTGCCCTTGGTGTGCATAATTATGCACCCAACCCATACAATATTATAATTCTCAGTTTTATTATCCAACTTTCGTTCCACTTTATGCAAGTAAATATTATTTTCCATATGTTTTTAGTATGTTTGTGTTGAGTTGTAATGTTCTAATGCTTCCATACAACAATTCCCTAAGAAATATTATATTTCTCCCATGAATGAACTTAACCAACCTCCTAGTTTTCATGTAGAAAATCCACCCGTGCCCAATACTCAATTGAGACCAACTATGCCAACTACTCTGTCATCCACAACATCATATGTGTCTTCTATTCCAGAATATTCAATACAAAATCGCATGCATCAAAGGTCAATAAACATGCAATCTCTTCAGTAATACACGTTTCCTTTTTCACAATGAGAAAGCAAGTGGGAATTCCTACATACAACATTAGCCATAGTGCCAATATTGTCTTACAATTCCCAGTTCTAGTGTCAACACCTAAAGAAAGAAAAAGCCATTGAAAGGAAAGGACATTAAGCCTTAGCTCTTATAAGCAACCTGTTACCCATCAAAATGCATTTGCATTTTGAGAATATTCTTTCTGTCTGTTGATCTAATCTCATATCAAGGAAGAAAAGGGATGATTGCTATGCTAGTTAGGAGGACCAAATTAGTAATCAGAAGCTAGCATTCTCCATAATGTTCCTGAATAAAATAATATATACATGCAATTTTTTTGTAATCCATTCTAAAAGGATGTTGTTCTGAGATCCTAGGTTGGATTGGGACAATGTGCATGAGCATATGTGTCTTTCTAGTGATGTTATCAGAGAGCAAGAAAATATTATTTGTATTTGTGGGCCACAGAGAAGCGTTTTGGATATAGAAGCAATTGAGTAGCACAAATCAATAAATTTTGTGGACACCCATTATATCATGGGTGCATAGATCAAAATGATGGCTAAAGCCTGATAATATACATATTCTAATTGGTGTTTGTACATCCTTCCATTCCATCATATTCATCAACCTTCAATGCCTTACTTACACCTTGTTGGGAACGGGTCCCTTGGGGGTCAATTTTGGGGTTAAACACCCAAGTTTTGGGGCAGAAGGCCCAAATTTTGTGTAAATAAATGTAAAGTCTCTGCATTTTGTGGTAGCAGAGTGCGAAGATGTCTAAAGTTAAAGGGGTTTTCCATCCTTAGTCTAGATAGCTTGTGTCGGTTTTGGAGATATACCCATGGTACACGGACCATGGGATTGTATAAAAAAGGGAAGTCTTAGAAGATCTAAGTAGACAAGATAGTAAGTAAGCTAGAAGTCATGAGTCATTGGTAAGTTTGGGTGAGCTAAGAGCGAGAGCCTTAACATAGGAAGAGGCTCTACCGCTGAGTGCACGAACCCCTGAAGCTATGTGCATAGGGCGGATAGAGTCTGTTCTGGGAACTTGAATCATAAATAAAGAGAAGTATTCTGGAATCACTGCGTTTTTTGTCTCTAATTATTGCATCCAATTGTGATATGTTAAGTTCTGTGTTTACATTATAATGTTAAATTGATGCGTGAATGTATCTATTTCTATTTGTTATTTGAATGCAAGTAATAATATATGTTTACACGAGGGTAATCTCCATTCCATGATAAAGTTGGCTAAGCACTAAGATAATTAGGGAAACAAGACAGTAACATAGTTACAGAGGCACATAAGTGCATGAATCATTGTTTAGGGTTGCATGAAGGACAACCATATACCTTCGAGGAGGTTCTAAAATGAGGAAGAGGGAATACATCGATAAGCCCTAAATTTTTATTGATTTGGGTGAAGGCAAGGCTTAAGTTAGAAAACCGACATCACAACCATCTCAGGGTGTGGAAACTTAGTTCCTGCATCCCCCCCATACTTCTTCGGGTGAGACTTTGGTCCGCACTCCACAGATTGATACCGATACGGTGAGTAGTGTAGGGATTTGCTTGGCTGCCTAGCGCTGAACTTGGGTCAAGGCCCATCAAGGCAACAAATGGTTCTGTTGCTGGGACCGAGATCTGCGTAACAATATGTGTGATGTTGTATCATTGGAATCCAACTAAGAAAGAGATCAAAAACTGGTTGGATAGAGAGATCCATGAATTCACGGCACAAGAGAACAAGAATCCATGATTGATGAAAGAACAATGGTTGGATAGATACCTGTACATATAAATACATGAAAAATTCTTATGTTCCTTCCCGATTGAGTTATACGAGTGGATCACGAAGTTGGTAGATGACCAAGGAAGGTGGAGGCTTAACACTCCAATTGTTTGGACACCGGAGTTAGTAAGGAGATTGGAAGCATCTGAGGATAAGATCGTGCACGTTGTCGACCATTGGATCGACTACATCATAGGAGGATTTGTGATAGAGTTTGCAATCAATACCTCTGTCAGTTACAATGAAGTAGAGCACCACTTCTTTAAAGGACTATGAGGTAAGTATTTAAAGTCACTAAATACTTTCATTAAGATGCTCTTGTGTGAACAATGGATCATGCGGCTACCTTGATGTTTGGATCTATGCGAAGCAGAAAGTATTTCAGGGACGAAGGAAGAAAGGATCCTGAGTATAGCCCACTAATTTAGCCTCCTTTGAGTGATGACAAAGGAGTAGCACAATCTTCTCCACTGAGTGTTGTTCAACTGATAAGACAAGGGTTCCTTTGAATACCTACACCATCTCCACCCTCATCCCATCCATCTACACCACCTCCATCCTTGCCTCCACTGATCATCCCATCATCCACACCACCGCCACCTCCACCACTGTTCAATATGGCGAACTCCGTAAAACTACCTATATTCGAGGACATAGGGAATGAAGATCCAGACCAATTTTGGTTCGTCGCAAAGGCTATATGGGAA
This sequence comes from Pinus tabuliformis, assembly GCA_031772625.1. Classification (NCBI taxonomy): domain Eukaryota; kingdom Viridiplantae; phylum Streptophyta; class Pinopsida; order Pinales; family Pinaceae; genus Pinus; species Pinus tabuliformis. The sequence continues at coordinate 1,317,082,973 of CM062816.1, read as the reverse complement.
GCCCAAGGTATCACGGATGACAAAATGCAGAAATCCATGCTGGTTAGTGCTTTGTAGGACCGCGCACTAACGTGGTATATTAAGTACAGTACCGATAATCCAATGTCCGCATTAGCAGATATCTAGGCTGTGCTGAATAGAGAACTTAGTAGACCTAAGTCTCAACCACAGTCGATTGTGGGGTTCAAGGAGATCATAATGAAGCCTGGGGAGATGCCCTAGGATTTTTACCAAAGGTTGAAGTGTATGATACGTGGGGCCAACATTAACCTAACTGATGGGTAGCACCACAAATGGTTCGTGGCCTCGCTCCTTCCCCACCTAAGGGTTGCGCTACCACAACAAAAGATTGAAACCTAGGCAAAAGCTCTGGAAATCGCGATGAGGCTGCATGAGACACTAATGCAGGAAGCTAATTTGGGGGTTCAGCAGATTCATGCATAGTTACAAAACCTTTGCCTTGAAATGCAAAGTCTAAAGAAGGACAGAATAGCTCGGCTAGAGGCGCGTGAAGAAGTTTGGTGCCTAAAATGCAAGGGTCAGGGGCATGACAAGGGTCACTGCCTAGTCTTTGTGAACTATGTTGAAACAGGGGGACCAATGCCTCTACAGCTAAAGGTTGCGGCAGGGCCAAGTACAGGGCTCGTGCTATGGTGCGCTACATGTCAGGTGGCTGGGAAACATGTGACCGACAATTTCCATTTGCCGAAGAAAATCGTACAAACAACACAACAACACTTTTGCAATTTCTATCAATCAATAGGTCATGATGAGCGCAATTGTCGTAGTTACGAATTAATGATGGGTAGGACACCTACATATAGGGTGCAGGCAGAAACGCGGCCTCTAGACCAAGGCGTTGGGGGAACACACGGTGAGTATCAGGGGTGCAGCCGAGGTCGAGGTGGATAGAGACCTAGTAGAGGTCGAGGAAAATTGATTTGTTACAATTGTGGAGGCTTAGGACACTACGCAAGGGACTGCCTGAATTCGATGCGATTGTCATGCTGCTACTATACTCAGTTTGACCATGTGATTGAGGATTGCCCAATATTGTTGGCTAAGATTCGCAAAAAGGGGGTGCAGCCTCCGCAACCGAAGAAGAAGCTCTAGATGATGAGGGATGAGCCTCGCGAGGAATACCCTAAGGTAAACATTATAGTGCGAAGCAGAACCACGACTGGGAAGGATAAAGGCAATCAACCTACTGAAGGCGAATGGGTCCACAAAGCATTATAATAGGAGACTGAGTTCGAGCTGGAGTGCGCAAAAGAAAAATTTATGGAAGGAAAGAAAAGCTTCGTTGAGGCCTCTACCTCAAGAAGTTAGGAGAAACCAGTTGGATAAATGGACCCATCCATGTTTACCACATTCTTGGAGGCCTACATGAAACTGCTCTGCGATAGTAAGGTTATGAAGGGCTTGTAGTAACTGATCAATCAGTGTGGTGGTAAGGATGGAAATACTGGTGAACCGCACGTGGTAAGGAAGCTTGGCAATCACAAGGCAAGGACTAGGTGTGAAATGAGAATCACCACACAGATAGGGGAATACGAAATGTACCAAGTTATCGTGGATCTGGGGTTTGACGCGAATGTTTTGCCAAAACAAACTTGCAAAAGAATGGGGAGACTTGTGCTCCAATGGTCTCCGATCCAGTTAAGAATGGAGAATGAACATGAATTTATCACAATGGGGAGGCTGCAAGGGGTAACAGTTGACATCGAGGGTGTGAGCGCACTGGAGGATTTTGAAGTAATAGAGATTGTGGATGATAGAAATCCCTACCCTACGTTCCTTGGAATTTATTGGGCCACTGACATGAATGCAGTAATCAACCTGAAGAAGCGAAATATGATATTTGAAAAGAAGTTGCTCCACGTGGTGGTGATGTTGGATCTTGTGGAAGGACCACGCTATATAGAATTGGTCTGAGATTATGAAAGTGATGACAATCTAGACAAGATTTACAAGATAACGGCGTGAGACCAGGATTGGGTAAATCTGACAGCAGACGAACGTATTGCATGGGACAGCGAAAGCTTCTGCACATCAGATTCAGACGAAGAATTAGAGCACTGGTAGAACCAACTACGTGAAGTATCTATGCTGCGTTGTAATATGATGACCAAGTCATTGCACTGCATGCAATCCAAAGTTAGGGATCCACCTCACTATGATGGGCTAATTGATGTTGATCACTTTTTGGATTCATTTGAGAGAGAAGTGCGGGAGAAACATCGTTTTCAGGACTTGGAATGGGTATTGTGCGTTATGCCTGCAAGGTGGTTGGGCACACACAAGGATAATTTTGGTGAGTGGCATGATTATAGGAGGATGAAGAGAATACGTTTTGGGCAGCCAAAAGTGTGGATGGTAGAAAAGTATGATGGAAGGGATGATCCACGTGACCACCTGGCCAAATGGAATAAGGCTTATGGAGTGGAGCTCCAGCCTGAATGGGTGCATCTATTTTGTCATACCTTGGATGTCATACCAATGAATTAGTACTTGGAAAGAGAGCTCTGCCATGGCACTGAAGAGTGGGACATCTTGCGCCAGGGATTTATAATGACGTTCATCTTTGAGGATGGGTTTGACTGTATTGACATGGTGCTACAGGAGGTTAAAGCATTGATCTTTAGGATACTGTAAGATCCTTTGGACCTGGTCCAACTTGATTAGACTACCCAGCTGAGTCACATGCTAGAATGCTATAACGTGACCACTGAAGAAGAAGACAAGGATCCAAGAAAGATTAATATTTAAGAAATTGAAGGTCACCGTGAGGTTGAAGGTCCGCAGATAGGGGATCCAGACATAACCGCGCTGCTGAAAACTAGGTAGGTCAACATTGGCATAGAGGTGGAACAAAAATTTACAAAATTGGGGACTATTGGGATGATGCGACAGTAGACAAGTTCATTGAGCTCCTCCGTGAATATCAAGATTTGTTAACCACGAAGTTTTCTAATTTAAAAGGGATAATAGGAGACCTGTGTCATGAAGATCACCCTGAAACTAGATGCGAAACCTATAAAACAAAGACCTTACCTCCTTAATACTACAAGGAAAGGGTTCACACTGAGTTAGATAAGCTGCTCGTGGTAGGAATTATTGAATCAGTGGAAGAATCTGATTGGGTAAGCTCGATAGTGGTTCAGGAAAAGAAATAGAAGGAAGAAATAAGGATATGTGTGGATCTCTAGAAGCTGAATGACGCTTGCATGCATGATCCCTTCCTGACCCCATTCATTGATGAGGTCCTAGATAATGTAGGCAGCCAAGAAGCATACTCTTTCATTGATGGGTTCTCTCGGTACCATCAAATCAAAATCGCACCTGAGGACAGAAGCAAGACGGCCTTCGTGACTGAATGGGGATGTTTTCAGTACACTATAATGGCTTTTGGGCTGAAGAATGTGCTAGCAATCTTTTCGTGCGTAGTCATTGCGGCATTCAAAGATTTCATTCATAAGTTTCTCGAGGTATACTTTGACGATTGGATAGTGTTTAGATTGGTCAAGCGTCATGTGGCAAGTCTTTGCTTGATGTTAGATACATGTCGGAGATACCAGATCATGTTAAATCTAAAGAAGAGTCTGTTTTGTGTCCCTTTCAGGTTCCTGCTAGGTCATGTCGTATGCAGACAAGGATTGATGGTAGACCCTACAAAGATCGTGGTGATAATCAACTTGGAGGTGCCAAGGAATATGAAATAGCTACGTGCAACTTTAGGGCATACCAGATACTATAGGAAGTTCATTAAGAGTTATGCCCAGATCACCGCGCCCATGGAGAAATTGTTGAAAAAGGATGCTATGTTCTGTTGGAGTGATGAATGCCAGAAGAGCTTGGACGTGCTGAAAGAGAAAACTATCAACATGCCAATCCTAGTCTTCCTAGACTGGAAGAAGGAATTTCATGTGCACATGGATGCCTCATGCATTGCATTAGGGGTTATGCTAACACAGGGTGGCAAGGGGGAATTGGACCATCCTATAACGTTCGTGAGCAGGAAGCTGTCAAAGGCTGAGAAGAACTATTCCACTACAAAGCGCGAAAGAATAGCCATGGTGTACGTGCTCCAAAAGCATAGGCACTATTTGCTGGGTGGACATTTTAAGATGTATACGGATCATTCTGAGTTGAAACACCTAGTCAATAAGCCTAGGTTCAGGGGCAATATTTGCAGATGGTTGTTGTTGTTCCAGGAGTATGACTTTGAAGTTATTGTGAAGCCAGGATGACTAAATGTGGGACCTGATCATCTTTCATGGATTGAAATGGGAGAGGAACCTACTAATTTGGAGGGGGGTTGCCTGACGCACAGCTCTTTGCAGTGCGCGTCACAGATAGTCACTTTGAAGCTATCATACATTTCATGATGATGGGAACCGCTCTAGAAGCGTATAAAAGCTAGCAGAAGGAGTTAGTGGTGCGCGTGGTGGACTTCTCCGTCATTACAGGGCACTTGTACAAAATGGGGTGAGACAAAATATTGCAACGTTATGTACCTGACTCTAAACGAAGCAGCATTCTCACAGAGGCTCATGGAGGAGCCGTAGAAGGACATTATGTAGGAAAAGCAACAACACAGAAGGTTCTACATACTGGGTTGTGGTGACCAACCCTGCATAAGGATGCGGAATCATATTGTAGGGCATGTGACACATGTCAAAGGACTGGCAGGCCATCGCGGAGGGATGAACTGCCTCTTATGCCGCAGGTGACGTTACAAACATTCGAGAAATGGGTGATTGACTTTGTGGGTCGAATTCAGCCTCAAGGAAAGAATATAGGTGCACAGTACATCATCACCGCGACTGAGTACTTGACCAGGTGGGCGAAGGTGCAGCCTTTGAAGGACTGTACAAGCATGAGAATAGAAAAGTTTATTTTTGAATACATGTTGACAAGATTTGGCTGTCCAAAGATCTTGATGAACAATCACGGTACGCACTTTCTTAACGAAGCAATTAGCGCGTTGATAGAAGAATTTTAGGTGTTTCATTAGAAGAGTACACCTTATCACCCACAGGCCAATGGAACAGTGGAAGAATTCAATAAGATACTGGAGAACGCACTGATGTAGGTCCGCAATGCTCGGAGAAATGATTGGGATGTGCGTGTACAAACAGTGCTATGGGCCTACAGAATGACTTGCAAGAAGTTGATTAGGCAAACGTCTTTCAGACTCGTGTATGGCATAGAAGCTATGATGCCAATGGAATACATCATACCTTATCTGCACATAGTAGCACTCACAGGAATGGTGGATCGTGGAGCCCTAGAAGAGAGGCTTGCGCAGCTAGTAGAGCTTAAGGGGGACCGATTTCTAGCTGGATTTCATCAACAAGTTCAAAAGAAGCGCGAAAAGGCATGGAATGATCGGCACATCAAACTATGCACCTTCAAGGTAAATGATCTGGTCTTGTTATATGACAGTAAATTTGATAAATTTCCAGGGAAATTTCGGATGCATTAGCTAGGGCCATATGTCATCAAGGAGATTACCAATGGTGGAGCGGTTCAGTTGGTCAAATTGAATGGATAACCCTTCCTAGGGAAGGTGAATGGCATCCGATGGAAGCCATACACCAGTGATCCAGCTAGGTGATTATATGAGGGAAGCACAGTATTAGCGCTCCAAGCAGCTAAAAGGAAGCGCGAGACTATAAACTACACTTCCTAGGTCGGAGAGCTGCGCGATCAAGGAACTGCGCAGAACGAAGATATGTCACAATTCCCACAGAAGCATGCAGGGGGCTGTCCTACCAAGGAAGAATCCGCACAAAAAAGCTGAAAAGTGACCGTTAAAGTCATTGTTCATGATTTGACAATGAAAAAACGCCCAAATGGAGTGGGGGCCGGCATTTAAGTTAGACTTTATGGACCAGATCTCTGAAAATATGCCGCCAATCTAGCATTAATGAATCGATTTTGGGTCAAATGGTTGGATTTGAATTTGAAAGTTCCTATAAATTATAGGTGGCTACCCAATGAAAAACACTTAGCATTTTGAGAATTGAGTTGTTGAGCTCTCGGGCGCACATGAACCATGAAACCTTCAAACTTTTGCTAGCACATTCTATGTTTGAGTCATTGCCATAGGAGAATCAAGAGTTATTACGTAGCATTATGTCGACGCCTATTGAATCTATGAGCTCGGAAGCAGTGACAACCAAGGTTAGCAGAAGGAGCTACCCCAGAAGGTGTGCCTATAGAAATACCAGCTGAAGTACCTATTATCACCCCAAGAAACTCACCTAGGTTGTATATCAGTGATGCTCGGTAACATTACAAACTCAACAAAATGTTGGATAAATTGGTGGATGAATGAAACAAATGCTGCATATTCAAGCCAGATAACCACTCCTACTATGTTTAACCCTAGACATGGGTGAACACCCCTAGACTACAAGGCTTTAGACCACTAATTACTCATAGTTTAAGAAAAAGGTGATAATGGAGAAGACTGACCACACCAGCAGATGCACAGGACCCTGTGATGGCTGGCTGCAACCAGTTTAAAAGGTCTGTAAATCTATTTTTTAATACACAGACAGGATGAAAGCTCTCTGGCATTAAAATAATAGAAACCTCCATACAAAATTCAATGATACATGCTAAATCCTAACACAGAGGTGGGATGACAGCCCCTCTAATGCTAAACATTAACAACACATGAATAAATGCAAAACAGGCACACCCTGGAACAATAAGAAGAAGTGGAAAGTGAGCAATTAACAACAAAAGAAGATTGTATTAGCTGGAAATGAAGACTAGGCATTGCAGGTTACACAGTAGTTACAGTCTCCAGAAGTTGAAGCTTACAACAGAATAACACTCATCCAACACTCATCAACCTATTACATTCTTCTTCTGGGTATATATAGAGTTTGTTTACAAAATTTCTCTGCTAGCTATGCGTGGAGGTGTCTTAATGGCCCACCAACTGCATTTACACTTAGATATGGAGCTCTGATACAATCTGCTGATTTTAATGGACAAAATCAACCTTTTTAGATAATCTGATGTCCTTCTCTGGTAGATGCAGTAACATATGAATGAAACCATAGCCTTTGACTACTTTTAACTGCTCAAGGAAGTCCTATTTGTCCTCGGCCATGCTGCTCCTTAATTGCAGTAGTTGGAGCCTGTTGTGGTCACCAACAACCCCCCTTCTTCACTTGACATTAGCAATAACGTCAAGCAAAGAGGGGACCCTGAACAAAAAAATTCCAAAAAAATATTTTTCGAAAGTTTTTATATTTCTCTCCCTAAGGCTTAAATCGCATCGCAAAGAAAGGCCGAAGCTTGGCTCGAGTGCGAAAAGCAAGACCGTGAATGAGCGATGCGAAGTTCATCATGTCGCATACATCACATGCGCCCCTTTAAAAGAAGACCTTCGAAAACGCCGACCGCCGATATGCGAAATCGCAAATTGCAAGCATCGCGCTATACGGCATAACCATTAAACGAAATTTGCGATATCTGCGATTTGCGATCTGCGATGGCAGCGATTTGCGATCTGAAAAGACTTATCACACGACAAGCCCAGGATTAAGTGCGCGCCTTGAAGGAATTTAATGACCTCATGCTTGAGTATCAAGGAATGATTGCATCGCATTTATTGAAGAGTCAAATCATGATGCATGTAAGGATTACGCATTCATTAGAGTTTAATGCTTTCATGTCAATCTTTTTCATTTCCCTGCTTCTTTGCGTAGACTGCAAGACACGCAACTGATATAAATCTATATGCAGGAAACATCTGAGAGAAAGGGGAAAGCGCCAATCAAACAGCAGAGAGAAGAAGCCTCTGCAAACGAATGCCGCATGCAGTAGGACCGCGGATTCTAGACTATCAGACAACCGGCACTGATGAAATTAGACTATCGAGGACTCAGAGTCAAAGGCACACAAAAGCAGCGTGTTCAGAAAAGATCCTAAAGCTCAGACTTGGTAAAGCAGAGAAAGAAGCGCATGAGAAGGAAGATGCTTCAGGAAAACCTGGAACAAAGAACGGAAACAATTCTTAAAATAGGGGGATGTCCATACTGCATGACTCCTAACCCACTCAGTCATTCGCACCACCGGAAACCAAAACAGCAACAGCAAAATCAGTTCGAGAAGAACCTGGGTTGCGCTAAGTATACACGCGGCGAATACACCCAGCTAGAGAAAGTTTTTCAAAAATATCTTCCGGTCTGTCAGAAGGAAGTGCCAGCTCCTGTTATTTCCACTTTTATCTCCCGAGCAAAAGAAGAAGGCAGTCATCCGACTCTTCCCAGGAAAACTTTGCGCTGTTGACGGCACTAAAGAGAATATACAGAAACGGTCAGAAATTAGATTTAAAGTTTTAGAAATAAATTTGCTTTTAGTAAAGGGCGGTCATTTGAAGCCGATTCCCTATATTCGTGTAATTAATATCAATTAGCTAGTATTATTTAACCCTTCTCATGGTTTTTGGAGAAGGGTCCGGAAATCTGTCAAAAAACTTATCCTCAGAACATGCACTTCTGCACCCTCAGAGGAGGTTTTTGATGAATAGATGGATCAAGATTTATTTATGTTTGCATTTTAATATCTGTTACTGATGTTGCACTTCTGTACTCTTAGCAGATGTTAGAACAAGTAGAAATAAATCATTATTACTTGAAGTTTATTGGTGAAATTAGTCATAAATGGTACTTTTATCTCTTGACTAGATTCTGCTAGTATCCCTAAAGTGATATGTAGTTGAGTTCTTATATGTTATTGTATGAATGTCTGCATTACCATTTGGCACTTCTGTACGGTGGGATCATTTAATCATGCTTAACATATAGAAAACTGATTATGCGATATGTTTTTCACAACTACCCTGCCTAACTTCTTATGCAGAACGGTTTATCTTTATTGGTTTATATTCTGATATCAGTTGAATGATCTTTATTACCAGCTGCTGTTAGAAATCTTTCTAGATCGCATAAACAAAAGAAAAACACCCGGGTTAGCATAGATCAGATATATTTCTCTTCATTAGATTACATTAGCATAGAGTTAGTTTAGCAGTTAAAATCAAGACTAGTTTAGAAAAACCTCTAGATTAATATCATCAGACTCTACGCACACACACACACCCATCACATTGGGAAACTGGTCCCATTACCCCCAGTCGGACCCGCTACTCCAAACGGGCAAGGAGCCGCCAACCAGGTTCCGGACCGGGTGGATATCCCCCTTGTTGTTGACCCGACTTCGGGGCCCTCAACATTTCTGGAGCTAGAAGGAGGGCCGAGCTATGAATGGTGCATAATTCAAAATCCAAATACCATTCTAAGAGCAAGTCACCCTCACCAACTTCCCCGACTTCCCCGGTACGACTAAACTCGGAACTGGAAGTCGCTCGGACATCCACTGCTGCTATACATCCCGATATATCAGAACAACTTATTGTCGATCCCCCTGAAGTTCAAACCTTGATCCGTAAACTCCAGGGATTCTCTATTTTTAACCAGAAATCTGATAAATTTAAAGGCAGCTTGACTTCACAATACAACCCTGCTCATCCCCTGACTCGATTGAAGAGTGAAAAGTTCGGCATTCAGCCAACTGAAATCCCTCTCCCCAATAGGAAAAGAGCAAGGAAAGCACTTCAAGAGTCTGACAGAGAGACTCTTTCATCCTCCTCGTCCATTTCAACTCCCTCTCCGCGAAGTCAACCACCCACATCTCCACCTCAAATCACTCATCCATCTTCCGCAACCCTTCCTCCACAATCGTCAAAGATCGTAACATCTCTATCTCCTCAACCTCGAAGATCATCTTCTACACTTTTATTAACCAGCAACTCAGCGATGGCACAATCTCCATGGAACAACCCTGGGGTAGTTTTAATGCCTCCACCCCTGAGTCTAATACCTGCCCATCCTGAGAAGTGGTTACCAAAGTTCAATCCAGAAACTGGAATGCTAGCTGAAGAACATATCAATAATTTCATGCTTTCTGTTAATCTCAACGCGGTCACCAATGAAGATGTCGTGGTTCGACTCTTCCCCTATACGATGCAAGGGACAGCTGGGTCATGGTACTTTTCGCTACCCTCCGCATCTATCACTAGCTGGGATAGTTTTCAAAATCAATTTCTCACCAAATTCGGCGATGGTAGATCGACAGCGACACTGATCAACGATTTGTCCAATCTTAAAGCTGAGGCTAGGGAACCCATTAAAGATTTTAACTTACGGTTCAACAAGATCCTCAATAAAATCCCCGCTGCTTCCCAGCCCAGCGAGGAAGTAAGATGCGAATGGTACATCACGGCCTTACCTTCAAACTTGGCCATCTTCGTAGATAGGGCAAGCAAGACAACCTTAGTCGAAAACTTGGCTGAGGCATTGGCAGTCGAAAGACGCGTAGTAGCCCTAGAAAAGAGATCTACAATCGAAGAGCGTAAATCTAAGAAAATCTCTTTCAAAGAAGAAACCAAGAAGAAGCAAACGAAGGATCCTTTCGACATGAAAGGATTACAAAAGGTCTTGAAAGCCATGTCTAATGAGATGATTGACATAAGAAAGCAAGTAGCAGAATCGTCCCCAAGAAAGCCTTTTAGGAATTTCAAAAGAAATCCCCCTATGGAGACGAAGCCACCCAACGTGGTCTCAAATGTGGAATCTGAAGAAGAAGAAGAAGAGAGCACCATCGAAACGCAGACTGACGACGAAGAAGTGGTGGAACTGCAAGGAATGTGGGATTTCATCCTCCCACAAGAGGAAGATCAAGAAGCACTTCCGGTTAGCACACGAAGCAGAAATCAACTTGATCCTCCCCAGACTACCCCAAAACAGAAGGGCGCAAGCCCTCCAGCGAAATAAAAGGTCGCAACAAAGAAGACAACCTCTAAAGCGACCTTATTTATTCCAGTCCAATCAGAGCAATCGCCTCCATCAAAGACACTAATAGTGTCAGATGAAATGGAGTATAACATCATCGACGACATGAAGAAGACTAGGGCTAATATCACCCTGTACGAGTTGAGCAAATTGAAACACCAACAGAAGATCATGATGAAAGAGTTACACGCCGTACTTACTGCGCCTCAACCTACAACTATAGCTTCCCATAATATAGGAAGACCCCCAATCAACGCGATCTATAAAATCGATCCAAATGACATCGCTTTGATTGGAGGGAGGTCTAGATATCACACTCCTCCTTTCCTCCTCACTTATGAGATCTTTAACAGAAACGTGCATAACTGCTTGGTTGATTCTGGTGCTTCAACCAATATTTTACCCAAGTCAATATGTGCCAAACTTAATGTTCAACCGCAAAAATCCGCAGTGCGCATAGTTCAACTTGATCGATCACAAGTCGAAGTGATAGGCGAACTTAATCAAGTGAACATAAGACTGTCGTCCAACCCCAAGGTATGCCAGGTCATCGATATTCTAGTTGCTGACATCCCTGAATTTTATGGTCTAATTCTTAGCAGGGATTGGTTCGAGAAGCTCCACGGATATTTTTCGACTGACTGGTCACACATGTGGTTACCCTTCAACGGGAAGCCAAATCAAATAAAGGTTGAACGAGAACTGCACCAAAAGTACATAGTGACGGATTTGGAGGGAGAGAACGAAGCCATAGCATACAACAGCAGCATCATAGGAAACTACTCGGTAGACTCTTTCCTTGGAAATTTCAATGCTCACATATCACCATATTTAGAAAATTCAGTCGTGTCCCAAGTAGAAAACTTTTCCCAGATTGAGGATTCAAAATGTGTTAGTTTCTTAGATAACCCTGTAAATACTTCTTTATTTTGGAAATTATATTTTTATGGCTCTAAGCCCAATGAGGGAGCGGGAGCAGGATGCGTCTTGATTAGCCCCGACGGAAATAATACCATGCTCACATGCAGGCTGGAGTTCGATTGCACGAACAACACAGCGGAATACAAAGCCTTGGTGCAAGGCCTATACAAAGCAATCGGCTGCAACGTCAAATATCTTCAAGTCTTTGGAGATTCCGAGATCGTCGTCAAACAGGTACGTAACACCATACACTGCCTGTCTAGTCATTTAAAGCACTATCAGTCTTTAGTGCAAGATCTCACTGCACATTTTACAGCATTCAATATTTCATCAATCCCAAGACTTCACAATGCAAGCGCAGACCTGCTAGCAAACGTAGCCTCCAGACTCATCCCCTCCGAAGACATTAGTCCAGATAGGTTTTCCATAGAGTTAATTTTTAAGCCATCTATCCCTGACAACATCACCAACTGGAGAGTGTTCAACGACGACCCAGACATCGTAAGTTGCCTTACCTCTGAAGGATCCTACTCAAACCAGATAATCGACGAGGACTGTCATGACCACCAAATACAACAAAATGGCACGGATAATGCTATACCCAAATCAGTGGTCGAATTAGAAGATTTGAATGACTTAAAAAGTCGGTTCAAAAGATCAGCTAACGCCAAACTTTAGAGTTCAACTCTGAAATACGAATCAGTGAACTTAGGAACCGAAGAGAAACCCCAAAACGTTAATCTAGGCCAAGGCCTAGCTCCTGAAGAAAAGTCAGCATACATCCGTCTTCTACGACAGTACAGAAACGTCTTTGCCTGGAACTACGATGAGCTGAAAACTTATAACACTTCTATCATTCAGCACACTATCCCTATGATTGACAACGAGAAACCCATCCAACAGAAGCTCAGGAAAATCCACCCCAACCTGGAAAATCAGATAAAAACTGAGCTGAATAAGTTGTTGAGAGCCAGAATAATTTTCCCGGTCAGACATTCCAAATGGGTATCCAACATGGTACCTGTTAGGAAGAAAAACGGAGATATTAGAATCTGCATCGACTTCCGGAATCTCAACAAAGCCTGTCAGAAAGACAATTTTCCCCTCCCACCTATGGAGCAAATACTACAGGCTGTAGCACGCTCAGAATTGATGTCTTTCCTGGATGGATTTTCAGGATATAATCAAGTGCTGGTACACCCAGACGATCAGCTAAAAACCACCTTCCGAACTAAATGGGGTACCTACGCGTATCAGAAGATGCCGTTCGGTCTGATCAACGCCGGCGCTACTTTTCAAAGGGCTATGGACATTGCGTTCAAAGGGTTAGTCAATAAATCAGTAGTGATTTACCTGGATGATATAACTGTGTACTCCAAGAACTGAAGCGACCATCTCAAAGATTTGAAGCAAATCTTTCAAAGATGTTCAAGGTATGGAATCTCGCTTAACCCGAAGAAATCCTTTTTCGCGTTGAGTGAAGGAAAATTGCTAGGGTTCATAGTGTCCAAATCGGGCATCCACATTGAACCTGACAGAATGAGAGAAATTTCCGAGATATCCATGCCCCATAACAAAAAGACCATGCAATCTTTCCTAGGACAGATCAATTTTGTGAAAAGATTTGTCCCAGATTTCTCACGCATTATTTCTCCTTTACAAAAAATGATAAAAAAGAATTCAAGCTTTAAATGGGGTCTAGACGAGCACGAAGCATTTAACTTAATCAAACAAGCCATCATCAACGCTCCATCCCTAGCAACCCCAAATTTTTCAGAACCATTCATCTTATACATGTTTGCCTCAGAAAATTCTTATGCTGTGATCTTGACCTAGGCAAACCAAGAAAAGGCAGAAGCCCCAATCGCATTCTTTAGCTCAAACTTACAAGGTGCTGAGCTGAAATATTCGGACGTAGAGCAACAGACGTATGCCGTTTTCAAAGCGGTCAAATATTTCAGACCCTTCTTGCTAAAGGCCCATACAAGGGTCATAGTACCATTCCCAGCGGTAAGAAACCTCCTGATTCAGAAAGACGTGGGTGAGAAGAGAGCGAATTGGATCACCGCCTTGCAAGAATACGACCTGGAAATCAAGTCGGCACACATCGTAAGAGGCCAAGGCTTCTGCAAGATGTTAGCTGGAGCATCGCAAATCCCCGAAGAATCGCCTGAAGAGGTACACACGTATGAGGTAAGCCTAAACGACGCAGAATCATTTTATGCTGACATCATTTATTTCCTGAAAAACGGATATGCTCCATTTCACCTGGATCACATAAAAAAGAGAGCCCTGAGGTTAAAAGCCAAACAATATCAGCTCGTAGATGATGTCTTATTTAAAAGAAACTATGATTTTGTGCTTCTTAGATGTCTTCAGAAAACTGAAGCCGAAAAGGTTTTGCAGGAACTCCACAATGGGCCAGCAGGTGGACACTATGCTGGAGAAGCCACCGCACACAAAATATTACGTGCAGGATACTACTGGCCCACGCTGTTCAAGACTCGTACATCACGTAAGAAAATGCCAAGTCTGCCAAATGGCTGCAGGGAAACAAAAGAAGTCATCCATGCCACTGCAGCCGGTTAACATCGAACAGACGTTCAGCCAATGGGGCCTGGACATAATAGGTGAGATCGTTCCTCACTCCTCTAAACAACATAGGTATATCCTCACTGCAACTGACTATTTTACTAAATGGGTAGAGGCAGTTCCTCTCAAGACAGCTAATTCTGAAAATATTATTGAATTCATAGATCAGTTTATCATTACTAGTTTTGGATTGCCAACGGCCTTAATATTCGATAACGCTTCATATTTTTCTGGAAATACCATGACTGAGTTCGCACTCAAAAGAGGGTTCAAACTAAAGTATTCTGCCAACTACTATCTGCAAGGTAATGGGTTGGCTGAATCAACGAACAAGAACCTAATTAGGATTATCAAAAAGACAGTCGACCAAAGCCAAAAGAATTGGCATAAAGCGCTAGTAAACGCCCTATGGGCAGACAAAATTACAAAGAAAGCCTCTATCGGCACTTCTCCCTTTAATTTAGTTTACGGGAGAGAAGCAGTTCTTCCTACTCACTTAGTCATTCCATCCTTGTCCTTAGTACAATACATTGATGAAGTATCCACTTCTCCCTTACAACTAAGGCAAACGGAAATAATCAAGCTAGAAGAACAACGAGAACAGGCCAAGAAAACCCACGCCCACCACCAAGCGCTGATAAGATCCTCTTTTGATTCGAACATAATGACCAGAAAAAACTTTCAGATGGGAGACCTAGTTTTGAAGTGGGATAAGGCTCACGAAGAGAAGGGCAAACATACGAAATTCCAGAAGCTATGGCTTGGTACTTTTCAAATCGTAGAAGTCATAGGCCCATCGACTTTTGTGTTGCAGGACTTGACAGGCAGGAGAGATTCTCTGCCTGTAAACGGACAAATCCTCAAAATGTATTTTCCATAGAAGGTTATCCTTCTAATTTTTGTAGGATAATTTTAGTTTTATTTTTTAAATATAAATAAGGTTGGTTGTGAGTGATCATAAATTGTATTTATGAAGTATATACCATTTCTCTATCAGATTTTGATTTCACTTGTATAAATAGTAAAACTTTTCGAAAAATCTGACTTTTATTATTGACAGGTAGAGTTAACTTTAGCCTGAATGTGATGTTAGTTTCAACTTTACAAAGAAATCTGGGATGAAGGTAACTTTTGGCAAAAAATTGTTCTATGCCAACGCAATGAAAAGTATCATCAATAGAAAAATAAGTATTCTCTGCAAAACTACTGTTCTTAAACTCTATTATTGTCGTCCAGAGCTTTCTTAAGGAAAAACAATGATTTCCTCCCTGTTAAGGAAAATCGCAGCATCCAGAGAAACAATCCAAGAAAACACTATATCTCAAAGAATAAGAGGTCCCATCACGAGCCGGCTTATCATGATCACAGATATTATAACTTGCTGACTTTGCCACTACTGTCTATCAAAACAGGGCAACGACTCAAGATTGTTGCAATCAAAAGACAAGGGGTCTCATCGCGAGCCAGCTTGTTCAGCAAAAGTGTAAATCAAGTGAATGACTGTGTCATAATTTGGCCACCAAACCAAGACATTGTTCTTTAGAGAATAAAAAAAAATTAAAAAGGAAAGAAAAAGTGTCAAAAGGGTTTTTCTCTAGAATGTTGTAAATAACCTCAAGCAGGAAAAAGGATCATTGCTGGATAATATGGTAACCCTGTCGAGGCTATGGACGCTTGCGGGCAGCAGAGGCTCTACCTACGACAAATGAGCATACTTTACAAAGCCAGTACGCAGAGAAGACCTTATTTTGTCTTTGAAAAGACTGAGTAATGTCTAGGTGTAAATACAAGAAATAGCCCAGAGGAAGCAAACAATCGGAATGAAATAAAAAGTTGTGACGAAACATCATTGACAGGATAAGGGGTAATACTCTATCTGTCCATAACAAAATTTAGGCGTAAGAAAACTTTTCTGTTTTGGAAGTGAAAATGCAATAGAACAAGCAGAGATAACTGGTTCTTCACAGTGAATCGCCATTGTTGTGGTCACCAACAACCCCCCTTCTTCACTTGACATTAGCAATAACCTCAAGCAAAGAGGGGACCCTGAACAAAAAAATTCCAAAAAAATATTTTTCTAAAGTTTTTATATTTCTCTCCCTAAGGCTTGAATCGCATCGCAAAGAAAGGCCGAAGCTTGGCTCGAGCGCGAAAAGCAAGACCGCGAATGAGTGATGCGAAGTTCATCGCGTCGCATACATCACACGCGCCCCTTTAAAAGAAGACCTTCGAAAACGCCACCGCCGATATGCGAAATCGCAAATCGCAAGCATCGCGCTATACGGCATAACCATTAAACGAAATTTGTGATATCTGCGATTTGCGATCTGCGATGGCAGCGATTTGCGATCTGCGATGGCAGCGATTTGCGACCTGCGATCTGAAAAGACTTATCACACGACAAGCCTAGGATTAAGTGCGCGCCTTGAAGGAATTTAATGACCTCATGCTTGAGTATCAAGGAATGATTGCATCGCATTTATCGAAGAGTCAAATCATGATGCATGTCAGGATTACGCATTCATTAGAGTTTAATGCTTTCATGTCAATCTTTTTCATTTCCCTGCTTCTTTGCGTAGACTGCAAGACACGCAACTGATATAAATCTATATGCAGGAAACATCTGAGAGAAAGGGGAAAGCGCCAATAAAACAGCAGAGAGAAGATGCCTCCGCAAACGAATGCCGCATGCAGCAGGACCACGGATTCCAGACTATCAGACAACCAGCACTAATGAAATTAGACTATCGAGGACTCAGAGTCAAAGGCGCACAAAAGCAGCGTGTTCAGAAAAGATCCTAAAGCTCAGACTTGGTAAAGCAGAGAAAGAAGCGCATGAGAAGGAAGACGCTTCAGGAAAACCTGGAACAAAGAACGGAAACAATTCTTAAAACAGGGGGATGTCCATACAACATGACTCCTAACCCACTCAGTCATTCGCACAACCGGAAACCAAAACAGCAACAGCAAAATCAGTTCGAGAAGAACCTGGGTTGCGCTAAGTATACACGTGGCGAATACACCCAGCTAGAGAAAGGTTTTCGAAAATATCTTCCGGTCTGTCAGAAGGAAGTGCCAGCTCCTGTTATTTCCACTTTTATCTCCCGAGCAAAAGAAGAAGGCAGTCAGCCCACTCTTCCCAGGAAAATGTTGCGCTGTTGACAGCACTAAAGAGAATATACAGAAACGGTCAGAAATTAGATTTAAAGTTTTAGAAATAAATTTGCTTTTAGTAAAGGGCGGTCATTTGAAGCCGATTCCCTAGATTCGTGTAATTAATATCAATTAGCTAGTAGTATTTAACCCTTCTCATGGTTTTTGGAGAAGGGTCCGGAAATCTGTCAAAAAACTTATCCTCAGAACATGCACTTCTATACCCTCAGAGGAGGTTTTTGATGAATAGATGGATCAAGATTTATTTATGTTTGCATTTTAATATCTGTTACTGATGTTGCACTTCTGTACTCTTAGCATATGTTAGAACAAGTAGAAATAAATCATTATTACTTGAAGTTTATTGGTGAAATTAGTCATAAATGGTACTTTTATCTCTTGACTAGATTCTGCTAGTATCCCTAAAGTCATATGTAGCTGAGTTCTTTATATGTTATTGTATGAATTTCTGCATTACCATTTGGCACTTCTGTATGGTGGGATCATTTAATCATGCTTAACATATAGAAAACTGATTATGCGATATGTTTTTCACAACTACTCTACCTAACTTCTTATGCAGAACGGTTTATCTTTATTGGTTTATATTCTGATATAAGTTGAATGATCTTTATTACCAGCTGCTGTTAGAAATCTTTCTAGATCGCATAAACAAAAGAAAAACACCCCGGGTTAGCATAGATCAGATGTATTTCTCTTCATTAGATTACATTAGCATAGAGTTAGTTTAGCAGTTAAAATCAAGACTAGTTTAGAAAAACCTCTAGATTAATATCATCAGACTCTATGCACACACACACACCCATCACATTGGGAAACTGGTCCCATTACCCCCAGTCGGACCCGCTACTGCAAACGGGCAAGGAGCCTCCAACCAGGTTCCGGACTGGGTGGATATCCCCCTTGTTGTTGACCCGACTTCGGGGCCCCCAACAGAGCCTTAACTGCACAGAGAGCAGGTAGATCATCCCCTTCATCCTTCAGGAGCACAAAACAGGTTATGGGCGAGAACAGAATGGTGGAAGCAGATTTGGATCGGAGGAATGAATCTCAACCATCGGATCATAAAAATCAGCGGTCGAGATGACTTGAAGAGGGGTATCAAGAGGAATATGCGCAGGAACAACTAGGGCCATCGGATCAAGGGAACGAATGGTCAAGATTGCACAGAGGAAGCCATCGGGAGGTCATGCGGGCGGAGTGGATAAGGGCCGTTGGATCACCGTCGGCAGATCCAACGGTGATCGCGCGCAAAAGTTGCGCGAGGTTTAAAAGGCGGGAGAATGGCGGTTTTATTGGCGGGTGGTTTCCCTACACCGCCTTTGGGCTGTGGTGGTTTACGTACAAGCAGGCGCGATCCAATAGTTTTGCGATGTGTGGCACGTGAAAACCGCCGCCCCCATGGGTTATCGGGTGGGCAGGTCGCGGTGGGGAATGGTGCGACTATCGTCGGATCAAACAGAAAACGGCTAGATGAAAGAAAACAAGCGTGAGGTTTAACGCGTGGGTGGAGAACGTGGAGACTGTTAGATCAGATGCGATCAACGGTGGAGATCGAAGCAGGGCTTAACAAAGGTGTGCAAAGGTATGAGCAGAGTCAGGTGGTTAAGCGCCCGGGACCGAAGGGAAAAGGGGTTAAATGGGGTTTGTAGAGTTTATAAAAATAAAACAGAGGCAGTGGGGTAAAAGTAATTAAACAAGGGATTAAGGAAAGGCGAGGGATGAAGCAGTTTTTAGGAGAAAAACAAAGATAGCAGAGGATGTGAGGATAAGTAAAAATGAAAGAGAAGAAGCTAAGAAGACTACTGGACACTCCTTCTCAGCATAAACCAATCACCAAACCTAAATTTGACCTTTTAAGCACTGAAATTGTAGCAGAGCTAACTTGGCTCCTTCTGGGGATGATATCCTCCCTATGAGGTCTCAAGAACCTGCAAACCACTGCCTTTATGCAAAAATCAGCTTTTAAAAAAAAACTATTCCTAGTATCCATTGGGCATGGAGTCAACTAAGGCTACCATAGAAACCTGTGAAAGAACATAATTACAATCACTAAGGCTTGAGAGCCTTAAACAGCATCAATATTCAAAAATTGACCAAATGATGGGCCATCAAAATTGTTACCTGTCATCCGATTCATCATAGATCAGCAAGACAGGATTTATTTGATCCTCTACCTCAAACAGTTTAGGGCATTTGAGCTTGATAGGTAGATATGGACCAAATTTCATCTCCTTTCTGTGTGTTTTCCTCCCTGGATGTTCTTGATGGGAGCTTTTGTACACCTGTTGAATAATCATGGCTGCTGTGTACTTATCTTTGTCACCTGTGGCTTGCACAACTAATATAAAAGAGGCACCATTGTATTCTTGTGCAGGGGACACAGAGACATTTTCTGCTCCTGTATCTTTCTTAGAAACGTCCTCATCCAAGGAGGGATTCCAATACTGTGCACCCTCTTCCTCTTTCATTTGAAAAGTTTCCCTTTCATTCTGTGTGGAGGCCCTCTGAGCAGGTATTAGAATATCAAGACTGATTTGATCAGCTTCAGCGTTGAGCATTGAATTTTGTTCCACCTCAGTGTTTAAGTGGCACCTTTGAGGGATTGTTCTTTGAGCAGACAGAGAAGCAAAAGATGATGGGGAGCTTTCTTCTCCATTCTTGATTACTGGGCTGGGGATGACAGCAGGTTGTTCAACTTGCAGATCTGCATATCCATTAGAAGATGTGCTGGCCTTAGACTCGAATTCTTGGAGGAAAGGCTCTGCTGCTGGCTACCACTGCTGTTCAACTTGTTGTTCTGCAGCTACAACAAATTGTTGAACAGTGCCTTTGGATATTGCTTTCTCATAAGCAACCTTTGTTAGGAAAGGAGCACCTTCCAAAACATGGACCTCCTCCTCATCAAATAGCTCTTCTTTCATGACTGTATTCTGTAAAAGGGGCCTTACTCCTTTGTCTTCATTTGTAACATTATTTCTTTGCAAAATCTGCATATGCTCATCTACTCCCTATATGAATTTGAAGTTGAAAAAGAAATGGAACAATGAGCTCCTGCCTCCTCAGAATACTACTCAGCCTTTAGTTTGGAAACTTCAGAAGTTAAAAACTCTATCATCCTAGCCAATTCATCTATTTCAGAATCATAGGATGAAGAGAATTCACATCCCCATCTTCTGCTTTTAGCATCTCCTTCAAGTCTCTCTGCAGCCAGAATGTTTGATTCAACTTCAAAAGCCACATCTTGCATATCAGCTAGAGAAGTGAATCCTCTTTCTGTCAACAACAAGCAGAATTGAGAATCAAAGGCATTAGCATAAGTGAGCATGGTAGAAATAGGAGTAGGTCTTACTTCAGTTGGCATTCTGCTGTACATATGATTGAATTTGATGTTAAAATCAGACAACAACTCACCATCTTCTCTCTGCAAGTTCCCAAATTCATCATGATAAAAGAGCAGATCTTTATTATTTCCCTAGCTCTTTAAAAATACATCATCTAAAGCATCAATGTCTGCAATAGACCTAGGGGGTAATTCTCTAAACCATTTTTTAGCTTCCCCATCTAGGCTTTGAACAAAAACCCTCTTCTAGACATCCTCTTCATTGATATCCAAGTTATCAGCATAGCTGTAAAAGGCCTCAAGGTGCTCTTCAGCTGATAATCCTTCTGCACCAGTAAACTTAGGCATAAATTCTTGATAATCTCCTGTAGGCATGGCATTCAAAGGGGTAGGAAATACTAATGGTCCATACCTAGCAGCAAAAATTCTTTCTATCTTTGTAAGAGCTTGTTGGGTTGCCATGATTGAGGTAAATGGAAGGATACTAGTGGACTGAGTGGAATGAGTCAATGAAAAGGATGACAGAAACAGAGGAATATGACGGACAACATGGAAAGATTCTCCCTTCTAAGGTCCGAAAGGAAATGAATGTCTAAGGAGCTGTATGAATCTCTGATGGTGACATTCACTAACAAAGAAACATGGAATTTTTAAGGCTTACCTGATCCTGATGCTCCTTACTGCGATGCTCTCTTCGATTTAATAGTCCTCTCAGGTTCAGGCACTGGTTCAGCTGGTAACTTTTGAGGACTTCTTCCAGTGTGTCTCACAAACTGAGCCAGAACTTCATTGTGGAGTTACCAAAGGATGGTCTTCGTCCAATAGAGTCGCTAGACAGATGATTACAACCAGAAACTGTGTTCAAACCTTGTCTTTCATCAAAGCTTGAAGCTGTGTCGTTTTCCCAGGGAAGCTGAGCTTCAATTCTTCGATCCCCAGAAACGGCGCTAATTAATGTTATCACCCCAATAAACTCACCTAGGTTGTATATCAGTGATGCTCGGGAACATTACAAACTCAAAAAAATGTTGGATAAATTGGTGGATGAATGAAACAAACGTTGCATATTCAAGCCAGATAACCACTCCTACTATGTTTAACCCCAGACATGGGTGAACACCCCCAGACTACAAGGCTTTGGACCACCAATTACTCACAGTTTAAGAAAAAGGTGATAATGGATAAGACTAACCACACCAGCAGATGCACAGGACCCTGTGATGGCCGGCTGCAATCAATTTAAAAGCTCTGTAATTCTATTTTTTAATACACAGACAGGATGACAACTCTCTGGCATTAAAACAACAGAAACCTGCATACAAAATTCAATGATACATGCTAAATCCTAACACAGAGGTGGGATGACAGCCCCTCTAATGCTAAACATTAACAGCACATGAATAAATGCAAAACAAGCACAACCTGGAACAATAAGAAGAAGTGGAAAGTGAGCAATTAACAACAAAAGAAGCTTGTATTAGTTGGAAATGAAGACCAGATGCTGCAGGTTACACAGTAGTTACAGTCTCCAGAAGTTGAAGCTTACAATAGAATAACACTCATCCAACACTCATCAACCTATTACATTCTTCTTCTGGGTATATATAGAGTTTGTTTACAAAATTGCTCACGTGGAGGTGTCTTAATGGACCACCAACCACATTTTAGATATGGAGCTCTAATACAATTTGCTGATTTTAATGGACAAAATCAGCCTTTTTAGATAATCTGATGTCCTTCTATGGTAGATGCAGTAACATATGAATGAAACCATAGCCTTTGACTGCTTTTAACTTCTCGAGGAAATCGTATTTGTCCTCGGCCATGCTGCTCCTTAATTGCAGTAGTTGGAGTCTTAATTGCAAGGAGAGCAGGTAGATCACCCCCTTCATCCTTCGGGAGCACAAAATAGGTTACGGGCAAGAAAAGAATGGTGGAAGCAGATTTATATCGAAGGAATGAATCTCAACCGTCGGATCATAAAAATCAGCGGTGGAGATGACTTGACGAGGGGTATCAAGAGGCATATGCGCGGGAACAACCAGGGCCATCGGATCAAGGGAATGAATGGCTGAGATTACACGGAGGAAGCCATCGGGAGGTCATGCGGGCAGAGTGGATAAGGGCCATTGGATCACCATCGACAAATCCAATGGTGATTATGCGCAAAAGTTGCGCGAGGTTTAAATGGTGGGATAATGGCGGCTTTATTGGTGGGCAGTTTCCCCGCACCGCCTTTGGGCTGCGGTGGTTTACGTACAAGCGGGCGCGATCCAACAGTTTTGCGATGCGTGGCACGCGAAAACCACCGCCCCCGCGGGTTATCAGGCGGGCAGGTCACAGCGGGGAATGGTGTGACTGCCTTCGGATCAAACAGCAGATGGTTAGATGAAAGGAAACAAGCGCGAGGTTTAACGCGCGGGCGGAGAACGTGGAGACCGTTAGATCAGATGCAATCAACGGTGGAGATCGAAGCAGGGCTTAACAAAGGCGTGCAAAGGTATGAGCGGGGTCAGGTGGTTAAGCACCTAGGACTAAAGGGAAAAGGGGTTAAACAGGGTTTATAGAGTTTATAAAAATAAAATAGAGGTAGCGGGGTAAAAGTAATTAAACAAGGGATTAAGGAAAGGCAAGGGATGAAGCAATTTTTAGGAAGAAAAACAGAGATAGCAGAGGATGTGAGGATAAGTAAAAATGAAGGAGAAGAAGCTAAGAAGACTGTTGGGCACTCCTTCTCGGCATAAACCAATCACCAAACCCAAATTTGACCTTTTAAGCACTGAAATTGTAGCAGAGCTAATAGTACCAAAGTCTCCACAAACACCTAGGCCAAGGCCTACCCTGATCACGGAGGGTCCCAAGATCAAGAAGAGCAAGAATGTTGCACCACCGCAGCTGGTACGTACATCTCCCAGGAGACACCCGCAGAAGGATAAGCCCACCATATAGGAAAAGGGAAAGATGATTAACCTAGAGCCAAAAGAAGAAGACATTGAGGATATCCCAATGGGTGATGAGGATGTGGGGGTGGAAACGGAAGATGTTGAGATTGAGGGGTCTGACCCCATCATTAAGTTTCCTGAGTATGTTCCTTCGTGTAGGGGAAAGACCAAGTTGCCCAAAGACATTGCTGTAAGTAAGGTCACACCATACACACCCCTCTTGCTAGACCAAATTGTGTTCAAAGGGTCGCGCTTGGGGCGTGTCCCCCTTTTGAAATTAGAAGACTAGGATTTAGAGGACATAGATTGGTTTCCTCACCTAGAAATGGATCAACTCATGCACCACGTATTCCACAAAACCACTGGAGTAACCACATTGGAGCTGCAGAAGTGGCTGAGAGGCATGGATAAGGCAGGACTTCTCAACCTGCGATGGGTGTTGCATTACAACTGTGCATCCATCACAATGGTGGAAATCAAGCAGCTGTTGTGCTTGGTACACGATGGGTGTTTGTGGCTATAGGATCCAATACCCATCACTGATAGGCTGATCCATAGGATCACATGGCTAACATACAGAGGGGAAAATTCGGCCATGGCGTTTGGAAAAAAGGATGGAGAGCATGTCCTCGCCGTGGCCATGAAGGAAAAGTTCAAGTTAGTGAAGAAGCCATGCAGCTACGTTTTTTTGAGCATCTCTAACCCTATGGTAAAAGTAGCCACACAACTCTTGGTAGGAAAGATTATGAGGAAGTGTCAGGTAGATGAAGTGCTGACACCAGTCGTAGCTTTGGCAGCCCAATGTGCGAAGGGATTTCAATTTAACTGGGTGCGCTACCTCTGTGGTGAGTTCCTCGCGAACTTCCATGAGGTGCATGATCTCAGTAAGACATTTCAATTTGCATGGCTCTTGCTGTTCATAGTGCTGGTAGCATGGGAGCCACCTAAGACAGTCAGTTTCCTTCAGTCACACTAGACCTACCAGAGGCCGCAAAGTATGCTTCACTATGGGTGACCAAGGATCCTCATCAGATAAAGGACAAAAAAATATTTTGGACCTTGATGGAGATGAACGTGCACATGGCCATCAACCGCAAGTCGCAGTTTTCACCTACCAATTTTGAGAGATTGCAGGAGTACGTGGAATTCAAGGCTGATTTCCACCACATCTCAATAAGCGCATGGAAGGACCCTGAGTAGAAGTGGAAAAAATTGCCCTACTTGGCACCAGATGATGCAATCAACGCGGTCCTTGACCACTGGCCAGCAGAGTGCCGCACTGCCTCAGACTTGGCTACGAGATCTAGCAAGACCATCGTGTAGTGGAAGAAGGAAGAAGCCAAGCTAAAGATGGAGTAGCTGGTCATGAACAGGAGAAAGGAGAACGACGCTAAGGCTAAGGTAGAGCATGGTGCTACACAGGAGACAGGCGGACATGTAGGAGGAGAGGAGCGTGGCTTTGACAAAGATAAATCGCCCTCACCAGATACAGAGGAAGAAGAGGTTGAACAGACAGAGTAGGGAGGAGCGGATCCGGAGACGACCCTGTTCCGTATCAAGCGCACCAAGGGTCCAAAAAATATAGGGTTGTGGAAGAAGTCCAAAGCGAGCAAGACGTTTTTGGATCCAATCACCCTCATAGATAGGAGTGTAAATGATATAGGGGATACGGTGCAGGATGCTACTATAGAACTGTTGCAACAGTTCGAGCAGTAGCAGTAGCAGGTGCTAGGCGCTATTCAAACAGGTCTTTGCGAGCTGCAGATCCACACCTCACACATGCAGAGCAACGTGGTGCCCACTAGTGTGGCCATTGGCACCTCAAAAGCCGCGAAGATTCTGCATGCTAGGGACCCCCAAGCCATAGTGCTCCCAAACGGAACATTGAGGAAAACAAATAACACTAGAAGAACCGCTGTCAGTGCCGGCAAGGGTAGGGGACTTAATCTGGCAGCGCTTCCTAGCGAAGTGCTTTTCCTTTTGCAAGACGGTGTGATTGCCAAACTTCAAGCTTGTGATCATAGCGCTTTGTAGGTGATCAGTGAGAAAAAGGTCAACAATGCTCAGATGGTTGTACAACGTGACTTTGACATCAACCTTCTGAACGACCTCATAGATAAGAATTAATGCCTCACTAAGGTTGTGGATGAAGCATGTTGAACTGTCCCGGAGCTGGACATCCCTGAGGCTGAGCCAGATGATGTGCTGGTTCGAAAACGCACTGTGGGAGTGCGCGACATATGCATAGATTTGGCCAAGGTTTAGCTAGAGCTAAATCTCAATATTGCAGAGTTGTAGTGGAAGGCCCAGCCTTCAACTCCGCTGGAAGTCAGGGAGCAGCGCGTGACTACTGTGGCAGATGCGGTAGCAAGTGTAGTGACGAACTGCACGAAAATTTTTGAGCAGTCACTTGAGGTCCTCACCAGCTTACAAGAGGACCCCAATGTACAGAGGCTCAAGATAGAATCACGAGAATTACAACAGTGCTATGATGAGGTTAAGGAAAAAACGGAAACTGTTGCCATCACACAGAGGCTCGCGAAGTTGCAAGAGGCCAAAGCACTAAAGGAATAGGTAGACATAGCGTAACACAAGGAAGTTGTGTCGAAGGCTTACTTGAAGCCTTAGTTAGATGAGGCCTATGAGAACATGACCACCATTCAAGGCAAGTTAGCCAGTTTGCAAGAGACTCAACAGAAGCTACAAGCTGATAGCGCATGGCCAGTGACATAAAAGTTGGTTGAGGAGCTAAAGTAGGTGGCAATGCAGTGCGTTGCTGACGTTGCAGTTGTCCAGTTCGAGTTGGGATGTCTTCATGACAAGATCTCTGCACTAGATGAGTGAATTGAGGGCGAGTCACCATGTTTGTGTTGGTGACCTATTGGGAACGGGTCCCCTGGGTGTCAATTTTGGGGTTAAACACCCAAGTTTTGGGGCAGAAGGCCCAAATTTGGTGTAAAGAAATGTCAAGTCTCTGCATTTTGTGGTCACGGGGCACGAAGATGTCTAAAGTTAAAAGGGTTTTCTTCCCTTAGTCTAAATAAGTTGTGTCGGTTTTGGAGATCTACCCATGGTCTGCAGACTATGGGATTGTATAAAAAAGGGAAGTCTTAGAAGATCTACGTAGACAAGACAATACGTAAGCTAGAAATCATGAGTCAATGGTAAGTTTGAGTGAGCTAAGAGCGAGAGTCTCAACATAGGAAGAGGCTCTACAACTGAGGGCGTAGAGGGCTAGGGTGGAAGTCAACAGCTAAGTGTGCGGACCCCTGTAGCTATTTACGCAGGGCAGATAGACTCTGTACTGGGAACTTAAATCATAATCAAGTGCAAATCATAACATGCATCATTTTTATCCTACTTTTTCATATTCAAATGTTAGAAAGTCTCCATATATATTCTCATTGATATTATTCATAATACAATGTCCACAGTTACATTCAACAATCATTCAAGCACAACTATTAGGACGAAATATAGAAGCGGAAAAATAAATTTACATCTATGTTATGAAACATTACAAAACAAATTATGGAATGTAACATGCATAACCAATGCATAGGTGTAAGAATATGATCAATAGGAACATAATGAGTAGGCCTCTTTTTTGAACCTTCAGATGAATCCATATTCATAAGAAAACCTTGCAAAATCCTTTGCTGCATGTATTATCAAAGGCCAAAAAATGTTTTTTAACTTTTGAATTCAAAATTCTCAACACAATCTAAAAGACCATAAAATTAATTTATCAAGCCATAAAAGAGACTGAACAAAATCTACCAGCATGATTTCAAATCATACATTACACGTTCAAAGTGTAGTCATATATAAAAATATCACCTGGTTGAATTGATGCATGTAAAAGAACGTGAACCCTTCCTTGTTTAACACACTTAAGGATCCTCCTAGAAAAAGAAAAAGTATAAAGGTTTCAATAAGTGTTGTGTATCTGCATATTAGTAACTCTTAATGATAATGCAAATGTGAGATTTCAAAAAGTTTTACTGCAGTATTAACCAATGCATGGCATAGATCATAGAAGGTTAAAAGGTGTTGGGACCTTTTTTTTGTTTTTTCACCCTTGGAAACCCTATCCATAAATTTAGCAATAGATTTGAATCCCATATTTCACTTATTGTAAATGATTTAACACAAATTTTATTGCAAATTGAAATAGTATGGTTTGAAATAGTTAAGCATTTACAATTCACCACGAATAGCCCCAAAGTTGTAACCAAGGAAGGCACTAGAAGTGGGTGTCTTCATGTGCATTATAGAACCTGTCACCCCTCAGATTGCATCATGGTAATCCAGTTGTGCAATTTTCCCATCCTCAGAGGTCACATGTTCCATGTGATTTTTTAGTAGATACCTGAGCCTACTGATCCATGATCGGTTGTGCCTTTATGATTTGAAAGGACCTTTTGGTTTACCATGATAAGAAAGCTAGTGTGACAATGTATCAATTGTATATTTTACTACATCATGCTTATTGAACTATGTAAAGTATTTTTTTTTCACTTTGGTGGTTCTCTAGACCCTTGTGGTTTGTCATGGAACTTCCCTCAGGGTTCCATCTCAAGGCAAGTCATGTCGTTATGGCTCACTCTAACGATCTCATTATGATCATTTATGGTCAAGGTGGGTGTGTGAGGGTCTTGGGATGGGTCTATTAGAACACATAACTTGAGTTTCAATAGATTTTTTGACATTAGCTCTTTGTAATAGTTGTGCTATGTTGTTCTATGGGTGATGCACTTAGAAGACAATTTTCCTTTAGTGGTAAGCATGGATCTATATAT
The DNA here is from genome assembly GCA_031772625.1 of Pinus tabuliformis. Lineage (NCBI taxonomy): Eukaryota > Viridiplantae > Streptophyta > Pinopsida > Pinales > Pinaceae > Pinus > Pinus tabuliformis. Next base: position 1,317,054,319 of record CM062816.1, on the reverse strand, counting down.
GTGTGTCACATTTTGGCTTAAGTGATGGGTTATATATCATTTTGGGAATTATTTGGCATGCTTTTGACACATGAAAATCATGACACACCCTTCTGCGGACCGCCCTTCCTTTTCAATATATTTTTATGGAGTTGGATAATTGAGGGGGCTTATCTCAAAGCGCTTAGCTTTTTTAAGGACTTTTGCACTCGTATTTTGGTTTTTCAGGGGATGAAACATCATCCTAAGTGGAGCACTAGCTATTCTGGCATGTGTGTTGAGGTATGTACCATATCTCATAAGATATTTTGGTAGATTTCATGGGACTCTTCCCTTTACTCATGATATGGTTGGCTTTCCTTACACATATATCTATGTTTCACAGATGGTTTTACCCTTCACTCCAGTGAATATGACCACTGGCACCTCTATAAATAGGTGGTTAGACATTAGAAACCATACTTGGATCACTTTATCGCTATTTTAGTGGGGTGTCTCACCCTTGAAGCCCAACGTGACACATTTGGAGTAGTTTAAAATTTGAACATATGACATAACATTTGAAATGCTCAACAAGTCCATTATCAATGCAGGTTCTGTAAAATCTTTGTGTGGTTTAAAGAGTTTGGAAGATAATCCCATACTTTGAGGAAACACCCTAGCAAAAAATGGGGTTGTCTTAACAACCCTTGATCTACCTTGCACATATCTACACAAGGATCTTTTAGTAGCACTTCCACTTTGAGTTGTGTATCTATTACAAGTTTTATGGACCTTGTTAGCCTTATTTGGAGTGCACCACTATCAAGACAACTAGTGCATGGAGGCTGTAGCCCTTTGGCATGGTCAACATGCACAATTTTTATGATTTCTAAGGAGATGCGAACCCATGGAAACAAAGGACCCATTGGCACATTCTCCAATGCCAAAGAGAACGCTAGATTGAGGGGAATCCTTTTTTTTAGGAGAATGGTTTTATAACTTAGTACTAATAGCTTACACTATGGTTCTATTGGTACTTATCAAGACTACGAAAGCTCAGTATCAGTTTATTATCCTTACAAAAATCATGCCCAACTTCTCTAAATTATTCTAGCATTCCTAATCTGTCGAATTTAGGTTCTGCATGTATAGGGGCATCAATGGAGATTATTACCAAAAGAAATTATTTGAGTAGAAGTTCCTTTCCCATTGGAGATGTGGCAAGTGTATCTTTGTGTGAAAATGTCCAGACTCCAGATTATTGCAAAAATTATATTGCTGATTTCCTTTGTTATCATATTATATTTTCCTTCAGTGTTCCATCATTCTTATTTGGTACAAAGGAGTTGGACTAGTGTAAGGTTGAAGTTTCTCCTGTGGATCTCAAAATCATATGCAGTTGATCCCTAGCCAAAGACAACAATTGCACCCTATTTCAATTCAAGTTTTTTTTCTCCATAACAATCCAGTCATACTCTCAGAGAGAAGTTTTGGTTTAATGATCCTTTTCCAAAGTGCTCCCTATTATCATTTTTTCTAACATGAAAAATGATGAATGCCCTTAAAGAAAGGTATGTACTTCATACTCAAGGTCTTGATAGTTCTTTATGTTCCCATACTTGTGAATATAATAAAGGGGATAACTTGACAAATAGCTTCAATCCAAGCTGTCCTTTGCTACCAAGAAAAGTGTCCATAATGGACCCTTTTCTAATGTGGCAAACCTCTATGGTGACTGTCATACACTTGTTAGGTAAGAGATGCTCAAACAAAGTTAACAACATCCACAAAGAGTGGATGGCCATGAAATATGTACAAGAAATTCAAATATTGACTAGAACATACTATTACGAAATGGGTCTAGAGTGAGGAAAAGTGGTAGTGGCAGGGTATCTCTCTCCTGGCCTTCATTATTAGCTAGTTGTAGATGGTGTCTACGTAACTTGTGGTTGTAGAAAAGTTGTGGATGTAACTATTTTAATCATGGGATGTAAATATGAAAACATTTTGTTGCCAAGTCCAGGGTATGCACTTTATGAAGCATTGCTAGCATATAATGGCAATGAAGCGAGACAGTATAATCTTAATTACACAAAGGAATTGGGAAGCTAGTTTAGAACAACTTGGAGTGTTGTTTGCAGCCATGAGAATTTAGCCAAGGTTGCATAGATGTCAAACAAGTTAGGCTTGTTAATAGTTTCCGATGAAGTATATGCAATTAAACTCTACCCAGTGGTTGGTACCTTCCCCCACTGTATCTTTGAAACAAAAACTATGGTTTTCCTTTGGCAATATCATGTCCAGCACCAAAAATCCCCATAATTTATGGGAAATTATGGCTCATACATTTCATAGTAGATGATTATAGTTATTGGCAGTACAAGTGTTTGCTTTATAATGAACTATTTTAGTGGATCGTCTCAACCTATGCCCTCTATGAGCTCTCAAAGCTCAATGTTCAACTGAGACCCTCTTAATAGGGTCTGTCCATGATTTCCAGCCTCTTGCTGAAGGAATATTTTATGAAGATGCTATGTAAGGACGTCAGTCATCCTCTCATCCAATCAATAATGATGAAGCTTGGTAGCTCTGCAATGTACTATATCAAAATGGATTACTAAAGTGTTTTATGTTTTCATAAGCCATACTTGTTGTTATAGGCATTCAGCCTTAATAGTGCTTCCAGAGTAATTGTATCAAGAGATATAACACTAGATGTGCTCTTTCCATTCATCATAGCAGCATCAGAATATTCATGGAATCTTAGATTCTAGCAGTGTACCTCATATTATAGATAATAGAATCACCAAGGTATTACAGTAAGTAGTTATCCAATATATGGGGCTTATCCATATGTCAATTTAGAGTCTTCACAACAAGGGATCCCATCGGATATACATATGCAGACCAAAAACGTATCCATCTCATCACACCTTTAAATGCATGGATTAGTGCATCAAGGCTAGGTCTTCCATCTTGACTTTAAAGGTCAACTCCCTCTTACATTGATGAATGAGAGGGTCATTAATCTGACATCATAAATAGTTGCATCTTTATAATCCAATAAACATGGCTTGACCATAGCTCCCTCTAAATATAGGGAAAGTGACCATGCCAAAACATAATCCTTGAGCCACCAGTAATTGGTCCCTTTTCCTTAGGTTTGTGTGTCAAAGTCATCAACCATAATCTACTTCCATGGCATGCATTTGTCAACAAGCATCAGGTAGGGAGAGTCATTGTATTCAATGGATTCCTTTAAAGCCTTGCTTCAGACAATGAGCTTCTCATGTGAGAGACTTTCCACAAGGCACCTAAAACAACAACCTTCTAGGAAGCTTCCCTCTAAATAGAGAGAAAACTTTGAAGACTCATCACAGTCCTTCAACCAGAATGAAGAAATAGTTGCATTATCCTCCTTTGTTAGATGACTATGACCAACAAATTAAATTACCGAATTCATGATCTAGGAATCTATATATATAAGATATTTTTTCCACGATGCCAAGAACATGGACTAAGGCACCTCTGCTTTCTTGCTCATCAGGGTTGTGTTGTGGTCACCAACAACCCCCCTCTTCATTTGATATTAGTAATAACATCAAGCAAAGGGGGACCCTTAGCCAAAAAATCCAAAAAAATATTTTTGTTTAAAAAATTCTTTTGTATCAGCTCCCTAAAAGCTATATCGCGTCACAACAGAAAAAGGAGCGCTTGCCCAAAGCGCATAAATACACTAAAAGGAGCGACGCGAGAACCCATCGAATCGCGCGCATTAAGAGCGTTTGAAAAAGGAGAACCTAAAGAAGCGCCGACAGCCGATATGCGACGTCGCACGTCGCAATGCCACACGAGCAGCACAAAATGACAAAGTGAAAACCTTGCGATGTTGCGATCTGCGATCTGCGACCATGCAAAGCTGCGATCTGCGATATTAGCAAGCTGCGACCATGCAAAGCTGCGATCTGCGATATTAGCAAGCTGCGACCATGCAAAGCTGCGATCTGCGATATTAGCGATCTGCGATATCTGCGATCTACGATAACACTTAATAACGTCGCAGCCATCGATACTGTGATACCCATCGCAGAAAAAACTCATCGCAATAATTCTCCGACATACACGGTAGATCCAAAAATGAAAGCGTGCCTTAAGGGAAATTAATGACCGCATGCTCGAATATCCAGAACTGATTGCATCGCATTTATTGAAGAGTCAAGTTATGATGAATGTCATTAATTTCGCATTCATTACAATTTAATGCTTTCATGTCAATATTTTCGTCATTTCCCTTCTTCTTTGCGTAAACTGCAAGACATGCAACTTATATAAATCTATATGCAGGAAACATCTAAGGAGAAGGGAAGAGCGCCAATAAGACAACAGAGAGAAGATGCCTCCACAATTGGATGCCGCATGCAGCAGAACCGCGGATTCCAGAGTATCGCCCAATAGGCACTGATGAAAATAGACTGTCCAAGACTCAGAGTCAAAGGCGCACAAAAGCAGCGTGTTTACAAAAGATCCTGAAGCTCAGACTTGGTAAAGCAGAGAAAGAAGCACAAGAGAAGAAAGACGCTCCAGAAAAGCCTGGAACAAAGAACGGAAACAGTTCTCGAAACAGGGGATTGTCCATACAGCGCAGCTTCTAACTCACTGAGTCATTCGCACGACCGGAAACCGAAATAGCAACAGCAAAATTAGTTCGAAAAGAAACTGGGTTGTACTAAGTGTGCGCACAACGAATACACCTAGCTAGAGAAAGGTTTTCGAAAATATCTTGTAATCTAACAGAAAGAGGTGCTAGCGCTTGTTGTTTCTAATTTTCAAGCTCGAACAAAAGGAAAGGACAACCAGCCGACTCTTTCAGGGCGAACAGCGCATTGCTTACAGCACTAAGGAGCAGATACAGAAACGGTTAGAAATTAGATTCAGTTTTTAGAAATAAATTTGTTTTTAGTAAAAGGGCGGTCATTTGAAGCCGTTCCCTGAATTTGTGTAAAGTAAAATTAGTCAGTTACTAGTATTTAACCCTTCTCGTTGCATTGGAGAAGGGTCCGAAATTTTGTCAAAAAACTTGTCCTCAGAACATGCACTTTTGCACCCTCGGAGGGGGTTTTTGATGAATGGACGGATCAAGATTTATTTATGTTTGCATTTTAATACCTGCTACTGATGTTGCACTTCTGTACTCTTAGTAGGCATTAGAAGCAAGTAGAAATAGATCATTATTGCTTAAGGTCTGTAAGTTTAAAATCAGTCATAAATGGTACTTTTATCTCTTGACTAGTTTCTGCTTGCATTCTTAGAGTAATATACAGCTGATGTTATTTATATGTTAACGTATGAATGAGTGGACTACCATTTGGCACTTTTGTACGATGGAGTCATTGATTTGTGCTTAATACATGAATAGCTGATTATGCAATATGCTGTTCACAACCGTTTTGCTTAACTTCTTACGCAATATGGTTCATCTTAATTGATTTATATTCTCATAATAGCTGAATAATCTTCATTACCAGTTATTCTGTGAAATCTTTCTAGATTGCATAATGGAAAAATTCTGTCCCGGGTTAGTGTAGATTAGATGTATTGTTTTTGTTAGATTAAAGTAGTATAAAGTCATTTCAGAATTTAGAATTAGATTAGTTAAGGAATAATTATAGATTTTCTACTATCATTTTCCACACACACACATCACCATTTTTCTACACACACACACACCCCTTAGAACGGGAAGCTGGTCCCGTCATCCCCAGTTGGACCTGCTACACCAAACGGGCACGGAGCCGCCAACCAGGTTCCTGACCGGGTGGGTATCCCCCTTGTTGTTGACCCGATTTCGGGGCCCTCAACATATTTGGCGCTAGAAGGAGGGCACGAACTATGAATGGCACCTAAAGCAATATCCAAATACCATTCTGAGAGTAATACACCCTCATCAACTCCCTCGACTTCTCCAACACGGTTAAACCCGTAATTTGAAGTCGCTCGAGTATCCACCACTGCTACATATTCGAATATATCAGGCCCATCTATTATTGAACCCCCTGAAATTCAAACCTTGATTCGTAAACTCCAGGGATTCTCCATTTTTAGCCAGAAGTTTGATAAATCTAAAAGCAGCGTGACTTCGCAGTACAACCCTGCTCATCCCCTTACCAGATTAAAGAGTGAAAAATTTGGCATACAACCAAGTGAACTCCCTCTTCCTACCAGAAAAAGAGCAAGGAAAACACCTCAAGAGTCTGACAGAGAGACTCTCTCATCCACTTCATCCCTATCAACTCCCTCACTGCGAAGTCAACCACCCACTTTTCCATTCCAACTCACTCACCCGTCTTCCACAAACCTTCCTCTTCGAACATCAAAGATCCTGATTTCTTCACCTTCTCAGCATTAGGGGTCAGTTTCTGCACTTCCATTAGCTAGCAGCTCCACGATGGCCCAGTCTCCATGGAACAATCCTGGGGCAGTTTTAATGCCTCCACCCCTGAGCCCTATACCGGCCCATCCAGAGAAGTGGCTACCTAAATTCCACCCAGAAGCAGGTATGCTAGCTGAAGAACATATCAATAATTTCATGCTTTCTGTTAATCTCAATGGAGTTACTAAGGAAGACGCTGTTGTCCGCCTCTTCCCTTCTACAATGCAAGGAACGACCGGGTCATGGTACTTTTCGTTACCTTCCGGTTCCATCACAAGCTGGGACATTTTTCAAAGTCAGTTCCTCACTAAGTTTGGTGATGACCGATCTACGGTGACATTGATTAATGACCTATCTAATCTTAAGGCTGAGGCTAGAGAACCCATTAAAGACTTTAACTTACGGTTCAATAAGATCCTCAACAAAATCCCCGCTGCTTCACAACCCAGCGAGGAAGTAAGATGTGAATGGTACATCACGGCTTTACCTCCAAACTTGGCTATCTTCGTAGACAGGGAAAACAAGACCACATTAGTTGACAACTTGACAGAAGCGTTAGCAGTGGAAAGACGCGTGGTAGCCCTAAAAAAGAGATCTGCTATAGAAGAACACAAATCAAAGAAGATCTCTTTCAAAGAAGACACCAAGAAGAAGCAAACGAAAGATCCTTTCGATTTGGAAGGGTTACAAAAAGTGTTGAAAGCCATGTCCAATGAGATGGTCGATATCAAGAAACAAGTAGCAGAGACTTCTTCGAAAAATCCCTTTAGGACTTTTAAAAGAAATCCTCCCATGGACATAAAACCACCCAGTGTCGTCTCAAACGTTGAGTCTGAAGAAGACGAAGAAGAAGAGAATACCACTGAAGGGCAGACCGACGAGGAAGAAGTTGTAGAACTTCAAGGAATGTGGGATTTCATCCTCCCACAGGAAGAGGATCAAGAAGCATTTCCTGTTAGCACGAGAAGCAAAAATCAGCTTGATCCTCCCCAAACTACCCCAAAACAAAAGGGCGCAAGCCCTGCAACAAAAGAAAGGGTCGTAACCAAAAAGACAACTGCTAAAGCGACCCAGTTTAGCCCAGTCCAATCTGAACAAGCACCTCCATCAAGAACACTAATAGTGTTGGATGAAATGGATTATAACATCATTGACGACATGAAGAAGACTAGGGCTAATATCACTCTGTACGAATTGAGTAAACTGAAACACCAGCAGAAAATCATGATGAAAGAATTACATGATGTGCCTACTACATCTTTACCTACAGTTGTGGCTTCCCACAATCTGGGAAGACCTCCAACCAATACGATAAATAAAATTGATCCAAATGACATCGCCTTGATTGGAGGAAGATCAAGGTCTCATACTCCTTTTCTTCTCACATATGAAATCTTCAACAAAAACGTGCACAATTGCTTGGTCGATTCTGGTGCTTCAACGAATATTTTACCCAGGTCAATATGTGCCAAATTGAATGTGCAACCTCAAAAATCTGAAGTATGTATAGTTCAACTTGATCGATCCTAGGTCGAAGTGATTGGTGAACTTAATCAGGTGACCATAAGATTGTCGACTAACCCAAAAGTGTGTCAGGTTATCGACATCCTAGTAGCCGATATCCCTGAGTTTTATGGCTTGATTCTTAGCAGGGATTGGTCAGAGAAACTCCATGGATATTTCTCAACCGACTGGTCGCACATGTGGTTACCATACAATGGTAAACCAAATCAGATAAAGGTTGAACGAGAGTTGCACCAAAAATACATAGTGACAGAACTAGAAGGAGAAAATGAAGCCATCACATACAATAGCAGCATTGCAGGAAATTACGCAATAGATTCTTTCCTAGGCAATTTCAGTGCTCATATTTCACCATACTTAGAGAATTCAGTTTTATCCCAAGTTGAAAATTTCTCCCAAACTGATGACTCAAAATGTTTTAGTTTTTTAGATAATTTTGTAAATACTTCTTTATTTTGGAAATTATATTTTGACGGATCTAAATCCAACGAGGGGGCAGGAGCAGGATGCGTTTTGATCAACCCAGACGGGAACAAGATTATGCTCACATGCAGACTTGAGTTCGATTGCACGAACAACACAGCGGAGTACGAAGCCTTGGTTCAAGGCCTATACAAAGCAATCGAATTGAATGTTAAGTATCTTCAAGTCTTTGGAGATTCTGAGATCGTCGTAAAACAGGTACGTAACACCATACATTGCCTGTCTAGTCATTTAAAGCATTATCAATCGTTAGTGCAAGATCTCACTTCACATTTCATAGCATTTAACATCTCATCAATTCCAAGAATTCAAAACGCAAGCGCAGCCCTGTTAGCCAACGTAGCCTCTTGACTTATCCCTTCCGAAGATTTTAGTCCTGATAGGTTTTCAATAGAATTAATTTTTAAACCTTCCATTCCTGACACTATCACCAACTGGAGAGTGTTCAATGACGACCCAGACATCGTAAGTTTCCTCACCTCTGAAGGATCCTACACAAACCAGATAATTGACGAAGACTGTCATGATCACCAGATACAACAAAGTAGCACTGATAATGTTGTACCCAAATCGGTGGTCAAATTAGAAGACTTATATGACTTAAAAAGTCGGTTCAAAAGGTCGGATAATGCCAAGCTTTATAGTTCAACTCTGAACTACGAATCAGTCAACCTGGGAATCGACGAAAAGCCGCAAAATGTTAATCTAGGCCAGGGCTTAGCCCCTGAAGAAAAATCAGCATATATCCGCCTTCTGAGACAGTACAAAAACGTTTTTTCCTGGAACTACGATGAGCTGAAGACTTACAACACTTCCATCATTCAGCATGTTATCCCTATGACTGACAACGAGAAACCTGTCCAGCAGAAGCTCAGGAAAATACACCCTAACCTAGAAAACCAGATAAAAACTGAGCTTAATAAGTTGTTGAGAGCAAGAATAATCTTCCCCGTTAGGCATTCCAAATGGGTATCCAATATGGTGCCCGTTAGGAAGAAAAACGGAGACATTAGAATCTGTATCGACTTCCTAAATCTCAACAAAGCCTGCCAGAAAGATAACTTTCCCCTCCCACCTATGGAGCAAATTCTACAGGCAGTAGCAGGCTCAGAATTAATGTCATTCCTGGATGGATTTTCAGGATACAATCAAGTACTGGTGCATCCCGATGATCAGTTAAAGACTACGTTCCGAACCAAGTGGGGCACTTATGCATATCGGAAGATGCCATTTGGTCTGATCAATGCCGGAGCTACCTTTCAGAGAGCCATGGACATCGCGTTTAAAGGGTTGGTCAATAAATCAATAGTGATTTATCTGGATGATACAACAGTGTACTCCAGAAAACGAAACAACCATCTCCAAGATTTGAAGCAAATCTTTCAAAGATGCTTGAGGTATGGAATTTCGCTCAATCCAAAGAAATCTTTCTTTGCATTAAGCGAAGGGAAATTGCTTGGATTCATAGTATCGAAATCTGGTATTCACATAGAACCCAACAGAATCAAGGAAATTTCTGAAATATCCATACCTCATAACAAGAAATCCATGCAATCCTTCCTTGGACAGATCAATTTTGTCAAAATATTTGTCCCAGATTTTTCACGTATTATTTCACCCTTACAAAATATGATAAAAAAGAATTCAAATTTCAAATGGGGTCTAGACGAGCATGAAGCATTCAACTTAATCAAACAAGCCATCATCAACGCTCCATCTTTGGCTACCCCAAATTTTTCAGAACCTTTCTTCTTATACGCGTTTGCCTCAGAAAAATCTTATGCTGCGATTTTAACTCAAGTAAATCACGAAAAGGTAGAAGCCCCAATCGCATTCTTTAGCTCGAACTTACAAGGTGATGAACTCAATTATTCTGACGTCAAGAAACAGGCATATGCCATTTTCAAAGCAATCAAATATTTCAGACCTTTCTTGCTAAAAGCCCATACCAAAGTCATAGTACCGTTTCCAACGGTAAGAAACCTCCTGATACAGAAGGATGTGGGCGAGAAGAGAGCGAATTGGATCACCGCCTTACAAGAATACGACCTTGAGATCAAACCGGCACACATCGTAAGAGGCCAAGGCTTCTGCAAGATGTTAGCTGGAGCATCGCAAATCCCTGAGAACTCGTCTGAAGAGGTACACACGTATGAGGTAAGCCTAAACGACACAGAATCATTATATGCTGACACCATTTATTTTCTTAAGAACGGGTATGCTCCATCACGTCTGGATCATACTAAGAAAAGAGCTCTGAGATTAAAAGCTAAGCAATACCAGCTCATAAATGATGTCCTGTTTAAAAGGAATTATGATTCTGTACTTCTTAGGTGTCTTGAGAAAACTGAAGCCGAAAAGGTTTTGCAGGAACTCCATGATGGACCAGTAGGTGGACACTATGCCGGAGATGCGACTGCACACAAAATCTTGCGTGCAGGATATTATTGGTCCACGCTGTTCAAAGACTCATACAATCACGTAAGGAAATGCCAAGTCTGCCAGACTGCTGCAGGAAAACAAAGGAAAGCGTCCATGCCGCTACAACCGGTCAACATCGACCAACCATTTAGTCAATGGGGCTTGGACATAATAGGTGAGATCGTTCCTCACTCTTCTAAGCAGCATAAGTATATCCTTACGGCAACTGATTATTTTACCAAATGGGTAGAAGCAGTTCCTCTCAAGACAGTTCATTCGGAAAACATTATTGAATTCATGGACCAATTTATCATAACTAGGTTTGGATTGCCAACGGCCTTAATGTTTGATAACGCTTCATATTTTTCTGGAAATTCTATGACTGAGTTTGCGCTCAAAAGAGGGTTCAAACTGAAATACTCTACCAACTACTATCTGCGAGGTAATGGGTTGGCTGAATCAACAAACAAGAACCGAATCAGAATTGTCAAAAGAACAGTTGACCAAAACCAAAAGAATTCGCACAAAGCGCTGGTAAATGCTTTATGGGCTGATAGAATCACAAAGAAAGCTTCGATCGGCACTTCTCCCTTTAATTTAGTTTACGGGCGGGAAGTGGTTCTTCCGACTCACTTAGTCATTCCCTCTTTGTCTTTAGTGCAGTACATCGACGAAGTACCTGCTTCCTCATTACAATTAAGACAAATGGAAATAATCAAACTAGAAGAACAAAGAGAACAAGCTAGGAAAACCCATGCACATCACCAAGCGCTAATAAAATCTTCTTTTGACTCAAGCATCATAACCAGAAAAAATTTCAGATGGGTGATTTAGTTTTGAAATGGGATAAGGCACATGAAGAAAAGCGCAAACATACGAAATTCCAGAAGTTGTGGCTTGGCCCTTTTCAGATTGTAGAAGTCGTAGGCCCGTCCACATTCGTGTTGCAGGATCTGGCAGGTAGGAGAGATTCTTTACCTGTCAATGGATTGATTCTTAAATTATATTTTCCATAGAAGAGAAATTCTTCTAATTTTTGTAGGATAGATTTAGTTTTTATATTTCATTTTGGTTTGTTTTTCTCTTTCTGATGAATAAAACTCGTTGTAGATGATCATGTGAAAAGGATTCATGAAAAGAGCACGCCAATTCTCTGTCAGACTTTGATTTCGCTTGTACAAATAGCAAAATTTTTGAAAAATATGAATTTTATTATTAACAAATAGAGTTAACTTCACCTTGATTATGATATTAGTTTCAACCTCAAAGAACTTTGACGAAGGCAACCTTTGGTAAAAAAATAAAAAAAATAAAAAAAAATAAATTGTTTTGTATCAGCACCATGAAAGGTATCATCAATAATAAAATAAGTACTCTCTGCAAAGCTGTTGTTTTCAAAAAACTCTATTATTTTCGTCCAGAGCTTTCTTAAGGAAAAACAATGACTTCCTCCCCGCTAAAAGGGAATTGCAGCATTCAGAGAAATAATTCAAGCAAAACACTATATCTCAAAGAATAAGATGTCTCATCACGAGTCGGCTTATCATGATCAGAGATATTATAACTTGCTGACTTTGCCAATACTGTCTATCAAAACAGGGCAACGACTTAAGATTGTTGCAATCAAAATACAAGAGGTCTCATCACGAGCCGGCTTGTTCAACAAAAGTGTAAATCAAGTGAATGACTGTGTCATAATTTGGCCACCAAACCAAGACATTGTTCTTTAGAGAATTAAAAAAGGAAAAGTGTGTCAAAAAGGATTTTTCTCCGGAATGTTGCGAGTAACCTCAAGCAGGAAAAAGGATCATTGCTGGATAACATGGCAACCCTGTCGAGGCTATGGATGCTTGCGGGCAGCAGAGGCTCTACCTACGACAAATGAGTATACTTTTAAGCCAGTACGCAGAGAAGACCTTATTTTATCTTTAATCAAGACCAAGTCATGTCTGGTGCGAATGCAAGAAAAAGCTTAAGGAAGCAAGCAATTGAGATTAAAAAGGTTGAGACAAAGTATCGTTGACAAGGTGAGGGGGTCTACTCTATCTGTTCATAACAAAATTTAGAAATATAAGAATTTTGCTGTTTCGGAAGTGAACGGTCAATAGAGATGCAGAGATAACTGGTTCTTCACAGTGAATCACCATTGTTGTGGTCACCAACAACCCCCCTCTTCGTTTGATATTAGTAATAACATCAAGCAAAGGGGGACCCTTAGCCAAAAAATCCAAAAAAATATTTTTGTTTAAAAAATTCTTTTGTATCAGCTCCCTAAAAGTTATATCGCGTCGCAACGGAAAAAGGAGCGCTTGCCCAAAGCGCATAAATACACTAAAAGGAGCGACGCGAGAAGCCATTGCATCGCGCGCATTAAGAGCGTTTGAAAAAGGAGAACCTAAAGAAGCGCCGACAGCCGATATGCGACGTCGCACGTCGCAATGCCACACGAGCAGCACAAAATGACAAAGTGAAAACCTTGCGCTGTTGCGATCTGCGATCTGCGACCATGCAAAGCTGCGATCTGTGATATTAGCAAGCTGCGACCATGCAAAGCTGCAATCTGTGATATTAGCGATCTGCGATATCTGCAATCTACGATAACACTTAATAACGTCGCACCATCGATACTGTGATACCCATCGCAGAAAAACTCATCACAAGAATTCTCCGACATACACGGTAGATCCAAAAATGAGAGCGCGCCTTAAGGGAAATTAATGACCGCATGCTCGAATATCCAGAACTGATTGCATCGCATTTATCGAAGAGTCAAGTTATGATGAATGTCATTAATTTCGCATTCATTACAATTTAATGCTTTCATGTCAATCTTTTCGTCATTTCCCTTCTTCTTTGCGTAAACTGCAAGACATGCAACTTATATAAATCTATATGCAGGAAACATCTAAGGAGAAGGGAAGAGCGCCAATAAGACAACAGAGAGAAGATGCCTCCACAATTGGATGCCACATGCAGCAGAACCACGGATTCCAGAGTATCACCCAACAGGCACTGATGAAAATAGACTGTCCAAGACTCAGAGTCAAAGGCGCACAAAAGCAGCGTGTTTACAAAAGATCCTGAAGCTCAGACTTGGTAAAGCATAGAAAGAAGCGCAAGAGAAGAAAGACGCTCCAGAAAATCCTGGAACAAAGAACGGAAACAGTTCTCGAAACAGGGGATTGTCCATACAGCACAGCTTCTAACTCACTGAGTCATTCGCACGACCGGAAACCGAAATCGCAACAGCAAAATCAGTTCGAAAAGAAACTGGGTTGTACTAAGTGTGCGCACAGCGAATACACCCAACTAGAGAAAGGTTTTCAAAAATATCTTCTAATCTAACAGAAAGAGGTGCCAGCGCTTGTTGTTTCTAATTTTCAAGCTCGAACAAAAGGAAAGGACAACCAGCCGACTCTTTCAGGGCGAACAGCGCATTGCTTACAGCACTAAGGAGCAGATACAGAAACAGTTAGAAATTAGATTCAGTTTTTAGAAATAATTTTTTTTTTAGTAAAAGGGCGGTCATTTGAAGCCGTTCCCTGAATTTGTGTAAAGTAAAATTAGTCAGTTACTAGTATTTAACCCTTCTCGTTGCATTGGAGAAGGGTCCGAAATTTTGTCAAAAAACTTGTCCTCAGAACATGCACTTTTGCACCCTCGGAGGGGGTTTTTGATGAATGGACGGATCAAGATTTATTTATGTTTGCATTTTAATACCTGCTACTGATGTTGCACTTCTGTACTCTTAGTAGGCATTAGAAGCAAGTAGAAATAGATCATTATTGCTTAAGGTCTGTAAGTTTAAAATCAGTCATAAATGGTACTTTTATCTCTTGACTAGTTTCTGCTTGCATTCTTAGAGTAATATACAGCTGATGTTATTTATATGTTAACGTATGAATGAGTGGACTACCATTTGGCACTTTTGTACGGTGGAGTCATTGATTTGTGCTTAATACATGAATAGTTGATTATGCAATATGCTGTTCACAACCGTTTTGCTTAACTTCTTATGCAAGATGGTTCATCTTAATTGATTTATATTCTCATAATAGCTGAATAATCTTCATTACCAGTTATTCTGTGAAATCTTTCTAGATTGCATAATGGAATACTTCTGTCTCGGGTTAGTGTAGATTAGATGTATTGTTTTTGTTAGATTAAAGTAGTATAAAGTCATTTCGGAATTTAGAATTAGATTAGTTAAGGAATAATTACAGATTTTCTACTATCATTTTCCACACACACACATCACCATTTTTCTACACACACACACACCCCTTAGAACGGGAAGCTGGTCCCGTCATCCCCAGTCGGACCCGCTACACCAAACGGGCACGGAGCCGCCAACCAGGTTCCCAACCGGGTGGGTATCCCCCTTGTTGTTGACCCGATTTCGGGGTCCTCAACAGGTTGACATAAGGAACTTCTCCAAAGACCCATGCACTTATTTTCCCCGCTGCCAGATTACTAAGGGTATTCAAGAAGGCGCCAACATGAGCTTCCATTGCTCCAACTCCTAGATAATGAATGAATTCTAATAATCATTCCTGCAGATGCTGCCATCATTATTCCAAATGTCCATAGTCACTGCTCATTCATTTCTCCAACACTTATTTATTAAATTTTGAATATTTTATGTGGTTTTTATATGACTATTTTTTTCCATTTTCCCAGTTCTAGTATGGTTTGAGATCTTGGCAATTCTAGTTCGAATCCCATTCTAGTCGTCATAATATTGATTTTGGACATTAATATAGCTTATTATTTATACAAAACAACTACTATTCCCATTATTCTTTACTATAGTTGCATGTGATAACTTGATATTTTGAGTAGTCTGTTACTGTGCTTAGAAACTGACCAGCACATAAATAATCCACAAAACATCGTGTTGTTGTGGTTGTGATATTCCATGTATCAAGTATCACAGTTGCATGTCAGTGGTTCTATACTAATTTATTCTATTTCCACTTTTGTTGACCTTAAGGTCTTAGAACGTGAGGCTAAGGAGATTCTAAAACTCTAGTACAATGAAACCCTCTATCTCCATGTTGTTTGTCAAGACAATCTTTCTCTTTTAATTCTATATTTTAGCTGTACTATTAAATTCGTAGTGGAAATTCATTTCAGGATGTTCGGTAATTGTCTTATTAGAATCGTAGCACCTCATACGAAGAATATAAATTGAGTTGTTTCTCTAGTATCAGTAGACTCGATATTTTTTTAATATTTCCACATTATATGACATAAAATAGTGCAACCTTGGTATTTACATCTCATGAGAGATTGTAACATGATTAATGCTTGTGTGTGATCACTTTGTGATGACAAGGATCCCAGGCTAGGAGATAATTTGATGATATATTTTAGTGAAATTTATATGATAATTTTTTTGAACTCTACAAGCCATTTAGACCCTCAATGTTTGTGCATCCTATTTTAGATATATATCACACTTGGTGTCTTTTTTCTATATGTAGTGTGGCATGTTATATACATGAGAAAACTTCTTATATTTGGTGTATAATGGTCTGGATTTACATGGACTTACACTGCTAAAAAAAATCTCTTTGTTGATTGCACAATTCATCAAGCTCTCTTACACATTAAAGTCAAAGTTACTGTCTTATTTATTATTGTCATCATCACTCTCAGTGGTGCCTCCAATGTCTCTGTTCAAGTTAATGCACCTGAAGAAACCTGTCGACTATTCTCTTAAGAGTGATGATGCCTTTCGATTTTGAAGTTTCTAGTTATTAGCACTGAACCACAAGGTTTAGGCTTGTTGATTCTTTTTAGGATCCCTTCAGCTTGATGGCCTTGTTTTGCAAACTACTCCTTCAATGCCATGCCAGCAAAGTCTAGAAGATCTTTGTATTGGAAATAATAATCCCAACCACCACAATAAACATCCTGACAACAACCATACTTATCAGACGTATTTTTGCAGGTTGCATCCCTGTTTGAAGATTGAAGGACTGAAGCCAGACGTGAACCATTCTGAAACACAGCAAGGAATTTAAAGTGGTCAATGTACTTTGGTAAATAGATATGGGCAAGCATTCATTCAGAGACTATTGCCCACACTCCAGAAACAGCTGCACGTTTTTTATCACACTCAACAACAACATCATATTAATTTCACTCCGTCATGAATTAAATGTAAAATTGTATGTTGAGTTATATATGAATGTAAAAGTCATTTTGTAATAGGTTAGAGAGTAAGAGGTAAGAAAAAAAGAGCGCAAGTCTCTGGGGAGAAAATGGTGGAGCAAATTTTGGTGGGCGCTTGAAAACAACAGTTATTGTGTTTTACTGTGTTACTCTGTGTGAATGTAAATCAGTATAAATCTTAGTTTTTACTTGGTGAATGAGCCGCAGCCTCATGTGAATGTATTTTCATGTTTTAGAATTCAATACTAAGTTTTTATTGTGTTTCTCCAACTTTATGTTGTTTATCTTTGAGTCTGAAACAGCTCCGCGGTGCGTGAAATCCAAGTATATGAAATAGCTTCGCGGTGCGTGAAGCTAGGTGCACGAAATTAGCTCTGTGGTGCGTGAAAGTAGCTTTGAAAAAGTCAAAGACCTTTGCCCTCCGCGAAAATTAAATTTCCCAAATATTTTTAACATGGTATCAGAGTGGGTTAAATATTGTTAGTGTAAGAACAAGTGTTTTTACTAATAGTGAAAATTGTTTTGAGCACGAATTGTGTTTAGAATATTTACCGGCAGGTAGAAAGTTTTTTCTACGCTCAGAAATGGAAACATCAAGCACAAGCTTGACTCATCCTAAAATACCTCAGTTTAATGGAAAAAATTATGATTATTGGGCTATTACAATGAAGTCCCTGTTTTCTTCTCAAGACATTTGGGATTTGGTGGAGAATGGTTTTCAAGAACCAGCAGATGCAGCAGCATAGAATGCCTTATCTCAACAAGAAAAAGCTGTGTTAAGGGACAACAGGAAGAAGGATTCAAAAGACCTATTTTATATTTTCCAAGCGGTCCATGAAAGTATTTTCCCAAGGGTTGAAGCAACAACGAAGTCCAAGAAAGCATGGGACAACCTCTAGACAGCCTACCAAGGCATGACAAAAGTCAAGACAACAAAGCTCCAAATGTTGACGACAGATTTTGAAACACTTTTTATGAAAGAGTCTGAGAATATAGACTCGTTTTTTACACATGTAAGTGGGCTGGTTACTCAAATCAAGTCTCATGGTGAGACACTTGAGGAAAGAAGAATAGTTGAGAAAGTTTTGAGAAGTTTGCCAGCAAGGTTTGAGGCCATTGTTGTGGCCATAGAAGAGACAAAGGATATCTCACAGTTCTCAGTGGATGAGCTTAATGCATCACTGATTTCTCATGAACATAGATTGAATAGAGCAGCAAGCTCCTCATTGGAGCATGCCTTCAAGACACAAGTATCATTTGGTCAAGGTCGAGGAAGAGGAAGATCATATGCTAGAGGAAGAGGAAGAAGCCCACATAGAGGTGGAAGAAGTATCCCTTCAAGCTCAAATGGAAGAGGCAACAATCAAAATCCAAGTCAAGGCCCAAGCAAAAATTAAGCACAAGGTCATAGGTATGATAAATCTCAAGTCCAATGTCATTACAGTAAGAAGTATGGTCATCATGCAAATGAATGTAGTTTGAAGCAATATGACATTAGTAACAAACCAAGTGTAAATTTCATAAGAGAAAATTAGAACCATGATAGCATGTTTTTAGCTTGTAATATAGCATAAGAAAAACAAAGTGATATATGGTATCTAGATTCAGGGTGTAGCAACCACATGTCAGGAAACATAGAAATGTTTTCTGGTCTATATGAAAGTGTGAAATCTGAAGTGACATTAGAGGTTGATAGAAAAGTCTCTGTCATGGGAAAGGAAGCGTTAATATCCTAACAAAGAATGGGGAGAAGAAATACATCTAAGATGTTTACTTTGTCCCTGGTCTGAAACATAATCTCATGAGCATTGGACAGCTCATGCAGAAAGGCTACAATGTCTTCTTTAAAAATGATGTGTGCACAATTTTGGATAGGCCTCCAAGCAAACAGTTGATTACAAAGGTTCAGATGACAAACAATAGAATGTTCCCCCTAAAAATAATATCAAATTTCCAGAAAGAAGGTGCAGAAGCACAACTATCTATGAACTCACAAGAAGATGGAAGAAAAAAGGTAGCTGTCACGCAAGTAAACTTTCAAGCAGAGTTAAAATATGAAAATTAGTTATGGCACTTGAGATTTGGACATCTCAACTTTGGAGGTTTGAATTTTCTGCATAGGAAAGACATGGTGAAGGGTTTACCACTCATATAAAAACCAAACAGCATATGTGAAGGATGTATCTTGGGCAAGCAACATAGAGAGACATTTCCAGTAGGAAAGTCAGTGAGGGAAAAGGCACCTTTGGAGATTATCCACTCAGATTTATGTGGACCAATGCAGACACCATCAATTGGTGGCAGTCACTATGTACTAACCTTCATAGATGACTACACAAGGAAGACATGGGTATTTCTCCTAAAATAGAAAAGTGAAGTGTTTGAGTGCTTTCGTCAATACAAGGCTCTTGTTGAAAAGCAAAGTGGACACTACATCAAAGTCCTTAGGACTGACAGAGGTGGAGAATACATCTCAAATGACTTCCTTCGATTTTCTAGGGAGCATGGAATTCACAAGCAATTTACAACAAGATATACACCACAGCAAAATGGTGTGGCAGAAAGAAACAATAGGACCATTATGGAGATGACAAGGATTCTGTTGAATGCAAAGCATTTGCCAAATGACTATTGGGTTGAAGCTATCACTTGTGAAGCATATATCTTGAATAGATTTCCAACCAAAAGCATCCAGAACATAGTTCCTGAAGAAGCATGGAGTGGAAGAAACCATAGTGTCACTCACATGAGAGTTTTTCGATGGGTGGCTTATGCACATGTCCCTGATGAGTTGAGAAAGAAGTTGGATAGAAAGTGGGAGAAATGCATAATTTTTGGATATAGTGACGAATCCAAGGCATATAATCTCTACAATCCATTAACCAAGAAAGTCATAATCAGCAGAGATGTGCATTTTATAGAAGAGGAAGCATGGGATGGAAGTTTAGAAAAGACAGTCAATGTCAAAGCATGCATACCACAAGAGGAAAGAGAAGAATTAACAACAGCAAGTAATCCCTCAACAGTGACTCCCTCTACTTCTATTCAAGCGCAACAAAGCAGGCATCAAGCAATGCCATTATCAAATAATAGGATAGTTTCGGGCAGCCAAGCAAGTGCTTCTCCAAGCACACCACGAAGCGCGACACCAAGTGACATGTCAAGCCCATCTTCAACAAGCACAAGAAGGCCAAAATTCAGAAATTTAAATGAAATTTATGAGCAAGATGAAGCTGATAGTAACACAAGTATGAATTCCTTATTTGCATTATTTTGTCATGTAGATGACCCAATCCACTTTGAAGATGCAGTCAAAGAAGAAAAATGGATTGCGGCAATGGAGGATGAAATAGAAGCAATAGAAAGGAATGACACATGGGAGTTAGTGAGCCTTTTGAAAGGAAAACATGTCATTGGAGTGAAGTGGGTCTATAAGACCAAAAGCAACATTGAGGGAAAGATTGAAAGGCACAAAGAAAGGCTAGTTGTCAAAGGATACAAGCAGTAGCATGAAAGAGATTACACAGAGACGTTTGCACCAGCCGCGCGGATGGAGATAGTGTGCGCAGTTGTGGCAATTGCTGCACATCACAAATGGAGAGTGTATCAAATGGACATAAAATCAACGTTCTTGAATGGAGTGCTAAAAGAGGAAGTGTATGTCACGCAACTGCCTGGTTATGAGATTGAAGGCCAAGAAGACAAAGTGTATCGGTTGAGGAAATCTCTTTATGGATTGAAGCAAGCACTGTGTGCATGGTACAACAGGACAGATTCTTACTTGTTGGACAATGGTTTTGACAAATGATTTGATTTTTACAAGCAGTGATGATTTCCTCATCGCTGATTTCAAACAAGTCATGAAGAGTGAATTTGAAATGACTGATTTGGGATTGTTAAGATATTTTTTGGGCATAGAAGTGAAGCAAACAAAAAATGGAATTTTTATCTCTCAATCAAAGTATGTGGCAGGAATTTTGGAGAGGTTTGAAATGAATTACAATAATTCCACACCAATTCCAACTGTCATAGGGTTGAAGTTGAGCAAAGAAGATTGCAGTAGCAATGTCAATACGACATTATAGAAAAGCATGATAGGTAGCTTGATGTATTTGATTGCCACTAGGCTGGGTATAATGTATGTAGTAAGTTTGGTGTCAAGGTTCATGGAGACACCCAAGGAGACACATTGGCAAGTAGCAAAAATGATTCTGAGGTATGTCAATGGGACAAAATAGTATGGCGTTTTGTACACAACAAGAAGTGATTTCAGGCTGGTTGGTTACACTGACAGTGATTAGGCAGGCAGTGTCGATGACAGAAAAAGCACGTTAGGATATGTTTTTCATTTGGGTTCTGGAGCCATTTCATGGGCCTCCAAGAAGCAACCAATAGTGTCACTGTCAACAGTAGAAGCTGAATATGTCGCAGCAACAACAACAACGTGTCAGGCAGTTTGGATGAGAAGGATGTTGAGGGATCTTCATCATGACCAAGAGGGTGCGACAACTATTTTCTGTGACAACACCTCAGCAATTTCATTATCAAAGAATTTTGTCTTCCACAAGAGGACCAAGCATATTGATGCTAAATATCATTTTATTAGAGAGTTGATTAACAATGATGAAATTGTGTTGCAGCACTACAGGTCATAGGAAAAATTTGCTAACACCTTCACAAAGCCATTGGCATGTGAAAGTTTTTTTTATCTCAGAAACTATTTGGGAATTGTCAATGGCGGAAATTGTGATTAATGGGGAGTGCTGGAAATAATAATCCCAACCATCGCAATAAACAGCCTGACAAAGCCATACTTGTCAGACGTATTTTTACAGGTTGTGTCTCTGTTTGAAGATTGAAGGACTGAAGCTAGATGTGAACCATTCTGAAAGGAAACAAGGAATTTAAAGCGGTCAATGTACTTTGGTAAATAGATATGGGCAAGCATTCATTCAAAGACTATTGCCCACACTCCAAAAACAGCTGCGCGTTTCTAATCACACTCAACAACAACATCATATTAATTTCGCTATGTCATGAATTAAATGTAAAATTGTATGTTGAGTTATATATGAATGTAAAAGTCATTTTGTAATAGGTTAGAGAGTAAGAGGTAAGAAAAAAGTGCGCAAGTCTCTGGGGAGAAAATGGTGGAGCAAATTTTGCTGGGCACATGAAAACAACAGTTACTGTGTTTTACTGTGTTACTCCGCGTGAATGTAAATCAGTATAAATCTTAGTTTTTACTTGGTGAATGAGCCATAGCCTCATGTGAATGTATTTTCATGTTTTGGAATTCAATACTAAGTTTTTATTGTGTTTCTCAAACTTTATGTTGTTTATCTTTGAGTCTGAAACATCTCTGTGCGAAATCCAAGTATGTGAAATAGCTTCGCAATGCGCGAAGGTAGGAGTGCGAAATTAGCTCCGCAGTTAGCGAAGCTAGCTACGTGAAAGTAGCTTCGCGAAAGTCAAAGACCTCTACCCCTCCATGAAAATTAAATTTCCCAAATATTTCTAACACTTTGTGCTTAGCGAAACTGTATGATATTCAAAACTTCGATACCGCGAGAATCCTCTAGTTAGGCCCACTGGTGGACTATCATGAAAACTTTATGATTAGTTTAATACAAATAGATATTACCACAATGGCGATGTGAAAAAATGATAGTCTTAAGCAACTTTAGTAGAGAAATGATGAATTTGTTCTTCCCTTACTACTCTGAAAGGATGCTTGACCTATACTGCTATTTTAGACTACAAATATTGATGACGCCCTATCACAACTGTAATATTGTAACTCTCATTTAAGTCTCTTCGTTGTAAATTTTGTATCAAGGATACACATACAGTCATTGTGATGAGCCTTCAATTTTTTCTTTTACCAAAAGTGCACTTTAGCTTTCTTCATGAAATGTTTGTTCAAATTTTAGGCGAATGCCAAGAGAATGACTTCAACGAATCTCTTACTTTTCTTGTAGATAGATACTCACTTTACACGTGGCTTCTCAATCTGAAATTCTGCAGTGAAGACCGAGCTTGGAAAATACCTTTCAATGGCTTGAACCTTGAAGCTCTTTTCAGAATCGATGCCCTAAATTATTTACTACCTAGACAATATAGAAGACTTGTCACATATCCTTCACAACAAAAGTTGAGTTAGATAACGTGACCTTTAAAAAATCCTTCAAGACGTATAGAATATTCTTAGATCCAAACCCACAGTGTTAGTCACAGACTTCCTACTTCACCTTGTAGAATAGATGTCCATAAAGAAGAGAATTATATCATGTTTTAGGTCTTATTACATTGAGACATTAACGAAGGCCTGATAATGAGACTTTTTTCTCATCGATGATTATAACCCAATTGGATTTCTTGATCTTCTTCAGTCTTGGGATATATAGGAGGATGTCCTCAAAATACTTTGGTTCTTTACTAGCAAGAGAAAGGAGTACACTTCGGCAAAAGATAAGGCAACAAAAAATATAGCTTGGTGTAAAATAAAAACAAAGGCATAAATTTTGTTGAGCATTAGAACCCGATGATTACAAATATTTAGAGAGAATCAAATTCTCTGACTTAGATCATTCACTTTGATAAAAATGCTCTGAAATAATGCACTTGGATTTTGACTTGTAATAGGAACTTTGTTCTAGGTATGATACGGTGAAACTTGCCTTCTCCTCTCTGAAACGCTGAGAAAACATAGATCTAATACTTTAACTGTGGCTATTTCCATTCATATTCTTCAAGAGAAGGAGCTCTAAATCAGACCTTGTGGTGACTCGGTCTGGTTTCTTTGATTTTTTATTCACACCAAATCCAAAAAAAAAAGGAATCCATACTTATGTGTTTGATCAACAAACTTCTCTTAGAGATGCTATCTCTTTCACTCTTGCTGGGGTCTGTCTTCACCTCACTCCGATAGCATGCTAAATGTAGATTTAACATGTTGTTTAATTAGGATAGTTACTTCAATGATCCATATAGCCCGATTTCAATTCAATTTGATTCCATTAGCAATCACATAAGACATTATTACATTGAAAGTAACCAAATAAATAACATAGGAGATAAATGTAATAGACAAGTCAAGGGAAGAAAACACATACGCCTTCACCTTGGCTTGCTCCCTTGCAAAACCTTGGCTGCGCAGCTGTCCCCTTGGGTGTGCCCTTGGATGCGCTGGCTACTCTCGCACCTCAGGTACACCCGCCCTATGGGCGATGCACGAAAACCATTGCATTTTTGGCTCAAGCCAGGAAAAAAAGGCCCAAGATGGGAAAACCCTTGATAATTCTTCTTATTATCAATTTATCAAATGTCCAATAGAGATAAAAGTACAATAATTTAAAGTCAAGACAGACTTGCCAATTTGATATAACATCACAGCATTCAGACAAATCGATGGCATGCACAAAAAATGTGGCATGAACTGGAGACATACTACTGAAGAAAGTTGACTTGGGTAGGGTTGCTTATGAATCACTAATGTCCCTTCTAAGTGCATCGGAAATCCTCCCCTTAGCTGCGGCTTTGCTTGACAGGAAAGGTTGTATTGTTGGCCCTTAGCGCTAAACTATGACTAAATTAACTTCATATTTGTGGCCCATATTGAAGCACCAGTCTTCCAAAAGGTTGTGGCCTTCCTCCCTTGGTCTCTGAATCAAGATACAAAATCATGGAACCGTATATACCTTCCTAGGCCACACCACAACTCACCAATATGTTACAAAAAGAATTCTAACCACTGTTCCAAGGGATACACACTCTGTCCATGCTATAATGTACTCCTTATACCTATAGTTTAGAGAGAATACCCAATACTAGGTCTCTCGACCCTTCAACAAGTGACTCCAACCTTGTTGTAGCTTAGACAAGCTATGCAGCCCAGAACAAAAGGTAAGTAGCACTTAAAAAGAGAATAGGATTTCCCACACTTACCACATAAATCTTTGGCATTGATGCTCCAAGGGATCCGCACCAAAATTGTCAACACAATCCTCCCCAAACTCGTCATTCTAGTCTACCTCAGACCTGCGTCATATCAGAGGTAGATATATAGACGTAATTTTCTTGTTGGATGTCTCAAATGAGGTTGAAGTATGCGGCCTAGAAAAAAAGGTAAGTAGCACTTAAAAAGAGCATAAAATTTCCCACACTTACCACAAAAATCTTTGGCATTGATGCTCCAAGGGATCCACACCAAAATTGTCAACAATCCTCCCCCAAACTCGTCATTCTAGTCTACCTGAGACTTGCGTCATATCAGAGGTAGATATATAGACGTAATTTTCTTGTTGGATGTCTCAAATGAGGTTGAAGGATACCTATATATATATATATATATATATATATATATATACAAATTGGTAAGGGTTAAGAGACATGACGTTTGGGCTTATGTGGAGGTGAGGCTGATCTTGATAATTTTCATATGAGTGGTCATAAATTCAAAAAACCATTTATCTTTATTTAATTTGATGATTTTGAGGTCGATTTTGGTCCTATCAAAAAGAGGAGTTTAATGCCATACTTATATTCTTCAAAATGCCTAACCAAAGTGGAATTTAGCCTTAGTTACCAATTTTAACACAAATCCAGGGTATCCACTTTATGAAGCATTGCTGGCATACACTAGCATTGAAGCCAAGAAATATAATTTTAATTACAACAATGAATTGGGAAGTTAATTTAGAAAAACTTGAACACAATATTAATGGTTCTCGTCAGTCCAGATAATCCTGGGAGTGTTGTTTTCAACCATGAGCATTTAGCTAAGGTTGCAGAAATGGAAAACAAGTTAGGCGTGTTAATAGTTTTTGATGAAGTATGTGCACTTAAACTCTACCTAGTGGTTGGTACCTTCCTCGAATGTAACTTTGAAACAAAAACTATGGTTTTCATTTGGAAATATCATGTTCAGCACCACAAATCAACATAATTTATGGGAAATTTATGGCTCATACGTTTCATAGTAGATGATGATAGTTCTTGGTAGTAGAAGTGTTTCCTTTATATTGAACTATTTCTTTTATTTTGGGCTTTTCACATGCTTGGTGACACATGTTATAGTGCCAAGTAGTGTGAGTTCAACTACTTTAATGTTCATATTTTTTAGATATGGCCCTTGGACTTTTATTCGTTGGAAATTAGAAGTGTTATCATCTTCATTTTGAGGACATGTTTGTTTAGTTGATATTCTTTACTGTATATTACGATTGTTGGCTTATATTATGGATAACTTTAGGCCTTGCTCATATTTTGAAAGGTAAATGAAATGGATTCATTGCTTCCATTGAAATGTTTTAGTGCCTCAAGAAAATTTCTTATAAGTGAGATCCTTATAAGAGGAGTTTTTTCTTATGAAAATTAGGTATACAAGAGCCTTTACAAGGCCTGAAACATATCTTCAAAAATTGCTTACATGTGTTGTGAGCTTTAGACTGTTATCTCTAATTATGTATTTCTATGCTTCTCAATTTTTGCAGTCATCTCTTATCCTTCTTTTTATGTAGTGTTCTTGCCTCGCAATTAATTTTTCACTTTCTATCCAGGTTTGAAGAGAAGTGTCATGTGACTATTCCTCAAGGGCTGATTAGAAGCTTCATCTATTGATATATCAGCTGCATTCTCTATTTAACAGTCTTGTAGCAATCTATTGGTTTCCCCAACATAGACTTTTCTGCATAAACTACTAGTCCTTATTGAATGTTATTTGTAACCTTCTATAATATGGAAACGTGTCTTACCATATTACTAAACACTTGACAAGAGATCTGACACAATTGTAAATGAAATAACCTATTCATCCCAAAGTAAAGATAGAATATTAGAATTGAAAAAAGTGGTTCAAGTTTAAGTGATTTTCTAGGTCTTTGAAGAATACTTAGAAAAAAAGATTGCATCATAATTGCCAGGATAGAACAAAAATACTTTCTTCATGAGTAGAAACACTGAAGAAAAAAATCTTCACCTTTTTTAGCTAAATTCTCTCCAATCCCCATGCTAAATATTGAGTTATAACACTTGCAAATAAACTTTTGACTATTCCATCCCATGGATGATCAGGAAAACTGACTCAAAAACAAAAATTTATCATTGTTCATACATATTTTCTTGCTTTACAAATACTGATTTATACATATGAAAACATAATAGCAAAGAAATTGTATCGATGTCTGGGTTTCAGTGGAATTGTCCCTATCTGTCTCCAGGGAATGTGGCTTTCTCAGTTCTAAGAGGAGACTCTCCTTATACAGGATATCAACCTTCTCATTCAGCTGTAGGAAGGCATGAGCTATAGTTAACCTGCTAAAAACGTAGCTGATATCCTTTAGGTGATTTGTAGATGCCAACAAGTCAATGTTTTACGTCTTAGGAATTTTGCATCCATTTCACTACCAAGGAACAATCTCCAAAGATCTCGAGTTCTCTTATCCCTCTATCAAACAATTTTCTCAGTAGATCTTTTAATGCCAACAACTTTTCAAGAGTGTTAGTCCCCTTTCTCGAGTTCCCTTTGAAAAACAACATGTTGGTTCACAGTTGGTTGATCTTGTCAATTCTTGAAGTCATTACCAAATCTAAAGGTTGGGAACCTCCTTCAATTGGGGTTTCATATTATGCTACACAACTACAAACTAGACCCTCAGAAGGATGGATCAGAAGAAAGGCATCTCTAGTTTTATCATTTATCCCCAGTTCCTCATGCCAACCATGGAAATTTCCATTTCTTCATCAAGAATTTTGTCAGCTATCATGCTCAATGATTTTTGGATTGGTCTATTCTCTTTTGAGGTTGTTGGCCTGCACAAATTTTTTTGTTTTTCCTATACACATCCTTTGTTATTTCAGGGAATTAGGTGTTTTAGTTTTATTTTAGTGGTTTATATTTATTTAGGTTTATTTTTTTCATCTAGTTGCCACCCAAGAGATTTTAAATACTTTTATGTTGGGGAAGGTGATAAATTATCACAATGTTTACATGCTTAACTCATACTTGGGTGTGATCACATGTGACTTAAGAGATTGATCTTGCATTAAGTGATGAAAGTGAAAACTCTTCAAAAATTATAACATAGATAATATCATGATCATGTAACATTTTAAGATTTTATTATTTCCACTCAAATACTAGTATATTTCTTCATAAACAGAGACAAACTAAGGATGCATGGAAAATAATTGGGACAATATGTTACCTTCCTTTTGAGATGAGATGGTATGGTACTTGGTATATACAAGTCATTATATAACTAGGGTTGTTTGAACATCCTTGTGTCCTGCTGAAGGATCCTTAGGTTAAGGCTCTTTGATTCAGAAGGATCATTATTAATAATTTGTCTTGCCCATTGTGCATTTTGTAGCTTCTAAAACCCCATGTTGGAGACAATTTTAAAAATTCCATATCTAATTAGGAATTAAGAATATACTTATACCATATTGTAAGGTTAGTCAAACTAGTTCATCTTCACGGGTGGTGCTTTTCTTGGGGAAAAGTATTGATGTATATAATATGTTTCAGAATTAGCTCCCTATCAATGTCTCAGATCTTGTATATGACCCACATGGAAGGAAGGTTTGGTGGGTCTTGTAGATATATGTACAAACAAGTGTTTGTCAATTTATCTTTAATAGGATTTCTATATTTAAGGTTGTTTGTTTATCATTAGGATTCTCTACATGCGTTCTGCGCACACAAGGGTCATGTCTTTGTACTACCCTAATATGGACCGCTAAAAATTATGTTAAAATTAGTTTTTCAACTACACAAGGAATGACCAAGGCCATCACAAGATGAAAAAAAGCTAACAAAGCGGGTATGGTAGTCACCTGGTAAGTATAGTAACCATATTACGACTTGAATTAAATTGAATTTCTTTTAACGTTAATAATTAAAGTGCACTTGGGGTCAACAACATCCTAGAAGCAACATGGGGTAATGAGGCAACAAGAATGATTTTCTTGTCGTTTTTCCTTTCCTTGAGATATTTATTGTCGTTGTTTAGGCATGCATTTAGTCACCTCATGTGGGAGTGCAAAAGCATTCTAACAAGATGTTGGAATTGAGTTTTTAGATCATTCTTCACCATTCAAGGGCTATACTAGACAATACTTCTCCATTCTTTAAAGGGCTGAACAATTCCGGGTTGAAAAATAAATGAAATTAGAATCTGTAAGTTAGTAAAAATTCAAATACAAGTCATTTTTGTGGGTTCTATGTTGATTGAAAAGTACTCTTTCCATTCCTTTCCCATGGTGAATGACTTTTAAAGATGTTTAATTTCTGCATTTTTATTTTAATCCTTCCAGAGTTTTAAAAGGTTTTGTTAAGAGAAGGACATTGGAAAATCGTTCTCTGAACACAAATACCATATAATATTTTGTCATCCAGTTGATGAAATGAAATGGGCTTGACATGGTGTCTCTGGTAGTTTTTGCACACCATTAATGTATGTTTCAACTTCCATGGTTTTATATAAAACATAATGTTGGTTTAATGTTGTAATTAGTTTGGGTAAAGAGGGTTCTTGGTCATCCACATCACTGAAAAATTACAATGAAAGCCTATACCTTGCAACATAATGACTATCTTTAGGAAAATGGATGTCAAAGGTAAAAATAGTTGAATGCAGTGAAATCATTGTTTACTCAAAAGAAAAAAAAAGAGAAATAAGAAGAAATTCTAGATCCCATTCTCTTAACAATACCTTGGGAGTCTTGTCTAGCTATTAACCACATGTTTTAGTTTAGGAAGGTAAGGGGGTGTGTTACAATTAATCTCATTGCATCTTCAGCAAACCTGACAAGATTTGACTAGTTCTGGCCGAAGCTCAAACAAATGAGACATATTTAAAACAAATTTGGGAATTATTATTTTTTTATGTCGGAGAGTGCACAAAACACCAATGCCATACATAGAGGATTTATTTCGAAGGACAATAGAAAATAGGATGGGATTTTTTCCCTTTTTACTAAAGAAGTAAATGCCATATTATCAAGTGCATAATAAATAATGTTGGGTTCAATTGTCTCCTCTAATCTTTGAGTACATGCGGACATATGTTCAAATTAGTATATTTTGTTGTTGGCTAGTTTTGTCTTATCATCTTTAACTTTCCCACTTTAATATTATTCCCTGTGGGTCATTTTATTATTCCCCTAGATCTATTTTAGAAAGGTAGTGGTAGGGACAAAGTGCACTTTTGTATCATGTAGTTCATTTTTCTCTGAGGTTCTTTTCTTCACACCCCTTTTCTATTTTAAGTACTTGTGGGAGGGAATAGTTCTCATTGAGAGGTAGTGAGTGCTTTCCTTGTATCCATGTAATTTCATCTTTGGATACTTGTGCTTGGTGTGGATTTGGAAGTGTTTGAGTGCCCCTTGGAGATTTTGCTGGTGTAACAGATATTAGCCAAACTTTGTGCTTACAATTTTAAAATGTGTTTAGTGGTTACATTTGAGGTTCATTGTTATTGATCATTGTATTTTGACATCTTGAATTAACTAATAATGAGAAGCACTATCACTTAGCTTTCTAGACCCAATAACTAGTAAGATTCATGCATGTATCTCATTATTCATAATTGCATTATACATAGTCATTATTTTTTACATTTTAGCATGCAAATCAATCATTTAGAGGCAATTTTTTATGTTGTCACAATAGATTTACATGATTCACATGACGAGAAGTCAATCTTTTGTGTAATTTCAAATTTTAGATTTGATAATTATAGGTCATTTATAGGCTATAAATGTCTTCAAAGTTTCACTTCAAATTAAGTATTCAACTGAAAATATTAAATACGTTATACGTAACTATTTTTCCCTCCGCCCTCTTTTCATAACTTCAATAACCATTAGGTAGGGACCTGCAGATTCGATCATATTTTTCTTGCTTAGTAAAATATTTTCCAAGACTTTAATTTTTTTTTTATAATTTATTGAAAGTTGTAGAATTTACAATTTATAAAGTTTCAAGGTCTAATATTTTAAAGTGTAAATATTTAAAGGGTGCTAGCTCAATGGAAGGTCACCTTCTTTACAAGAAGGAGGTTGGTGGTTCGATTCCATCATTCCTTGATATTCATATAGAATGGTTATGATTACTTTTTGGTGACAAAAGTTCTTTTCACCATCACCAACGAGCTTATGGTGACATTTTTTGAACCTCACCAAAATATGAAATGTTGATGGTCACTATTTTTCATTATAATCATTATTCATGATAGACCTTGAATGTCACCACAACACCAATATTTTTGGAAATGCAACATTTGGTGACGTTCAAAGAATTTCATCATATATATGCATCAATAGTCACGATGATGAAAAGTCCATCACAATAAATCATTGTTCATATGAAATAGTGACAGTCACTATCCATCATTATAATCATTATTTGTGACAGACCTTGAATGTCACTACAACACCTATAATTTTAGCGACGCCACCTCTCGTGATGTTCAATTTTTTGTTGACAGAGGCTAAGGCTTGCCACCATTGATCATATGAATTGTTGATGGTCACTATCTAATATTATAAATCATTATTGGTGATGGACCTTGAATGTCACCACAACACCTATACTTTTGGTGATGCCACCTTTGGTGACGTTTAGGTTTTGGTGACAGAGGCTCTTTTGACCATCACCAATGAGCTTATGGTGACATTTTTCGACCCTCACCATTGTACTTTTTTCTTATAGTGTATTCTTGGTTTTCACATATGTTGTTGATGGATCAAAATATATGTTGTTGTGCTGCAAAAAATATCTATATGTTAGAGAAAGATTTCGGCGAAAATCACATGGAAAATCATTTGTCGACGCGTTTCGAACCAACTAGTGTGGTTCATCGTCAGCACAAGTTGAAGAACAGATCTAGCGAAGCATGTTAAATAGACCGAGTAGAGCCTCCAACGGCTAGTTGACCAGCCGCTAATATGACCAAGGGACCAGGATCAAAAAATTAGTTGCAACAGATTACTAAATTAAGGGAGAATGAAATAAAAGTTAAAACGCTCATGGATCAATGGAATAAAACACCTACCAATAGTAAAAATAAAATAAAACAAATTAATTAATTAATTAATTAATAAATTAAAACTTAGTAATGCAAAATAATACTAAAGCTCTAAGAATAATGAAACCAAATAATAACTAAAGGGGGAATAATGACCAAAGGTAAAGAATAAATAAAAATAAATAATAAAATAATTAAAGTAATAATAATATTAATAATAATGAATTAATTAATTCAAACTAAAAATTAATAATAAATTAACAAGTGAATAAAAATAATGCCAAATAATACTAAAGCTCTAAGAATAATGAAAAAATAATAAATAAAGGGGGAATAATGACCAAAGGTAAAGAATAAATAAATAATAAAATAATTAAAGTAATAATAATATTAATAATAATGAATTAATTAATTCAAACTAAAAGTTAATAATAAATTAATAAGTGAATAAAAATGAAAACTAATAAAATAAAACTAAATTGAATAACCAAAGGGGATAAAACAAAACTGAAAATAAAGGTATAAATAAATAAATAAATAATAAAAATAAATTAAAATAACTATATTAATAATAATAATAATAATAATAATAATACTAATAATAATACAAACAAATAAAGTAATCCAGTAATAAATAAAGGGGGAGTAAAACCTAACTGAAGGGCCAAAGGTAAAGAATAAATACCTAAATGAAAATAAATTAATTAATAAAAAGGTAATAATAATATTAATAATAGTAATAATAATAATAAAATTAATTAGTTAAAACTAAAAATTAATAAGTGAATTAAAATAAAATAATACGAAAAATAAAATGAATAAAATAAAATGAATAACCCATGGGGACAAAATTAAAAATAATAGTATGAATAAATAAATAAATAAATAAATAAAAATAATAATAAAATAAATAAAAATTACTAATAATAGTAATAATAATAATAACAAATAAAGTAAGAAAATAAAAGGAAAAATAGGTGAAGGGAATAATGAATACAGTTAAATAAAATAAAAATAACGAGTTAAATAGTAAAATAGAAAAGCAATATAAGAAGAAAAAAGCTATACCGAGGTCCATAAATAAAATTAGGAGAGGCGAAATAATGACGATAACATAAAAAGGAGAACAATAAAAACAATGAGGACGGAAACCACTAGGAGGAGAGGGCAGGGACCCAACACCTGCTGACTTTCCAACCATCATCTCTATTGAGATTACTAGGTCTCTTTTCAATCTCTAGCGCTTCCCTGAATTTACGATGATGGAAATGCGGAATCCTAGCAATAACACTCGCTTCTTCAATACAAATATGATGACTGGTTTTCTCTGCATGCTCAGCTAAAGCGGAAGACTTAAATCTCCTATGCCTCAGATCCGCAGCGTGCTCACTAATCCTCTGATTAATGGAACGACCAGTCTCCCCAATGTAGGGGGTCCCGCACGAACAAGGGATCAAATAAACCCCTTTCATATCCTTAGGGTCGATGGGATCCTTCACCGATCTGAGAGACGAACGGATGGTGTTCAAGGGCCTGAAGGAAACCGGGATACTATGTCTCTTGAGAATCCTACTAATTCTATCCGTGGTCCCTTGGACATAAGGAAGAAGGACACCAGGAACACGATCTCTTGGCTCTCTTTTCACCAGAGAATTCTTGGAAGCTTTAAGGAAAGCCCTATGACCCAAGTATCTACTGTAACCATTCTCCACAAAGACATCCAGCAGATGGGATTTTTCTTTCTCAAAGCTCTTCTTGTCCGAGATCCTCAGGGCCCGAGTAGCAAGGGTACTAAGAACCCCCATCTTCTGAGCTGGGAAATGGTGGGAACTGGCATGAAGATACTGCTCCGTATGAGTTTTCTTTCGAAAAACTTGATGGGCCAGAGAGCCATCCTCATTCCTAGAAATAAGAATATCCAGGAAAGGAAGGCATCCATCAACTTCCTGTTCCTTAGTGAACTTAATGGCTGAGGACTGCTTGTTAAGATGATCAAAGAAGAGATCAAGCTCATCCTGGCCATGAGACCAAATGACATTGGTGTCATCCACAAACCTCTTCCATAGCTTAGGAAGGAGTCGGGAAGAGTTCAAAGCTTTGGACTCAAAATCTTCCATAAACAGATTAGCCACAACAGGGGAAAGGGGGGATCCCATAGCAACCCCACATGTTTGCTCAAAGAACTCCCCTTCAAAACTGAAAAAGGTTGAAGTGAGACAGATCTCAACCAACCTAGCCGTGTCAGGATCCGTTAGGCGGTTGATCACAGTCATGGCCTCAATAATAGGCCTTAATTTAGTATTCTGTTGCAACTAATTTTTTGATCCTGGTCCCTTGGTCATATTAGCGGCTGGTCAACTAGCCGTTGGAGGCTCTACTCGGTCTATTTAACATGCTTCGCTAGATCTGTTCTTCAACTTGTCCTAACGATGAACCACACTAGTTGGTTCGAAACGCGTCGACAAATGATTTTCCATGTGATTTTCGCCGAAATCTTTCTCTAACATAATATGGATCACAGAAGCCTAAACTCCAATATCTATATGTCTTTGATGTTTGTGGATTGTGTCTCTTCCTACAAATGGAAAGAGAATTTTTACCTTGATGATATGAGGGGAAGGGGATGAGTTGATAACATATCTCTGTGGAACAATATTATGTTGTTTCTACAATTGATTGGTAATGTTGCATACTTGGTCACAGGTTGATGATATTAAAGCTACATTGTCTTATCTTGCATATTAATGACGAGGATGTGCATGATGTTGTTCATATTGCTGCTATCAGAAGTTTATGTTACAAAGTTCCTATGATGACTATTATGGTCTTGCTACCTCATGGTTGAGGTCCTTGGTTGTAAATCTCATATTTGTCTCTTGATGTAAAGGTCATGTAAAGACCCATGATGTAATAATTGTAATATCCGTTCATGTTTGGACTATTTGGGTCAAGTCAATTATGTATGTAATACCATTATATTGGGCACATGATGTAATGTTGAGTTAAATGTATAAGCCTACTATGTTGGCTGATTGATGTAAGCATAAGTCCTTGGCGATAGCAAAGACCATATTTGGTTGATTCATAGAGTCATGTACTTCTTTATCCTTTCGAAGATTCAAAATATGCTCAAGGGGAGCATTGTCATTATACAATGTTCATATTCAACAGATCAGATCTACATTGCTCATCTCTGCAAACGGACATAAAGCAGCCTTCATTCAACATTGGTTAGCCCTTTTACCTTGATGTCAAAGAGGGGAGAGTAGCTTGGTGTTTGGAGAAGAATGCTTGGAGAGAACCTTGGTGCTTATCTTGGGGTGTTTACAGATGTGTTTGTGGGTTACATACAAGTGGACAGGTGGCGGTGATGAAACACCAAAGTGGTTTCCATTAAGTTCAAAGGGGGAGATTATTGGAATTATGGCTAATGTGTTTTCCTTGATGGAAACCTACTTAATAAAGATGTTAACATAATGGTTATGTGGATGCTAGAGGTGACATTGACAAATGAGTTTAGTTTAGAGGATGAAGAATGATAAAGATAAAGTGTGAGAAAGTATACGTGGGTCTTGTGAAGCAAGGTTGTGTACATACGTAGGTATGGTGAATAAAAGTCGCTTACAATTTTTTGCACCATGGTATTATGAATACCAGGGGTATTTACCATGGTATTGGCCCGAATTATTTAGAGAAACAATGGATATTTGATCATGTCCAAGAATACCATCGGAATTACTAAGGTATTAGCTAAGGCTTATGATATATAAGGAGATGGGGATCAAAATGTTAGAGTGTGTATGTGATGGATTATTTACAAATGACTTAATATGAATTAGGTGTACATGAGGGAGAATGGAGATAGATAAGATATAATAGATATGAAATGACTATATATTGAATAATTTGTTTATGGTTTGATAGATCTGTGATGATGATATTATGATGTGTTCTTGTAATAATGTATTCTGAGATGTGGACTTGAAGAGTCTTGTGTTGTGCAACAATGGTATGACTCAGTGATTACAGATTTGTACACTAGTTTGCCACAAAGAATTCACTTACATATGTAGATATGCCTCTCTATAGTCGCATATGGATTTTGTGAAAAGTTCAAAATCTGCATGTGGGTATCAAAAATGAAAAGTGTGTACATACGCGGATATGATTTATAAGAGTCATGTACATCTTCTAGGGTTTTGTAGTATGAATTGTTAATGATGCTTGACCAGTTATATTATTTTTGTAGTTGTATGTCAATGATGTCTCTCACATGATAATCTGTGTGTGATAGTTCACATTGGGTTGAATTATTTATGGAATGATATATTGAGTAGGGATGATGCTACTATGTGACGATCTGTATTTGTTTCAGTGATTAGGTTATTTGATACAGTAATTGGTTTTAGTATTGTTATTTGGTATTGAGCTTAAATGATGGAAGTAGTTCCAATATGAAACTATGATGGAAAGTGGCTTACAGGTTTGATGTTGTTGATTGATATGGATCCAATATGAAATATTATGAAACATTGTCCACAGAGGTGCTAAGGGTTAGAGCCTTTAGTGAGGGATTCATAGCATCCTTCCAGTGGTAGTTGGTAAATTTGATCAGGGGGTTGGAGCTCCCTTCCAGTGGGTGTTGGTAAACAAGATCATGGGGTTGGATTTCCCTTTTAGTGGGTGCTAGAGAATGAGAGAATTTCGTAGCATTTTATAGGTAGCTTCCTACATAATGGTATGAGTCTGCACCAATACAATATTGTAATATGTTTTACTTTATAATAAAATATAAAGACAGAGACGACGACAACGATGGTTTTCTCCTACATTCGGTTTCCACCTAAAATCCAGGTGTCCTCATGTGTTTCTTTGTTGCTTATGTGTGGTGGTTTATTCTTTTCATACTGCTCATGGTTATTATTTAATTAAAGGCTAATGAAGTAATTATGCAATGGTTGAAGTAGAAATGATGATGAAATATATGAAAAGTTAGTTAACTTGATATACAATATTTTCCTTCATCATAGTCACATACATATGCTAGTTTACTTAATGACATCAACGTAAATAAATATGAATAAGAAATTGAAAGGTTTAAGTGAGTTTTAAAATATTGATTCAGCCCCTCCCTCGGTATTTGTCCCAACACACCTTGTTTAATGGATCACTCCAGTTGATGGGAGTATTACAAATCTTCCCACAGAGTGCCTCAAATAGATTCATCCTCAGTGACTCCTTATGTCTATTGTTGTACGTAAAATAAACTAATGGAAGATACTCCTACTTCCACTAATGATACATGGCATACATCCTCAACATATCCTCCAATATCTTGTTGACCCTCTCTGCCTTTCCATTTATCTATGGATGATAAGCTGTGCAACATGATAACTTTATATCCAAACCTACAAATAAATTCTTCCAAAAATTGGAAGTGAACTTAGCATCTTTATTTAACATAATATTCTTCGAAACACCATTCAACCTCACTATCTTTTCAATGAAGACGCTAGCTAAATAAGTAGTCTTCACTGGAATGAAGTGAGCTACCTTGCTCAACCTGTCCACCACAACCATGATGGAATCATGTTGCTTCAATTTCCTCGGAAAACTTGTAATGAAATCCATGGAAATGACCTCACATTTCCATTCTCAATTCAGAATAGGTTGTAACAAACCAATTGGGTGCTTACACTCAACTTTCACCTGTTGACAATCCAAGCATCTAGCAACAAACTCTACTACTTCCTTCTTTATATTTTCCCAATAGTATAACTTCTTCACCATTCTCAATGTCTTCTGATATCCTGGGTGACCTGAATGTGACTTGACATGAAACTCCCTCAAGAGAAGCTTCTTGAGATTAGTGTCATTGGGCACATAGATCTTGTCCCTAAATCTCACCAAGCCATCTTCCGTGAGATGATAGTCCACATCCTGATCACCTGTACCCTGTTGTAACCTATGCCTCAACTGTTGTTACCTTTTATCATGTTATCCTGCCTGCAATATGCGATCCTGTAAATCCATCCCATAAGAACTCATAGCTGCTATGTGATTTACATGCGCTCTCCTACTAAGAGAATTTGTAATTTTATTCTCCTTTCCCTTAATGTATCTAATATCAAAGTCAAACTCATTAAGGGTAGCCAACCATCTAACTTCCCTGCAATTCAGATTCAGTTGATCAAATAGACACCTCAACCCACTATGATTGCTCATCAATACAAACCTTCTACCAAGAAGTTAGTTCCTTCACATATTCTATACATGAATGATTGTTGCTAACTCAAGGTCATGAGTTACGTAATTTGTTCATTCTCATTCATTTTCCATGACTCATAACACACCACCTATCCTATTTATATCAGGACTCCATGAATTCCTCTATTGCAAGCATCTATGCACACCAAAAACTCTTTATATGGATTCAAAATCTTTATCACTAGATCATTTTTTAACAACTGCTTCAACTGCTTGATACTTGTTACACATTCTTTTGTCCATTCAAATTTATGTCCTTTCCTCCACAAGGATGTACTAGGATAGGAAATCCATGAGAAGTTCCTAATGAACCTCCTATAGCAACCTACTAACCTCATGAATTATCTAACCTCATACACATTCTCAGGAGCTTTCCACTCAATGATAGCTCTTATCATTTCCATATCCCCTATTATTCCTTCCTTAGAGAAAACAAGTCCCAAGTAATGTACCTTTGTCTGAAACTAACTAGATTTACTAAGCTTGTCATACAACTAATGTTCTCTTAGTAATCTGAATACATTTGTTAAGTGTTCAACATTCTCTTCCTCATTCTTAGAATATATCAATATATCATCAATGAATACAATCACAAACTTGTCCAGATAAGGACACAACACACTATTGATCAATCACATAAAAGTAATTATAGCATTAGTCAAAGAAAAAGGAACCACAAAAGACTCATAGTTCCCATACCTCGTCTAGAAGGAATACTTGCATATATCCTCTTCTTTAATGTGTACCTAATGGTATCCCGATATCAAATCAATCTTTGAGAACATTATTCCTCCCTTTAACTAGTCAAACAAGGCATAAATCCTCGATAATGAATGCTTGTTTTTGATGGTTGAATTGTTCAGTTGCATCTAGTGAATACATAACCTAAGATTACCATCCTTATTGTTCACGAACAATATCAATGCAACCCAAGGCGATACACTTGGCCTAATGTATCCCTTGTCAGTCATTTCCTTCAACTTTAACTTCAATTCTACAAACTCTAGAGTGCTCATCCTGTAAGGTGTCTTTGACATTTTTGTTGCTCCTGGTACAAAATCAATAGAATAGTCCACTTACCTATGGGGAGGCAATTTTGAAATCTCCGGGGCAAATAAACACTGAAATTGTTGTAGAACCGAGTACCACTTAAATATTTTTGCATCCTCAACATCCTTACCCTTGTCACAGGAAATATGGACTACAAATAGTGCACACCCCTTCCTGCGATTGTTTGTTTCCTACATAGCAATGACCATCCTCATTGATGTAGGCTTTTTATTTCCCTACAAGATTCTCTCCTCCCCATTATAATCTAGGCACTTAATAGCCTTGTCATAAGAATATACTTTGGTTCTGTGGAGGTAAAACCAATTCATACCCAAAGTCATAGTATATGACCCTAATGGAAGCAAATTAGGTGTGTATATGTAGGCTTTCCATTCAACTCAAATGTGTTTCATTTAATTATGCAAGGATATATTGCTTCGTAATCCTATGCCCTATTACGATTACTAGAAAAACAAATAGAAATGGCTAACTGATACAAGAGAAAATCCCCAACCATATGATCATACAATCAAGCAATCATGCATTCTCCAATTCTAGAGGATTTGAACCAACACTTGACATCCTCATAGATTGGTGAAGTATCTTAAGTTCAATGCAGAATCCTATCACTCCAACTAGGATATCTCGTTCTTATGCCACCGCTCTAAGCTTTCACACAAGCACAAATAAACAAGGACAACAAGTGATCTTCCACAAAAGATCACTAGTTCAAAGAAATAAACAATAACATGAACAAATAGTTGCAATTATAGATCTAAAAAGAAAGGAACATATATCTCTTATTAATCAATAATCAAATGGTACAATTATACCTTCAAGCTTAAGATCTCCTCTACAAAACCTTGCAGAGTCTCCCCCTCTCTGAGCAATATGACCTCAAAACAATGTATGTCTCTCAATATCTAAATCAAGGTAGTAATATCTCAATATAAATCCCACTCTCTCATCTCCCTTTTCTCTCGATGAGATTATATAGGTTTATTCTATCCTTTGGGAGAATGTATCTAGACACCTAGGGGATTGAGAAGTTAGGAAACTTCTACAATAATGGACCCCTATCCAAATCATGCACAAGTGTGTCAAGTTGATCTCCTTGGGAATGATAAAATCTAGAAATCTTTTTCACAATTATGAGTTTTTTCTCAATTATCATAATTATGAAATCATTATTATCTCAAAATTATAATATTTTGAAAAAAATATTTATGCGAAATTGTTCAATTATGTAATTTCACCCTTTTAACATGGGATATATCTCACATAAGTAAAAGAAAAGGTGGAAATAGGATGCATTTTAGGAAAAACTAACGTAAGTTGAACTTTGTTTTATCTCAATATAATGAAGTGGAAAATATGGTTATAGTATATGCCCTCTAATGCATGATGTCAGAAGAGAAACTGATGGCAAAAATGCATTACAATAAAGCTCAGAGGTCAAAATAGGAGGAAGGAGAAAAAGCCAATAATCCAGATTGGAAGACACCAAATACTGAAGTCTCATATGTGCTGATAACATCTCCGAGGTAAGCATACCCATGCTCGGTCATAAATAAATATTGAAAATAGCCATTGAAACATGCACTGCAAATCCATGATATGAAATGCTAAAACATTCCCACGAAGAAAGACATAGTGGATCCATGTGACTCATCAAATAGATAATAACCACCAACAAATACAATGTGGAACTATGTAACATTATAAATCAATAGGACTATGGACACATGACAGATAAAGAAGTGTTATAGATAGCCCTCAAAGTACATGAATGATACATGACTCCAACACAACCTAGGAATGATACCATATAAGAGAGAGATGTTCCTAACCCAGGGTGTTCGACATAACCCCAATGGTACGAATCTGCATCATGTGAATACATGAGCTGATGTTGAGCATGGGAGAAACCATTTGATTACTATTTAATGATGTAAACCAGCAATAGACTCAAGGGAATCCACCAATGAGGAAAATGGACCCAAAGATACCTAATATAGTCCACTAAGTTTGAATAAATGAGTTGGCATCGAACACCAGTGAACTCAACCAATCAGGAGCCAATGATATAAACCTAATGTCGATCACGATGAAACCTACCACTAAGGCCTGCAAGCTACAAGATACTACTGGTTCCTAGATCAAACTCTTGGATAATGAGTTGAAGTGAACAAGAGAAGAGTTGTTGAAGGAGGTCCTTCATGTATCCCCCATCAATTGACACAAAATAGACCAGGATGATGTGATGTATGGATGAAGTCATGAGATTATGAAGTACAACTGACACAAGGATGGTCAATTCAAAAAAGTCAACACGCTATTGCAGATGGCTGACACAGACTAAGACTTCCCTTGAACACATAACGACATGACACAAGAGTGAATTGGTGGCATGACTACTGAGCACCAAGTGATATCATGCAACAACATAAGAGGTATTTAGGAATGTATCATATGACTGGAAGAGTAACCAACCAAAGGAGTAGACTAACACATATTTATGGTACGATTCCTAGGCAATCTAAAAGGAAACTATGAGATAATGAAACAAGAAGGTATGATGTTCAAGGGCAATGTGACTGGCACTTAAATTTTGATGAATAATGGAAATAAATGTTCCCTTCCTTCTCTTTTTATAAGTTCATTTTTTATAATGTTTTCCCCAAGCATGAAAAAGATGTAAAAGTATATAATGGGGAACCTTGTAGCCGTATTAGACTAGAGTATTCATTTTTCGTAACTAGTCTATCCTAATATGGAAAAGGGTAAAAATAATATTGGGTAGATGACCCTTCAGGTACTTTTATGAGTATGAAGGAGACAAGTTCACTTGACAATCTTTTCTAAATTAAGGAATGTGAAAAGAGTTTAAAGAAAACT
Source organism: Pinus tabuliformis (assembly GCA_031772625.1). Classification (NCBI taxonomy): domain Eukaryota; kingdom Viridiplantae; phylum Streptophyta; class Pinopsida; order Pinales; family Pinaceae; genus Pinus; species Pinus tabuliformis. Next base: position 1,317,012,073 of record CM062816.1, on the reverse strand, counting down.
CCTAAAGGAGGAATGAGTTGTATAGAGGATATAAACTCATTCTGGTGATGATGGACCTACTCATGACGTAATGAGGACAAGAGGTTGGATAATAGGACCACTCAGCGCAATGGTTCCTACAGGAAAGGGTAAAACACCAAGTGAAAGTGAATGATAGGAAAAGAAAGTGATGATGAGAGAAGAAAGACACGAAGTCTTGTTCTGCGGAACTAGGATGATAAAAAGTGGTAATCAAAAGGGATAAAAGTGGTGGAATCATCCTAGGTTATAAAAAAAATATGAAGAAGAAGAGGACATGAGGATCAAATTCTTAGCCATGGCGGGTTAAAAGGAGGGAACCAGAATGGAAAGAAAAAATGACTGCATGAACATCAAGATGACAAAGAGGTGCAAACTAGGGATAACAGATGGTCGCCCCCATACATTTCGAGAATTAACCATGTTGTTGTAGAGGCTAAAACCACCCTCCAAAATTTTGGCCTGCACCAATTTCGGAGCCTCCCTTGAGAGTTTCACTTGATGACAGCACACACACGGGTTCACTCCGTGAACTCGTGTGAGTCCTCACATCCACCTTGGTTGTTCATTTCATTCAAGTTTCTTCATGTTGGTGCCGAAGTCATGCTTACGACAATGTTCTGGTTATGCTCAAAGTATTTGCTTCATATGTGCTTATTGTGTTCTCTATGAAAGCATCTGTCACACTCTCACACAGAGTCATGTTCACTATCATGCAAGTGTCATCTCGATCAATGAATGGAAAATCACAAGTGTCATGCTTGTCACTAGCACTGTCGGTCAGTCATGTTGAACATGTGTGTCTGGATGGTTTGAGTCATTTCGTTGTCAATTCTTATGAGTGTGTGTTTGCATGATCACCTATGCATCTTTTGATCATTCACACACTTAGTCATTTTTGCTGAAGTCCCAATGACCAGACTCCCCTCTGACAACTGGGCCATCACCCCGCCATCGACTTGATCGATTGTCAACCAGAATAGTGTAGAAGCACCAAGATAGTCTTTTCAAGTTGTTATGCCCATAAGAAGTTCAATGAACTTCCATGTTGACCACCTGGACAGTCAAACCCATGAGTCACCCCGGGACTGACTCCCTTCAAAAATTGTGCAAAGGCCACTAACCTCCCTCGCTCAACTAACTGAGGAAATTGCACAGACAGGCTGGATGGAAACCAAGTGCCCATCCCTGTCTCCTTCATAAAATTTTGTAGTTGTTCCAGTCTGTCATCTGGACAGTCGATCGGTTGCTTATCCAAGAAATTGCGTAGTTTTCATGGGCAGGTCTTCTGTTGTCCAGTAGTCCGCTCATCTCATAAATTCCGTAGAGATGACCAACATGCCTGCTTCCTAGCTTCAGTACAATTTCCCCACCAGTAGCTCCTAGCAGCAGACTACCAGTTCCCTCTAGGAATTGCACAGTTTCTACTGCCAGTGACTGAGCATCCAATTGCCAATTCCCTGTGGAAATTGCTCAGTTTTGGTAGTCAATGACCTTAGCAGCCAAATTCCAGTTTCCTCTAGGAATTGCACATTTTTGGCTACCAGTGACCCCAATAGCCAAATGCTAGTTCCCTATGGGAATTGCATAATTTTGGCTACTCGTCTCCTGGGCATTTCCTCCCAAAAACCGTGAAACTTCTGCCTACTGACCCTTCATGCAGCCCGACCCATTCCTCTGGAAAATTGCACAAATCTGGCTGTCCAGCGCTCGCTTCCTGTTCGTTTTGAAAAATGTGTAGATCATACCTACCTTGTCATCCTGCAGCCCAGATTGTCCCTCTCAAAATTTGTGCAATTTTACTTCCCAACCAAGATAGACCTCGCAGGGAGTCACTATTAACTCAAATCACTCGACTCCATCACTCAGTGACTCTTGCACAATTTTCATCAGCAGTTCCTAGTGCCATCATCCTCCTTCATAGCCTTGCCACCTCTCCCGGTCACCTACGTCTGAAATGATCATGTGGCATGGTAGGCTAGGAGGTTTTGGATTTGATGTCATCTCGTCGTGAGTGACTACAGGTACAAGTACACCAACAAACATGGCAAGAAGATGAATGGGATGAACGAAGGGAGCACATGTAGAAGGACAGGTTCACCAATGGATGAACGAACGAAGCATGCGAAGCAGATGAACGTGACGAATAGGCACCTTCATGAACATGAGCCTGTCAAGCCTTCCAGCATGCAAGCAAGGAGCAACATGCTAAAGCTTCATCAAGAAAACCAAGGACCATCGAAGAATCTGTGCACTTCACCATGTGAAGGTGAAGCTATGATACACCATGAAGGCATCCATCACCCAACAACACTATAGCTCGACATGCACTCCAACAGCAGCACAAATGTACCACCACTGTCATGTCAAGTCATGTCGAGTCATGTCACCCACATCTCCACTATGGGCTACGTTGTCAATCAATGTGATGTAACGTGGAAGTCCAAGAGACCCCCCTATTGAACAAAGAGTCATGTAAGTCAAAAAATCATGGAAGCCAAACAGTCATGAGGGTAGTCGAACAACCACAAGGGTCAGTTTGAACCTTGGTTATAAATACCCCCTCATTTGTACATGCAAAGGACATTTTCACATCAACTCCTCCCACATAGCCAAGAGAGTCCGTAATCTTTTCTTTGAGGAGTAAGTAGTGGCTCCAATGCCCTACACTTGGGTTTAGTGATGTATGGTGTAACGATGTGTCTTGGAACTTCACTTAATTCAGAAGCCTGCTAATAGGCCATCATGTTTTCACACATGTATTGTATCTATTGTAAGACTGATCTTTAACCCTTGTAATGCATGTTGCTTTAACCTGTGTTCTACATCTGAACTATCGCATCTGTGTGGACTACTCCTTTGAAAGCTATGCATATCATGTTGTGTTGTGTGTTCCTAGTAGTGTTGGGATTGCTCCCAATTGACCTGGAACTCACTCTCACCCTCTCCCTCAACAGTGAAAGAACCATTGACACAAGTGACACTTACACTCACTAGGCACATGAACCTCACTTCTCGAAGACAAAGAAAACCACTCTCCTGTGCTGACAAGCAAGAGTTGAGGCAGATCTTTAAGATAATGGCAACTGGGCCATCATACCGGATGGGACTCCTACACCAAATGGTGTGAGGTCTAGTTGGGACTTCATACCGGGGAGATCCCATGATGTTGGCAGGTCCAACACCATCAACATTTTGGCACTAGAAGGAGGGCCAGATGAGAATTTGAGTCCTCACATCTATTTTGAATATCTACATATCTGTCATGACTAACTACCGAGTTACTCTTCCAGAGTGTATGTCTTATGGAAATGATTTCATCATCTCGAAAAGGCTCTCGGATAACTTGTCTCATAAAACATTTGATGGTGGAGGCTACATAGCCTTGGTTAGGCACGCAGTCGGAATTGTAGGCTCATGCGAAAGACATGGATTCTTTGAAGAATACATGAGCTGCGCACTGTTCGTCTACATGCTTCGAGGGCACCCCATGCACTGGTGTGCCACGCTGTCGGAAAAATCTATTCATTCTCTTGCTCATCTAGTCACAGAGATAGACTGTGCTTTTAATCACTTTAACTAGAAAGCACTTGATCAAGAAATTCTGAAATTATGAAAAGCACCCGATGAATCCATTGATCAGTTTTACACACGCTTTTGTAATATTGCATATCGATTCTCTGAAGATGAGATTGATTGGGAATTTCTTTATTGAGGGCTTGAGTATATTTTTCACATATCCGAACCCCACTCAGCACACTTTTGTGATGGAGTTGCACAATCACATGTAGGCACACTCGCTGTCACAACTGATTGTTCGCCTTCACCTTATCAAACAACTCCACCACCACATAGTGATGTGGGAGATCATGCACACGCCTCTATTGAACTGTCACACTCTCCCACCCCACCTTCTCTTGAGATTTGCATAGATTTGGATTGCAAGCGTATTGGTTGTCACATGGACTCTTTCCCTTGACTTTCGTCCTCGCATTCTGTTGATCCTCCAGATTGTACTGTCTTGTGTTCACCCAATCAGGACTCCTCACCTATTGTGAATGAGGATCAAGCTATCGACGGAGATGGTGTTATGCAGCCAACCTACGCCATCATTCATGATGAGTGTGTGCGGGAATCTAAAGAAGAACCTGTGGTAAAGGATGACCCCCTTCCAACCATGCCTCATCCTCTTCATCCTGACATCCCTTGTGATTCTACCATTGTTGATGTCCCCTGTGAAAACCCATTTCTGGATGTTTCTACTTCTAATCATTCACAACACACCTCGGATGCCAGTCTGTCATTACAGTGCGGAGAGGACACATCTTCCTCGGAAAATCCGTTTAATCTCTCATTTATCTTTCTTGAAAACACAGAGGGTGAACATCTTTTCTTCTCATCTAACACTCTACCCAATTCATCAAATGATGAGGATGCTGACAAACATCTTGAATTTTCTGATCTTGGTTGTCTTGATCTATCCACTTCCTCATCCAATCATGATGTTTATTCAACTGTTGTCAATCTATCCAAGGCACTGGTCTACAATGATCTATCTGTCAATGAATTCAAAACCCCATAGATTGTTGAGGCACTTCAGCCTGATTCGATGGTTATGTTAGGCCCTCGCTGTCCTGAGGTTGGTTTCACTTCTAGTCAGGAAATTGTTGAAACACTCAAGGCTCCTCATCACTCTCTACTTTGCATTGAAGATCAACCAAACACCCAGATTTTACTTCCTCCACTCAAGCTACACAATCCCATCGCTCATGAGTTGGAGGAATCTTACACAACAAGCACACATGCACAACATAAGTGGCCTACCTTTCTCACATTTTCTTGGACGTCACATTCAAGAGAATGCACACACTCAACATATGCATATAGTGTAGCACAACACCATGGAATCTCCATAGAGTGCATGTCATGCATGTTCACTCAGCTCTGTTCTGTGGTCGCTCGTAAACTCGGAGTGTGTTTGTCTTCACTGTTATATCTTTCTTGTTTACTAGTTCGCATAGCTGTCTTGTTCGTGACCCGTGCCTTCACCAACATGGGTCAACCAATGTGCCATTGGCTACATTAGAAGTATCACCTCATGTGAGATGGCACATGCACTGTTAGCTTAGGAGTAGGATTAGTGTTTGCTTTTTTCCTTGTCTTTGCTTTCTGGTTTGCATGATTAATTGATTGCTAACTTGGTTGCTTTTCTTGCTTGTTGTTGTTTTCGATTTGTTTTCTTTGCTTACTATTTTTGTTTACGTTGTTTTGTATGCTTGGTATATTACTATTTTTTTTTCTAGAAATAAGTGCTACCAACTACTAATTTCTAGCTTTTGAATAAAGTATGTGGTTGAAATTTGAGGAAAATTCGTTACACTGTAGCACTTGGCCAATCTCGTGTCTGCCTTCTTTGTGCTTGGTTGTAACCTTCGGTTGATGAAGTCCTGACGGAAAATACAAACCATCTGCAAGGGAAGTTTCAGTCCAACCATGAACCTATGTCCACATTGGGAATCCCCATGCCTATACTCAGCCTTCTGCTCTGTGTGTTCAAGCTCATCCAACTAGTAGAGAAGGGGAATCTCTAAATGAGCAAACATATGTCAAAGGTCTTACATTCTTCTCTGAAGGAACAACCTCTTATGCTCTCAATAAGTCAGTATCCCTCTTCTGCCCAAAAAATAAATAAGTGCCTATGCACAGTCCTCTTGAAAAATACAAAGCTGAAAGAAGAGAAAGACGTCTTGCGCAAAGAGGTGAAGCATGCAACTCCACTGGGGTACTGACTAGGCTTGCTGGCAGTGGAGAAATGTGTGTGTTCCTATGTGACTTTGTCAGGGTACTGTCCAGGCCTACTGGTAGCGGAGAAACACTAGAGATGAAAACTTATACTCTGAAAATCTTTAACTTGCGAGCTAAACAATCCTTCTCGGATTTGAAACACTGATATCTAAGCTAAAATTTTGATGTTGTTTGACTGGGTTGGCAAATGGTGAACCATGTATATCCAATGGGTAAGTGGGGAAGCTGAAGAAACTCACACAGTGATTCAATACTCCCCAAAATACCAAGGCCCTATGCTAGCAATGAATCAAAACAGAGAAGCTAGAGTTCTGCCAGTCTGTCGCTAAGTGTTGTAGCGGCTATAACCACCCACCAAACTTTTGGCCTGCACTAATTTCGGAGCCTCCCTTAAGAGTTTCACTTGATGACTACACACACGTGTTTGCTCCATGAGCTCATGTGAGTCCTCGCATCTGCTTTGCTTTTTCATTTCATTCAAGTTTCTGCATGTTGGTGTCTAAGTCATGCTTTCAACCATGTTTTGGTTATCCTCGAAGTCTTCGCTTCGTATGTGCTTGTTTTGTTCTCTATGAAAGCATTTGTTGCACTCACACACAAAGTCACATTCATTATCGTGCAAGCTTTGTCTCGATCAATGAATGGTCAATCATGAGTGTCGGGCTTGTCACTTACACCGTCGATCAGTCATGTTGAACATGTGTGTCTGGATGGTTTGAGTCGTTTTGTCAATGAGTCATGTGAGTGTGTGTTTGCATGATCACCTATGCATCTTTCAATCATTCAAACACTTAGTCATTTTTGCTGAAGTGTTGACAACCAGACTCCCCTCTGATAGCCAGACCATCACCCCACCATCGACTCCATCGATTGTCAACGAGAACGGCACAGAAGCACCAAGCTAGTCTTTTCAAGTTGCGCTGCCCGCAAACAATTCAATCAACTTCCATGTTGACCACCTGGACAGTTGGAGTTGGCAGTCACCCTGGGACTGAATCCCTTCAAAAATTATGCAGAGGCTACTAACCTCACTCACTCAACTGACTGAGGAAATTGCGCAGACAGGCCAGAAAAACACCAAGTGCCCGTTCCTGTCTCCTTCAGAAAATTGTGCAGTTTTCCCGGTCAGTCGTTCGGATGGTCAACCGGTTTGACATCTAAGCAATTGTGCAGTTTTCATGAGTAGGCCTTCTACTATCCAGAAGTCTGCTCAGAAATTATGCAGAGATAATCAGCAGACTGCCTTCCCATCTTCAGTGCAATTTCCCTGCCAGCAACTCCTAGTAGCAGACTACTAGTTCCCTCCGAGAATTGCACAATTTCTACTGCCAGCGACTGGGCAGCCAACGGCGAGTTCCCTTTGGGAATTGAGCAATTTTGGCTACCAGTTGCTCCAGTAGCCAACTACCAGTTCCCTCTAGGAATTTGGTAGTTTTGCCTGCTATTCTCTCGGGCAGTTCCTCCAAAAAACTACGAATTTTTGCTTGCTGACCCTTCATGCAACCCAGCCCATTCCTCTAGAAAATTGTGAAAATTTGGTTGTCCAGCCCCCACTGCTTATTCATTTTGAAAAATGCACAGAGCATTCCTCCCTTGCCTTCCTGCAGCCCAGACTTTCCCTCCCAAAATTTGCACAAGCTGAGCAAGACCTTGTAGGAAGTCATTGTTGACTCAGATCGCCCGTCTCAATCACTCAGTGACTCTTTTGCAGTTTTCATCAGTAGTGCCTGGAGCCATCATCCCGCTTCCCAACCTTGCCACCTCTTCTGGTCACCTGCATCCAAAATGAACATGTGCCATGGTAGACTAGGAGGTCTTGGTTTTAATGTCGTCTCGTCAATAGTGACTGCAAGTACTGGTACACCAACAAACATGGCAAGGCGACGAATGGGATAAACAAAGGGAACACATGCAGAAGGACATGCTCACTAATAAATGAATGAACAAAGCATGCGAAGTAGATGAACGTAATGAACATGCACCTTTGCGAACAAATGAGCCTCTCAAGCCTTCCAACATGCAAGCAAGGAACAACATGCTAAAGCTTCATCAAGAAAACCAAGGACCATCAAAGACTCCATGCACTTTGCCATGCGGAGGTGAAGCTATGATACAGCATGAATACATCCCTCACCCAACAACACTGTAGTTCGACATGCACTCTAATAACAACACGAATGCACTGTCATGTCAACTCATGTCGAGTCATGTCATGAGTCATGTTGCCCACATCTCCACTATGGGCTATGTTGTCAATCAATGTGATGTAACATGGAAGTCCAAGAGACCCACTTATTGAGAATAGAGTCATGTAAGTTGAAAAGTCATGTAATCCAAATGGTCATGAGGGTAGTCAAACAGCCACAAGGGTTTGTTTCACCCTTGGCTATAAATACCCCCTCATTTGTACATGCAAAGGACTTTTTCACCTCAGCTCCTTCATCATAGCCAAGAGTGTAATATTTTCTTTGAGGAGTAAGTAGTGGCTCCAATGACTCGCACTCAGGGTTAGTGATGTATGGTGTAACGATGTCTCTTGGAACTTTCACTTATTTCATAAGCTTGCTAACAGGCCACCACATTTTCACACATGTATTGTATCTGTTGTAAGACTGATTCTAACACTTGTAATGCATGTTTCTTGAACATGTGTTCTACATTTGAACTGTTTGATTTGTTGTAATGCATAATGTATTAATGAAAATGTGTTGTATATGTTGATAATGGTGTCTCGCCCATGCTGACTGCTCTCCCAGACATCAGACATACCTTTCACATGAAGCTTGCTGTAACAACCGTTGCACTCCTTTAGACTGATCCACTGAGTGTTGTACGTGTTATATTACCTTGTATGTTGTGGTTGCTGCATTCGTGTGGACTGCTCCTCCAGAAGCTGTGCATGTCCTACTGTGTTGTGTGTTCCTAGCACTATTAGGACTGCTCCCAATCAACCTGGAACTCACTCTCACCGTCTCCCTCAACAATGAAAGAACCATTAACACAACTGAGACTTACACTCACTAGGCACGCAAACCTCACTTCTCAAATATAAAGAAAACCACTCTCCTGTGCTAACAAGAAAGAGTTGAGGCACATCTTTAAGATAATGGCAACAAGGCCATTGTACCGGATGTGACTCCTACACTAAATGGTGTGAGTTCTAGTTGGGACTTCATACCGGGGAGATCCCCTAATGTTGGCGGGTCCAATACCGTCAAAATATGCCTAACTGAGGAACAAGAATTGTTGGTTGAGCAAAGTTTGGTGAGAAGACTCTTGACCCTATTGGCTGACTAGGAGTAATAACGATGGTCATCATAGAATATGGAGTAGGCATGGAAACATTCAGGAAATTGGTGGGATCTATCGATGAAGATGGTGGGATGCCCCGATAAAATGTGAGGGTTGTAGACAAAGGATTAGGTATGGCCCCACTAAGAGGCAACAATGATGACATGGAAGCTGGCACGACCGATGCAAAGTGTAAAGATGTCTCAGAATCTTCCAAAGGACAAACATTTGACAATTGTAAAAAGTTATAAGTCAGTGTGGAACCGTCAGGGTTCAATCGTAACAACTCAGGTCCTAGTGGATTAGTTAATGGTGGATTGGTAGGAGCTGCAGAATCATCTACCAAAGTTTCAATAAAAATCAGGTCACTATTAGAAGGACCAGGTATAGAATCTAAAAATATATGTTGATCTAAGTATTGATCACTGACATACGCTGTTCATCCAAGACTAACAAGTCTACCTCGATTAGGAGGAAAATCATGAAGATGATGTGACTCATGGTGAATATGTTCAGCGAGGGTGAAAAATTATAAATTAACACAATTAAGTTAGTGCAAACACCCTAAGGGCAACAATATTGACTCAGAACAAACAACACACACTAGAAATGACTTAAAAGATAGTCACACACAATAAAAAATACAAAGAAGTTGGTGGTGGAATATTTTTACTAATAAACTACTTCCCAGCCATTTTAGCTACAAACTCAGTCCGAGTGTCCTCACTGACTGTAGAACACCCACTGTGAGAACTGGAAGAGTATGACTAATATATGTCACAGGTACACAAAAGATGACCCTGTCCCTGCACTTGTGTATTAGCCCTAAAAGACAGGCCACTATGGTCACCACCGATAATAACACATCTTGGGGGGCCAATCGTGTGAGAAATCCACATGTAAGGGCATGACACTTACACCAATGAGCTAAGACTTAAAACCCCTTGAGACTTTGCTCCCAAGTGGTCCCCAAGTGCTACAACAAAATTCTAATAACATCTTTTGTATGCATGGAAATTCCACTATATTGTTCCACTAGAAACTAAGCAAAATTGGTCATGTCACCTTACCTAGCCCAAGTGTTATAGGTAACTTTGTGGTGTCTGGTAAATGGGCCTTCAAGATGGACCAATTCACATCCTTCAACATATTGTCAAAATCCCTACAGAAAGCCCTACGCATGGCTCTATGTTGACAATGTTGGACCTATGAACATTCACGGGATCTTCCCGGTATAAAGTCCAAACTAGACCTCACACTGTTTATTGTAGGAGTACCATCTGGTATGATGGCCAAGTTTCCATTTACTTAGAGATTTGCCTTAGATATTGTTTTTCAACACATGAGAGTGTTATGCTAGTGTGTTCAAAAATCAAGGTGAGTGTGCCCGGTGAGTGCATAATGCAAGTCATGTCTCGGTTTTCTTACTGCGAAGGGGGGATTAAAGTGAGCCTCTAAGTGAGATGTAATACTACCACCTAGGAAGAGATAGACATGAACAAGAAAGTTCTGTCCAGCACCCAGTGGAATAGTCGAAAACGGATGTGGGAGTCGTTAAAGATAAAGTGAAGGTGACAACACATACACCACCCAGCGGAGTAGTCCACACGTATGTGACAGTTGTTATAACAAAAAAAAAGATGGTTTTTCAAGTATCCTGCGAAGTAGTCCACAAGGATGTGACAGAGGTGATAACCAATACACAAAGGTGGTCTGTCTAGTATCTCATGGAGTAGTCCACAGGGATGAGACAATGGTGATAAACAATAGAACACATTCCCAACAATGTAAATACTAAAACAACTGAAGTAGTTCAATTATCTTATTACAGGTGAAAAAAGCATGCATTACAAATACTGATAGAATACTCTTACAAACATCTACAAAACAAGCATCAAAACATTTTGGCCTTAATAGGCTCCTGAATTAAGAAAAAATCCCAAGACACATATGTACACCACACATCACTAGTTCGAGTAGTGGGACATGGAGCCACTCCTCGCTCCTCAAAGAACTGACTGTCTACTTTGAAGGCTATCTAGGAGGAGCCAATGTAAAAAAATCCTTGATGGTACAATGGGAGGGGTATATATAGCCAAGGGTGATGATTGACCCTAGTGACTCTTGGACTACCCTCATGGTGATGATTGACCCTAGTGACTCTTGGACTACCGTCATGGCCATTGAACTTCCTATTACTCTTCAACTCCTTGATTGCATCCATTGTGATTTCATTTTACATTACATTTAGTTATGACAAATATGACCCATAGTGCTTATGTGGCCTTAACAACTCATGACACAACTTGACATGACACTGCTGACATGTATTGGCTAGTTTTGGTGTCCATGTTAAGTTGCTTCACTATTAAGTGATGGATGTACTCTTAGGTGTGTTTTGTCTTCTCCTCTGAATGGCTTGGTGATGCGGGGTCTTCGATGGTATTGGTTTTGTAAGATTGGTTCCATGCATGAGTTCCTTTCTCTTGTTACCTGATGCAATTTTTTTGTCTATCCAGCTGAAAGTAAGTCTTATAGCATGTGTGCTCCTCCTTCATCTTGTTCTTCATCTTCCAATGATCTATTAGTGTACCTATGCCTACAATTCACTCATGACGAGATGACATCAAATCCAAAACCTCCTAGTCTAGCATGATGCATTATTTTCCATGTTTCACACTTAGGAGAGATGATAGGGTGGGAAGAGGGACCAGTAACTTTACACTGCGCAGTTCTAGGTGATAGCGAGGGAGGACAAGTCACTGAGATTGTGCAGAGCACAGCTCAGGCTTGGACAAGCAACTCTAAGGCACAATCTTCATTTTCAGGAAAAATTGTGCTGAGGCCACTGGGAGGTAGAATTGTGTAGTTGAAGACACCAGTGGCAGTAGCAAGGTGGGACCATGAGGGAAAAATATACGTAGTTGCTAGAGGGAAGACAGGGAAGGACACCAGAGGGACTAGAGGACAATTCTGTACAATTTTTGAGAGCAATGAGTCCTGACTGAGGGAAGACACTAGGAGTACATCTCTGTGCAATTTCTGGGAGAATTGCAAGCTCAGTTTTGTGCATAATGTGGGGTTCTAGCAAGAAGGAGGGAGGCTTGATGATTGTTGTTGTGAAGTGCACAGTTTAGATATGTAGTGAGGCAATTCTACGCAGTTCTAGGAAGGAAGATAGCCTACTCACCTCTGGGATTCTGTAGTGCAACTGACCCAGAGGACAACCTCAAGAACTTCACAGTTTGAGATAGCATGGTAGCACCACTGAGGGCTAATATTACGCAGTACAGCTCAGTCAGGGTCCGGTGAAGTGAGGCGATTTCGTTGCGAGTTTTTTAGGAAAATCGCCAAGTGTAAGAGGAAAGTGAACTTGTGATGACTTGACAACATGACAACACTGACCACTGGGATAACATAGAAAAGCATGACCCTCTATGGAACTCTCTAGAGCTAAAAGTGACAAGTTTGACAATTGGGATACACCTTTGGATGACTGTGATGAAACTTGTGTGACAGTTCTTACAAATTTATGTGAAAGTACGATAGATGTTCACATGGCTAAGACAACCCAAACACACAAGGACAAACCTTTGAAATCACCAGAACAAGATCACAAGCATGGAAAAACAATCAATATGCCAAAAGATGACAGTTGGTTAAGAAAGAAAATGGGTGAAAACAACTCTGACAGAGCTCAAGGAATGAGCTCGAGTGTTTGTAGCCATTAAATGAAAAGCTAAGGAAGGCTCTGAAATTTGAGTGAAGCCAAAATTTTGGAGGGTGTTGCAGCTACTACAACACTTTGTGAAACACTAGTTGAATACAAGCTTCTCTATTTTGGTTCATTTTCTAGTGCAAGGCCTTGGTCCTTCGGGGAGTATTGATTCATCATGCAGATTACTTCGGCTTCCCCACTTACCCCATGGAAAGACATGGTTGACCTTATACCAACTCAATTGAGCATAGCATAAGATTCAGCTAGATCACAATGTTTCGAATTGGGAAGGGTAGTTTGTCTTGCGAGCTTAATATTTTCAGATTATATTTTTTTATCTTTGGTGTTGCTTTACTATGAGGAGGACTAGAAAGTACCTCGGCAGAGATTTGTAGGAACAAAATCATTACTCCACTACGAGTGAGCCTAGATAGTACCTAGTGGATTTTCCTGCTCCACCTCTCTATGTAGGAAGCCTTTCTTTTCTTTCGTCTTTTTTATTTTTAAAGAGAAATCTGAATATGCACTTATCTATTTTTGGGGTAGAAGGGGGATCCCGACTTATTGAGAGCACGAGAGGTTGTTCCTTCAAAGAAGCACGTAAAGACCTCTAGTTCAAGTTTCTTCATTTATGTTGGGTTGTGTTATATTCTTTCCACGACTAACCTACGTAGTGAACCTGAGGGTTAGAGGGGGGGCGGACCTACCTATATTAGGCTGGGTGAACCTACCTATGGTTTTCAATCCATGCTATTGGATGCTTCGGCATGTATAAATATGTATTGTAACATTGAAAGGAATATAATGAAAAATCAAGCTGGTAGTCCCGGTTTTGGGATCCAGGGGAAAATCTCTGTGTATATGTGTTTTATGTGTTATGCTCTCACATTGTTTATTTTCTGTGTTTTAGAATTCATATGTAGGTAATTTCTGTACAAGGTTAAAACCTACATTTGGTATCAGAGCTGTTTTTGGCTTCAAGGGGACACCTTTACTGTTGAGGGGTTTCACTTGGGCTTGTGGTAGACCGTTTTCAGTGGGAGATTTGCGAGATCGATTCTAGTGGTAAAAGAAGATGGCGAGCAGTGGAAAGATAGAGATCGAGAAATTTAATGGTCAAAGTTTTGAGTTGTGGAAACTCAAGATGGAGGATTTTTTGGTGGATAAAGATCAATGGATCACGGTAGATCTAGGTACTAAACCAACGAGAGTGACCGATGAAGAATGGAAGAAGTTGGATCGGAAGGAAAATAGCACAATACGATTGTGTGTCTCAGATTCAGTATTGCTGAAGGTATCAGGGGAAGCTACAACAAAGGCTTTGTGGGACAAGTTAGGGACTTTATACCAATCTATGTCTCTGGTGAATAAACTATTCTTGTGGAAAAAGATGTCTAACCTGAGGATGAAAGATGGAGACTTGGTGACAGAGCATCCGAATGCATTTAATACTGTGGTAAGTTAGTTAGCATCTATTGATATTAAAATTTTAGATGAAGATAAGTACATCAGTTTGTTGTGTTCTCTACCAGATTCGCGGGATAGTCTGGTTATTGCAATAGGTAGCAATGCAACTGCCTTACAGCTAGATTAAATAGTTTCAGCCTTGCTGACGGAGGAGATGAGATGGAAAAATATGGAGAGCCAGAACGGTGATGCCTTGTCTATACGAGGACAGTCCCAGAACAGAAACAAAAATAAGTCATTGAGCGAGAGATCTAAATCTAGAGGGAGATCTAAATCTCCAGGAAAACCTGTAAAGGTGGTGTGATGGAAATGCGGAAAGGAAGGGCACTTCAAAAGGGATTGTAAATCTAAAGCTCCTGATAAAGGAAAAGGATCTGATGATGCTCCTTCTGTAGAGGCGAAAACCACCTCAGATGAAGGTGGGGATGTGTACTTGGCTTCTTCAAGTACACATGTAGATCATGAGGTATGGTTGATTGACTCAGGTGCATCCTTTCACTTCACTCCCCATAGAGAGTGGTTCTGCGAGTATGACAAATACGTTGGTGGTGATGTCTTCTTGGGGGATGATAGGAAGGCTAGAATCGTTAGTCACAGAAAAGTAAAGTTGAAGTTGCAAGGTGGAAGGGTTAGAATACTTCTAGGTGTTCTACATATTCCTGCATTGGCTAGAAATCTGATTTCTGTAAGCAAGCTGGATGATGCAGGTGTAAAGATAGTGTTCAAGAAAGATATCTACAAGATGGTTCGGGAAGAACTAGTATTGATGCGGGGAGTTTGGATTAGAACTCTGTACAAGCTGCAAGGTAGCACTGTTGTTGATGGGTTCAATAGTTCTGTGGTTCCTGAAAGTGGAGCTGAAAATCTAGTGGTCTTTGGACAGAAGACCATGTTGTGGCATCAAAGGCTTGGACATATTGGAGAGAAGGGCCTTCAAATACTTCATGGTAAAGGTATGGTAGAAGGTATGAGTAATAGCTCTCTAGATTTTGATTTCTATGAAAATTGTGTATACGGGAAGTAGACTCATGTGAGTTTCCCCTCTGGTGGTAAGAGGGAGAAACATATATTAGAGCTTGTGCATAGTGATGTGTTTGGACTTGTGAAGGTTCCATCACTGGGTAAGTCTGTGTAGGATGTATCATTTATATATGACTTCTCAAGGAATACATGGATATATTTCCTTAAGAAGAAATCTGAAGTCTTTGACAGGTTTAAATAATTTAAGGCTCTGGTGGAAAACCAGACAGAGGAGAAGATAAATGTGTTGAGGACAGATAACAGTGGAGAGTTTTGCAGTAAGGAATTTGAAGAATTTTGTAAGAAGTGTGGTATAGCCTGGCAGAAGACTACTCCATATACACCTCAGCAAAATGAAGTTGCAAAACGAATGAACAAGACATTGATGGAAAGGGCAAGAAGCATGCTCTATGGTGCCGCGTTAGGACAGGAATTCTGGGCAGAGGCAGTGGAGACAACATGTTACCTGGTCAACAAATCACCTTCATCAGCATTGGAGGATAAAACTCCACAAGAGGTACGGACTGGTAAGAAACTCTCTCTTTCACATCTGAGGGTATTTGGATGTGATGCATATGTACATGTTCCAAAGGAGAAATGAACCAAGTTGGATAGTAAATTTGAAAAGAGCATCTTTATTGGGTATAAGGATGGTTTAAAGGGTTGTAATATTTGGAACATAGCAACAAGGAAGGTTGTGTACAGTTGAGATGTGGTGTTCAGAGTGGTGAAAGATGTTATTAAACATGAAGTCCAGCCAAAGGAACCTAAGAAGATAGAGTTTGAGCTAAAGGAGGAAGAATCAAACTCTACAGTAGAGGAGGAATCAGAAGATGAAGAGCCACAAACTTCGGGTGTAAGAAGATCAATTCGAGAAAGAAGGCAGCTAGAAAGGTATAGTCCATCTACTTTGTGTTCAATTTTGCTTTATCTATTACTGATGATGATCCCAGAACTGTGAAAGAAGCAGTAGATTCAGAGGATGGAAAACTCTTGAAAGAGGCCATGGTTGATGAAATGGCATCTTTGCACAAAAATGAGGCTTGGGATCCGGTGGAGTTGCCGGCTAGAAGGAAACCCATTGGCAGCGAATGGGTGTTCAAGAAGAAGACAAATGTAGAAGGAAAGGTGGAGAAATACAAAGCTCGGTTGGTAGCAAAAGGTTATTCCCAAGTGTTGGGAATTGATTTTGGTGATATTTTTTCTCCTGTTGCCAAGGTAACTTCTATTAGGTTACTTTTATCTGTTGCTGCTGCTTTTGATTTTGAGGTAGAATAGATGGATGTGAAGACAACATTTCTTCATGGGGATCTAGAAGAGGAGATCTACATGAAGCAACCTGAAGGCTTTGCAGTTAAGGGTAAGAAAGAACTGGTATGCAAGTTAAAGAAGTCTTTGTATGGGTTAAAATAGTCACCAAGAATGTGGAATCAGAAATTTGATACATTTATACGGGGACTTGGCTTCACCAAAAGCAAAGCAGATCACTGTGTGTATTTTAAATTAATTGGTGACCGTGTTATTTATTTGGTCTTGTATGTGGATGATATGTTGCTGGTTGGAAATGACAAAGAAATTATCCAGGATTTGAAGACCCAATTGTCCTCCAAATTCGACATGAAAGATCTTGGTGCTGCAAACTATATTTTGGGCATGGAAATTGAAAGAGATCAGGCAAAGAGGAAACTCTGGTTAAACCATAAGAAGTATTTCGAGACAATACTGTAGAGGTTTAATATGCAAGATAGTAAACCGGTGAAGGTTCCTATTCTTGTAGGTGTAAAATTATCTGCTGAATAGTGTCCCAAGACACAAGAAGAGGAAGAGGATCTGTCCCGTGTTCCATACGCAAGTGCAGTCGGTAGCCTGATGTATGAAATGGTCTGTACTAGACTAGACATTGCACATGCAGTGGGAGTATTGAGCAGGTTTATGTCAAAACTAGTGAAGGAGCATTGGACAGAAGTGAAGCGGGTTTTCAGGTATTTGCATGGCACTAGTGATTATGGTTTGTGCTACCAAGGAAGACCAGGATTGGACAGAGTTTTGGATATCCGTGGCTTTTTTTATGCAGACTGGGCTGGAGATGTGGATCAGAGAAGATCTACAAGTGGGTATGTGTTTAACGTATTTGGAGGTGTAGTCAGTTGGATGAGTAAGAAACAATCTGTAGTGGCACTATCAACTACAGAGGTAGAATACATGGCAGCCACTCATGCAAGCAAGGAAGTAGTTTGGTTGCAAAGATTGTGTTCAAGTATGGGGTTAGTACAGGGAGCTATAAGGATAGACTGTGACAGCCAAAGTGCAATTTTCTTGGCAAATAACCTTGCTTACCATTCCAAGACAAAGCACATTTTTGTTCAGTATCTCTTTGTGAGGGATATGATAGAAGACAAAAAGGTGTTGCTGGTAAAGGTGGACACTTTGAAGAATACTGCAGATTCATTGGAAAATCTGTGAGCTCTGAGAAGTTCTCCTGGTGTAGAGAAATAATGGGCATTTCAGGTTTGGAAAAATGACTAAACTCTCCTATGGAAAGAAAACAACAAGTGGGAGAATGTTGGGTTGTGTTATATTCTTTCCACAACTAACCTATGTAGTGAACTAGGGAGTTAGAGGGGGGGTGGAGCCCCCCTTTCGTTGCGGCGATTTCACAGTGGGGGGGTCATAGGGGGACGGAAGCCCCCCCTGTCTAGGGGGTTTGAGGGGTGTGGGTAGCCCCCCTCTATGGGATCTGGGGCAGTGCCCCGATAATTTTTTTTTTGGACCCTATATTAGGTTGGGCAAACCTACCTATGGTTTTCAATCCATGGTTTTGGACGTGATGGTTTTCGGTCCATGGTATTGGATGATTCAGCATGTATAAATATGTATTGTAACATTGAAAGGAATATAATGAAAAATCAAGCTGGTAGTCCCAGTTTTGGGATCCAGGGGAAAATCTGTGTGTATATGTGTTTTATGTGTTATGCTCTCGCATTGTTTATTTTCTGTGTTCTAAAATTCATGTGCAGGTAATTTCTGTATGGGGTTAAAACCTACAGTTTATATTTTCCCCTTCTCCATTTCTACAAGTTGGATAAGCTTGAACACACCAAAGAAGAAGACTAAGTACAAGAATGAGGTTTCCTAGACTAGACATTGCTTCATGGTTTGACCAAAACTCTCTTTACAAGCGGTTCGTATCTTCTGTGAAGACTTCCAACCAAACACAAAGAGGATGGACACAAGACTAACCAAGCACTGGAGTGTCACAAGAACCTTTGAACTTCAGCCACATACACATTTAGAAACCGGAACACAGTGTAGCAAAGCACTTATTTAGAAAAGAAAAACAACATAACAGTAAGGAAAACAAAACAAGAAACAAAAACAACATATCATTGAAAGTAATATTTTAAGTCTTGGCCATTGACAAGGAGAGTGTCAATCTTCCCGTTAAGTGATTGAAGATCATAGTGTGTTGGCCAAGCTTCTCGTGGACTGTAAATGGACCAATCCATAGGGATTGAAACCTTGTGTGCTTGCCTTTTTCCTCATGGAGTTTGTCCCACTTTAAGACTAAGTCACCCACTCTAAAGTTGGTACTACCTGCAGACTTTTTGTTGAACCATCTCTTGGTATGGTTTTGGTGGAGTGTAATTTTTTCTCTCTTTCATCATTTCGTAATGTAGCTTATATAGTGTGTCCATCCTATGCTAAACTAATAGACACGGCTTGCCCTGGGATTCTTGGGACAACTAGAAAGAAGGAAAGTAGATGTTCGGCGGAAGGATGTTGATGTTCTTTTGTAGGATGTTGATGCCTTCCTGGTCGTTCACTTGTTTCAATGGAATTGCTTCTGTCCACTGCGTGAAGTAATATGTACTAATAAGAATATAGTAGTGCTACTTTGATGAATGTGGAAAAATATCTCCAATGATATCGAAGCCCCACTGTTGGAATGGTTCTACGACTGCAACAGGCTGGAGTGTAGTTGCTAACCTTTGGTTTACGCAGGCGCATCTCTGACAGAACGGACACTTGCGAGCATAGGCATGTACATCCTTGAACAATGTAGGCCAGTAGAAATCATCTCGCATGACCTTGTGCCTTGTTGTGTTACCCATGGAGTGTCCCCTGGCTAGTCCATCATGTAGAGCACGTAACACCCTTTTTGAATCTCGTGCCTCGAAGAACCTAAGCAGTATACCATTATGGTTCTTTCTTTAATGCACTCCATGCACCAATTGATAAGATAGAGCTTTGAGTCAGAGTGCCCTCTTCTGCCACATAGAAAAATGAGAGGGTACAGTGCCATTCTCTAGGTACTGGCACACTTCTATGCACAAAGAGGCTTTGTGTGAAGTGGGAGGGGTTCACTCTATATTATACCTTTCTATTTCTTACTCCCATCCTGCGAGCTCTTCTTCTTCCTCTTATGCATGCATTGCTTTCACTACTAGTCTACAAAGACCATGACCCTTTATGGTGTGAACTAGCTTGATCTCAAGATCGTACTATTGCAGTAATGTCATTTAGTTCACCCTCCTTTCACCCATATCTTGTTTAACAAGTGGTGCTCTGACTGTTGGGTGCGGTACAAAGACAATGCAATGGTTCTTTAGGAGGTAGGGTATGAAATGCTTCATTGCCTTGTACTCTACATATGCTTGTTTTTCCATGGTGGGATAGTTGAGTTTGAGGCCTTGTAGGCTTGCACTCATGAAGGATATGAGTTGTTAATTGTTCAACTCATCCTTCTGAGTGAGCATAGCAGCAAGTGAAGAGTTGGAAGGAAAAGTATAGGGTATTAAATCTTTTTTGATGTCTGGGTTGTACAACACAGGTGCTTCTGCTATAGCCTACTTGATATAGGCCAATGCATATTTTTCCTTATTTCCCCAAATGTAAATTACGTCCTTCTTGATCATCTCTTGGATCGGTTTGACAATTTATGCATAATCAGAGATGAACTTTCTGAGGAATTTGATCTTCCCCAAGAAAGAATGCATAGCTTTCTTGTTCATGAGGTAAGGAATCTAAGTGATGGTCCGAACTCTGTTCGGATCTACCTTGATCCTGCTTTTAGCAATGATGTATCCAAATAGGCTACCCTAGAACACTGCAAAGACATTCTTCTCGGGATTCAAGGATATCCTGTATTTTCAACATCGCTCAAATTTTTTCTTAAGATGGTGCAGGTGGTTTGGCCGCTATCTAGAGAACAATGTCACATCATCGAGGTACACTACTACGCTCTATTAGGTAATCCCATAGAATGTGATATCCATTGCATGTTGAAATGTTGTGCCTGTGTTCACCAGCCCAAATAGCATTCTGCGAAAAGCGAATGTACTCCACTTGGTATGGAATGTTATTTTAAGTTTGTCAGGCTCTACTACCAGAACCTGGTTGTATCCTAAAAATTCGTCAAGCAAAGAAAACATCTACTCTCTAGATACTATCTACAATATATGCTCCATGGATGACACTGGGTAGTTATCCTTGTCTGCCGAGAGGTTGAGACTACAAAAATCTACGTATAGGCAGATCTCCTCGGACTTCTTTCTAACAAGGACTAGTTTGGAAACCTAAATAGAATGGAAAACTTTTTAAATGCTTTGAGCATCCAGCAACTTAGTCAGTTCTTTCTATATGAGGGGCTCAAGTGAAGGATGAAATTTCCTCAGCTTCTACTCAAAAAGGTTGGCCTTGTCCTTAATTGACATGACGTGATGGATTATTCGTGTGCCATGTGTCTTCGGGTTATCGTATGTCCACGCGAACACATCACAATAATGTATGAAAAGGTGGATGAAAGTAGGCTTCTCTTGTGATTTACAACACATACCGAGATTTACGAACTTTGAATCCTTGTGTTATAGACATATTTGGGCACTTCAACCCCAAACTCATATGTCAATAAACTAGGGCTCATCAACCCCTAAAAGAGTTGTTTCATACCCTAAAAGAACATGGTCATCTGATTACATCATTCCCCAAAAGTTCCACTTGAAAAACCATCCAGAAATGGCCTAAACTGAACCATACTGACTGCTACACTGGCCAGGTGCGATGCATACTGAGTGGTACACTACTCAGGTGCGATGCATACTGATTAGGCCTTCTGTAGGGTGTGATGGGTGAGGATGGAAAAATTTCCAAGATAGTTTGCTAAGTGGATTCTCATGGGTTCTTCTAGAAACTTCTCCTATGACACTTGCCTCTCTGAATTCACCCAGGGATGAGTAAGAGATCCGAGAAATATCCAAGTGGAACAACAAATGGAATGACACTAATCAAAACCCCAGAGATGACTCACATGCTTGCATGCATCTATAAATGGATCCCTCATCTAAGAGATCCAGGAGGCTAGAATATTGTGAATTGCAAGGAAGTGCTGATAGTTTGTATTTGAGGAAAGAGCATTGTATTGCTGGTCTGGTCTAGCTATTTCATGAGGTGAAGAGGGATTGATGCTGGGAGGATGATGCTGGATCAGACAACTAGGTTGTAATTCTCCCTTCTATTTAATAAAGTTCTTCAAGTTTTCTTCCATATGATTGTGCAATTGTGAATGTTATCCTTTGTGAATGCTATTGTATGTTCATTACATATCTGATTCTATAATGTTTATGATATAATAGATCAAGATGCTTTGATGGTTCTTTGTTACTGTGTTTCTACAGGTACTCTCCAAGCAGGATAAGTACGGGGAGTGTTATAGCTCCAAATCTCACTCTTGTGGTTTGTGATGCTGCACTCATGGCCAAGAGCAACCCCTCCTTCCAGACCTAGTCCCAAATTTAAAAAAAAGTGTTTTATTCCTTATATGCGACATTTCCCTGAGCTAAACGCGTGTATACGTGGGTCTGTGTATACCCAACCCGCGTATATCTATTAAAACACTTAAAACAAATTAAAACTCCTTAATTTCGAGCGGAGATCGCGGGTTTTACGTGCTGATCACCTATTAGTGCTCGTGGCCCAACTATTCCCAATGAATTCCCAACTAAACAACTACCTTGGGAGAAGTATAAAAGGCTCCCATGGGAAGGCCTAAAGGAGGAGAGAAGAGAGAGAAAGGTTATTATGCTGAGATTTCCCTGACCAGGTCTGAAGATCCTAGTGCCTCCTGCACTTCCCCCATTTTACAGGAAACCCTTGTTTCCTTGTGTGTGTTGATGTCTTCATACTACTTGAGATATCATGGAGTAAGTCATGGAAGGAGTTTGTTAAAGGCTTGAGATTGGACGAATCCGGAGGACGGTTCCACTTGGAGCCTGCAAAAGGACGAATCAGGTGAAATTATTCCTTTCTGTACTTTATTTGTCTATAATAAAAGAAACACATGTCTTTGTTCCTGATATAAATCTTCTTCATGTTTATGATGTTCATGTTAGAATTCATATGTGAATGGTTGTTTAATTGCATAACTAACTACCTTTCTTTATAATATGAATATGATTTCTTTATAATGTTTGGTCCATATAGTGTTGTACTTTCTTGAACTGGTTGTTTTACAGGTCAAAGGAGGAAAGGAACTCCAAGAAGGGTTTCGACCCTGGAAGGACCTTCTCAAACGTAGGACCTCAGGTATGCCCCTTATTGTAGAGTTTGCTTATATTAGCATTATGGCTGTATGGAATGTGTGTTTCTCTGTATATACAACTTTCAGTCCGCTAGGGTATCAGCCCAAGACCCTAGGGGAACTTTTCCCTTAACAGAATTGGCGACTCTGCTGGGGAAAACACCATTGTTGTTCCTAGTTTGGGTGTCTTCAAGCCAATCAGGGCTCAGCTGTCTGTTTGCTTCTTGTTGCTGTGTAGTCTGTTCCTGAATTGCAAGCTTTGATCAGTTTTTTCCAGACTGTTTTTTGTTTTTCTTGAAATCTTTTATATACGCTATTTTTCTTGTTTACAGAGGCGTATATACACATGTTTCCTTTAGATAACCCGCGTATACACAGGTTTCCTTAGGCACAGTCACATATACACGCAACTATACATCAATACAGTTGCGTATATCTTGCAATTTTCAAGACTTTTTAAATCTTTTTGTTTCTGGAGGTCTGTCTGCTGGTCTGATTCAATCTTGAACAGTTACTGTTCTGTAACAACCTTTAGTTTTACAGCAAGCATCTGATTTCTAATTCTCTCTGATTGTGAAAAGGTTGGTCTTCTTTGTTTTTCTTGCAAACGTCATTGTTTTTGCTTAAGCACACAAGATTTCTTGTTAGGAATCTTGGCTGCTCTGTGTCTTCAGGGCAGAAAGATTGATCTCAATCTTTGTGTTAAATCTTGTTTTTGGTGACATTTTTGTTTGCTTGAAAAAACTGCTTTTTGTGACCATCTACTTTTCTTGTTTCATGAAAGTTGTTGAATGACACTTTCTTGAAAATTGTCTTTTTGATATTTTGGTCATTTTTGCCAAAGCTTTCATTTCTGCTTTTGATTGTTAAGAACATCTTTAAACGCATTTCTTTTGTTGAGTTTTCATCCATTGTGTGTTGTCAACTTTCAAAAACGTTTGTTTCTTATTCTTCAATCATAAAGTTTCAGTCTTGTTGAGAGCATTTTTGAAAAGACATTTTTGTTTTGCTTTTGAAGGAAACTTCTTGAAACTTTGTTTTGCTTTCTTGAACTTTGTTTTGATTTAGTTTTCCTTTTAGTGAGTGAAAGTTCATTTTTGTTTGTCTTCATCTTGCTTTTAGTGGTTAGACGAAATAAGCAACAAAATCTTATATTCCATCTAAGCATTTTAAGTGGCAAATCAAAAAATTGATAAACAAGCAACTTTCATTCCTTCATTTAAGAGTAGTTTTGACTTTTGCATCAGCATGTACTTGTTGCATTAGGATAGATTTTCACATCTTTTTAGGCATTGATAGTTTTGTTAACTTTTGTGAGTGTGAAGTTTTGGTAAAAGAAAAGAAAAGAAAAATTTGTTGCTTTATTCGAAGTTCTTCTGAACCATGTAGAAAATTCTTTTCATCGAAAAACGAAAACAATTTCATTTGCATGTAGTTTGGTTTTTATTAATTTCTTTTGCGTCGAAACACCACAAGTTTCATTCACACTATCCCGTGACTTAAAGAACAACCTATTTTAAAATCAAGCGCTAATTAAAATTCACTAAAACTTTTTATTATCAAGTTAGATACACCAACAAGTTTTAGGATTTTAGGGACTTGGATTAGGCGAGTGGAGAGATAACTCTCCAAGGCCATTTAAACTATCAAAAATAGGAGTTTGAATAGTGAGTGAAAATCCAATAGCATTAGGAAGACCAGGAAAGCTCCGGATCTAGGAGTTAAGCACGAGGGTCTGTGAAGACAGGGAAGAGAGATACCCCCTCTCCTACTTGTCCAAACTTGCCTCACGACTATTCCGCCTAGCTTCTGCGACGAGTTGGTATCCGTAGTTGCTACTCCTACGGATCTACATAGGTGGCTGCAGAGGGGAATCCCGTGGCACCTGAGGTCAACATTGCATCACTCTTAATGGTACTACTGGAGGGCACCCTTGCGAAGCTTGGGGGCTTGCACCGGTGCAGGCTGTTGTTAGGAGGTCAGCGTAACTTCCTCTGTTACCTCCGCTGGTAGGACTGGGCCGTCATTATCCCAGACTATCTTCGGAAGGCCCCTTATTTCACTTTCTTGTATTTTGGTGTCTGGTCCTAATCACCCGTAGCGGAAATACTCGAAAGTTGTTTGATTGGATGACATCTTTAGGGACTTTTTAGTGTGTGATTTGTGCTCTTAGTTGGCCTAGCTTTCAATTTTTTGAGTCTTTAGCTAGATCTTAATAAAAAATTCAAAGTCGCTGACCGATCACCTAGACGGTCTCGAAGACTTTGTGGTCTTTCACCACCAAGTTTAGAGCCTTCTCCTAGAAGGCGCAGAGGTAATACTGCCGGTGGGTCTCATCCCGGGGCAGCTGATGCATTGGGGATTGATCCTCCTCTCGAGGGAATTAGTGTTCAGAATAGGCCTGGTACTTCCACAGAACAAGAGAGGAACACTCCAGTTCTTTCTCAAGTTCTCTTTCAGGCGGAAGATAACATAGAAGTGGAAGAAGTTCAAGAGTCGTTAGCGGCTCCGAATTCTCCCCTACCTTCTAGTTATCCAGAAGTATTACGATACGTTGGGACTCTGACACATAGACTGTCAAGTCGAGGTCACATCACACACTTACCATCGATGACCACTACTGGAAGCAGGGCTTCTACTACAAGTGCTACGACTATGCAGACTCCAACATTAGTACAAGGGGGAGGAACTATTTCCATCCCCTCTGCATCTTTATTTGGGTCTTTTGCTAGCACATCTTTAGTTGGGTCTACCTCCATTCCTTCCACGAGTGGAGATTCCCAAACCAATGCTTTTAAATCTGGATTCTTCCCATTTTTCACCCATTCACAGGGTATTCCGTCAGTTCCATTTAGTGCCGTCACATCCATGATGGGTGGATCGGCTTCATTCCAAGGTTTTCCTTTTGGAAGTGGTCATATACCACATTCCAACCCGACAGTAGGATCTATGCCTTTTTCTTCTACAGGACAAAGCAGCAATCCTTTTCAAGGTTGGACTAACCCTGCGGTTAGTGGCATGGGAACTGGGAATCCGTTTTTTGGCCAATAAGGGAATAGGCCGTACTCCACAGTTAGTTCGTTTCGAAGTATTCCTCCCTTAGCTTCTGCTTGGAATCCTTATCAGGGGTTATCCACTCCTTATAATCCTTTAGGAGGAAGCTTCTCTGGTTATGGAGGTTTTGCGGCCAGAGTTGGTCAAACTCCAAATTTTGCTGGATCACAAGGCTTGCCTTTTGGTTCAGCTGGTTTTGCTGGTTACTTTGGGCAGCCTGGTGCCTTCCAAAATCTAGGCCAATCTTTTCAAAACTTTGGGAGCTCCGCCCATTCTGGATGGAATTCCCAAGGTCCTCCTAGGCTTCCATCTGGCAACCTTGAACTTGCTAGATCTCACTAAATTAACAAACGATCCAATCAAATACAATCCGGCCTGGCCTCAAGTCCCAACCAAACTCCCTTCAAACATTCCAAAATTCGAAGGGAAGAGCGGTGAATACCCAGGCGACCATGTAACCACATTCCATTTGTGGTGCTCATCTAACTCCCTTATCGATGACTCGGTTAGGTTGAGACTTTTTCAAAGCACCTTGATTGGTAATGCGGCGAAATGGTATATAGAGTTTCCAGGGGATAGCTTTACATCTTTTTCCGACATAGCTAATATTTTTTTAAATCATTTCCAGTTGCCTGTCCGTTATGATGCTGGAACTGAACTTCTGGCCAATTTTCATCAGGACACGGCAACTCACATTTCTGATCATATTTAGGAATGGAGATGGAGGAAGAGGCTCATTAAAGCCAAAATCCCTCCAAAGTACCGTCTCGAATGGTTTTTGAAATCTTTACAACTTGAGATCTCTAAGGATGTCTCCATGTCTAGAGTCTATTCTGAGGAGCAGCCATTTTTAGGGCCCAGCAATTAGAACTAATATACTCTAAGTCTGGGATCCTACAAAAATAGTTGCCAGATGCTCCGGGGTCTAAGGTTGATATAGCCAAGTTGAAGCCAGGTCCCCATGCAGATGGTATCATTGGATCGATAGACACAAATTCTGTGAACTTGTTGAGCCAATTGCAGCAGTTGTCTTTGCAAACTGCTTCTAACAACCAAGTCACATCGTCTAACCCTTCGGCTTCCCAACCCTCTTCGATTAATGCCGTCCAATCTGATAACCCTAAAGGAAATCAAAATTCCAATGGGAAAAAGAAAGGACAAGGTAAGAAAAAGAACCAAGATAGGAAGGCTGACGCAAATAAATCCGGCAATAATGCAGGTGGTGGCAGAAATGAGTGTAGAAAGAAAGTCAAGTTTCCATGCAAGTTGTGCAGTGGGGACCGTTTAACTCATCTTTGCCCAAAGATTCAGGATGCTCAACGCTTGTTAGGGCATCAAGGGGCTTCTAGTTCTCAAGCTATGTTAACCAACCCTTTTCCCCAAGGGCAGCAATTTCTTGTTGACGCGAGTTCAAATCCAAGTACCTCCTCAGGGGGCAACCAGGAAGGGGAAAAATCATCAAATGTTTTCATGATGGGTTCGAACGTCCATGTGGCTACTCGGTCACGGGATTATGGTGAAGCCAAAACTTCCAAGGATAAAGCTGTTCCCGGAAATACCGACCTTCATATTCAGCGAACCCCTGTTGAGACTATACCACAGATACCAAAAGGTTCCGCTAAACGCTCGACTATTAATCCTAATGCTAGGGCCGCCCAGAAATTTTCCATTGTTGAGGATCTGGCTCAGAGTCCGTGTGCCATGTCCTCTTTATAGGTTCTCCAGTCATGTCCAACTCAACGAAGTGCTTTACTTTCTGCGATTGGGGTAGTTGATAAAACTAACTCTTTAGTGCTCACTTTCGACATGTTAAATGTCAAAAAGCAACTCCCTCATCATATGGCTTTCCAAATAAAGTCTACATACTAGAAAATTAACATTTTTCATACCGTTATTAATGAAGGAGCTTCCACGTGTGTCATGTCGATGTCATGCTGGAAGGCTATTGGATCGCCTTCGGCTATTTCTTCACCCATCGTCCTGACTGCATTTGATGGTCATTCTCATAAGCAACATCGGATTATCTAGGCCTTTCCTATATGTGTTGGGGGGAAGGTCGTCAATATTGAAGTAGAGGTCATTGATGCTAACCTAGACTACAATCTCCTCTTAGGAAGGAACTGGGTATACAAAATGGACGCCATTGTTTCGACTATGTTTCGTGTCATTTGCTTTCCTCATTAAGGGAAAATCGTTAAGGTTGATCAATTGGATTATTGTCCAGTTGATCCCCAGGCAATCTCTAACTCTACTGTCCCTTTAGTGGATAACCCTCGCCCGCTTACTGAGAATATAGGAGTTGGGATGTATTCCTCATTGATGGGTGCCTTTGATTTTCCCTCTCATATCGCTAGAATCAATGTCATTTCATCATCTAAGGAGTCTCCTCGAGAAGAGTTCTTCCGAACTCATTATTTTTCAGACCCTTAGACCTTGCCTTCACCTACGACCACATTAGCTGAAGGACAAGTAAATGGAATGGCATTCCCTATGTCTGCAGCTGAGCTTGGATATAAGTCTATTGTTAACTCTGCAGACGACCATTCTACTCCTTTTTCTGAAGAGGAGTTAGATGGTGATGTGGCCCTGGCCTAGAGCCTTGATTCTACCTCTGCCTTGGACTGCTTAGATTGAGTTTTACCTTCTAAAGAAGCAATCCTCGAAGCAATGATGGGTATAGATCGACCTTGGGAAGACTTAGACCATTGTTCATACTTTCTTCCTCCATTGTAGGAAGTAGATTCTAGGTTCTCCGAGCTCTTTACTAGTGATGTTTGTACGATATCAAATCCTTTGGCTCCAGCACACTTTCGTGCCGAAGGTAATATGTCAGTGATTTCTAAAACGATATCTATAAACATTTCTAGGGATCCTAATGTAATTGAGAATATCTTCATCGGAATCGAATGTTCCCCTGAAGAAATTCAAGTTTACACCGACCTTTTCAAGGAATTTCGAGATGTATTCACTTGTTCTTATGAAGAAATGCCTGGCATTAATCCTTCTATAGTTCAGCACGAGATCAAGACGTATGAAAATGCCAAACCAATCCGTCAAAGGCTTCGACCGATAAACCCTAGGAAAGCAGCAGCAGTTAAAGCGGAAGTTGAGAAGCTGCTCAAGCCGGGTTTTATATACCCTGTTCCTCTTACTGATTGGGTTTCTAATCCAGTCCCCGTGGATAAAAAGCAAGGAACAATCCGAGTATGCATCAATTTTAGGGACCTAAACAAGGCTTGTCCGAAATATAATTACCCCATGCCATTCATTGTTCAAATTATCGACGAGTGTGGGGGTAATGAGATTTTTTCCTTCATGGATGGTTTTTTCGGTTATAATCAAATTTCTATCCATCCTGAAGATCAACATAAGACAACTTTCAGATGTCCCTGGGGTACCTTTGCATACAGAAAGATGCCTTTTGGTCTTAAAAATGCTGGAGCCACTTTTCAGTGGGCCATGTCATATGCTTTCCACGACATTAAACATATCATCGAAGCATACTTGGACGATCTCGCTGCTCGTTCCCAAAAGAGAATTGATCACCCTAGTCATCTTCGAATGGTTTTTGAGCGATGTCGTTTTTATAAAATCCGGTTGAATCCCAACAAGTGCGTTTTCGCGGTTACGTCAGGTCGGTTATTAGGGTTCATCGTGTCAAATGAAGGGATTCGGGTCGATCCCTTCAAGGTTGAGGCAATAGTTCAGTTGCCTCCCCCATCCTCAATTCGACAACTTCAAAGTCTTCAAGGGAAGGCTAATTTCCTAAGATGGTTTATAACAAACTATGCCAAGATCACTAAAGGGTTTATGCGTTTGCTACGCAAAGGAGTTCCATTTGTTTGGGATGACTTTGCACAGCGATCATTTGATGCTTTGGAAAAGGCATTAGTCTTCGCCCCGCTTTTGCGTCCACCGAATTATGGTAGGGACTTCCTTTTATATCTCGCTGCAGCAGAATCAACCATTGGTATGGTTCTCGTTCAGGAAGACGATGCTCTCACAAAGCATGTGATTTATTATTTGAGCCGAGGCTTAATAGGTCCTGAACTTTGGCAGTTGTTCATGCTGTCCAGTGGCTCCGTCATTATATCCTGCTACGCAAAACTTTTGTCTTAGCGGTGGTCAGTCCATTTCAATTTGTCCTCAGTAGGCGAGCGATTGGGGGCAAATATAATCGATGGATAGTCATTTTGCAAGAATTTTATCTCGAGTTCTTGTCTGCCAAGTCTAAGAAATCCATGGTTTTCGCCGAGCTAATTTCCAAGCTGCCTTGCAGAGAGGATACTATTTATGAGGAAAGTTTTCCTGACGAACATTTATTCCTCATCTCTTCACTCGACCCTTGGTATGGGAATATCATTGTCTATCTACAGACTTCAAAGTTTCCCTCTACTTTCTCTAAGAATGAACGTCGGAAATTACGTCACCTAGCCAAGAACTATGTTATCATAGGTGATACGTTATACCGTTGAGGGGTTGATTCGATCCTTCAACGTTGTTTAACCTTGGAGGAAGTAGATTTAGTGCTAAATGACTACCACAGTGGGGCTTGTGGTGGTCATCTATCAGGGCTTGCTACAGCCCAGCGCATCTTATGTGCCGGCTATTTTTTGCCTTCTCTCTTTAAAGACTGTGTTGAAGCGGTTAAACACTGTCACCCTTGTCAAATCTATACTCGAAAGATGCGGACACATCCAGCTCCTCTTTTTCCCCTTGTCACTGTCGGTTCCTTTACTAAGTGGGGTATCGATTTTACAACTTGTAATCCACCTTCAGTAGCGAATCACAGGTACATTATCGTGGTCATAGACTACTTTACAAAGTGGGCCGAGGCCATGTCCACTTATAAAAATGATAGTGATAGGGAAGCATTGTTCCTTTTTAATCAGATTATCACAAGATTTGGTATCCCGAGAGAGATTGTCACTGACCATGGCAATCATTTCCAAAATCAACTGATGTCTAAATTGGCTCTCAAATTGGATTTCCGGCAGGAAGATTCATCTCCTTATTATCCTCA
The DNA here is from genome assembly GCA_031772625.1 of Pinus tabuliformis. NCBI lineage: Eukaryota > Viridiplantae > Streptophyta > Pinopsida > Pinales > Pinaceae > Pinus > Pinus tabuliformis. Next base: position 1,316,981,101 of record CM062816.1, on the reverse strand, counting down.
GGACAATGGATAGGTCGAGGCAGTCAACAAAACTCTAAAGGCGATCCTGCAACGAACAATCGACAAAAATCGGTCCAATTGGCACCTTATGTTGTATCCGGCTCTTTGGGCATACCGAACCTCCGTGAAGACTGCTACTGGTTTGACACCTTTTTAGTTGGTTTACAGGATGGGATCGATTTTCCATATTGAATGTGAAATTCCATATCTTAAGTTAGTTGTTGAGCTCCTTCCAGAGACTTCGAGTCTCGAAGAGCGCCTCCTCCATTTGGAACATCTCGATGAGCAACGTCGAGATGCCGCGACGATGAATGAGGCTCATAAGAAAAGGGTTGAAACACAGTATGATAAAGCTGTCCGTCCTCGAGTCTTTTCCGAAGGTGACCTTGTCTTGGTCTATGACCAAGATAAGGACACCTTGGGGGCAAGCAAGTTTAATCCTATGTGGTACGATCCCTTCATTGTTAAACGAGTTTTAGAAAAAGGGTCATATGAGTTAGTTGATTTTGAGGGAAACAAGTTGGTTGAGTGTGGAAACGGGCTCTACCTAAAGAAGTACTTTGATTAAGTAGTAACTAGGCAATGGATTCTTTTTATATTATGTATATTTGTACATATCTCATCGAGAGTTTTTTGATATCAGCACTTTTTGGTCTGCTGTGACAGGTGTTGATGGATGACTTGGTCTATTTTGGGTTCGCCGATGGTGCTAGTCGGCACACTCGGAACCTCGCTTCCATAGCTTGGGTACTCTATTATCCAACTGGTCAATTGATGGTATCAAGGGGAGTATGGAGTATGCATTTGTCCTGCTTCATATAATATGGCTGAGTATACTGCCGTCATTAATTTACTATCTGAGGCAATTTCTTAAGGAATCGACTCGTTGGTAGTTTATCTTGATTCACAATTGAAAGTGTCACAATTGAACAACATTTATCGGGTAAGGGATCCATGTTTATATCGCCAGTATTTAAAGGTGAGGTTGTTGCAAAGATCATTTACTTATATTAATTATTTTCACGTTCAAAGATCTCATAATTGGTTAGCAGATTCTATCGCTAATCAAGCATTACACTGGCACATCAATCATTCATCAGAATAAAATCAAGTATCAAAAAGTCGAACTGTATATATATATATATATATATATATATATATATATATATATATATATAGATATAGATATATATATATATGTCATAAAACATCTCGAGTGTACATAAGTCTGTCCAAAAATATACAAAATTGGGACTCAAATGCCCATAATCATGTCCGGTATATCTAATGCCTCGGCTCAGGATGAGCAGCTAAGTAGGTAGCTATCGCATTGGCTACACGCCTAAAAGTGCGAACCCAATCATGTGGCATGCCAACCACATGACGCTGCATATCCTCAGGAAGGTCCTCTACGGCAGCCATCGGTACTCGGTGAGTTAGTCTCACCAAGTGTCGCTGAACTGTATGTAGAAGTTGTTTTGTATCAGCAGCCGCCTCTTCGGCTCCTCGGCTGCGCTGTCCATGCCGCGGGAACCCATCTCGTCGTACCGGCCCAATATCTGGAACATGATCATCATATTAATCATTTGAATCCTATCAAGAATATTTTTCAAAATTCATTATTATATTTGAAAATCCAAAAAAAATTCATAAAATAAAAAATACTTACCAATGCCGCCCCATGCTGTGGTCGGTGGTAATACTAGATCGCGATCTCCTCGAAAATCCAACCTAGCATAAGGGTAGTCATATATGGTGATGATCTGCTGATCCCACCAGGAAAAGAAGTCATCGTCAAACGCAGTCCGTGGGATGTCCCCACTCCCTAGAAGTTTCATCAGGTCAGCCCACCTGCCCATGCGTGGATCTCGTGGGGTGCTGATGGAAACTGCTACCCTAGGGTGGAGTGCAGGGACCCTCTCAAAAAAGAAAGAACACAAAAGAGTCCCATATCCAAAGTTTTTGGTCTGTCCTCTCTTGATGGAAGTGAGCTGGCTTTTCATGCTAGCCAGAAGAGGAGTACACCAGTCGAATATAGTGGTGAGATAGTCCACCACCAAGCTTATGGTTAGTTGTGACGCCTAGTGCAGAGAAGCTGATCCGTTCACTCGAGCTACAGTGAACAGGATTACCCTCAGCGGTAAACTTGCCACATTTGTGATGGAAATTTGACTTCCAACTTTCCTTGGATGTCCTGGGCAATAGATATGTATGTAGTCCTCGATCGAGAGGCTGATCTGTGTCCTGCCCTTGGAATGTAGTACCTCTCCCCTTCGGGAAAGGCCCGTGATGAAATAGATATCTTCCACTTTTATCCTGAGTGGCATATGGTCAATCATAAAGGCATCCTCCTCGATATTCTGGTAATCAATGAGCATCTCAAGCAGACGTGTGTTTGCTTTCATATTTGGCAGTTTGAATAATTTAAGCAAACCGCATCCCCGTAGGGCATCCAAAGCATCAAGATCGTTCATGACTTCATCATCAACTGCGGTATGCTCTCTTTCTCGCCAAGTGACTGGAATCTTGAAGAAAAAATGATTTTCAACTGTTAGTTTTTTTCTAAAATGTTCGCAGCGTATACGCAGGTCCCTTTGCACACAGTCGCATATAGAGCCCGCGTGTACGCGGGTTTCATATTACCAACCCGTGTATATGCCGCGGTGAAATTTTTGGCAAAAAATTCAACGGTAAAACATAAATTAAAAATTCTAAAACTAGTCACAATGGATTGCAAGACAGGTATAAGGGTTACCTGGAGGTTTTTGAAGAATATGAACGGTTGAATTTGGTGTATGTAAAGTTTGCTCCTTTTGCTCCACTTTTCTACTCTCAAACTCAAATGGTGAAAATGGCGAGTCCAAAAACTCTTTTATAGGTTTTGAAAATGCAAATTTTTTTCAAAATTTTATTTTGTTTGGCCTCATGTGACTTTTAACTTGGGAGCTTGGAATGTCGAGAATGGTTTGATTTTCTGGATATTTTGGACATTGTTTGACTATTTCGAGACGGTTCCATGACTGCTGACCCGTCATGGCAGGTATCGTTTTCTCACTGGCATATAGGTTAGGGAAGCCATTTTTCCATTGCATCATGCATACTAGCCTCCATTTATCGATACATTAGCCATAGGGTCGATCCCATCGTGTTATGGTTCGTCAACCATTTTTCACTCGCCGATTTTTTAAATCATGACACGATGGTAGAAGCCATCCTTTACATGGGAATCATAGTTAGCACCTCACTGACATTTGTTGCCCATGCTGCTCCGATGTGAGTAGGCTCGGGAGTCCTCTGTAGTCCCACCATGACTTATGCGATGAAGCCTCATTCCTCTTCACTTCTTCACTTCGTTCTGGCCTTATACCCTAGAGGATCCTTTGTGTTGAGTTGTACCACTGCATTGCATTTTGACCATTTTCACCTTTTGGCCTTGAGCCGGCTTCACTTGGACTCATGTTTAAGCCAGCTTTTGACCATACTGACTGCAAAATAAAACTTGCATACCTTTGAATTCTTCAGCTTGACACACCTTGACCCATGGAAGGAATAGACCTTTGAGTGTCATTGACTAGTTTTCACCTCCCTGCATTGAGCATAGGAATGTTCCAATCCCAGGAACTAGATCATCTGTTTCACCGACACTCGTTCTTTCCATTGTACTATAGCATTCTTTTATTCTTTTTCCAGCTTAACAGAAAAAGACAAAAAAATTATATATTCCAAAAAGAGCGGGAACGGGACAGTATTTCCACTTATTGTTGGTAGCTAGAGTCAGTTGTGTCACCCTTGAACAAAGCACTCAAAGCAAAGTCTCCTCTGTTTGGGTGGGATTTAGTTTGACTTAGGTATGCCTTAACCTTGTTATTGACTTAGTTCTCCCCTGATTGGTTATCTCTTCCAATCATATGGAGGGTTCGTTCGTGCCTCCTACATGACAAACTTATACAGAGTCATCATATGCCACCACACAGTCACATTGAGTCGTGCTTTTGTTCAAGGGAATTTAGTCTGAGTCGACCTCTCTGTGGTGTCTCTTGACTCATTTTTCAGTCGACCATCCCTGATTGTCAGTATCATGTCTATCATCACATAAGCTATATTGGTCCTTTACTCGTGCCAGTTTGATGAGGTCCCCATTGAATTCTTGCTGGCAGGTCTTGTCCTTATCGACGATGACATCTTGCTCTGAGGACAGGCCTAGAGCCGCACCCTGGCCCTATTTTCATTATTGATAGGTCACCTTGTGCTCAGCATCGATCAGTATCATGGGTCTTTGATTGAGTGGTTTCCCTTGTGTTCGACATCAGCTTACATTATCACACATTAGGATTCATGCAGTACCTTGGTTTCCATTTGACCCTATTGGTGTATACCTCACCTCTATGTCAGCTTTCATCATTGGTTGGTTCAGAGGGTTTCTGCCGTGCGCTAGCCACATCTTTTGTACACCGGAAACGTACTTCGGTCGGGTTACTACACATTTTTTCGTCTGATTCCTTCCACATTATTGGCCTACGGGTTACACTTGCGCTAGATTGATGAAGTATGCCTTAATGCCTTCCTTCTAGCGGATCTTTCCCTATTGACTACGACTCATTGCTCTGGGGCAAAGATCTAGAGTCCATTTGGCAGTACCTTGGGGTTTGCAGTCATTAGTGGCAGATCCTTCTCTATCGACAACGGGAAACCAGCATTGTCTCCTGATCGATAGATTCTTACAGGTGTTCGACTCCAGCTCATCTATTCACACTTGTTAGATTGTACTAGGTACCTTGATGCTCATTATCATTATCGGTGAGTAGTCTCGCATTTGTTAACGGTATACATCAATGACTGGTAATCAAACGATTTCTCACATGGTCGACTTTAGATCATTTATTCCTATGGTGTAGAAATGTACCACGGCGGTCGGTGAAGACCTCAGGTTGTATCAGCATTCATTGGTTCACTTGACAGTTGCTCCTGTTCCTGCTAGTTGATACCATTCCACCTTATATGTTGCAGTCAGTCATGGCAACATTCTATATGCTGGCACCTGAGTTTGCAATGTAGTACCATCCTATTTCATGATGTTCAGTTGGTACATTTTGTGATTAGTCTTTGATATTAGTGATATGCTTCATCCTTCAGCATCATTGACATTCTTATATGTGATATTTAGACATGTACTTGTTCGATCATGATCAGATGATCCATTATGTATTTTCCAATTCTATATACTTGTATACTTAGTGGATCCGCTTGTACTTGATATGCGGAAATGCTTTACTTTTTCTGGGCATGGGTATGCCCGCCTCAGATAGTGTTTCTTTCTGATCTCCTTTTGTGGCTTGGCAGGTTGAACTCTGGTGAAGTCCTTCTCTGTTTTCGACAGATTTCCTTTCCATTTACTTGCTTAATACATTTTGGCCATCATGTACCCCTTCTAACCTCATATATTAAGGGGCATCTGTTATAGCTCCAAATCTCACTCTTTTGGTTTGTGATGCTGCACTCATGGCTAAGGGCAACCCCTCCTTCCAGACCTGGTCCCAAATTTAAAAAATAGTGTTTTATTCCTTATACACGACATTTCCCTGAGCTAAATGCGTGTATACGTGGGTCTGTGTATACCCAACCCGCGTATATCTATTAAAACACTTAAAAAAAAATTAAAACTCCTTAATTTCGGGTGGAGATCGCAGGTTTTACCTGCTGATCACTTGTCAGTGCCTGTGGCTCAACTGTTCCCAACGAATTCCCAACTAAACAACTACCTTGGGAGAAGTATAAAAGGCTTCCATGGGAAGGCATAAAGGAGGAGAGAAGAGAGAGAAAGGTTATTATGCTGAGATTTCCCTGCCAGGTCTGAAGATCCTAGTGCCTCCTACACTTCCTGCATTTTACAGGAAACCCTTTTTTCCTTGTGTGCGTTGATGTCTTCATACTACTTGAGATATCATGGAGTAATTCATGGAAGGAGTTTTTAAAGGCTTGAGACTAGACAAATCCAGAGGACGGTTCCGCTTGGAGCTTGCGAAAGGACGAATCAGGTCAAATTATTCCTTTCTGTACTTTATTTGTCTATCATAAAAGAAACACATGTCTTTGTTCCTGATATAAATATTCTTCATGTTTATGACGTTCATGTTAGAATTCATATGTGAATGGTTGTTTAATTGCATAACTAACTACCTTTCTTTATAATATGAAGATGATTTCTTTATAATGTTTGGTCCATATACTGTTGTACTTTCTTGAACTGGTTGTTTTATAGGTCAAAGGAGCAAAGGAACTCCAAGAAGGGTTTGGACCTTGGAAGGACCTTCTCAAACGTAGGACCTCAGGTACGCCCCTTATCGTAGAGTTTGCTTATATTAGCATTATGGCTGTATGGAATGTGTGTTTCTCTGTATAGACAACTTTCAGTCTGCTAGGGTATCAGCCCAAGACCCTAGGGGAACTTTTCCCTTAACAGGGAGGAGTTGCAAGCTCTGTCAAGGGGGAGAGAGATCAAGCAAGGGATTAAGTGGAAGTTCTAGGTTGGTTCCATTGTCTTTCTCTTATCTATTATACATAGAAGAAATCGTGAATTGCTTTAAACTGTTGTTTCTAGGGTAGCTGCCAAACCTAGAGGGCTAGTCGTTCGAAAAGACACTAGTTTTCCCATAAACAAATTGGCAACTCCGCTGGGGATCGAATAGATGTTTGTTTGTTGTTATTGTTTGTTTTATAAACTATAGACAGAGCCTGAAGTCAGCCAGGTAGCCTTCGAACTGCTCTTGCTCTGCAATTGCATAGTAGATGAATGCTACTTCAGTCAATCTCTAGTTTAGTTTATGAATTAAACATTTGAATTACAAGAATTCTAGATGCCCTTTTGGTAGCTCAGTAACCTCTCAAGACATTCCTCTATACTTTTCTCTTTACTGTCCATCATAGCTCAGCTTAACTCACTGAAAACAGCTGCACATCTGAGCCAAAACCCACTTCAGTTGTGCTCCTTGGCCCATCGCACTATCTGTCACTGTAACCCAGTATGCATCACACTTGCCGAGACGGTAAAGTGCGATGCATCCCTATTTCTATGAAGCCCAGGTGCGATGACTCACTGAACCTATTTCCATTCTAGAAATTGGGGGTTTTTGACCTTGTTTTCAGTCTAATTTAGTTGTTTTGCTGCATATGAACAGTGCCTCCTTACTGAAGCCTACTTGAATCACATAGATCAACCTCCATTGATTAGGATTAGTGAATTTTTTATGTATTTGTTCATCATTTACAATCCTTTGTCGAAAAGTTGCTTAAATCGATCTGTTGATTTGGTACAAAAAATGTCGTAACAGTCGTTTTGTGTCAAAAAAAAGAAGTGTCATTGATTCTTCATTCCCTGAATAGTCGATTGAACTTTTCGTCATGTATTTGATTTGATTTGTTGATATTTGAAGTGTCGAAAGAATTTTTTATTCAAAATTGAAAATTTTCATTTAGTCTTCCTTTCTCTTTTGAAGAAGAAATTGTCAAATGTCATTTTGAAAGAAATATTTCAGATCTTTGCTGCATTTAGTTTTCCTTTTTGGCATTTTTCCCATTAAGGAGAACGAAAAAACAAATACATGCATTTGCATTTGCATTTAGTTTGTGTGCAAAAAATGATTTAGGAAAATGCACTCGTGTGTGCTCTTTGCTCTTTGTTTGAAAGAATTGTAATCTTCTTTCCCTAGTAGCTAGGATTTTCATTGCTCAAAATAAACAACGATTGTTTATCATTGTAGACTGCATTTTAGGAATCTCAGATCAACATCATGCGGTGATCCATCAAAAGGAAAACTTTAAACAAGATCAACTTTAAAATAAATTTCAATGAATCTAACAACGCTTTGGAACTTAACGCAACACATCTAGAGGTCTAAGCTAGAGACGTGTTCCGGCGTCGTAAAAACTAGTAACTATCATTTTCATCGAAGGTTGGGTGATTCATCCTCGATACGACAAGTGCTAGCATGGGCTTGTGCTCCCCATACCGTTGCGTATATATTGGGAGACCACAATAGGCTTATATCTTTTATCCATAGGAAGCCAACTCTGCCACCTTATTGATCGCAATGCATTGAATACAACATTCAGAAATATTGACTACTGTACATAAGTCCTTGGTAATTTCTCTTTAATTTAACACCAAGGTGTATATTGCAGTTTTGCAATTGGTTTGCTAATCCCTCTGTTAGATTTTCTAGAGTAGTCACTTTCGTTCCTTTTCGACTCTTTAAAAGAAAAGCTCCATCTAAGCACTTGTCACTTTAGGCTCATTAAAAATCGAAGGGGACTAGAGTCATCTTTAGATTTTTCTCGACTCTTAAAAACTATTTTTTTTTTTTTTTGTGTCAAAGCATCATTAAAATTAGTTGAATTCGGAATAACATCCCTGTTCCTTAGTTGATCTTAGGTTGAGATATATGGAGACAAATCCAGGATCCACCAATCAAGGAATCCCTTTTGAGGGGAATCCTAGTCCTTTTTATTCTTGAGGAAATATTGGTGCTCTGTATATGGCCACATTGTTCCTTCCAGGAATTACCATTGGCCTGCCAGTATGGCTATTCTCAACCTCTGTGGTTCAAAATACCATGATTCCTCCACAATCGAATCAACATCCAGTTGATATTGAAGTTGACCCTTCGCCTTCTTCTTCGTTTGTTTCTCCCTCCCCTTCTTCCTCTTCGCTTGGTGAAAGTAGTGATGCTAGTAACCAGGTGGCTGAGAAGAAGAAGAAAGGGAAGGAGAAGAAGAAGAAACCAATTCAGCAAGGGGGCAACCATGCTTCATCTGGTGAAAATCTACACATTAGACTTTCCAAAGCCAAATTTCCATGCGTAGTTTGTGCAGGTGACCATTTTTCTCGAGACTGTCCTTCCTTTCCTCGAATCTTGAGAAAATGGTCTTCCCATTCACAACATCCTATGTCATCAACTTCTAGAGATCATGTTGATAACACACCTTCGACTAGTGATAGTAAAGATCATGGATAGATGAGAAAGGTTAGAGTTCCATGTAAGTTATGTGAAGGGAATCATACCCATCACCTTTGTCCTTTTTTGGATGAAGCCAAAAGAGTGTTGGATAATCATCCTGCATCACCACAGTGACTTCCATCTGGCTACAAGAAACTCTCCCCAAGTCCTTTACTAGTTGAAAAATCGACTGACTTAAATCAACTGTCGGTCAAAACCACTCTCTCTGAAAGTGAATCTTATGAGTCTATACCCGACCAAAATCAACAGGTCGAGGTGACAGTTGACCCAATTTCAACTTCATATTATCGTACCCTTCATGAAGAGAGTGAGAACGATACCATTCAATTTCTTTTTGTTACTTCAGAATCTGATGAACTTGGGGGCAATCTTCCTGTTCCATCTAGACAAAAGGAAAACCCTCCAGCTCTCGTCAGTGAAGGGGTTATTTCTCCCCTTTATTCGGTACCCCCTCCAGATAGTCTAGTCACTTCCTTTGATTGGAACTGACTAGCAAGGTCTCGCCTTCCTTCTTATGAACATTTCTGGATCATAGTACAAGTTTACAAAATTATTGTGTCTGTCACTATCATAGATGAGCTTGCATCAGTGAGTATCCTTTCCTCAACTGCTTGGAAAGCGCTTGGTTCGCCATTGCTTATGCCTATTGCACAAAATATGTTAGGCTTTAACAAAGGAACCAATCGACCATTAGGGATCCTTCCTAAGTTACTGATCACTTTGGGAAGGAAAACCGTTAATCTGAATGTGATGGTAGTCCCAGGACCGTTAGATTACAATCTACTCCTTGGACTTGACTATGTTTATAACATGGAGGTTATTGTTTCAACACTCTTCTGAGTGATGTGTTTCTCACATGAAGGCAAAATTGTCACCGTTGAATAGCCTTCATTTCCCTGTCCAAGCATAGCTCCAACTCAATCATCATCCCCAAATGGTCCTTTTACATCAATGGTATCTATTGAACCTTCATTCCATCCACCTAATTTCCATGAGTAGTCTGGTGAATGTAACGAAGCTTAGGGGGCATGCACCCTTGTCTATTTTGCAGACACACCCAGCTGAAAAGATAACTTTCCTTGTAGGTTATGTGATTGGTTTGACACACCATTCACCTTTGTCTATTCTACGGACGAAGCCAAGGAAGTGTTTTGTCTTCTAGATGAAACCATCCTACCTAACCTCAGTAGTTTCCATATGGTTACAAGAGACTCTCCTTTTCATCATGCTGGGGGCATGCAAACCTTTTTTCCCATTTTTCAATTTCATTTTCTAGCTTTTTAGTTTTGTCATTTATAGCTTTTTAGTTTTGTCTTTTCTAGATTTTTAGTTTTGTCGTTCTAGCTCATGTAAAAATGGAACTAAAAACCGAGCATAGTTCCCCCACAGTTCAATCTCGTTAAAAAATGAACCCACCTTCGGTAATTAACCTTTGTGATTGCCATTCTATCAACCTTTTGAACCTTGGTTGTGTACCTCTCATCACCTCCATTCTTTTGGCTGATCATATGCTTCCACTTGGTTGTTTACCCTTTTTGAGGAACAGTTGCAATGAGTGGTCTTGTTAGCCAACCTCTTCATAGAAATCACCATGTTTTGAGAAGTTCCAAGCTTACCCGGAACCAGTTGCTACCCTAGACACCACTCGTTCCTCAAAATCAAGTCTCCTTTAAACCCTTTTCAGACTCGTTAAATATGAAAATATTGTCGAGTACTTGACCTTTCTAGCTCGTTAAAGTGATTGGAAGTGTCATCACTCCTGTATATTTTAATATTTTTCAGACCTGAGGGATTATCTCACGAAAAAGTTTGAGTGCTTGTCTTTTTCAGCTCGTTAAAGTGATCGGAAAAGTGATCCCTTTCGTATTAGTTTATCCTTTTTTTGACCTAGGGGATTATTTCACGAAAAAGAACTTCTGGAGTTTTCTTTCTTCCCTTTTCAAACTCTCTAAACATGAAAAGGACCGAGTTATCGTTGTCGTTAAACTCGTTAAAACAATAACGAAAAACTTGTCAATTCTAGACGAGATAGAGTTCCCTTTTCATCCCTTTTCAAACTCTTTAAGCGTGAAAAGGACCGAGTTATCCTTGTCATTAAACTCGTTAAAAAAAATAGCAAGAAACTTCTCCATTCTAGACAAGACCGAGTTTCATTATCGCTAGACTCGTTAAAACATAGCGACAGGTTTGCCCGAAGGGTAAATTATAGAACAAGCATCTGGTATCCTCCTCAAGCTTGACAAAAATATAGAGGTACTGGTCAGCAGTGACTGGGGAAAAAGGGAAAAAACTTGAAGAAATTTATGGTAGCAGGTCGCTCTTGAACATGACACTTCCACTCCATCACCATTATTGAGTTGGGTTGGGTTATTCCGTTCACCGGTCATCTCACCATTGGTCTTCCACACCATCCATATTTTGGGGTTAATGCTACCAATTCATCTTAGTGTCACCAACATGTTCAAGAGAAGTCATTCAGTTGAGAAACCACAATCTAGTTAATGCCTCATCCACTACAATACCTTCAACCTTCATCTTTCATGACCGCCATTCCCAAACCTTGTGTCATGAGATCGTTTTCACCTCCAGAAAATCATTTTCTTTGTTTCGTGTCGTAGATGTGGGATACATGAAGGCCCTCCTAAGATGAGTCACTTCTTGTCGACATCAGCTCATTATCCAAGAAGTTGACTTAGAAACACCCCTTTCAGTACTTTGAAGCTTGCATACCTCAATGGCAAGTTTCTCACTTCCGGCGACAAGTTGACATCAATGGCCTTTGACCGAAAGATTTTGCGTGGTGTTCAACATCAGATCATGTATTCACACCACGCGAATTGTACAATAGTACCTTGAGGGTCATTATCATTATCGGTGATTCCTCTCGCGCCTATTAACAACTCACATTATTGGCTAGTAATAAGGCGATGTCTTTCCATGTTCGACTTTAGAACATCTCTTCACATGGATTGACTTGTACATCGGGCAAAGATTGAACGAGTTTGAAGACCCTGGATCTAGTTTCATCCATTCGGGATGTGATATATTCAGGGATATAAAAACATCAAATGTACAAAGGTGCTGCACAGATGGTCATGTGAACCAAGGATGATGACTCTACATCTAAAGAATCACCAGTTTGCATCTACAGATGACTATCTGATCTATGTACATGAAATGAATTTATAAAGATGAGCATGGGAATGCCCACCTCAACTAGATCATGAAAAATTATATTATGATGATGTATTGTATTGTATCTTATACAAGTCACCTTCCAGTTCGAAACCTTGGATCCTCATGATAAAGCATTTCACCCGACATCAAGATTTACGACTTTATGCTTTAGGGGGGCAAATGTTATAGACATATTTGGGCACTTCAACCCCAAACTCATATGTTGATAAAATAGGGCTCATCAACCCCTAAACGATTTGTTTCATACCCTAAAAGAACATGGTCATCTGATTACATCATTCCCCAGAAGTTCCACCTGAAAAACCATCCAGAAATGGCCTAAATTGAACCATACTGACTGCTACACTGGCCAGGTGCGATGCATACTGCATGGTACACTGCTTAGGTGTGATGCATACTGATTAGGCCTTTTGTAGGGTGCAATGGGTGAGGATGGATAAATGTCCGAGACAGTTTGCTAAGTGGATGCTCATGGGATCTTCTAGAAACTTCTCCTATGACACTTGCCTCTCTGAATTCGCCCAGGGATGAGTAAGAGATTCGAGAAGTCTCCAAGTGGAACAACAAGTGGAATGACACTAATCAAAACCCCAAAGATGACTCACACGCTTGCACGCATCTATAAATGGATCCCTCATCTAAGAGATCCAGGAGGCTGGAATATTGTGAATTGCAAGGAAGTGCTGATAGTTTGTATTTGAGGAAAGAGCATTGTATTGTTGGTCTGGTCTTGCTATTTCATGAGATGAAGAGGGATTGATGTTGGGAGGATGATGCTAGATCAGACAACTGGGTTGTAATTCTCCCTTCTATTTAATAAAGTTCTTCAAGTTTTCTTCCATATGATTGTGAAATTGTGAATGTTATCATTTGTGAATGCTATTGTATGTTCATTACATATCTGATTCTGTAATGTTTATGATATAATAGATCAAGATACTTTGACAGTTCTTTGTTATTGTGTTTCTACAGGTACTCTCCAAGCGGGATAAGTATGGGGAGGAGTTGCAAGCTCTGTCAAAGGGGAGAGAGATCAAGCAAGGGATTAAGCGAAAGTTCCAAGATGGTTCCATTATCTTTCTATTATCTATTATACATAGAAGAAACTGTGAATTTCTTTAAACTGTTGTTTCTAGGGTAGCTGCCAAACCTAGAGGGCTAGTCATTTGAAAAGACACTAGTTTTCCCAGAAACACCTTGTCTGTTCCCAGATTAACCTATTCGGGCAACAATGTAGAGTTGTGGGTTTTAGCATTCAAGGGTCCTTGAAAGTAGTTCTACTACAAGTCATACAACTTATCAATTGATACCACACCCTTGTGGATGAGGTTTCCTTTTCTTGCATTAGCTACATCCTATAGAGACTGCTCGTACTCGACCTCATCTATTGTTGTGTCTTTGAATATGTCAGCCTAAGCCATGAAATGCAATATCCATTTATCATCAAAGAAAATGTGTAAATTAGTAATGTTATATGGGATAAATGGTTTATACAAAACCTCAATATAAAATCTATCCCTTAATGGTGACATCCTAGTATCTACATTCACCATGGAATCTGTAGTTGCATTATGCATTCTTGGTACATAAATAATATTGAAAGCTTGGAATTGAGAAATGAGTCACCATACCTCTTGTTGATAACTCTTAAGATGGGGTGAAAAATAGCGTATAGTGTTACGTACCAAAATCACCACGATATCTGAGTCACTGTTGAGGGCCCCGAGGTCGGGTCAACAACAAGGGGGATACCCACCCGGTCCGGAACCTGGTTAGCGGCTCCTTGCCCGTTTGGAGTAGCGGGTCCGACTGGGGATAACGGGACCAGTTTCCCGATGTATGGGATGTGTATGTGTGTGTATGTGGAATTTTGGTAGGTTACTTCTAAGAAACGTTCTAAAGACTACTGTAAATCTATCTTACAAACTTGAGCCTAAATTACCATAATCAAATGAAAACAACACACAGAATTTACATTAACCCGGGATGTTTCTTTTTGTCATGCGATCTAGAGGATTTCTAACAACAGCTGGTAATAAAGATCATTCAACTGATATCAGAATATAAATCAATAAAGATAAACCATTCTGCATAAGAAGTTAGACAGAGCGGTTGTGAACAACACATCGCATAATCAAATCATTCGCATATTAAACATGAATAGACAAATCCACCGTACAGAAGTGCCAAATGATAACTTATATATTCATACATTAACATGCAAACAATATCAGCTGTATATCGTTTTAAGAATACAAGCAGAAATTAATCAAGAGATAAAAGTACCATTGATGACTAATTCTTACCCATAGACTTCAAACAATAACGATCTACCTCTACTTGCTTCTAACATCTACCAAGAGTACAGAAGTGCAACATCAGTAGCAGACATAAGAATGCAAACATAAATAAATCACGATCCTTCCATTCATCAAAACCTCCTCTGAGGGTGCAGAAGTGCATGTTCTAAGGACAAGTTTTTGACAAATATCTGGACCCTTCTCCAATGCAATGAGAAGGGTTGAAATACTACTATCTAATCCTAATAATAGTATTATTACAAAATTTTAGGATACGACTCTCAAATGACCGTCCTTTTTCTAATTCTGTAAAACAAAAAGAAAAACAACTTTCTAAATTGAAATTACTTCTTAATCTGGTCTCTGAAATTGCAGTTTTCAAGCATGGGCTTGAGAAGAGTCGGTTGGCCGACTTCTGTGCTTAACTGGGCTGTGAAAATGGCATCCATAAGAGCTGGCGCTACTTTCTCGGCCGCGTTCATGATACACCTTACTGTCATGCATTGGCTGTGGGGCTTAACTAAGTAAGTCCAGTAACTTTCCCAGTTTAGCCTCGATAATGCCCGGATTGTCTCCCCATTTGCCTGTGCTTTCTGCTTCCATTCAACCTCCAGTTGCGATGCGATTGGTAGGTACCCCGGAGTGTATTCTGAAACTAAGTTGGCCCTGTGTAAATTTTCATTTACATAGTCGATAATTATGTTCGCCTGTGTAGCCGCTGACTCTGTTGTCTGCTCCGCCTGTGTGATTTGCTCGTCCCACTTGTTAAAGAGCAGTTCTTTATGATTTTCATTAATCTTGGGTGCCCCTGCTCTTTTCCCTTCCTCGTCATTTTGCCAAGCCAGATACTCTGTTACTCTTTTGTTGGCCTGGTCATAGTCGTTCCGCAATTCCACCACCTGGCTGGTGATCTTGTCGCTTATTTCACAAAACTCCCTCCACTGTGATATTTTGCGCACCATTTCCTCCTGTTGCTGTGACAATTGGTCGTTCAAGCCGATGGACTCTGAAATAAACTTTTTTAGCTTGGGTTCATCCTTATGCATTTCTTGCACCGTCTGCAGCTGTTTTTCTTTTTCTTCAATACTTCTTTGGTGGCTCACCTGCATCTGGCGAAAGCTTTCTTGTAACTCTTCAAGCTGCTTGGAGGCTTCATCGTTCTCGTTGGCTTGTCGCAACTATTGTTGCAGCAGTTGTATTTGACTTTCACGTTCTTTTAGAAGCTGTTGAACTTCAGAGGCCTTGTCGATAGTTGCAGAAGCATATGCTCCCGCAATTTGAGACAATTTCATGAGATTTTCTGTTGGATTGTTATTCGGGTCTTTCCACAAGACATCTAGGTGTTCAGCATTCTTAGCCAGTGCATTTTCAAGCTTCCTTTTCTTTCTTTGTCTCCTCACAACTACCTTGTGCTGTGGACTGTAAAATACATCCAGTGGAGGGATTTCTTTTACGCCGAGTAGAAGTTCTGAGGATGGAGCGATAGGATGATGCTTCGTCTCTACGGTACCACTGACTATGGTTGAGAAGACCTCTTGCACCACCTGAGTATTGCTCACAGGTGTTTGCGGGACTTGGCCTTCAAGATTTATCAGTTCATTGAAGGTCTCCCATTCTTTATCTAGTTCTGCTGTAACCAGAGGTGCTTTAGTGACAGGAGGGGGAATTCCTCTTGGTGGCGAGACGGCAACTTGCTGCTGAGCCATCGAACTTGACTGAGCCGTGGCTTTGATTGTTTCTTCGTTCTTGTCTTCTTTGTGGATAGACTCTTCAGGATCTGGAGTTATTTCTTTTACGGCACTGGAATCAGATTTGGAGGCGTTGGAGTGTTCACTGAGGTTGACGCTCGGAGTTGGTTCTCTGGTGGCCACTCGCAGTCTTTCCAGGGGAATGTTAGCCAGCCTTCTTTCTCTATACAACTTGAATTTCTGGAGGTTTTCTGGGGACAACCTTGACTGAGCTTCTTGCAAAACTTCTTTGATCGAGTTCTTACTCTGAAAGAGGTCGTCAAACGGATCTTTCTGTCCAGAGAACACACTTATCTTGACGCTAGTTGTAAATTCCTGGGCGACTTTATTTGGGTCGAATGGCCTTGGTGGGAGTTTAAATAGTTGGAGACACGTCACATTCTCCACCTCACCAAAAGCGTGTCCCACATCGAATAACGAGAAGGCCCCACATGTGATGGGGAATGGAGGCTAAATGGCCTTCTTTTTGATCTTTAGGTCCTTAGTTAAACCACCTTCAGAACAAGTCTGATAAGCGATCTCTCGGGCCAACAATTTATCTGGGATGTACAAGGGTAGGACATGAGGAGGTACTGTGCTTCCAAAAACTCGAATGTAGGTAAACCATTCTTCTCCAAACCATCTTGCTACGGAGGTGATGTCGTTTTGTGCTTCGGGAGAGCATCTCGGAGGGTCTTTATCATATATCATTCTATGGATGGGCAGTATGAGCCCGTGGCAAATCTAGTAAAAATGGGGGGCAAACTGAGAATCCCACAAGACTTTATGGTAGACATGAATGGGCAATGGGTCCTGGGTAGTCCATTGCCAGCCCATAGTGGGGAATTTAGACACATAACAGATAGAGTCCATTATGTAGGCAGACATATAAAAAGGGGGATAAAACCTTTGGGAGAAGGATCTTTTAGAACGATAGTAAAGAATGGCCGTGTATAGAGTGTCAGAAAGGATTTTGGCCCAATCTATTACCTCGGAGTTAGTCGCAGCATCAATTAACGGTAGCCATTCAGATGGAAATTTATTGATATCGGGCTTACCGAATAGCCTACAGAGCATGGCTGCAGCAAAACAATACGGAGAAGTAAGGGAACCGGTGCTATACATACCATTCTTATCTTTCTTCAGTGGTTCATCCCTTTTCGACCATTCTTTGGTAGCGTCTGATAGGTCCGGATTCTCTGCTGCGAACTTCCTAACAAAATCTGCATTGTAGATCGTTTGAGGTTCGGGAAGGTGATACATGAGCTTCAGGTCTTGAGCCGCGAACGATCCTACGAGCCCATGTCCTTTGACTTTGAATTGCCTATGATGCAGCTCTGCGTCATCTAAAATCCACTTGATCATGTCCGTATACGGTAGGATCTTCGGCCTTGATGCTATTCTGTGGAGGAAAGAGCACGCTAGATCTTCCAGGGATGCTTCTGAAGAGCGTGGTGCATCTGTGACAGCAGCAGTTGCCTTGATTATTCTAGGGTTCTCTTCCTCCAACAGTCTATACATGCCTTCCCATGTGGAAATTCCTGCATCTTTATTGCATGTGGTATCTGTGTAAAGGGGCGCCATCTCCTTGGTCTTTTCTCTTGTTTTTGAGCTCTGAGCTTTGTTCTTCTTCCCCATCTTGCTTATCGTTTCTGTTTGATTTTTGCCTTCGCACTTCGCTCCTGCAGGTTATGAGAGAAATGGAAAGATTGATCAAAAAGGTGATGGGAGAGTTTTGAATGCAAGAGATAAATCAGATACGCCACCTTACGTGAAGTAATTCCGCATTAAGGCACGCGTCTTTATGCCACTTAATAACTGACAACTAATTCATTACTGACATTCAAAGTGCAATAATTTCCAAGTCAGGTTATAGTAAGTGGATTTTCTTTGGGTGGTGTGCCCGAAGGAGTCGTATCAAGGTGCTTTTATGACTTGCCAACGCATCCTGCATGCCGCGCGATCGCAAACGGTAGTGATCACAATATCGCATATCGTAGCATCGCAACATCGCGGATCGCAATGGTTCAATGTTTGCTAACGTACCCCGCCTCATTTCTGCGATGTGCGATCGCGCCATCGCAATATCGCAAATTAGCGGACTCGTAAGCTTTTGTCTATGGATGTTAACGTATTGTGATGCGACGTGGTTTATTAATGCCGAGATGATGTGCATATTGGCCTTTAGAAGGGAAATGCGGGCGTTTCTTACCTTTTCGTGCTGCGACCTTGAAGATTTGCTTTTATGAACACAGGTTTAGGCTTAAGTTGTCCAAGAAACCTTTCCTAAGCTGATGCTTGCAATTTCAAAAGAAATCTTTATTATTATTATTTTTCTTTTTTGAAATGTAACTAAGGGTCCCCATTCATTCTAGCATCGTGGTCGATACTAGTTTGAACAAAGGGGGGGGGGGGTTGTTGCTGGCCACAACAACTGGCGATTCACTTGGGAGAACTAGTTATCTCTTCTCTTTTTCTATTGACTTTTCAGACCCTTTTTCGAAAAAATTTCTCAGGGAATTCGAACTTTATTATAAAAGGATAAGATAAATAATACTTTAAAGCGTCAATGATGTTTTGTCTTCACCCCATTCTATTCTAATTACTTGCATTCCCAGGTTGTTTTCGAGTTTAGATCAGTTATTACTTGGTCTTGTAGAACATAAAAATAAAGTGTTCTCTATGTATCAGTCCCTTTTTAAAGAATGTCCCTTTGTCGCAGGTAGAGCCACTGCTGCCAGCAGGCGTCCATAGCCTCGACAGGGTTACCTATTATCCAGGAATGATCCTTTATCCTGCCTCAGTTTCTTGCAACTTTTTCAGAAGAATTATACCTTTCTTGATGCTTTTTTTTTTTTTTTTTTTTTTTTTTTTTTTAAATAAATCCTCAAAAGAACAATGTCTTGGTTTGGTGGCCAAATTATGACACAGTCATTCACTTGATTTATACTTTTGCTGAACAAGCTGGCTCGTGATGAGACCCCTTGTCTTTTGATCGCAACAATCTTGAGTCGTTGCCCTGTTTTGGTAGACAGTTTTGGCAAAGTCAGCAAGTTATAATATCTGTGATCATGATAAGTCAGCTCGTGATGAGACCTCTTATTCTTCAAGATATAGCAACCTTTCGGGTTATTCTCCTGAATCATTGCATTCTTCTTCAGCAGGGAGGAAGTCGAATTCTCTTTCCTTAAGAAAGTTATGGACGACAATGATAGGGCTATTTTTGATAATGGCTGTTTTCATAGAGAACCTTTATTCTAATATTGATACCTTTTATTGTGCTGATCTAACACGAATTCCTCACTGAGATAGCTTTCTTTAAAATTTTCAGGGTTTGAATTCTAACACCATCTTCCGGGTTAAAGATCTATTGACAATAAAGACCGAATTCCCACAAGCTTAGTTGTTCACAAGAGCCAAAATTCCAAAATCTTTAACAGAGACAGGGTTTCTTTCGCAAACGTCAAATATTGCTTTGCCAGAACAAATTTTTATTTGCGAGAGGCAACTATTCTCTGGGGTTATGTAGAGAATATAACTAACTTTGCCTATCAATTATTGGAAGCAAAACTAATAACCTAGCTAAACTACTCCTACTCCTATTCTAATTATGTGCAGGAAATAGATAAGAGAAATGGTATTTCCAGTGGAACCAACGATTCATTATTATTCCTAGTCGCATAGATTGCCTAAGCATAAAAAAAATGAATCGAATTCCCCATGGATAGGACTTGTTGTTTAGGGGATAAGGAATCATGAATCCAGTTGGAATCTTGTTTGATTTTATTTTCTTGTGATAGGTTTCTTCCAACTGAATACCTATCGGATCGCAGAAATTGGGATGAATTTCTTTTGTGAATGGGTGATCTTTCGATGGAAAGGACAGCAAGCCAATCCATGAGATATGTTCTTCGATTTTGGTGGCTTGTGACCCGTCGATTGTTAATTCTGAGTGTTTAGCGATCTCGTTTGAAATGAAAGTTTTTATACATAAATTGCCAAAATCTAATCTATCAAAATTTTGGAGTTTTAAAGAGAGATTCGATTTTGTACACAAAGAAAATAAGTGAGAAAGAAAATATTGGGTAGCTGTATATACAGTGGGGTCGCACGTCTGGGAGTTATCTGTAACTTTCTTCTTTTCACAAGAACTGGTCGGGTTCTGTGAATCAGGATTTGAATGATGATTGCGATCAGGGATGGAGATCTCCTCTGGATATGAATCGTAGATAGGAGCATCGTTGTGAATAGTACAATCATCCAAATGGGATTTTGCTTTGAGATGAGGGTCAGACAGAGCAACTTCTGATCTAAGATGTTTCTTATAACCAGACCCTAGTTGACTTACTTGCGACAATTCAATATCATCATAAATATCAAAGCAACTATCACGAAAGATTTTACAATTTTCCCTAGGTTCCTCTTTTTCATTATATGTTTTTAGACAAGGGAGGTGAGGCAGCTCTTGTTTGATATGAATCGTAGACTGTGATATAGTGGTCTCTTTATTTTGGAAACCCATTGATGTCTCGTTTGAATAGCCCTCTGTTGGAATAGACTTGATACTATGAGGGAGAAGATTGTCATTACAAAAAACATCGGGGTAAAGAGAAAAATGGCGATCTGGAACAATGTATTTAAAATCATCAAACAAATCTCGTTCATCAGATTCACAATAAGAATCGAGCTTTAGATCGTACCTTTTTTCATCAATACTTTTCGAAAGAGAAACAGTAGGTGGATCTAACCTTGGCACCAGGGGTTGTTGATTTGAAATGATGTTGTCTGACTTTACATTAAAGTCAACTTCTGATGTCAGGGCACTTTCCCCTTCAGTACTTTCGCCTGCATTTTCTGATGTTAGAGCATGCAAAACTCCTAGGCTAAATTCTGTCTGATCAGGTACAGGAGGTGGGAAACACTCATCATAATCCGAAGATTCTTCATCTATGAGTTCATCTTCAAGATCATATTGTAGACATTTAAGATGAAATCGTATATTGAAATCCATTACGGGCTCGTCTTGTTTCCGCAGATGGTCGATCTCATCGTATACCTGGTCGTATTCATAGAAATCAAATTCCAAGGTGAAAGCTCTAACGAGTTGGTCCCAGCTGTGGACTGATGCAGCGGGGAGTTTTCTGCACCATTTCCTAGCTTCTGCTGTGAATGTGAGAGTGAAAATCCTGCATAAAACGCCTTCGTCAATTTTCTGAATATCAACACTAGAGACTCTATGGATGAACTGTAAGGCGTGATGAAATGCAGAAGAATTATTCTCGCCATTAAATTTTACCTGAGATAATAGTCTTACCACGTCCGGTGGAGTGTTGGAAGATGTAGGAACCTGGATGCAACTCCAAATGGGAATTCTGTGAGTAGACATCCTTTTCCAGGACTTCTAATTTTAAACATGTCCCAACAGACAATATGCTCAGGCCCTCCTTCTAGCGCCAGAAATGTTGAGGGCCCCGAGGTCGGGTCAATAACAAGGGGGATACCCACCCGGTCCGGAACCTAGTTAGCGGCTCCTTGCCCGTTTGGAGTAGCGGGTCCGACTGGGGATAACGGGACCAGTTTCCCGATGTATGGGATGTGTATGTGTGTGTATGTGGAATTTTGGTAGGTTACTTCTAAGAAACGTTCTAAAGACTACTGTAAATCTATCTTACAAACTTGAGCCTAAATTACCATAATCAAATGAAAACAACACACAGAATTTACATTAACCCGGGATGTTTCTTTTTGTCATGCGATCTAGAGGATTTCTAACAGTAGCTGGTAATAAAGATCATTCAACTGATATCAGAATATAAATCAATAAAGATAAACCATTCTGCATAAGAAGTTAGACAGAGCGGTTGTGAACAACACATCACATAATCAAATCATTTGCATATTAAACATGAATAGACAAATCCACCGTATAGAAGTGCCAAATGATAACTTATATATTCATACATTAACATGCAAACAATATCAACTGTATATCGTTTTAAGAATACAAGCAGAAATTAATCAAGAGATAAAAGTACCATTGATGACTAATTCTTACCCATAGACTTCAAACAATAATGATCTACCTCTACTTGCTTCTAACATCTACCAAGAGTACAGAAGTGCAACATCAGTAGCAGACATAAGAATGCAAACATAAATAAATCACGATCCTTCCATTCATCAAAACCTCCTCTGAGGGTGCAGAAGTGCATGTTCTGAGGACAAGTTTTTGACAAATATCTGGACCCTTCTCCAATGCAATGAGAAGGGTTGAAATACTACTATCTAATCCTAATAATAGTATTATTACAAAATTTTAGGATATGGCTCTCAAATGACCGTCCTTTTTCTAATTCTGTAAAACAAAAAGAAAAACAACTTTCTAAATTGAAATTACTTCTTAATCTGGTCTCTGAAATTGCATTTTTCAAGCATGGGCTTGAAAAGAGTCGGTTGGCCGACTTCTGTGCTTAACTGGGCTGTGAAAACGGCATCCATAAGAGCTGGCGCTACTTTCTCGGCCGCGTTCATGATACACCTTACTGTCATGCATTGGCTGTGGGGCTTAACTAAGTAAGTCCAGTAACTTTCCCAGTTTAGCCTCGATAATGCCCGGATTGTCTCCCCATTTGCCTGTGCTTTTTGCTTCCATTCAGCCTCTAGTTGCGATGCGATTGGTAGGTACCCCAGAGTGGATTCTGAAACTAAGTTGGCCTTGTGTAAATTTTCATTTACATAGTCGATAAGTATGTTCGCCTGTGTAGCCGCTGACTCTGCTGTCTGCTCCGCCTGTGTGATTTGCTCGTCCCACTTGTTAAAGAGCAGTTCTTTATTATTTTCATTAATCTTGGGTGCCCCTGCTCTTTTCCCTTCCTCGTCATTTTGCCAAGCCAGATACTCTGTTACTCTTTTGTTGGCCTGGTCATAGTCGTTCCGCAATTCCACCACCTGGCTGGTGATCTTGTCGCTTATTTCACAAAACTCCCTCCACTGTGATATTTTGCGCACCATTTCCTCTTGTTGCTGTGACAATTGGTCGTTCAAGCCGATGGACTCTGAAATAAACTCTGTCAGCTTGGGTTCATCCTTATGCATTTCTTGCACCGTCTGCAGCTGTTGTTCTTTTTCTTCAATACTTCTTTGGTGGCTTACCTGCATCTGGCGAAAGCTTTCTTGTAACTCTTCAAGCTGCTTGGAGGCTTCAGCGTTCTCATTGGCTTGTCGCAACTGTTGTTGCAGCAGTTGTATTTGACTTTCACATTCTTTTAGAAGCTGTTGAACTTCAGAGGCCTTGTCGATAGTTGCAGAAGCATATGCTCCCGCAATTTGAGACAATTTCATGAGATTTTCTGTTGGATTGTTATTCGGGTCTTTCCACAAGACATCTAGGTGTTCAACGTTCTGAGCCAGTGCATTTTCAAGCTTCCTTTTCTTTCTTTGTCTCCTCACAACTGCCTTGTGCTATGGACTGTAAAATACGTCCAGTGGAGGGATTTCTTCTACGCCGAGTACAAGTTCTGAGGATGGAGCGATAGGATGAGCTCCGTCTCTACGGTACCACTGACTATGGTTGAGAAGACCTCTTGCACCACCTGAGTATTGCTCACAGGTGTTTGCGGGAATTGGCCTTCAAGATTTATCAGTTCATTGAAGGTCTCCCATTCTTTATCTAGTTATGCTATAACCATAGGTGCTTCAGTGACGGGAGGGGGGATTCCTCTTGGTGGCGAGACGGCAACTTGCTGCTGAGCCATCGAACTTGACTGAGCTGTGTCTTTGATTGTTTCTTCGTTCTTGTCTTCTTTGTGGACAGACTCTTCAGGATCTGGAGATATTTCGATGTGTAACTCACCGAGGTCGATGGTGGCCTATGATGCATTCTTTTGTTTTGTTGCTACATTTTTCTTAGAAATCGCTTCTTTCTCAGCAGCTTATTTCTCTTTTGCAGCATCTAACTTCTGCTACAGAACCTTTTCTGTTGCCGAGGCCTTCTCTCTAGCGGAATCCTTTTGTTCTTCCTTCTTCTTTTATATTATTGTCGTCACATTGGTCTGCCCTGCTTTGCTTTTATCATCCTTACTGATTCCTTTGCCAGCATCAGAGGGAGTTAGCGAGTCACTTGGCCACTTACTGAAAATGCCTATAACATCATCTTCGATGACTAAATATGGAAACTTGTAACATATTCCTTGGGCATCCTTCTTTGCACGAATGTGCATATTATGGAAATATGCCTTGAAGTCTGCGACATTGTCATACTTCTCATGCAAGCTAGTGATAACCTTCGCCGCTGCTTAATCACCATCCTTAGCTCAAAATCAAACATGGCACAAAAGATCTTCATCTCCATTACTCGTGCAAGGTCTTTGGTAGCCTATAGTGAGGCAAACTTCGTGGCCTCAGGTGGGTTTGAGTCCTATTGAGGGAATTAGCTTTCTTCAGGTGTTCTCCAGGTCACCAACGTGATCAATAATATCGACCATGCATAGTGGAATGACTTGCCATCATCTTGGGCCTCTTTATAGTCCTCCAAGAATTCATGACATAAATATTGAGCCCAGTTGTACTGGAATCCTTTGGCACACTACGCATCCAAAGAAATGACTAGCGCCAGCACTTCATCACCATGCCACTTCCTCATGATCTTATCGGCCAAGATCTATGTAGAAAACTACACTGCTCCATCTGATATGGACTGAATGGAATATCTGTGCCACTTCTTGACTAGACCAAAATCACTCTTCATTTGGTCTATCAACTTCCTTTGCTACGACTTTCCTACAAAAGCCTTCACAGGGTCCACTCCTTGGGATGGCAACAACGTTATGCGGTGGATCAACATGTAAGTCATTGGGATGGACCCTCCCACCGAGAGGCACCCATCATGCACTAGTGTCAACATTTGGCACAAACAAACTATATTAATAGTTGTGCGATTGAAGTGCAGCACCCACAATATATTTAGGAGCCTCGCAACCCCAACTCCAGCCACCAAGTTCATCGGTTCAGGTTGTGTGACGTCTAGCTCTTCATAGTAGACCTTCTTGAGGTACTTACTTGGTGCCAACTATGGAAACCTCTCATGGTCCCACAGGTCCCAATCCTCCATTTTCAATTTTGGTATCCAAGCGAGAAACAGGTCGGTAAATAGCATATTCTCCAGTAGAAAAGGCATAGAGACCATAAACTTCATGAAATCTAGGTCTTTGGGCAGTTTCACCATGGATTTTCTAGGTGGTATATATAGTAGGAGATGATCTATTGGCTCAACCCCCTCTGCATCAATCTCCTCTACTCCTCCATGCAGTTCTTCCTCATCCAAGTCCAAGGGATCCATCAGTTGTTTATACCTATCCATCTTTCCCTTATGGTGGATTTCGATCAGGATTTTCCGTGGTGATTGTCACATTGGTGCTTGCTAGGGCTTCTTATACTTCTTATCTCCCATGAAGTCCTCTCTATTCCGATTGGTCTTAATACATCATACACATGTATCCCTTCCCATAATTCCTTAAATTTATCTACCAATGGTTTTAAGTAGACATCCATATTCTTCACTTGTCTTCTACCAAGGACTATAAGAGAAAACATAAGATGTTCATTCTTCATGGACAACCACGGGGGGGGTATTTTTATTAATTAATACTATAGGAAAAATAGAATAGTTAGTGTTTTGGAGGGAATATGGGTTATCTCCATCCATGGCTATGCTGAGTCGTAAATGTCATACTTCATCCTTGAATTTTTTAGGCCATGTATCCTCTATATGCTTCATGGATATTGAATCCATTGGGATTCACATATCTCTTAAACCATTTCTATGTGAGGCATGCCATCCCTGCAATATAGCTAATTCTTTGCAACGAAAAAGTCTTTAAATCCTTAGGATTATAAGCATGTGCCTCAATATCTTATGAGGAGGACCATGTGATTTATCCTTTATTTTTTTAGTTATGGTACCTGTCATGCCCACATTTCATACATATCTCTTTGTCTCCATATTATCCTCTATATAGAATACAATCATTCGAACATGCATGATATGATATGAAATCAATAACCAACATTTTCAACAACTGGTTTTCCTCTTTGGAGCTACCTGGAAATACATTATCATGGGAAGAACGTTATATTTCAATATCCTACAGTTGGTGGGAAATATAATTGTACAATGTTGATATTTAACATTTATAAAGTCAACCATTTTTAAATATGATTGTGTGACAAAATGTAAGGAACTTGACCGATCGTGCAAGTCAATTACAACAATATTTTGAGAAACGTGCACTTGACATTCCAAACTTTTCTTTCAAAATGTATAGGAACATCATTGTCACGAATTGAGTAGAGTTTGAGTTTCTGCCTGGTCCATGAGAGGGGTGGTGGAAGAAGATTTGAGGCTTTTGAATTAGGCATTGGTGATATGACCATCATACCCTAGCTCATTGTTCTAGAATGTATCTAACAAAATTGCCTCCATGGATGTCGTATCCCATAAGTAATCATCCATATGAACCTCCATTTGATTGCCTCCATTACCAACTTTTGATGAAGGACTACTATTGTTGTAGTTATTCCTAATTTTTGAACTTAGACGTAGTGGGAATTGAATAGGTGGTTGATTCAACAATTCTTTGTATTCTTCCTCTCCAAGTATTTCTCTTAATTCATCCTTCTCTTGATTTGACATTGTAGTGGGGTGCACCGGAAGATGGTAGGTGTGTCTCTCATGATCACTAGAATCCTAATTTCAAAAAACATTGAACGTCATTAGTACAATATCAATGATATTAGTAAGCATGACAATGCAATTGGTTAGTTGAAATTTCAATGTACCAAACAATTATTACCATAGTTTCTTTAAGATTGCATCCAAAAGATGCCATGTTCCAATTGGCAGGGTGAAGAGGTCGTCCATTTTCATCTACCAACTACTTGCGATATGTTGCTCCTAATAAGAGCTTCCAAAATATTTTGAAAATAATATGGAGTAATATTATCTACATTTGAACTCGATTCTAAATCTCAATCTTGCAAATAATTTGCAGATATTTTTATTCAAATTGACATGGATTAAAAAAAATAAAGCCAATTAGATAATCGAAATATAAATAAAATACGAACTTACTCGAGATGGAAAGGGAGAA
Source organism: Pinus tabuliformis (assembly GCA_031772625.1). Classification (NCBI taxonomy): domain Eukaryota; kingdom Viridiplantae; phylum Streptophyta; class Pinopsida; order Pinales; family Pinaceae; genus Pinus; species Pinus tabuliformis. Next base: position 1,316,953,715 of record CM062816.1, on the reverse strand, counting down.
CTTCGCGAAGGACTTTGATCAACAATATGGAATGATATAGATTTTGAAGAATTGGTCATTTTATATTATTGAGATTTTGTCCCTATATTTGAGAAAAATAAGAATTAAATTTTTGTTTGAATATCTAAAATTCATCTCAAGAACCATATAATCGCAATCTAAATTTTGATATAGTTTTGAAACAATTGTTCAAGAAGAAGGAAACTTTAAGCAGAAAATGCATACTATGAACTACTATAATTCATGTGGATGTGTCCCAAAGGATAATTTGAGATTAATATGCATTTTATGTATAAAAAAAAATCAGATAGCTTTTAAACCCCACAAGTGCACCAAATCATAATAAATTTCATTAGTGCATTTAAATAATAAGAGCACTGATGCATTTAAATAATACCCGCACCAGTTTCTGGCATTCCATAAAAATAAAAATAATTTATCTACTCAGTGCTCTTTCACATAAAAAACCATCGGTACGTTTAAATAGAAAACAATCGCAAAACAAATTTGCTTCCTGAATTTAGAAATAAAAATGAATTCAACTTTCTCGGTGCTCTTTTAAATATATACTGCATCATTGCATTTAAAAAATAATCACATCATCTCAATATTTCGAAAATGAAAAAAAAAAGTGGTTCATGTCAGTGCGTTGAGAAAAGATGGCACCCCAGAAATGTCATTGCACTTTTTATATAAACACACTGGTGCACTTAACTATCGAATGCACCAATGTGCAGAGAAATTGAATGAAAAAAGTTTTTATTTTTTAACTTTTTATTTTTTTGAATTAAAAATGGGAGACAATTAATTTTCTGAAATACAGTTTCATAAAGTCTTTTAAATAGTAAAAAATTATTCACCATTTCATTATTGCACCTAGAATTTCAAGGAGCGATTTGCAAGAGAGATATACCAGAAGCACTGTGTAGCAACAAAACAATACTTTCGAGCAATAAAGCTATCTAGAAGATTAGAAGCCAAAAGGTATGGTGATTCACTCAAAAACCTGCATAGTAAGTTTTAAATTTTATTGTTTATTTTACAAATAAAAGAATTTACAATTTTAGTTATGGTTTAATTAAAGGATAGATCATTTGTATGAGAATATTAGATTAAAGCTGCAAAATATTTTGGATCCACCAAAATATCAAAAGTTGGAAGGTGTGGTTATTTACTTGAAACCTTGGATAACAAGAATCTTAAATTTTATTGTTAAAATATTTTACAATTTATGTGATGTTTATTCACAATTCAGGAAAAAAAAATAAAAACACTGTATAATAAAAAATTTAGTATAGATTTTACAGGTAAAATTTTTGGCAATCTATGTTCCTATTTAAATTTAATTAAAATTTAGAAAAAAAAAATTAAAAAAAAAAAAAACAAAAAAAAATCACTACTTACCTTAAACCCTTGTTTTTTCCTCCGAAATTTCACATTATGGTTTATCTTTCTTTACCACTTCACAATTAGGTTTTAAATTTAGGAATTTTACATTTAATGGGTTTGTGTACAAACTATACATAGGGTGTTTGACATGTAAAGTATGGGAATCACTTATTGAATTGAATCCAAACATTTTTGGCCCTCTCCTTTTTTTCTAAACGGTTATATGTTGTGCGATGCGCTATCTATAACATAACGCACCAGTGCTTCGTGAGTAATAAAATGCACTGGTAAATTAGACCACTTTCATTTTTTTCTAATCTGTTCATCGTTTCTCCCGGTCTAATATAACGCATTGACACACCTATTCCTAATATCATCGTTAAATCATTATGGTGAATGGAGCTTTCGAAATCGTATTGTACACCCTCTCTGATTTTTAAAAAACAATTATATGTTTCGTGCTACACCCTACGTATAACACATCGGGGCTACCTAAGTACTTCAACACATTGATATATTATAACACTTTCAATTTTGTCTAATTTGTTTATTATTGCTCGAGGTGTAATACAATGCATCGATGCACCTGTTCCTAATAGAATTGTTAAATCAGTGCAGTGCATTTAGCCTTGCAAATTGCATTGCCCAATTTAAAAACAATTTTCCATGATGGTGATGAGTAATTAAAATCTTGGTGTGTTTAATCTTATAAACACACTAGTTACCAGAGCTTTTCGTGGCTGAAAAATATTTAATATATTTGTAAAATATATCTAATGGATTATGTATTGAATGGTACATGTTGTATATTGATAAAATATGTCTCACAACGTCTTAAGTAACAAAAAAATTTATCGACACAATGACAACACATAAAAAGAAATCGAAGGCAAGTTCTTTGTAAATTCTTTACAAAATTAACATATTTGAACTATACATAAGTATAATTAATATGTATTAGCTGGTGTGTGTCATGAAAAGCTATAAAATGAAGAGCATAAAATCCTGATAGAAAAATTGCAGAATGATGAATCGGGTAAATGAAAAAATACTATTTAGTATGAGTTTTTTCATTAATAATATACTTAATAATAGTTGATAAAAATTTTCAAACAATCTATTAATTCATATATGTTTAATGTTCTACAAGGAACAACAATGAAGGAAAGGATCAATGTCATTCTAAGAAAAGAAAAATTATGGAACATGTAAATGGCAATGAATTGGTCAGTAGATCATCTCGAGTGGCGCTGGAGGTTAATGAAACAGGGGGGGGGGGGGGGCGGGGATTTGTACAAAACTATGAGGAATCTATTTGTTGGGTCCCTATAATACTAGTGATTACCCCATTACTATTGTAGTTGCATCCCTTATTAATATTGTTGTGCCCCTATTATCCCCATATTGTTATTACTGTGCCCCATAGAATCCCTCTATTGTTATGTTTGTGGCTTTATATTATTATTATTAGGTCGGTTGGGTTATATTGTGACTCCTTAGACTCCTATATATAGAAAGGAGATTTTCTCATTTGAATCATCCAATAATTGTTCATTTATGTAATGTAAAGGGAGTTTCCCCCTCGAAGACGCTGAATTATAAGGCGTTGATCTATCTTTTCTATCTTTTCTTGAGCTGGTTTCATAACATTTGGTATCAGAGCTTTGGATTCTAGGGTTTCGTTGCTCCAAATAGGTCATCATGGCATTTTCGCTATAACTTTTTTTTCTGTGATGTTTTAGAAGATAAAAAAAAAACCATTTTAGAAGACATCGCGCTGAACCTCGGGCCCGAATTTCAGAGCTTTTCGCTCTATATTTGCGGAGATATGATTTGAGGAAGTTGGTATTTTTGCAGACTCCTGAATTACATTCCAAACAGGTGACCTGGGGAAAATCATCATAACTTTCTCTCTGAGCATCAGATTTAAATTTCATAAGAAGTTGCAAAAAGGGGACGGACTGTTGTTTCTTGTGGATATTTTTTAGAGCCAAAGGTCGAAACAGTGACTCGTGGCACGTCATACAAGTTTGCTCTACTGAACTAGTCTATAATCAAGTCACTGTGGGAGACTTCATATAACTCTTCCTTGGAGAATCCAATTTGGGTCAGACTGGTGGCATTGGAAATAGGACACAGAGGGCTACTACAGATCACAATTTCAGAACTGGATGATTGGAAAGTACAGAGATACATCAGAGGAAATATCGAGCTCCTACAAAGTGAAAAAAGGTGTGTAGATTTTTTTAAATTTTTGCTTAAGCTTGGTTTGAAAATTTATTTTGAAGTATTTCAAAGGGCATAGTAGAGCATTATTATCAGTAACTAATGCCTCGAGGAAAGAAAATGCAAACACCTTGTAATGAACCTGAAATCTCTAGCATGACTCATGAAGAAGAGGAAGAAATGCTACATGATATATCAAAATTACAAGAACAAGTGCAACAAATGTCACTCTCACAAAAGCTAACGGAAGCTAAGATAAATGGCGCAGAATCTAAGATAAAGGGTGTGGAAGCTAAGATTGACAATTTGAAGATAGATTTGAAGACAGATTTGAAGAGAGACATGGCAGATTTGAAGACAGATTTGACAAATTTTCAACAAGAAATACGTACTAATGGTGAAAAGTTAGTAAAGGAAACTCATGATGCAGAAAAAAGAAATGTTAATGATGATTTCTTAGACTCTAATGTGGGATTGAAGACCCACCATATTCCGAAAATTTATATGAGGAATTTTGATGGAAAGGATCCCGCAACATGGATATTACAGATGGAGCAATTTTTCGATCTCAATAATGTGCAAAACACACAAAAGGTATGTATTGCAACTTTATATTTGGAACCAAATCAGTTTGTATGGTATCAATGGCTTTGCTCTTGTAAACAAATTATCACTTGGGTAATTTTTATGGAAGAATTGACAACACATTATGAGGATACAAAAAGTAACACTTTTTTTAGCCAATTGATAAGTCTCAAACAAAAGGGTTCAATAATGGAGCACATTGAGGAGTTCCAAAAATTGAACATAAGGATAAAAAATATTCCAGAGGAGCATAAGATTTATATGTTCATAGGGACTTTAAAGCATAATATTCAACATGATGTTTGCCTTTGGGAACCTGATTCATTAGAGAAGGCATTCAGGTTAGCAAGAAAAATGGAAAGCAAAATTATGGCAACCAGGAAGCATACCACTCACAACTATAAATATGGAGGTGTTGTTTCCCCTAGTCTTCCACAACCTATAAGGTTGACACCACAACAATTGGAAGAAAAAAGAGCAAAAGGGCTTTGTTACAGTTGTGATAGCAAATACACTAAAGGTCATAAGTGTGCTGAGAAGAAATTATTCTACATAGATTGCGAAGAGGAAGAAGAAAAGGAGCAAGAAAGGTCAAAAGAAGAGGATATACTCCAGGAACAAAGCCTAGATAAAGAAGAAATGAATCCGACCATATCTTGTAATGCATTGGTGGGAATTACCACTCCTCAAACCATCAAGATAGAAGGACAAATCAAGAAGAAAAAGGTAATAGTGTTGATTGATTCAGGAAGTACCCACCATTTTATTCATTGTAAGGTAGCAAAAGAATTGAATTGCTTCTTATATCCAGCACCAGAGTGTCAATTGATGGTTGCAAATGGAGGAACAATAAATTTCTCTCGAAAGTGCCATAATATCAAGCTATCGATGGGAGAATATGTATTGACTAGCCCAATTCTTTCCATTCCAATGGGAGGTGCTGATGTTGTACTAGGAGTCCAATGGCTACAATCCTTGGGTACAATAGCTTTTAATTTTCAAGAACTTTTCATGAAAATTTCTGTGGAAGGAAAGGAAGTTGAATTAAGGGGTATTGCAGGGAAACCGGGAAAGATAATCAGCTCCAACGATATGACAAAGCTTCTAAAAAAGGAACAAAGGGGTGTAATTGCACAATTATGTTCGCTAGATGTTTCCACATTGCAATCATCTATTTCTCCAGATCTCCAAAAAGTCTTGGACAATCATTCCAAGGTATTTGAGACTCCCAAAGGTCTCCCACCTATTCCTGATCATGATCATGCTATTCATCTAATTGCAGGAAGTGTTCCTCCAAACATTAGGCCGTACAGATATCCCTATGCCCAAAAGAGTGAAATTGAACGAATGGTTGCAGAAATGATAGAGGTTGGTATAATTCAACTGAGTCAAAGTTCTTTCTCTGCTCTAGTAGTATTACTGCATAAGAAGGATAGATCATGGCACATGTGTCCAGATTATAGGGAGCTCAACAAGCTCACTATTAAAGATAAGTTTCCCATTCCCGTCATTGATGAATTACTGGATGAATTGCATGGATCAATTTACTTCACCAAGTTGGATCTTCGTTCAGCATATCATCAAATCATAATGAAGACTGAAGACATTCCGAAAATAGCATTTAGAACTCACGAGGGTCATTATGAATTTTTGGTCATGCCTTTTGGCCTTACCAATGCACCTTCAACATTTCAAGGTTTGATGAATTCCATTTTCAAACCATTCCTTAGAAAATTTGTGTTAGTATTTTTTGATGATATACTAATCTACATCAAGTCTTGGAAGGATCATGTTGAACATGTTGATAGGGTGCTACAACTATTGGAGGAGTAACAATTATATGCAAAAAGATCCAAATGTTTCTTTGGAGTACAAGAGGTGGAATATCTGGGTCATATTGTATCTCATGAAGGAGTTAAGGTAGACGCTAGCAAAATTAAAGCCATTAAGGAATGGAAAATACCCACATCCATAAAGCATCTGTGACGATTTCTTGGGTTGACAGGGTATTATCGCAAGTTTGTTAAGAATTATGGGAGAATAGCAGCATCTCTAACAACATTATTTAAGAAAGATGCATTTTCATGGACTCCAGAAGCAACAAAGGCCTTCGAACATCTTAAAGAGGCAATGTGCCAAGCACCGGTCTTAGCTACACCGGACTTCACAAAAACCTTTATTGTGGAATGTGATGCTTCAGGAAATGGAATTGGTGCTGTTTTAATGCAAGATGAAAGACCCATTGCTTTTGAAAGTCGTCAAATCAAGGGAAAGTCTTTACACAAAGCTATTTATGAGAAGGAAATGTTGGCAATACTCCATGCACTTAAGAAATGGTGACCCTACCTAATGGGAAGACACTTCAAGGTAAAAATGGATCATGATAGCCTTAAATACTTTTGAGAACAAAGATTATCCTCTAAAGAGCAACAAAAGTGGGTCACAAAGATGTTGGGTTATGACTTTGAAATCATCTACAAAAAAGGGAAGCAAAATGCGGTGGCAGATGCACTCTCAAGAAAGGATGAGGATGTGGAAGCATTCTTGTCCGCTATTTCTATTATCTAACTAGATTGGATAAATGAAGCAAGAGAGGAATGGAAGAATGACAAAGAAGTGTGGGCACTTATTCGAAAGTTACAACAAGATTCCGGTACGTCTGATACATTTAGTTGGAAAAATGATTCTTTATGGTACAAAGATCGCTTATACCTCTGTAAGAATTCCCAACTAAAACAAAAGATTCTTATGGAATTGCACACTTCTCCCTTAGGAGGGCACTCAGGATTTTTAAAACCTTACCACAGGGTTAAGAAGGAATTTTTTTGGGATGGCCTTAAATCAGATATTCAAAAATTTGTGGCAGAATGTTTGGTTTGCCAACAAAATAAAGTTGAAACAATTAAGACACTGGGTCTATTACAACCTTTATCCATTCCAAGCCAACGTTAGAAGGAGGTTTCAATGGATTCTATCACAGGTTTACCCAAGTGTTGTTGGGAAAAGTATCCAATACGGAATGACCCTATCCCACTCTAAGGGTGATAGTACCTCAGCAACAATCAAAGCAAAGCTATTTGAGATTACTTCTTTATGAGATGTAAAAGAGGGGAGAAAGAGATCCACTAACCGATGTCTTCCGCTAATGATTGATCCAATCTTCTCTCCTTGCTGCTTGCTCCCAACTCCTTGCTCTTTCACTGGCCCAACTACACCAAGATCCTGCAAAATGACAAGAGAGGGAAACTACAAGAAGCATACATTCATAATTGATTCAAGGATTAGAATAAATCAAATACACAAGTATAGCAATACACCATTGAGACACATGCATATAGAAGAACCTCAAATGCTTTATTAATGGAAGAAGTAAAGTTCAGGAAGTGATACAACCATAAGAGGCCCAATCCAGCATCACCTTCCCAGCAGAAAGAAATCTCCTCTTCACCTCCTTCAAAGCAAATCACCCAATAGTTCTAAACTCAAACCAACAGCACTTCCTTACATTCACAAGATTCCAGCCTCCCTAGACCTCATGAGAGAGATCTATATATAGGAGTTTTGGAGAAAGGATGAGTCAACTTGAGGTTGGCATGAATCTGACTAGTGTCCTCTCTCACTTCAGTTATTCTTCAGTTCTTGAGTCCACTTGGAGGTTCTTGCTTCCACTTGGAGATCTAGACCCTCTTACTCATCACTAGTCGAATTCCTTGATCCAAGTGTCATTTTGGAAGCTTCCTGGGCATTGATACCTTGAGGAATGACTGTGCCACATGTCCAAACTCGCCCAGCACAGGTAGCCTTCTTTGCAGTTGACATTCAACACAGGTAGAGAGTGGAGCACTTGACATTCAGCGCAGATGCTCAGTGGAGCAGTTGACATGATCCAGAATTGCCTTGTTTTTGAGTGTTTTCAGGTGAACTGTTATTCAGTGCTGTGGTTTGCTGACCTTGTTCCTCTAGGGGTAGGAACAACATGTTTAGGGACTTTGGATCCCTTAGATTATGGACATTTCATGCTTCATGCGGTAAGGCACAAAAATGTCTATAACAGCTGCCCCCTAAAGTATGAGGTCGTTTATCGGGTGAAATGTTTTATCAGGAGGATCCGAAGTTCATTCAATTGCTGAGAGGTGACCTGTAATAAAATACAATACAATACATTATTTTTCATTCTGCTTTCATGATCTAGCTGAGGCGGGCATTCCCATGCTCAGCTTTATAAATTCATTTTGGTACATAGAACAGACGATCGTCTGATGATAGACTGATAATTCTCTGCTGAAATTATCATCCTTTGAGTAGGATGATCATCTGCTGCAATGATGTACATGTCAAATGTCTTTATATTTCCTGAATATATATCGCAGCCTGGATGGATGAAACTAGATCCGGGGTCTTCAAACTCGTTCTATCTTCACTCTAAGTACAAGTCGATCCATGTGAGAATTGCGTTGAAGTCGAACATGGAAAGACATCGCTTGATTACCGGTCAATGATGTAAACCGTTAACAAGCACGAGAGGAATCACCGATAATGATAATGACCCTCAAGGTACTGCAGTACAATTCACGTGGTGTGAATAAAGGACTTGGCGTCGAACACCACGCAAAATCCTTCGGTCGAAGGTCATTGATGTATACCTGTCGCCGGAAGTGAGAAACTTGCCATTGAGGCATGCAAGCTTCAAAGTACTGGGGGGGCTGTTCCTAGATCAACTTCTTGGATAATGAGCTGAAGTCGACAAGAAGCGATCCATCAAAGGAGGGCCTTAATGAATCCCACATCAGTGACACGGAACAGAGCTAATGATTTTAATGGAGGTGAAAACAATTTGTGACATATGATTCAGGGTGGCGATCATGGATGGATGAAGGATAATGTATGGCAGTGGATGGGACACGGTTGACTCTTTCTGGACAACATCTCTTGAACATATAATGACACTGATGCGATGGATCGGTAGCATTACCCCAAATGTGGATGGTTTGGCGAGACCATGGTGATGAGACCGATGAATGAAACAACCCAACCCGATGTGATACGGAGGAAAAGTGTCATGATCAAGAGCGACTTGCTACCATTCCAGCTTTGAGGTTCTCCCAATTTATCCCCAGTCATTTCTGACCAGTACCTCTTTATTTTTGTCAAGCTTGAGGAGGATAACATATGCTTGTTCTATAACCTGCCCTTCAGGCAAGCCCATCGCTATGTTTTAACGAGCCTAGCGATAGGGAAACTCGTTCTCGTCTAAAGGCAAGTTTGTCGCTATTTAATCATTTTAACGAGTCTAACGACAAGGAAAACTCGGTACTTTTCATTTTTAGAGAGTCTGAAAAGATACAGAAAGCTAACTCCAAAATTCCTTTTTCGTCATCTAATCCCTTAAGTCCGAAAAAGTATAAAACAATACAGAAGGGATGAATTTTCGATAACTTTAACGAGCCGAATAAAACAAGCACTCGACCTTTTTGTGCAATAATCCCTCAGGTCCAAAAAGATTAAAATCTAGAGGAGGGATAGCTCTTCCGGTCACTTTAACGAGCTAGAAGGCCAAAACTCGGCAAACTTTTCATATTTTACGAGTCAGTTGAAAAGAGCTCAAAGAAGACTCGTCTTTTGAGGAACGAGTGATAAACAGGGATAGTAGCAGATTCCAGGTACAGGTTGGAATTTTCCAATCACGGCAGTGTCACAAGGATGGCTAGGTGAAATCACTCTTCGCAGCTGTTCCTCAAAATGGGTAAACAATCATATGGAGGTGAACGATCGGCCAAATGACGGTGGAGGTGGCAGGTGCAAAACATGACCAAGGTTTTTATGGCTGATAAATTTACGATCACAGCGGTTATTTACCGGGATAGGTTCATTTTTTATTTAAAAATGAGCTTAAACTCTGGAGGAAACATTGCTCACTGCTTTTATTTTTTTTTTAACGAGCATGAATACCGCGTTAAAACTGCTCGGATCTTGCGTTTATTTTTTAACGAGCATGAACTTTATGCTAAAACTGCTCGAATATATGGTCAAATTTTGATTTTTTACCATTAATAGCTTTTCTCTTTTCAAGGATAGTACTGTATTTTCAATCGCTGCAACAAACTTTGTTAGAAATGAATAATATTTGCATGAAAATGAGATTATAACCCTAATATTTCGCTTTGAACTACGTAAAAAGCCATTAAAAGGTGTTTTTACCTCTCATTTTACCATTTCATTTGCATTTGGTTTGTTGGAGCTCTGGAGGTGCATCTTCCCCCTTGATTTTCACCAGCTGATTCCGGGAGATTCTGTGGATGATTTTCAGCGCCGTCTGGACCAGGTAGGAGCTAAACCCTAGCTCTTTCTTTTCATGGTTTCCTTTTTCAGTTTTGTGCCTGTTTCCCAGCTTTTCTGAGCCTCAGGGGTTTTTCTAGGGCGCCTTAACTTCAGCGCAGGTTCCCCATTCGAAACCTGCGCTGAATGTCAAGCTGCCTTAAGGCAGCCTGACCTTCAGCGCAGGTAGGATACTCTCTACCTGCGTTGGGCTCAGAAAACTGAGTTTTTGGCTCATTTTTTGATGAATTTTCGCCAGTTTTTCACCAAATTCAGGAACTTACTCCTTCTTTTGTTTTCTTTGCAGGGAACTTTGAACAAAATGTCCCTTACATGGCGAGAACGAGAACATGGAGAGGAGGACATGATTTCCCTCCATGACCCTATCACGGTGAATGTACTGTGGAACTATGGCCTGCTGAAGTTTTTCCGTATCTCTAGCATGAGAGCACAGGTTACTTTGCTGCAGTATATGCTTGATGCTTGGGATCCTATTAACCAAGTATTCCAGATTAGGGGAAAGTCTATCCCCTTGACCATAGAGGACATGTACTTCTTGACTGGATTGTCAAGGTGAGGTGCCCCCATTTCCTTGTCAGGTACGGCCCGGGGGACCGATTCCGTGAGAGATTATGTCCGCCAGTATTGCAGGGAAGGCTCCCAGCCGAGCAGAGACGGCAAGGTTGTTATCCGTGAGATTACTGACAGGTCTCTCAGGTCCATTCTGTATACCATTGGTAGGATGGCCGGTAGCGCAGCTCTACATGTTTCCAACAGATCTTATGTGCAGCACGCCTTGGAGTGTCTCCAACCGAAAGCATTCAACTGGTGTGATGCAGTACTTGTTCAGATGAAAAGTCAATTGACTAAGGTAAAGGACGGGAAGCTGAAGAACTTTGGATTTGGTTCTATTCTGACTGCCTTCGCCTTGGAGAAAATCCCACTGATGCAGCCTCAGTATATTATACTCGACTTGCCTTCTCCGACCGAGCCACGCATGCAGAGGTGGGTCGATCACATGTCTAGACATGCTTGTCAACCTCAGATTAATTTCACTGATGCCTTCTTCAGGTGGTTCAAGCGCCAGGAGATGGTCTTTTCTGAGTATCCATATGTGGGTATGGATTTTCGAGGTGATCCGGATTTGGTGCTACCGGATGGCGAACAGTGGGGCGCTATTGGTAAACTCTTTGACCATATCACTGTTTACTGTTTTTATTCATAATGTTGATGTGCTTTATTCTATCAAGACTTTTAATCATACTCTTGGGTGCATGCAGATGTTGGTCCTGTCCGTCCAGTAGTTCGTCCGAGACCGCTAATTGCTGCCTCGGCAGCGGAGCCTACTAGGAGAGTTATTCTCCGCGACCTTGACGATACTGAGACCCTTATAGCTGTGCAGGAGCAGGTTGAGAGCCTTACTCTCGGCATTCCTGATGTGAGGATTGATGAGTTACCTTTACAGCTGCAGTGACACACTACTGGTGTGCCTAGACGATGGACTCGTCTCTTGCGCATGATTGCATAGGCCGTGACGTGCTATCATGAGCACCACTAGGCTAGGGTGCCCCCTAGCATCTTTTTGAGTTTTAGGTCATATGACCAATTTTGTCTTGGTTACAGAACATTATGTATGAACTATAAACAGCTTATATATATTTTTATTTTCGAGTTTTATTCTGGTTGAGTTATATGATCCATATGTACAATCATTGATGATGTGTCTCTTTTATATATGTCGCAAATGTCTATCTAACACATAGTTTGCTAATGAGTCGGTTAATGTGTTTAAGTTTCTGGAAATATGTTGATATTGAATTGAATCAAATTGTCTTTCCAAAATCTTAACCCTTAGGAACATGCGATAAATAGCGGGATTGCGAACGGAATATATACCATTGAGTTGTAGTATTACGAGTTGTGAGTCTAGCCTGACAATTAGTCGGCATATGCCACGTGTGATGGCATTAGAGAGTAGTTCTATCAACGCGCTATACTCAGCGATGTTATTCGTTGATTGCCCAATACACACACCTCTGAAACTTACTAACTCGCCGCTTGGATCAAACATGGCCCAGGCTGCGGAGGATAGGTTCCGCGAACTACGACTCGCTCCGTCGGCATATCCAACACATGTCTCCAGAAGGTTCGACATCTGCAACAAATGAAAAAGGTGGATCACTCGACCAGAACAAATACTTTAGCGAAAACAAAATACAACAAAAGCATGCAGGTTACTATTTAAGCATAGTAACGCTTGAGGTATAGCCCGTTACGGGACTGCGCCAGCGGAATTCCGTCATAATCCATTAACTCGTAGGCTCCTTTTGCTAACACCCTTTTAACAATATAGGGGCCCATCCATAAGGATTTGAATTTTCCTGCTCCCAATTTATCGGATTCTTGGTCATAAAGCAAGACCAAATCACCTTCTGAGAAGACACGGGGTTTGACACTTTTTTTGAACTGAGCCTTGACTCGTTTCTTATGGGCTTTGTTAGACAAAGCGACATCATGACGGGTTTCATCCAATTGGATTAATTCCAAGAAACGAGCCTCTTCTTCTGAAGTTTCAGGGAGGAGATCAATTGCGAGTTTAAGCGACGAAATTTCGCACTGGATTGGCAAGACTGCTTCCAGGCCATACGCCAGTTGAAAAGGTGTGAACCCGGTTGCGTTCTTTATCGACGTTCGGTAAGCCCACAAGGTTGAGTACAGGATTAGGTGCCACCTTCTTTTATGAACCCCGATCATCCTTTGCAACATACGCTTCAGGACCTTGTTGATTGCTTCAACTTGTCCGTTGGCTTGCGGATAATATGGGGTAGAGCTGTCGTGAGATAGCCCTAGCTTGGCAGCTAATTCAACCATCATGTGATTGCGGAAATGCGATCCATGATCTGTAACTATAGCCTGTGGTACGCCGAACCTGGCGACTACATGATTGAAAAAGAAAAGGGCAGCTGTTTCACCAGTGTTATCCAATGTAGGCATCGCCTCGGCCCATTTGGTAAAATAGTCAACAACGACTATAATATACCCATGCCCCCCGGTCGAGGTGGGGTTACATTCCATGAAATCGATGCCCCACTTGGCGAAGGGCCCAACAGCAACTATCAGCTGTAAAGGTGCGGGTGGTCTCCTGGTTTTGCTATCAAAAATTTGACAAGCATGGCAACTTCTGACTGCGATAATGCAATCTTTGAACATGGTTGGCCAGAAGTATCCTGCTCGTAAGATTTTTTGTGTTGTTGCATATCCAGATTGATGCCCCCCACACGCGCCTGAATGACAATCATTCAGGGCTTTTTCGGCCTCCTCATGGGTAAGGCACCTCCTCAGAACTGTATCGATACCACGACGGTAAAGTGTATCACCGACGATCATGTAGTCTTTTGCTTGGTATCGTATACGTTTTTGTTCGGAGTGAGAGGTGTTTGGCCTGAAATTTTGGGTTTGGAGATAAACTATGATATCTCCATACCACTCATCGCTTGTAGATATCAGAAACAAACTTTCATCCACGATTGACTCTTCTGATGTTTCTTATGATCAAAGGAGACAAGATTGGAATCCTTAGGATCAACCCCACCAATAGCTGATAACAACGCCTGCCTTTGGGATGGACAATTTTGTAGTACCTCAAGAGTCGACATAGCGGATGGCGATTGTGCCAAATCTTCCACTATGTTATAATGCTGCGCCGCTCTGAAGTGAGGATTAAATGTCGACTTGTGTACTACACCCTTTGGCGGTTTGATTGTTAATTCAGGAATGATGGGTGGTACAACTTCTGTCGAAGTTGTTGTCGAACTACTTGGTTGATCTTTACCTTTTTCGTTCGACAGCTAAGGATTCCCGTAATCTTTGTTCCTTGTCGAAATCAAAGCATCATTCTGCTGTTTTGAAACCGACAACATAAGTACTTGCGACGGGGAAGCATTTCCACTATCAACCAGATTTTGTCCTGGGTTGGGAAATGGATCAGTTAACACAGCTGAGGTTTGGGAACTTTTAAAGAACCTCTTTAACTCAGCTTTGAATGGGAAATTCTTTGTGTAATGATCCTCTTCATCACATATTTTACATGGATAGATTTGTTTCCCTTGCCCAGGAGGGTTTGAAGAATTTTTTCCAGGAGATGATTCACCCTGTTTCTTCTTCTTCCCTTTGTTTTGCTTCTTCTTGCTTCCTGGTTGATTTGTTTCTTTGCCTTTATCTGTTGATACGGCATTTACTTTTGAAGCAAGAATTTCTTCTTTTGCATTTTGATCCGAATTCTTACGGGCTTTCTTTGACGAAGCCTTTATCGATTTCGCGTTTGCCGTGCCAATCACACCGTCACCGACATGAGAGTCACTATTTGATTTAGGAGGAGGAGGAATTGAAAATTTTGGTCTAGGGGCGTCGGGTATTTTGTCGTAGAGCGTGCCGGACTGAGTATAAACTAAGTCCAAATACTGTGCACGAGCGATAACTTGCTCCTTTGTTACGACTCCCCCCTTGGCCACATCTTCTGTTATAGCAGGAAGTAACGACTTTATAAACCATTCAACTAACAGCTGATCGGGAACGTATGTTTTCACCATCCTACGACGATGACGCCACTCATGTATATGATCAGATATATGGGTGGCAGTTGTCTGCTTGAAGTTGGTTAATATTTCTGTTCCCGTTTCATACCTTATCGGTAATTGAAAATGGGTTAAGAAAGTCGTGGCTAGGGAGCTAAAATTGTCGAAAGAGGCTCTAGGTAATTCAATATACCATTTAGCCGCTTGTCTTGTCAATGTCCTCTGAAAAAGGTGAAGCCTTATCGAATCGTCGTTTAGGGTGTTCGACGAACACCACAGATGAAAAGTCATCACCTGATTCGATGGGTCTTCACCTGGATTTCCATTGAATTTAGGAATGTCAGATGGAAGTTTATGAGGAATCGCTGGCCACCAAGGGGCATAAGCAATCAGATCGTTGGTTAACCGGTGTAAATTGGGTAACTCTAAAGTTGCCACGAATGGTAACTGTTGATTCAGGTTAGGTGAAGCATAACCATGGTACGATGGAATCGCTTGAGCAGTGGGCCTTTGCATACCAGCATAATGTAATTGATGTTGGTATGACTGATACGGTTGGTGGACTTGGCCACTGTAAAGTGGTTGGTTTTGACCATTTTGGATATACGGTTGTCCACTATTCGCAAAGATCTGCTGCTCAGAACCTTGGTACACCTGCTGGAATTGCGGTTGTTGGTATTGCACTATCCATGGTTGTGAAGCCATGTTTTGTTGTGCTATGCTAACCGTTGGACCGAGGTGTGGGGTAATTGTACCCGTTTGGACCTGTGTCGCCCCACCAGTTGGCGATTGCGGTTGTGACCCATGGTCAAGTGGCTGTTGCATTACAACCTAAGAAATCTGAGGTTGACATGCAATAGGTATCGCTTGAACTTGTGACACTGTTACAATAGCCGGTGTGGTTGGGATGTTCGTCATAGGTACACACTGTTGCATAGAATATACACCCCTTGGTTGTTGAGGTAGCATAGGTACCCAACTACTTGATGCAATTCCAGTATAACATGAATACTGTTGTGAACTCCCGTATGGGTACCCTCCCAGAGGGGGTAATGAAAGGGCATATTGCTCCCCATACGGTAGAAATCCGGAACTCAAGGGGATTGATTGTCCTTGGGGACTGGATTGCACAAATTGACCTCCAAATGGATCAACTTGGCGAGTCTCAACATAAGAGTTGCCGGATATTACTCCGGATGAACAAACTGGAACAGACCACACTGTTGAAATAGTCCCTTGGTGGACTCCTTCTAGCTGTTGAGAGCTAGTCGGGACAGCTGGTATGCCGGCAAACATTGTCGGAGTGATGGCAGGGGCTTCTGTTGTCGCTGTGTTGTTTGACATAGTCCTAGATGATGACGGTTGTTCAGACATTTTAAGTCTATTCAATAGATTTCCTAGCGATTCTACGGGAACCTCCACTTGTGGTGGATTAACTTCTGATGAAGGAAATAGAGTGACCCCAACTCCAAAACGGGTTGGAGTACTTGCTTGCGGATCCTCTATAATTTCCTCTATCGCAATCAAACCCGGTGGAAGAGGAAGACCTTCAGGTCCGTAATATATTTCTGGTACCGAAGAAGTGGTTGTTTTGACAGCGACAGTTGTTTGAGGAACAAAACTCTCTGGACCGGTTACAGATGGAACTGGTTCAGTTATACAAGTATTTGCTCCCAGACTAGGATCAATATTACTGTCCTTCTATGGCTGTTGAACTTCTTCTATAGAGGCAGGGTTTCCAGAAATGTTTGGAGTAACCGGAACCTCAGATGTAGTTGGAACACTTGTTCTAACTTTTATAGGAGATTTTGAACCGGTTAAACGAGTTCGCTTTGTCCGTACTGTTTTCGATTCCGAAGACAAAGACGGTTGACTCGTAAGCCTCTGCGAACGACGGGGTTTCAATTGACTTTCTTCCACGATTGCGGATTACTCGATCAACCAAAATATTAAAAGGGGAAATTTGTGTTTCTAAATTGAGTGAATTTTATTAGACGCTTTTAGACACAACTTGCTTTTTCACTTTTTAAGAGTCGAGAAAAAGATAAAGATGACTCTAGTCTCCTTCGATGTTTTAACGAGCCCGAAGTGAAAAATGCTTGGATGGACTTTTTCAGTTATAGAGTTTGAAAAAGGCCAAAAGAAACTACTCTGGAGTTCTAGGAAGAGGGTGTGCCAACCTTTTCGCAAAACCACAGAATACGTTTTACGGTACAGGTGGTCGATCTTCGTGAATGCTGTGTTCACTGCATTGCGATCAGTAGGGCGGCCGACACGGCTTCCTATGGATAAAGGCTTTATTCCTATAGGGGTCTCCCAATATATACTTGACGGTACGTGGGAGCACAATCCGTATTAGTGCCACTGAATCTCAGGAGGAATCACCCACCTTCTTTGAGATCGACAGTCACTATGTTTAACGACGCCGGAACACGTCTCTACCTAGACCTCTATGTGTTTGTGTTATGTTTCAAAGCGTTGTTAGGTTCATTCAATATATTTCAAGTTGATCTTTTTAAAGTTTTCCTTTCAAGGTTCACCACGAGATGTATGATACAAATTCCTAAATGCAGTCTAAGATGAGAAGCAAGCTTTTTCAATCTTTTCGACTTATGAAAACCTTAACTACTGAGGGAAAAGAAAGACATCATCTTTTCACACAGATCATAGAGCACACACTTATGCACTTTTTCCTAAATCAACATACAAACTGTCAAAATGCACATGCATAATGCAGGTATTTCTTTTCTCTTTCTTAATGTTGATGTACTACAAAAAGAAAGTTGTTGTATAACTTTGAATTCAATTTCAAGTGAAAGCAAACAAGCTTTTGTCCAAAATCAAAAGACACCTTAAGATTTACTTGTTTCAACACTAGAAATACATAAATTCAAACCATATGACGAAAGTAAAAGCTCAATTAGCTATGAACAACAAACAAACTAACTCTTAAGACCAAAACGACACTTATCACAGGTCTAGATCTAAGAGGTCACAGCAAGACTAGTTCACTTTCGTTATTGGAAACTGCAAATGATGTAAGAAATACACAAAGAACAAATACAGTTTCTTTATACAACCGAGGTGGAATAGTGGCAAAGAAAGGTGGTTTCAGATAGGTACATTGACTGATAACAGGCTGCAAAAACAGGGATGAAAACAGGGCAACAAACAGCAGGGAACCCCAGTTGCACAAGGCAAAACTGGTTCAGCACAGGTAGTACACTGTCAGTTTGACATTCAGCGCAGGTAGCCCCTTCAGGACCTGCGATGAAATGCAGACTGCCTTCACAGTGCCTGCAATGAAGAGAGAAACTCTCGTTTCTCTTGGTTTCCGGGTTACAGATTGCTCAAAAATCCACAGTTTTTGGCCAAATCAAAAGCTATCAATCAAGTACACACTAAAGGGTAATTAGGAGGATGAAAAGCTATCACTAAGAGCTGTTAAGAGTCCTTGTGGATCAGCTCTTCAAATCATAAACATGCCCAGAAACTGAGCTAGGGTAGCTGCCCTCTACTTTGCATTTGAAAGATCCAAATGCAGTTCGATTCAGTACTGCCTGTGTTTAGGAAATGAATAGAAAAAACACAAACAACCAACAAGATACGATCCCCAGTGGAGTCGCCAATTTGTTGTTGGGAAAAGTATCCAATACGGAATGACCCTATCCCACTCTAAGGGTGATAGTACCTCAGCAACAATCAAAGCAAAGCTATTTGAGATTACTTCTTTATGAGATGTAAAAGAGGGGAGAAAGAGATCCACTAACCGATGTCTTCCGCTAATGATTGATCCAATCTTCTCTCCTTGCTGCTTGCTCCTAGCTCCTTGCTCTTTCACTGGCCCAGCTACACCAAGATCCTGCAAAATGACAAGAGAGGGAAACTACAAGAAGCATACATTCATAATTGATTCAAGGATTAGAATAAATCAAATACACAAGTATAGCAATACACCATTGAGACACATGCATATAGAAGAACCTCAAATGCTTTATTAATGGAAGAAGTAAAGTTCAAGAAGTGATACAACCATAAGAGGCCCAATCCAGCATCACCCTCCCAGCAGAAAGAAATCTCCTCTTCACCTCCTTTAAAGCAAATCACCCAATAGTTCTAAACTCAAACCAACAGCACTTCCTTACATTCATAAGATTCCAGCCTCCCTAGACCTCATGAGAGAGATCTATATATAGGAGTTTTGGAGAAAGGATGAGTCAGCTTGAGGCTGGCATGAAGCTGACTAGTGTCCTCTCTCACTTCAGTTATTCTTCAGTTCTTGAGTCCACTTGGAGGTTCTTGCTTCCACTTGGAGATCTAGACCCTCTTACTCATCACCAGTCGAATTCCTTGATCCAAGTGTCATTTTGGAAGCTTCCTGGGCATTGATACCTTGAGGAATGACTATGCCACATGTCCAAACTCGCCCAGCGCAGGTAGCCTTCTTTGCAGTTGACATTCAACGCAGGTAGACAGTGGAGCACTTGACATTCAGCGCAGATGCTCAGTGGAGCAGTTGACATGATCCAGAATTGCCTTGTTTTTGAGTGTTTTCAGGTGGAGAACTGTTATTCAGTGTTGTGGTTTGCTGACATTGTTCCTCTAGGGGTAGGAACAACATGTTTAGGGACTTTGGATCCCTTAGATTATGGACATTTCATGCTTCATGCTGTAAGGCACAAAAATGTCTATAACACCAAGTCTGAGGGAAAGAGTTTCATCATGGTGGTAGTTGACAGACTTACCAAGTATGCACACTTTTGTGCATTACCACATCCATTTACAACCAATACAGTTTCTACTGCATTTATGGAAACAATTCAAAAGCTACATGGAAACCCAAAGATTATTGTAAGTGACAGAGATCCCATTTTCGCTGGAAATTTTTGGACAGAATTATTTTCCTGCCTTGGTACTTAGTTAGCTCATATCTCATCTTATCATCCTCAATCTGATGGACAAACTGAGATGGTAAACAAATGTTTGGAAGGATATCTTCGTTGCTTTGTATCTGATAAAAATACACAATGGGTCAAATGGTTGCCTCTGGCTGAATGGTGGTATAAGACTTCCTTCCATACAGCAACAAAAATGACCCCATTTATGGCACTTTATGGATATCAGCCACCATCCATCACATCATATTTAAGAGAAAATTCTAAGGTTCAAGCAGTGGAACATCACATCGAACATCAACAACAAGTCCTCCAACTCTTAAAGGATAACCTCATGTTGGCATAGAATAGAATGAAACAACAGGTAGATCAACATCGCAACGAAAGAAGTTTTGATGTAGGTGATTGGGTATTCCTACGACTACAACCATATAAGCAAATGTCCCTCAAGAAAGATAAGAAGGATAATAAATTATCACCAAAGTATTATGGTATGTACAAGGTGTTGCAAAATATTGGTACTATGGCATACAAATTGGAGCTTCCTGAAGCTTCTCGATTGCACCCAGTTTTCCATGTTTCATGTTTAAAGAAGGTTATAGGCGACAAGCTCCCAGTTCAAACAATATTTCCATAACTTGACGAGGAAGGAAAAATTATATTGGAACCGGAAGCAGTCACAGAAACAAGAACTCGACAGCTACGAAATCGATCAATTTCAGAGTATCTTATCAAGTGGAAGAACTTATCCACTGAAGATTCCACATGGGAGGATGAGAATTTTATACAGAAGCATCCAGAACTACTCAAGTGTTGAGGACAACACTTTTTTTGAAGGAGAGGGGCATGTTGGGTCCCTATAATACTAGTGATTACCCCATTACTATTGTAGTTGCATCCCTTATTAATATTGTTGTGCCCCTATTATCCCCATATTGTTATTACTGTGCCCCATAGAATCCCTCTATTGTTATTTTTGTGGCTTTATATTATTATTGTTAGGTCGGTTGGGTTATATTGTGACTCCTCAGACTCCTATATATAGAAAGGAGGTTTTGTCATTTGAATCATCCAAGAATTGTTCTTTTATGTAATGTAAAGGAGGTTGCCCCCTCGAAGAGGCTGAATTCTAAGGCGTTGATCTATCTTTTCTATCTTTTCTTGAGCTAGTTTCATAACACTATTGGAATGAATTTATAGACATACTTTCCACTTACAATATAAAAATAAATGAAATTATTATAAGATTGAGATTATATCTAAACTACAAGAAGCATTTCCAGAGCAATCATCAATGAGACATGTTAGACTTGCAATAACAAAAACATAAAAATAAAAAACAAAAAAGAACCATTCAGAAGGTAATATTCTGAATTATATAAAATGATTTTCTAGAATTATATGTATGTATTACTACAACCCATTAATTTATTAACATTTATTTTGTTATATTTTGTTTTCATACATCATTATAAAAATAGTTTACTACTTTTTTAAGGAAGCTTGTGAATATCCCAAATTATCAACGCATTGATATATGAAACATCCTAGTAGGAATGTCCAAAAAAATGTATAACGAAATGGTTAGAGAAATGGAAATACTTGCATCACAGGAAGATCCATCTCAACAACAAGGTGTTTTAAATGTATGTAATCATGATTGACTTTGTACATATAAAAAAAATAATTTTGCATTAAATATTAACTTTCATGTATTTTCTTACAGAAAAGAAAACAAGATGGAACTCATTCAACACATAAAATAGGATGAAAAGGAAGGAAAGGGTTGATTTCAGAGTTTGTGAATAATTATTAATATTTCCTTATAACAATTCAAGGTTTCATTTTTGTATATTTTAAGTTATTTTACAGCGACCATCCTTGAATGTCTTCAAATAACTGCTAGCTTACAAAGAAGAACCATCGAAAGAATTGGTTGACGTTAGGTTAAATAATGGTTGTGTGTATATGTTGGCATATAAAAAATTAATTGTGGAATTTGTAAGTACCTATGTTGTTTTACTTATTTTATTCTATAATTAATAGAGCAAAAAAATCCCTTATATTAAATATCTGATTTATTATGCAGTATAAAACTTACAGGAAACAAAGTTTGGAACTATGCCAATAGAAAAGTTTTCAAAAGAAGGCATGAGATTTGGTTTTGAAAGAATGTGTATAATTCATGAGTCACTTCTTGCTGTGGTACATTGTTTTTCAATTTACATTGATTTATATTATTTACTTCAATTTTTATGTTTGTAGATGGAACGAGATAAATAATATGGAGACAATCGATGAAATCAAAAAAACATTTCTCCAAATAACCCAAGTCATGGAAATAGCTTGAGCACTGACAACAATTCCAGTGAGGAATGATGATCTATTTGGATATCAGTGCAACCTATTGTATTTTTCGAAATAATTTTATGTGAAAATAATACTTTTTGTGTATTGTAATTATTGACATAGTATCCCAATTGATGGACAAGGGGTTACCAATAAAAATGTTATTTTTATGACAAAGAGTCTCTTCTTGATATGTAATAAAATACATTTTAATTTTTTACATTGTGTTATCCAATGTTGCTATGAAATGTTACACCAATGATTAAATTTATGGATGATTAAATATTATAATGAAGAGATGTGAAATATGATAATATAACAAATTAATCCAAACATCATATCTATTGTTATAAGATATGAAGAGATGTGAAATATGACTATTGTTATAAGATATGTGTCAATTTTTCAATGAATAACGGATTTAAGAAATTACAATAATTTCACTGTCACACGTTGATGTCTCGAAAAAATAGAAAATATCATACAAAAACATTGATGCATGCATAACATAAAAAAGCGTTAGTTCTTTACTTGAATTAAAAGCATTGTCACACCATGTTTTAGCATAACCGATGCCTTTTTGGAAAATGACAACACTAGGGATTTCATGTCGTCAAGCACTGGTATCTTTTTTAATTAATGCCTCAATACATTGTAACTCTTAACACACAAATGAACTAACACCCCCAAGTTCTGCAAAACGTTATTTCCGTTCCTGTTTCACTATTAAGATTAAGAACACTTGACCCTCTATATAACAATCACACCAATGTTTTTATGTAAACAAGACGTGTTTGTGCTACATGTTTAAGAGAAAGAAACATAGATGTAATTGTTTTGTGCATGCCCCAGAGTCGTTCATTCATCAAAGAAAGGTCGGGGATTTCTCTATATAAGAACAACAACAGTATATGTTTCAAGATTTGGTGCTCTTTGAGTTGAATGGACCGGGAATTTTTTTGTTGTAAGCACTGAGGTGGTATATATTTAAGGATTTGCTTATCTTTCAATTAAACACCATGGTGCTTTTCATTAAGTATG
Organism: Pinus tabuliformis; assembly: GCA_031772625.1. NCBI lineage: Eukaryota > Viridiplantae > Streptophyta > Pinopsida > Pinales > Pinaceae > Pinus > Pinus tabuliformis. The sequence continues at coordinate 1,316,930,341 of CM062816.1, read as the reverse complement.
CAGCCTAATGCATTTCTTTAAGTAATGCACTAGGGCTACTTGTTCCATAAAGTGCATTGGAAGAAAACATTTTTTAAAACCTTTAGCCACCAATATTTTTGCAGTTGTGAGGAAATTCCATTATAAGCTCTGCTAAAGCATCTGTTCCCACAAACAACTATTTTCGCGGATGTTCTTTTGAAAATTTTTCCCAATTTTATAACACTTGAAACCATCATTATAACCTCCACTAGGATGTATTTTCCTTCTAGTGTGAGGTGATGTGTAAAGTGAGGAAACCAAGGGATCAATGACATAATGTGTAAGGGGGACCCATGTGACATAGTTCATGTTGAAGAGTTATCCTGATTTTTTCCAATAGTTCATATCAAGAAATCCCGAACTCAGTTATATTCTCTAAGATGAGAATAATTGACAATGCGTTTTTACGTTAATCACCGTGAAAATGTTTGTCTGGGGACTTTTGACCTTGACATTTTTTGTGGAGTTTCTTAAAAAATATCGAAGTTATTTCTTCCATGATGATGTGGAGGGTAAAAGGGAAGTGGTGTTTTTGTGACTAAAGGAAGATACACATGGAGGGAGTGGACCCACAAACCTTGGTTAAGGACCTACATCACCCCGACAATAAAAATCCCAGACAAATCCAAAGGTGCTTCCACTAAAACCTCTAGGGTAGTTTTCTCTAGGGTGAGGTGTAAAGAAGATGTGATGAGGTTGTACATGGATGAGAGGAAAGAATTGAATTAGGGGACCCACAAAGCATTATCGTAGAGTTAGTTTGAGTTGACAGTCAAAACATCTTGGAAATAAAATCCCGGAAGGAACAAGAGGGACTATGAAATAAGTTGCACGGATGTCATTCCTCTAGGGTTATGTGGTAGGTGGAGCACTAAAAATTCCTTTGTAGATGGGCATGAGTGACACATGTACGAGATTGGCTTCCAAGTGAATCATCACTTGAGGAGTTTATTTTAATTTGAGAATTTTATGAAAGGTCCAGTGTTATGTGGTTTATAAAAACATGCTATTGGCCACAATGATTATATGAAATACAAGGATTGGTTGTAGTAGTTCTAGGCCTTGGTCCTTTATTAATTATTCAAAAATTAAATAATACATAATTAAATTAATCAATTAGTTTTTTTCTTTTGTAAGTCGACATTTTTTCTATTAATTAAAGATAATAATACATCATGAGAAGATAAATTTACATGGAAACAAGTCCTCACTCCTACTAGATTTGTTGGTCATTAAGTACATACATAAAATAACTAATCATATCTTGACAAAACTAGAGGATTTGACATCACGAGCCTAACAAGCAGAAAATTTAGCCAAAAAGAAAATGTATCCCACTTTCTTCATTACATATTGTCTTCTTTCATGGTATGAGCAACATTTCCAGCATTCCCACCAAGCACCAGGCAATGGAAGGCATCACGGATGTGACATTCCATGTGGGCAACATTACCTTGAAATCCATTCAATCATGAAGCCACCACTGGTTGTGGTGTAATGAGGTAGGATGATCCAATATGCGACCTTGATTGGGTTGCATGTTAGAAAAGGAGCTAATAATTTCATTGTGATTCATTTGGTGATCTTACGTGAGCTAGTCTGCCAATGCTTGAGCTACTTGAATATGGGATTCAATAGAGTAAAATAGGAGTGGAAAATCAACATGTCTAGGAAAACCTCCTTGGCTCAGTTGTAGATCTCCTTCATCTGTCACTTTTTCCGTAGGGCATTTGTCTCCCCTACCCCTTTGGCCACCGCCATGGTGAGTATATCCTTGTTGTCTCAACATTGATTCTTTACATATGAATCAATTATTGTCGAAGGGAAAAAGTGCTCAACTAGCTCCTCACTAAGATACCCACCCATTTTCATCGAGGATTAACCAACAAACAAGTAGGGTAAGTTTTCTTTTGAGCACCAAACACATGCACCCAGGTGGGTCAAGCGCAAGTCACCAAACAAAAAACCACATATATATTGTGGTTTTATATCCCTTTCCTTCCATATGTGCCTACTATTAGCCAAGAATAAGATAATATTGTTTTCACAAAGTAACAAGAACAAAATTGAAGGATAATTATCCCCACTAGAACCTTAACCCCAACATGACATAACAAATTGACCAACCTAAGAGGTAAACACAACCTCACATAGAAAAGATTGCCAATTGGTTCAACAAGTGAACACTGAGGGAAAATATTTAACTGAGAGGTAATTAAACCATGCAAATTAACCATTCCTTTAGAAAAATAACTTGCCACCAACGAGAGGCCTAGTAGGATAATGTATCTCCCTTGAAATCATGATTCTATTTTGCAATGGCTTGTGAAGCTACATCAACTAGGATCCCACACTATACACCTGACAAAAACAACAAATAGTATGTTGGTTACCCCAGTCCTTTGCCACGCTAAGGAATCATCCCATACACTAGAGAAATAACTTGGAGCTCTGAAAGCTCCATGTGTAGAGATGGAGCCAATATCACCCACAATTTCACCCAGTTTCATTTCATTGTTGTAACCACTAACCAACCAGACCTACACCAACATTGTTATACCAAAGGTTTCCTCTGGAATATTCATCAGACGATTTCCCAATGCCATCCGGATACAACATTTGATCATTACCCTTTCTGTATAGAGGATTATTATCCTTGTCCACTCCTACACCCTCCTTGTTTCTTGCCCACAATGAGGAATTAAATAATGTAACTAAATTAATTAACTAAATGAATAATCAAATTAAATAAGTTAACTATTTAATTTTTTTTATTTTAATTTAATTAAAATGAATAAATTGAAATAATATTTACATAAATTAAACAAAAATATATTTACATGTTTTCATGCCCAGGTGGTGACAATAAGCCAAACTTTGATCAATCATATCATTTCAGTTCTAAATTGAAATGAGTAAAAATATATTTCCTTAGAAATCTATCAGGGGGATGATAACAATGGAGCTATAAGAATTGAAAATAAAACAAGTCAAAAACTATCAAAGTAAATAAAACAAGACTAAAATTACATTAACAAAATATTAATGGAGGGACCCATAATTTTTAAAAAATAAGGGGAAAGGGGGGGGGGGGGGGGGGGGGGGTGTTATAGTTGTGGTCACAGAAATTAGTGAAACCTGGGGACAAGGAAGTTATCTCTCATTTAGAATAATAGGCTTAAAATTATCAAAGAATGAAGTAAAATATTTCAACATATTCTCATATATTTCAATTTCCAAAGGTCCCACATAATACAAGGTCAAAGTATATAAGCTCTTAAGAAATGAAAGTACTTGAACTACCTAGCTCTAAAACAATGAATCAAAATGTAGGGAATATTTATTATCTTTTAATTTCCTCTATATTATTGGATAAAAATGATTTAACTAGGATTTTTGGATATTAACATACATCTATTTATTTTATATTATCTCTCTTTCCCAATAATTCTTCACTTTCTGTGAGAATCCATCACCTCAAAAAACATGTCTCGACACCATACAAGCATAGCCCCACTGGTAACAAGCGTCCATAGCCCCAATGTGTTTACTTGTACTTCCAACACATGTGTGATTTGAACTCTCTTATGTGTCACCATTTTGGATATCATATTTGGAGAATTTCTTTTAGCAATTGGGGTAAGAGAGCAGGGTAGTACAAAAGGATTTCTATTTAAACTAATAGATGTGATACTAGCTAAATTTGACCCCACTAGTTTTCTTTTCATTCGTTTTAATCTTGGAGGGGTATGGGAAGGATTGAAATAAAAGGCTATCAAGGTTCGTTCCTTTATAAAGGTGAAATTATAGTACTTGGATCATATCTTAGTGTTACCCATGATTAGTGATGAATGTGAGAAAAGTGAAAACTTGGTAATGGTGACCTTTAAATAAATAAAATCCTATTGAAAATATAGAGTAAATATTCTCCATTCTAAACCAATTGGTGTTGCATTTATATTAATTTCCTCCATATAGATTTTGGGAATATAAAAAATTCTAATTGAGAAATAAGTGAAACTGACCAAGGAAAAGATAAAAACAAACTAGAAGGCAAAGTGAAATAAAAGGAATGAAAATATGAAAACTCAAACAAGACAAGACAAGAAAACAGATATCAATATTAGTTATATCTCGTTAGGTTTTAATTAATTAGGCTCTTGATTGAAAATGAAATCCTAAATCTAGGGAGTAGCTATGAAATAGTGATGAAGTTGCATCAATATGTCCCTTACCTACAAAATATATTGCATCAAAGTTAAGTCTTAATTGAAAAGTCCTAATGATTTTCTATTAATGATGAGGATTACAACAAGATTTGAAAATAAAACAAGATGCTAATTCAAAATAAGATAAGGTGTAGATACTACCTGATGTAACTTGTTTGCAAGAAGATTTTATTGACATTGATTTAAACCATTCTTTACCAAGAAGATAGAGGGTTGTTGCTCATTTATTTCATACCTGCATTATTAAAAGAAAACAAAGAGAAAAACAATCTAAACTAAACTATTCCTACTCCTACTCTAATCTGCAGGATCAAATATGACAAACTATAGTCATATTTATGATGAATCCATCCAAGCTCTTTTACGCCTACAATTTTATTTACATAAGAAAAATATAGTAACAAAAATAAAATTATTATTAAACTATTAAGAAAAAATTGAACCTATTATGTACATTTATTATAATAGATTTAAGAGAAGAAATTTATTTACAATAAACCTCTCTTGAAATGAATTGTCCAACCATGATCCAATTGAATCATAGAAAGTAGGATGGACATATGCTAATGAGTGGAGAAGATCCAAAGGAGGACATCATGACAAACCAAATTCAAATGAATTTCCTTTAAATGTTGTGGCATGTAAAAGACAATTAATACTATGTACAAATGGAAGTGTATAGGAAATATTTTGCAAAATTGACTCTTGCGAATAATTTTTAAATGGATCCTTGAAGTCTGAATAGAAAGATTACGAGTATCTCAAATAATTTGTAGACAAATAAGATTGCTGGTAAAAATGCAATGTTGAATTCTCAAGTGTCAAGGATTGTGGAAGATTAATTGCAAAAGATAGAATTAGTTGGTAGGACATGAACATCAACTGATATTTAAAATTATGAAAATATTTATGTTCATAATCTACTCCCTTAAACTCATTTTCATGTTCTTCCACACTGCATTGGCAAAATATTAACACTCTTAAAATGATAATATAAAATATCCAAAAATTGAAAAATAAAAGACAAATAAAAAGCTAAAACAAACCATAATAAATGAAGAAATCTAAGTGAAAATAAGATGAGAGTTATTTGAAAAATTTTCCCTTCCTATAAGTGTCGGCCAAGGTAATTTAATCAGAACTACTACTAACATCTACTTGTAAATGTGAAAGAAGTTGAGGATCATGAATGTTGAATAACATCATAATCATAAATTTGAATGGGTTCCCCTTCAAAATAAAATAAATCATTATGATTTTTAGCAAATTCACAATGATGAGTATGAACATAAGAAGATCTCTTATTATGAAATATAGATTGACTTTGATAATTAAGAACATGAGAATTTGATGATGGGTGGAATAACTCTGTGTTATTGTTAATCATACATGATTTTAAATAAAAAAGACAAAATCCAATTCGAATCAATAGATTAAGCTCATAACACAGTTATCATTCGTTTTGAAAGTGTCCTTCTGAGTGTTCTTGACTTGTGGAAATGTGATTATGAAATCATTCATGCATAGGAAATATGAATTAACACTGTTCCTCTATTGGCAAAGGCTCAAAGATAATATGTTCTTCCAGATTCAAGAAAAACAGAGCAAGTAATTTAAGTACAGAATGGAAGACAATGAATACAAGATCTATTTGGGAAAAGACTCTGAATTTAAATGTATATCTACAAATTTTATTAAAACAAACTTCCTACAATTTACAATGATTACAAGATTTGTTTTTGGGTTGTGGTGGGTCATTGCCACTTCCAGTAGCAAGTCTTAAACTAACTCAATACCTTAAAAATTAGAAATCATAACACTTACAGGAAAATAAATGTCGAAACCAGAATTATATTAAGTTCAATGAAACATCAGTTTAGACATCAATAAGAAGTATGCCACAATCTCTAGTGTTAGCTGATGGTATATCTCCCTTATAGAAAACTATGCATATGGTACCCTCCTCTCTTAAATACAAAAACATCAGCCTTTTTAAAGAGTTCATCTAATGGAGAAATAGTTATAACAAATTAACTAAGTAGAGTAAAGAATGGATCGGAGCCAAGTAGAGTAAAAGAACAGATCGAAGATAATTCAAATGAAAATATTCTAGAGGGTGCAACCAACTATCCCAATCGTGGTCCTTCACGTGGCTGATTGTCGAAGCTGTCAAACCCATTTTTTTTGTACTTAATGTGAATTGTTTCAAGCCTAGGAATTCTGTACTTAATACTCCCCTCACAATAACTTATTTGTCATGATGAATTTTTCCAAACTATTTCTCGGTTACCTGAATGAGGGTATTCTAAATAAAACCCACATCTTAGAATCCTGATATTCTTCCTCATTTAATCACAAATTTTATATTTTTACCTACAGGAATTATTCATTTTGTACTACATTCTCAACTTAGTCGTGTAGCATTTTTCTTTATGAAGAATTTCGGCAATGGATCCCTGTGTTAAATGGACTTGGGAAATCCAACATTAGAAAATCATGACAAAACCATCTCTAATCATATAAAATTGAAGAAAACTAATGATAATCAACCACAAAGTGTAAGATGTGCATTTGGCAGCAAGTTGTGGAATTATGGTATGAAATGAGTTAAAAATATATGAATTTACTTTATGAATAGTGGTTTTCTACGGTGGAAAAAATGGCATATTTGAGGCCCAACATCCCCCCGTGCATGTGGATTTGCATGTCATCATGCAAAAAAATCCCTTTCTCATTGACAAATTCTTGACATCGTTTAGTAGATGTTAGTTCCTTGTGGGACACCATTTCTTGAATTTTTTAAGGTGATGGTTCTTTTGAGAAGCACTTTTCACATTTAACATGTCATACTAATTTACAGAGAAATACAAATTGACGACAAGAAAGTGATGGATGAGAAAGAGATGATGGATGAAATGAGGTAGTGATGGAGATTGTACGTAGGTGAATGGGTACTTGCATACTTTCTCATCACAAGGCCAATGCTTATAGGTGGTTTCCTTTATCATTTCCTAGTAGTAATGACTTCATCCTACGAAACGAATGCTAGGAGAAGACGATATAGAGACTGTCTTTATTAATATACCATAATGTTTTTCTTTTACATGGTCTTGTAAATAGAGTATAAGCCTTCTTATTATGAGTAATGAATGGAAAGAAAATATGTTGACCCTACCACCTACACCTACCTACAAGTAAGTGAGAAAATCCTTCAACCCCACAAGGTGTATTTGCTGGTAGGGAACTCATAGAAGGGGTTGTCAAACTAATCCTGACTCTCTTAGTTTGAGATATCACTTAGGTTAGATAAGCAGGGTAATCCCTAATGGAAAGTTAAGTTAAAAAATATTTGAGTTTCTAGGAGAATTGATAGAGTTAAATAGATTATCTCTTTATGATTTATAAGCCAAAACTAATATGAGAAATAACCATAATAAGATAAGCATGAAATACATAAACAACATGTGCCTTCCAAGTATTTTCTCTTTAAGAAATGAAATTGTCTTTTGCTTAAAATGAAGTGAAATGATTTCAAATGGAAAGCCAATAATCATGAAAAGTGAAACAATAAATTGTTAGCACAAGATGTTATAAATGCTTTTAAGATGAGTAAGTTTACAAATCAAAGCATGGAAACTATATTTCTCAAAAAGATACCATTAGAAATCTACTTGTGAGAATGATATTATAAAAAGAACTTAAATGTTAGACCAAGCTGACAACATGCAATTAAGTTTACAACCCCAAAATAATATTACTTGAAATTGAAATCAACCATTCATGACAATATGCATTTAAACCAAAAGATAAGCCAATTTCCAAGTACAAGATAATTAAAAATTGTTGCAAAATTTAAAGGGATTACAATTCTTGCATCCAAAATGCCGCTTGAAACTTCACTTAGCCTTTGTGATCTCCACCATTTCCCCTCTTATCACTTGGTTTCTCCATTGGGATTGGCTCCCATTTTCCTATTTAAATGAGCTTTGACGCTCATATTTGTATCATGTAATAATCTATTTGGCTTGAGGAAAGTCTACCATTTTGTACTTGCATACTTTCTTAATACAATCAAGACTTTGGGGCTATCTGGGTGGTGTTCTCTTGCCGCTATGAGGTGATGTTCTTTCATGCTACTGCTATTGTGTTTAATTTCTTTCACATATTTAATTAATATTAGTTTATAATTCCCATCTTACATGGATTGATGTGTGCAAGCTATCTTGCAAATATCATTGATTTAGATTAGTATTCTAGGGAAAATCTTGTTAATTCATTTTAAGAGGAATGCTTGGTTTATCTTACTCATTCTATTTCTCTAATATTGTGAAAACTAATACATGTTCAAGTGTGTAGGAAATATCTTTTGTATTGTGTGTAGGAATCCATCTGGAAGTGAGAAAAATCTCAATTAGATCAACTCACTCCTAGAGTCACAACGATCCAAGACTCAGCCATTTTTTCGCTTCAAGTTTTCCATCCAACGAAGAGAAAAAGTGAGTTTTCTTACTCTATATCTACTTGATCATGCATTTAAAATTTAAAATACTTCTTTAATTTTAGGTCTTTCAAAGCTATATCTCCTATTCAAGAGTCATCTCTAAAGTTGGGCAGGTATGGGGGTTAACTCCCATTACCTGAGGCAATTCTTTGTAAAATAAATTCTAAGTCTAGTTTTGGTTTCTTTTTCCTAATCTCACACTTAGAATTGGTATTTTTTGTGTTTTGTAGCCCATAGGCTTGAGAATTGGGTAGCAAGAACCTTGAGGATAATCTTCAGAAAACTACTCACTCGTGTGTGTTTAGGACCCCCTCACGCTATCAAAAAACTAATTTCTAGTGAGGTCATAAGCACATGGGAGAGTGTTGAAAACTCATCTAGGCCGTGGGCCTTTTGAACCTTGTGAATCTCTTTTGGAGAGTTTTTTCCATGTTCAAGTTTGTTTGTTGTTATATTTTTGGGGAGAGAGTCTAGCTTTGTTAGATCCCATCTTTGTAAATATCTCTCTTATGTTGTGGGTTGCCCTCTTAGAGGCACTTTTACCCACTTTAAGCTCTAATAGAAGATTAGAAAAAAAATGTTGGAGGGAGCTTTGGATTTTTCCCATGGAATCCCCCTTCGTTATTTAGAGGAGTGATTCTTGTGGCTGGCCTAATCTTTTTTCTAGTTTTTCTTAGCTTTATAGCTTTTAATTTCATATTGTACATGCTGAAAATCAAAACATTTCACTCCACATGCAAAGTTTTACTAATCTTGTATTTAAATTCTGACGTGCATATGCTTCCAAATTGTAAACTTGAGAAAATCTCATCTTATGTTTAAACACTTCATACTTTGGTGACTTTTAGTTGTTCCATAATTTCTTCAAGTATATGCTTCACTACTTGGTCAATTTATGCTATATGTCATGAAAACTTTTGGAGCACTATCATTTATTTGAAACAATTGTAGCTTTAAAAATCTATTCAATTTTACATGCTTACTTTCCATTTAATGGTGTAGACATGTATGAGTTTGTTTACATTCTAGCCTCTCAAGTATTGCAAAGTATTTATGTTTGAAGCATTTACATGAATCATTTGTTTAATTTGGGGAATTAACACAAATTTGCACTTCATCTAGGCATTTTTGTATAGGAAGTCCCCAAGCCTCACTAAAACTTACCTCTAACTTAAGTTGGTTGAATAGACATTTAGGGACCCTCTACCTCTATTGACTTCTCATTGTGAGATCCAAATATTTGGGCAAGGATGACGCCTAAGGACTAAAGTTCAATTGTAACTTTTCCTTAGCACTAATTAATAAAATAAACTAAGAACAACATTCCTTCACATTTTCCTTGTTTGCAAAGTTCTTAAATTTCTTGTTATCTTGATGGTTTAAAGTCTCAAGTAACGATGAAATGCATGGAATGAGAAGTGGTGAATCATTAAGTTTCCTAAACCTTCTAAAGAATTAGATAATATTAAGCCAAATTTACCTCAAGTTTTACCTTTATTGTTGATGTGCTTGGTGTTGCAGGATGAAGTAGAATATGGACTAACTAGAGCTGATGTGACTGTTGATTTGATCTGCTAAATAAGGTTGAAGGATGAATTGAAGGTCCCCTTCTCCCCCATCCGTAAGGAGTTGTATGTCCCCAAACAACTGAGGAAAGGTGAGTGCTATTGCAAATGAATGGTCATGCTACTATATGGTAGCTTGTACAGAAATGAATATCCTACTGCAAATGAAAATGGAAATGTTGATACAAATATCAAAGCTACCACAAATATGTGTTGAGATCACAAAGCCATATAGTCTTCAATCGCTACACACCCATGTGAAATCTTGCATATGCGAATAAATGGTGTCGATGTTGAACACAAGAAAGAATCATTCAATTACTGACCTTTGAGGAGGGTTGTTAACCAATGTGAGATATACCACCTTTGGTGTCAATGGGAATCAAGGCACCAGGTATATTCTGCCAGCCATGAATTGATTTTTCGGAGTCGAATGGATAGTAGAATTCATCTAGCAAGAAACTTTGATATATTTCCTTAGTAGATGACAAGGAGACCTGCCATTAAGGCATGCATGCTACCAAGTACCTTATCTAACCCTAATCTTGGTCCCAGATAATTTGCCGATGTCGATGTGACAAGGCTTGTTGGTAGTTGGGCCTTAAGGGATCCCACATCAACCAATTCGAGTATAAACGTGACGCCTTGAAAGATACATGATTTGAAGAACTCATACAAATTTACAAACTTTATTGGGAACTTTTCTCACCCGTTACTTGGTTTTCAAGAAAAGTCCCTATCCAGATGCATCAGACAAGCTGGTTTTCACAAAAGGACTTATTTTTCTCTCTACTATTTTCATTTATTTATTTATTACAATACTAGCTTTCCCACTCTACTAAATAAGAGGCATCATCCTTCAAGTAAAATAGAACTTATGATGAAGCCATGTGTGGATAAGGTACAAAGATATATTCATGCCCAGATTTAACATATAAACTTTAGAAGGTGCATGAGAATGAAAAATCAGCAATTTTGAAATATGTGATACAAAGAGTATTTGAAGATGAGAGTGGTACTTTGTCTGGATTGTGATATGAAACCAATGATCAATTTAATGCCAGTGTTATTGGCCCATTTCTTCACTTGGAGTATTCTAAAAGTTATGCTCGGTCATGCCATCTAAACTTGGATAATTGGTCTCTAGAATGCATACAATGCTTTCCGATGGACATGGTGAAAGTTCCTCGATCTTAGGTTCGACAGAATGTTTCCCATAAAATTTGGTACATGATTTCTCGATCCCCTAGGTATATAGGAAAGAGGAATCAATGGTGACTTCCAAATCCTTTTTTGGTTGTCGATAGATATATACTTTCTTGAATGTGGTCAGGATGAACTCTTCCAAAGAGGCAGATATCCCAGCTACTCCTAAGATTTGACAAACTACTTTGAGGAACATTCTTGAAGATCTCAATCATTCTTGAATTTCTATTGCTAGTTGGTGGCCCCTATATCACAACATGGATTAGTACCTGGGGATTCTTACAACACCCTAAAAATGTTTTATCTTTAAAGAGCTTGAATTTTTAATTTAAATGAATTAAAACTACTAATTGCAATAAAATTCAGCAAACCTTAACTTCTCGTTTACTTGGACAAGAAAACTTTGGAGCAACCCCACCATAGTGGGTGCGTGGCTCTTCACTCACATCTTACCATACACTCTCCACCCTTTGATTGTCCTATAAAATCCTCACCACACAACATCTACACTCCAATCCCTTTAGTACCTCCTCGACAATGGCGCAAAGAATGTTGGGGAAATTATATGTGTTATAATTCCAACATTAAATTATTAGTTTGAGACTTGTAAGTTTTGGGACACAAGTGCAAGTAACATAGGATCAAATAATGTAGCCTAAACTAACACTGTAAAGTATAGAATGAATTACAAAATACCAAATTCCTATATCTAATCATCTCATCCATAATGAAGTGGAGAAACCTATTTTATTGTAATCTAATCTATCTCAGTTAAAACTGAAGAACTCATTCAAAACTAAAACAAACAACTAACATTATTGATATTGAGAACACACTAGAAATTCCATCAAAGACATGGCAAACATTTAAGTTACACATCATGAATGCATATTTGATCATAATAGTCTGAGATTCACCTGAGAATCACCAAGAAGGATCTATGAAATCTCTAGATGGCTACAATAACACTTGTTATGCCATGCATTCATCAATTATTCAATAACTTATCAAAACATGTAAAGATCCATAGAAATAACACATCATGTGATAAATGTATAGCTAGAAAATAACCATCATAGAAACCATGACAACCCATCCATAATATCACCAACATAATCACTACAAATTCTCATAGATATCAATAAGTAAATGTCTCATATTAACATGTGAAAATACCAACCAAGTCAGGGACTTCTTCGAACCACCCGACCATAGATTAGGCTGAACCAAATATCTCTTTCAGCTAATCACCCCCGCACCATATTCCAGGAAAAAATGTGGTATCTCATGGAATGAACCAGGACAAGACCAAACCAAGGCTTCTGGAGGCCAAACCACCTCAACCCTCATTAAATGATTCCATCTACTGGTCGGACATCAATAACACTAACTAGTTTGGTCTCTACGCAAGTTGTCTAAGTCTCTAGGAAGTAATAACTCAACACACATCCTTCCAAGGCTTCCAGATCATTTATCCAACCTTGCTCCAACGACTAGTAACTCAACCCACCAAGGAATCTAAAGAATTTGTCCCAAAGTACTCTCTAGGACTAGTCACTCAACCCAAGTTGTTCCACGGCTTCCATAGTGTTTCTTCCAACCCACGACCATAAGGAATTATGAGAAGCAATCAGAAAACAATGAAGTGTAGAAACCCAGAACACCATGGCTAACCAGGAAATTGAATGGAATGGCTATATCTGTTGTAAATTTAGGAAATACTCCATGCCAATGATAGCACATAACCAAATAATCACATGCATATACCATGCATCCATAAATCAACAAGGAAATCACACATGCAAACTGTTACCTACAAAACAATCTAGTTGTAATTGTTGATCACCCATTCCCTTATGTTGTTCCACTTTCCTTTGCCTTCTTTCACTGATCCAAGTGATTACTATAGTTCTCCAAGAATGCTCCAAGAATGATCTAAGTGTGAAATAGTATGAGAGAGTGAGAGAATAGAATAGAGCTCCACCTAAATTGACAAAAAGATAAACCAAAAAAAGATGTGAAATCATCCTCAAAAGTCATTTTATCATTAAGGCCTCTATTTTCTACATTTTTCATCTAATTTTCCTCACATGGAAAATTGTGACTCTTCACCTTCCTTTTCTCCTGTTTTCATTTATTTCATAAAAAAAATCCAATTATTGTCTCTTTTCCTTTACCAATTTCCATATCCATAAAGTAATCACCTGTGATACACGTCGCTATGTTTTTACCCAAATGTCAACTTGGAATGCATGTCCCATGTCCTTGGTATTATTTTATTTACATGGAAAATCAATGAGGGGCTATTACAAAAAATGTATGGTTCTATCCTTGCCCAAAAAGCTATCCTGGATAGGATTCTCTATTAAACTATTACAACTATTCCTACAATGTGGAGCCACTAAGTTCAAACCACTTGCCAAATGTAGTTAATGGAATAAAATCAACTTGATATAAAGGCTCTATATACCTCATTCTCTAAAATCATTAGAGAAAGGATATTGATAGGAATCTACCTCAAGTGCACCATGCTAAACTAGAGTTTGTGTGATGGATTATATCAAAATACTAGTAGCCCAATTCTTAAGTGGATTTTACTAGGGGTAGGGGAAGGAGGGTGTTAGGAATATGCATAGCAGAAAGTTTCCACCTCAATGATTTACACCTAGCTATTGATTGACCTTGATTAGATCCAAAACCAACATAATAGAGTTCAACAATGTTAAAATAATTAACATGGAAACACATATTTAACTATGACCACAATTTATGAAAAAATAAAAGGCAACCTATTTGTAGGGAAGTTTACCAAATAACATAAATAACTCATCCATGGATTTGGGTTTCCATGGTTATATTGTGCATTAATATATGCAAAGAAAAATTTTCTCATATGAAGGGGTTGGTTTGTTTTGAGGGCCAATGAACAATTGAAAAATCATCTATTTGGTTATATGAAAGTTTTTGGTTTACTCTAAACTGATGTTAGATTTTAGGGTCAATGAATAACTGAACATTCATCTATTTAGTTATATACAAGTTTTTGGTTTCTTGTTAGTTTTTGTAATATCCCAAACTAGGAAATACAATGAATACCATAAACATGCACTAAGTTACAGTAAGAAAATACAACCATGCAAGCACAAATTTTGCACAAGCAGCAATAGATCATTAAGCCATAGAATAACTGCAACAAATCTTAGCCATTTTATTAAAATTTCTCTGCAACTGAGTACAATAGAGTAGAATGATAGAACCTGGGATTGCTAATGCAAGCATGTGATACCCAAGGGAAGATCTAAGAAAAGCTCCAACTAAAATGGCTCAATCTGTCGCAATACACTACCCAAAAAAATTTGTTGTTGATGTTGATAGTGCACTGAGATTTATGCCATCAAAATTTCTCCAATAACTATTCAAAATTAACTACAGGATTCTCTCACAAAAATCTACCAAACTGATAAAAACCTTGGGCTAATTCCAGCTAATCGAGAAAGCCCCCAAAATGTGCAAAATGCCCAAAAAATAATCTTGCTGCTATTACTACTTCTAGAGAAGAAAATGAAATTCTGACCTTAATAATTTCTAGATCGACCTAAAATTGTGGCCACGTACTCCTATCCTATAACCCTGTCATACATAGAAAATTTTTGGCCTAACTCTAAGGGAAAAGGAAACCCATAATCTGATGAAAATTGCCTTGCTAACCCACAATACACCCTATCGTATGAATTTACGATTATGGCCCAAATATTGCCTAAATTTTTTTGTAAAATTAGTTATAGGCTCCTCACACCACAACCAAAAAAAATCCAAAAAGCATTTGGGCTAATTCCAGTTGACTTAGAATGCCCAAACTAAAGAGAATGTATGAATTTACAGGGTAAGTTCCTCAGATAGAACACCAAAGGACACCACTCAAAAACAGATCACATATCAATACACTAGTATTCTTGGAGTGGTCAAAACCCTCATAGAGGGAAACAGTCCATGACCTGAGCCAACGTGGCCACTTCAAGCAATTTATTAATGTAAAATAAAGAAAATTTACATAAGCTTCTCTCATGAATGGTCACCTTACAAATGACCCACCATACTCTTTAAATAGAGACCATGGACCAATCAAGTGTTAAGCCACAGATCATGTCTCAGTAATACTAAGGAGAGAATGAACTATCAGATCACTTCATCTCTAGAACATATCATGGCCATCATATTGTAAGTTACAAAAGTACATAGTAAAGAAACACAGTTCACCTAACTCTACACTAGACCAAGTTATACTTAACTATTTCCTATGTGTGAGAATATCCTAACATCCCCCCTTAAGAACAACTTGGGATAGGATTGAAGGATGTACAAATATGACAGAATAGGAGAAGGAAGGAGGAATTAGAGCCTATCCCCCCTTAGCAACAACTTCCTGAACTCCAACCATAAATCAAATTTTACTAAACTTCACCTCTTTAAGAGCCTTTGTAAAGATGTCTGGAACTTGATCATTTGTTGAACAATATTTCACTTCAAGAACATGGTCACGAATAAGATTTCTGATCAAGGGCATGTGTAGTTCAATGTGTTTGCTGCGCTAATGTTGGACTGGATCTTTTCATTTTTGAATGGCACTTTGATTATCACACCAAAGTGTATTTGTATGCTGCTGCTAAAAGCCAAACTCTGATAGGATCTGATGAAGCCACATGGCTTCCTTACTAGCTTCTACGATGCCACGATACTTTGCTTCTGCCGAAGAAATAGAAATGGCGCTTTGTTTCTTGCACGCCCATGTAATAGGTATAAAACCAAGAGTGAAGACATAACCTATAGTAGACTTTTGATCATCAGGGTCACCGGCCTAATCAGAATCAGACAAACCAACCAATAGAGGAGATGCTTCTGCACTATAATGAATCCCAAACTGAACTATACCTCAAACATAACAAAGTATTATTTTAGCTGCATTCCAGTGAATTTCATGTGGGTTTTGCATAAACCAAGCAATAAGGCCAACAACAAAGGAAAGGTCAGGATGAGTATGGGTCAGATACAAAAGTTTTCTACAAGATGATGGTATAAGGTAGCATCAACTTGAGGGGAAGTAAAAGTCAATGAAAGTTTGCCTCTAGACTAAAAGGGAGAAGGGGTTGGTTTACAGTCTTCCATGTGAAAGTGGTGTAGAATATCATAGGCATACTTGGACTAGGAAAGGGAAATACCTTCCTTGGATTGCAAGACTTGAAAACCAAGAAAATAATGCAGGTGTTCTAAGTTTGTCATTTCAAACTTCTTTTTAAGGTTGGACTTCACATGGTTTATAAGTTTGGGATCACTACCAATAAGGATAAGATCATCAACATAAAGAACAAGAATGATAAGAGACTTACCCAGTTTCTTCATGTAGACAATATTGTCAGAATGACACCTATAGAAGCAAATACCTAAAAGAAAGCTATCCATTTTGGCTGATCTGGATTTAAATAGGAACATAAAAAATTATAGAGATAACCATAAATACAGAGATGCGACAAAAATAATACTTCATTTCATTAATGTAAAATAAGGAAATATGATTACAAACAGAAGTGGAAATAAACTAGCTCGAGCGATGGTAGCTTATCTCTCAGAAGAGATGTGGTGGCTACATGCCTTTGAACTATATTACAATGAGGCTCAAGGGCCTTTTTATTATTGAAAAATAAGAGCAAACCCTAAACAACCAAAACCCTAACCCGAGGAGATGTAACACTAAGAGTTTATGGGCCCCATGTAGGTTTTAACCCCATACAGAAATTACCTGCATACGAATTCTAAAAACACAAAAAATAAACAATGCGAGATCATAACACATAAAACACATATACACAAAGATTTCCCCTAGATCCCAAAACCGAGACTACTAGCTTGATTTTTCGTTATGCTCCTTTGAATGTTACAATACATATTTATACATGCCAAAGCATCCAATACCATGGACCGAAAACCATCGCATCCAATACCATGGACCGAAAACCATCGCATCCAAAACCATGGACCGAAAAACATCACGTCCAAAAAACATGTGCGAAAATCATGCACTAAGCCATATGTGGGTCCGCCCAACCTAACATATGGTCCAAAACCAAAATTTTTTGGGACCCTGCCCCGAAACCCATAAAGTGGGGTTACAAGTGCGCCCCAAACCCCATGTGACCCCCCCCCCCCCCCCCACTACACAATCGGCGCAACGAAGGGGTGCTCCACCCCCCCCCCCCTCTAAACTTTCAGTTAACTACGTGGGATAGTCGTGGAAGAATATAACACAACCAAACATTCTCCCACTTGTTGTTTTCTTTCCACAGGGGGCCTCAAGAGAGCTTAGTCATTTTTCCAGCCCTGAAATGCCCATTGTTTCTCTACACCAAGAGAACTTCTCAGAGCTCACAGATTTTGTCAATGCATCTACAGTATTCTTCAAAGCGTCCACCTTTACCAGCAACACCTTTTTGTCTTCTATCATATCCCTCACAAAGTGATATTGAACAACAATGTGCTTTGTCTTTGAATGATATACAGGGTTCTTTGCCAAGAAAATTGCACTTTGGCTGTCACATTCTATCCTTATAGCTTCCTGTACTAACCCCATACTTGAACACAATCTCTGCAACCAAACTGCTTCCTTGCTTGCATGAGTGGCTACCATGTATTCTGCCTCTGTAGTTGATAGTGCCACTACAGATTGTTTCTTACTCATCCAACTGACTACACCTCCAAATAGGTTAAACACATACCCACTTGTAGATCTTCTCTGATCCAGATCTCTAGCCCAATCTGCATCAACAAAGCCACAAATATCCAACATTCTGTCCAATCCAGATCTTCCTTGGTAGCACAAACCATAATCAATAGTGCCACGCAGATACCTGAAAACCCGCTTCACTGTTGTCTAGTGCTCCTTCCTTGGTTTTGACATAAACCTACTCAATACTCCCACTGCATGTGCAATGTCTGGTCTAGTACAGACCATCACATACATCAGGCTACCGACTGCACTTGCATATGGACCATGGGACATATCCTCTTCCTCTTCTTGTGTTTTGGGACACTGTTCAGCAGATAACTTTACACCTACAGGAATAGGAACCTTCACC
Organism: Pinus tabuliformis; assembly: GCA_031772625.1. Taxonomy (NCBI): domain Eukaryota; kingdom Viridiplantae; phylum Streptophyta; class Pinopsida; order Pinales; family Pinaceae; genus Pinus; species Pinus tabuliformis. The sequence continues at coordinate 1,316,911,692 of CM062816.1, read as the reverse complement.
AGTTTACTATCCTGCATATTAAAACTCTGCAATATTCTCTCAACATACTTCCTCTGGTTTAACTAGAGCTTCCTCTTTGTCCGATCTCTTTTAATTTCCATGCCCAAAATATAATTTGCAACACCAATATCTTTCATGTCGAATTTGGAGGACAATTGGGTCTTCAAATCCTGGATAATTTCTTTGTCATTTCCAATCAACAACATATCATCCACATACAAGAACAGATAAATAACACAGTCACCAATTAATTTAAAATACACACAGTGATCTACTTTACTTTTGGTGAAGCCAAGTCTCCGTATAAATATATCAAATTTCTGATACCACATCCTTGGTGATTGTTTTAACCCATACAAAGACTTCTTTAACTTGCATACTAGTTCTTTCTTACCCTTCACCGCAAAGCCTTCAGGTTGCTTCATGTAGATTTCCTCTTCCATATCCCCGTGAAGAAATTTTGTCTTCACATCCATCTGTTCTTCCTCAAAATCAAAAGCAGTAGCAACAGATAAAAGTAATCTAATAGAAGTTACCTTGGCAACAGGAGAAAAAATATCACCAAAAGCAATTCCCAGCACCTGGGAATAACGTTTTTCTACTAACCGAGATTTGTATTTCTCCACCTTTCCTTCTGCATTTGTCTTCTTCTTGAACACCCATTTGCTGCGAATGGGCTTCCTTCCAGCTGGCAACTCCACCAGATCCCAAGCCTCATTTTTATGCAAAGGTGCCATTTCATCAACCATGGCCTCTTTCCAGAGTTTTCCATCCTCTGAATCTACTGCTTCCTTCATAGTTTTGGGATCATCATCAGTAATAGATAAAGCAAAATTTGAATATAAAGCAGATGGACTATACCTTTCTAGCTTCCTTCTTTCTCGAACTGATCTTCTTACACCCAGACTTTGTGGCTCTTCACCTTCTGATTCCTCCTCTGTTGTAGAGTATTATTCTTCCTCCTTTAGCTCATACTCTATCTTCTCAGGTTCATTTTGTTGGAATTCATGTTTAATAACATCTTTCACCTCTCTAAACACCACATCTCAGCTGTACAAAACCTTCCTTATTCCTGGTTTCCAAAGCCTATAACCCTTTAAACCATCCTTATACCCAATAAAGATGCACTTTTTAGATTTACTACCCGACTTGGTTCGTTTCTTCTTTGGAACATGTACATATGCATCACATCCAAATACCCTCAGATGTGAAAGAGAGGGTTTCTTACTAGTCCATACCTCTAGTGGAGTCTTATCCTCCAACGCTGATGAAGGTGACCTGTTGACCAGGTAACATGCAGTATCCACCGCCTCTGCCCAGAATTCCTGTCCTAACCCAGCACCACTAAGCATGCTTCTTGCCCTTTCCATCAACGTCTTATTCATTCTTTCTGCAACTCCATTTTGTTGAGGTGTATATGGAGTACTCTTCTATCATGCTATACCACACTTCTTACAGAATTCTTCAAATTCCTTGCTACAAAACTCTCCACCATTATCTGTCCTCAGCACCTTTATCTTCTTCTCTGTCTGATTTTCCATGAGAGCCTTAAATTCTTTAAACCTGTCAAAGGCTTCAGAATAAATATATCCATGTATTCCTTGAGAATTCATCTATAAATGATACATAGTACACAGAGTTACCCAGCGATGGAACCTTCACAGGTCCAAACACATTACTGTGCAAGAGTTCTAATATCTGTTTCACCCTCTTACTACCAGAGGGGAAACTCACCCAATTCTGCTTCCCATATACAAAATTTTCACAAAAATCAAAATCCAAAGAGCTATTACTCATACCTTCTACCATACCTTTACCATGAAGTATTCGAAGGCCCTTCTCTCCAATATGTCCAAGCCTTTGATGCCATAGCATGGTATTCTCTCCGGAGACCACTAGATTTTCTACTCCACTTCCAGGAACCACATAGCTATTGCACCCATCAATAACGGTGCTACCTTGTAGCTTGTATAGAGTTCCAATCCGAACTCCCTGCATCAATGCCAGTGTTCCCTGAACTATCTTGCAGGTATGCATCTCGAACACTAATTTTACACCTGCATCATCCAGCTTGCTCACAGAAATCAGATTTTTGGCCAATGCAGGAATAAGCATAACATCCAGAAGTGTTCTAACCCTTCCACCTTACAACTTCAACTTTACTCTTCCGTGACCAATGATTCTAGCCTTGCTATCATCCCCTAAGAAGACATCACCACCATCGTATTTCTCATACTCGCAGAACCACTCTTTATGGGGAGTGAAGTGAAAGGATGCACTTGAGTCAAGCAACCATGCCTCATGATCTACATGTGTACTTGAAGAAGCCAAGTACACATCCCCACCTTCATCTGAGGTGGTTTTCACCTCTGTAGAAGGAGCATCATCAGATCCCTTTCCTTTATTAGGAGCTTTAGATTTACATTCCCTTTTATAGTGCCCTTCCTTTCCGCATTTCTAGCACACCACCTTTACAGGTTTTCCTAGAGATTTAGATCTCCCACTCAATGACTTATTTTTGTTTCTGTTTTGGAACCATCCTTGTACAGACAAGGCATCACCATTATGGCTCTCCATATTTCTCCTTTTCATATCCTTCGTCAGCAAGGCTGAGACTATTTCATCAAACTGCAAGGAAGTTGCGTTGCTACCTATTGCAATAACTAGACTATCCCACGAATCTGGTAGAGAACACAACAAACTGATCCACTTATCTTCATCTAAAATTTTAATATCAACATATGCTAACTGACTTACCACAGTATTAAATACATTCAGATGCTCTGTCACCCAGTCCCCATCTTTCATCCTCAGGTTATACAACTTTTTCCATAGGAATAGTTTATTCACCAGAGACTTAGATTGGTACAAAGTCCCTAACTTGTCCCACAAAGCCTTCATCGTAACTTCCCCTCATACATTCAAGAATATTGAATCTGAGACACACAATCGTATTGTGCTCTTTGCCTTCTGATCTAACTTCTTCCATTCTTCATCAGACACTCCCATTGGTTTAGTACCTGGATCTACCACGATCCACTGATCTTTATCCACCAACAGATCCTCCATCTTGAGTTTCCACAACTCAAAACTCTGACCATTAAATTTCTCGATCTCTATCTTTCCACTACTCGCCATCTTCTTTTACCACCAGAATCGATTTGGCAAATCTCCCACTGAACAAGGTCTACCACAGGCCCTAGCGAAACTCCTTAGCAATAAAGGTGTCCCCTTGAAGCCAAAAATGCTCTGATACCAAAGGTGGGTTTTAACCCCATACATAAATTACCTACATACAAATTCTAAAAACACAGAAAGTAAACAATACGAGAGCATAACACATAAAACACATATACACAGAGATTTTCCCCTGGATCCCAAAACCGGGACTACCAGCTTGATTTTTCATTATGTTCCTTTCAATGTTACAATACATATTTATACATGCCAAAGCATCCAATACCATGGACCGAAAATCATCGTGTCCAAAGAACATGTGTGGAAATCATGCACAAAACCATAGGTGGGTCTGTCCAACCTAACATAGGGTCCAAAACAAAATTTTCTAGGACACTGCCCTGGACCCCATAAAGTGGGGTTACGGGTATGCCTCAAACCCCATGTGACAGCCCCCCCCCCCCCCCCGGCTACACAATCGGCGCAACGAAGGGGGGCTCCGCCGCCCCCCTGCTACACAATTGACACAACAAAGGGGGGCTCCGCTGCCCCCCCCCCTCTAACCCTCTGGTTAACTACGTGGGCTAGTCGTGGAAAGAATATAACACAACCCAACACCCCATTGGGGTTAGTTGGATACCCAACTTCCTGGGGTCGTGACTTGGTCATATTATCTGTGTTTGATGTGCATGATACCTCGTTGGAAATATTTCTCCAAGGAATATGACCAAAAAGATGATTTAAAAAAAAATTGTTTGCGATAGATTTCCCAAAAAACGTCATTTAGGGCCTTAAAACAGCTTTGGAAGTTTAGGACCTGAAAAATTGCTAAAAATAGTAAATTGTGCTACAATTAAGGAAACCAAAATACTCAAATAAAAATGGTGGTGGTCCAAGTGGAATTGGTGGCTGGCCACCAATATCCATGTGGACCATTCCTACCCCCTAGGAAGCAATGGTCCCCACTGCGTTGAGTTCCTCCATGATATGACGAAACTTCTGTTGAACTTGGTCCCTCGTGAGCCACTTGCCCTGGTGAAGAAGTTGGCCTGCCTTGACAACTCGATACAATTGGATCTTAAGCTGGAGAGTGTGCTTGATCTACGTGTCCATGATCCGATCAGTTGCAGCTTGTTCCATGCAATCTGGATTTAACTTCGTTGGTTTGAGTTGTTCTGCAATGTCAGATGTTTCTAGTAATGGTGGAAAGTATGGTCGAAGGCAGTCCACATTGAACAATGGGTGCAGGTCAAGAAATTGGGGAATGCTGAGCTCAAATTCATTGTCTCTAACAACCTTGGTAATGGCATAAGGACCATATCGGAGTGGTATCAATTTCCGATAGGCTCCGGTAAGCCGTTCCTTTTGCAAATGCAACCAAATTGTGTCACCCATCTGAAACTTGTGTGGCACCCTATATTGATCATGTCGTTGTTTGTACTTGGCATTTGATTTCTCCAAAATGTCATGGACCTACTAGCAGATATGTTGGATGTGCTCAATGAAGTTGTTTGCCTTATCGGTTTCAAACTAGACATGAGCCAAATCTCCCTGAGTAGCTGTAAATGGCATGGCCACATCAATGGGACATAATGGTTAGAATCCCAAACCCACCTAAAAAGGGTTGTGGCCAGTCGAGCTGTGGAGAGCCCGGTTACAGTTGTGCTGAACATAGGGGAGGCTCTCATCCCATGTGCGTGGATGCTTTGAGATGTGCATGCGCAGAATGTGTATGCTCATCCTGTTGATGACCTCTGTCTTCCCATCAGTTTGGGGATGGAAAGTTGTGGACTTAGTGAGTTTGGTGTCCAGCATCGACTAGAGACTGGACTAAAATGTACCGAGGAACCTGTTGTCCCGATCTGTTATGATAGACTGTGGGATCCCAATGTTTACCCACACTCGTTAAAATAAGAGTTTAACAGTGGCTTCTGTTGTGATATTCTTCTTGCAGGCTGCCATAGTGGCCATCTTCGAGAATCTTTCGATGACCACAAAAACACAGTCATTTCGATGCTTAGTAGAAGGAAGGTCCAACATGTAATCCATGGAGATGGATTCCCAAGGTTGACTACGGGTAGGAAATGGAGTATAGAGTCCTTGCTTCTTGATGGTCGGGTTGGGAATGGCACACACAATGCAGCATCTAATGTAGTTCCTGACATTTTGTCAAAGATTCAGCTAATATAAATAATTTTGTAGTACTGCCACTATTTTCTTGACCAAGAAATGCCCAACAGCCCGACTGTAGTGCACTTCCCAGATCATCTTGGCACGCTCGCTTGAAGGAACACAAAGGTGACCCAGGTGACATAACAGGGCATCCTGGAGGTTAAAATATGGAACATGTTGACCCTTCAAGAGCGTCTAGTATGTGTGGCCGAATTCTGGGTCACTTTTGTAGAGAAGTGGCCAATCATAAGTCTTGTCGCCAAAAGAGCTTATCACAGTGGTTAACGCCATGATCGGTGGTCGATTGAGGCAATATACAACATTATTGGTGCTTCCGTTCTTATACTTAATATTCAAATGGAACTATTGCAGGTATGTGGACCACTTCTGATGGAAATTATTCTACAACTTCCCTTGCGTCTGTATGAACTGTAGGGGTTGGTGGTTTGTGTGGATGACCATTTCCTTCCCCAAAATGTAATGTTGGCATCGTCCGTAGGGATACACAATGGAATACATCTCTTTTTCATAAGTGGGATACTTCCGGACTCTGTCTGAAAGTGTCTCAGTGTGACATGCCACTGGATGCCTCTATTGAGTAAGGACTGCCACAATAACATAATCAGAGGCATTTGTCTCGATCTCAAATGGTTGTTGCAAGTCTGGTAATGTGAGCATTGATGTTGAGCAGAGGCAATGTTTCAACTCTGTGAATTCCTTCTATAGAGATTCATACCAAAAGAATTTTTCTTTTTCTCCTCCCTTGGTGACTTGAATCAAGGGTCAAGTGATATGAGAGAATCTTAACACAAACCTGTGGTAGAAATTGGCAAGACCCAGAAAGCTTTTGAGCTCTTTTAGTGCGGTTGGAGATGGCTAATCCTGAACGACTTGGATCTCGGTTGGATCCACATGCACCCCCCATTCATCAATAATGTATCCCAGATACTATACTTGGGTCATGCCAAAAGTGCATTTCTCCAAATTGGCACATAGCTTGTGTTGTTGCAATGTTTGGAGAACCTGTCAGATGTGGTGGAGGTGCTCTTCCCAACTCTAGCTGAAGATCAGGTTGTCATCCAAGTATACCACTACAAATGAGTTGGTGAATGGCCCCAAGATGTCATCCATCAGCCTCATGAAGGTTGCAGGAGCATTCATCAACTTGAAAGGCATAACCATCCATTCAAAAAGGCCCTCCGTGGCTTTGAAGGCATTCTTCCACACATAGGATGGTTCAGTTGGTACCTAGTGATATCTTGAATTCAATTTGATCTTGTTCAAATATTTTCCCCCCTTCAGTTGTTCCATAAGGTCATCAATCCATGGGATCGAGTACCTATTCCGGACAGTGATCTTATTCAATGCCCGATAGTCAATACAAAGTCTCCAAGTCCCATCCTTCTTCTGTACCAACACGATCGAGTTCACACAGGGCAATGAACTCGGTAGGAAGTGACCTTTCCGTTGTAGCTCCTGAATCTACTTCTTGATTTTGTTGTTATCCATAATGGAGCACCGATAGATTGGTCCATTAGGCAGTGGCGTACCTAGGGTCAGATCGATGGAGTGCTTGGCTTGAAAGTGCAGAGGCACCCCTGCAGAGGAGGTGAAGATGTCCTCGTACTCCTCCATGACCTTGTCCATCTAATGTTGTCATGCAGAGGGGCATTGTCTGGAGGTTGTGGCCACCATACTTTTCTTTCCCTGAGGGGGTATCATCAGGAAAACAAATTTCTCGGCTTTGGAAATGATCTTACTACATTGTTTTGCAGTAATCAAAGAGATGGCGGTAGGTGGTGATACCTCTAGTATCATGTACAACTTATTTCCCAAAGTAGTAATAACAACACGAGGCACTTCCAGAGTAGCTGCTGGAAGTAGACGTGTCACCCCTGGGTAGCTGCTGAAGGATCTCAGCAAAGTTTTCCATCATCGCATTCCTTTGTCACTCAAGGGCCTCTTTGAGCAAGATATAGGATCTCCCACCCCTCATCCGTCTTTTCATCCTCCATGGGAGGTCATCGGGATTTGCGAGGTCGGTATTGCAAAGGCTTGACCAGGTCAAGCCCTAAATCCTTATATCCCGACCTCATTGGGGACATGCAAAGAAAAACAAAGAAAGAGAAAACTGTTCTGATACCACTGATCCAGATCTAAACAGGAACGCCACAAATTACAGACATAATCATAAATACAGGGATGCAGCAGAAATAATGCTTCATTTCATTAATGTAAAATATTGAAATATGCTTACAAATAGAAGTGGAAATAAACTAGCTTGGGCAATGGTAGCTTATCTCTGATAAGAGATGTGGCAGCTACATGCCTCTGAACTACATTACAATGAGGCTGAAGGGCCTTTTTATTATTGAACAATAAGAGAAAACCCTAAACAACCAAAACCCTAACCTGAGGAGATGTAACACCAAGAGTTTATGGGTCCCGTTGGAAGGATCTCTCCAAGGACTAGGAAGAAAAAGATGATTTTATTAAAAAATCGTTGGTAGTAGATTTCCAAAAAAATGTCGTTAGGGCCTCATAACAGCTCTGGAAGTTTAGGACCCAAAAAATTGCTAAAAATAGTAAACTATGCTACAATTAAGGAAACTAAAAAACTGAAAGAAAAAATGTTGGGGGTCCAAGTGGAATTGGTGGGTAGCCACCAATATCCACCTAGATCATTGGCATACCAAGCTCGAGGGGCTTGCTTGATACCATAAAGGGATTTCTTAAGCCGACATACAAGGTTGGAGTCTGTGTGTATAAATCTCGGAGGTTGTTCCATATAGATTGATTCATGCAAGTCCCCATGCAAGGAGGATTTAACATCCATCTGATGGATTTCCCATTTGAAAGAGGCAGCAAGGAAAAGAACAAGGTGGACAGAGTTCATTTCGGCAACAAGGGAGAAGGTTTCAGTATAGTCAATGCCTTCAACTTATGAAAAACCCTTAGCAACAAGAAGAGATTTATGTTTATCAACTTTTCCATCTGGTCCGAACTTGGTTCTATAAACCCATTTGCATCTAACAAGTTTTCTTCCCTTTGGAAGAGGAACAAGATCCCATGTATAATTTTCCAATAACGAATGGTATCCTTCATTCATAGTTGTGTCCCAATCTAGATGGCCTGAAGCTTCTACAATGGTGTTAGGATCATGATATGTTGAAGCTTGAGCCAGTAAAGGAGAGGCTCTATCAAACTAATAATGTGTGTGATGTTGATTTGTAGGATCACCTGCAAGAGTAGATGCTGCATCGTGAGTAGTGTAGACCCATTTTGGAAGCTGGGGAGATAAAAGAGGATCTTGAGAAGGTGGGGGAGGGTTGTCATTCTCACTTTCATCATCTGAAGAAGAAATATTTTTACAAGTAGAAGGGATAGAGAGAGGTGACACATCTACCGAACTAGGCTCTTACATTGATAAGTTTTCAGAAAACTTTACCTCTCTTATAATGATAACATTTTTAGATTTAGGAAGTCTATATCCTTTGACATCTTCAGAATATCCAACAAAAATACATTTTTCACTCTTAGGCTCTAAGGTTTTATGTTTCTCATCTAGAATATGGACCCATGCTTCACTTCCAAAAACACTAAAGTGAGTTACATATGGTTTAATTGAGCTCCATGCTTCTTCCGGAGTGATATTCTTTAAAACCTTAGTAGGATTGCAATTCACTATGTAATTTGCACAATTGATTGCTTCTGCCAAAAAATTAAGACTAGGTCCTTTAGATTGAAGAACACAATTAGCCATTTCCTTTAATGTGCAATTCCTCCTTTTAGCTACACCATTTTGTTGTGGAGTATATGGAACAATATGTTGCATTTTAATTCCGTGCTCAGTTAAAACGTTGATGAATTTGTTGTTAACATATTCTCCACTATTATTAGATTTTATCTTAAAAATTTAATGTCTAGATTGTTTCTCAACAAAATTCTTAGAGGCCAAGAACATGTTAAATACTTCACTCTTGAGTTTTAAGAAGTATACCCAAGTGTGTCTGGAGAAATCATCAATGAAAGTTAAGAAATGCTAGGAGCCAGAGAATGAAACAACTAGAAGTGGACCACATAAAACACTATGCACAAGATGTAAAGGGGTTGAGGCATGCCAAGAGGCACATTCTTCAAAACTATCCCAATGATGTTTTCCAGGTACACATCCAGAACAAGCACCATCTCTACAAGATACCATAGGAAGACTTGTCACCATATTTTATTTACATAGATTTTGAAGGGAGTGATATTTTAAGTGACCAAATCGCTCATGCCAAAGTTTGCTCAATTCATGATTATGAGTAAAAAATATCGAGGGAAGGGTTGATGACCCAAAGTTGCTAAACTTATACAACCTTGTAGAATCATCAAAAATTCTAGTAGCTAAAATTTGTCTAGGATCTCTAGGTCCTTAATTACAACATCATGAGGTGAAAATTCAATGGTTTTACCTTCACTAGAATGAGTTATCTGATATATAGATAGAGGGTTGCAAGATAAGGTAGGAATTCAGAGATCTATCATTACCAACATATATATTATTGGTGTTACAATAATTTAAAGAAGAAAACATGGCTTTGTTTTTTTCCATGTGATAAGAAGCTCCAGAATCAATGAGCCACTCATGAGAATGAGAAGAGGAAGATACATTTAGTGCATAACCAGACTGAGATGCTTCACAACCACATGCAGAAAATGTTATTCCTGAAGATGAAGTTGAAGTTGCGGTTGAAAAGTGCTCCAAATGGATGTTATGCTTCTTCATTGCTGCTTCCAAGGCATCCATCTTCTTAAAGCATTTCGATTCTAAGCGGCCATCTCGATTACAAAAGTTGTAATGTCTATCAGTATTCTTCCCATTGTTTTTATTTTCCTTATCATTTCGTTGAGTTGATTTTTCATTTTGAAACTAAAAGTGCTTAGGACTCTTGCTTGGTTTAGGATCATTCTTTTTAGGATGCTGCTTCTTAGGATTCTTTGAACTTGGTTATTTTTGGGTGACTAAGGATTTCTTAGAAGAGTTTCCAATATTAAGAAGACCAAGATGTAAGAGTTTTCCTTGTTCTCTCATTAAAGAATCACAAAAGGCATCAAAAGAAGGGGACTTGTAGGCTTGTCCTTGAGAAATAAAGGCTTCTCTAGTAGAATGGAAGGTGGAAAGAAACATAGAGTAGGCTGGTCCTAACTTTGTAAGAATGGAATAGATAAGGCTACCATCTTCTTTCTTAACCTTAAGACCTTGCAAGAGAAGTCAAAGGGTCTTGAACATGGACAAGAAATATTCAATGGAAGCAAAATTAATGGGATCCAATGTAAGCAATTAATTTTCAAGTTGATCGGCTCTAATTTCATTTTTAATTCCAAAAACAATTGGCTTATTGGGGCCTAACCAAGTTCGGAAAAGTTATTAGCCCAAAAAATCGCACACTACCAACCTTTTCAGCAATAGTCCGCGGAGTGCGGACTAAAGTCTCACCCGAGGTAGTAGGGGAGGGTACTGGAACCAGGTTTATGTACCCTTGGGATGTCTTGATGTGGTCTAGAGGGTCGCGAACCATTATGTGCTCCTACGCTACTCTGCATAGATATCTATCCTTTACGTAGATCCAAGCCAGTCACTTCCCAAATCTTATTATTTATATTGATTTATTATAGATCAAAATTAATTCGCAAGGTCTTTAAGCAAACATTTAACAATAATACCTAGTGTGCATTATCATCATTCATAAAGACAGGTTGATAATCATATAACAGACATATAACCTAGAATTTAACACATCCACAATAATTCAGAATCAACACAATGTCTCAGAGCCAACTTATCTTTATGAATATCTTCGTTTCAATACAATGCACTTTCTGCCCTACGCACACAGCTGTAGGGGTTCGCACACATAGCTGTGAACTCTACCAGGCCTCCGCACACACAACTGTGGAGCCTCTATCTAACTACTAATCCTCCCGATTTGCACTTACAAACTCAGAGCGACTATTGATTTTTCAAACCCATAATACCTTAGATCTTCCCCAAAATCTACCTCTACCCTTAGAGCCTTGCTCTGTTTATACATCCCCATGGCCCACGGACCATGGGTAGGCCGACTTACTTCTATTATGTTAGATTATTTTTGTGCGGACAACCCTTTGAATCGACCTATTACATTTCGCGCTCTGCGTACTTTGCGTAACTTTGTACAATTTCATTACCCTCACTTATGGATTTTAAGCCCCAAAACCATTACGAGGGGCCTCTGCTACCCAACAGGCCCCCAACACAATCATCGTGACTCGTCCCGAGTCACTTGTTGGTGTGGCGATATGCGCTGCCACGGCTTCGCGGTCCACCATCCCTGTGAGTGACGCCCTATGTTCTATTGCTCCCTCTTTGTCTCCTGCAACTCTTCTTCAGGCTCCTGCTCCATTGCCTCTACTAATTCACACAATCGATGATGCTCATTCTGCTCTGCTTGCTTATCATAGAGCACCCCCTCATAGGATTTTAGCTCAAGATGGAGTGATGCATACGGGAGCTCTTCATGCCAATGCAACAAATCTCCAATTTTTGGTCTACTATATGCACTGTCTGTTGCAGCTTGTGTTGCATTTTTGCAAGAAAGATGTTACTGTCAGCGAGATCCCAATCTTCAAGGTGCATCAGAGACGAACTGTTAACTGCAATTCCATCATTTGTTTCCATATTCACATTCTTTCCCGTATCTTTTATGGGTCACCGACCAACCCGTGGGTTGGGCAATGGCATCCGGACTAGTTCTGCTTCGTGTCTAAGAATTTCTGGTACATCCCCTACCATTAGTGCTGAACTCTGTGTGGCACCCGCGACCATCGACATCACCCTATCCAGAAAGTCCTGCATCTCCATTGGCCATATTACAACCCCCGATCTTACTCCTTTAGCATCAATGTTGAATAGTTCCATACCGATGGAAAGACATAATAGCTTACTTCTCTCGAAACCATAGAACGTTTGGCAGATGCCCCCCTGTGATTTATAAGCATTTTGAAATTCAAATTTAGTGGTTCTTCCATTTTCTGGCACCGTAACGTTAAGCCTGCGGCAGATCGTTCCGGATTTGGCTCGTACCTCATCTCTTAATTGCTCGCCACCCACTCCCTTTCGCCATAATTCAGACATCTTGTCATGAACAGTGTCAACAACAGTCACCTCTCTACTTGTCCACGCAGCAGTTAAACCCCTTCTGCGCAACCATGACCCTTGTGACATACCATTTCTACGCACACCCTTGTTGCCACGCAGCTCCCCCACATGCTGCTTTATCGTCCCGTGCTCTCTTTCAACTGGCTGGAGTGGTGAGACTGTCCTTCAGTCGGTTAGCCAAGCGGTTGGCCCACCCGTGTAGAGCTTCAAGTGACTTCCATTTACTCTGCCCAAGAATGGTTCTCCATTAAGCTTGCCAAGCTAGAACGCGCCTCCATCTGTGACTTCTTTGACTACATAGGGTCCTAACCAATGCATTCAGAGCTCTCCAGGGAATTGCTCGAACTTGCTATCATACAATAATACTAGAACATTTTCTTTGAATGTGCGCAGCTTGATATGGTGATCAAGCCAAGTTTTTTCTCACTTCTTCTGTACCTACTGATGGAATCAGGCCAAAAATCATTCCTCCTCAAGTTCTTCTAGTTGCGCAAGCCTCTCTTCCAAAGCCCCGTGGTCTACCATGCTTGTCATTGCTACTATTCACAAACTAGGTACAATGTATTCCATTGGCGTTACGGCTTCCATGCCATAGACTAATTGAAACAGTGTCTGGTCCATCAACTTCTTGCATGTGGTTCGATATGCCCATAGCACAGCAGGTATGCAAAAGTCGCAATCGTTTTGCTACACATTAGATACCTTAGCCAATGCAGTCTCCAAATTCTTGTTGAACACTTCAGCGGTCCCATTCGCTTGCAGATGGTATGGCGTACTCTATTGATGATATATCTAGAATTCCTTAGTGAGCGCACTGATAGTCTCATTCAGGAATTATGTTCCACGATCGCTCATTAGAATTTTTGGACATCCAAACTATGTCAACACATTCTTGAAAAAAAATTTGCAGCTGTATCGTCCGTGCAGTCTTTAACCGGCTGTGCTTCTGCCCATCAGGTCAAGTACTCTATTGCGGTGATGATATAGTGTGCCCCCGTCGTTCCTTGAGGTGTGATAGGCCCCACAAAATCAATTTCCCATTTTTCGAATGGTTGCAGCATCATTTGTGGCTTGAGCGGCATTTCATCCCTCCACGATGGTTTCCCAGTCTGTTGACATACGTCGCAGGCCCGACAGTATGCGTTTGAGTCTTGATGTAGAGTTGGCCACCATAATCTAGCACGAAGAATCTTCTGCACTGTGGCGTGTCTCGTTTAATGTCCTCCTGCAACCCCCCCATGTGCTTCGGCAAGGATCTGTCCTCGCTCAAATTTAGGTACATATCTGCGTAATATTTCATCATTGCCCATCTTGTAGAGGTGTCTTGCAATCACAATAAAGTCTATTGCGCATATCAATAGTTCTTTCTTCTGCTAAATAGAATATCCCTACAACACGTTCCTCTGGTTAAGAAATAGATTATATCCTCAAAGTTGCCATCCGTGACGCGCACTGCATAAAGTTGTGCATCAGGTAGTCCTTCCTCTAAGTTTGTGGGTTCTTCGCCTTTCTCAATTTGGGACAGGTGATCTGGGCCTACGTTTAGACATCCCAGCTTTACAATGACTTCGAAATCATACTCTTGAAATAATAACAACAATCTACAAATTCAACCCCACAACACAGGCTTATTCAGTAAGTATTTTAACGCGGAATGATTAGTATACATCTTGAAGTTTCCTCTGAGTAGATAGTGGCAGTATTTCTGGAGCACGTATACCATTGCCAACCCCTCATGCTCAGTAGTGGAGTAGTTCTTTTCTGCTTTGGACAATCGGTGACTTGCGAATGCGATCAGGTGATCAATTCCTTATGCTCCTTCTTGTGTGAGTACGACGCCCAGCACGATACATGACGCATCAATATGCACATGAAATTCGATGTCCCATTTCAGAAAGACCAAAATTGGGAGCTGATGCCATCCTCTCCTTGAGAGTCTCCAGACTTTTGTTACATTTCTCATTCCAACAATAAGTAGCTTCCTTCTTCAAAAACTATTCCATTGGTGTCGTGATCTGTGCGTAGCTCTTAATGAACTTCCAATAGTAACCAGTGTGTCCCAGCATGGCACTCAGTTGTTTGACACTGCGCTATGCTTGCAAATTGAGTATGACAGTAATCTTCACCGGGTCCACCATCAGGCCTTGCTTGCAGACCACGTGGCCGAGCAAGTTCCCGAAAGGGATGAGGAAGGTACACTTCTTTAGATTTATCGCAATCTAGTGCCGTTGGCAAGTATCCAGCATTAACCGTAAGCTCGCAATATGTTTCTTGACTAGCCAAAATACAATTGAATCATCAAGATATACCTCCAAAAAATTATGTATAAATTCCTTAAATGCAGCTACCACAACATGTGAGAATATCACTGGCGCTTTCTTTAGTCCAAAAGGCATCACAGTGTACTGAAAACAACCCCATTTGGTGATGAACATTGTTTTACTCCTGTCCTTCGACATGATCTTCATCTGGTGGTACCCTGAGAAATCATTCGTGAAGGAATAGGCTTCCTGTCCACCCACATTTTCCAGTACCTCATCTGTGAATGGCATCGGGGATGGATCATTAACACATGCTTCGTTGAGCTTCCTTGGATCCACGTAGATGCGAATTTCACCCTTCTATTTTTTTCTCCTGTACAACCATAGGACTTACCCAGTCGGATTCCTCCACTGGTTTAATTATTCCTGCTGCAAGCATTTTGTCCAACTCTTTGCGGACCTTTGCATTGTATTTTGGATTCAACCGATAAGGCTACTGCTTGATTGCCTTCGCATCGGGCTTCAAGGTTATCTTCATCATTCCTAGGTCGCCGAGGATCCCTTTTAACGTCGTGATTTTGGTCGGGAATAAATCTTGATATTCTCGAAGTAACTCGACGACCTTCTCCACCGTGGCATCATCCCAATAGTCCCCAAGCGTTGCATACTTCAGCTCCTCCTCCATACCAATGTTCACTTGTTTCATTTTCAGTGGCGCAGTGATGTCGGGGTCCTCGATCGTTGGTCTGTGAACCTCACGACTCCCCTCTGTTTGTGAAATATTTATGTTTCTGGGGTCGTCCTCATCATCTTCTACCTATACGTTGTAACATTCTAGGGCCCAGCTAAATTGGTACGACCATTCTAGCTGCACTATTTCTTGTGGTTCCAATGGTACTTTGAAAATGGTGGCCTTCACAACTTGCAACAAATCGTTAACAGTATCCATCCATTGGTCCTCAAATAAGAATTTTAATAAAATCCCTTCGCACAAGATATCCCATTCGCCTGTACCATGTCAGAGCTATGTTTCAGTATGCCAATTCCTTGGGATGACATCCAGGGTATGATAAAATAAGTCTACCCAATCTGGCTGGGGCTCTTCTCCATAGGCCTAGGTCCATCTACTAAGGTGCATGTGCGGGTCATCACGTCCATCATATTTCTCACTTATTCGTAGTTTTGGCTTGCCAAGCCTTATCTGCATCATCTGCCTGCAGCCACGCCAGTCTTCAAAAGTTCCTTCATGTGTTCCCCACCAACGCACAAGCGTCACGTGCAATGCCCATTTTAATGCGTCGAACAGCTGGTTCTCTACTACCGTGCTTTCAAACTTGGTCAAAAATTTGTCTACCATTGTCAGCCCATCATACATTGGCAGCTCTCGATCCTGAGCTTTTACACAATATAAAGACCTAGTCATGATGTTGTAGTTTAACGTTGTTACTTCGTTCAACCGATTATGCCATCGTTCGTCCTCTTCATTTGAATCTGAATTGCAGGCTTGTGCATGTTCCCACAATATTCTTCCTTTTGCAGTTAGATTTACGCAATCTTGATCTTGCACATTTATCTTGTAGATATGATCCAAGTCCTCATCAATTTCATCTTCGTGGACGCACTCGGTGTAGCGTACTCCTTCAGCCAGGTCTAGCGGAACGACTATGCGTAGGGACTTCTTCTCCAATACCATCTTCCGATTCTTTAAATTAATGACTCCGTTCATATCCGTGGCCCAGTCTATCCCTAATAATGCAAGGTAAGGGTTACTGTCATCCATAATTTCTATTACCCCAAAGTCTGTTTGTGTGCTCGTGCCTTCTATATCAACTGTCACTCCTTGCAATCTCCCCATGGGCAAGATCTTTTGTTGGTTCACCATCCATAATTGAATAGGATACCACTGTAATGTGGGCCTACCCATGCATTCCCATGTCTATTTAGGTAACATGTTTGCATCCGAGCCTAAGTCCAGAATGATCTGATCCATCTCATAGTCACCGATCTGCACCATTAATCTCATTTCCCGTCCAGTGCACAAAGCATGTTTCCCTAGTTTTCGGACCACGCGGGCTTTACCTGGCCCTATGAACCTATTTATTAGCTCTTGTAATCCTTAACTACCTTATTGTCCTATAGAAACTTCATGCATGTCCCCAAAAAGGTAGTTAGCATCGACGGATCCATTTTTGGCTTGGGTGGATCCCTACTACCTAAAGTAGAGACCTCCGTGAAGCTCTTCTTAGCTTCCATAAATGTCTTCTTCATGTGTTCCAAGTCGAACTCGCGCTTCTTTGTAGGGGTTCTGCGAACCCCTGGGCCTACCTCGGTTAATTCCCCCTTATCTTCCCCTATAGCCACGCCATTTCTGAGCATCATGTTCACCTTGGGGTCTTCCCCGCACGGTTCAGACCTCATCATTTTTACGTTCTGCGTTGTCGTAGGTTGTGCTGCCCTTTTCTCACCTATCTGCACTATTAGTGTGGGGCATTCTATCATTTCATGATCGAACTGCTCGTAGTAGGGGCACGATATCCTGGTCGGGTTGGTGCAATCACATGCGTAGTGCCCTGGTCCTCCACAGTTATAACAGATTAGCTGCCTGCGACCCCTTCCTAGCCCCATTCCTCCCCGTCCTTGTCCTTGCCCCTAGAACCCACCGTGCACTATCGCTGCGGTTGGATCCTAACCTCGCACCACAGTCTGAATCCCGTAGGCAGGAGTTCGATCTATCAAAAATTCATAACTACAGCAGTCTTGTTCATCGTGGCCCACCGATCCGCAAAAATTGCAAAATAATTGTTGCTGGGTCTAGGTAAACTTCTATAGTAGGTGATAGTTGTCCGTGTTGTGCTTTCCTCCCACCTGACAGATTGTGCACCAGAGCGAGGGTGTCGCGCTTGACCCCACCTGTGCCTCTGGTCACAACGTCACTGGTCCCCCCGCTGCAAAATAGTTCACAAATACCAGACAGTGATCCTTATGGTGGCCTTGGCTTCTACAGTTTATGGACCACACTTCTTCTCGTGCTTATGGTCGGAGTGCCTTCTCCTGTTTCAAGCTCTACATTTCTAAGCATAGGTTTTGTAGTTGCACGTGGGTCTGCTGAACTCCCAACCCAGGATCTTGTATCGTAGTCTCATGCAACCTCATCTCTATCTCTAATGCTTCAGCTAGGGTCGAGATCTTTTGCTGTGATAGCACCATCCGCAGATGTGGCGCCGAAGACGCCACATATAATGTGGGGTGCTGCCCATCCGTTAATGTCATGTTAGCCTCTCGGATCGTACTTTTTAATCTCTAATCCAAATCCCAAGGGGTTTTTCTTGGCAGCATCACGATCTCCTTGAACCCGATGATCGATTGTGCCTCTAATTTCGGCTAGCTAAACTCTTTGTTCAGTGCATCCCGGATCTCTACTATCCCAGCATTTGGATGATTGCTAGAATGTTTGATATAACAAGTTAGCGCGCGGTCCTATAGTGCACTCACCATGATAGCCTTTTTAATATTATCATCTGTAACTCCGTGCACTTCCCACACTGCCCTTACTACGAACCAAAACTGTTTTGGATCTTTGCTTCCTACTCCTTTGAATATAGGCAACTTGATCGTGCTTGCCATGTTAAACTTTTGGTTTGCGCGCGGGTGTGCTAGGGCCAACTACGAACTCATACTGGTTCTGATCCAATCGATCTTCAATCTCTTTCTTCGTAGGGTTTCAAAATTTCAGCATCAGACATCACTTAGGTAGATCCTGATCCTGGCAACGGAACCATTTGTTGGCTTATTGGGGCCTAACCTAGGTTCAGAAAAGTTATTAGCCCAACAAATCCCGCACTACCGGCCCTTTCGGCAATAGTGCACAGAGCACATACTGAAGTCTCACCAGAGGTAGTAGGGGAGGGTACTGAAACCAGGTATATGTACCCTTGGGATGTTTGGATGTGGTCTAGAGGGTCACAAACCGTTCTGCGCTCCTGGACTACTCTGCACAGATATCTATCCTTTGCGTAGATTTGAGCCAGTCACTTCCTGAATCTTATTATTTATATGGATTTATTATAGATCAGAATTAATTCGCTAGGTCTTTAAGCAAACGTTTAACAACAATACCCAGTGTGCATTATCATCATTCATAAAGACAGACTTATAGTCATATAACAGACGTATAACCGAGAATATAACAGATCCACAATAATTCAGAATCAACACAATGTCTCAAAGCCAACTTATCTTTATTAATATCTTCATTTCAGTACAATCCACTTTCTGCCCTATGCACACAGCAGTAGGGGTCCGCGCACACAACTGCGGACTCCACTAGGCCTCCGCACACACAGCTGCGGAGCCTCTATCTAACTACTAATCCTCCCGATTCACACTTACAGACTCAGAGCGACTATTGCTTTTTGAAACCCATAATACCTTAGATCTTCCCCAAAAGCTACCTATACCCTTAGAGCCTCGCTCTATTTATACATTCCCATGGTCCACGGAACATTGGTAGGCCGACTTACTTCTATTATGTTACATTATTTTCGAGCGGACAACCCTTTGACTCGACCTATTACATTTTGCGCTCTGCGCACTTCGCAGAACTTTTTACAATATCGTTACACTGACTTATGGACTTTAAGTCCCAAAACCGTTACGCAGGGCCTCCGCTACCCAACAAAATGTTTATTGAGTTGTTTCATTGCTTCATCAAGGGTATCAAGTTCTGCGATTTGGAATCTAAGGTCTCGAGTAAAAGACTTCCTTATCAACCCATGTGCTTGATCTTACCTATTTTCCCATTTGGATATCTTATCTTCATATTTAGGTTTAGATTCTTGGCTTGAGGCTATTCTATAAAGACCTTTACTTCTATGTAAATCCATAACGTAGGATAACCAATGGAAGTAGTTGGTGTTGTGAAGAATAATTTGGCATGAAATTTCCATTTTAGCAGAACCTGAACTGTAGATGTTGAAACTAACTGTTCCAATGGATCGATCTCGAAAAATTAGGCCGATTTAAAAAAAACAGCTTCTGGATGAAAAAGTTATGGTTTTTTGAAGAAAATTTGTTGAAGATGTCAACGAAGTACGTGAATGTGTGGAAGTGAACGATAATGTTATATTTTAAAAAAAAACCCGCCCTTTCCAAACTTAATCTAATTAGCTCACCTTAAAAAAAATTATGTGAGCCACATTTATAAATAAGTGAAAATCACTTTTACAATGGTATTTTATGAGCTACCCACTAAATTGTAACCTAAATAAATGATAAAGAGGCTTTAGAATTATATCTGACTCACTTTTTATAATGGGTAAGAACACTTTTACATAAAGTAACTTTAAAACATAAGTTACATGTGCTTTTTGAAAGAGTAGCTAAACAAAAAGAAAGACTTGAACCCGAGACCTCTATTCTCATAAAGTAGCTTTGGACCAAGTGAGCTAGTTTAAAAGGTTATTAACTTTTGGAAAGGAGAAAGTTTTTTTTTCTTTTTTTTTAAGTCACTGAAACTTTGGAGTGCGTGCTTACCTGGAAAATCACTTTTTCCATCTAGATCTTAAAAATCACATAGATATGGCTACGAGAAACCTTTTGATGTGAAACGAAAGGGTTTCCTCACTGGAACAGCTGCCCCTAACACAATAGGGCAGTCGCCATGCCCTGAAAGTGGTTAGAAACAATAGATCTAGGAAATGACAGTCGAATGCAGTTGTATTGGCTTCATATTTGGATCACCAACAGATGCGGCCCTCAAATTGATCTGATACCATGTAGGAATTTATAGGGCAAGTTCGTCAGATAGAACACCAAAGGACACTGCTCACAAATAGATCATAGATCAATACACTAGTACTCTTGACGTGGTCAAAACCCTCAAAGAGGGAAAGAATTCATGACTTAAGCCGACGCGGTCACTTCAGGCAATTTATTAATCTAAAAGAAAGAAACTTTACATAAGCTTCTCTCATGAATAGTCTCCTTACAAATGACCCTCCATGCTCTTTAAATAGAGATCATGGACCAATCGAGTGTTAAGCCATGGATCAAGTGTCGGTAATATAGAGGAGAGAATGAACCGTCGGATCACGTCATGTCTAGAACATATCATGACCATTGGATTGTAAGTTACAAAAATACATAGTAAAGAAACACACTTTACGTAACTCTACACTACACCAAGTTATACTTAACTATTTCCTATGTGTCGGAATATCCTAACAGAGAATCTCCCAACTACACAGTTTTGCACCAAACCAAAGAGAAACTACTGAGAAATGATAAAACTCTCTTGCAAATGGCTAAGAAATTATGCACAAATATCCTTCGTCAAATAGTTATCACTCCTAACTAAAAAATGCCAAAAAATATCAACACCAAACACCAACAAAAACTATGTTCTCCAAGCCTTGCACAATCTCTATATGTGAAAATTTGGTCGAGCTAAATGATATAGGAACATCTATGAAAAATGGTGCGAAACTCCTCCTCTAACCAATAGAAAGTGTCTGGAAAATCCCTGAAACCTAAAATAGAAAGATGATACTCCAAATAACCTCCAGGGTTTGTCATTTGCGCCTAGAAATAATGAATTTTTGAGAGAATACTCTATTATAAAATCCAATGGAAATTTTGAAATATATTCCCCAAAAGGCTCACTACGGAGACACTCGAAGCTCTCTAAAATCAGTGTGAGTTTCACTTGAAACTCTTGAGCTAAACAACTACATTTCTCTTGTGTTGGAAAACCTCCAAGAGAGAGTTCGATATTTAGAAAATAATGAGAAAAAATGCCCAACAAATGTGTCCATCCTCGTTTTATAATTTCTCCCCATGCTTCTAGATTCCCTTTTTTATTATTATTTTATTGGTGGGAGTCATTTTTCACTAAGTGGCTTTTTTATCCATTTAAAATAAGATAACAATTTGACACCAACCTTCAATAATACTTGCCACTCTTCTCCAAAATAATATTTTGCCCTTTGTATTAATATTGCCAAAATTGGGCAAAATTTACATGCTCACAAAATTGTAGATATTACAGTTATAGTTTTCCTTTTTTCTCTTTCCAAAATTTTCCCTCATGCGGAAAATCAAAATTGGTGACGTGACACTCCTCCCAACCAAAAATTGTTTGTCCTTAAGCAATATCCCCCTATGTTGTTGATCCATAAGCTGACTGATCTAATGCTAGGGTTCCAAATATGCCACTAAACCACTCCTCATTGTTGTGTCATGATCACATGAAGTAATCCTATGTCACCAATGTCCCAAAGCAACCTGATCTCCTCCTACAAAATATCTTTCCATAGTGGAGAATTCCCCTATGTCATTAGTGAATCGCTAAAGCCCAATGGAAGATATGAATGATCTTCCCTTGTAGGAACCGACTCATCCCTAGGTGTAGTTGAACTACCAAATCCTGTGAGGTCAATATACCATGCCCATTGCAATGTGAAACTACCCTGCTAATACCACAACATCCTGCTCATGACTGGCTGCCCAACATGGTCGTACTGGATCCTACTATCCTATAATGCTCGACCATAATATTTCTAATGACTAAAGTTATGCACAACCTACAATGACAAATCAGTAGTGCTAAAGTCTACCATTCCATGGCTAGCCTTGATCCTGAGTGGCAACCTACCTATTCCTACTAGACCACACAGTGAACTATGTTATCCCAACTCCTGATGATACACTTGAGCAATGCTTAGAGTTTAGACACCCTGCTGTAAACGAAGCCTACCATCCAGCTCCTCTCATGCTCTTGTAACACCTCTGGCTACTTCACTGTAAGTGTATCATGCATCTCCCTTGCAATCACCAACCCAAGTGTGAGCCTAGGGGTGCAACACTTTCTACCTCAGTAGTAGACAAAAATTTTCCTCATTCTGTATTTTTCCACTTGTGCACCCCCCAAATGCCTCAATTGGAGATTCTCCCTCCTGCTTGTGACACCCGGTGTCTCATCCAACTATCTAGCGTGAGCCTCCCATGTCTTTTTTCTTATATCACTCTATATCGTCTAGGGCTCCATATTAACCCATGCATACATCACTCCACTAAGAAAATTGATGTGGTGTAAGTCGCTCCTCCCACTCCATGGTGCAAATCCATGCACCACAGCACATCAATATTCATCTATGTGCTTACCTATAAACAACTACTTGACGTTGCATGCTCCTACACACTACTGGATGCCATGATATAAAGCTGAGACAATATGTGTCAGCTCACACCCTATCAGTATTACAGCCTCCACTGTCGCAGCACCATACTCTCTAATGCATGGGCCTCTTCGTTAAAACCTCCCTGAGAGACATGAGATGTGAATCCCCCTATGTGCTAATGGTGATGCCATGACTGTGTTTCTCCTCCGTGACTATTATACCCCACATAACGTGGGACAACCCTTGCTCCGATATAAGGCACTGTCTAGTAGTCTACCAATGGCACCTCTTGCAACAAACTCCTTCCAGAGTATGTTGATCATCCTGCAACTCCATGCACAACGAACATGCTCAAACAAATTGCAGAGTGTACCTTCTCCCCTATCAATCCAACTGATCACTAATGTTGATGAAGATCTAAAAGTGTGTGGATGCTCAGTCACTCGACTCGTCACATTTCCAATGCCCTCACCAACCACATCCATGATGAGGTGGGGAATCCCACCTAGATCCTAACAAATCTCAGCCTGCATCTCAAGTATATGGTACGAAGCCTCACCTTGACCCCAATGCCAACTTGCGCCTCCAATATCCCTAATGTCTAGAAGCTCCTACTAAGATTAACTCCCAACTACCATTATCTCCATAAATATAGCCCACTCCACTCGGTACCAGCCTAGAATATAATGCCATCCAACCCCAAGGGAAGGGTCAAATGCATGTGTACCCATATACACAACAACTCCAACTTGTGAATGTTGTGCCCTGCAAAACTCATGTTGCCTAATACCATAATACTAGTAAACACACATGATTTGTCTAAGTAACTTTGCGTCTCTCTCCAATGTGTAGAGGTAGCCTAATAGTGTTATTAACGCCACTTATGTATAGCTAAAGAGGGATGCTCTAGTGCTGTAATGTTTACTCTTGTAACTGTACCATTAGGGAATCCAACGATACCCTAACACAATTCAGCTTGGCCTTTGACTTGACACAATCTTCTCTCTTGCCATGCAGCTCCTTGTTTTTCTGCAGAATGGCCTATCAGACTATGATGGCCTTCTTTATCAATGCTAGAAAGCTGACCTAAAGCTGATGAAACTGATGTGGACAAATAACATCTGTAAACTCATTCACAGTACCTATGTGTCTCCTAACACCTCATCAACTAGGGATATGTCTCTTGGCACCTCATCAATGGTGGGGAACTTTGTGACGCCTAGCACCTAATCAATGGGTCTTTGCTCAACTATCTCCACCAATTTGTCAACCTGAGCTACCAAAGGAAACTCTAACAAGGGTGGCTCATGTGCCACATTGGGTGTATCCACATGCTCCTCAAAATCATGTGTGTCGTTAATCTCCTAGTAAACCTCCTCCTCAAGCTCGTTCTGAGTGTACCCTTGTCATAGAATCCACGATATAAAGTAATATTTCCTCTTGGTCCCATCATATAACTTCTCTTGTTCTATCCACTCCTGTTGAGGAGGTTGGGTTACATGATTCTACTGAATTTTCCCACATGGTTTAAGTTGGTTCATTCCCATGGCATCCACACCTCTAGTACCTTTGTTATAAAAATAAGGATAGCATAATTTTATTCCCTTACTAATACATAAATGTGATAACATCTATATAATATCCTCGTTGGTTTTTAGGATCTCTTCCATATTCCCTATGTAATCCTCCCCTTTTGTGCCATTATAATGTCCATTCATTGTGCATTCATGCATACACCTTCATGATCTTGCTAGATTTCCCACAACTGGCCAAGATCATGCTATGATACCAATGTAATATCCCAAACTAGGAAATACAACGAATACCATAAACATGCACTAAGCTACAAAAAAAAATTATAACCATGCAAGAACAAATTTTACACAAGGAGATATAGATCAGTAAAGCATAGAATAAAAAAAACAAATCTGAGTTATTTTATTAAAATTTCTTTGGAACTTAACAAAATAGAGTAGAATGATAGAACCCGGTCATTCGAATGAAAGCATACAATACCTAGGTGAAGATCTAAGAAAAACTCCAATTGAAATGGCTCAATCTTTCCGAATACACTGCCCAACAAATTTTTTTGTTGCTGCTAGAGGAGAACCATGATTTATGCCATCAAAATTACTCCAAAAATTCTACAAAATTAACTGGAGGCTTCTCTCACCCAAATTTACCAAACCCAGAAAAATCTTGGGCTAATTCCAGGTGACCCAGAAAGCCCCAAAATGTGCAAATGACCTAGAAAATAATGTTGTTGCTACTAATGCTGCTAGAGAAGAAACTGAAATTCTGATCTCAATAATGTTGAGATCAAATTGAAATTGTAGCCACGGAGTCCTCTCCTATAACCTAGTAATACCCAAAAAAGTTAGGCCTAACTCCAAGCAAAAATTGAACCCACAATGTGATGCAAGCTGCTCAACTAACTAGCAAAATGCCCTAATATAACTATGTATGATTTTATCTCGAATACTACTAGGAAAATTCTATAAAGTTAGTTACATAGTCCTCACACACCAATGAACCAAACCCATAAATCGTTTGGGTTAATTCGAGTTGATATGAAATGCCTAGAATAGAGCGAATCTCTTAGCTACACAGTTTTGCGCCCAACCAAAGAAAAACTGATGAGAAATGATAAAACTCTCATGCAAATGGTTGAAAAATTGGGCAAAAATATCCTTTGGAAAAAAACTATGACTCCCAATTAAAAACTCTCAGCAAATATCAACACTAAACACAAACAAAAGCTTATTTCTTGAACCCCTGTGGAAACTCTATAAGAGAAAATTCGGCCTAGCTAAAACATACAAGAACATGTCTGAAAATGGTTCCAAACACCTCCTCTAACTAGTAGAAAATTTCATGTAAATACCCAAAACCTGTAATAGAAAGATGATACTCCAAATAACCTTTGAGGTTTGTCTTCTACACCCATAAAGAACAAATTTCTAATTGAATATTGTAGAATAAACTCCAATGGAAGTCATGAAATAGAATCCCCCAAAGCTTCATTAAGGAGAGACTTGAAGTTCTCCAAGATGAGGGAGCGTTTCCCTTAAAAACCTTGATCTAAACAACCTTGTTTCCCTTTGGTTCAACATCCTCCAAGAGAGATATTGATCTTCATAAAATAATGAGCTTCTAGACTCCCTTTTTAATTATTATTTTATTTGTGAGAGTCATTTTCCACGAAATGACTTTTCCTTCCATTTAAAATAAAAAATATCCACCCATCTTCCGTAATACTCGTCACTCTTCTACAAAATAATATTTTCCCCTCTTATTAATATTACCATATTACCCAAATTAGAAATATTACAACTATAGTTTTCCTTTTTCCTCATAACTTTCATATCACTCGTAAATTATTAAAAAAACAAAACTTTCTATTCTTACAAAACAATAACTTAGATTCTCTAATTTTGTTATTACTAATTCTATAATTTTGTTATAAAATAATAAATCTTACTTTAAGCGACAACAATCATATCCATCCCAGGTTCTTAGAAAACCGTAACTGGAACTTTCGATTCTTAGAAAAAAATAACCTAAATTTTTGTTCAACTCGATTACACCATTTACCTTTAATGAAATCACAACTAGTTTTTTTCTCTCCAAATGGTTTTTCCAGTTATAGAATAACCTAATTTGGAAATTTTCCTCCTCTATAGCAACTGAACTAAAAAAAACTCAGGCGGGGCTTATAAAATGGCTAACAATTTAACAACTGAACTACAAAAGACTCGTGCCAGAAATTATGAAATGGCTAACAATTTAACTTAATTAAAAGCAATATAGAAATATATATATATATAGATATAGATATATATATATATATATATAAATATAAATATAAAGTTGATGTGTGTAAATTACTTTTTCTTGACTATTAAATTCAAAAATAATATGTATTAAAGATTAATAAATTTTAATAAAAAATTATAATGAAATGAAAATTTCATTTGATTTATATATTATTTAGGTTCATCAATACATAGGGAAGATTAAAGAGTTTTAAACCAATTTATTATTTATATTAACACGATTTTAATAAATAATAATATAAAATATAAAATATATTATTATATATAAAATATTTTTATAATTATTATATGTATTCATTTCCATCAAACTACATATTTTATGTAATTATTTACACTGTAGTTATCGATAAAATTCACGCTCTTTTTTTCATAGTTTTGACCAACATTGATTATCCATAAAGTTCATAATAATAGACTTTTGACCAGCATTGGTTATCCATAAAGCTCATAATAATAGGCTTTTAACTTATGCTTGAAAGGTAAGGATTGATGTGATGTATTATTGATTTTTTTTTAATATAGATTTTAATATATTTGGTTTCTAAATAAATTATAATTTAAAATTTAAAATATTTAAAAATATAAATATTTGTTTTTTAAAAATGGTTTGAAGTTGACGACTCGGCTCTGCAAGGCGACTAGGGTTCCTCTGAAACCCGTGACGGCGCTTCCAGACAGAGGAGCCTCCTGCAAACCCTGACCTATTCCAGGCACTGAGACCACATCGCATCAGCTCTGCGCCAGCCAGGCGCTATGGAAACACCGGGGGGGGGGGCGACAGGGCCCTCCCCAATGCAGCAGGAGAAGGACTCTGACCTCTTCTTCGGATCGATTAGCAGAGAAATATTGAACAATGAAAGCTCAACAAGGCAAGAGAACAGCAAGCCGGAAGATCCGCAAGGTCAGGACAATGGACCTCAGGACAAAGGGAAAAACGACAAAAAGGAGACGCCAAAAGTCACCTCAGCCACCTGCAAACCTGTAGCTGCAGAAAGGCCCAGAATCGAACTACAAGGTCACCTGGTAAATGCTAGAATAGAGTTTATGAAAGAGCATGCAATCATAGGGAAATTCATAGGCTTATGGCCAAGGGAAAAAGCTCTCTCTGGTTGGATAGCTGCCAAATGGAAACCAAAGGGAGATGTCCAGCTTCAACTAGGACTGAAAGGCTTCTTTACAGTCATCTTCTACTGCGTGGAAGACAAACTCAGGGTGTTAGGTACAGGCCCACATTTCTTCAATGCTGCAGGGCTGTACATGCGAGACTGGAAACCCAGATTTAATCCAGATAAAGAAGACCTAACCTGGGCACCAGTATGGATCCGACTATATGGACTCCCTGATGAATATTGGGACGAAGATTCACTCAGAAGAATTGGAAATGGTGTGGGAGAATACATCAGGACGGCCGAAGAAACCAAATCCCGCAGATTCATTTCATATGCTCGCATATGTGTCTTCATAAGGTTGAATGAAGCGCTACCAGAATCGATAACACTCTCCCACTGGGATGAAGAATGGACCCAGCCCTTGGATTATGAGCATGTGCCCTTCCGATGTAGACGATGCCATGCTCTGGGGCACTTATTCAGGGACTGTCCTCTAAATGTCCCAGATCTGTCTCAGAACTCCTCCGCCAAGCCCAATCAAGATGGGTTCACCAAAGTAACAAGCAGAAGGCGCTCGCACCGGAAAAACGCCAGCGGGCAAAAGTCTCAGCAGAATAATCACAAAGATCAAGCATCCAAAAATAGTTTTGAGATCCTCAATAGCATTCCGGAAGAACGACCCATGGAAAATCCCAGCAAAGCCGATCTCCCATCCTCCTCAAGCCGCCCCCCCCCCCCTCCAGCCCCCCCCCCCCCAACTCGAAAACCCCTTTCATAATACCAACCATTTTATCCAGGAATCAGGAGGATCCGATGAATAACCCCAAGAATATGGAGATAGACGGGAAACAGAAGCCCGCCCAGACTTCAGAGCCTACACAGGAAGACACCAGTGTCATAGAAATAATGGAGGAAGAAGCTGAAAATGTGGACCTTCACGGACTGGACATTAATGAACTAGAGTTGGCATGTAGGAAAAAGGCGTTTGAATCCATCGCTGAAACTGACCTAGAAAAGTTGGAGATGGTCATCTCCAAAGTCTACCAACAACATCAGTTAGGGA
This sequence comes from Pinus tabuliformis, assembly GCA_031772625.1. Classification (NCBI taxonomy): domain Eukaryota; kingdom Viridiplantae; phylum Streptophyta; class Pinopsida; order Pinales; family Pinaceae; genus Pinus; species Pinus tabuliformis. The sequence continues at coordinate 1,316,882,714 of CM062816.1, read as the reverse complement.
TTCAAGCGGGAAGCACCTGGGATGGTAGACTGCGTCCAAAAGATTTCAAAAAAAGAGGAAGGAAAACAGTTCTTCAAAGAACAATAGAGCTTGGAGAAGTCCTAGTGGATTCAGGCCACTATGCGAAGCTTACGAAATACTTCAGCCCCTCTCAACCCAGTTATCAATGAAGCTCATCTCTTGGAATCTTAGAGGCCTCAACGGCCCTGCAAAATATAGAATGCTCAAAAACATGATAAAGATGGAGAAACCGCACATTTGCTTCTTTCAAGAAACCAAATGCAATAGCGCTACTCTAGGTCGAATACTCTCCAAGGCCTGGCCGGGCTGCCAATCAGTGGCTGTGGATGCGACTGGAGCTTCGGGAGGACTCGCCATAGCCTGGAACACTCAAGCCATAACTCTCACTGATTTCCATGCAGCCCACCATCTCATTCAAGCGGCCTTTCACATTATAGGCACAAAGGTTCATGGGAACTTATCTAATGTTTACTTCCCACAGGATGGAGGCAGTAAAAAAATACTCCTTGACACCATCGAGGCCCTCAGCATTAACAGACAACATCCTCTCTGGATTGTGGCGGGGGATTTTAATATGATCACCAAACTAGAGGACAAAACAGGGGGTAGAACCAGATTGGAACCTGAGGTGGAACACTTCAAGGATTTCATCCTAAATGCCTCCCTTATTGATATGCCCTTTTGTAATGGAATCTACACTTGGAGCAATCACAGAAAAGGGAAGCATCAGATAGCCTCCAAGCTGGACCGATTTCTGATATCGGACAACGCAGTGCACATCGGGGGCGATTTCAATGCGGAGATTCTGGCCCACTCTGGATCGGATCACTGGCCAATAGCCCTGCAATGGCAAAGACCAGGGAGCAGCACCAGGAAGCCATTTCGATTTGAAAAATTCTGGTTAACCCACCCGGCATTCAAGGACTTCGTCAAATCTATTTGGGCCTCCTTTGTCCCTCCAGAAGGCACCAAAATGTTCAAACTCCAACAGAAATTAAGGCACCTGAAAAGCCACCTCAAACACTGGAATAAGGAGATCTTTGGGAACATCTTCGAAGCCCAACAGCAACTCAATCAGGAGCTCAAGCTACTCCACCAGACAGTCATCAATTCAGGGCATACAGAGGCTACCCTAGAAAAAGAAAAGCACATCAACAATCAACTTGAAGAAAGGAGAAAGCAAGAAGAAATTTATTGGAGACAGAAATCAAGGGTTAGATGGCTTAAAGAAGGAGAGCGTAACACCAAATTCTTCCACAATACAACAGTGCAACGAAGAATGCACAACAAGATCTCATTCATCCAGAACCAGGAGGGAGGTAAAGAGGAGGAGCATGAGAAAATAGAAGAAACCCTCCTCAATCACTTCAAACAAGTCCACCAAGAACAATCAGGGGATCGGAAGGCAGCTATCGAGAAAATCACAAACAACATTCCCAGGATAATAACGGAGGAGCAAAACGATCTGCTCATGAGCCCGATTCTCAGCCAAGAGGTGGATGAAGCAATGGCGCAGCTTAAAGAAGGTAAGGCTCCTGGCCCTGATGGCTTTACCACTGATTCTTTTCATGCTTTCTGGGATATGATTAAGGTAGAGGTTTGGCAAATTGTAGAAGAATCTCGAGCCCTTCGATGGATGCTGCCCTCTCTAAACTCTACCTTCATCACTCTCATTCCCAAGGAAGAGAACTCCACTACCCCTGACAAATTCAGGCCCATAGCTCTATGCAATGTTCTCTATAAAGTCATTACCAAAGTCATCGCCAACAGACTCAAGCCCCTTCTCCCTCAGATCATCTCACCTGAGCAATCAGGCTATGTGGAAGGCAGACAAATAATGGATGGTATAATACTCTCCCATGAGATCATTCACTCGCTCAAGCTCTCCAAAAAAGCGGGCATGTTACTCAAGCTTGACTTATCCAAGGCATTTGACAAACTCAGCTGGGCCTATATTCAGAACATGCTGAGAGCCTTTGGCTTCTGTGCCACTTGGGTAAGATGGATAATGAGCCTCATCTCCTCCTCCCACTTCTCCATTCTTGTCAATGGGCTGCCCTCTAACCCCTTCAAACCCTCCAGGGGCATCAGGCAAGGGGATCCTCTATCCCCCTTCTTATTTGTGATAATGGCGGAGGGCCTAGGTCGGAACATCAAGCAAGCTAGGCAAGCCAACCATATTAGGGGAATCTCAATCCACAACTCCCCTGCCTCCTCCCACCAGCAGTTTGTGGACGACACCATGCTGTATGGCCATCCCTCTGCTCAGGAAGCCTCATGTCTGAAATCTCTGCTCAACGACTTCTCAAAAGCTTCAGGAACCCAAATCAATAACACCAAATCCCAAATTTTCTTCTTCCACACCCCTCCCTCTGTCAAACGTGCTGTCTCTCGCATTCTGGGTTTTCAAACTGCCTCTCTCCCCTCCACTTACCTGGGAGCGCCTCTCACTGCCTCCGCCATAAAGCAACCAGCTTGGAGGCGTCTTATTGAGAAAATGGAATTTAAACTGAACCTTTGGACGCACCGCTCCCTCAATTTAGCAAGTAGAGCGGTGCTCCTTAAAGCCATCCTTCAAGCCATGCCCCTCTACTTGTTCTCCATCCTAGCCGCTCCAAAATGGGTCTTGAAAAGGCTGAGAAATTTACAGCGCAATTTTCTTTTTGGAAGTTCAGCTACCAACCATAAATGGGCGCTTGTAAAATGGGACACCACTAGCAAGCCCAAGCACAAAGGTGGAATTGGCCTCCGAGACCCTGAGCACAGCAATATCATCATGACCGCCAAAATCTGGTGGCAATGGTTAACAAATCAGGACAAACCATGGGCCAGAATTTGGATCGCCAAATACACCAACAATATGCCGCATGCAGAGCTTATTAGATTCACGCCCACAAGCACAGGTTCACTCATTTGGAATGCGGCCAAGCAACATCACCAATTGATTCATAAACATAGCTTCTGGGAAATAAGGAATGGTCAACATGCCAGATTCTGGTACGATGCATGGAACCAACTTCCCAAACTAACCAATGTACTTCCAGCAGCCATTATTCCAGGTGGGCAAGAGAAACGGCATGCCAAAGTCCACCATTACTGGAATCCGGAAACGGGAAGAGGCTTCAGGAATTGGCTTTCTAGCAACCAAATAATCAACACCAACAGAACGCAGGAAGCAGAGGCCCTTGACACTGAATTGGCAAAAAGAAGAATTAGGCACAACAACAACGACGACATTCTCAGATGGGGCTACCTCCCCAAGGGCTCTTACTCCACCTCTGAAGCCTACAATCTTTTAGAAGATCCTCCCGTCAACCCTGACCCTCTCTGGTCTAGAATCTGGAGTTTCAAAATATGGCCCAAAATCACTCACTTTCTTTGGTTGGTGGGACACAAAAAGATTCTTACATGGGACAAATTGCAGAAACGCAACTTCCACGGGCCCTCGATTTGCCACAACTGCTTTCAGAATGAAGAAACCTTGCAGCATCTTCTAGACTCATGTCCGCTTGCTACTCAACTATGGGAGAAGATAGAATTCAGAAGTCAAAGGCGCTGCAGAGACATGGGAGGCATAATAAATACCATTAGGCAATGGCCAAAAAGCCCCTACAAAAGTGGTCTGCTTAACCACTTGTGGAACATAATTCCAGGTTTTCTCCTATGGAATATTTGGAAGGAACGGAATAGGCGCATATTCAAAAACTATAGCTTGAATAAGGAGGACATATGGAACAGGATGCACGCCAACATCCAAGAAACCATGCTTCTGCAGTCCTGGACCCAACAAGATCTCCCAACTGAAGACAATGAGAAAAACATCTTATCAAACTGGGGACTGCAACTGACACAAGAACCAACCACACAGCAAGCAGCAAATAGCAACGGCAAGGAGAAGGAAAGCTGGGAGGCCCCACCTATTCATTCATACAAGCTCAACTTTGATGGCGCATCCAAGGGAAATCCAGGACCTGCAGGATTTGGAGGAATCATCAGAGATCATCACGGAACTCTGCAACAGATCTACTTTGGCAACCTAGGTTGGGACACCAACAATTCAGCAGAGCTGGAGGGCATGTGGCAAGGACTTCTCACTGCAAGGAGACACAATCTTCAACCATTGATAGTGGAGGGGGACTCCCAAATTCTCATAAACATGGCCATTCGAATCCAGAATGGATCGCAGGCCAGGAAAATAGCCAATAGTTGGAGACTAGAGGCCAGACTCAGCAGCATGGCGGAGGAAATTGGCAACTACAATGCCATCTCTTTTCATCATACTAAAAGAGAAGGTAATAAGGTGGCTGATCTTCTTGCCAACATAGGGGTTGACTCAGATCAGCCCTTCCTTGAGGGACACCTGAACATCATTCCAAATAATCAAAGAAAACAGGAATGTGAGAGTCTCATCCACAGGGACAATGAGACCCCGGATGCGGGTGGCGGGACGGAAGAGATGGGCACGCCACATGCCACGCATGGGCTGCCCCATGTAAACAATACGGCCACCAGGGGAAGGCCGTCAACCTTAACATGAACCCCCCAGCTGCGTTAATGCAGTTAATGGCAAGGGTGGTAGGTTTATGGATCTGCAGAGAGCACTTAATGCGCGCCTGGTTCGAGGGCATAAGGCAGAGTTTATCAGGCGCGATGGAGTGCGCAAGGAATTATTGTCTGAAGAATTTTGGAAGAGGGGAAATTACAGAGAGCCGAGGCGGTGGCAGCTTCGTTCACCTCGACGCTTGGTTTCTCGTGGTCACTGTCACTGCCATTGCCACTCTGGTTGCTGGTCATGTAGACGGCGGCAATTGGCTCAATTGCAGGGTAAGAACTGGAATTGGTCCACCTTGCTACCAAGGGACGGGTCTCAGAAAGGAAATTGGGCACCAGAGAGAGATCTGGGAAACAATTGGCTCTGTCTTCGACTCCAAGCTCACCTGCAAACACACAAGAAAAGATTCAGAATCACCATGGTTAAACTCCGACAACGACAGCCATGTAGGAGAGGTCTAGCAAGAGGTTCCTCCTCGCGAGCCCCAACAGTGGATGAGCATCACCACTGCTGCTGCTGCTATTGCCATAGGAGATCCAGAGCTGCCCCACTCCCCATCAGTCAGTTCTTGGAGGTTGGGAGCGCTAATGAAGAAAAATCCGAGCTTCCCTCCTTTGGCTCAGTGGTTTTCACATTGCAAAGTTCTGAGAGCAACCCAGGGCTCAATGCCCACATCTCAGTCATGTTCACAAAACTTCGGGAAGGAAATGGGGAGAACACCCCTCAGAACTTGCAGGAGAAGCAAGCGGAAGGCAAAGGCAAAGAAATTGACAAAGGAGAACATGAAGCAGGGAAACAGAGCTCAGCTATGGAGCCACCAGCGTCTGAGGCTGGACCGCACGATACCTCTCCTCCGGTGGGGCCAGCTCCTTCAGATATTGATGAAGAGACATGGAGAAAGATGTGGGAGGGACGACCAGAGGGGGATGGCTGGGCGTATGTTGTGGAGGACAAAAGCCTCGCTGAAGAAGCTGATGCCTATTTCGCGACCCTTCCTTCATCTTCAACTCATCACAAGGATTAACGCAGATGCAGACGCGGGTACTTCTCTCTTGCATTTTCGTTTTGCTTGCTGGCAGCTGATGCTTGCATCGTCGCCATATGTAATTAAGCCTTGTCTCTGGTCTGATCTTAATTTCAATTGGTCCATGTCGAGCGCTTCTGTCTTGCTCACTTCTATCTGGTTGTTGAGTCAGTCCCTTTTGGCAGTTAGCCCCTGCATGGGCAGTAATGTGTTGGGTCCTCTTTCTGTGGCTCCACTGGGACTCCGTTGATTTCTAGAACTGTTTTTGCAAATTTGATCCGGTGCTGCCCCTGCGTGGGAGCTTTTAGTGTCGAGCATGGTCTGAATGGTTTTGATAAGGCTTTCCCTGCGTGGGAGCCTTCAGAATTTTGGTCAAGGTTCCCAGGGTGCTACCAGAGGCCCTGGAAAACTCGTCTTACAGTCTGTAATTTTTACTTGTACTGTTAATATATGACTTAGCTAGTTTTTACGGAGAAAAAAAAAAAAAATGGTTTGAAGTTAATATAAATATTTTGTAAATTAATATTGATAAAAATTTGTGATTTTACAAAAGGAAAGTTGTTTTAGAGGCACATTTTATTAATGATTATTTGGATAGACAATGAGTGAAATAATTTTTTGTTTATTTGAATTTGGATTTATAAATATCAATTTTTGCACATGTAGATATTATGGGGCGAATATGTAAAGTTGCTAACTTATCTTTTTTGTTGGTGACATTCTAATTCTTATAAAATCAAAATTTAGATGCCAATGCTTCATATATATAGGATATGTCATTGTATGATACAAAAAGTATAGAATAATTGTTGTATTGTTGACAAGAACCTCTTCTCTAACAATTAGTGAAATCTATTTTGATATGGGTTCTAAGAGGAAATTGTTATTCTTGGACCAATTCACAATGTAAGTTGTTTTATTTTATTTGTGCATGCGACTATAGCTTCTAGTGACATAAACCATTTCAATGGAAATGGGAAGGGCACAAAAAAAACGTCAAAGAAGAGGAAAATTTATACCAAAAGTAGGCAGTATTCCATTGTATCCTTTTTGGCATTTCACTTCGCATTCTTTGTTTGGAGTCTTGGTCTCATTCAATAAATAAAATAAAAAACAAGAATATAAATAGACACATATAGTATTATTTTGGTTTCAATTTTAATTTTGATATGAATTGACACTATGAATTCCCACAAACGATATTCCTTTTTCAAATGTTTTGAACCTATAAATACCAATTTTTGCACATGTAGATGTTATGGGTATAATATGTAAAGTTTCTAATTTTTCTTTTTGGATCGACAGAAGCTTTGCATTATTTCGCACATGGAGCATTTCATCATGATTTTATCTTTAGTACATATCACTTGCTTCATCAGGCCTCGGTTATGTTGCAACCCTCAACAAGTTAGTAACATTACTCTTTCTTCTGTTAAATCTATTGTGTTTGACTTATATAGTGTATTTGGGTATTTTATATTCGTCTTTGTTACATTGCAACACTCAACAAGTTAGTAACATTACTCTTTCTTCTGTTAAATCTATTGTGGTTGACTTATAGTGTATTTGGGTATTTTATATTCTATAAGTTGGTATTCAGCGCTATGGATCCTTCAAATCCTCATTTTATTTTGATTTTTATTCATAAATTTTGAAGAAAAAAATGCAATGATTTAGTCTCCATTATATTGAATTATTTACAAGAAGGTTATTGATGTACCAAGAAATCATATTAGTAAAAGTAATTAATAGCCAATCAAACAATTAATAGAGTATGAAATCATTCATTGATTTGTCATGAGTAACAATACAAAAGTTTAGTTCTTTATCTTATTGTAATTGAAATTAGGGGACTTTTGATAACTTGTAATATTAATCTAAAAGATGAAACCCTAAAATTTGTGTTAGAACCCTGTGTTTCTATGTAATTATCTCATTATTTTAGACTGAATTATCTTTAGATGTGATGGTTGGGAGGCCATGATGAACAATAAAGAAAACAGTAAAGCATGATGATGGAATAAATGAATTTTGTTAATAAAAAATAGATGGGAATTACTTGGGAATGAAACACTTGACATAAGATATTTTTGCCAAGATTCGAAAACCAATGATGATGGATGAGATAAAACTAATCTTCCCTTAAATAACCCTTAAAAATCCCTAGGAGTTTATTAGAAAGATTTAATAATTGATGGGAGAGAGAATCTATTAAATCACTCAGTTGTAGTAAAACATCGGGTAAAGGGTCGAATAAAGCATCGCGGAAGAGAAAAGTGGAATTTAAGGACAAAGGAAAGAAATCCTAGGCTAGTGGGTTGGTAGACCCATAAAAGAAGGACACTACTGAGGAAAAATATGTGTGGAAAGTAATTTATAAAAGTACATTGTCTAGAACCAGAAGGTTGTTGATTCCTTTAGCAATAGATCTTTGTTGAAGTGGAATTGGATGATTAGTTCATGGTTAAGAGGAAAGTGGTTTCCCAAGAGCATTCCTAACAGCTCTTATGGTTAGAATTTTTCGTAATTTTATTAGAGTCACTTTATTCTTGTAATAGAAATTGAGTATATGAAACAAGTGCATCACAGTAAGAAAAGAAATGCCGGAATGTATATTGTTGTTAGGACTAAAGTAGGATTGATTAGATTGCTTAAGTAAAATTAGCATATGTTTTTCCTTAGATGAAGAAAGAGCATGTATATGTCTAATGACCAATAATGGGGTAGTCGAATAAGTTTCTCATGCATATGAAAACGTAGAACTTATTGAGATTTTATTATGAATATGACGTAAGAGAAATGATGCCAATAAAGTATAAGTAAACAAGTCATCTCATATGGAAATAATTTGATGACTACAAGACTATTGATACCATATTAGTTAATTGGGGATGGAATGTATAGGTGTACTAAATGATTCAGAGCCTTGTTGTTGTTTTGTTTGTTGAAGTTACATTATTGTGAATTTTCCTTTTATTTTTCTTGTTAGGTTGGAATTCATAAAAATTCCTCTGTAGGTAAATAAACATAGACGTCTATGTATAAATTTCATGGGTAAAGTGAGTCTATGCATATCATAGAATTGTATGAAATCAAAATCGATCACAGGAATCAAACACCCAATGAGGTGACCCCGCGGTCAGGCCCAAGAAAAAGAATATAGAAATAAAAAAAAACTTATGATATCTATGTTTTCTAGGCATACCAGTTGGTAGCGTAATTTAACGAGTAGTTCCTACTCTTAAAGTTATTAAAACAACCATTTAGAAAAGAAGAAAACACCAAACTTTCTTTCGGTGCTTGAGAATAAAATATGCAAGAAGTTTAATAGATTAGGACTTATGATTATTCCTGAAGCTAACCGAATGGAAGAAAAGTATTTATTATGTCCAATTAGCTACTTCATGAGTAGATTGTTTGTGCCAATCATCCACTAGTAGGTCGTACGAATTCTCATATCAGAGAAAAAAACGATTTGGGAAACTAATGTTGGAGCAGTTGGAAAAACAAATTTTACCAGATCTATGACGAGTATTGTAGATCTTGTTGAGTAACACACTTCCTAATATCTAGCAAATTTTATTAATTTTCCTTGTATGTATGAATAGGAGGTAAGTAAGATCCATTCATTCAAATTAGGAACAATATATGTAAACAATACAAATGTAAATACAACTAACTAAATAATAAGTAGATTATTCCATCTTGCTGAATACAGAAAAGAGAAGAGCCTATCACAAACCAGATATGTGAATATGAAAAAGAAATTCAAAATCCTCATTAAATTACGAACAGAAAACAGAGTAAAATCATACATAAGTATCTTCTCTTAAATAGTCTGAGGTAAACCTTCATCAACAAATATGTTTTCAGGAAGATATATATATATTTGACATACATAAACCAATAATTACGAATAACAAATAGCAAAGTTAATAGTTCAGTGGCACGACGAAGTCTATATGCCACTATATGATTAAGATTCACAATATAAGTATTACATGAAGAGAATATGAGCCAGGGCAATTCTCCCTTAATTCCATGGACAAGTTGCATCCCAAGGATGATAAACACAGATTCTAATGTGACAGTGTAACTCTTAGAACAAGAAATAAATGTTTGCTAGAACATCCACCGTTGTATCAAGAATTTCCATTACCTCTGTGCACCTCTACCAATGTAACTATACAAACAAATGACCACGCGACTACCATGTGAACCATTAGCACTTGCAGAAAATTTCTATGGTGCCCAGAAACCAAAACAATGGAGGTCAAATAAGGTATGGGCAATTGGCAGTCATTAGGAAAATCATTGTTGTCATTTCCAAAGGCGGGTTGAATTAAACCATGAACCACAAACTTTTTCTAGAGGCTTCCATACCAAATAGAGGTGTGTCCATGTGCACCTAAAATCAAATTTTGTTTTACAGTGTGGATGATGCAGGAGCATCTAGTTGACAGGGCAAAGACAAAAGTGAGGGAATATGGTTTCTGAAGAGGACAGAGAGATGAAGAGGACAGAGAGATTAATTCATTGAGTGGAAAACATACTTGTTTTTTCCTCTTTTCTTTTATCAAATTACTTAAAATTTACTGTAATAAGTTGTAATTAGGAGTAGTAATAATTAGATTAGAGTCATTGTTTTCAAACAGTTCAGTTACTGTTGTAAAAAGCATGAAAAGAAAATGTACTAGACAACCAGACAAAGTTCCATATGGGAAATAACTGATGTAACTAATTGAACAAACTGAACAAACTAACAACAGTTAGAACGGTTTGTAAACAGTGCTATTAAATAGTGGAAAAAAGCACAATACGGGGGTTCGGACTGAGAGAGAAATATAGAAAGAAAAAAATACAATTTTCTGTGCACATAGATCCTTACAGCGTCCTATTCATTTCTGAAATATTTTTTGTATTGAATTACTGTGTGAATATTATCAATGCATGGTCACAGAACTTAAATCGAAAAAGGGAGATATTCGAATGCAGAGGTCATTCAATTCGGAGAAGGAGTAACGGCACCCATCTACAGGCGACTCCAACAGAATAACCAAACACACAACAAGAAAATTCGTATATACGAAATCAGAGTTTGCCATTACAGTGAAGAGAACAACCACAGTAAATCTAGGTATGCGAACTTAAAAAGATAACCAAAATTCAATTCCAGATAGTTCATATACAGTCATCAAAAAGTTATTGTCCATTTACATTTTGTGCAAAAACTTAAGAACGAACCAGTTCACTGACTTGGGAACCGTAACCATTACCAACATAAACCAAAACCCCATAAATCCCCAAACCCACTCCTACGACTCGACAGAGACATTACTCAACAACAGAACTAAGCACAGACAGTGGCTCGAGGCCAACAACCATACCAAACCACACGCCGAAAGACTCAGGGCAAGCAAACCACAAGTAAACAGAACGATGCTACCCGGAATTCCTTCGGAATAGTCGAGTGTCCAAGCACCGAAACCCTCGGTCACTCCACCTGGAAGGGAAACCAATAACCAAGAGTCAAATTATAGTGGAAACAAAATACAGAGGATTAAAACAATTTTATTTTTGAATGAGCAAATACTACATAGGGGTTCTGCTTACCTAACAGACAAGCTGTGACCACCGTAACCTCGGATTGTCTTCCTGCTCACAAGGAGCCGAAGACAATTAGAACCAGAAAGAAGAACAAGTACAAAGATATAGCATAGAAGGAAAGCTTACCAGTCAAGTTGGCGGAGGAATCGACGGAGAACGCCACCATTAGTTTGTCGAGACCGTGCATGAGCCGAATCAGTGCTGGAGAACAAGACTGAGAACCACATAATCATCAACCAACACACAGAGGTGACAATAGTGAAAACCCAGGTGACAAATCGAGAAAAGGGTGCACAGAGGCAGAGACCCGTAAAGGCGACAACAGAAAACACAGGAACAGTCTAGACACAAGCAGAGAAACAAACCTTACCAGGGTTCAACAGTTCAACAGACAAACGAGACACTTCCAAAACAAATTCTGAACCAATGGAGCCATGAAGACCGCCGAGAGCATGCAGCTCGAAGAACTCAGAGCAACAAAACCCTAGACCAGCTAAAAGAACCCACATTGAAACTTGCAAACTACCAGCTCGTAGCTCAGAGAACAGGGTGGACGAGTTTCGAACACATATGAAAGCATCACAGGAAAAAATCACAGTGAAATCGCAAGGGTCGCCGAGAGCTCGCAGACTGAAGGATCGAAGTAAATGCAAAACCAAATGAACGCAAGGGTGGGAAAACCCTATACCAAGGCGGGGTTTTAGGATTCCAAGAAGGGACAGGTGTCCGCTCAACACATAACCAACGTACCATTACCGTAGAACCTCTTAATTAAACATAGATTGAAAATCAAGTTGCGTATATCCGAAATCCGGTGATTATAAACATCAATTGACAGTACAACATCAAGTGGGGAGTAACGACAGCAGGACCACGTGGGCTAGCCCCATTAGTGGAAACCATGTGTACCTAGCCGCTAAGGATATATATGAGCCCTTGCCTTCAAAGGGAAAACAATTATGACTATACACTATATAAATAACTTTACATAACTATAAGATGTAATCATGATGGTGCAACAAGAGAAATGGGACAAAAGTAAAGAAATGGAGCTTTATAGTTAAGCCAATGGAGACTTCTTTCCTAACCATGTTTAACATAATAGAAATGATGCAGGGATATGACTTTAGAGTTACCTATATGCTAGGTAATATTAGATCATGAGTAGTAATGGAAAGAAATAAAATAATAAGTAACAACGATATATTTACATGTAAGTTACATCAAGTAATAGATATTAAAAAACAAAAGAGAAAAAAATAGGCAAGTGAGGTATATTACAAATGGTATGAGAGCACAATTAGAACACCAGGCTTGGAAGGGACCCTCATGTTGAATGGATAATGTACATAAACACGAATATGAGATGTTGATAACATCATTTTGTATTGTTTATAATGTATTTCAAGTGAAGCTGACTGCGATGGAATGGAAGAGGATCCCGCTCCAGCCATAAACATTGATGAAGAATTATATGTGGAATTGGGTAATGAATGTATGTCACAAACCTCTCAGTTTATGGATGTCATTAGGAACCTACAACAAGAACTGAATTACCTTAGAATCAGTTGTGAATGCTTGCTAAAGGATAGTGAGGAATAGGAGAGGATGATAAGGGAGTAGACGAAAAAATGTATGCATAAAAACATAGAACCAGAAGGCAATAAGCGAAAAAAATGGAAACATTGAAAATTCTGAAAGTTGTGGCGATTATGATAGGATGTGTAAAAAATCACAATAATGAAAGAATAAAAAGGAGTTAAAAGGAGAATTTAGGAAAATTAAACCCCCTACTTTTGAAGGGGAAAAAGAGGAAGATGCAGCAGTATGGATTCTTAACATGAAAAAATATTTTTAGGTCCATGAGTATGAGAGTATTTTGAACGCGAGATTGGCCATTTACTAGCTACAAGGCAAAGCAACTCTCTGGGGGGGAAAGAGGCCAAAAGTGTGCATACGTTGGAAGAAAAGGCAGTTTCTTGTGAGGAATTTCAAAATCAATTTAAGTCCTGATATCTTAATGAGAGATATTATGATGATCGGGCTAAGGAGTTCCATGAATTATGAGTGGTGAAGTTAAATATGAATGAGTTTGTGGTAAGATTTACAAACTTATTATGGTATGTTCTTTACATTAAAGAAGAGAAGCTAAGGTGCAATAATTTTTGAACTGTTTACTAGCCCTTGGCAAAGAAAGGATTGAATTCGATAATCTTATGACAATCGATGATGCAGTAAGGAAAGCCGAATTGTGTTACCAACAATCCAAGAGTAGAAATGAAGGGTTAAAATCGTCGAAAAGTAAAGACATAAACAAGGTTGCAACAAATACAAAAAAATAGAAACCCTCTTATCTTAAGAATTTTGGGAAGGATCATCAGCGTAAGAAGTTTAGCAATGGAAATTTAAATCAACCGAGAGAGTCATAAACTGGGTCTAAACCCATGGATCTAAACAACAAAAAACGAAGTGGAGTCAAGGAAAGACAACTGCTAAAATGTTGGGGGTGTGGTGAACCACACCTATTGAGATTATTCTCACATAATGCTCGGTCCATTCAGAATATCCAAGTTGTTCATGAAGTAACAACTATGAATGATGTGGCCAGGAGTATCCCTAGCATCAGCGTCACGGGGGAAGACAGACAGGCTAAGCATCAACCGATCATGACTGAGATTGAAGGTACCATTTTAAACCAATTTGTTTCTGTTTTAATTGATCCGAGGGCTAGTTTAAGTTACATTAGCCCCCAAATTGTGGAAAAATGTGAATTAAAATCTGAAAATTTCAAGAATGCATGGTTGGTACAGTTAGCAACTAGTACTAAAAGAAAGGTAAGTAGACAAATAAGACAGTTTCTCATTAATTTAAGTGGTTATTCCATAGAAGTAGATTTAAACATTATTCCTTTAGGATATTATTATATATTAATACGCATGGATTGGTTGGAGAATCAGGGACGTGTTATAAACTATTTGGAGAAAACAATGAGTTCTATGGGTCAATATGGGAAGGCCTAGTTAGTCAGAGGTAAACTAAAAGCAATATCAGTCTGAATACTTTTAGCATTATAGCTGAAAAGAATTTCAAGAAAAGGATACGAGATATACCTTGTGCAGGTAGAAACAAAAAAACAAAAAACAAAAAAAGGAAATCTAGAGACATTGCCAATCATTAGTGAGTTTCAAGATGTTTTTCCGAAGGAAATTTCGAGTTTACCTCCCTGTGGAGACATAGATGTCTCCATTGGTTTGGTACCTAGGTCCACCCCAGTGTCTAGAGCTCCTTACAAAATGAGTACACCATAGCTACTAGAACCAAAAATGTACTTACAAGAACTATTAGAAAAGGGTTACATCAAATCCAGTGTCTCATTGTGGGGGGGGGATTTACTATTTGTCAAGAAAAAGGATGACACATTTAGAATGTGTATCAGTCGTCGCCAATTGAATAAGTTAACTGTATAAAATAAATGCCTGCTACCCCAAATTAATGATGTGCTCGATCAAGTGTGGGGATAAACTATATTTTAAAAGATTGATTTATGGAACGACTATTACCAGTAGTGGACAAAAGATGAAGATATTCATAAGATAGATCTTAGGACCATATATGGTCACTATGAGTTCGTAGTGTTACCCTTTGGTCTCACAAATGTGCTAGCAACATTTGTGTGTTTATTGAATAGTGTGATCCATAAATACCTTGATAGATTTGTGTTGGTACTCATAGATTGCATTTTAGTGTATTCTAAAAGTCAAGAAGAGCATAAAGAACATCTAAAATCGGTGCTACAAACTTTAAGAGAACATCATCCATATGCTAAAATCAGCAAATGTGGGTTTTACAAAGATAGAATACAGTATTTGGGTCATGTCATTTCCAAGGAAGGACTATATGTTGATCGTGAAAATGCTAGGGATATTATGAATTGGCCCATACCCAAGTATATGTCATTAGTTTGCTCATTTATAGGAATCACACAATATTATCGAAGATTCATAGATGGATTTTAAAAATTGACTTATCCCATTACTTCGTTATAGAAGAAAGGAACAAAGTTTAAATGGAAATCCAAATTATATGAAAGTTTTGAGAAGTTAAAACAATGTTTGACAGTAGTTGTTATACTAAAAATTGCAGACCTAGATAAGGAATTCACGATGTGTATCAATGCATATTTGGTACGCCTTGGGAGAGTATTGATGCAAGAAAATGTTGTAATAGACTAAGCCTAGGAAACTCAAAACAGATTAGAAGAATTATATCGTATATGATTTAGAGTTGGCTATAGTGATAAATGAGCTAAACATCTTGAGACATGACCTTTTAGGAAAAAAAATTACTTTGGTGACCAGATCTAAATATTTTTTCAATCCACTAGATCTAAATGTTATACAAGCAAGGTGGTTGGCTTTCCTCAGTGAGTTCGAGTTTGATATCAAACACATAAAAGAT
Source organism: Pinus tabuliformis (assembly GCA_031772625.1). NCBI lineage: Eukaryota > Viridiplantae > Streptophyta > Pinopsida > Pinales > Pinaceae > Pinus > Pinus tabuliformis. The sequence continues at coordinate 1,316,867,052 of CM062816.1, read as the reverse complement.
AAACAAAATAAAATAGCAGATGCCTTGAGTAGGCATGCACATGTGTTATTGGGAGTATCTTTGAGCAACATTAGTATAGATTTTGTAGAGAAGAATAAAAAATTCAATACAACAAGATAATAAATATTGGAAATTCAACATAGATTACATCAAATGAAATTTTGAGGATATGATGAAAATTTTGGAAAATTACTACCCTACCGTAATAGATCGTATGTTCCCAATGTAACGGCTTTAAAACAACTAATACTAGATGAATATCACAAGAAACCATATGCAGACCATCTTGGTTATCAAACCATGTTAACAACATTAAGAAAATAATTGTTTCTACCAAGCATGAAGAAAGAGGTTGTGGAATACTTAGCAAAATTTCTAGAATGTTAGCAAGTCGAGGTGGAACATCAACACCCTGCTAGATTACTATACCCACTGCATATTCCTCAATGGAAATGGGAAGTGATTACCAAATACAAAATGACAATATGATTCCATTATGGTGGTGGTGGAAACTTCGAGTAAAGAAACACATTTTATACCGGTGCAGTCTACTTATGGGATAACACAAATTGCTAAAATTTTTATGAAGGAAATTTTCTGACTTCATGGAGTACCAAAGATGGTAGTGTCAGATAGAGATGAAAAATTTACCTCAAAAAATTGGAAAGCTCTATTTGGGGGCATGGAAACTCAACTAAATTTCAGCACTGCATATCACCCTCAAACGGATGGACAAACAAAGAGAACTAGTCAGATTTTGGAATACATGCTGAGAATGTGTGTCATTGACAGGGCTACCAAATGGGAGGACTTATGAAATAGTAGTTTTCATACAAAAAAAGCTACCAAACTTCCTTAATAATGAGTCTGTTTGAAACTTTGTATGGAAGAAAGTGTCATACACCTCTCAATTTCAGTCAATCGGATGAGAGATTGATATTAGGACCGAAAGCTTTGCAGGAAATGGAACATGTGGTATGGAAAGTTAGACAAAATATCAAAACAACAGAGGATAGGAAGAAAAGTTATGTGGACAAGAAAATAATTCATAAAGAATTTAATATTCGAGAGCATGTTTACTTAAGGGTAAAACTGAGGAAGAGTACTTTGAGGACCGAGACCTATGCAAAATTGGCAGCACGATTCTGTGGGCCTTTTGAAATATTGGACATACGTGGTCAAGTAGCATATCAGTTGGCCTTGCGCAGCTATATGAAAGTGCAAAATTTTCTTCATGTGTCTTTATTAAAAAAACTTTTCCATGATAGTTCTCACGTTACTGATTGGAATTTGATATAGGTGGAACCTAAAGGAGATTTCCTGCCAGAGCGAGTTTTCTTCTTAGATCAGGAGGAGATCTTGCTCGGAAATTGAGCCATCTCTCAGGTTAAGGTGCAGTGGAGGCATTTTACACCTAAGAAGGCTACTTGGGAGTGAGAGGATATAATGAAAGAGGCTTACCCAACCTTGTTCTAGGAATCAAGCAAATGAATAAGAAACACTAAGTATGGTGTTAATTGTAAAGAGTGGGAAGATGTAATACTCCTTTGATTTTATGTAATTATCCCATTATTTTTAGATTGAATTATCCATATGCTCGATGGCTGGGAGACCATGATGAAATTCAATAAAGGAAAAAATAAAGCATGATGATGCAATAAATGATTTTTGTTAATTAAAAAATTATGGGAATTACTTGGGAAAGAAAGTCTTGAGTTAAGATATTATTGTAATGATTCGGAAACCAATGATGGTGGGTGAGTTCTAACTAATCTTCCCTTAAATAACTACCAAAAATCACTAAGAGCTGATTAGCATGATTTAATATGATGGGATAGAAAATTTATTAAATCACTCGGTTGCATAAAAACATCAAGTAAAGGGTGCAATAAAGTGTTGCGGGAGAGAAAACTGGGCTTTGAGGGAAAAGGAAAGAAATCCTAGGCTAGAGGGTTGCAGGACCCATAAAAGTAGGACATTGCTGAGGAAAAATCTACCAGGGAAGTAATGCATAAAGGTACATTTTTTGGAATCAGAAAATTGTTTATTCCTTTGGGAATAGATCTCCTCTCAGGGGAAATGCAGGATCAGTTCTTGGTTGGGAGGAAAGAAGTATCCCAATTGCATTCTTAGCAGCTTTTACGGTTATAAATTTTTCATAATTGTGTTAGAGTCACTTTAGTATTGTAATATAAAGTGAGTATATGAAAGAGGTGCATCACAATAAGAAAAAAATAATGTTGGAATGTATATTGTTGTTATAGCTAAAGTAGGATTGATTAGACTACTTAAGTAAAATTAGTAATTTTTTTTTCCTTAGATGAGGTAAGGGCATGTATACGTTTATTTACCAGTACTGGGGTAGTTGAATAAGTTTCTCATGCATATGAAAACATAGGAGTTGTTGATATTTTATTATGAATATGATGTCAGAGAAATGATGCCAATAAATTATAAGTAAACGAGTCATCTGGTATGGAAATACTCTTAGCACTACAAGACTATCGATCCCATAGTATTTAATTTGGGATGGACGATATAGGCATACTCAATGATTTAGAGTCGTGTTATTGTTTTGTTTGTTGAAGTTACATTATTTTGACTATTACAGTTATTGTTTTTGTTAGTATGAAATTCATATAAATTCCTCTGTGAGCAAATTAACACAGACATCTATGTATAAATATAATGGATAAATTAAATCTATGTGTATCATAGAATTGTATCAAATGAAAATGTATCACATGAATTGAATCCCCAATGATATGACTGTATGGTCGGATCAAAGAAAAAAAGATAGAAAAAAAACTTATGACAACTTTGATTTCTAGGCATACCAATCGGTACACTAATTTAACGAGTAGTTCCTACTATTACAATCATTAAAAGGCCCATGGAGAAAAGAAAAAAAAAATACAAACTCTTTTCCATTGCTTGAGAATAAAATATGCAATAACTTTAATAGATTAGGACTTATGATTATGCCTGAAGCCAATCAAATGGAAGAATGGGTATTTAGTATGTCTAATTAGCTACTAACTGAGTAGATTGTGCATGCCAGCTACCCGTTAGTAGGCCATGTGAATTCTCATAATATAGACATAACGATTTTGGAAATTAATGTTAAAACAGATTGACAAATAAATTTTACGAGATATCTAATGAGTATTATTATCACAAACAAGGCATGGAGTAATACACTTCTATTGTAGTGGCTGTAACACCCTCACAATTTTTTGGCCTGCATCCAATTTCAGAGCCTTCCTTAGGGTTTTCCTTGATATTTGCAAGCACTTGGGCTCATCCCATGAGCCCATGTTGAGTCTTTGCACCCTGCTCACTTGACCATTCATCGAACATCTTTTTGCATGTTGGTCACAATGTCATTCTTGCAACCATGATTTGGCTATGTGCAAGGTCCGTCTTCGTGTGTACAAGTTCTTTTCACTATGTAAACATCTATCGTACTCACACACGAAGTTGTATGCACTGTTGCGCAAGTGTCATCACAATTGTTCAACGATCTATCACAAGTGTCATGCCTGTCCCCCACAACGTCAGTTAGTCACACTGAGTGTATGTTATCTTGATGGTTTGAGGCATCTTGTCATCAAGTCATGTTGAGTGTGTGTTCATGAGGTCATGCATGTAGAAAGTCACTTATTCACACACTTGGTCATTTTGTTGAAATTCTGTCGACCGGACCATCCTCCAACAACCGAACATCTGCTGAGCTGCATTATGCAGTTTGAACTCTCAATGACGTTGTACTATTGCCCATAATTGTGCAGAGCTTGAGGCTGCCTCCCAATCAGTCCACACTACACAATCCTAGAATCAACTAGATCGAATTTCACCTAGAACAACAAAAAAGTTTCCCAGCATTCCATCCCAATCTGCGCTACCTACAAGCACATCAACTGAGCCTCCAATTGGTCAACTGGAGAATTTGACCGGGCAGTGACTCTGTTCCTCACTCCTCCAAAAAATTTCACAAAAGATGCCAATCATGCCCGCTTCCACTGACTAAAGAAACTATGCAAACATACCAGACATACACCATGTGTCCGACTCTGCACCGCCCTCAAGAATTGCACAGTTTTTCTAGCGAGTCACCTAGTTAGTCAACCTGCTCCTCACCTAAAAAACTGCATAGTTTTCATGAGTAGTCTCCCATCTATCCAGCATCTCGCTGATCTCAGAAACTCTGCAGGGATGTCCAGCAGGCTAGCCTCCCAAATTTGCGCAGTTTTTTCCAGTAGCCTCCCACAGCCCAATGCCATCTCCCCTGAAAAATTGCACAATTTTTGTGAGCAACCTCTTGTAGCCCACTGCCAGCTCCCATAAGAAATTTCACAACTTTCACTGCCAGTCTCCCTATGCTACTTGCTTTGTCTACCTAGGAAAATTGCACAGATCTGTCGTCAAGCTAAGCCAGATCTCACGGACAGTCACTGTTGATTTGGATTTTCCATCTTAGCCTCCAAGTGGACTCTGCGCAATTTTCCTTGACAGTGTGTGGAGCCTGCATACTGGCTCGAAATGTGTTCTGCACAATTTCAAGGCCATGTCCTCTCTCCCGGTCACCTACATTCGAAGGCAAAAGATACTACATCATGGTAGGGTAGGAGACTTCTACATTTCATGTCATCTCATCATGAGAGATTGCAGATACTGGGACATGGATGAGACATGACGCGATGATGAACGAGATGAACAAGGAGCACATGCGTGGAGATTGGTTCACAAATGGACGAATAAGGAACACATGCAAGGAGATTTGTTCGTGAACAGAGAAACACATGAAACATGCCAAATTACAAGCAAATGAGCGACGTGCACATGAAACATCAAGTAAACACAAAGACCATCAAAGAATCGACACACCTTGACATGCGGAGGTGAAGCTATGATACACCAAGAGGACATCCATCGCTCATCAACACTACAGCTCGACATGGGCACCACCAGTAGCATGAACATACCAGCACTTTCTTTTCGAGTCGTGTCATGAGTTATCTCAGCCACATCACTACTATGGGCCATATTGTTGTAATCAATCTAATGTAACGTGGAATTCCAAGAGACCCACATGTAAATCTGAAGAGTCATGTAAGTCAAATAATCATGAGGGAAGTTGAATAGTCACAAGGGCTAGTTTCACCCTTGGTTATAGATACCCCTCATTTGTACATGAAAAAGACTTTTCACGTTAGCTCCTCCCACATAGCCTTGAGAGTCTGTAATATTTTCATTGAGGAGTGAGTAGTGGTTCCAAGGCCCCGCTATCGAGGTTAGTGATGTAATGGTGTACAAATGTGTCTTGTAACTTTCAATTAATTCAAAATCCTATTAATAGGACAACACACTTTCACACATGTATTACGTTCGTTTGTAAGACTATTCTTTGGACACTTGTAATGCATGTTCCTTTAACCTGTATTAAAATAGTTGAACTATTTTGGTTGTTCTAATACATATGCTTATGAAAATGTGTTGTATAAGTTGTTAGCACTGTCTCACCCATGTGGGTTATCCCGTTGGACACTCGACATAACCATTCCCATAAACTTATTATAACTCTCGTCGCACTCATGTGGACTATTTTGTTGGGTGTTGTACATGTTATATGTTCACCATGTGTTTGTGATTGTCGTATCCATGTGGACTACTACGCCAGAATTTGTGCATGTGCTATTGTGTTGTGAGTCTCTAGCAGAGTTGGGACTATTCCCTCTCAACTTGAGACTCACTTCCACCCTCTCCCTCTGAAGTGAAAGAACTTTGACACAAATGACACTAAGCACTCACCAAGCACGCGAGCGTCACTATTTGAAGACAAAGAAAACCATTGTCACGTGCTAAAAGGAAAGAGCTAACGCATATCTTTAAGATAATGGAAACCTATCCATCGTACAGGATGGGACTCCTACACCAAACAGTGTGAGGTCTAGTTGGGACTTCATAATAGGGATATCCCCTAAATGTTGGTGGGTCCAGCACTGTCAACATTTTTGGTGCTAGGAGGGCCATATGACAAGATGAGCCTGTTACATCTGGTTTGAATCTCTTACCAAATAGATCATACACAATTCATGCCCCCAGGGTGTTTCTTTCATTTCTTCCTTAATAAAATATCAATCATCGATGAGATTCTCGATCACTTGTCCTTGTTAAAGTTTGATGGTGAGGACAAAACGTCTATAACCAATCATATTTATGATTTTCTTCATTTTTGTGTATCTCATGAAATCGATAGTGAAGAGGTTTTTTGCATACTATTCTTCCTCACCCCTGAAGGTCACGCTAATCAGTGGTGTCATACCCTACCACCTTCTTCTGTCCATTGCTTTTTCACTCTCCTCAAGGAGCTTCATCAAGCCCTCGACAATTATAACCACCAAGATGTCCATCAAATAATCTCTCATTTGAGAATGAAGCCTGGAATATCAGTTGAGGACTTTTCTACCTGATTTTGTCAGACCAGGAGGTAACTCCTCAAATGTAATTGTATTATTCATTCAAATTGTTCATTATTATATACAATAGGGAGTGATTGTTCAGTTCATGTCCCTATGACTCTCTATTTCCTCTATTATTTATGTACACTAATTACAGTTGTTCACCCAATCCCTATGATTAGGTGTCAACATTCCCCCCCTTAATCTGAATGGATGTTGGTGAGTCCAATCATCGTCCTGAATCTTTCAAGCATTTTTCTTCCAAGCGCTTTGGTGAAGATGTCTGCAATTTGTTCATTAGTAGAACAATGGCGGAGATGGATTATTTTGGCCTCAACATGATGTCGAGTCCGATGGTATTTTGTATTGATGTGCTTCGTTTGATCATGAAACTTTGGGTTCTTGGCCAACTTTATTGCCGATGTATTGTCAATCATGAGTGGAGTCGATTGTACTTGTTTTACCTACAAATCTTCAAGAATTTTCTTGAGCCACACAATTTCTTTTGTTGCCTCAGTTGCTGCCACATATTTTACCTCTGTTGTGGAATCTGCTGGAACTGATTGTTTGTGTGAGCTCCTGGAGACAGCTCCTAATCCAAGACTCATAGCATAACCAGAAGTAAATACCCCAGTTTCTTTGTCTCCATTGAAGTCTGAATCAAAGTATCCAATCAAGCTGAAATCGTCCACCTGTGTATACTTGATTCTGAAGTCTTGAGTTCCCTTCAAGTACATTAGAACTATTTTTATGGCAGACCAATGTCCCTCACAAGGCTTTTGCATAAACCTAGAGAGGATTCCAACAACAAACAAAATGTCTGGTCTGGAAATAGTTAGGGAGTTGAGACTTCCTACAAGTTTTCTATACTTGTTGCATCCTCAAATTCTTTTCCCTCAATGGATGTGAGCTTTAAGTTTTGTTCCATTGGAGTAGTCAGAGGATTGCATTCAGTCATGCCAAATCTATTCAACAGATCTCCAATGTACTTCTTCTGAAAAAGGAATATGGACTTTGGATGTTGAGTTACTTCAATACCAAGATAGTAATGGACATAGCCCAAATCAGTCATTTCAAAACCTTTCCTCAATTCCTTCTTTATGGATGCAATGTAGCTCTCATTGTTCCATGTCATCAAAAGATCATCCACATATACCACAATATATACAACGTTTTTTCCAACCTTCTTGACAAAAAAAGTTGCATCATCAAGATCATAATGTTTGAAATTGAGTTTTAGAAGATGCTCAGTTAGTTTTTCATACCAGGCTCGTGGTGCTTGTTTGAGGCCACACAAGGATTTCATAAGTTTGCATACTTTATGTTCGTGTCCTTTTATAGAAAATCCTTCAGGATGGGACATAAAAACATTCTCTTTTAGATCTCCATTCAAGAAAGTAGTTTTTACATCCATTTGATGGGGTTTCCAACTGTTCTGAGTTCCTAGGGCAAAGAGAGTCTGGATGGTAGCCCATTTTGCTGTGGGCGAAAAAGTCTCCTCAATATCGACCCCTTCCTTCTATACAAAACCTTTTACCACAAGCTTGGCTTTGTGCTTTTCAAGTGAGCCATCATGTTTATACTTGTTCTTATAGACCGAATTGTAGCCAATTGGTTTAGTTCCTAATGGAGGATCAACCAACTTCCAAGTGCCATTCTTTATCAAGGCATCAGACTCCTTTTGGATTGCTTCTTTCCATTCATCATGAGAAGCAGGTTCTTTGAAGGAAGTTGGTTCAAAATATGTAGACAAATTCAGTTCACAATCATAAGAAACATTCATATCAACAAGTGAATTAAAGTCATCTACATCACCTCCATTTTTCCAGTTTGAAATCTAGTTCCTATCTTTCCAACCTCATCAGGATGAACACTTTCAAGTGTCTTTGTTAGCCACTTTGGGGGACCTTTCTCATATGGTCTAGGCTGCTCCATTGATTGAGTTGGGACTGAATCAATATTGAGTCTCCCAACTCTGTCAATCACATCACTCAAAGTATCATCTGTTGTTGGAGTTTCACGTGGGGGAGAGAGTGCTTCAGAAGGAGATTCCATAGGTTGATCTAGTATAGGAATCCCCCCTTCAAGATGTGGAATATTATTATCAAATTCTTGAAATTATTTTGCATTTGTGAATATATCCAAGCGATCAAGTTCCCGCTCAACAACATTGTTAGTTTTGGATGATTTGAGAAATATTACATCTCTAGATACAACAAACTTTTTATTGACTTCATCATAGAGCTGGTATGCTTTGGAGGTGTTTGAATACCCCAGGAAGATACACTTACAACTTCTTGCACCAAGTTTTTTCTGTGTACCTTTGGTATCAAGGCATAACACGTGGAACCAAAGACCCTAAGATGTTATACCCAAGGAATGTGTGCATACCACATTTCATAAGGATTCTTGTTTCTAATAGCATTATATGGACATGTATTCTTTACATATACAACACATAGAACTGCATCAGCCGAAAAAATTAATTTTACATTTTTGAAAAACATCATGGAGCACACCATATTTAAGATTGTCCTATTCATTCTTTTAGCTATTCCGTTCTGTTGGGAATTATAAGGCACAGTTGTTTGATGTTTAATCCCATGTTGGCGAAGATAGTTTTCAAATCCATTTGAAGTGTATTCTTTTCCATTATCAGTGCGAATAAAGCCAATATGAGATTGTGCATCATTTTCAATCCATGTATGAATGTTCTTGAATGTTTGAAAAGCATCAGATTTGTTATTCAATAAATAAACCCAACACATTATGGTGTAGTCATCAATAAATTTCATCATATATTTATTTCCATTTTCAAAGGAACAAGCATTGGACCACATAAATATGAATGAATGAGTTCAATTTTTCTATGTGCTTTGGAATGTGAATCATTAAAAGACTGTTTTCTATGCTTTCCTAGAATGCAAGCATCACATTGCTTAAGTTTCCTAGGAATTGTAGGCAAACCAGTAACACCATTTTTTTTAGCAAACGGAGGTTGACATAGTTCAAGTGTCCAAATATAGCATGCCATAATAAACTTGATGGAAATGTACCTTCTGTTAGCGCTTGAAATTTCACCTCAGGCTGAGAAAGGTAAACCTCCAGGCTACATCAAACCATTTAGCCTCATAGCTAGCCCTACGGGGCAGGAGAAGGCTCTCTCCGGTCTATCTCGTAAAATCTTCAATTAGGGAGATGACCAATAAAGTAACACTGATATTAGGCTAGTAAACTGATTAGAAAGGTTGATTTGGGGTTTTTTGGGTTTTTGGTGGCAAATTGAGGAACTGCAATTTAGGGTGCGGGGATTGGACACAGTTTCTGCAGGGGGGTCTTTGGGGCAAGGTAGGAAGCTGTATTGATGTCTTTAGCTGAAAGGGATGATTAAGAAGAAAGATGAGAGGGCTAAAGAGAGAAAACAATGGGTTTGAATTCTCTTTAGACAGCAGAAAACATAGAAATTAAACAAATTTAAAAGCAGAGCATGGCTAGCATGAATTCTAACTTTATCACTTCATTTGTTTAATATGCAGCAGTATAGAAAGGAAATGAATCACATAACAAAGCTTACAATGACATGAAGAAACACACCATCAACACATGAGTCCACAAGAATCCCAAAGATGACTGCAAAACCTTGGTCTTCCTTAGCCAAAAATTGCAGAGATACAAGTGAAATATACAATGATAGCTCCTCCCTCAAGAGTCCAACCATGAAAATGAGCATGAAAGTACATAATATATATGATCTAACCTCTTTCCCTGCCTCCATGGGTCGAGCTCACTATCCTAGGAGTTGTTTGAACAACTTCTAAACTAAGCACTACAAAATAGGCAGTCAAAACAACTGGCCTCTAAAAACTTGGAAACCAGTTCATACAGTCAATTTTACCCTTTTACATGAGAGAAACTTCTAGAAGAGTAAAACAAGGGTAAAAGTATCAAAAAATTTCCACAAGTACAGTCAAAAGGACCACCATCGACCTCAGAAAGTCAAACTGGAGCTAAACTGCAAATTCTGGGCTGAACTGGTCAAATCTGGCACAAATTCCTCAACGGGTCGCGCACATCCTCCTCAACGGGTCGCGCGCTTTGGATCCCTGTTTGGAGGCCTTCGCAGTCTCAGAATGAGCTTCAGGATAGCTCGTTGGAAAGGTCTCTAAGTCTACTTTCCAACCCAACTGGAATTTTTGGATTTGGAGGTCATTTTCCTAGTCGAAAGTCATTTATGCCAAGACTACTTCTGCGGCTCAAAAAAGGGGCAGAAAGTCAAAATTTGGCTGTAATTTGACCTTTTGGAGGCCCAAAACTTCATGAAAACTCAAATACATCCATAGACATGTGTAACTTTGCATGAAAAATCCGGCAATGCTGAGTTTTCGCAAAACGGAGCTACGATGACAAAGGGTCTCACCAGGGGTGAGACCCGTTGAGAAGCCAAAACCTGTAAATTGCCTAAAAATGTCAAAAATGAGCCAAAACTTCCAAAAATTTTTGTGCTTGATGCTGTGAAGAGGCTAGTGGGTGTCATGATGAATGAGAGAAGCCTCGGCCAAGATGCGGAGAGGGTTGGTCTTCTTCTTCCTCTTAAGAGCCTCGGTCAACCTTCTTTGGAACATTTTCATCTTTGCTTTACAAACGTGCATCCTAGCCCAATAGTGGTTTTTCATGTTCCTTAGCAGCTTTTTCTCTTGGTTGGCCTTAGCCAATAGCCTCTCCAAGTGGGCATTCTCCTGAATAAGCAATGACTCCCGGTCAACAGGCAATGGGTCACCGGGCCTCCTACGGTTTAGGACTCGGTCACTACGAATCCTCCAAATCTCATCAAGTGCCTTCTCCTCCTCCAGTTGTGTGTTCCGCTGCTCTATATATGTGATGGTCCATTGGGCACCCTCAAGTCTCCACTGCAAAACATCATTCTCGGCCCTGAGCTGCTGAATGATCTCCTTTGCCTCTTGGCTAGGAGAACTGACCTCAAGATCAATCACCGGATCCTCATGAACCATGGGCTCTTTGCCCCTCTGCAATACCTGTGCTGGCGAAGAAAACGAGGCCCCTTCCACCTACTGTGGAGATAACACTCGCTGCTCTGAAGATGAAGGCGAGACCCCTTCCACCCGCTGTGGAGATAATACTCACCTAGCTGCTGCAAATAAGGCCCTTGGGCCTTTCTGATAGGTGACCATAGGAGTGGAGCTGACATGTCGGGTGATGGGAGCATCAGGCTGCTGAGATGGTCCTCCCTCCTCATGAATAGCCTCCTGATGTGGCTGAGGTGGCACTGTGAAAAACTCACGGGAGATGAACTCCTCCCATGAGATACCCTGCTGAGTCAACTGATGAGAGACTATAAGCTGGATCAAACCATAGTGACAAAGGCTCCTGTACTGCTGGGCCGGGGTCTTCCTCTGCAACATGGGCACCATCCTCTGAATGTTCTGAAACAGGAAGACCGGGAGGTTCATCATCCTCACCCGGGTGAAATGCATCAACAGGCGAATGTGATATGAATACACCTGTGAAAATCTGCCCTCACATGTAAAATAATGCATGATAAGTCTCATGAGGGGGGCATACTCACTCCGAAGAAATCTGAATGGGAAAACACCCATCAACAGTCTCACAAATGATGGCCGGACATAAGGCTCAAAGTGAACAAAATCAAGTAATCTGCGCTTAGGCCACACCTCACCCACATTTGGTATCCCTGTAGCCTCTGAGATCACCTCGGGTGTCAATATGAAATTCACCCCTACAAGAGTGACATGTCCATCATGGAGGTGTAAGATAAACAAGCGGGCCAACTCTCTATGATGGTGAATCTGTGAGATCCTCTCACAAAACTGATAGCATGACATGTACCGGAAACAATTCACTGCCAAAGGACAAGCCTGTAATTCTGCCAAAGAAGTAGGCTCTTCCCTCTTATGATGGCCTCCCTTACCTCCTCTACGAGGCCTCCTCTGTTCCTCAATCTCTGTAGATGATGAATGGTCATCACCTTGCTCATAAGTCTCGGTATCTGACATGGTTTTGGAGCAAGGTGGGCAAACTGAAGGACAAATTGAACTGCTGCCTCTGCCTGCAAAAGTACTGAACTCTATGCTGTTTCAAGGGGAAAAAACATGAGGGGAATGTTAGGGGAGGGAACTTCTTAACGAGGAATGGGAATATATGAAAATAACAGGGAATTTTCAAGGGAAACTTTACAAATTGTCATGCATATAGGAACACATTTTAACATTGGGAAATCATTTGCAAAGAACATCTCATATGGGACAAAAACATGTATGATAATGAACATGGTAGGGGCATACATGTATCAATAGGGACATAGGGACACCATACACTAGATTTAATTATAGGATTTCATGTGTGTCATAAGGCAGATTTTGTTTTTAAAGAGTACATGTACATTGTTTTAACATAGAGGGAAGGTTTTCATGTACAAGGGGATATCAAGGGTATGTAGGGGTTATGTACATGACTCTAGATATACAGCAACATTTATTTTCACATGACTCTTTTCTTTATTTGCAAATGTATCTTTTCTTTTTGTTTTATTTTTGCATGTGTATGGTAGAGGGAATTAGGGTTTTGTGTGCTTGTGAGAGGGGTAGGGTTTATAGCTTAGGGATGGGGGAAAAAGTCAACATTTTATGTACAAATAATATGGGATAGAGATGCAAGCATGACTATGACTGAAAGAGGAAAAGAGGGAAGGCACCAAATGGGACAAAAACACTTGAAACAGTCACAAAACCCTAGCATTTTACAAACATTAGCAAGCAGCCATATTAATCCATTCATTTGCAAATTTAGAAGATGAAATCATAGCATACATCCTTATTTTCACCATCAATATCAACAACTATGCATTAAGAGCCTACCTCGACCGATTGAGCAAATTTGAAGTGGAATGAAGGAATTTAATTGAAGTTTTGGTGGCAGACAGTTGAACGGGTCGCGCACGCTCCCCAACGGGTCACGCACAGCCCAACGGGTCGCGCCCGTTATAATTTTACACTGCCGGAGTGCGTTGGACGGGTCGCGCACCGCCCAACAGGTCGCGCACAAGCCTGGACGGGTCGCGCACCTGCAAACTGCCCGAAACCGTTGCAATTTCGCCTCCTTCGCCTATCACTCTCTCACAATCTCTCTTGCAAGCTTGAAATGCACAATGAGAGTGAAAGGAGGGAACATTACCTTTTATAATCTCATTTGAAAAAATTTCATCCATAAACCCACTTTATAAAGTCTATTTTGACATTTTTTTAAAACACTGATTTTCTTGGTTTCCTTTATCCTGAAATTGACTTTTTGAGTGCTTTGACCTGATTCTTTTTGCAGGTAGATCATCTGAAGGACTGTGACAAGGGGACCAGGGTTGTTGCTGCCCTTTTTGAAGAAATTTTTGACATTTATTCTTTTCACAAAATTTATCATGACCTTAGCTTTAAAAACAGAGTTTTTAAATCCAAGGTTAAAAATGAATTGTTCATGATGAAAATATATCAAAGAAACATGTTTACCATCCTCCCTCTGGCTTACTGGTCACTCAAGGACTTTCAGAAACATGACCTTGCAAAGACAAATGACCAAAACCCTAAACCTAGACTTTTGACACTAAGACCAAACAAGAGAAGCTTGACAGACTCAATGACTGATATGACCTGATCCAGCAAAGCCAAGAGGGGTATGAATAGACCATCTCCTCCATCAGGATTATGGCATGCCTAACGGGATGCAAATTTTGACATTGATGAGACACCTACTAATGCAAATGCAAAGAGCTTTGATCACTGATGGAGGGCTTTCAAGACCAACACTAACATTGGCTCCAATTGGGATGGTAGCTCCTTGGAGGTACCAAGAACCTCAGACCTCTGGGAGAGCAGACCAGTGCCTTTATCATTGGACAATGGAGTCAACTTATTCACATGTGACCAACTTGAAAACAACTTTATTTGACTTAGACAATTGACTGAAATTCAAGACTATCTTGGACACTAACTCACTAACTCTATACAGAAAATGAATTGACATGAAACAACTTGTAAAACTCACACCAACCAATCAACATTTTCAGAATTATAGCCTTCACCGCGGGCCCCAAACTGAAGATGGAAATCAGCTTCACACTTGCTGCAGAAAGAAAATGACATGGTATTTACAATGAGAATGATTAGAGCAGAAAATGCTCAAGCATGATACCTTTTGAGCAGCCGACCATTCACCGACCCTCCAAGACATTCATCTCCATTCATTTCTTTGAGAAGGAAAGCATTTGGACCACAGTATGCTGCAATTTTATAAGGACCCTTCCATAAGTTGTCAAATTTTCCATGCTTCCCTTTATCTTCATTGCGGGCATCCCATCGTAACACAACATCATCAATCTGAAACTCATCTGCCTTGGCCTTTTTGTCATAGATTTTCTTTATGCGCTCCTGCAACTTAAGGGAATTCTGGTGAACTTCTTCTCGTGTCTACTATAAATGAATCATTTGACTGATCCGTCTTTGCATAGGATCCTCCTCACCACTAGCTTCTTGAAACAACTTAGCTACCAGGACACTAAGTGAAGTAGGAAACATTGCATCTACTCCGTAAACAATTTCAAAAGGTGACATACCAATTGACTTCTTTTGACTTACCCGATCAGCCCATAGTGCATTTATTAACTTCTTATGCCAGCTCTTCTTGTTTATTTCCAGCAATTTCTTTATAATATTCACAAGGGATTTGTTTGAAGATTCGGCCAGCCCATTACCTTGCAGATGATAAGCGGTTGAATGCCCCAAACTAATGTTATATTTAAAGCAAAAATCAACCAACTTCTTTGATTTGAATGCAGCTGCATTGTCAGTAATCAACTTTTGTGGACAGCCAAAACGTGACAAGATATTATTTTCAAGAAAGGAAATAATTACCAAATCTGTGGCCTGCCGGGTGGGAATGGCTTCAATCCATTTTGTGAAGTAATCTGTAGCTGTCAAGATCCATCGATGCTGCCCGGAAGATGCAAGGTGGATTTTGCCAATAAAATCCAAGCCCCATTGCTGAAATGGTGCACTGATTTCCACCGATTTGAGAGGCAAGGGCTGTAATTTCTGTTTTCCTTGAAAAATTTGACATTCATGACAGCTCTTTACCGCTTTATACACATCAGAAAATAAAGAAGGCCAATAGAAACCGGCTCTCAAAATCTTATTAGCCGTGGTTTTCCAAAATAAGTGACCCCCACAGTCACCTTTATGGAAATCATCTACTGTTGTTTTTGCTTCCTCTTCGACCAAACAGTTCAGCAAGATGCCACCGGGATCCTTCCAATAAAGTGCAGATTTGATAATGCAAAATTTGGCAGCCTTTAGCTTCAATGTTCTAGCTTTGTTTCTAGGCATTCCAGGAGGTGCAGATAAGTTTTGAAGCACATAAACTATATCAGCATACCAAGGGGAAGACACAAAGATATCAGACACCTGTAGAACTGAATTTTCTTCATCTTCATCGGACAAGGCAGCAATCAAATTTATATCAAGGACATGAAGGTTCGCTTCAGCCATCAACTTAGCTAAGCCTTGACCATTAATCAACTCGGTAGGCTTAATTTCAACATCATATTCTAAGAGTGCAGCAATCCACTTACCCCTTCTTCCTTCCGGTTCCGTTTGCACTAAAACATCATTCACAGCTGCATTAGGAACATATGCTAAAACATGAGAATTCAATATGTAAACTCGGAAATCTTTCAATGCTTTGATCAGGGCCAATGCTTGCTTCTCAATGATATTATAATTCAGCGCTCCGTCTCTTATGATGCGGCTGAGAAAAGCTATGGGCCTCTCAACTCCATCTCTCTTTTTCATTAACACGACCGCCAATGTATGCTCAGAGGCGAATGAAAACAAGATAAAATCCTGAGTATAATCCGGGCTAATCAAAGTTGGGGCTGAAGATAAGATTACCTTTATCAAATTAAAAGATTTCACCGCCTCTTCGGTCCATCTTAGTTCGCTGTCCTTCTTGAGCATATTGGTTATCTCTCTGAGATGTTCAACAAGATTGGGAATGAAACGATGAAGAAAATTCAACTTACCATTAAAGGACTGAATTTCTTTCTTGCTACGGGGCTGCTCCAATTGCTGAATTGCTTCCACTCGTGTAGGGTCTATACAAATGCCATCTTTAGAAATGATATGGCCTAGCAGCTTGCCTTCACTCATAGCAAAAAGACTTTTCTTCGGATTCAATGAGATGCCATATTTTCTGCATTTTTCAAACACCTTAGTCAAATGAAACAAATGCTCTTCATCTGATTTAGAAAACACGGTCAAATCATCAAGATAAACTACTAAAAAGACATCCTTCTCATTTGCAAAGGCCATGTCCATTGCCCGCTGAAATGTGGCACCCGCATTCTTCAATCCAAACGGCATCTTGGCATAATGAAATGTACCCCATGGAGTAGTAAATGATGTCTTGTCACGGTCATCTTCGTGCACTAAAATCTGATTATATCCGGAGTAACCATCAAGCAATGACATTCTAGATGCCCCCACAACCCGCTGCAATATGTGATCCATCTTGGGCAGCGGATAATTGTCCTTTAATGACACTTTGTTCAGATTTCTAAAGTCTATACACAAGTGAATCTCACCGGTTTTCTTCCTCACGGGCACCAAGTTTGAGATCCAATCGGAAAACCGGATTGGCACTATGATTCTGGACTTATACAACCTGTTGACTTCCTTCTCAATCAATGGCAACAATTTAGGATTAATTCTTCTCAACTTTTGCCGGAAATGCTTTTGATTTGGCTTTATGGGAATGGTATGCTGAATAATGCTTGTGTCATAAGTTTTCAAATCTGAATAATCCCATGCAAAAACATTAGAATACAGAGACAATAATCTGATATACTCTTGCTTTACCTTAGGCGGCAATGCTTTTGAAAGCTTTACCATTTTTGGATTTGCAGCTGTCCCAAGGTTCACATCTTCAACTCCTTCAGCTGTTGGCCTCAAAGTTGGCTTGCGGGCCACATCATCTTGATCAAACAATTCCTCCAAAAGAATCAATCCTTTTGGAATGTGATTATCTTTGAGCTGCAATACATCCATTTGATTCACTCCTTCAGCTTCCGTATCTATTGAGATGTCTTCAAACTTACCCTTAACTTGCAGAAAATCTTCAATTTCTTCGTCATCTTGGAACACTTGCCAACACCTTTGGTTATCTAGAACTGTAGGACGATGCTTCACATATATCTCGAACTTATTGCTGGAATTCATGGGTATTTTCAGATTACTCGCCGCCTTAGACAATGCATCCGCAACACCATTTTGAATCCGGGGCACACATGTCAAAGTATGTTCAGAAAATCTTTTCAAGATATCTAAAACAACATTTCTATAAGCTGTCATGCGAGGATGTTTGGCCTGAAAGTCACCTTTCACTTGCTTGATAACTAATTCAGAGTCGCCATATACTGCTATTTTCTTTGCCTTTAACTTCAGAAGGATTTTCAAACCAGCAATAAGAGCTTCATATTCTGCCTCATTATTCGAACAATCAAATGCCAATTTATAAGAACATACTCGTACCTTGCTTGGAAATTGATCTTGGGCTGAGAATGGGCTTCGGATCCACACACCTATACCAGTACCATCGCTGCCCACTGCACCATCAAAATCCATGGTCCAAAGACCCTCTTCATCATCTTCTAAGTGCTGAAAATCTGATTTTGATTCATGTTCTGCTTGCTGCCCATTTATTTCTGCATTTGGCTTTATGACAACAGACCTTTCTTCACTTTCCTTTCTCAAAACTTCTCTGAAATTTTCTGAAATGTCTGGTATATCTTCTACTTGAACTAACTGACTATCTACCTCATTGAAATTTTCCGCAAACAAAACAAAAGATTCTAAATCTGTCTGTACATAATTTACAGGATGATTCACGGGCTTTTCCTTACTAGTGATCATGTATTTCATCTTCTGTTCCCGATATAACTTCCTCATTTGACCGAAAACTGGAATTGAAGCATATGAAAAATCAAGTTGAATTGTACCTTTGAGTTTGGCTCCCCATGACCTCGACAACAACATGCCAAATCGTGGAGGAATGTCCGCCACCACCACATCCATTAAAACATTCTTCGCTGGAATTTGATCTAGACTCACCACTAAGTCTTTGATCAAACCAATGCATCTTACCCGGCTAGAATCAAACAAATACAAATCATGGTACTTCCTTGTGATGTCAAGCCCTGGCTTCTCCATGATTGTTTTCGGCATCAAGTTATGTGAAGCTCCCAAGTCAAACATAGCATTGTGCAGCACAAACTCATGCAATCGCAAACTAATATAAAATGGAGGAATGTCACTCTCGGGAGACTCACCATTCAAGGTTGGCCCAAAGATTAACTCCGGCTGATCATCTTGTACATTCACCATGTCTAGCATTGGGTCAAAATTCAGCAACTTGGAAATTTGGCCTCGGTAAGTGGCATTCTTCATGACCTCCGTTAAAGGAATAGATATCTTCACCTTTGCAATTTCATTCTCCAAACTGAAAACTGGAAACTTCTCACCTTCCTTTGCCGGATTATCTCTCTTCTCAGCTTTATCCTTTGGTGCATTCGATGGCTGATCTACTTTAGCTGCCGATGATGTTTGAGTTGATGATGGACCGGCTATATCTTTACCTTTTGAAAAAACCGAATCATTCTTTGCTGCAATGTCTTTCTTTTTCTGCACAGGATTTATTGGAATAGCCCGGTTTCTCAATTGCCTTTGTTGTCCTTGCTGTGCTGATAATGCATTCAAGTACCCTCTTTGATAATCTTCAGATTCTTCTTCAAGTATCATATCATTTGACAAAATATAATGCTCATCTTGGGGAAAGACAGAATTACTCACCAACTCATCTTCTTCCGTGATATATGTAGGCATATCATCAGGGGTAAAGAAATGATTTTCCTTGCCAACATTATCACCCTCATCTTCAGACTCTTGACTAACAAAATTCTGCTGAAAAGGCGGTTTCATTTGCTGCTGAACTGCTGTGTCTTGTGCCTTTGTTTCACGCTGCTTGATCCTATATTGTTGCTGCTGACCTCTGAAATTTGGGTTACGAATCTGCGGTTCTGGCTTGTCAATTGTGACCCTTTCAAGTAACCTCTTCACCTGTTCAACCTGCTGAAGAACCTGATTTGACGTGGATGCCTCCTCCTTGATGGTGACTCGCTTTTCTGCCTTCATTCTTGCTCTTTTATCATTCAAATTTGCCTCAACGCTGACATCAATTTTCTGCATATCCTCCAAGGTAGGGGGATCTCGGTCTCTCAGTGAATAAGCCATCTCCGGATCAAAACCATCCGGGAATTTGAGAAGTGCTGATTTTCTAGATGGCCTCAAATCATCGGGAATAGCATTATAAACTGTATTGAATCTGATTATGTAATCTTGAACAGACTCACCTGGATTACGCTTGAGGTTGTTGTATTCGGCATTGATTTGAAGCGGATCCTTTCTGATTTCCCACCGATCTAAGAATTGATTCTGAAGTGCTTCCAAGGTAGCAATGCTGTTAGCTGTTAACCCTCTGAACCATTTTCTTACTTCTCCGGCAAATGTTTGCACGAACAACCGCATGGTAACATCTTCTTCATCTAACTCATATAGATCAAAGAAAGTGGACATTTTATCGATATGTTGCTGAGCTGTAATACTTTGTGGAGTGCCATCAAACATGGGGATTTTACTTTGGTAATCAGCAGGCATATCATGAAGATTAGCAGGCAATGCAAGTGGGGAAAACCGGGCTGCCATTTTTCTAGGTAAGGTAGGTCTTAGAGTAGCAGGCGGAGTAGGTGTAGCGGTATGAGGAGTAAGAGGAGGAGAAACAGTATGTGATGCTGAAGGCGAAACAACTGTAGATGGAGGATGAGTAACTATGGGAGAGATAACAATAAAAGGAGGATTTGTCTGTTCATGCGCCGTGATAGAAGATCCAATATGACCAGAGATATTTTCAAGGAAATCAGCAAGAGTAGTAGCTTGTACACGTGTCTGGAGATTCCTCAAAATGAAGTTTTCAACTAATTTATTATGCCTCTCAAATTCAATAGCAGCTGCAAAATCAGGATTAGGAACTAGAGTTGCAAGTGCACTTTCAGATTTAGTTTTGAACAGAGACAACTCAAAGCTTTCGTCAAAATCCAAATCTTCAAGATAATCAAAAATAGCTGGGCATGAATGAGATCTGAAAATGGGTCTAGGATCTGTAGCCAGCTTGTTTTCTCAGAATAACTAGGAAAGAAAAAGCATTCAGCCTGTGAAAACTCTCAACCTATCATCCACGGCTAAGAGTTAACAAATACATGGGGATAAGATGTCAGAGAAGCGCTATGTTCACAAGCTCACGGAGATTGACTGAAGCAGCGTTTATCTACTTGCGCTGATGTAAAACAAGAGCGTTTTCGAAGGCTACCTGGCGTAACTTCAGGCTCCGTCTAAGACTTATGAAATAACACGTCTATGAACAAGAAATTTGATGTTCTCCCCAGTATGGTCGCCAGTATGTTAGCACTTGAAATTTCACCTCAGGCTGAGAAAGGTAAACCTCAAGGCTACATCAAACCATTTAGCCTCGTAGCTAGCCCTACGGGGCAGGAGAAGGCTCTCTCTGGTCTATCTCGTAAAATCTTTAATTAGGGAGATGACCAATAAAGTAACACTGATATTAGGCTAGTAAACTGATTAGAAAGGTTGATTTGTGGTTTTTTGGGTTTTTGGTGGCAAATTGAGGAACTGCAATTTAGGGTGCGGGGATTGGACACAGTTTCTGCAGGGGGGTCTTTGGGGCAAGGTAGGAAGCTGTATTGATGTCTTTAGCTGAAAGGGATGATTAAGAAGAAAGATTAGAGGGCTAAAGAGAGCAAACAATGGGTTTGAATTCTCTTTAGACAGCAGAAAACATAGAAATTAAACAAATTTAAAAGCAGAGCATGGCTAGCATGAATTCTAACTTTATCACTTCATTTGTTTAATATGCAGCAGTATAGAAAGGAAATGAATCACATAAAAAAGCTTACAATGACATGAAGAAACACACCATCAACACATGAGTCCATAAGAATCCCAAAGATGACTGCAAAACCCTAGTCTTCCTTAGCCAAAAATTGCAGAGATACAAGTGAAATATATAATGATAGCTCCTCCCTCAAGAGTCCAACCATGAAAATGAGCTTGAAAGTACATAATATAGATGATCTAACCTCTTTCCCTACCTCCATGGGTCGAGCTCACTATCCTAGGAGCTGTTTGAACAACTTCTAAACTAAGCACTACAAAATAGGCAGTCAAAACAACTTGCCTCTAAAAACTTGGAAACGAGTTCATACAGTCAATTTTACCCTTTTACATGAGAGAAACTTCTAGAAGAGTAAAAAAAGGTTAAAGGTATCCAAAAAGTGCCACAAGTACAGTCAAAAGGACCACCATCGACCTCAGAAAGTCAAAATGGAGCTAAACTGCAAATTCTGGGCTGAACTGGTCAAATCTGGCACAAATTCCTCAACGGGTCGCGCACATCCTCCTCAACGGGTCGCGCACTTTGGAGCCCTGTTTGGAGACCTTCCCGGTGTCAGAATGAGGTGCAGGATAGCTCATTGGAAAGGTCTCTAAGTCTACTTTCCAACCCAACTGGAATTTTTGGATTTGGAGGTAATTTTCCCAGTAAAAAGTCATTTCTCCCAAGAATACTTCTGCAGCTCAAAAAAGGGGCAGAAAGTCAAAATTTGGCTGTAATTTGACCTTTTGGAGGCCCAAAACTCCATGAAAACTCAAATACATCCATAGACATGTGTAAATTTGCATGAAAAATCCAAAAATGCTGAGTTTTCGCAAAACGGAGCTACGATGACAAAGGGTCTCACCAGGGGTGAGACCCGTTGAGAAGCCAAAACCTGTAAATTGCCCAAAAATGTCAAAAATGAGCCAAAACTTCCAAAATTTTTTGTGCTTGATGCTGTGAAGAGGCTAGTGGGTGTCATGATGAGTGAGAGAAGCCTCAGCCAAGATGCGGAGGGGGTTGGTCTTCTTCTTCCTCTTAAGAGCCTCGGTCAATCTTCTTAGGAACATTTTCATCTTTGCTTTACAAACGTGCATCCTAGCCCAATAGTGGTTTTTCATGTTCCTTAGCAGCTTTTTCTCTTGGTTGGCCTTAGCCAACAACCTCTCCAAGTGGGCATTCTCTTGAATAAGCAATGACTCCCGGTCAACAGGCAATGGGTCACCGGGCCTCCTACGGTTTAGGACTCGGTCAGTACGAATCCTCCAAATCTCATCAAGTGCCTTCTCCTCCTCCAGCTGTGTGTTCCACTGCTCTAGATATGTGATGGTCCATTGGGCACCCTCAAGTCTCCGCTGCAAAACATCATTCTCGGCCCTGAGCTGTTGAATGATCTCCTTTGCCTCTTGGCTAGGAGAACTGACCTCAAGATCAATCACCGGATCCTCATGAACCATGGGCTCTTTGCCCCTCTGCAATACCTGTGCTGGCGAAGAAAACGAGGCCCCTTCCACCTGCTGTGGAGATAACACTCGCTGCTCTGAAGATGAAGGCGAGACCCCTTCCACCCGCTGTGGAGATAATACTCACCTAGCTGCTGCAAATAAGGCCCTTGGGCCTTTCTGATAGGTGACCATAGGAGTGGAGCTGACATGTCGGGTGATGGGAGCATCAAGCTGCTGAGATGGTCCTCCCTCCTCATGAATAGCCTCCTGATGTGGCTGAGGTGGCACTGTGAAAAACTCACGGGAGATGAACTCCTCCCATGAGATACCCTGCTGAGTCAACTGATGAGAGACTATAAGCTGGATCAAACCATAGTGACAAAGGCTCCTGTACTGCTGGTCCGGGGTCTTCCTCTGCAACATGGGCACCATCCTCTGAATGTTCTGAAACAGGAAGACCAGGAGGTTCATAATCCTCACCCGGGTGAAATGCATCAACAGGCGAATGTGATATGAATACACCTGTGAAAATCTGCCCTCACATGTAAAATAATGCATGATAAGTCTCATGAGGGGGGCATACTCACTCCGAAGAAATCTGAATGGGAAAACACCCGTCAACAGTCTCACAAATGATGGCCGGACATAAGGCTCAAAGTGAACAAAATCAAGTAATCTGCGCTTAGGCCACACCTCACCCACATTTGGTATCCCTGTAGCCTCTGAGATCACCTCGGGTGTCAATATGAAATTCACCCCTGCAAGAGTGACATGTCCATCATGGAGGTGTAAGATAAACAAGCGGGCCAACTCTCTATGATTCTGAATCTGTGAGATCCTCTCACAAAACTGATAGCATGACATGTACCGGAAACAATTCACTGCCAAAGGACAAGCCTGTAATTCTGCCAAAGAAGTAGGCTCTTCCCTCTTATGATGGCCTCCCTTACCTCCTCTACGAGGCCTCCTTTGTTCCTCAATCTCTGTAGATGATGAATGGTCATCACCTTGCTCATAAGTCTCGGTATCTGACATGGTTTTGGAGCAAGGTGGGCAAACTGAAGGACAAATTGAACTGCTGCCTCTGCCTGCAAAAGTACTGAACTCTATGCTGTTTCAAGGGGAAAAAACATGAGGGGAATGTTAGGGGAGGGAACTTCTTAACGAGGAATGGGAATATATGAAAATAACAGGGAATTTTCAAGGGAAACTTTACAAATTGTCATGCATATAGGAACACATTTTAACATTGGGAAATCATTTTCAAAGAACATCTCATATGGGACAAAAACATGTATGATAATGAACATGGTAGGGGCATACATGTATCAATAGGGACATAGAGACACCATACACCAAATTTAATTATAGGAGTTCATGTGTGTCGTAAGGCAGATTTTGTTTTTAAAGAGTACATGTACATTGTTTTAACATAGAGGGAAGGTTTTCATGTACAAGGGGATATCAAGGGTATGTAGGGGTTATGTACATGACTCTAGATATACAGCAACATTTATTTTCACATGACTCTTTTCTTTATTTGCAAATGTATCTTTTCTTTTTGTTTTATTTTTGCATGTGTATGGTAGAGGGAATTAGGGTTTTGTGTGCTTGTGAGAGGGGTAGGGTTTATAGCTTAGGGATGGGGGAAAAAGTCAACATTTTATGTACAAATAATATGGGACAGAGATGCAAGCATGACTATGACTGAAAGAGGAAAAGAGGGAAGGGACCAAATGGGACAAAAACACTTGAAACAGTCACAAAACGCTAGCATTTTACAAACATTAGCAAGCAGCCATATTAATCCATTCATTTGCAAATTTAGAAGATGAAATCATAGCATACATCCTTATTTTCACCATCAATATCAACAACTATGCATTAAGAGCCTACCTCGACCAATTGAGCAAATTTGAAGTGGAATGAAGGAATTTAATTGAAGTTTTGGTGGCAGACAGTTGAACGGGTCACGCACGCTCCCCAACGGGTCGCGCACAGCCCAATAGGTCGCAACCGTTATAATTTTACACTGTCGGAGTGCGCTGGACGGGTCGCGCACCGCCCAACAGGTCGCGCACAAGCCTGGACGGGTCGTGCACCTGCAAACTGCCCGAAACCGTTGCAATTTCGCCTCCTTCGCCTATCACTCTCTCACAATCTCTCTTGCAAGCTTGAAATGCACAATGAGAGTGAAAGGAGGGAACATTACCTTTTATAATCTCATTTGAAAAAATTTCATCCATAAACCCACTTTATAAAGTCTTTTTTGACATTTTTTTAAAACACTGATTTTCTTGGTTTCCTTTATCCTGAAATTGACTTTTTGAGTGCTTTGACCTGATTCTTTTTGCAGGTAGATCATCTGAAGGACTATGGCAAGGGGACCAGGGTTGTTGCTGCCCTTTTTGAAGAAATTTTGGACATTTATTCTTTTCACAAAATTTATCATGACCTTAGCTTTAAAAACAGAGTTTTTAAATCCAAGGTTAAAAATGAACTGTTCATGATGAAAATATATCAAAGAAACATGTTTACCATCCTCCCTCTGGCTTACTGGTCACTCAAGGACTTTCATAAACATGACCTTGCAAAGACAAATGACCAAAACCCTAGACCTAGACTTTTGACACTAAGACCAAACAAGAGAAGCTTGACAAACTCAATGACTGATATGACCTGATCCAGCAAAGCCAAGAGGGGTATGAATAGACCATCTCCTCCATCAGGGTTATGGCATGCCTAACGGGATGCAAATTTTGACACTGATGAGACACCTACTAATGCAAATGAAAAGAGCTTTGATCACTGATGGAGGGCTTTCAAGACCGACACTAACACCTTCCTCATAATGAGAATCGTATGAGAAATTTTGTGCATGAGCAGAGGTACCCTGCAGCTTGAGAAGCCTTCGTTCTTCTATCCCCGTCATGACAAGTGAGTGGTCTGATGCTTTTCTCACCTCAAGATTGCCATCAAACATATGAATGGAGTGTCCTTGTTGGTAGATGTGGACGAAGGACAACAATTTTCTCCTCAGCTGTGGGAGATATAGAACATGATGTAGAAGAATGTCTGGAAGACCAGGAAATTGAAGCCTGATTGTGCCAATCCCTGATGGCTTGAGTTTTGATTTGTCTGGAAAGTATACTGCTCCATCAACATTGTCAGTAAATTCTTCAAAAACATCTCTTCTAAAAGTCATGTGACAAGTTGCTCATGAATCAAGCAACCAATAATTTTTCCAAGAAGCAAGTGAAGCATTAAATAAGTCTTCATTTACTCCAATATTACAGTATGCCACAACATAGTGAGCGAATTCAGGTGCTTTACCTTTCTGCTTGTCATTAGTTTTACCTTTGGGTTGGTTTATTTTTTTCTCAATTCTATCCCAAGGCAACTTGCATGTGGATGCATCATGTGATCCATCTCTTTTGCACCGTATGTAGTAAATATGACTTTTCTCCTTGAGAGTGTCTGCCCCCCCTACCTCTGAAATTTCTTCCTCTCCCTCTTCAACCACTCTTCCTCTGGAAGACTCTTGAGCAAGATTATTTTATCTATGTGCAAGAGACACAGCCTCTTCAGAAGACTGATGAGTTGTCTTCTTTCCAAAATATTTCTCTTTCAACAATTTTTTTCATAATGGAGTCAAAGGTAATATATTTGAGGTTTCCATTTTCTTGTAATGACTCAAGATAATTTGAGTAAGTGGGATAAAGTGCCTTAAGAAAAGCTATGAGAGGAATATCTAGTTCAACATTAGTGACTTTGATATCATGCATAATAGATTTTACTTCTGATGCAAGGGAAAGAGGAACATCATTTTGTAATTCAAGGTTGAACAATTTAATCATGAATTGAACAAATTCAAGTGCAGAGTGTGAGTCATAGAGTTCCTTATGTTTTTGTAAGGCTTCGAAAGAATTTGAAAATGGTGAAATATGGAAACTCACCTCTTCATTTACTGATGCTACAGTCAATGAATAAGCCTTGCTATTCTCATTTTCTGAAACAGTGAATTCATTGTCTAAGGTAGGATGTTCTTGCTCTGTCTCCGTTTCCAACACACACTCCTTTCCACAGCTCATTAAAAATGAGAGTGTGTTTGATTTTCCGCAACTATTCTGGATAGTTTTCCTTGTCGATGAGAACCACTCGCATAATAGATAGCAATGAATGGATTTTAAAAATCCATGTACTGTAAAAATACTTCTGCTGCCCTGATCTTCTCTATGGCTAACGCAGCCCTGATCAGAGAATTGGGCCCACTCTTCTGCTCAGGTGTTGTGTCTTTGTGTGTACATTATTTGATACTCTATGTCTGCTATTACAGTTCTTTTTTTCTTGTAATTATTTTTGGAGTTTTGTAATTTATTTACTCTTACAGTCATGTTTTGAATCTTAGCCATGAGCCCTTGGTAAGAACGGATTGCGCTTTGCCCCTGCATATACCTTACACGTTGCCTTGAAAGGACACGCACCCAGATTGATAAATTAATGTCGGAATAGGGTGAGTAAATTGTTCATACCTGGACACCAACATTTTGGCACCGTTGTCGTGGAGGCTAACGAGGTGAAAATAATGATCTGGAACAACCAGAGGGTCAATCTCTCGTCCTGGGGAGAGAACGCATTTTCTCACTCTGCTTCAGGTCCTGAGCATAGGTGTTCTTTCTATTTGTTTATTTTTTCTTTTTTGTTGATTTTGGGCCACACTCTTATCCTGGGGAGGGAGGAGTATTTTGAAACCATGCTCGAGGACCTGAGTTAGGTTTATTTCTTTTAACCCTTGCGTGTTTTCTTTTTGGGAAAAACCCTAGCTTTTATCCCAGGGAGGGAGGAGTCTTTTGCGCCCTGCTTCAGATCTGGAACTATTAGGTCTTCCCATGGTTTGTGTTTGTTTCTGGTTCTTTTCTCTAGGAGGGAGGAGTCCTTTGATGCCTTGCTCTGGGCCTGAAACCCTAGATTTTTGTTTTTTTCGCTACATTTCTTTTTGTGAAGTTCTTTCATCTTGGGGAAGGATAGTCCTCTAACACCTTACTCTAAGATTGAAGCACTATAGGTTCATACCAAGACCTTCCATTGTACCAACTTTTGTACGAACAAAGGACCAAATAAGAGGGGCAGAGGGAGAGCCCCAAAGAGGGGAGGACCAGATCTGGGAAGAAAAACCTATATCCAGAAGATCATAGCAAAGGCTAAATCAGAAGCATCCTCTCATATAGCTGTGAGACCACGGGCAAGGAGAGTAAAGTCCGAGGGACAGTTGGTAGAGAAACCAGTGGTGTCTACGGCATTCTCTGGCAATTCGACACAATAGGTTCCTTTAGTAGTGGAGGAAAAATCTAGCAGTAGACTCGACCAGGAGAACCTTGCACTGGTGATAGCAGAGGAAGAAATCTCAAGCAGAACATCGATAGAGTGAGACTGCTCCAGTAAGGGAAAGGAGGTTGTAGCCGAGGGGTCAAGCTATCAGGACATAGGAGAAGGGAACAAGGAGATACTTGCATCACCGAGGGACTAGGGAAGTGCTGCTAAAGTGACTCGAGTTCCAGTGGTAAGGAATCCTCAGCCATCCCCCAAAGAGCCTGTTGAAATCCCTAGTGACTATTGGAAGATATTTATGGCTCCCACAACCTCCACCATCAATTTTCCGATCGGGGATCTGGGAGCTGGCATGCCTACAAATCCTTTTCCATTAGTAGCCTTACCAAACTTTTATGGGCTAGTTTCAGAAGACCCCAACACATTTCTATTTGAGTTCGACAAAGTGTGCCAGGGATATGACTACACAAAAGATGCCCAGAAGTTAAAGATTTTCCCTTCTACATTAAAAGGAATGGCTCTGCGATGGTTCATGGGCCTTGGAGGAAAGTCCATTTCCACATGGGATGATATGCAGACAAATTTTCTGGAGAAATACCAGGATTACTGTAAATCCTGGAACATCAAGGAAGAGATTTTCAAGTTCCAACAAAAAGAAGACAAAAGCTTGGACGATTGTGTGGAAAGGTTCCAGTACACCTTACAAAGGTCAGGTCATTCTGACCTAGATAAGGAAATTTTAAAGATTATCCTCCTTCGATCGTTTCAAGAGGACTCGATGGAACTATTGAACATTATGGGAAAGGGAGACATCTCCAAGGAGACATTCGAAGATATTTTTAATTTATGTATTCAGTGCTCAAGGGGATTGCAAGGAATAGGCTAGGGGTCTACTCAGCAAAGGGGTCTGGCGAGGGAGTTACAAAAGTAGAAATCAAAAACCTACTAAACAACTTCAGGACAGATATCCCTAGTACCCTGTCGGCACAGATGGACACTCTGCAAGTAAAATAGAAGCAATTGGAACTGGATAGGACCATGGCAGTATTTTGCCCGAAGTGCAGAAAGCAGCATAAGGTAAAGGAATGTCCACTAAATTCCATAGAGGAATGTGCGATCTGTGAGCTCAACCATGCGACAAGCTCATGTCCTTCCTTGCCAGGCCTAAAAGCAGTATTTCAAGGAACAGGGAAGGACACGGAGCAACTGTACCTCATGGGATGTAGGAAGCCATGGCAGTCTCGACCACCGATGGGAAATCAAGGTATGTACCTAGATCCATCTCAGTATTTTAATAATTGTAACATGAATCCTCAAACCATGCCTTATCCTCCCATGTGGCTGCAATACTAGTTCCCACCTTGGCAGTAATGGAACCCTCAAGCTAGTACAAGCTCTCCATGGGCTCTAACTTGGCGAGGTTCCTCTCCTAGTCAGTTTCCTCAGTAGTTGCCACAACAGATGCCTCAACAGCAACTCCAACTGCCCTCCAATGTGCCTCCTGGTAATTAGCCTACCTGTCCTCAACTTCCAATGCAACCTAACCCTAACCCTAACAATAAGGGAACTCATCAAGCTGACGTTCTTAACCTGCCTTCATATATTATTTACACTACAGATTTGTATGAAATGAATCTGCGATCAAGGCGGACAGTTAATGTCTAACCTCCTCCAATTATCATTGAACAACTCGATGGTGAAGGTAAGGAGGTAGAACCAGTTAGTAAAGAGCCAAAACAAACTAGTAGAAACCAAACGCCTCCTGTGAATCAGCATCAATCTGAACTGCCTTACCCAGAGAGACTAATTATGAGTAAACCAAGCCCTCAAGCTGAATTTGATTTATTAGGAGAATTGTAGAATTTGTTTGTTAAAATTCCCTTGTTACAAGCTATGAAGGATGTACCAATATATGCAAAGACTCTTAGGGAATATTGTTCAAAGAAACATGCAAAGAAATGTAAAGACCCCCTCGCTATTCTTGTTATGGGAAAATTATTGGACTTCATGATGGGAAAATCAATTCCAGAGAAATATGGAGATCCAAGGAACCTGATTTTGACAGTACAGATTAATGGGGTAGAGATTCCAAATGTGCTGGTAGACCTGGTTGTTTCCATTAATATCATCACTACTGAAACCATGCATGCGTTAGGTCTTCGCAATTTGAAACATACACCTATAGTATTGGAATTGGTAGAACGATCTATAGTCAAACCTATAGGGAAGTTGGAAGATGTAACAATTTCAGTGGATTCATGGCATTACCCCATAGATTTCCTGTTATTACATACGCAATCTTCAGTGGGGCGGTTATCCTTTGATTTTGGGTAGACCATGGCTGGCTACTACAGACGCTTACATTGGGTGCCGTTTAGGAAATATGGTTATTTCTAATGGGAATAACACTAAGAATTTAGTGCTATATCCACCTGCAGAACCAAATTCACCCATGAAACTAGCAGGTGGCAAGAAAGTTGTATCTATGATAGAGGTTGAGACGGAAAATGAAGAAGTAAGACCAGTCCTCACTATTGGATAGGCCCTTCAGTTGAAAATGGAATCAGAGGATTATGTAATCACTTCCTTCATGGATGATCCTTGCTCCGTTTCAGAGCCAAACCGACAGATACTAGAATCTATCCTAAGCTATGAGACTCAGGAAACTATGGAATCAGCAGAAGGATTAGAGGAGCCACCTGTTGATGCACCTCATGAAAGTGTTCAAGTAGAGATAGAACCAGGAAAAACTCTGAATATTAATCCTAATCTATCAGAATCCCAGAAGAAGCAGCTAGTAGACATTCTTCGGAAGCATAAAGAAGCTTTCACCTGGGATTATTCAGATATGAAGGGGATACCTGCCAACCTATGTACCCATCACATATATATTAAGGAAGATTGTCGTCCTATAAGACAACTACAGAGAAGAATGAACCCTGCATTGAAAAATGTTGTGAAAGAAGAGCTTCAGAAACTACTGGATGTGGGTTTCATCTACCCTATCTCAGATAGCCAGTGGGTCTCACCATTAGTAATGGTCCCCAAAAAGAATGGTAAATGGTGGATCTGCATAGATTATCGCGAGTTAAATAAAGCAACACAGAAGGACCATTTCCCTTTGCCATTTATTGATTAGGTTTTGGACACACTAGCTGGTAAGAATTTTTTCTCTTTTCTAGATGGGTTTAGTGGATACAACCAGATCCAGATAGCTCTGGAGGATCAGGATAAGACCACTTTCACATGCCCCTAAGGAACATTTGCATACCGAGTCCTTCCTTTTGGCCCGTGTAATGCTCCTGCAACGTTATAGAGGGAAATTCTGGGAATCTTCTCTAACTTGATAGATGACAGTGTTGAAATTTATATGGATGACTTTACTCCATATGGGGACTCATTTTTGGAAGGACTGAAAAATATGGAAAAAGTTCTTGAAAGATGTATACAAGCGCGTGTCTCTTTAAGTACAGTGAAATGCCATATGATGATGGAAGAAGGAATCATTTTGGGGCATTTTCTCTCAGTAAAAGGAATCAGAATGGACCCAGCAAAGATAAAGGTAATTCTGCACTTCCCAACGCCTAAAACGCCCACACAGGTACGTAGTTTTATTGGTTGTGCTGGTTATTACAGGTGTTTCATAGAAAATTTTGCAAAAGTAGCACACCCACTGTTTCAATTACTAACAAAAGACTCAGAATTTGTGTGGTCAGATGACTGTGATGCAGCTTTTACAAAGATTAAAGAATTGGTCTACAGTGCTCTGATCCTTAGGGGTCCAGACTGGACATTACCTTTCCACATTCATACATATGCTTCTCAAACAACAATTGGTACAGTACTAGGATAGCAGGAGGATAAAGTGCCCTACGCAGTCTACTATGTTAGTAAGAATTTGGCTCCTGCCGAATTAAACTACATAGTAACTAAAAAATAATTCCTTGTTCTCATTTACACCATCAACAAATTATGACACTACATTACCAGGTATCCTACTTTTAAGCACACCGATCATGCAGCTATTAGGTATTTAATGAACAAACCTGTTACCCCTGGTCGCATTATAAGATGGTTGTTGCTACTACAGGAATTTGATATTACCATAGTAGATAAGCCAGGGAAGGACAATTTGGTTGCAGATTTCTTATCTAAGATAGAACATGATGGTAAGAACACACCACTTGAGTATAATTTTTTGGATGAGCATCTTTTTGCAGTTTCTGCTAACACTCCATGGTATGCGGATATTGCTAACTATCTTTTTATAAGAAAGGTGCCTCGTCATCTGTCATATAAGGAGCAAAGGAAGATCATTCACCAGAGTACTCGATATTCATGGATGGTAGGATATCTCTTCCATACAGGGGTTGACCAGCAGATTCAGCGTTGTGTGGCAAAAGATGATATATTTGAGATATTAAAAGCTGCACACGATGGACCCTGTGGAGGACATTTTGCAGATAAAAGAATAGGTCATAAGGTGTTGCAAATGGGATATTAATGGCCCTCCATCTTGTGTGACGTTCGGGATTATTTTCAAAGGTGTG
The DNA here is from genome assembly GCA_031772625.1 of Pinus tabuliformis. NCBI lineage: Eukaryota > Viridiplantae > Streptophyta > Pinopsida > Pinales > Pinaceae > Pinus > Pinus tabuliformis. The sequence continues at coordinate 1,316,834,187 of CM062816.1, read as the reverse complement.
ATAGTTGTCAGCGGATGGGACAACCTGGGAAAGGAGATGAAATGCCTCTTCAACCCCAGATAGTCCTTGAACCATTTGAGAAATGGGCCATCGATTTTGTTGGACCCTTTAACCCACCTTCTCATCCGAAAGCTTACATCTTGGTCTGCACTGATTATGTAACTAAATGAGTGGAAACCAGAGTGGTGGCGGAATTTCTTTTTGAAGAAATCTTTTCCCGGTACGGTACTCCAAGGGAAATTGTATCAGATGGAGGATCATAGTTCACATTTCATATGATAGAAAATTTGATGCAGAAATATGGGGTCAAACATAGAGTGACAACCCCCTATCACCCCCAGGCGAATGGACAAGTAGAAAGCACAAACAACGTATTAGAAAATATCTTGAAAAATACAGTAGCAAGTCATCGTCAAGGCTGGGCACAAACACTTCCAGAAGCTTTATGGGCATGTGAAACAACATGGTGGAACACAACTGGGTTTTCTCCATTTGAATTAGTTTAGGGAAATCCTCCTTGTTTCCGGTAGAATTTGAAATCAGTACACTCAGAACAGCTCTAGAATTAGGCCTAGATCTATCAGAGGCACAAAAATACTGATTGGAATAGCTAAATGAGTTAGACGAGATTCGATCAGTTGCTATCTAGAGGACTACTACTGTTAAAAAGTAGAGGATGAAATCACACGATAAATTTATTAAAACTAATGTGTTTCATGTGGGAGATTGGGCATTACCGTATGACTCCTAATTTAAGGATTTCAAAGGCAAGCTTCGCACTCGCTAGATGGGACCATATCAAGTAGAGGTAGTGCTCAACAATGGCACGGTCATACTAATTAAAATAGACGAGAATCAGACCACATTCGTGGTGAATTGGCACTATCTAAAACTATACCACTGTCCAGCCTCTAAAGATGCCTTTGTCAAAAACCTTTTTGATTCAACTGATCTATTGGTTATTGGAATAGAGGACACTCTCACTCTGTTCTAAACCTAAAAAAGGTAAATAAATAAATAAATAACTAACTAAAAACAAAAATAAATAAATATATCTAAAAAAGAATTTAATATATATATATATATATATATATATATGGTTATTACATACTTGTTTGTATTTTGCAGGAATAATAAAGAAATATGGCCAGGAGAAAAGTAACACTCAGTGCTATTACTCCACCAGTGCTGCTATAAAGATATTCTGTTCCAGTAAGTGCTGTTACTCCACTAAGTGTTGTTACTCCGTAACTGCTGTTACACTGCCGATGCTGTTACTCTACAACTATTGTTACTCCGCCAGTGCTGTTACTTCGCAACTGTCGTTACTCTGCAACTGCTGTTACTCTGCTGGTGCCATTACTCTGGAACTGCCGTTACTCTGACGTTGTCGTTACTCCGCCGGTGTCGTTACTCCGTAACTGCTATTACTTTGCCATTTTCATTACTCCGTCGATGTTGTTACACCAGAAATTTCGTTACTCACTGTTGCTGTTACTCACTATTTCCATTACTCACTGTGCTATGACTCACTATTGTTGTTACTCACTGTTGTTGTTACTCGCTATGCTGTTACTCCATCAAATATTTTTGCTGCTACTCCACCTTAAGGTAGGTCCGCAGGTACATCTTCATCAATTTTATGGATTTAATTACATATTCGAAAAAGGACATTCGAACGTGTCGAGGATGACCGTAATTTAGTTAGGGGGAAAACTGTCATAATGAATGACGACGTACCTTGAAAAAAGCATTCATGACACACGATTTTCACCTAACCGAATCTAATGATTTTGGTACTCCATAATCATACCTTTATGTGTTGGAATGCGTATTCATACGCACAGAGTCATATCAGTCACCCTCCCAACACGCTGCATTAAATTCCTGAAATATCTAATAGTACCACCATAATCTGTCATCATTTTCGAGCGTACCAGTATTGTTTCATCCGTTGTCTCCAAAAGCGGCCATGACATTATTTTAGTTGCCAACAGTTTGGAGCCCTGTCACTCTCCCCTGCCAGCCAACTACAGTTGTCGTGCTGATTCTGCCTCTGCAGCAATGGGTGGCCGATCTGTGTGACATGAACCTGAGGATACAATGAGAGTTCAGAGTAATCGTGAGGTGTGGAAAGTGTTTGAGAACATAGGTTGGGACATTTATTTCGACAGGCTGAGAGGATTGAATGAAGAAATCACGATGGAGTTTGCATTAAACTTGGGAGAAGGAGGCTCTTAGGTTCATGGAATCGAAATCCCGGTGACAGAGGAAATCATCGCGGAAGTCAGTGGGCTTCCACAAGTCGGAGAATGCTAGTTTTCAAGGAGGATGGCCCTTCCAGAATTCCCCGAGGCCTTCCTGCAAGCTGGAGAAAGTATTGCGCAGAAGGGTCGGGGATATGACAGAACTTCGCTACCACATCCATGGGAAGGAGTCGCAGAGTTCGTCATAAAATATATGACTTGCAAAGGAAGATACTCCACCATCTTCAAATACCATCTCCACATACTAGCTCACCTGTGATTTCCACAGGCATAAGCTTTTTCAATGAATGTGCCCTATTTTCTATTAAGGAGCCTTCACTTAATGATGCATTTGGCTCAGGGGTCACAACAGGTATTGGTGGTCATCACTCACCATGGGTTGGTTCAGCTATTAGTAATGAATGCCATCGGAAGGATCATGATTCCGTGGGAACTATTTCGGGATTCCACAGAGGAGGAAATAGCAACCGTTGTGGCTACTAGGGCAGAGGAACCTGAAGCCATGGAGGAAGATGCAGAAGATGATGAGTATATTGAATAAGAGGAGTATGAAGAGATGGAGATGGAAACTGAAGAAGAGATGGCTCCCCAAGAGCGAGCCGAAATTGTGGAGTGAATGGAGAGATGCCCACTAGTACTATGGCCGAGGCTGTCCCACAAGAACCAACCCTGCCGGTGGAACTAGTAGAGCAAATGGATAGCGTGATGACTACATAGGTAGACCCACAACAGGCAAGAGTGGGAGAATCGGTCGATATTGCAACTGAGGGTACCCCACAGGGATCTCCTATCGTTATGGAGCTGATGGAGGAGGATAATCCGATTGGAGAAGAGGTCATGACCACTTCGACCAGAGAACCCATGGGAGAAGAAGAACGAGGACAAGGAAGGCCCGGAGCTGAGGAAACCAGCGGACTCGCAGAGGAAACGCCAGGAGAACCAAGGTGTGAGGTCGACGCTGACCCACAAGAACCAGCGTCGACTTCAGGGCCAAGTGTTGAGGATTTGTTCCAGTTTTCCTTCTTTATCCCAAGAGGAGTGAGGGTAACTCGTTCCCCATGGCAGAAAGAGGAAGAAGATTTTTCCATTCCTATGGCTTCAAATTTAGCACAAAGGCCACAACTGTGTGGGGAGGATGCTACTCAGGCGACAGGCACTTCGAAGCCTGAGAAGAGAGAAGAGACAGAGGTTCCTGAGGCTGGGGAACCGGAAGGGACTCCAACAGGCACATTAGCAGGAGAGCATCTCACCAGGGCATTTCTTGTCGTAGAGAGCGCTCATGAAGAAGAAATAGCTATTGGCAAAGAGGATGGACCAAGCGAAGTGGTCTCGACGATTGAGCCAATGGAACAATTAGGCGAGAAGGGAGTGAAGCATGAAATAATTGAAGAAAAGCAGGCAGTGGAGGAAGGACTGATAGTCGACATAGTAAAAACTGTCCCAGGGGATTTACCTCCAGTTACCAAAATGGAGGAAATACAGGTCAAGAAAGAATGGGTAGAGCTGTGCGAATAGTGAAGACTCCCAATCAAACAAAGATATTAGCTACAGTTTAAGAAAACAATGTGGCTCAAAATGGAAGTTGGGAAATTGAGGAAACATGTGCATCGAATGTAGAAACGGATAAATAAATACAAGCTACAAGCTAAGAAGCCCAAGGCCATATGAGTCGAAGCAGGAACTCAGGTGGACCAGATAGTCACAACCTCCGCTGCCACCCAAATAGACCCGGTCAAGAGATTGTTTGAAGGCTGAGAGTATGCCTTAATGGCCGAAGTACAGACTTGGAAATCTACTGCGGCCCAGTATAAAAATGAGATCAAGAGAACTCAGGAAAGAGCCTCCACAACTATCTTTGGATATGTGGAGCACATAGATATCATGACATTAAGACATGCGAAGTAGCAACTCAAGATGGAGCAGCTGGAGAAGCAAGTGGCAGAATTAAATGCGATAAGGAGCAAATGTTCAATCTGGTGCAAGAGGTGATGGCATGTCGTCCCCCTGCTTCTTATTATTCCCTATTTTTGCACAAGCGTTTTCTTTTATTCTACATGGAAAGCATTAAAAATGAGATTAGTTATGAGATAAAAGATGGTGTACAATTCCTCCGAATAATGAGTAATCATGATGTGCCAACTCAACACTTGATGTGGAAGTTTTACCTGCATGGGTATTTACTGCGTTTGGACAGAGATTTCAACCCGGTTCCGTATGTAGGGGACATTCATTTAAGAGCCCTCACCTCTTACTCTCTCAATCAGATTCATTGGTAGAAGGCTTTCAACACTTTTGAATCCAATCAAGTTACCAAGCCATTTATAGTAAGAGGAGAGCATGAGAGGTCAATCACAATGTTCACTAAGCACAACACCTTTTTGGGAATCCAAGGGAACAAAGATAGGATGCTGAGGACACAAAGATGGTGCCTTGATCTTTGTGTCAATCAGTTAACTGCTTTTCAAAAAGAGGCCCTTGATTGTTGTCAGAAAAGGTGGATGATGTCATCGACAGCTGTCCGGAACAGGGAACCTTTTGGGGCACCAAATTTTGCACGAGTGCTCACCAGAGTACCCAGATATGTGGCATGTGTCCAAACATGTGGGGTCCGGTGGATGGGGATCCGGTTTCAGTTTCCTATTATTTGGTTGCCTGTAGAAATTTACACTCCAGCATACGATGTTCCAACAGATTGGTGGAAGGAAGTTCTCCTTTCGGATGGGTTTAAAGTTCCAGGAACAGAGATGGCCTCAAAATATGATCTCACCCAGCTTCATGAGACCTACAGTCTACATAATCTCTCATTTGAGAATGAAGTCTGGAGAATCAGTTGAGGACTTTTCTACCTGCTTTTGTCAGACCAAGAGGTAACTCATCAAATGTAATTGTATTATTCATTTCGGTTGTTCATTATTATATACAAGAGGCAGTGATTGTTCAGTTCATATCCCGATAACTCTCCATTTCCTCTATTATTTATATACACTAATTAGATCTGTTCACCCAATCCATATGATTAGGTGTCAACATTCCCCCCATTAATCTGAATGGATGTTGGTGAGTCCAAGCATCGTTCTGAATCTTTCAAGCTTTTCTCTTCCAAGCGCTTTGGTGAAGATGTCTGCAATCTGTTCATTAGTAGAACAATGGTGGAGATGGATTATTTTGGCCTCAACATGATGCTGAATCAGATAGTATTTTGTATTGATGTGCTTCGTTCGATCATGGAACTTTGGGTTCTTGGCCAACTTTATTGCCGAGGTATTGTCAATCATGAGTGGAGTCGATTTTACTTGTTTTACCTGCAAATCTTCAAGAATTTTCTTGAGCCACACAATTTCTTTTGTTTCCTCAGTTGCTGCCACATATTTTGCCTCTGTTGTGGAATCTGCTAGAACTGATTGTTTGTGTGATCTCCAGGAGACAGATCCTAATCCAAGACTCATAGCATAACCTAAAGTAGATACCCCAGTTTCTTTGTCTCCATCGAAGTATAAATCAGAGTATCCAATCAAGTTGAAGTTGTCCACCTGTGTATACTTGATTCCAAAGTCTTGAGTTCCCTTCAAGTACATTAGAACTATTTTTACAGTAGAACAATGTCCCTCACAAGGCTTTTGCATAAACCTAGAGAGGATTCCAACAGCAAACGAAATGTCTGGTCTGGTAGTAGTTAGGTAGTTGAGACTTCCTACAAGTTGTCTATATTTGTTGCATCCTAGAATTCTTTTCCTTCAATGGATGTGAGCTTTAAGCTTTGTTCCATTGGAGTAGTTAGAGGATTGCATTCAATCATGCCAAATCTGTTCAACAGATCTCTAATGTACTTCTTTTGAGAAAGGAATATGGACTTTGGATGTTGAGTTACTTCAATACCAAGATAGTAATGGACATAGCCCAAATCAGTCATTTCAAAACCTTTCCTCAATTACTTCTTTATGGATGCAATGTAGCTCTCATTGTTCCCTGTCATCAAAAGATCATCTACATATACCACAAAATATACAACGTTTTTTCCAACCTTCTTGACAAACAAAGTTGCATCGTCAAGATCATAATGTTTGAAATTGAGTTTCAGAAGATGCTCAGTTATTTTTTCATACCAGGCTCGTGGTGCTTGTTTGAGGCCATACAAGGATTTCATAAGTTTGCATACTTTATGTTCATGTCATTTTCTAGAAAATCCTTTAGGATGGGACATAAAAACATTATCTTTTAGATCTCCATTCAAGAAAGCAGTTTTTACATCCATTTGATGGACTTTCCAACCGTTCTGAGCTACTAGGGCAAAGAGTGTCCGAATGGTAGCCCATTTTGCTGTGGGGGAAAAGTCTCCTCATAATCGACCCCTTCCTTTTGTGCAAAAACTTTTACCACAAGCTTGGCTTTGTGCTTTTCAAGTGAGCCATCATCTTTATATTTGTTCTTATAGACTGACTTGCAGCCAATTGGTTTCGTTCCTAATGGAGGATCAACCAGCTTCCAAGTTCCATTCTTTATCAAGGCATCATACTCCTTTTGCATTGCTTCTTTCCATTCATCATGAGAAGCAGGTTCTTTGAAGGAAGTTGGTTCAAAATATGTAGACAAATTCAATTCACAATCATAAGAAACATCCATATCAACAGGTGAATCCAAGTCATCTACATCACCTCCATTTTTCCAGTTTGAATTCTAGTTCCTGTCTTTCCAAACTCATCAGGATGAACACTTTCAAGTGTCTTTGTTAGCCACTTTGTGGGACCTTTCTCATATGGTCCAGGCTGCTCCATTGACTGATATGGGACTGAATCAATATTGAGTCTCCCAATTCTATCAATCACATCACTCAAAGTATCATCTTTTGTTGGAGTTTCATGCGGGGAAGAGAGTGCTTCAGAAGAAGATTCCATAGGTTGATCTAGTATAGGAATCCCCCCTTCAAGATGTGGAATCTTCTTATCAAATTCTTGAAACTATTTTGCATTTGCGAATCTATCCAAGCAATCAAGTTGCTACTCAACAACATTGTCAATTTTGGATGATTTGAGAAAGATTACATCTCTAGATACAACAAACTTTTTATTGACTTCATCATAGAGATGGTATGCTTTGGAGGTGTTGGAATACCCCAAGAAGATACACTTACAACTTCTTGTACAAAGTTTGTTTCTATATACCTTTGGTATCAAGGCATAACATGTGGAACCAAAGACCCTGAGATGTTTTACCGAAAGAATGTGCGCATACCACATTTCATAAGGAGTCTTGTTTCTAATAGCATTAGATGGACATCTATTCTCTACACATACAACACATAGAACTGCATCAGCCCAAAAAATTAATTTTACATTTTTTGAAAAACATCATGGAGCGCACCATATTTAAGATTGTCCTATTCATTCTTTTAGCTACTCTGTTCTGTTGGGGATTATAAGGCACAATTGTTTGATGTTTAATCCCATGTTGGCGAAGATAGTTTTCAAATTCATTTGAAGTGTATTATTTTCCATTATCAGTATGAATAAAGCCAATATGAGATTGTGCATCATTTTCAATCCATGTATGAAAGTTCTTGAATGTTTGAAAAGCATCAGATTTGTTCTTCAATAAATAAACCCAACACATTCTGGTGTAGTCATCAATAAATGTCATCATATATTTATTTCCATTTGCAGAAGGAACAAGCATTGGACCACATAAATCTGAATGAATGAATTCAATTTTTCTATGTTCTCTGGATTGTGAGTCATGAAAAGACTATTTTCTATGCTTTCTTAGAATGCAAGCATCACATTGCTTAAGTTTTCTAGGAATTGTAGGCAAACCAGTAACACCATTTTTTTCAACAAACGGAGCTTGTCATAGTTCAAGCGTCCAAATCCAGCATGCCATAATAAACTTGATGGAAATTTACCTTCTTCATAATGAGAATTGTATGAGAAATTTTATGCATGAGTAGAGGTACCCTGCAGCTTGAGAATCCTTCATTCTTCTATCCCCATCATGACAAGTGAGCGGTCTGATGCTTTTCTCACCTTAAGATTGCCATCAAACATATGAATGGAGTGTCCTTGCTTGCGGATGTGGACGAAGGACAACAAGTTTCTCCTCAGCTATGGGAGATATAGAACATGATGCAGAAGAATGTTTAGAAGACTAGGAAATTTAAGCCTGATTGTGCCAATGCCTGATGGGTTGAGTTTTGGTTTGTCTGCAAAGTATACTGCTCCATCAACATTGTCAGTAAATTCTTCAAAAACATCTCTTCTAAAATTCATGTGACAAGTTTCTCCTGAATCAGCAACCAATCATTTTTCCAAGAAGCAAGTGAAGCATTAAATAAGTCTTCATTTACTCCAATATTACAGTATGCCACAACATAGTGAGCGGATTCAGGTGTTTTACCTTTTTGTTTGCCATTAGTTTTACCTTTTAGTTGGTTTATTTGTTGCTCAATTCTATCCCAAGGCAACTTTCATGTGGATGCATCATGTGATCCATCTATTTTGCACCGTATGCAGTAAATATGACTTTTCTCCTTGAGAGTGTCTGCCCCCCCTGCCTCTGAAATTTCTTCCTCTTCCTCTTCAACCACCTCTTCCTCTGGAAGACTCTTAAGCAAGATTATTTTCTCTATGTGCAAGACACACAGCCTCTTCAGAAGACTAATGAGCTATCTTCCTCCCAAAATCTTTCTCTCTTTCAACAAATTTTTTCACAATGGAGTCAAAGGTAATATCTTTGAGGTTTCCATTTTCTTGTAACGACTCAAGATAATTTGAGTAAGTGGGATAAAGTGCCTCGAGAAAAGTTATGAGAGGAATATATAATTCAACATAACTGACTTTGATATCATGCATAATAGATTTTACTTTTGATACAAGGGAAAGAAGATCATCATTTTGTAATTCAAGGGTGAACAATTTAATCATGAGTTGAACAACTTCAAGTGCAGAGTGTGAGTCATAGAGTTCCTTATGTTTTTTTAAGGTTTTGGAAGCATTTGAAAATGGTGAAATATGGTGACTCACCTCTTCATTTACTGATGCTGCAATCAATGCATAAGCATTGTTGTTCTTATTTTCCCAAATGGCAAATTCATTGTCTAAGGTAGGATGTTCTCGCTCTTTGTCTCCGTTTCCAACACACACTCCTTTCCATAGCTCATTAAAAATGAGAGTGTGTTTGATTTTCCGCAACCATTCTGGATAGTTTTCCTTGTCGATGAGAACCACTCGCACAATAGATATCAATGAATGGATTTTAAAAATCTGTTTACTGTAAAAATACTTCTGTTGCCAATGTAAAAAGAATTTGCACCTCTAGTATTAAAAAATGCAGTTCTAGTGTAAAATTGGAAAAAAATTCACTTTGATATATAGGACGGAGGTATTTTATGGGGGAGGTGGTTTATGGGGAAGGGTTTATATGTGGGGGAGGTAACATATGCCGAGTATTTAATACCAAAAAAAAAAATCGAAAGGTCATGGTATAAGGAGGAGCAACGACGCCAACGCTTAAATAGGAGCGCTTATGGAGAAACGCTTATGGAGGAGCGGTATGGAGTAGCGACTGTAGTGGAGGCCAAGGGGTGACTTCACCTTCATATTAAGGAAATGTGGTGTGCGCAAAACTAGAGAGGAGGGGCCATATATATCCAGAAACAACACTAATCAGCAATGTTACAAATATCCGCAACATTACAAATAACAACGATGCTATTAAATATCCCACTCTCAACACCATTGATATGGTAATTGCTCATAGTAGGCTCATACAAAAAATGTTATCGCAGTCTTTAAAAAATATTTACCATAGAGGCAACATATTGTCACCTTTCTCCATATCAAACACCCTCCGGGACTACTTCAGGCATGCCCTGCTTCTCTCAAGGGCCAACTCTTCGGAGGAGAGGAGTCTCCAACATTCAACAAAGTCACTAGCACTTAACGTATTCAACCTAAGAGATATGAAGGCCGGAGATATCATTGAGGTTTTTGGGCACCAAATCTGCCTATCTTTCTGTCCATTTTTATCATCCTTTTTTACCCTTTTTGTACTTATTTACTCACTTTGCTATGTTAAACTTATGAGGTAAATACCCCTAACTTGTCCAATTGGAATATTTTAATTAATGAAGTAAATTCACGGAGTCTTATCTATTCGCAGCACTGAATTGAATGTTTGACCACAACTTAGAGAACAGGAACCCTCACTTCAAAATTTCACAATAGATATGGTAACGGCCAGCCCTGAGGAGACCGTGCAGCTGGAGTCACGATCCCCTGGAACTATTCTTGGGCCTTTTTTCTTTCTCAGTTATCTCGTGTTGGTGTTGTCCCAACTAATGTATATTTCTGTATACGCGGTTACTATGTTTCAGGGAGATCTGTCATTCTGTTGTGTTGTGTATAAAAGAAGGATTGTTCTTGTAAATGGGGATTCCCCCATCGCTATTGTAATCACCTGTTACAAATTAATAAAATACCATATGTTTTGTTGTTCTAATCTTTTCTGTGGCTAATGCAGCCCTAATCAGAGAGTTGGGCCCGCTCTTTTGATCAGGTGTTGTGTCTTTGTGTGTACATTATTTGATAGTCTATGTTTGTTGTAACAGTTCTTTATTTCTTGTAATTTTTTCTGGAGTTTTCTAATTTATTTACTCTTATAGTCATGTTTTGAATCTTAGCCGTGAGCCCTTGGTCAGAACGGATTGCGCTTTGCCCCTTCATATACCTTGTGCATTGCCTTGAAAGGATACACACCCAGATTGATAAATTAATGTCGGAATATGGTGATTAAATCGTTCATACCTGGACACAAACATTTTGGCGCCATTGCCGGGGAGGCTAACAAGGTGTAAATAACGATCCGGACCAACCAGAGGGTCAATCTCTCGTCCTGGGGAGAGAACGAGTTTTCTCACTCTGCTTCAGGTGCTGAGCGTAGGTGTTCTTTTTGTTTGTTTATTTTTGCTTTTCTGTTGATTTTGGGCCACCCTGTTGTCTTGGGGAGGGAGGAGTCTTTTGATGCCCTACTCCAGGACCTAAATTAGGTTTATTTCATTTAACCCTTGTGTGTTTTATTTTTGGGAAAAACCCTAGCTTTTATCATGGAGAGGGAGGAGTCTTTTGTGCCCTACTTCAGATCTGGAAGTATTAGATCTTCCCGTGGTTTGTGTTTGTTTCTGTTTCTTGGCTCAGGGAGGGAGGAGTACTTTGACACCATGCTATGGGCCTGAAACCCTAGATTTTTGTTTTTTTATCTGCCTTTCTTTTTGCGAAGTTCTTTCATCTTGGGGAAGGAATAGTCCTCTGACATTTTACTCCAAGATTGAAGCACTATAGGTTCACACCAAGACCTTCCATTATACCAACTTTTGTATGAAAAAAGGACCAAATAAGAGGGGCAGAGGGAGAGCCCCAAAGAGGGGAGGACCAGATCTGGGAAGAAAAACCTATATCCAACAGATCATAGCAAAGGCTGAATTAGAATCATCCTCTCGTATAGCTATGGGACTAGGGGCAAGGAGAGTAAAGTCCGAGGGATAGTTGGTAGAGAAACCAGTGCTGTCTACGACATTATTTGGCGATTCGACACAATAGGTTCCTTTAGCAGTGGAGGAAACATCTAGCAGTAGACCTGACTAGGAGAATCTTGTGCTGGTGATAGTAGAGGAAGAAATCTGAAGCAGAACATCGATAGGGTTAGACTCCTCCAGTAAGGGAAATGAGGTTGTAGCTGAGGGGTCAAGCTATTAGGACATAGGAGAAGGGAACGAGGAGATACTTGCATCACTAAGGGACCGGGGAAGTGCTGCTAAAGCGATTCGAGTTCCAGTGGTAAGGAATCCTCAGCCATCCTCCAAAGAGCCTGTTGAAATCCCTAGTGACTATTGGAAGATATTTATGGCTCCCACAACCTCCACCATCGATTTTCTGATTAGGGATCTAGGAGCCCCTACAAAGCCTATTCCATTGCCAGCCTTACCAAACTTTCATGGGCTAGTTCTAGAAGACCCTGACACATTTCTATTCGAGTTTGACATAGTGTACCGGGATACGACTACAAAACAGTTGCCCATAAGTTAAAGATTTTCCCTTATACACTAAAAGGAATGGTTCTATGATGGTTGATGGAGCTTGGAGGAAAGTCCATTTCCACATGGGATGATATGCAGAAAACTTTTCTAGAGAAATACCAGGATTACTGTAAATCCTGGAACATCAGGGAGGAGCTTTTCAAGTTCACACAAAAAGAAGACGAAAGCTTGAAAGATTGTGTGGAAAGGTTCAAGTACACCTTAGAAATGTCAGGTAATTTTGACTTGGATAAGGAAATTTTTAATATTATCCTCCTTCGATCATTTCAAGAGGACTCAATGGAAATATTGAACATTGTGGGAAAGGGAGACATCTCCAAGGAGACATTTGATGATATTTGTAATTTATATATTCAGTGCTCAAGGGGGCTTGCAAGGAATAGGCTAGGGGTCCGCTCAGCAAAGGGGTCTGGCAGGGGAGTTACAAAAGCAGAGATCGAAAACCTGCTAGGCAACTTAAGGACAGATATACTCAGTACCTTGACGGCACAGATGGACACTCTACAAGTAAAACAGAAGCAGTTGGAACTAGATAGGACCATGGCAATATTTTGCCCAAAGTGCAGAAAGAAGCATCCAGAAAGGGAATGTCCACTAAATTCCATAGAGGAATGTGTGATCTGTGAGCTCAACCATGCGACAAGCTCATGTCCTTCCTTTCCAGGCCTGAAAGCAGTATTTCAAGGAACGGGGGAGGACATGGAGCAACTGTACCTCATGGGATGTAGGAAGCCATGGCAGCCTCGACCACCAATGGGAAATCAAGGTATGTACCCAGATCCATCTCAGTATTTTAATAATTGTAACATGAGTCCTCAGACCATGCCTTATCCTCCCATTTGGCCACAATACCAGTTCCCACCTTGGTAGTAGTGGAACCCCCAAGCCATTATGAGCTCTCCATGGGCTCCAACTTGGTGAGGTTTCTCTCCTAGTCAGTTTCCTCAGAAGTTACCACATCAGATGCCTCAATAGCAACTCCAACTGCCCTCCAATGTGCCTCTTGTTAATCAGCCTACCCATCCTCAACTTCCAGTGCAACCTAACCCTAACCCTAACAATAAGGGAACTCATCAAGTTGACATTCTTAACCTGCCTTCATATAGTATCTCCACTGCAGAGTTGTATGAAATGAATCTGTGAGCAGGGCGGACAGTTAATGTCCAACCTCCTCCAATTATCATTGAACAACTCGATGGTGAAGATAAGGAGGAAGAACCAGTTAGTAAAGAGCCGAAACAAACTAGTAGAAACTAGACGCCTCTTGTGAATCAGCATCAATCTGAACCGCCTTACCCAAAGAGACTAATTATGAGGAAAGCAAGCCCTCAAGCTGAATTTGATTTATTAGGAGAATTGCATAATTTGTTTGTTAAAATTCCCTTGTTACAAACTATGAACGATGTACCAATATATGCAAAGACTCTTAGGAACTATTGTTCAAAGAAACTTGCAAAGAAATCTAAAGATCCCCTCACTATTCATGTTATGGGAAAATTATTGGACTTCATGATGGGAAATCAATGCCAAAGAAATATGGAGATCGAGGGAACCCGATTTTGATAGTACAAATTAATGGAGTAGATATTCCAATGTGTTGGTAGACTTGGGTGCTGCCATTAATGTCATCACTACTGAAACCATGCATGCATTAGGTCTTCGCAATTTGAAACATACATCTACAGTATTGGAATTGGCAGATTGATCTACAGTCAAACCTGTAGGGAAGTTGGAAGATGTAACAATTTCAGTGGATTCATGGCACTACCCCATAGATTTCCTGGTATTACATACGAAATCTTCAGTGGGCGGTCATCCTTTGATTTTGGGTAGACCGTGGCTGGCTACTGCAGATGCTTACATTGGGTGTTGTTCAGGAAATATGGTTATTTCTAATGGGCATAACACTAAGAATTTAGTGCTATATCAACCTGCAGAACCAAATTCACCCATGAAACTAGCAGGTGGCAAGAAAGTTTTATCTAGGATAGAGGTCGAAATGGAAAATGAAGAAGTAAGACCAGTCCTCACTATTGGATAGGCCCTTCAGTTGAAATTGGAATCAGACGATGATGTAATCACTTCCTTCATGGATGATCCTTGCTCCATTTCAGAGCCAAATCAATAGATTCTAGAATCTATCCTAAGCTGTGAGACTTGAGAAACTATGGAATCAACAGAAGGATTAGAGGAGCCACCTATTGATGCACCTCGTGAAAGCGTTCAAGTAGAGATAGAACCAGGAAAAACTCTAAATATTAATCCTAATCTGTCAGAATCCCAGAAGAAGCAACTAGTAGATGTTCTTTGGAAGCATAAAGAAGCTTTCGCCTCGGATTATTCAGATATGAAGAGGATAAATGCCAACCTATGTACCCATCACATATATATTAAGGAAGATTGTCGTCCTGTAGGACAACCACAGAGAAGAATGAACCCTACATTGAGAAATGTTGTGAAGGAAGAGCTTTAGAAGTTATTGGACGTGGGTTTCATCTACCTTATCTCAGATAGCTAGTGGGTCTCACCATTAGTAATGGTCCCCAAAAAGAATGGTAAATGGCAGATATATGTAGATTATCGCATGTTAAATAAAGCAACACAGAAGGACCATTTCCCTTTGCCATTTATTGATCAGGTTTTGGACACACTGGCTGGTAAGAAGTTTTTCTCCTTTCCAGATGGGTTTAATGGATACAACCAAATCCAGATAGCTCCAGAGGATCAGGATAAGACCACTTTCACATGCCTCTGGGGAACATTTGCATATTGAGTCCTTCCTTTTGGCCTATGTAATTCTCCTGCAACGTTTCAGAGGGCAATTTTGGGAATCTTCTCTGACTTGATAGATGACGGTGTTGAAATTTATATGGATGACTTTACTCCATATGGGGACTCATTTTTGGAAGGGCTGGAAAATCGGGAAAAAGTTCTTGAAATATGTATACAAGTGCGTGTCTCTCTAAGTACAGTGAAATTCCATATGATGATAGAAGAAGGAATTGTTCTGGGGCATTTGCTCTCAACAAAAGGAATCAAAATGGACCTAGCAAAGGTTAAGGTAATTTTGCACTTCCGAACACCTAAAATGGCCACACATGTACGCAATTGTATTGGTTGTGTTGGTTATTACAGGCGTTTCATAGAAAATTTTGCAAAAGTAGCACACCCATTGTTTCAATTACTAACAAAAGACTCAAAATTTGTGTTCTCATATGACTGTGATGTAGCTTCTACAAAGATTAAAGAACTGGTCTGTAGTGCCCCGATCCTTAGGGGTCCATACTGGACATTCCCTTTCCACATTTGTACAGATGCTTCTCAAACAACATTTGGTACAGTATTGGGATAGTAGGAGGATAAAGTACCCTACATAGTCTACTATGTTAGTAAGAATTTGGCTCCTGCCAAAAATAAACTACATAGTAATTGAAAAAGAATTCCTTGCTATCATTTATGCCATCAACAAATTCCAGCACTACATTACTGGGTATGCTAATTTTGTGCACACCGATCATGAAGCTATCAGGTATTTAATGAACAAACCTGTTACCCCTGGTTGCATTACAATATGGTTGTTGCTACTACGGGAATTTGATATTACTATAGTAGATAAACCAGGGAAGGACAATGTGGCTATAGATTTCTTATCTAGGATAGAACATGATGATAAGAACACACCAACTGAGGATAATTTTCCGGATGAGCATCTTTTTGCAATTTTTGCTAACACTCTATGGTATGAAAATATTGCTAACTATCTTGCTACAGGAAAGTTGCCTTGTCATCTATCATATAAGGAGCAAAGGAAGATCATTCACCAGAGTACACGATATTCATGGATGGCAGGATATCTCTTCCATACAAGGGTTGACCAGCAGATTCGGCGTTGTGTGGTAGAAGACGATATATTTGAGATATTAAAAGTTGCACACGATGGACCCTGTGGAGGACATTTTGCAGATAAAAGAATAGGTCATAAGGTGTTGCAAATCGGATATTGTTGGCCCTCCATCTTTTGTGATGCTCAGGATTATGTTCAAAGGTGCGATAGTTGTCAGCGGATGGGACAACCTGGGAAAGCAAATGAAATTCCTCTTCAACCCCAGATAGTCCTTGAACCATTTGAGAAATGGGCCATCGATTTTGTTGGACCCTTTAACCCACCTTCTCATCAGAAAGCTTACATCCTGGTCTGCACCAATTATGTAACCAAATGGGTGGAAGCCAGAGTGGTCATGAGAGCAATAGAGAAAGTGGTGGTGGACTTTCTTTTTGAAGAAATCTTTTCCCGGTATGGTACTCCAAGGGAAATTGTATCAGATGGAGGATCACAGTTCACATCTCATATGATACAAATGTTGATGCAAAATTATGGGGTCGAACAGAGAGTGACAACCCCCTATCACCCCCAACCGAATGGATAAGTAGAAAGCACAAACAAGGTATTAGAAAATATCTTGAAAACGACAATAGCAAGTCATCGTCGGGACTGGGCACAAAAACTTCCAGAAGCTTTATGGGCATATAGAACAACATGGCAGAACACAACTGGGTTTTCTCCATTTGAATTAGTTTATGGGAAATCCCCCTTGTTTCCGGTAGAATTTGAAATTAGTACACTCAGAACAGTGCTAGAAGTAGGCCTAGATCTATCAGAGGCACAAAAACACCGACTAGAATAGCTAAATGAGTTAGACGAGATTTGATCAGTAGCTATCCAGAGGACTACTACTATTCAGTAGTAGAGGATGAAATGGCACGATAAATTTATCAAAACTAAGGTGTTTCAAGTGGGAGATCAGACGTTATTGTATGACTCACAATTTAAGGATTTCAAAGGCAAGCTTCACACTCGTTGGATGGGACCATATCAAGTAGAGGTAATGCTTGACAATGGGATGGTTAGACTAATTACAATAGATGAGAATCAGACCACATTCGTGGTGAATGGGCACTATCTAAAACTATACCACCGTCCAGCCTCTAAAGATGCCTTTGTCAAAAACCTTTCTGATTCAGCTGATCTAATGGTTACTGGAATAGAGGACACTCTCACTCTGCTCTAAATCTAAAAAAATAAAAATAAATAAATATATCTAGAAAAAAGGAAAAAGAATAATATATATGTGTATATATATCTATATCTATCTATATATATATATATATATATATATATATATATATATATATATATATATAGATATATATATATATATATATATATATATATATATATATATATATATATATATATATAGATATATATATATATGGTTATTACTTGTTTGTATTTTGCAGGAATAATAAAGCAATATGGCTAGGAGAAAAGTAACACTCGGTGCTGTTACTTTGTAACTGTTGTTACTCTGTAACTACTATTACTTCGTAACTACTGTTACACTGGCGATGCTGTTACTCTGCAACTACTGTTACTCCGCCGGTGCTATTATTCCACAACTTCTGTTACTATGTTGATGCCATTACTCTGCAACTGTCATTACTCCGACGTTGTTGTTACATCGCTGGTACTGTTACTCTATAACTATCATTACTCTACTGTTGTCATTACTCCGTCGGTGTTGTTACAACGGAACTGCCATTACTCGTTGTTGCTGTTACTCACTGTTGCGATTACTCGTCGTGGTGTGACTCACTGTTGCCGTTACTCGCTGTGTTGTTACTCCATCAGATATTTTTGTTGCTACTCCACCTTAAGGTAGGTCCGTAGGTACATCTCCATTGATTTTATGGATTTAATTAAATATTTGAAAAAGGACATTCAAACGTGCCGAGGATCATCGTCATTAGTTGGGGGGGACACCATCATAATGAATGACGACGTACCTCAAAAAAAGCATTCATGACACAAAATTTTCATCTAATTGAATCTAATGATTTCAGTACTCTATAATCATACCTTTATGTGTTGGAATGCGTATTCGTATGTGCAGAGTCATATCAGTCACCCTCCCAACACACTGCATTAAATTCCTGAAATATCTAACAGTACCACCATAATATGTCATCATTTTCGAGCGTACCAGTACTGGTTCATCCATTGTCTCCAAAAGCGGCCATGACGTTATTTCAGTTGCCAATGGTTTGGAGACCTATCACTCTCCCTTGCCAGCCAACTGCAGTTGTCGTGCTGATTCTGCCTCTACAGCAATGGGTGGCCGATCTGTGTGACATGAACCTTAGGATACAATGAGAGTGTGAAGAAATTGTGAGGTGTGGCAAGTGTTTAGAATGCAGGTTCGGATGTTTATTTTGATAGGCTGAGGGGATTGAATGAAGAAATCACGATGGATTTTGCATTAAACTTGGTAGAAGGAGGCTCTCGGGTTCATGGAATTGAAATCCTAGTGATAAAGGAAATCATCACAGAAGTCAGTGGGCTTCCGCAAGTTGGAGAACACTGGTTTTTGAGGAGGACAGCCCTTCCAGACTTCTCGGAGGCCTTCCTACAAGCTGGAGAAAGTATTGCATAGAAGGGTCAGGGATATGACAGAACTTCTCTACCACATCCATGGGGAGGAGTCGCAGAGTTCGTCACAAAATATATGACTTTCAAAGGAAGATACTCCACCATCTTCAATACCATCTTCGCATACTAGCTCTGTTATAGACATTTTTGTGCCCTACAACCCCAAGCATGAAATGTCCATAAACCAAGGGCTCATAAGTCCCTAAAAGTGTTGTTCTAACCCCTAAAGGAACAAGGTCAACAGATTACAGCTTCTCCCAGAAGTTCTCCATGAGAAACTACTCAGAATTGGTCAAAACAGGATCATTGCAGTTGCTCCACTGGCTAAGTGCGTTGCATCTCACCTAAATACACTGTGAGGGTGTGTTGCATTTCAAAAGTCCCTTCTGTGGGGTGCGATGGGCGAGAAATGACAAATGGCAGTGTCATTCCGCGAGGTGGAGAGGCAATGGAAGCTTCTAGAATCTTCTCCTGTGACACTTGCCTCACTGAATTCGACCAAGGATGAGTAAGAGGCCCTCAGTCTCCAAGTGAAAGTAAGAACTATCAGAGAGAAGAGATCCAGAGGCTGAAATTTTGCATATTGTAAGGAATTGCTGTTGGTTTCTAGAGACAAACATCAGATTGTTGGGTGATCTAAGCTTTGTTTGAGGTGAATAGGGGCTTCTTTGCTGGGAGGTTGATGCTGGGTCGGAACAACTGGTTGTAACTCCTCCTGGATCTTTTCTTGTTTATCAATAAAAGCTATTTGAGTTTTCCTCCATGCTTTTGTATCATTGATG
This sequence comes from Pinus tabuliformis, assembly GCA_031772625.1. Classification (NCBI taxonomy): domain Eukaryota; kingdom Viridiplantae; phylum Streptophyta; class Pinopsida; order Pinales; family Pinaceae; genus Pinus; species Pinus tabuliformis. The sequence goes on along the minus strand of CM062816.1, from coordinate 1,316,814,564 downwards.
CTTGTTACATTTGTATGGTCAATTTACATCTAATCCTAGATTGTTTATGATTATAGATCCATGTCTTTGTATAGTGCTATGCTTCTGTGATCTTACAGGTACTTTGTGAAGCTGGGCGTGCAAGGGAGCAGGTAGCTGAGGACTATGAAAGAAGAGAGGGATCGAATCGAAGGATTAGCGCAAGACAGAGGTTGGTCTTTCTGTTCCTCTCTATCTATAATTCATAAAGGAAAAACAAAAGTAGTTTTTCTCTGTTTGTTTCTAAGGAAGCTGTCACACCTTAGTGGGATAGAGCAGTTCTAAATAAACACTTTTCCCTGTAACAAAATGGCGACTCCACTGGGGAAGTAATTAGTTTGTTTGTTTATCATTCCTTGTTGTCTATTTCATAAAATTGCAAGTAGCATTCGAACTGCATTTGCCATAACGAATGCACAATATATAACTGCTACGTCAGTCCATCCACTGGATCTGTTTATGATTTAAACAACTGATTCACAAACTATCTGATTGCCCCTGTGATAGCTCTTAGATCCTCCTTAGATCTACCCCTGATTGTTGCATTACTGATTGCTTTTTACTCGGCCAAAACCTAAGAACTGAACTGCAAACTATGACCTGGAACCCGAACAGAGTCTCGTTTCTAGCCCAACGCAGGTACTGTTCAGAGATTATGAATTTCAGCGCACTTCCCAAGTGGACAACCTGCGCTGCATTTCAGATTCTCTGTGTTACAGGTGCGCTGATCAGACTAGCTCTGTGTAGCTGTGGCTTTTGTGATTCATTCTTTCCAGTTCTATTCCTGAATCTTGTTGCCTGTGATCAGTATATGTCTATTTGAAACCCCTTTTCCTTGCTGTTATTCTGCCTCCTTTGTACAAAAGAACTGTAGATGTTTTTGTGTGTTTGTTGAGTCATTTACAGTTCTCCTGTGCAAAAGTAGCATAGTCGTACTGTCGTCATTTGATTTGAATCTGTCACGAGTGTCAATTTCGATCGTAGGAAAAAGTTTGATTGCTGTTGATGGTAGATTATTCTGTTACTATTGCTTTTGGTCTGAATTTGTAATTTTCTAGTGCCAAGAACAAGTAATCATTTCAAAATCGTAAGGTGTTGTAATCGTCTCCATTTTTTGATTTCGAAAAGAAGCTTGTTGATATTTGTCGCTTGAAAAGAAATTCAGAATTGTGCATCAACTTTCTTGTTAGCATCCATATACTAAGAAAGTCGAAAAACAAATACATGCATGTACATTTGCATATAGACAGTCTGATTGGCTTGATTTAGGAAAGTGCATTTAGAGTGTGCTCTTTGCTCTTTGTGAAAAGATTCTGTCTTTCTTTTCCCTAGTAGCTAGGATTTTCATTGCATAAAAGAGATAAAAAGTTTGTTTATCATCTTAGATTTCATTTTAGGAATTACATCTACATCTCGTGGTGAACCCGAAAGGCAAACTTCATAAACAAGATCAACTTAAAATAAATTCAATCAATCTAACAACGCTTTGCAACTTAACGCACAACATTTAGAAGTCTAGGCTAGAGATGTATTCTGGCATCGTAAAGCCTGGTAACTGTTGTTCTCACTGATGGTTGGGTGATTCCTCCACTTTGAGACGATAAGTGCCAGTACGGACTTGTGCTCCCACATACTGTCGAGCATATTTTGGGAGACCCCAATAGGCTTAATCCTTTATCCATAGGAAGCCGTGTTTGTCACCCTATCGATCGGAATGCACTGAACACAACATTCAGGAAGATTGACTGCCGTACCGTAAAAAGTATTCTGCAGTTTTGCAATTGGTTTGGTACTCCCTCTACCTAGATTCCTAGAGCAGTCCCTTTCGTTCCTTTTCAGACTCCTTAACGGAAAAGGTCCATCTGAGCACTTGTCACTTCAGGCTCATTAAAAATCGAAGGAGACTAGAGTCATCTTTTGTTTTTTCTTGACTCTTAAAAACTGAAAAAACAAGTTGTGTCAAAGCGTCTAAAATTCATTTAATTTGGAAACATACTTCCCCTTTATTTTAGTTGATTGAGTAATCCACAATCGTGTAAGAAAGTCAATTGAAACCCCGTCGTTCGTGGAGGCTTACGAGTCAACCGTCTTTGTCTCCGGAATCGAAGCCAGTATGGACAAAGCGAACTCGTTTAACCGGTTCCAATTCTCCTATTAAAGTTAGAAAAAGTGTTCCAACGACATCAGAGACTCGGGTTACTCCAAAAATTTCTGGAATCCCTGCCTCTACAGAAGAAGTTCAGCAGCCACAGAAGGACAATGATACTGATCCTAGTCTGAGAGTAAACACTTGTGTTACCGAACCAGTTCCATCTACAACCGGTTTGGAGAGTCTTGCTCTTCAAACATCTGTCGCTGCTGATTTCACACCTTCTTCGGCACCAGAAATATTCTACGGACCTGACGGTCTTCCCCTTCCACCTGGTCTGATTGCCATAGAAGAAATTGTAGAAGATCCTCCAACAAGTACTCCAATGCAATTTGGAGTCAGTGTCACTCTATATCCTTCTTCATCAAAAGTAGGTCTACCACCAGCGGAAGCTCCTGTAGAATCGCTAGGTAATCTTTTGGATAGACTACAAATGTCTGAACAACAGTCAACATCTAGGACTGTGTCGTCTGACACAGCGACGGCAGAACTCCCTGCTATCACTCTGACAATGTTCACCAGTATACCATCTGTCCCAACTAGCTCTCAACCGCTAGAAGGAGTCCACTCAGGGGCTATTTCGACAGTATGGTCCATTCCTATTTGTTCATCCGGAATAATATCTGGAAACTCTTATGTTGAGTCTCAACAAGTTGATCCATTTGGAGGTCAATTTGGGCAGTTCGGTCCCCAAGGGCAAACAATTCCCTTGAGTTCTGGATTACCACCGTATGGGGGGCAGTATACCCTTTCATTATCCCCTCCGGGAGGATATCCATACGGGAGTTCACAACAACATTCAGGTTATATTGGAATTACCTCAAGCGGTTGCGTACCAATACTACCTCAACAACCAAGAGTTGTATACTCGATGCAACAATGCTTACCTATGTCAAATATACCAACTACGCCAGCTATTGTGACGGTATCGCAAATTCAAGCGCTGCCTGTTGTATGCCAACCTCAGGTTTCTCAGGTTGTAATGCAACACCCCCTTGACCCCGCGACTCAACCACAATCGCCGACTAGTGGAATGACACAGGTTCAGACGGGTACAATTACCCCTCATCTTGGTCAAACTGTTAGTATCGGTCAACAGCACATGGCTTCACAACCATGGCTAGTACATTACCAACAACCGCAATTCCAACAAGTATACCAAGGTTCTAAGCAACAAATCTTTGCTAATAGTGGACAGCCGTACATTCAAAATGGTCAAAATCAACCATTTTACAATGGTCATGCCCACCAACCTTACCACACATACCAGCATCAAATGCATTATGCCGGTATGCAAAGACCAACTGCTCAGGCAATCCCATCTTATCTTGGGTATGCTTCACCTAACCTAAATCAACAGTTACCCTTTGTGGAAACTTTTGAATTACCTCATTTAAATCGGTTAACAAACGATCCAATCACTTATGCCCCTTGGTGGCCAGCGATTCCGCATAAAATTCCATCAGATATTCCTAAATTTAATGGAAATCCGGGTGAAGATCCATCGAATCATGTGATGACCTTTCATCTATGGTGTTCATCAAACACCATAAATGATGATTCGATAAGACTTCGCCTCTTTCAGAGGACTTTAACGGGTCCGGCGGCAAATTGGTACATCGAATTGCCTAGAGCTTCGTACTACAACTTCAGTACCTTAGCCACAACCTTTTTAACCCATTTTCAGTCACCAATAAGGTACGAAACGGGAACAGAACTTCTTACCAACTTCAAGTAGACAATGGCCACTCACATCTCTGACCATATACATGAGTGGCGACGTCGTCATAGAATGGTAAAAACGTATGTCAACCGATCAGCTCTTAGCTGAATGGTTTATCAAGTCATTACTGCCTTCCGTCACGGAAGATGTGGCAAAGGGGGGAGTCATAACAGAAGAGCAAGTTATCGCTCGTGCGCAATATCTGGACTTGATTTACACTCAGTCCGGCATGCTCTACAATAAAATACCTGACGCCCCTAGGCCGGAATTCTCAATTCCTCCTACTCCTAAATCGAATAATGACTCTCATGCCGACGATGGCGTGATTGGCACAACAGACACGAAATCGACAAAGGCTACATCCAAAAAGGCCCGTAAGATTTCAAATCAAGATGCAAAAGATGAACTTCTTGCTTTGGAAGTAAATGTTATATCAACAGATAAAGGCAAAGAAACCAAACAACCAGGAAGCAAGAAGAAAGGCAAAGGAAAGAAGAAGAAACAGGAGGAATCATCACCTAAAAAATCTTCTTCAAACCCTCCTGGAGATAGGAAACCAAAAAATCCATGCTTCATATGCGATGAGGATTTTTGGACCGCAAATTGTCCACACAGAGCTGAGCCTAAGAAATTCTTAAAGAATTCAAAAACCTCCGCAGTGTTAACTGATCCGTTTCCCAACCCAGGAACAAATCTGGTTGAAAGTGGAAATGCTTCCCCGTCTCAAGTGCTAATCTTATCGATTTCAAAACAACAAAATGATGCTTTGATATCGACAAGGAACAAAGATTATGGGAATCCACAGCTGTCGAACAACAAGGATAAAGATCAACCTAGTAGTTCAACAACAACTTCGACAGAAGTTGCGCCACCTACCATTCCTGAATTGACGATAAAACTGCCAAAGGGAGTAGTACACAAGTCGACATTTAATCCCCGCGCTAGAGCGGCATAGAATTATAATATAGTGGAAGATTTGGCCCAATCGCCATCTGCTATGTCAACTCTTGAAGTACTACAGAATTGCCCATCCCAAAGGCAGGCTTTATTATCAGCCATTGGTGGGATAGACCCAAAGGATTCCAATCTTGTATCCTTCGATCATAAAGGATACGATCCTCAATTACCAGCTCAACTAGCTTTCCTTGTTCAAGTGAGAGCCCTCAACAAAACTGTTCATCGAACAATTATTGATGAGGGGGCATCTACATGCATTATGTTGATGAGTTGCTGGAAAACTTTAGGATCTCCAACCTTGTCGTGATCTTTGACGACATTAAAAGCATTCGATGGAAGGACATATACCCCATATGGTATTCTAAGTAACTTGAAAGTTGAACTAGGAGGGAAAACGGTAGAAATAGATGTTGAAGTAATCGATGGAAATCTTGATTACAACATCCTACTAGGAAGGCCATGGATATATGCTATGGCGGCTGTTGTGTCAACCTATTTTAGGAAGATTGCATTTCCCTTTCAAGGAGGGATTACAATCGTCGATCAACAAAACTTCCTCCCCAATGGGTCTCAAGTTACAGGAAGAATTCCCATGATCCATGGAAGCCCCCATTCGCTTCAAAATATCGGAGTAGGCCTATTAAAAGATCCTATACTAATGGGAACTTTCGCCCTTCCACCCCCAATCAACCTGGCGGAAGTAGTGTCGATAGGAACCTGAAACATGATATCTTCTAAAAAAGATAGCAGAAAATGATATCGACATGGATTATGCAATGGTTTTGCCCCCAAGCCCAGTGGAAATATTATAGCAATCAATGTTCCTAGCATGGGAAGCAAACCCAAATCAACACGCATCAAGCGTTTGGATAGATAGGTCTAAAGAATATGGTACCCCTGCAGATCTTTGGTCACGAGTGCATGTCACCGACGAAGGGATTGTACAATCAATGGTAGTTGAAGAGGCACCATGGAATGATTCCCACCATTGTTCCCTTCTTCCGGATTATGGAGAAGAAACTCAAGATGACCATTATCATCCTTCAGTCTTTTATTTCCTATCAAATATTGTAAACACGGTGGATTCCGAGCGAAACTTGTCCAACATTGAAGAGACTATCACCATAAATATCTCGACCAAAATAGATGTTGTAGAGAATATTTATGTTGGGAAATGTTGTTCTCCTTCAGAACTGGAAATATATAATGCTCTTTTTCAAGAATTCAGAGATGTCTTTGCTTGGTCATACAATGAAATTCCAGGCATTGACTCGAGTATCGTTGAACACAAAATTAAGATCTATCTAGATGTCAAACCAGTACGACAGCGTCTAAGGCAGGTGCACCCCAAAAAAGCTGCTGCCATTAATGCGGAAGTTGAAAAAATTCTCCATGCTGGTTTCATCTACCCGGTTCCTCTAACCGATTGGGTATCGAATATTGTCCCTGTTATGAAAAAACAAGGAACAATTAGAGTGTGCGTCGATTATAGGGATGTAAATCAAGCTTGTCCAAAAGACAACTACCCTACACCCTTCATTGACCAGATAATTGATGAATGTGCCGAATGCGAAATCTTTTCATTCATGGATGGATTCTCCGGGTATAATCAAATAAATATCCACCCACAGGACCAGTCAAAGACTGCATTTATTTGTCCGTGGGGCACATTTGCATATCGAAAATTACCCTTTGGTTTAAAGAATGCAGGGGCAACGTTTCAGAGGGCTCATTCGCGAAAGTGGACTGATCATTTGCAGCATTTAAGAGCGATATTTCTACGTTGCCGACACTACAAGATACGACTCAATCCACACAAATGTGTATTTTGCGTCAGTTCTGGTCGTTTACTTGGCTTTGTAGTCCCCAAGGACGGGATTCGTCTCGACCCATGTAAGGTCCAGGCAATCATAAATTTGCCTCCACCTTCGAATTTGCTTCAAATTCAGAAACTCCAAGGGAAAGAAAACTTTCTGAGGAGGTTCATTCCAAATTACGCCGAACTTGCTAAAGGTTACACAGGTCTTTTGAAGAAGGAAGTGCCCTTTGTCTGGGATCAGGATGCGCAAGCTTCCTTTGATGCTTTAAAAGAATCCCTAATAAAAGCATCATTAATGTACGCTCCTGATTATCAAAAAGATTTTAACCTGTATCTGGCTGCAGCGGATACAACCATCGCAATGGTTTTAGTTCAAGAAGTCGATGGAATTGAACATCCTATATATTATTTAAGTAAAAACTTAAATGATATAGAAAGAAAATATTCTTACATTGAAAAGCTAGCACTCACAACTGTTCAAGCGATACAGAGGTTTCGACACTATGTCCTCTTTCAAAAAACTACCATTCTGTCAGATTGCAACCCCATGACTTATATATTGTCGCGATAGTTGCTGGGGGGAAAATATTCAAAATGGATAGCAATCCTTCAAAAGTTTGATCTGGAATTTGTAAAATCCAAGTCGAAGAAAGCTCTAGTTTTCACAGAATTATTATGTGATCTCCCATCGTTGTCCAACGATGAAACATCCGATGAAACAATCGTGGACGAAAGTTTGTTTCTGATATCTACAAGCAATGAGTGGTATGGGGATATAATCATTTATCTCCAAACCCAAAAATATAGGCCAAACACCTCCCACTCCGAACAAAAACGTATTCGATACCAAGCAAAAGACTACATGATCGTCGGTGATACACTTTACCGTCGTGGTATCGATACAGTTCTAAGAAGGTGTCTCACCCATGAGGAGGCCGAAAAAGTCCTGAATGATTGTCATTCAGGCACATGTGGGGGGCATCAATCTGGATATGCTAGAGCGCAAAAAATCTTACGAGCAGGATATTTCTGGCCAACAATGTTCAAAGATTGCATAACCGCAGTCAGAAGTTGCCATGCTTGTCAAATTTTCAATAGCAAAACCAGAAGACCACCCACACCACTGCAGCCAATAGTGGCTGTTGGGCCATTTGCCAAATGGGGCATCGATTTCATGACATGTAACCCCACCTCGACCGGGGGGGCATGGGTATATCATAGTCGCAGTTGACTATTTTACCAAATGGGCCGAGGCGATGCCTACATTAGATAATACTGGTGAAACAGCTGCCCTCTTCTTTTTCAATCATGTAATCGTCAGATTCGGCGTACCATAGGCTATAGTCAGAGATCATGGATCACATTTTTGCAATCACATGATGGTCGAATTAGCTGCCAAACTAGGGTTGTCTCACGACAGCTCTACTCCATATTATCTGCAAGCCAACGGACAGGTTGAAGCAATCAAGTCCTAAAGTGCATGCTGCAAAGGATGATTGGAGTTCACAAAAGAAGATGGCACCTAATCCTGTACTCAGCTTTGTGGGCTTACCGAACATCGGTAAGGAATGCAACCAGGTTTACACCTTTCCAACTGGTATATGGCCTGGAAGCAGTCTTACCAATCCAGTGTGAAATCTAGTCTCTCAAACTCGCAATTGATCTCCTCCTCGGAACTTCAAAAGAAGAAGCCCGTTTCTTGGAATTAATCCAACTGGATGAAACCCGTCGTGATGCCGCTTTGGCTAACGAAGCTCATAAGAAACGATTCAAGGCGCAGTTCGACAAAAATGTCAAACCCCGTGTCTTCTCAGAAGGTGACTTGGTCTTGCTTTACGACCAAGAATCCGATAAATTCGGGGCAGGTAAATTTAAGTCTTTATGGATGGGCCCTTATATTTTTAAACGAGTTTTAGCAAAAGGAGCCTACGAGTTAATGGATTATGACGGAATTCCACTAGCGCAACCTTGTAACGGGTTGTACCTCAAGCGTTACTATGCGTAATGGTAACCCGTATGCTTTTATTATGTTTTTGTTTTCGCTAAAGTGTTTATTTTGGTCAAGTAATCCACTTTTTACATTTGTTGCAGATGTCAAACCTATTGGAGTCATGTGTTGGATATGCTGACGGAGCGAGTCGTAGTTCGCGAAACCTATCTTCGGCAGCCTGGGCTATTTTTGATCCAAGTGGCGTAAGTTTCAGAGGGGTATGTATTGGTCGATCAACAAATAACATCGCTGAATATAGTGCATTGATAGAACTTCTCTCTGATGCCATCACACATGGTATACGCTGACTAATTGTCAGGCTAGACTCACAACTCATAATACTACAACTCAATGGTATATATTCCGTCCGAACCCCAGCTATTTATCGCATGTTCCTAAGGGTTAAAATTTTGGAAAGACAATTTGATTTTATTCAATATCAACATATTTCCAGAAACTTAAACACATTAACTGACTCATTAGCAAATTATGTGTTAGATAGACATTTGCAACATTTATAAAAAGAAACATATCATCAATGTTTGCATTTGGATCATGTAACTTAACCAAAATAAAACTCTGAAAATCAAAAACATATATATAATTGTTTATGGTTTACACATAATGTTCTGTAACCAAGACAAAATCGGTTAAGTGACCCAAAAACTCAAAATGCTAGGGGGCACCCTAGTCTAATGATGCTCGTGATAGCAAGTCACAACCTGTGCGATCATGCGTAAGAGACGAGTCCATCGTCTTGGCACACCAGTAGTATGCCGCTGTAGCCTCAAAGGTAGCTCGTCAGTCCTCACATCTGGAATCCCAAAAGTGAGGCCCTCAACCTGCTCTTGTAATGTTGTGAGAGTCTCGACCACGTCGAGGTCACAAAGGATAGCCCTTCCGCCGGCCTCTTCTGTTGTGGGAGCAGCTGGTACTCTCAGGCGAACTGCTGGACGGACAGGACCAACATCTGCATGTACAAATGAGTTTGATTAAAGTCTTGATAGAATAAAGAGCAAGGATGTTATAAATGAAAAAACGATAAACAGAAATATGGTCAAAGATTTTACCAATGGCGCCCCACTGTTCGCCATCCGGCAGTACTAGATCTGGATCACCCCGGAAGTCCATGCCAGCATATGGATACTCGGAATAAACCATCTCTTGACGATCAAACCACCTAAAGAAGGTATCAGAAAATGAAATCTGAGACTGTCCAGCATGCCTAGACATATGGTCAACCCATCTCTGCATACGTGGTTTAGTAGGAGAAGGTAAATCGAGTGCAATATACTGCGGCTGCATCAGTGGTATCTTCTCCAAGGCAAAGGCGGTCAAAATAGAACCATACCCAAAGTTCTTCAACCTCCCGCTCTTTATCTTGGTCAATTGTTCTTTCATCACAAGAAGTACAGCGTCGCACCAGTTGAACACCTTCGGTTGGAGGCATTCCAAGGCATACTGCATATAAGATCGGTTGGCTACATGAAGAGCCGCACCACCGGCCATCCTACCAAAAGTAAATAGAATAGTCCTAAGGGACCTGTCATTGACATCACAGATGATGATCTTTCCGTCTTTACTCGGCTGAGATCCTTCTCTGCAGTACCGACGAACATAATCTCTCACAGAGTCGCCTCCCCGGGCCGAACCTGATAAAGAGACGGGGGCACCCCGCCTCGACAAGCCAGTCAAGAAATAGATGTCTACTATGGTCAAGGGGATAGATTTGCCCCTGATTTGGAAAACCTGGTTGGCAGGATCCCAAGCATCGAGCAAATACTGCAGTAAGTTGATCTATTGTCTCATGCTAGAAATGCGGAAAAACTTCAGCAAGCCACAGTTCCGCAGTGCGTTTACTGTAACTGGATCATGTAGGGCAAGCATGCCCTCTTCTTCATGCTCACGTTCTCGCCATGTAATAGTCATATTACTCCAAAGATCTCTGAAAAACAAACAAGAGAAGCGTTAGATCCTGATTTTGGTAAGAAAAAAGCAAAATTTCCATCAAAAATTGTGCACAGAATTCCTTCTCTGCGCCCATCGCACCTACAACAGTGCTCTAGGTGCATTGCATGTCAGATGCCCTTTAGACTGGCCAACATTCAATGCACCTTTTGATACACAGAGGGTGCGCTAAAGGCAGAATGAGTTTTTCAAACCCCAAGGGCTTAGAAAAACTAGGAATCAAGCTCAAAATGCAAAATGGAAACTATAAAATGAAAGAGCTCAGGTTTAGCTCCTACCTGGTCCAGACGGCGCCGAGAATCGTCCACAGAATATTCCGAAATAAGCTGATGAAAATCAAGGGGGGAAAGCACCTCCATAGCTCCAAAAAACCAAAGTTCAAATGAAATGGTAAAATGAGAGGTAAAAACACTTTTTCATTAATTTTTACGTAGTTCAAAGTAAAATATTGGTGTTCTAACTCGTTTTCAAGCATATATTGTTCATTTCTGACTAGTTTGATGAAGCAGTTGAAAATACAGTACAATCTTTGAAAGAACAAAGGTATTTATGGTAAAATCAAAATGGGACCATTTAATCGAGCAGTTTTAGCACATAGTTCAAGCTCGTTAAAAAATAAACATAAGACATGAGCAAATGTTTCCCCCCGCGTTTAAGCTCGTTAAAAAATGAACTATTCCCCGGTAAATAACCGTCGTGAATGTAGTACTTCAGTCGTTAAAGCCTTGGTCGTGTTTGCACCGTCACCTCCACTTTTTCATTGGCCGATCATTCACCTCCATTTGATTGTTTACCCATTTTGAGGAACAGCTGTGAAGAGTGATTTCACTAGCCATCCTTGTGACACTGCCATGATTGGAAAATTCCAAACCTTACCTGGAATCAGCTGCTACCCGTTTTATCACTCGTTCCTCAAAAGATGAGTCTCCTTTAAGCTCTTTTCAACTAACTCGTAAAATATGAAAAGATTACCGAGCCATTAGCCTTTCCAGCTCGTTAAAGGGATAGGAAGTGCTATCCCTCCTCTAGATTTTAATCTTTTTGGACCTGAGGGATTATTACACAAAAAGATCGAGCGCTTGTTTTGTTTGGCTCATTAAAAGTATCGAAAATTCATCCCTTCTGTATTGTTTTATACTTTTTCGGACTTAAGGGATTAGATGACGAAAAAGGAATTTTGGAGTTACCTTTACGTTCCTTTTCAGACTCTCTAAAATTGAAAAGGACCGAGTTATCTTTATCGTTAAACTCGTTAAAAAGATTAATAGCGACAAACTTGTCTATAGACGAGAACGAGTTTCACTATCGCTAGGCTCGTTAAAACATAGCGATGGGTTTGCCCGAAGGGCAAATTATAGAACAAGCATATGTTATCCTCCTCAAGCTTGACAAAAATAAAGATGTACTGGTCAGCAATGACTGGGGAAAATTGGGAAGAAAACTCAAAGAAACTTTGTTGGTAGCAAGTTGCTCTTGAACATGACACTTCCACTCCGTGTCCGAGTCGGGTTGGGTTGTTTCATTCACCGGTCACATCACCATGGTCACACCATACCATCCACATTTTGGGTTAATGATACCGATCCATCACATCAGTGTCGCCGATGTGTTCAAGAGAAGTCATTCAGAGAATTCACCTGTGTCTCACCCACTATCATACATTATACTCCATTCTTTCATGACCGCCACCCTAAACCTTATATCACCAGATCGTTTTCACCTCCATTAAAATCATTTGCTCCGTTCCGTGTCATTGATGTGGGATTCATTAAGGCCCTCCTGTGATGGATCACTTCTTGTCGACATCAGCTCATTATCCAAGAAGTTGATCTAGGAACACCCCATTCAGTACTTTGAAGCTTGCATGCCTCAATGGCAAGTTTCTCACTTCCGGCGATAGGTTTACATCAATGGCCTTCGACCGAAAGATTTTGTGTGGTGTTCGATGCCAAGTCCTTTATTCACACCATGTGAATTGTACTGCAGTACCTTGAGGGTTATTATCATTATCAATGATTCCTCTCGCGCTTGTTAACAGTTTACATCATTGACTGGTAATCAAGTGATGTCTTTCCATGTTCGACTTCAAAATATTTCTCACATGGATCGACTTGTACTTCGAGTGAAGATCAGACGAGATTGAAGACCCCGGATCTAGTTTCATCCATCCGGGCAGCGATATATATTCAAGGAAATAAAGACATTAAATGTACATCATTGCTGCACAGATAATCATCCACTCAAAAGGATGATGGCTCTATCAGAATCATCAGTCTACACTCAGATGATTGTCTATCCTATGTACATGAAACTGAATTTATAAAGCTGAGCATGGGAATGCCCGCCTCAGCTAGATCATGAAAATAGTATGAAGATAATGTATTGTATTGTATCTTATTACAGGTCTCCTCCTAGCATTGAAAGAACTTCGGATCCTCATAATAAAGCATTTCACCCAACACCAAAAGGTTAACGGCCTCATACTTTAGGGGGCAACTGTTATAGACATTTTTGTGCCCTACAACCCAAAGCATGAAATGTCCATAAACCAAGGGCTCCTAGGTCCCTAAAAGTGTTGTTCTAACCCCTAAAGAAACAAGGTCAACAGATTACAGCTTCTCCCAGAAGTTCTCCATGAGAAACTACTCAGAATTGGTCAAAACAGGATCATTGCAGCTGCTCCACTGGCTAAGTGTGTTGCACCTCACCTAAATACACTGTGAGGGTGCATTTCATTTCAAAAGTCCCTTCTGTGGGGTGCGATGGGAAAGAAATGACAAATGGCAGTGTCATTCCGCGAGGTGGAGAGGCAACGAAAGCTTCCAGAATCTTCTCCTATGACACTTGTCTCACTGAATTCGACCAAGAATGAGTAAGAGGCCCTCAGTCTCCAAGTGGAAGCAAGAACTATTAGAGAGAAGACACTAATCAAATCACAAGCTGACTCATCCCCCTTACAGATATCTATATATGGATCCATCATCCCAGAGATCCAGAGGATGGAATTTTTCATATTGTAAGGAACTGCTGTTGGTTTCTAGAGACAAACATCAGATTATTGGGTGATATAAGCTTTGTTTGAGGTGAAGAGGGGCTTCTTTGCTGGGAGGATGATGTTGGGTCGGAACAACTGGTTGTAACTCCTCCTGGATCTTTTCTTGTTTATCAATAAAATCTATTTGAGTTTTCCTCCATGCTTTTGTATCATTGATGCTTGTTACATTTGTATGCTCAATTTACATCTGATCCTAGATTGTTTATGATTATAGATCCATGTCTTTATATAGTGCTATGCTTCTATGATCTTACAGGTACTTTGTGAAGCTAAGCGTGCAAGGCAGCAGGTAGCTGAGGACTATCAAAGAAGTGAGGGATCGAATCGAAGGATTAGCGCAAGACAGAGGTTGGTCTTTCTATTCCTCTCTATCTATAATTCATAAAGGAAAGACAAAAGTAGTTTTTCTCTATTTGTTTCTAAGGCAGCTGTCACACCTTAGTGGGATAGAGCAGTTCTAAATAGACACTTTTCCCTGTAACAAGATCACTTACGATTTCCACAGGCATAAGATTTTTCAATGAATGTGCCCTATTTTCTATTAATGAGCCTTCACTTAATAACACATTTGGCTGAGGGGTTGCAACAGGTTTTGGCGGTCATCACTCATCATGGGTTGGTTCAGCTATTAGTAATGAATGCCATCAGAAGAATCCCAATTCCGTGGGAACTGTTTTAGGATTCCAGAGAGGAAATAGCAGTCGTTGTGGCTGCTAGGGCAAAGGAGCCTGAAGCCATGGAGGAAGATGCAGAAGATGACGAGTATATTGACCAGGAGGAGCTAGAAGAGATGGAGATGGAAACTGAAGAATTTGAAGAAGAGACGGCTCCCCAAGAGTGAGCCGAAATTGTGGAGTCAATGGAAGATACGGAGATTGATACAAAGATGCCCACTAGTACTATGGTCGAGGCTGTCCCACAAGAACCAGCCCTACCCGTGGAACTAGCAGAGCAAATGGATAGCATGATGACTATGGAGGTAGACCCATAACAGGCAAGAGTGGGCGAATCGGTCGATATTGCGATCGAGGGTACCCCACAGGGATCTCCTGTAACCATGGAGCTGATGGAGGAGGATAATCTGATTGGAGAAGAGGTCATGGCCACTCCGACCAGAGAACCCATGGGATAAGAAGAAGAAGGACAATGAAGGACCATAGCTAAGGAAACCAGGGGACTTGTGGAGGAAACACCAAGAGAACCAAGGTGTGAGGTCGACACTGACCCACAAGAACCAACGTCGACTTCGGGGCCAAGTGTTGATGATTTGTTCTAGTTCTCTTTCTTTATCCCAAGAGGAGCGAGGGTAACTCGTTCCCCGTGACAGAAAGAGGAAGAAGATTTTGCCATTCCTATGGCTTCGAATTTAGCACAAAGGCCACAACCATGTGGTGAGGATGCTACTCAGGCGACAGGCACTTTGGAGCCTGAGAAGAGAGAAGAGAGAGAGGTTCTTGAGGCTGGTGAACTAGAAGGAACTCTAACAGGCACATTAGCAGGAGAGCATCTCACCAAGGCATCGCCAGTCGCAGAGAGTGCGCATGAAGAAGAAATAGCCATTGGCGAAGAGGAGGGACCAAGTGAAGCAGTCCCGACGATTGAGCCAATGGAACAGTTAGGCGAGAAGGGAGTGAAGCACGAAATAATTGAAGAAAAGTAGGTAGTGGAGGAAGGACCGACAGTTGGCATAGCAGAAGCTATCCCGGGGGATTTACCTCCAGCTGCCGAAACGAAGGAAATACAGGTCAAGCAAGAATGGGTAGAGTTGTGCGAACAGTGAAGACTCCCAATCAAACAAAGATATCAGCTGCAGTTTAAGGAAACAATGCGGCTCAAAATGGAAGTCAGGAAATTGAGGAAACAGGTGCACCAAATGTAGAAACGGATAAAGAAATACAAGCGGAAAGCTAAGAAGCCCAAGGCCATAGGAGTCGAAGCAGGAACTCAAGTGGACCAGATAGTCACAACCTTGGCTGCCACCCAAATAGACCCAGTCGAGAGATTGTTTGAAGGCCGGGAGTATGCCTTAACGGTAGAGGTAGAGACATGGAAATCTACTGCGATCCAGTATAAAAATGAGATCAAGAGAACTCATGAAAGATCCTTCGCAACTATCTTTAGATATGTGGAGCGCAAAGATATCGTGAGATTAAGGCATGCGAAGTAGCAACTCAAGATGGAGCAGCTGGAGAAGCCAGTGGTAGAATTAAACGCCGATAAGGAGAAGATGTTCAATCTGGTACAAGAGGTGATGGCATGTCATCCCCCTACTTCTTTTTATTCCCTATTTTTGCTTGAGAATTTTCTTTTATTCCGCATGGAAAGCATTAAAAACAATATTAGTTATGAGATAGAAGATGGTGTACAATTCCTCCGGATAATAAGGAATCATGATGTGACAACTCAACACTTGATGTGTGAGTTTTACCTACATGGGTATTTACTGCGTTTGGATAGAGATTTCAACCTGGTTCCGTATATAGGGAACATTCATTTAAGAGCCCTCACCTCTTACTCTCTCAATCAAATTCATTGGCAGAAGGCTTTCAACACTTTTGAATCCACTCAAGTTACCAAGCCATTATAGTAAGAGGAGAGCATGAGAGGTCAATCACAATGTTCACTAAGCACAACACCTTTTTGGGAATCCAAGGGAACAAACGTAGGATGTTGAGGACACAAAGATGGTGCCTCAATCTTTGTTTCAATCAGTTAAATTCTTTTAGAAAAGAGGCCCTTGATTGCTATCAGAAAAGGTGGATGAAGTCACCGACAACTATCCAGAACAGGGAACCTTTTGGAGCACCAAATTTTGCACGAGTGCTCACTAGAGTGCCCAGATATATGGCATGTGTCAAAACATGTGGGGCCCGGTGTATGGGGATCCGGGTTCAGTTTCCTATTATTTGGTTGCCCGTAGAAATTTACACTCCAGCATACGATGTTCCAACGGATTGGTGGAAGGAAGTTCTCCTTTTGGATGGGTTTAAAGTTCCAGGAATAGAGATGGCCTCAGAATGTGATCTTGCCTAGCTTCATGAGACCTACAGTCTGCAGAATCCAGACCTGTGGAGGCGACAGACTGCATGAGGACATGTCAGAGGCTAGTTGGGGGGAGATGTTGGGAACCAAATTTGGCTATCTTTCTATCCATTTTTATCATCCTTTTTTACCCTTTTTGTACTTATTTACCCACGTTGCTATGCTAAACTTATGAGGTAAATACCCCTAACTTGTCCAATTGGAATATTTTAATTAATGAAGTAAAATCATGAAGCCTTATCTATTCGCAGCACTGAATTGAATGTTTGACCGCAGCTTGGAGAACAGGAACACTCGCTTCAGCATTTCGCAATAGATCTGGTAACGACGAGCCCTGAGTAGGCCACGCAGCTGGAGTCATGATCCCCTGGAAGAATTCTTGGGCCTTTTTGCTATCTCGGTTATCTGGTGTTGGTGTCGTCCCAACTGATGTATATTTATGTATATGCGGTTACCATGTTTCAGGGAGATCCGTTATTATCTCGTGCTATGTATAAAAGAAGGATTCTTCTGTAAATGGGAATTGCCCCATCGCTATTGTAATCACCTATTACAGATTAATAAGATACCATCTATTTTCTTGTTCTAATCTTTTCCGTGGCTAACGTAGCCCTGATCAAAGAGCTAGGCCCGCTCTTCTGATCAAGTGTTGCGTCTTTGTGTGTACATTATTTGATAGTCTATGTTTGTTGTTATAGTTCTTTATTTCTTGTAATTGTTTCTAGATTTCTGTAATTTATTTACTCTTACAGTCATGTTTTTAATATTAGCCGTGAGCCCTTGGTCGGAACAAATTGCGCTTTGCACCTGCATATACCTTATGCATTGACTTGAAAGGATACACACCCAGATTGATAAATTAATGTCGGAATAGGGTGAATAAATCGTTCATACCTGGACACCAACAGAGGTATGCCTAGAATACGAGAACAATTATGCATAGCTCAGAGAGTGCAAAGAATATGGGAGAGATGTCAGTTTGCAAAGGATACAGATCATAGGCAGAATAGGCAGAATGGGAGTTACAAATTAGAGAGGGAAGACAAAAATGGTGCTGGCTCTGATACCATGTCAGACCAGGAGGTAACTCCTCAAATGTAATTGTATTACTCATTCAGGTTCTTCATTATTATATACAAGAGGGAGTGACTGTTCAGTTCATCTCCCGATGACTCTCCATTTCCTCTATTATTTATGTACAGTAATTACAGTTGTTCACCCAATCCCTATGACTAGGTGTCAACAGCTTTCTTCTCCTCTATCAAAAAATTCTTGAACAGTTTTTGGACCTTAACTTCGTGAGCCAAGAGTTGAAATGCTTGGTTCATGTCTCCCAAAATGGTGGACCTCCTAATTTCCCTTCTTCCTCGACTCTTGTGGATCATGAGACCCATCAGTTTGCAGAGGAGGATCCCAACCACCCATTTTTTTCCTTGTCCTCCTCTATTTCCGATCTCAAAATGGGTGCCCCATCGCAACGGTTGCAAAGTTGAGAAATATACGCAGCATGTTCCCAACTCATCTTCTCAGCCATCTCCTTTCCAAATGGAGGAGATTCCAAAATGGCTCTGAAAGCCTATGGCAAAGACCCATTCCTCCATTCTACAAAAGGACACCACCGTTCATAACCCAAGCCTCAAGTCTAATCTGGATATTTGTGATCCTCCATCATCTACAAACCATGACTCCTTTTACCATGACTCGCTTGATCAATCCGCTTCACCAGCTAGTTGTGCGCATTCGCTTGATTCTCAAGCTGCTTGCTCAGATTGTCATCATGTGCAAGGCAGTCTCTTTACATAGGTAGAGGAGCAGAAAGGTGAATACATGCCAATTAATCTTCTATGTTTCAAAATGGTTCACTTCAAAACATCGAGCTTCCATTCTTGATTGATTCTCAATCCGTGAATATTCGAGAAGCATCATGAAAAATTAATTCTTTCGATCAGCCTCCAGTCTTGGGTTGTCATCACTCCCATGCTTCTATATGTTGTGATGAACACCCAAGCACATCATGTGATCTATTTTCCTTTAATGCACACTCTAACTCTGATCTGGAATGCACACCAGACAAAGCAGACATCCATATTGAAACCTCCTTTGCACCTCGCTTGCTTATGTGTCCTACTATTCACAGTGCATCTACATGCAACGGAGATACTCCCTGTTCTCTTGCTTATTCATTTCATGAGTTATCTACTCGATCGGTACTAGGAATTGAGGATGTCCATCATGAAAATATTCTCAACGCACATGAATCTTCCCACTCGTCATCATATTCTGTGTTGCAAGAATACAACTCATCAAATCAGCTTACTAAAGCTAGAAAATTTGATGAAGTCAGTGACAGAGATGGCTTCCATCCTAAGAGTAGTTTTGAAATCAGTGAAAACAACCATCCTCAAGCCATGCATGATCCACTTCACATCTCAAAATTCCATTTTTGAATTCTAGAATGTTTCGGGACATGGCAGGGAGTCAATGCAGTTCAATGTCTGTTGATGGTTATGTCAGTACCTTGCGACTTTGGTGTGCCCCTCGAACCGAATCAAATCTGGTTTCTCACACACAATTTTTCTATCTGCACGCTTGCACTCAACATGGACCATGGTGTAAAGAGTATTTACTATTCCGGGTGTGATATTTAGAAATTTCAAATTTTCACTAATGACCAAATCGATGAGTCTGTTACAGTGCGTCCGTCTTTATGCACTTCTCTTACATCCAATTTGGGATGATAGTGTCCATCCCTCATGAAATCATGGAATAGTGAAGTTGATCATCTCAAAGACTATGTTTGTTAGGAATCATACTTATTGGGTGTTCGTTCTCATGATCAACGCCTTGGAATTCTTGCGAATTTTTCACCTTAAGCCTGACCACTCATCACACCAGAAATCTCCATGTGTGATGAAGAGCACACAACCTATCATGCGAATCAAATTACTATCATTTCAGTACACCCCAACTGCCCTCACACATTCACTATGCTGGCATCCTTTCTACATTTCTGTGATGACCATGATGTTTGCACAATCGTTCACCAGTTATAGGTGGGTGTTCTATCATAATTAGTTCACAACGAACTTGGGTCCGTCACTCAGAGCGTTCGCAAGATTGTTCAAAACTTTTATTTGTTCATGATAAAATGGGAATCTGGCATCTTGACCAAATTGTCTGATTGTTATTCTACCTTGGGTGGCTTTCATGAAGTTTATCATTTTCCCAACAGTACATCCAATGATATTCACTTCGTGCACGATGATCTTGACTGTGTAACATCTTTCTCCTCACACTTTTTTCAAGTAGGTGAGGCACTCAACCTTGTGTTGATGGCTATGGCAGGCCATCACTCCCTTGATGTGACTAATGATAATGATCAGAGATATCTTTCCATACCAAATTCCCATCGTGATCCCCTCTGTCGAATCAGGAATCCATCTTTTCAAATATCACAAGTCTTTCAAAACAACCATAAAAATTTTTATGATCCAATCGCTGAATGGATGGAATAATCTTACTTGGGGAGTCATGTTGCAAGTAGAAGCTTCAGTCCTTCCTCACACTCGCTACGAAACTTTGTGCAGAAGAACACACACTCGCAAGAGGTCTCCAAGGTTTGTTGAAAAATGATAGTCATGAAAGAGGTAAGCATGTGTGTTAGGTGGTTGTGACACATCTTTCTGCCCACATGTGAGACCTTCTCTCTCATGTGCAAGTTTTTCAAGTTTTTGTATTTTCTGTTGCACACCATTTTTTATCTATCTTAATCGATTGTATCTTTGTGGCAGGTCAGGTACGCCTACGGTGGATTCACTGGAAATTTCATTTCATGTAACCCCAACCATTTAGCATAGGCGTAGGAGTAGTGTTTTCTTTCTTCTTGTCTTTGTTTTCTTGTTTGCATGTTTGTTTGCTTGCTAAATTGGTTTCGTTACTTTTCTTTCTCACTTTGCTTGTTGACTTGGTTTCCTTACTTTTCTTTCTCACTTTTCTTTCTTGTTGTCTTTTCACTTTGGTTTACTATTTTTGCGTCGCTTTGTTTTGTTTGCTTAATGTAATGCTATTTTTGGTTCTATAAATAAATGTTGCCCTCTATTAGGGTCCTATAATTTATAGGATCTAAAGGTAATTTAGTGAGCTATCTTAGGAATCTTATTTTGTAAATACTTTTCAATCTGCAATGATTTCCAAATAAAGAAAAATAGAATAAAAAATGAAAAAGAGGGTATAAATAAGTAGAATAATGAGAAAAATAAAAATATTGAAAAAAGAGAAAAAGATTAAACCCCAAATAAAGAAAGAAAATAAAAAAGATAATAATATTGAAAGTGTTGCAAGTCTAAATGCCACTACTCATACATGGGTTTTGCTTCATTTCTGTAAAATAAATTGTGTGCAACTTGTTCAAAATGCCACAATCACTTGCTTTAATTTGGTAATACTACTTAATCCTGACTAGACTTCTTTGAATTAATGCACATTAGATAGAGAATGAAGGTTTATCCAACAATTTAAACTAGATAAATCATTAGTTAGGTAGAAAATAACATTGACCCAACTGTTTAATCTAGGTCAATAAGAGAAATAAGGGAAATGTTAGATAGTTTTTCTTTCTGCATAACAAAAAAAAAATGGGTTTTCTAGTGTAAGTGCACCCTAGAGATTGAAATAAAAAATGCTAGTCTAGCTAAGGGTAGGTAGATTTGGTGGGTTGCTTAAATGTCAGCATGCATAAATTTTATCCTAAGTTTGAGGATAGGGAAAGAGGAGAAAAGTGAATGTTATGCATTATCTATTTCAAAAAGTTTATTGTTAATCCCTTATCCTAAGTTTAGAGGATAAATATGTGTAGGGATAAAGTATTTCATTTCCCTATTTTTCCCCTATCCTAAGTTTGAAAACAAAATTATGTGAGTGCAAGTGGAAAAAGAATTTTGTCATTTGTGGTTAAATTTATGTTGCCTTCAACACTTTGGGATCTATTCCCCTGCTTCATCCATGACCATCATCCTTTTTCGCCCCCCCCCCCCCCCCCCCCCTTCGCATTCTCCCTTTATTGTTGGGGGGGGTCTGGAAGGCGGTTTCTTCCACTGGGCCCTACTCCCTACGTGGTGCATCCTAGTGATTTCGCACCCCCCTTGTTGATACCATTTACTGCCCATCACCCCCTCCAGAAATTTCCTGTCTTGGATCCGTTCCTGCCATGCCCCCACCACTCCTCCTCCACAAATCTCCATCTGCCAACTATCTCGACCGTTGCTCCAATTAAGTGCCTTCCCGCTTGATACCTATTTGCATTTAATTCTCCCAAGTAACCATTTAGTAATGGCCCCATGCCATTTCCAGCAAAACTCTGCCTCTGCATTTAAGAAGGTCCAAATCTTGTCACTACCAATCTTTCACTTCTCATTCTATTTATGATATTCATAATTTCTTTCCCCAGTCTCTATCAGAGCATCCTCGCCACCAGCATCCCAACATTTGTTGATCTACCTGTTCTCTTCACTTGATAAACTATTGTTTCATAGCCCAATAAACCTCCTTTGTCTATCCATTTTTCTCAGAAACTGCTCCAACCATGCCTCCTAAAGCTAAGACCTAGGGCTAGGTCATTAACCCATTGATTCCACCTTCTGTATATTTGGATCACACACCATTGGCATATAGAGATTACTGGATCACTAAAAAACTTTGTGATTGTGATTTCCTCAAGTTATAATGTTGGTTATAGGAGAAACACACTGATAAAATAGATGAGATAGAACTCTAGGAGTCAAACCTTCCCCACTATATCTTTCTCGTGACTTTCAAGCCCCAGAATTAACCAGGAGATGCCAAGCTTTCTATGTCTCTGCTCAAAGAGTTATAATTGCACCTACATGTGACATCCTTTTCACCATCATAGCCAAATAAATTGACCAAGTGATGATGGCCCCTTCCATGGAAAATGTTTCCCCTTTCTCCCTACAAGCCCCCACCCAGCTTTATCAAAAGCTAGATTTTTCCACTAGAGCTAGGATTTTTGAAATTTTCCTTCTAGAGAATGCCCAATTGCTAAAGAAAGATCCTCCTTATCCTTCTTCCATTTTCCCTAACCAGGCCAAACAAATTATTTCTACCCTTTCTCACATTCTAGGCTACCATTCTAATCAGTGGGTGGATGAGCCTATTTTAGGATTCCTTTCCACATTTTCCACAAACAGCAAGCCCTCTACTGTTTTTAGTTTCAGTCAATTCTTGGTTGACAATATCCATGAGCAGTACATCAAGTTTCCTACAGAGCAGGTGTTCAGTTACACCTCTATTTTAGTGTACATGTTCATCTATTACCAATCGGAAAATTTCAATTTTTCCTTGCAGAAATTGGATGATGCAGGTAACCAACAACCAGTGTTCTTTGGCAAATCACTGGTCATGAAAGAACAACAAGAATTTACCTACAAGCAATTTGTAGCGGACTCTTTTCATCCAGCTATGAACATTCTCTACAGTACAGTGCAGCCCACGATCATTGAGGACATCAAAAGAATACTATATCTATCAGACCAATCCAAGATCGGAGATTGGTACCTGTACCAAAATTACAAAGAGATCAGAGTCTATGGATGTGCGTTGCCCCCCTAAAAGCTCCCCAAGTACCTCCAAATGAGGATCTTTTCATTAGAATATATCAGGAAAATGTTAAATTCAGATGAGATCCACTTTGTAGTAGTAAAGAAGAAGGCACAATTCAGGATTAAAACACAGGTAGGCCCATTTGTCTGCAACAGAAGAACTGCAGGGGAGGAGGCAAATAATATATTGAAGGAGATGAAGTTCAACTTGAGCTTCACCTGGTCTTATGACCCCTATGGCATAATTTCAAAACTTAGAGTGGACAATAAGAACACTCCCTACATTCATGCTTCTAGGCCAGAGATAGAACAATATGCTAATCAGTTGGAGTGGGAAAAAAACCCTCTGCGGGAAGCTGAAGAGCAACTGGTTTCCACTTCTAGTTTACAAACTCCTGTTCCCTCAGAGAAATACAACAAAATAAAGAGAAATGAAAGGTCTTCATCTACAATGGGGGGTGAAGCTAAAGAATTTAGAATCAATTATAGAAGGAGGGCCAAGGTGACTCACAAACCAAAAATAGATAAAGAAATGGATGAACAGGAAGCTATCATTATCACGGATTCTCCACCAGCAACCATGAAGTTCACCACTTCTCCTCCTAAACCTTCAACCTCATAGGCTTGTAAGGAGACTAAGCTGGAAACATACATTGTCCAAACAGAAAATGAGAAAACAATGTTTCATAGGTACAGGGAAATGAAACTTCGGAATGAATCCTAAAGAACAACACTTATAATCAATTCTAGAAGCAGACTTCCAATTTACAAAGTACACTTCTATCGGTATTTTATACTGAACATGGTAGAATGCATATGTCCTTCCTTGAGGCCCAGACTTCACAACCTAAATCAACAGCTGACTACAAGAGTGCCACCTTCGAGTTCAGCACAAATGACATACATCCCATTGATAAAATGGAGATGCACATACAAATTGGTGAGATGATATCCTCCACTCTCACAAACACTACCATGTCTTTATCCAAATTGCAGGTTTCTTTTTCTAATGTACAGTCACAATTGAAGATGGAGAAGGTCTCCTCCTTGGCCAAAGACAACATGATCAAGTATTTGGAAGACTTGGTGATCAAGATAGGGTATTACCCTATGGATGTTATTGCTACTAAATATATTATTAAGAAGAAAAACTTGGACATTGCAGCATTAAGGAAACAGGTCAAACTACTAGTTAAACATGATCAAATGACCAAGGACATTGTAGAAGGTGAAGCTCAGAAAGCTGACATGATGAAACTGCTTATTGACCAAAATATACAAATCAGGCAGATGGAAGTAGAGTTAGAAAATATGATAAAGGACAAGGAAGATAACTTGAAGATGGCCAGTGTTCCTTTGGATGTTGTGCCTCTTTCTCAGCTGCCTTCCACTGGAACAACTAATGCACATTTTACTTCTACTCAGACTCCCAGTGTTGAACAAGTAGCACAGACACTGAAAAACATGTGTTTTCAATCAAAGGAAATTGAGACCTTACAGATACAACTTAAAGCTATGGAACTCCAGAAGACCAAAGATGAAGCCACTTGAGCTACTGAACTAGATAAAAATTAGAGACTTCTAGAAAAGTTACGCCAGGTGGAGAGAGACACTTCTATTGGCTAGACCTTGGCCCAAGCCAAGGAAACCATTTGGATGAACATACTTGCCTCAATGAATGAGATTTCACCTTCTATTCAGATTATGTTTGAACAGAAAGAGTTAATAGAGAAGGCCACTGAGACCATTATGCAAGGAAGGAAAAAGTTGGGAGAAATCTGAACTGAAGCTGCAAATATTATCAGGTTCCTAAATTCAAAGTCCAAATATGAGCTAGAGGAAGTGGGAGTCAGTGATAGAACTTCCACCATTCTAGAGGTCAAGAAGGTCTTGACTAAGAGAAATCTCATTGGCCAGTTGGAGGAAAGGTATGAGACCTTAGAGCTGCAGGAAAACAGATTCACAAATAGGATTGAAGCCTTGATGCAGAAGGTAATTCCCAGCATCTATGTCATCAATGACAAGTTGATCGCTTAGGAGGACTACATCTAGAAAATGAAAGAGGTAGCCAAAAGGAGCATCAAGTTGATTGGAATAAAGGGAGTATGCCAGAAAAAATATTTTATGGAGACCATGCCAAATGACTCCCATGTGTAGGATGAAGTAAAACACATTTTTACCATGAAGCCAACTTTTGCTAAGTATACAAAGGTAGACGAAATCCACCGTAGGGTGAAAAAGTTAACAATTCCAGATGAAAAGAAATGGGAAGAGTTACTTGATTTATTGGACTAATCAGTAACTCAGAAGTAGTGAGAGATTTTACCAGCACAGAAGCCAGTGCAAGCTTCAGTCCAGCATTGCATTATGTTTTAGATGACTCAGCAATAGAAACCACCCAAACAGGGCCACCACTTTCCTCAACAGCCTACATGGCCTATTCTTTTGCCAATATTAGATGATATTAGTTTGTAATTAGGCTAATAATACATTGTCCATTTGAAAACTATTTTTGTAAAGTGTTATTGTAATTTTTCTTATAAATACTTCATTGTTTCAAGTATTAGTGTTGATTTCCGAATATAATTTCTCCAACACATTGGAATTTTGAAGTTCTAGAGCATAAAAAATACAAAGACCTTTTACAGGATTCATGTGTTGTCTTGAATGGTGATGTGTTTCTTGTCTTTATATGTTTGAACGATGTTATTTCCTTCCTCTGTTTTTCTAAATCTAAATTAATCAACAGAAATTGTGATAAATAGGATTCGTTATCAAGAGCACCCTATTTTGGTTGTTGTTAATTTTAATCTTTTCTAGTGAAGTGAGGATAAATAATTCCTAATTTCACTTTGTTCTCTACTGAACCTTCCACTTATGCTTTTCCACCACCCATTTAAACTCTAGAAAGATCCATTTACTACAACCTAGCTTGCCCTATGAGAACTCCCCTAAAAATTGATGAACAAACTCCATTTTTAGTTTATAGACTCCATAGCTGAATGGAATTATAACACTAAAATTAACCAAACCAATCAATAAAAACAACAAGAACAACCATAGCTAGCCTAAAATTCACATGAAAAAAATCCAAATCTTATAGAGAGATCCCTCTCTAAAGCTGGCAAGGCTAGATCCCAACTTCCAAAGTGGTTTTGATGTTTTCCTATGTGTTTACTCCCTCAACCTCAAAAATACAGAAGGACAACATAGGGGCAACCATACTGGGGAAGAATACATTTTAATCCAAAAATTTATTATTCCTAGTTCTAAATTAGTACTTCAATAATCAATTGTTAGATCATTATGAAATGCATGATTCGACGTTGTTATTTTGTATATATTTACTATATCATTGATTCTCATTTTAATTTTTGTGTGATGAATTTTCAAAGCCCTCGCTCCCAAAAGAATTTACACTAGATCTCACCCTGATCCCAAACTTGCTGAAATGGTAGATAACCCTAAGAAACTAGTGAGAAAGAAAATATTTACCAACAGTCAAGGTAGTAATAGTCCTCTGTCTAGATTCAATTCCCTGCCTGAGAATATTCCTTTGTCAAGTCGTAATTCTCTCCTAGAGAAATTTGAAACTTTACAGATATATAATTTGATTTACCTTCTCGGTAATGTTTATTTAGATCAAAGTCTGAGGCTTTTGTAGATCAAACTGTCATAGATAAAGCTATATTGTAGCCATATATACCCCAAACCCAACTCCTTGAAATCGATCCTGATTTTGAATCTTTGCAATAACTTGACAAATTTCAAGGTCTAGTTTCAGTGTTGGACCAAGCTATTGAAGAAGCCTTTATTCAATAGTCAATTGAATTTTCTTCTCTATCAGTTGCAACAGCCTATTTGTCTAGGTATGCAACTTTTGTGTTGCTAGCCCAGCTGAATACTATGCCTGGAGATTATCAATAAACAATTGTGACCATTGATAACACTGATGCTTATACTGCTCGGCAATATGTGGATAGGATGAATTATGTGCTTGACCTTCAATAAGTAGATGAAGTTGATGTTAAAATGATATTTTTTGCCCATAGTTTAGGAGTTGATGTCAAGAAATGGTTTAGGGGTTTACCTGCACAAAGCATAGACAACCTTGATGTTTTCCATCAAACTTTCTTAGCTATATGAGAGATCAAGAAGAATCCACTTCAACTCCTAAATGAATATAAAATACTGAAAAGAAAACCAAATGAAAGTGTGGAGGAATATTGTGAACAGTTTAATACTGTTTACAACACCATTCCACAAGACATCAAGCCCTCCCCTAGTATAGCTCTGATTGATTTTCCAGATGCTTTCGATGTAGACATGGAATATCAACTTAGAGAGAGAGACCCGAAAAATTTGGAAGAAATGTAGGAAAATGCAATTAAAGTTGAAGCTAACATCCTGGCCAAAAAAGCCAAACTGAAGTCTAAACGCAAAGTTACCATAAAAGAAGAACTTTCTACTTTTGCTATGGATCATAATATTGATAACTTAGTGAGAGTAGTGAATCAAATGATGCAAAGAGTGAACATTAATGAGAAAACTCAAGCAAGAGAAGACCAAAACATCCCTCAAACTAGAAACCAAAACTTTAGAAGGAATGTTCCCCAAGTTAAACAAAGAGAACAAAAGGGTCCATACTAGCAGGTTTGACCTCCTTTTCAGGAAAATTACACAGATGATGAGGGGAATATTGTGGAAGATTTGGATGATAATGAAATCAACTTGTTGGGGATAAATGATGATCAAACAATTTTCCTCACTCAAGAGGAGAAAGAACATTTTCTCATATCCCAGACTGAGTTGGATTATGAAGAGTCAGATGAATACAAACAAGCGTTTGAAAATTCCATAATGGAATTCCATAGGAAATACAACCTTAGAAGGAAAAAGAATATAGACACTCCCAATCCCAAAATCTCAGAAGAACCTTCTAAGAAGTCATCTGAAAATGAACTTAGGAAAACCACAGATAGTCTTCCTAAGAAAATTGTAGACAATTCTAGTAAGAAAAAGGTAGAAATCCCCGTCAAAAAAGTTACTAACAACGTTTCAAAAACTACTCAAATAGATGTCCCAACCACCAATCAACAAAAATATCCTATCACAAAAAAATTACAGAGCAATCTGAATTTCCCAATTTAAGTAAGAATCAAACATCTTTCAATATTGAGAATGAACTGGAAAAATTGAAAATCCCTATTCCTCTCATAGAGTTAATGAACAAAAACATGTACAAACCCCAAGTAATGAAAGCCTTGAACAATGGGGAAAACAGTGACTCTGTAAATTTGAATGATGATCAGCTTGAAGTCTTATTTGGGCCAGAAGTTGAAGGCAAACCACAAGAAGGAGGAGTCCCTCCATTCTATGTCAGTTTGAAAACTTATGATAAAAATCTCCATAATGCTATATGCTAGATTCAGGTGCATCCCATAATTTAATGCCTAAGGTTGTGATGGAGAAACTAAGACATCACATTACTAGACCTTACAAAGATTTGTACTCCTTTGATTATAACAAAGTTACATGCCTAGTTCTTATCAGAGACCTATGTTTTACTTTAGCCCAAATCCCTACTAAAAGTATAGTGATGGATATAGTGGTTCTAGACATTCCCCCTAAGTATGGCATGTTGTTGTTGATATGAAAATGGGGCACTTAGGCTTCTTATTTAACTTACAAGAACCTCTCCCACTTCCAAAGCTTATAAATTCCCAAGTCGCAAATGATTAACCAATGCAGAAGTAAAATATGCTTGAGAAATAGGCATATGCTTATGGTTATTTTAACTGTTATGTGTTTTAAAATCTGTTGTTTGTGCTGATATGTAAATACATGTAACAATGCAAACAATGCAGAAAATAACAAACACATAAGACAACAACTTAATATGGAGTTCACTCAAAACTCTTGGGCTACATCTCCTTGAGCTCTAGTCAACTCAACTAGGCTCTCTGGGATTATGGAAAAGTCCTTTTAAAAGCTCTTGGCTAAAGTCCACTGTTTTACCTAGAAATGATGGGCTTAGACACCATTTAGTCCCTCGCTCTTGAAGCTCTTAGCTTTCTAGCTCTCAGCTCTCGCTCTCGCTCTCGGCTCTGGCGCTGGCTCTTGCTCTTCGGCTCTGGCTCTGGCTCTTCAGCTCTACTTTCTTTGGCTCCCTACAACCTTTAGCTCTCTAGCTTTTCACTTTAACTTAAAGTGACCCAAAAGGCTCCCCCAGTTGCTCTGTGCAGTATTTTTTTTCTCTCTCTTCGCTCTCTGCGTTCAGCTTCCTGCTTTGGCTTGGCTTTTTGCAACCCTGTCTCAGCACCCTTTCTGTCTCTGTCATTTGTGGCCTTAAATATAATTGGTGTTGTCTGTTCATTTCCCCTTCTCAAGCTCACTGGCTCCCAGCCTCTATCCACTTGAATCCCCCTCTGAGCATTAGAAATCATTGCTAAATGCCTTCAGGGATGGTGGCTACCTGTTCTGCAACGGAAGGGACCATCATTGTGTTGAAAAGCCCAAAAATAGCGTTCTCGGCTTACACAGGAAAATACACTAAACACGAGAAAAATCCATAGAAACTCTTTCTTTTGGATTTCAAAAATCATCAACTCTACCCTAGACTCCTATCGGGTCCGCTTAAGATCATTGTCGCAAGTCGCAATGCCCCTGTGCCGCAGTTCCGTTTGTATTGATAAAAATACATTAAAAACACTGAAAATCCCAACAATATGGCTCATATCGGACTTGAAATGATTATGCAGTGGCATTTACAACCCTTTCAAGTCCGATCGCATCGCATCGGTGCATATATATATATATATATATATATATATATATATATATATATATATATATATATATATATATATATATATATATATATAGATATATATATGGCCTCGCTCCATCATATTACTCCAACGCGAAATTGCAATGTGATTGATCACAATCGCATATCACATGGACCTGAGGTCTTTCCATATGGCATGGCCTATTCCGACGCCGATGTGCCAATTTCAGCGATTGCAACGTCGCTCGGCCCAGGGTCCCGCCTTAAGCCCGATGCTACCGGCCGATATCGATCCGCCGATTTTGGTGATCGCATTATCGGACGACCTGGTCCTTATGTTATATCGCATGTCTGCCTCCGATCTGATATGTTTGGGATCGATGATCGGGGGTGTCTCCCCTTTCCGCTTAAGTCCGTTCTTTTGCCCTGGTTCGATGCGATTTCCCTTTTTAAGGGTTTTTTGCCATTTTTAAAGGATTTTTCCTATTTTTCCTAAGAACAAAGGCATCTTCTTTCTGCGATAACTTTTGCATCCTAAGTCCATTTTTTCCCATTCAAGTTGTAGCAGATTCAGGACAAGATGATCTCTGCAATGGGGCTATTTCTAGAAACTTCCTTGGACTTTCATTTTCCCTTTGGGAGGAACACTTGGACTTAGGAGTCTATCCAAAATCCATTTTGGGTGATGCCTTCCCACTAAAATAACTTTTGGTCTCCAAAATATTGATATACTGATCTGAGTAGTAAATGAGAGTAACAACACCCTCTTCTTTTAGCCTCCATACACTTGCCTTGCATAGTGCCCCTGGACCAAAGTCTCTAACCACTTTCCTTTTTAGATGTGCTAGTTCTCCTGGGAAGATCCATCTTCCTTCTTTCCTTCATGCAGAACTTCTGCTGATGTGGTCATAGAAGGTAGTTTGAACTTTTCTACCTTGATTATTGATCTAAGTTCGCTCAAACAAATGTGAAGTATATCTACTCCACAAAACTTTCATTTGTTCCTATTTAACAAGCTCTCAACAACAACTGTTAACAACAACAGAAATACAGACAACAACTAGATGGCTTAAACTCCTACTTCAACAAAAGAAATAGATTTTCACATCTTGTGAACTCCTCCATGTCTTAGATCTGCATACAAATGATGGACTAGACAACAAGCCCACAAAACATGCCTCTAAAACAAATGACTAGTTAAGCATGTAGAAAAATACCATTAGGAATCTTTTTCAAAAGATGAAACACTTCATCATTATCTCCATTTGGAGACCAAGTTAACTTCTCGCAAATCAACATTGCATCACATGCATGTCAAAGCAATCAACCCTTCAAGTTAATTACACATATATGTTCAAAAACAAGGAAATCATCAACATCCCTGTGTTCAGTCATCTCCTGCTCATGCATGCATTTCATCCTTCAACTTTCACTTAAGCACACTGTACTTTCGAAGATGAAATGAAATATAATGTAGATGCATCAATAGACATGCAATCTTAATCAGATAAGAACTCTAACCGTTTGTTACCAATCCCTTTCAAAGGTACTACCTTTGTCTGCACATCAACATCAAAAATCCCGAGACACATCATTCATGGAATCTTCCTTTCCATTTCTGCCACCTTCTCTTTCCACTTTCCCTAGCTTTTCTGGAAGAATCGCTGGATTCAGAGTCAAAAATTTTGCAACAAGATGTCCTTGCTTATGGCATTAAGTGCACTGCATTTGCATCCTCTTGACAGCATGATTTTCCTTGTCCAACGGACCTTTGGATTCTTGCTTCTTTTCCTTCAAAAGCTTCCTGTATGTGGCCATTCTCTTCCAACATCTAGAAACATTATGGTTATCCAAACCATAAAAGGAACAAGCAATTCTTTTCCCATTTCTATGTGGAAATTTATCATGCTTTGCAAAATCAAAAGGAAGATGATTAGAACGAGATTTATACATGCCTCTTTCACCTTTATTGCCTTCATGAGGAGGTGAAGAAAATGAAGAAGTGACTCCCTTTGGAACACCATCAATCTCTTCAAGGCTATTAGAGTTTCCAAAACTCTCTAGCTCAAGTGTGTGCTTTTGAACACCTGCATATTGCAAATGGTGTTTCAAGCTATTGCATTCCTCCTGAATACAATCTTCACACTTTGTAATGCAACTCCTTCTTGGAGTTGTTTCAATGGCCTTCATGGTATCTTTGGAACTTTCTCCATAAGCTTGTCCATAGCTAAGACCTAAATACTTAGGCCTTTCCTCAATCATTATTGTTTCAACAATACCTTTTTCATGCTTTCCCAAGCCCTTTCCTTCATAGCCCATCTTGGACATTAGCTTGGAGCCTATGCCTTTAGTATGTTTTTCAAAAGAACCAATATAAGCATTCTTAGAAGAATTTGAAGACAAATAGGAACCATTTACCTCTTTTTCAAGTTGATACTTGAACAAGGCTTCTTTGGGAACAAAGAGCTGGGACTCCAACTCATGGATCATTTTCAGGTTCATATTTGAAATATGAAGTTGCCTCTCCATTTCCTTCATTTTATCGGAAAGAAACTGCTTCTCTTCCTTCATGGAATTCAATTGCTCTCTAAGTATGTTTCTCTCTCTTCCATCCTCATACATTTCTCTCACCTTGTCCATCATGATGAACAAGTCTTGCTTCAAGTCTCCATCATAGAGTCTTGTGATGAAGGAGGAATTTGAGGATTCACTTGTAGAAGTTGTCATTATATCGATGAACAAAAGAACTTTAAACAAGATTAATAAAGAGCTTATTTAAGCAACCTTTTGCAGCAAACCCCTTGTTCTTCAAGGATTTCTTTCAGGTCCTTTGTGATAGAAGAACATCTTCAACCCTTCTTCCTTCTTCTCCTTCTTGGACTGAGCTATCAACAACTTTCCCTTCACCTCTGCAAACTCAAACAATAGTCAGTCTGCAAACAAGCATACATTAATCAGACAATGAATCCTTTACTGCCCAAACACCTTTCAGACAAGCAATCTTCTCCCTATCAATCAAGAATTCTGATATAACCTTCTTAAAGGTGTGGTTACCCAATCTTAAGCTCTGATACCACCTGATCTGAAAATGGGGCACTTAGGCTTCTTGTTTAACTTATAAGAACCTCTCCCACTTCCAAAGCTTATATATTCCCAAGTCACAAATGATTAACCAATGCAGAAGTAAAATATGCTTGAAAAGTAGGTGTATGCTTATGGTTAGTTTAACTGTTATGTCCTTTAAAATCTGTTGTTTTTTCTGATATGTAAATACATGTAATAGTGCAAACAGTGTAGCAAATAACAAACACATAAGACAACAACTTATTATGGAGTTCATCCAATACTCTTGGGCTACATCTCCTTGAGCTCTAGTCAACTCAACTAGGCTATCTCGGATTATGGCAAAGTCCTTTTACAAGCTTTTGGATCAACTCCACTCTTTTACACAGAAACAATGGGTTTTGACACCATTTTATCCTTGGCTCTTGAAGCTCTCGGCTCTGGCTTTGACTCTCGACTCTGGCTTTGACTCTTGGCTCTGGCTTTGGCTCTTTGCTCTGGCTCTTGGCTCTGGCTCTTGGCTTTGGCTCTTTCTCTTCGGCTCTGGCTCTAGCTATTCGGATCTGGCTCTAGCTATTCGGCTTTGGCTTCTTTGGCTCTCTACAACCTTCAGCTCTCTAGCTTTTCACTTGAACTTCAAGCGACCCTAAAGGCTCCCTCAGCTGCTCTACGCAGTAGCTTTTGCTCTCTCTCTGCTCTCTGCCTTCAACTTCCTACTTTAGCTTGGCTTTTTGTGACCATGTCTTGGCACCCTTTCTATCTCTGTCAGTCTGTGGCCTTAAAGCCAATCAATTTTGTCTATTCATTTCCCCTTCTTGGGCTCACTAGCTCTCGACCTCTACCCGCTCGAATACCCCTCTGAGCATTAGCAATCATTGTTAAACGCCTTCAAGGACAGTGGCCACTTGTTCTGCAACGGAAGGTACCATCGTTGCATTTAAAAGCCCAAAAATAGCGTTCTCGGCTTACACAGGAAAATACACTAAACACAAGAAAAATTCGTAGAAACTCTTTTTTTCGGATTTCAAAAATCATCAACTCCGCCCTAGACTCCTATCGGGTCCGCCTGAAATAGCTATCGCGAGTCGCAATGCCCCTGTGCTGCGGTTCCCTTTGTATTTATAAAAATACATTAAAAACATTGAAATTCCAGACAATATAGCTCATATCGGACTTTAAATGATTATGCAGTGGCATTGACAACCCTTTCTAGTCCAGTCACATCACATCGGTACACACACACACACACACACATATATATATATATATATATATATATACATACATATGGCCCCGCTCCATCGTATTACTCCGATGTGAAATTGCGATGCGATTGATCGCAATTGCATATTGCATGGACCCGGGCTCTTTCCATACGGCATGGCCTATGCTGACACCGATTCCGGCGATTGCAACGTCACTCGACCCTGGGTCCCGCCTTAAGCCCCATGCCATCGGCCGATGTCAATCCGCTGATTTCGGAAATCGCAGTATCACACGGCCCGGTCCTTATGTTATATCGCATGTCTGCCTCTAACTCGATATGTCGGGGATCAACAATTATGGGATTCTCCTCTTTCCACTTAAGTCCGCTCTTTTGCTGTGGTCCAATGTGATTTCCCTTTCTAAGGGTTTTTTTTTCCATTTTTAAATGATTTTGCCTCTTTTTCCAAAGAACAAAGGCATCTTCTTTCTACGATAACTTTTGCATCCTAAGTCCATTTTTTCCCATTCAAGTTGTAGTAGATTTAGGACAAGACAATCTCTCCAATGGGGCTATTTCAAGAACTTCCTTGGAGTTTCATTTTTCCTCTGGGAGGAACACCTGGACTTAGGAGTCTATCAAAAATCGATTTTGGATCAATTGTCATGCTCATGGGGAGCAAACTTACATGGAACGCTACAAATGGATGACCTTTGCCACCATACCAGTTTTTAGGCAGCAAAGGAGACTGTATAGGGAAACATTAATGAAATTTATGGTGATTACTCAAGGCAGACCTCAAAATTATCAACTATATTATGTTCATTCAGATTTAGATTCATGTAT
This sequence comes from Pinus tabuliformis, assembly GCA_031772625.1. Lineage (NCBI taxonomy): Eukaryota > Viridiplantae > Streptophyta > Pinopsida > Pinales > Pinaceae > Pinus > Pinus tabuliformis. Next base: position 1,316,779,323 of record CM062816.1, on the reverse strand, counting down.
TCTTTACAATGATGGGGATATCAACGATTAATTAATCACTTCTGAGAATGAGTTTTCTAAAACAAACCTAGCTGAAACACAAATAACAGAACTGAGAAATCCTCTTGAACCTCTTTGGAACATGAGTTTTAATGGCTCTTGAAGCAAAGATGGTGCTGGAGCAAGAATTTGGGTGGTTAATATGGGAAATGATCATGCTAAGCGTCACTCATATAGGTTAAATTTTCAATGCACTAATAACATAGCAGAGTATCAAGCCCTCATTCTAGGTTTGCAATTGTTGAAAAAGTTAGATGCTAAGAGAATTTCTATTCGAGGGGATGCCAAATTAATTATTAAACAAATTAAAGGAGAATATTCGACCAAACATCCTAGGATGAGAGCATACAAAAATGTTGTGCTGGACTTCCTAGAAGGTTTCCTTGAATATGACCTTTCTGCAATTCCTAGAAAACAAAACATCATTCCAAAAAATATGTCTTTTTCAGCTAGCTCTTGCAAAATTCCTTACCTGAATCAGGAATATGTACTGGAGGTAAAACATAGACCAGTTGTACCTGATAACATAAGATATTGGCAGGTATTTGGAAATGATAAGTAGATTGAAAGTTTCCTATAATCCAAAGATGAATTTCAAGATGATAGTATTGATTTGGAATCTAAAGAAGATAGTCAAATTATTGAACATTCTAGTCCCAAAAGGAAACCTGATAATTTATATGTAAATACTCCCTTACATATAGCTCTAAATGAACCATAATTGCTTGAAATTGACCCAGAAAAAGAAGAGTCTAAAACACTCCAGCTTAAAGATAATATTTTTCCTAGGGGTCTAGCTCCATTAGAAGAACTATTTGATTTCAATGATGTGGTTAAAAAGCCCAAGATTGAGCCCTCAAGAACAAAAATTGAAGATCTTAATTTAGGTACTGAAAAAGACCCAAAGATCATAAAATTGTATAAATTAATCCCAGTAGGTGGAAAAAAAATATATATTTCTTTATTCAAAGAATTTAATGATGTTTTTTCTTGGAGCTATGAAGATCCTAAGAGATATGACACTGAAATCATACAACATAAAATTCCAATAAGGGAAGATCAGAAACCTTTCAAAGAAAAACATCGCAGGATAAATCTGGATATGATGCCTTTAATTGAGAAACAAATCAAAAGGATGTATGATTCCAAAATCATAGTTCCTCTTAGGTACTCTAAGTGGGTTTCCAACATTGTACCAACTAGGAAGAAAACAAGTGAAATCAAATTGTGTATAGATTTTAGAAACCTTAATCAGGTTTCCCTAAAATAGAACTATCCCTTACCTAAAATGGATCATATTTTGCAAATGGTAGTTGGGTCCTTTAGGATTTCCTTGGTAGATAGATTCTCAGGTTATAATCAGGTCTTAGCTCATTCAGAGGATCGGGAAAAAAAAACATTTACTACTCCTTGGGGTACCTTCGTGTATGTGAATATGCCTTTTGGATTAGTGAATAATGGAGACACATTTGAGAGAGCAATGGATATTGCTTTTACTGATGAAATTGGCATATTTATTGTGATCTATCTAGATGACATAACTATATATTCTAAATCTAATGAAGAACATCTTATTCACCTTAGAAGAGTTTTTGAGAAGTGCAGAAAGTTTGGTATCTCATTAAATCCTAAGAAAATAGTGTTTGACCTTGAAGAGGGAAAACTTCTTGCTCACATTATATATAAGGAAGGAATCAGAATCAATCTCAAAAGGATTTAATCTATCCTAAAAATAAATCATTCAAGGAATACTAAAGAGCTTCAATCATTTATTGGGAGAATAAATTTTCTGAGAAGATTTATCCCTAACCTTGCAAAACTTCTCAGAAATATCACAAACATGCTAAAATGAGACTCTGAAATCAGGTGGAACATCGAAGCTAGGCAATCATTTGACTAGGTTACCCCTTATTACCCCTAATTTCACCAAAGATTTTATAATTCTTTCCTTTGCTTCTGAACATATTGTTGCAGTTTCCCTTTTGCAGAAAAGCTCTAATGGATATCAAAAACCCATTTCTTTATTTATCAAAGCTTTAAGGGATGCTGCACTCAAGTACAACATAATGGAAAAGAAAGCCTTTGCACTAATAAAAGAAATTAAAGAGTTTAGAGTATATATTCTTCATTCCCATATAATTGCTTATATACCTAATGTTGTTGTTAAAGATATTCTGACATAGAATGGATCAGATGGAAAAAGGGGTAAATGGATTGCTATCATTATGGAATATGACATGGAAATCAAGCCAACCAAGCTCATGAAAGGACAAAGATTAGACAAAATTGATGGAGATCCTCTAAATGTTGGTGGGTCCAGCACTGTCAACCTTTTTGGCACTAGAAGGAGGGCCAGATGACAAGTTGAGCCCATTACATATTGTTTGAATCTCTTACTAGATGGATCCTACACAATTCGTGCTCCTGGGGTTTTTGTTTTATTTCACACTTAATTAACTATCAATCCCTGATGAGCTTCTCGATCACTTTTCCTTGTTAAAGTTTGATGGTGAGGAAAAAACGTCTATAACCGAGCATACTTATGATTTTCTTCATTTATGTGAATCTCACGAAATTGATAGTGAAGAGCTTGTTTGTGTACTTTTCTTCCTCAACCTTGAAGGTTGTGCTTATAAGTGGTGTCATACCTTGCCACCTGCTTCCATTTTTTCCCTTCTCAGTCTCCTCAAAGACCTCCATCAAGCCGTCGACAAGTATAACCACCAATATGTCCATCAAATAATCTCTCGTTTGAGAATGAAGCTTGGTGAATTAGTTGAGGGCTTTGCTACCTACTTTCTTCATCTCTATCACACAATTCCTAAACAATTTTTTCACCTTGACTTCATGAGCCAAGAGTTGAAACACTTGGTTCATGTCTCCTGAAATGGTGAACCTCTTGATTTCCCTTCTTCCTCGACTTTTGTGGATCATGAGACCCCTCAATTTTCAGAGGAGGAGCCCAACCCCACATTTTTTCCTTGTCCTCCTCCATTCCCAGTCTCAAAGCGGGTGCCCCCTGACAGTGGTTGCAAAGCTGAGAAATCTGCACAACATGTTCCCAAATCGTCTTCTCATCCATCTCCCACCCCAATGGAGGAAATTCCAGAATGGATCCGAAAGCCTATGGCGAAGACCCATTCCTCCATTCCACAAGAGGACCCCACCATTCATAACCCAAGCCTCAAGTCTAATCTGCATCTCTATTGTCCTCTATCATCTCCAAGACATGACTCCTTGTACCATGACTCGCTTGATCAATCCGCTTCACTAGCCAGTTTTGCGCACTTGCTTGATTCTGAAGCTGCTGGCTCAAATTGTGGTCATGTGCAAGGAAGTACCATTACACAAGGAGAGGAGCAGAAAGGTGAAGACACAACCAATTCCTCTTCTATGTTTCAAAATGGTTCACATCAAAACATCGAGCTTCCATTCTTGATTGATTCTCAATCCGTGAATCTTGGTGAAACATCATGCACAATTAATTCTTTCGATCAACCTCCAATCTTGATTTGTCATCTCTCCCATGATTTCGTATGTTGTGATGAACACCCGAGCACATCATATGATATGTTGTCCTTTCATGTAGACTCTAACTCAGATCTAGAATGCACACCGGTCAAAGAAAACGTAAATATTGAAAACTCCTTTTCAACTCACTTGCCTATGTGTCCTACCATTCATAGTGCATCTAAATGCGGCAAAGATACTTCCTATTCTCTTGCTTCTTCATTTGATGAGTTATCTACTCGATCAGTACCAGGCAGTGAGGATGTCCATCATGTAAACAATATCAACGCAAATAACTCTTCCCACTCGTCATCATCTTCTGTGTTTCATGAAGACAACTCGTCAAATTAGCTTACCGAAGATGGAAATTTTGATGAAGTCGGTGACAGAGATGGCTACCATCCTAAGAGTAGTTTTGAAATCAATGGCAACAACCATTATCAATCCATGCATGGTGTGCTTCACATATCAAAATGGAAATTTTCAATCCTGGAAAGTTCCGGGACATGCTAGGGAGTCGAGGCACTTCAACATCTGTTGATGGTTATGTTAGGACCTCGCGACTTTGGTATGCCCCTCGAACCAAATCAAATTTGGTTTGTCACACACAATTCATCTATCTGCATGGTTGCACTCGACGTGGACCCATGTTTAAAGAGTATTCACTATTCCGGGTGTGATATTTGGAAATTTCAAATTTTCACTAATGACTGAATCCACGAGTCTGTTATAGCATGTTTGTATTCATGCACTCCTCTTACATCCAATTTAGGTTGGGAGTGTCCATCCCTAATGCAATCATGGAATAGCGAAGTTGATCATCTCAAAGACTATCTTTGTCCGGAATCATACTTATTGGGTGTTCTCTTTCGTGACCAACTCCTTGGTCTTCTTGCAAATTTTGCACGTTAAGCCTGCCCTCTCATGACACCAGCAGTCTCCATGTGTGATGACAAGTGCATAGCCTATCACACGAATCAATTTACTCTTATTTCACCACACCCCACTTGGCCTCACACATTCACAGTGCTGCCATCCTTTCTACATTTATGTGATTAGCATGAAACCTGTGGAATTTTTCACCAGTTGCAAGTGGGTGTTTTGTCATATCTAGTGCACAACAAACTTGGGTCCCTCACTCAAATCATTTGCAACATTGTTCAAAAAAATTCTTTGTTCATGAAAAACTCGGAATCTGGCATCTCAGCCAACTAGTCTGATTATTCTTCTATCTTGGGTAGCTGTCATGCAGTTTATAATTTTCCCAAGATTACATCCAGTGACAGTCACTTCACGCACTATGATCTTGACCATGTAACATCTTTCTCCTTATAATCCTGTCAAGTAGGTGAGGCACTTCAGCCTATGCTAATGGGTATGGCAAGCCCTCACTATCTTGACATCACCGATGAGAATGATGAAATCTATCTATCCGTATAAAATTCCCATCGTGATCCCCTCTCTTGAATCAGGAATCCATCTTTTGAAATATCACAAGTCTTTCAAAACAACCATCATGAATTTTATGATCCAATCACTGAATGGGTGGAATAATCTTACTTGGCGAGTCGTGTTGCAGGTAACAAGCTTCATTCCTTCCTCACACTCACTAAGAAACTTGTTGTAGAAGAACACACACTTGCAAGAGGCCTCCGAGGTTTGTTGAAAAATGATAGTCACCAAATAGGTAAGCATGTGTGTTGGGTGGCTTTGACACATCTTTCTGCCCACAGTCGAGACCTTCTTTCTCATGTGCAAGTTTGTCAAGTTTTTGTATTTTGTATTGCACACTACTTTTTATCTTCCTTAATCACTTGCAACTTTGTGGTTGCAGGTCGGGTATGCCTACGTTGTCTTCATTGGAAATTTCATTTCATGTAAGCCTGACCATTTAGCGTAGGAGTAAGAGTAGTGGTTGCTTTGTTTTTTGTCTTTGCTTTTTGGTTTTCATGTTTGTTTGCTTGCTGACTTGGTTTCATTAGTTTGCCTGCTCACTTTTCTTGCTTGTTGCCTTTTCTCTTTATTTTATTATTTTTTCTTCACTTTGTTTTTTTTTCTTAATATCATGCTATTTTTGGTTTTGTAAATAAGTTCTTTCCTCTCCTAAGTTCTGGCTTTTGAATGAGTATGTGGCTGAGATCTAAAGAGTCTTGTGACACTGCAGCACTTGGCCAATCTCACATATGTATTCTCTGTGCTGGGTTATAACCTTCGACCGATGAAGTATTAAAGGAAAATATGAGCCATATGCAACATAAGCTTGTGTCCAACCATGAACCTATGTCCACACTGGGAAACCCCACGCCTGTACTCAACCTTTTGCTCTGTGCGTTCAAGCTCATCCAACTAGTAGAAATGGAGAAGGAGAAAATCGAAATGAGAAAACCTATTTCATAGGTATTACATGCTTCTCTAAAGGAATAACCTCTTCATCTCTCAATAAGTCGAGATCACTCTTCCACCCCAAAAATAAATAAGTTCCTATGCACAATCCTCTTAAAAATACAAAGGTAAAAGAAGAGAAAGGCTTCCTCAATAGAGAGGTGAAGCATGAAACTCCACCGGGGTACTGACCAAGCTCGTTGGCAGTGAAGAAATGTGTGTGTTCCTCCGTGACTCTGACGGGGTACTATCCAAGCCTGCTGGCAGTGGATCAATACCAAAGATGAAAACTTATACTCTGAAATTTTTTAACTCGAGAGCCAAACTATCCTTCCCAATTTCGAAATACTATGATCAAGCTAAAACTTGTTGTTGTGATTGATTGAGTTGGCAAAACGTGAACCATGTATGTCCATGGGGTAAGTGGAGAAGCTGAAGTAACCTGCACAATGATTGAACACTCCCTAAAAGACCAAGGCCTTGTGTTGTTAATGGACCAAAACAAAGAAGCCAGAATTCAACCAGTGTGTCGCCAACTGTCGTAGCAACTGTAACACCCTCCAAATTTTTTTTCCTGAATCCAATTTTGGAGCTTTCTTGGGGTTTTCCTTGATTTTTCCAAGCACTTGGGCTCATTCTATGACCCCATGTTGATTATTTTCACCCTCCTCAATTGACCGTTCATCAAACATCTTTTTGCATGTTGGTCACAATATCATGCTTGCGGCCATGTTCTGGCTACGCATAAGATCTCTCTTCGTGTGTACAAGTCATTTTCACTATGTAAACATTCATTGAACTCACACACAAAGTTGTATGCAATGTTGCACAAGTGTCGCCACAGTCATTCAATGATCTATCACAAGTTTCATGCTTGTCACCCGCATCGTTGGTCAGTCACACTAAGTGCTTATTGTCTTGATGGTTTGAGGCATCTTGTCATGAAGTCATGTTGAGTGTGTGTTCATGAGGTCATGCATGTATGAAGTCACTCATTCACACACTTGGTAATTTTGTTGAAAATCAATAGGCTAGACCATCCTCCAACAACTAGACATCCGTTGAGCTGCATTGTGCAGTTTCAGCTCTCAGTGATCATGTACTGCTGCCCAGAATTGTGTATTGCTTGAGGCTACCTCCCAGACAGTCTGCACTATGCAATCATAGAATCAACTCTACCGACTATCACACAGAACAACATAGAAGTTTCATACCAATCCATCCCAATCTGTGCTACCTACAAACACATCAACCGAGCCTCTAGCTGGTCAACTAGAGAGTTTGATTGGGCAGTGACCCTTGGTGTCACTCGTCCAAAAAATTGCGCTGAAGCTTCCAAGCTTTCACTAGTAGAAACTGATGAAATTAATGACTAGGTGACTAAAAAAGTTAGTCGCCACAATTACTTCAAGTGAATTACTACTAAATGTGAGCAATTTTAAGTGACTGAACTAAAAATGACTAACTTAAACGACTAATTTAGTCTAGGGATAAAATATAGGACTAGATAATAAGTGACTAAAAGAAAAGCGACTAACTTAAATGAATAATTTAGTGTATGATTAAAATATATGACTAGATAATAAGTGACAAAATTAATAATGATTAACGTAAATGACTATTATAGTAAAAGAATAAAAATATTACCAAATAACAAGTACAAAAAGTGTATGAATTAAACATTTATGTTAGTATTTTTTAAATGTGTCCCTCCAGAAATGGAAAATTTCAATACAGAAGTGTTACATTTCATACAAGGTTCTCTGAATCCATCTGCAGTGCATATATAATATATGATTAAAAAAAATCCCATCCCTAGTTATTATTTAATTATTTGATTTAATTGTTTTTCATAGTGAATAGTTGATAAAGTAAGTAATGAAATGAAGCTCATTTCAAGAAAATCAAATTCAAAATTTCTTAATGGTACATGAACCTTTGCTAATGATTTAATTTTGTTAAATTTTTAATGGTATATAAACCTTTGTTAAGGACTAATTAATTTTTCCCCGATGGCGGTGATAATTTTGGGGGCGGTTGGCGGTGAATTAGATCGAGGAGCTAGAGGTGCCTCCATGCACTACACGAACACAATGAAGCATCGTCCGAACTCATACCCCGCTCCTCACGAGCAGTGTTTAATACTGCATAGGGACTACATGTAGGAAGTGAGTTGCAGGCATTGGGTGATGGGAAGAGAGTGTCGGAAGAGGATGAGGTGTGTTTTTTTGCGTCCTGGCTCAGGCCACGATGTGGGGCAGTAGAATAGGACGAGACTAGCAAATGCAGATGGGAGGGGAATTGGAACCTACATCAAGTATGGCCATGGGATCCGAGGGAAGATTTATCTATCTGGCATAACAAATTATTTTGTTCTGGTTCTGGAATGCATGGATCGAGAGCAGACACAAATTTTTCCTTAGTCTAGCTCTATCTCTGGTTCGAGGAAGCTCCACTGGATAATCAGTTTCCTGGGGAGAGAAAATTTAGGTGCCATCTCTGAGGTTGTTTGAGCTCTGCGGACCTCAGGACCTGTGGCATGCCTTCCTTCTTCTTTGTTGGTCGTGTTCACGGTGTTGGTGGTTGGGACTTCAAGCTCTTTCCTAACCAGATAATATTATTCTTCAATGAATCTAGTACAATAAGTGGAGTTTTATTTCAGTATTGTTAATTCAAAATTTCATGGTGTATTTCTCTGGTTAGGAAGTACGCTTCCCGTGGTGGTGTGGCCGGTTGTGGTGGTGCCGGCTATGTGCCTTGACAATGAAGGCGTGCTTGAAGGGGGGGTGCCAACCCATGTATGGATGAATGCCAGTAGCATGGGGAATCTACACCACAGTGTTACCAATGGCCATATTTATGGGCTCTTCCAATAGAATAGTCTCGTTGTCTCTCTTAACATCTATAGAGATATCAAAACCAAGAGTTTTCTTGGATACACCTATATCAATTATGGCATTGCTTAAAATTCCAACAGGGCTTGTGATTTGCTGAATTTTATGCCTCTTAATGTAAAGCCCATTCTGATAATCTTCACAATGTGATTCTAGCATCCACAATAGTGGATCAACGAACATGTTTATTAAGAATATTCACAAAGCAATAGACATTAATGTTCTCTATTATACTTTCTTTGTGTTTGGATTTATTCTCTCTTGTAATATTGCAACAAATATATTCGGAGAATCTAAAGGATATGGATTTGTACAATTTTCCTACTAGAATTTCAATGAGTAATTTGGAGCCCCATTGAATGTCTACTAAATAGATTTTATTCTTGATGCAAAGTTGGATCCTTTCTATTGAAGCTCCATCCATTTTACATATATATATGTTTATGCCAAAACATCCCTCGTAGTCTGTCCTTTCAGGGATAGCGGTAAAGCATATTTGATGTAATGCTTACTGTATACTTTTAGAGAGATTGAAATTGGCTGAGATCCACCTTAGTTGCATTGAGAAAGAGCTGAGGTCCATGATAATAGCCTAGACATGGGCGGGCATTGTAGTGTTTGTGTGCTCATGTGATGGGACATTAAATATCAACAATGCATTGACTACATCAATATGGCATTCACACGCACCGATCTATATTCAGGTTTGGTATTGACCTGGGGGTTCCTAAGCTTGATGATCTATCAAATTCACATGAATCATCGAGTTATGAAATATATAAATAGGAGATATACAACTTCAATCTTCACAAATTGGGAAGTGCATCTCAGACTTGGGTCTATATAGATTTGTGCTTGATGTAGGGGTAGTAGAGCATGACACACATCGAACTTATTGACCCATTTATGGGAGTTGTTGGGTTTATTAATCATGGGAAGCTATGAATTGATTTTAGAACCAAATGGCATGAAGAGAAACTATAACAAGGCCATGAAGCAAGATTTCTATGCATTGTGTAGTGGGTCTCTAACACCCAGAAAATGTGGTAGCATTGGTGTTTAAGTCTTTAGATGTATTTATTTCAATAAATTTAGGATATAATGATTGTCATATTTGTGTACAAGGGAACAAGCCTACCTCTATGTAATGAAAATAGATATAATGTGCTCTGAGGAGCCTTAGTATGCATGTGGCATTAATCATTGGTTAGAAACCATGGTTTGGATGTATGTGTTGCATTAAATATTAGAGGAGGAGCTAATAAATAAAGAGATTATTTTTATGATGCCACATGTTGTGTATTCATGTTCATTTATGATCTTCTAGAATTAGGTATTAAATCTCTCTTGATTCCTCCAATTATAGTGTTGTCTGGCAGAATGTATTTCTCAGTTGCTAATAACACCTTTTTAGGTCTTGAGAAGTATTATTGGACTTACCTGTGAGCTAGAACAGGTTGTGTAAATCTACACATGTGTAGACCAGAGGTGTCTTGATCAGTTTTGTAGATCTGTGCCTATAGAAGGCAGAGGATCCACACCCATTTGGAGTCAGTTCCAGATTTGTCTACTTTATAGTCAGAAAAGCTGCATTAGTTTTGATATTAAAGCAACCCCAAAAACATCCCAGAGGGGAATCCATTTGAACTGGGAAAGGAGAAGCATGAGGATTATTGGATTTAGAATGATATGAATGAATCACTGTGAAGATGAATGGTAATCGAAGTCAAATTCCAGTAGGATGATTTGAAAGATGAACAAGATAATGTGATAATCATTGTTATAGGTGTTGATTCCACATAAAGTTAGAATCCTTGGGCTCATGTAAGTATCAAATTTTATCTTATGATTTGCATTTCTTATTGTTTATTTGATTTTATTTGTAGGAGTAATAAATAATTTTCCACTGCTACAAAACTTTTATGGATCCATGCATTGCCACAAAATTCACAGATTGTTATAGAATTGACACACTGCTACTGAATTGCTAAAGACAAATGCATGGGAGGTTATTGGGACTGTCAAAGGGAGATTCACCATTGGGAATTCATTGAGACAAATAATGAAGAGGTGAAGTGCCAATAATATTGTTGGACTACCACGTGAAATTAATAGTTTGAGGGTCAATTTTAAATCTAGTGAATTAACTAAAGAGAGTTTAGTTCCAACAATTTTCAATGGGAGAAGAGAAGGTTCGACTCCAATTCTGAAACATGATAGAAGGTTCAACTCCAACTCTATAATAGAATAAGGGGTTCAGCTCCAACAAACTAAAAGAAGAAGAATAAAATGAATACCAACTCATGTTTAGGGAAGTCTAAGACTGATTGACAATTTGATCATGCTAGTCTAAAATAGTATGAATTGTTGAGAGACTACAACCTCTATATTGCATTTCGCATGCTGAAATAAAGATATTATTCAATAATGGGTAGGTTTTCCTTTTTTTTTTAATGTTATTTCCATTATTAAATATCATATTCAATTTTGTAGCATCTGTATATTGTGGCTTCTTAAGTACACTACTTTTGTGGTCGCTGCACTCTGTGAGTGCCAATCTAGTTATGTTGTTGTATTAGCTAATTATAGAACCATATCATGCATGCAAGGTTTAACTCTACTTCAAAATTTGCAGAATTATTATAACTAATCCTCTCTTGAAAGTTGGTTTCCAAAAGATCAATTCTTGTGCAATTGTTGTAGCAAGGAAACAGGTAGAGGGTTGTTTCAACTTGAATTTACTGGAAGAAGAGTGGTGGGAGGTAGTGCAGAAAGAAAATGAGTTTCTAATAGATATAAATACTCTTCCCTCTTTATATTTAGGGACTCCACTAGCCCTTGCAAACCCAAGGTTACATCTAGTTGATACGTTAAAGTGAAGTTCAATCATCTCATCGTTAGGATATGATGAAGTTACATATGGTGTTGCATGTAGGGATATGCAAATAAGCATTGTCGAAACTATCCCTAAGGTTGGAAGTGTTCAAGGAGCACCCAAAAGAGTGGTCTGAATATGAGAATGGAGCAGTTGAATGTTTGGATTCTTTCAAATCCATTGGTGGTAATTTCAAAACATTTCATTTCTGCAACGAAGCCCATGGGTATGGTCGCCTGCAACCTGTAAGTAGTTCTTATGTAATCATGGTTGTAAATTTGTAATCCATAATCTGATTGCATTTTGTAGGAAGTACAATAGATATATCCAATTATAAGTTTTATTTTCCATCATTCCTTAATTTAGGCCCTCGAATTTTAGGGTTGCTAGTATTAAAATTTAATTAGATATGATAGATGTTATCTTCCATGAATTTGTCAAATGATTTAATAATTTCCATGCATACATTCTACTTGTGGATATATAGGTTAATTTCTACACTTGGTCATGAGTTCATATCTTATTGTGTCACTCTCTCAGATCAATTTATAGTGTATAATATGGATTATGCACTGAGGGTAATGTTGCAAAGGGGAACTTGTTTATACTTCTGGGATGCATCCTCTGGATTTTTCCATCCTTGGGCTTTGTAATGGGAATTTCCCTATTTTGAATGAGACATCTCTGAGGATGTATGATCCTCTCCCACATTGTTTAAATGTTTGTTTCCAGAAAATGGGATGTTTGTTAGACATTTTATGATGGGTTTGGGGACTTATCTCAAATACTCAAGATGGTTCTTACAAAAAACAGGGAGTTTTGGGAGATCTGTTGGGATGGTTTTGAGGACATTTGAATACCCACTATCGAAAATAGTGCCCATTTGGTTCCAATTCTGAAGTAAAAATATTCACTAAGTGGTTCTACATTCAAACCTGGATAAAGATTATCTATGCATTGCATGCGTGAATACTATATAGTATGTTTTTGTAATGAAGACTAATGGCCTTCACATTTTTGACTCCCATGTTTGGTAGGTTTGTGTATTGTATATTAACTCTTTATTTTGGGAGGGTTATAACATCCATGTAGAAAATATCTTTAAGATCTATTATCTAAGACTTGCTACTTTTTTCTAGTTACATTAGATCTATTATCTATGGAAGTTACTTTTATTGGCTTATATTATATCACTATGTTCTAGAATCTTTGTTTTTAAATTTTATATTTCTTTAAAATTTCCTTTAAAAATAGTTTTGGTTGTCTAATTTGAATTTGGGGTTAACTTCTATCCATCCTTGAAAACCTTCCCCTCACCCGCATCCATGAAACACCATGCAAAATAGCCCAAGTTGTTCATCAGTTGTAGGATTTTGTATGCAATGTATTAATTTCTTCAAAGATTAGAGATTTGCCCCTTCCCCACTTATGATTTGAACGCTAACATCATTTTACTTTCCTCCCTTGATTTTCTCCTTGGGTTGACCATAAAAAATTGCTCTAGTTACTAGTTTACCTCGCATCTTCCTTACCCATTTATTTTCCATTCATTCATTTTTCAAATTTATAAAGTATAATAAATTGGATATGGAATTGTATCTCAAGTTCTATTAAAACTTCCATCTTATTTTATGATTTTTCCATTTTCACTTAAGACCTTCAATAAATGGAAGGACACATCAATAAAATATGTAGGACCAAACTTTGAGGCATTGTGAAAATGAATCAATTATTTATTCTTTCTATTGCTTGGAGTTTGATGGATTGGGATAGTGGTGGACCATGTTTCTATGCTTTTCCATTTAAGTTGTCTATTTGTCCCATTTTTCACATGCATTCATTTTTCCAAATTTATAAAGGATATGAAAATTGTATCTCTGATGCTATTATAACTGCCATCTTACTTTCTGGGTTTTACATTTTCACATAAGACCTTCATTAAATGGAAGCAAAACTCAATACGGTATGCAGGATCAAACTTTGATGCTTTGTGAAAATGTTCCAATAATATATTATTTATATTTCTTGAAGTTAATGGATTGGGCTGTAATAGTGTACCACGAATCAATAATTTTCTATTTTTATGTTTGGCCAGCTATGGTAGAATACTAAAACTACAAGTTGTTATATGGTTTCTGGATAGTTAGGTCAGGATTGAATTTTTTTAATCAAATTACTTAAGATGGTAGTAAGCTTGTTTAGCATAAAACTGATTCATATTGTGTTGATGTATATGGAGATGTTCTGTACCAATTCTTTGAGACAAAGAATGCTATCACAATGTCACGAGACATTGGTGTGGAAAAAAACATTAATGAAGAACCACTTGGCAACATTTAGGCATTAGTTTAGATGAAGAGTTTCATATTTCTTATCCTTATGTTTTTCACTATGATAGGTCAGTGAGTAAATATATATCTTATTAATGTGATTTCGTAAACATACGTTTCAAAGTGAAGGATGTTTCAATGGGCTTCTTATTTAGTTAGAACTAAAAGTTGACTTATTTAAATCTAGATAACTTCTATACAATTATTATCTCACTTTAAGTATAAGATTCTTACCGATAAATGCATTTCTTAGAAGATTTTTTTGCATTCACTCTTCTATGTTGTTGATATTTACAAGCTCAATGAGCCAATATCTAAATGGGTAGGACATGTACTCTCGTTAAGGTACGTATATGTCATCTAATGTGGTTTTTCCATTCAACCTCCCCATTATAATCATGGAAAAGTCCCAGGTCATGGTTATTGTAATATATAGTTATCAAAGTGGTTGGCATGAACCTCATAAGCCATGATGAGAACATGGGTGCGTAATAAGCACAAAATTGTGTTCAAGCTCCGATTCTCACCAACTCCAAATCAAAATCAATTTGCACTTTTCAAACTTCATCTTGTCAAATATAAATGGGACAATTTATTAAGTAAATGGTTTTGTGAAAATTTTGAGCGACATTACGATTAATTCATAAACTTTTATAGTAGAAAATTGTGATGTTGTGAAAGAACAAATGCATTCCTTAGGCTTTTGGTTGATGAATATTTTCTTTGTAAAGAATGTTGTTAATATTGAAAGAATGTTTCTGGAACCTAGAAAGATCAACATTATTTTTTGGTTGTTTTAAATTTGTTAGTTTGAAATCATGTGCATTTCTCCCTTTATCATCCTCTTTAGGGTACAAATTCAATAATAACACTTTTGATGATGTTCAGGAGCACTGGTATGAACAAAATGGTAATAAAGGTGACATTTTTCTTGTGTAAATATTGAGATTTGTTTATGATTTCTACTTGAATTTTTCCTTATGCAAACAAATTAGGTTTCTCATTTTTCATTCATTTTTCCCATTATGTCATCGTAGTCATCTATTTCAATTTTGTATATATTTTTTCTTCACATTTTCCTCTTACGTTGTTTATTTTGTATATCCAGATATACATGATTCTTGAGAGTATCCAGAAAATGGATCTTCATCTTTACGAGGCATTGAATTTTCCTCTTGAGTGGAGAGTGGAGAAGATGATTCTTAAGAAGTTTCTTATAGAAACTTTCTTGGTCCGCTATATTGATTTTTTTGTATTAGATGTTAGTTGGTTTGGTGCAATAAAAAATGGCAGGTTGGAAATATGGTATGCTCATTCACCACTTGGCTCGTAAAACATGTAACATAGTTTGCATGATTATGCCTAAGATTTTTCCTGAAGGTTGAATACTAAGTTCCTAAGGCATTCTTTTCTATGGTGATGTTTTATTTACTTTCTGTATACATGAAGTCATCGAGCCACACGGTGGCCACTATCTCTCAACTAAAGAAAGCTTGTTCAAGTTTCTAGTAGTGATTCCTATGGTTTTTAATGTTGTGATTCTTTCACCTCATGGTTATTTTAGGCAAGAAAATGTTTTAGAAATGGAAAACAAGACACTGGTGGACAGGTAAACAATTTTTTTTATAATTGCAATGTCCATTACATGATATCCTCTCTTTATTGTTCGATTTTATTTTGATTTTGTTTTTTCTTTTAACTATGAAATTGAAAATACCTGGTATCATGTCCATTTAAACAACAACTAAAGTTTGAATATGAAATTAGTATTACACTTCATTGATTGAAATCTTTTTAGCTCTTTTGTGCTAACATGTTTTCATGACTATTAGAAAAGTTTAATTTCATGTTTTTATTTGAGCACATGTTCTTTATATACTTGACCAAGTTCATGTGTTAGATAATGAAATGTTGTTGTGAATAAAAAAACAAGGATTAAACATCACACCTCAGATTATTTGTTTTCACGAGTTATCTACAACTTGATAATTTTAGCATGTAACTTAATTGACATGATTGTGCCTAATCTTTCCTTGAAGGTTGAATACTAAGTTACTTAGATGTTATTGTCTACGGTGATGTTTTATTTTATTTGTTTATACAGGACATTTGGCCAGATAGTGGTCATTATTGCCCAAGTGAAGAAAACTTGTTCGAGTTTCTTTCTTTGATGGGAAAAAATGGTTTTGACATTGTTGATGTTGAGGTATCTGTCGTATACCTCTTTCATAGTCTACTTTAGTTTATATTCTAGTGTTAATTGGCTTTCATGTCTTATACTCTACAATGTATATTCTTTTGCTTTTAGAAAAGAAATTTTGTATTGATGGTAAGAAGCAAGAATTGAAGAAAGAAGAGAACAATAACACTGGAGCGGAAAATGCAAAAAGAGAGAGAGAAGAGAATCGATCTAGTGATATCCTTAGAGATAATATCCCACATAAGATGTGCACATAGAGACTAATTTTCAAGTCTTCATAGTTGGTGAATTCACGTGCAATGCCTTGGAGACAGAATGATAATGTTTTGAAGTGATGAAACAAAATTTCATATGTAAATTATAGTCCAACCAATATTAAGATGGAAACTCATATTGTAATACTTGACATTTCATATAATATAAATTTTGTGGTTGAAATTATTTATAGTTTCACTTGATATTGTTTAGTATTGTAATTAACATATGTCACTTTGCGTTTTCTTATTAGATGAACATGCACATTGTATGATTTTTTGTTAATTTAGTCGCAAAGTCATACTAATTAATTTATGTTGATTAATAATCAACACAAAATTAATCTAACACTACTAAATTAATGTTTTATAATGATTAATAATGAACACAAGTAAAGTGAATATATCACTAAAATAGCCGTTTATAATGATTATTAATTAAAGGAAGTGAAATGAATATAAACCACTAAATTAGTGTTTATATAATGAATATGAAACTACCAAGAAAAAATAAATGACCACTACAATTGATAAATTTCTGATTACAAATTACGACTACATTTTGCATATATATGACTATTAGTAGTTAATTTATAGTATATTATAAGATGACCGAAATTTAGTCATATTTCTTTGGTAATTAATTGGTTTTCTATGGTGATCATATAGCAATATGCTTTGTTGTATATTTGGTCATTAATTGTGACAATTAATGAGCAAATCAATGACTAAATCAATGACTAAATTAATGACCAAATTTATGACTAAATATACTACTACACAATAACATTGAGACAACCAATTAATGACTAAGCTAAAAATGATTAAACGTTGGTGGCATTATGAGATACTATAAATTAGCTACTACTCCTCACTGACTAAAAAATGGTCATTTATATGCAAGTTTTAGTCATTCTCTAATAAGTAATTAGCCATTTTGTACTAGACATTCCAGGTTCTGTTGACGAAAGAAACTGTGTAGACACATCAAACAAACACCATGTGTTCATCACTGCACTACCCTCAAGAATTGCACATTTTTTTCCAACTAGTCACCCAGTTAGTCGACATACTGCTCACCTAGAAAAATGCACAGCTTTCATGAGAAGTATCCCGTTCAACTTAGAAATTATGCAAGGATGTCCAGTAGGCCAACCTCCTAGCTCTGTGCAGTTTTATATAGCAGACTCCTGCAACCCGCTTATTACAGGTCTATTTGGTCACATCACTCCCATCATTCATATCGGTACTTTTAGGGCTCATAAAGCCCTAATTCATTTGCTACATTCCCTAGACAAGTCATCACATTGAATTCCATCATTCCTGAGATTTTCTTGGCCTGAAGATATCCTGAAATGACTCCTTGAGGCACCACCGCAACCATGGTTAGGGGTAACTGCACTACAGAGGACTTATGCCCATTCAAGCCTACTCTGTAGAGCACCTAGGCCCACTTTGACCTATGTTGGGCGATATTGAGTGAAATATTCATAGGGCTCTAGGAATATTCTTTCGTTCTAGATCATTCTAGAAGATTCCCACCTCTTATCCTCTCCTATGAGATAGAAATTGGATAGGGAATGAATCAAATAACCTCATATCCTCTCATCCTTTCCTCCATGGAAAATAACTCTCAAATTCGAAATCCATTCAATGCCCAATTTATGGCAAAACTACCTCCATTTCCCTATAAATTGAGCACTCATCATAGTGATCAGGGGCTAGACTTTGAAGAATTTGTGAGGAGATATTGTTGGTTTGAGGTTTGAGATTGTAAGAAATTATTGTTATGCTATCAGAGTGTTGTGATTTTTGTGTGATGAAGGATCGAACTCAAGCTAGATGAGTGACATGGGATTAGAATTCCTTGGTTGTAACTCTTCCTTCTACTTAATAAAGTTGTTTACACCTTTTCCCATATTCTTGTCTTTATGTATGATGATTATATGTGTAAATGCTTTCGATTCCATTTTCTTATAGTAGATAGATCTCTTGCTTTGGTTGGTTTTTGTCCTCTCTTTATGATTGCAGGTACTTATCGAGTGGATTCAGTTCGAGAAGGAGTGACGGGAGCTATTAAAAGGAGACAAAGGGGAGTGAAATATAATAAGTAGGTCCCTTGTCTTATTTATCTTCTATAGGAAAAGGTTAAACTCTTTAAATCTATTATTCTAGGTGTAGCTACCCACCTAGGGAAGTTGTGTTTATCCATAAATGAATAATTCTACATAACACCGCTGCCAGCTCCCTAGAAAATGTGTAATTTTTATGATCAACCTCTTGTAGCCCACTGCCATCTCCCCAAAGAAATTGCGTAGTCTTCAATGCTAATCTCCCTATGCTGCCTACACTGTCTCCCTCGAAAAATTGTGCATATCTACGGTCCAGCCAAGCTAGATCCCACGGATAGTCACTATTAATCCGGGTTGCACATCTCAGTCTCCTAGTGACCTCTGCGAAACTTTCAACGATAGTGCCCAGAGTCTGCATCCCAGCTCGAAATGTGTTGTGTGTAGCTTAAGAGCCTTTGCCTCTCCTTGGTCACCTGCATCCAAAATCAAAAGATAATGCATCATGGTAAACTAGGATATTTCTGGATTTGATGTCATCTCGTCATGAGTGGTTGAAGATACAGGTACATGGATGATACATGACACGACGAAGAATAAGATGAATATGGAGTGCATGTGAGGATCTTGGTTCGCAAGAGGATAAACAAGGAACACATGCAAGGAGAGTTGTTCGTGAATGGAAGAACACATGAAGCATGCCAAAGTATAAGAAAAGGAGCGATGTGCACATGTAACATCAAAAGAACACCAAAACCATTGAAATCTCCACACACCTTTCCATGCGAAGGTGAATCTATAATACACCAAGAGAAAATCCATCACTCAGCAACACTACAACTCGACATGGACACCACCAGTAGCATGAAAATACCAGCACTGTCTTGGAGAGTTGTGTCATGAGTTATCTTGGCCACATCACTATTCTGGGCAACACTGTGGTAATCAATTTAATTTAACATGGAAGTCCAAGAGACCCACATGTAAATCTGAAGAGTCATGTAAAGCTAAAGAGTCATGTAAGTCAAACAACCATGAGGGAAGTCGAATAGTCACAAGGGTCAGTTTCACCCTTGCTTATAAATACCCATCATTTATACATGAAAAGGAATTTTCACCTTGGGTTCTTCCACATAGCCTTGAGATTTTGAAATCTTTTCTTTGAAGAGTGAGCAATGTCTCCAATGCCCTGCTATCAGGGTTAGTGATGTAATGGTGTACATATGTGTCATGGAATTTTTACTTAATTCAGAAGCCTGTTAACAGGCCAACACGCTTTCACACATGTATTGTATTTGTTTGTAAGACTATTCTTTGGATGCTTGTAATGCATGTTACTTTCACTTGTATTAAAACAATTTAACTATTTTGGTTGTTCTAATACATATTCTTACGAAAATGTGTTGTATAAGTTGTTAAACTTTTCTCTCCCATGTGGGATATCCTCCCAGAGAGTCGACAAAACCATTCCCATAAACTTATTATAATGCTCATTGCACTCATGTGCACTATTCCGCTGGGTGTTTTACATGCTATATGTTCACCTTGTGTTTGTGATTTCCACATGGACTACTCCGCCGGAAGCTGCGCATGTCCTATTGTGTTGTGTGTCTCTAGAAGAGTTGGGACTATTCCCTCTCAACCTGAGACTCACTTCCACCCTCTCCCTCTATAGTGAATGAACTTTGACACAAATGGAACTAAGAACTCACCAGTTATGTGAACCTCACTATTCGAAGACAAAGAAAACCACTCTCACATGCTAACAAGCAAGAGCTAAGGCATATCTTTAATATAATGGCAAAAGGACCATCGTACCAGATGGGACTCCTACACCAAACAATGTGAGGTCTAGCTTAGACTTCATACCGGGGAGATCCATTGAATGTTGGTGGGTCCAACACCATCAACAACTTCCTAATATATAACAAATTTGATTAAATTTCCTTGTACGTAGGAATAGGTGGTAAGCAAGACCCATCCATCCAAATTAGGGATAGTATATTAAAATAAGACAAATGTAAACACAACTAAATATATAATAAGCATATTATTCCATATTACTGAGTACAGAAAAGAGAAGATCCTTATCATGAACCAAATATGAAAATATGAATTCTTTTCTTTCAAAATTACCATTAAATTATGAACAAAAAATAGAGGAGTAAAAACATACACAAGTAGCGTCTCTTAAACAGTCTCAGGTAAACCTTCATCAATAAATATGTTTTTAGGAAGAGAAATATGTATATTTAACATACAAAAACGAGTCATGATGAATAAAAAATAGCAAAGTTAAGAGTTTAGTGGCACGGCGAAGTCTATACACCACTATATGATTAAGAGTCACAATATAAGTATTACATGAGGAGAATCTAGGCCAGGGGAAATCTCCCTTAATTTCTTGGACAAGTGGTGTCCCAATGATAATAGACACAAATTCTAATGCGACAATGTAATGCTTAAAACAATAAATAAGTGGTTTTCTTAACCCTGTGGCAAATTATGAACAAGAGGGATCATGGAGTTGTACTAGTTCATGACAATGAAAGGTCAAAAAGTATAGGTGGGCATAGGTGATGAATAATTGACTCTTAGAGATTTAGTACCTGCAATTACATAATAATAATTAGTGTTGCCCTGAGACATAACAGGGTTTAGGTGAAAACCATAATAAAGAATTACAAATCCTTATTCATGGGGTCATGATCATTTACCACTAGGAAGGAGAAAAATGGGTGCTCCAATAATTTGAAAGAAAACTAAAGAAGTCAATATTCATGGGAGAATAGTCAGAAGCATAATCCACACACTGAACTTCCATGGTAGTACCAAACCTTATTCAAGGATTCAAAAATTTGTTTTCCTTAAACAAAATTTCCACTTAAAAGAAAATTATGGGTAAAGAGAATTTTATAGTATGGAAGGGAACGCAAATGTACCCTAAAGCTTTACCTGGTAATTCTGGTGTAATTATAAATTAAGCCAAAAATGAACACGTTTTCGTGGAAACCCTGAAGGTTCAAGCAAACCTATCACATACATCAGGAAAACATCAGTTAATGAGAAACGATATGTATAACAAATATGAATAATGTCAAAGAAGTATTCAAGTTGGGAAGAAACCCTATAACTGATGGAAATTCCCATACACCAAAAACCGTTGTGAGAGGGTCTAAAACCAGCGAACCCACAGTAACGAAGGACGACATATTAATCTTGTTGCCATAAGTAAACTTCAGCAATTAAGGGTTCTTCCTATGCATAACCATTACAAGCCTTTGCCTGATGAACAACTAGCTACAAATCGGAAATTCCTTAGCTGGGGCACTCTATCAATGAGATGTGTTTCTCAACAAAGAAAGATACAAAACACAAATGTGACGAAATGAGGTGATTTGGAAAAAGTCTAGGATTTATTGCTGGAACGTCTATCATTGTATCAAGAATTTCCATCACCACTGTCCACCTCTACCATCGTACCTATACAAACAAGTTACCACGTAACCGCCATTTGAACCGTTACCATCTGGCGAAAAATTGTATGGTGCCCATAAATCGAAATGATGGAGGTCAAATAAGGTATGGGTAGTTCGTAGTCATTAGGAAAATAATTGTCATTTGTTTCCAAAGGCAGACTGAATTAAACCATGAACCACAAACTTTTTCTAGGTGCTTCCATAGAAAGTAAAGGTGTTTCCACGCACACCTAAACAAATTATATAGATGGGAGCCTTGTGTAAATAGAAATATTAATGAAATTTTCTTTTATAGAGTGGAAACAATGTGTACCTAGCCAACAATAAGGATATATACGAGCCCTTTCCTTCAAAGGGAAAACAAGTATGACTATAGACTACATAAATAAGTTTACATAACTATAAGATATAATCACCATGGTTAAAAAAAAGAAATGGGACAAAATTAAAGAAGTGGAGCTTTATAGTCAAGCTAATGGAGACCTATTTCCTAATCATGTTTAACATAACACAAATGATGCATGGATACGACTTTAAAGTTACCTATGTGCTAGGTAATAGTAGATCGTAAGGAGTAATGGACAGAAATAAAATAATAAGTAACAACCAAATATTTACATGCAAGTTACATAAACTTATGGATATAAAAAAAATTTAAAAAAAATCAGGTATGTGTGGTATATTACATATTGAAACCTATACCAAAAAGCCTATAAAAATGAATTGCATTGCAGAAATATTAATCTAAATGATGAAACTAAATTGAGGAAATTATTGTGTAAGCATCTATGTTGGAAATAAAATTGAGTTGGCTTGAGAAATCATCGAATACAGGATAAATGCCTGCAACCCATTCATCATGTTGCATATAATGACTCTCCTCGGGAGTTTTCTGAGAAATTTTAATTGCAGGGTATTGCTGAGAAAATAAACTATTATTTATACTTCATATTTCAAGACCAAATTTAACTTTACTGGACTTTTTAGGTGTAGGGAAAAATTTGTTAATGGGGGAAGAGGATGGATTTTTACACATTTCGTATCTTAAGGTTCAAGGGCCAAAATTATCTTTAACTTCTACGTGCCTTTACTTTATGAGTCAACAAAATCTTCAATAGGATCCTCCAACTCAACCGACTTATTCCTCACCTCATGGTATTTACTATCTTCCCCGATTAGATCTCCATTTCCTTCAATCAGTTAAACATCCATTGGAATTCCACTTTTGGAAAACCCCCTTGAGTTTTATATCCCTCAAAATCCATTCCCACATGCTTCTTCTCTTTCACATAATTAATTAGAAATATTAATTTTATCTTTATATATGTGTCATAATTCTATAGGAGGTCATGTCAAAGTTGAAACTTGTAATAAAAAACAAAAATTAGTTGAAGAAGACAAGAGCAATAGACCCATTTTGTAATGTTTTAATATTCATGGAATCGAGAAGAATTTAAGCCAAGTTCATTGGTTCTCCTATCTTAGATGCAATAATAAGTCTAAGGTGCAGAATCAATTGTAAGAAATATTCTTTTTTACTTGAGATGAACCTCGAAACCTCTTTTGATGATTTGTCACTCAAACTTCTAGATTTTTATTGTATTTCAATTGAAGTTGGTTGTGTTATTCATATTGGTAATCCAAGTTTTGTAGATTAAAATAAATGAGATAAGTTGATAGCCTTTTTCTTATAGATTAAATACTCTTTCGCTCTTATTAAATTGTTATCACAATTATTTTAAGTGGGAATTTCACCCATTATCAATATTGTATGATAATAGTTTTCTAGGCTCAAATAAACCATGTCTAAAGAAATTACATCAAGATTTTTAAGCAACAAAAATGAGTCCAAGTTATTTTGAAAATAGTTAGGGGGTATGGTAGAGACGTAGTTTCCTTTATGTAAGAGTAACCTTTCTCATGATTCATCCATTCCTAGGATTCTATCGCTACTTCTATATTGTGAAAGGGTTGGACTTGAGCATTCAACTTACTCAATATCATGATATACTACACAGTCAAGATTATTTTCTCACTAGTAGGTGTATAGTAACCATATTCACCTTCCTATTCTCTGAACCTATGTAGGAGTTTCATAAAGAAACATGTAAAGTAAAACCTCTTCATTTACAGCTAATTGTGTAGTACATGCAAAAAAGAGAGTGACACGATGTGATAAGCTAATCCCTATTGAATCATCACATGGATACATATGGAATTTTTTTTCCACAATAGCAAATATATCCTAAAATTAATTAACAATCAATCAAACAATTAACAGAGTTTGGAACTCTTGATTTTATTTTTCATGAGTATCATTCAAAATTTTTAGCTCTCTATTTTATTGTAATTGAAGATAGGATACTTTTGGGGATTTGTCACTCAAAATTATAACTTCTTATTGTATTGAAATTGAGGTTGGTTGTGTTAATCATATTAGTAATCTAGGTTTGGTGTCCTTTCAAATAAAAAGGGACATTCATATGGCTTTGCACAAGTCAATCTATATTTCTTTGTTTGAACAATTTTTTTCCTTCATAGATATACCCACCCTGTTGTGGTCTTTTCCAATCATTAAAACCTACATATACTAAAATTGCAAAGAAACTTCATCGGGTTGACTCGATTATCTTAGCTAATATGGATCCCCATGCAGCATGGTGCAAGCTCATAACTTTTCCAAATAATGTGGATTGAACAATGTGAAGGTGAACTTGACAATTATTTGGTTGAAGCAGAGAAGTTACAAAAAGGTACATGTAGAGTTATGTTTGTGTTTTTATTTTTTTCATGTATCAGACATTATGTTCGAGTCACTTAATGATGATTATGAAATTTATGTATGACACTAATCCTTATCCTCCATTGGACCTTGACATACAATAAAGAAGAAGTCAGCAAATTTAGAATCAAATTATGTGCAGGTAAAAGCTAAAAGACTGCAAACTTTTGATCAAGTGAGAGAGTTTAGTATTGAAAAATGGTCAGAAATGACTAGGAGAGGAGAAATAAATGTGCACCAAACTTGTGTGGAATAATACAATATCATCATCAAATTCACACTTTGCAACCTTTTTCCACTTTTTGGAAATAAAGTCTACTTTCTAAGGCATGTAAATTCTTTTCTGTTTATTTATAATCCCCTACCTAGTCAAATACATAGCCAACTCACAAAATATCAAGCTGAATAAAGGAAATCTTGTGGCTGCTACCATAAGAGTTCACCATGGTACCTATGAATAGTGAATTAAATTTGCTATCTCAGTGACTAGCTTTATTGATATATATATTTAGCAGTTCTACTTTAAAATAGTTCATCTAATGGTAAATTTTAAATTTTTCATTTTGGAAAAAATCTTTGAATAAACCTCTTGTGTCACAAACCAGTCCAAATTCCCAAAAGATTTTAAGGAGTGATAACCAAAGTCAAATCCAATCACATTAAGAGAAAGTGGTAAAAGACTGTAAGCTTTTGATGAAGTGAGACAATTCAATATTGAAAAAGGTCATCCTTTTGATAAAATATTTACTATTGGAACTTGAAAGAGCATCTTTGAAGATTAAGAGGCAATTCATGTTGGAAAGGTTATAGAATCTGTAAATTTCACATAATCTAAGTGATTTCTCTTTATCTTCTAGCTTTTGTTGGCATTATTACAGTTTTTTGTCCTTGATATCAACCTACTTGATGAGTTGTCCTTTGCTGGAAACCTACTTGATGAAGATGTGAACAAGATATGTCTACATGTGATAGAAAAGGAATATCAGTTCAGAGAGAGTGGAATGATAAATATGAAGTTTGAAAAAGTATACATAGATTTGGTGATGAAATGTCAAGTATACGCAGGTTCTATGAATGAAAGTCGTGTACATACTCAGGTTTGGTGAAGCAAGGTAGAGTATATGCAAGTTCTATGAAGAAAAATCATGTACACACACGGTATGAAGAAGAAAAGGGGCATGTACATATTTCGCACCATGGTATTCGAAATACCAAGGGACTTTACCATGGTATTGACCTTTGGTATTGAGCCCAATGATAGATATTTGATCTCGCCGAAGAATACTATTGGCACTGGTATGGTTTTGACCTGTGGTATTTTCTAAGGGCTAAGTTATATAAGGAGATGAAGATTAAAGTACTAAGTGTATGAAAGTGATGAATATTTCATGAATAGTTAGATCTAAATAAAGTGTGCATGTAACGGGTTGTTAATGATTTTCTTGATATAAAACTATGATTGCAGCTGGGAATTTGAAGATGGATTAGATCTGATCGATCTAAAATGACAATATTGGTTATGGGTATTTTTGATCTGAGATCATAATTATTTGACATGTGATTAGTCTTTGTATGTTAAGATCTAGGTATGTCTAAAGTGTTTTTGTGTAGCGAAGGTTTTTGTGTCTACAATTGCAGATATGTATGCAGGTTTGATAACTTGAAAGGCACATACACATGTGGGTTTAACATTGGTAAGTCGCGTATCTATTCATATATGTATGTGGGTTTCATTCTTGAAAAGCGTGTCTACACGTGGAAATGATTTTTGGAAAGCATGTATATAAGCTAGGGTTTTGCTGGAAACGATGTTTGATCAGTCTAATGAGTCTTGTTGTGTTCATGTTGCCTATCAATGAAGTCTTACCTGATAATCTGGGTTTAATAGTGATATTTGAAGTTGAATTGATTGATTTAAGATTGATGATGTCACTAGTTTAATGTGATCAGTGATAGTTCTATGATTATTTCAAAATGATTCAATGGTTATGTGTGTGACTCAAGGTTTATTTTAGAATAAAATTGATTCAATTTTAGGGTTCAATGCTTTAAGATATATATATGTGGGTATGCCTCATGGAAAGCACGTACACACTCAAGTTCTCTAAAGTAGAGTAGAGTATATATTATGATATTCTGTTGATTGGGTTTTAATGTCTGTTTAGTAAGTTGATGTAGTTTTTTAGGTTCAGTATAGGTATTATGGTTACAGTGATCTAGCTACTCTCATTGTTTGAGAATAATTTGATTGATCTGGGTTTCAGTTGATTCAGTTGGTTCAGTGATTGGCCGATTTAGTTGACTCAACGATTGAGTGATTTGTTGCATTGATCCATTTTCAGTTTTGATTTTTGGTATTGGGCTTAAATGTTGGTAGTGGGTCCAGTCTAAAATTTTTATGAAACATGGCCTATAAGTTGTGATGTTTTGTAGCAGGTGGATCTAGTATAAAATTTTATGAAATGTGGTATACAGAAGTGTTGAGGGTTGGAGCCTTCAGTGAGGAAGTTGAAGCTTCCTTCCAGTGGTAGCTGGTAAATCAGATCAGGGGGTTGGAGCTCCCTTCTGGTTGGTGCCGGTAAATGAGATCACGGGGTTGAAGCTCCCTTCTAGTGGGTGCTGGAGAATGAGAGAAGGTTGTAGGCTTCTGCAGGTGGGTTCATGTGTGTTGGTATAAGTCTGCACCAGTATAGGATTGTAGGAAGTTTTTCTTTATAATAAAGAGGAGACAAAGATGAAAGTAGTAGTGGTTTTTTTCCCACATTGGGTTTCCACCTAAAATTCCTGGTGTTCATGTGTGTTTATGTGTTTCTTATGTGTGATGTTTTATTTTTTTCTTTCTTCACATGGTTACTGTTTAACTAATTTTTAGTGAGGCATTGATACACTGGTTCAAGTTAAATGGATGATGAATTAACTGAAAAAAAAAAGTTACCGGATATACACTAGTTGTATGTTTAACAATAGCATACATACGTGGGTTCCCTTCAGTAAAGTCACATACAAAAATATGGATATGAAATTGAAAATCTTAGAGTTTTTAAAATATTGATTCACCCCCCCTAGTATTTTGCCCAACAATTGGTACTAGAGTCGGTCCTTCGTAAGAAGCATGATCGCATGAAGGAGATGCATCATGACAAACAATTAAGAGGGAACAACATATATCATGCCACCATTGATCAATGGAACTAGTCTATTTTTCTGGAAGGTAATAACAAGAGCTTACTTATAGTCACTTGGAGCAGATGTATGGGGAATCATTGAAGGATGCTATCAATATCCATCCTCCATTCCCACAAATAAAGTAGAAAATGGGAAGTATGAAAGAAAAGTAAATTTTGTCAATGCTCTATTAGGAAGCTTGACAGAATCATAATTTTTGAAAGTCATGTAGCCGAATTTGTTAAAGTCATCCAAACCTATGAAGGGGACACCAAGGTAAAAAGTGCCAAACTTTAAACTCTTAGAATTCAATATAAAACTCTTAGAATGCACAATGATTAATGTATCACAAGTTTCTTTCTTAGGTTAGATAAGATCAAGAATTCTATGAGAAATATTGGTGAAGAAATAAAATAATCATCACTGGTTGAAAAAATATTAAGGTCTCTAAGTCCTAAATTCGATTCAAAATTTTTTTCCATAGAAAAGATGAAAGACTTGAAGAATCTTACTGTTGTACAACTTCATGGGATTCTAACAACCTATGAAATGAGAAAAGTGGGTCACTCAGATATCAAATAAGTTACATTCAAAGCTACTACAAAAGGAAAAGAAAATAAAGAATCAGGTTATGTATAATAATAAGAAGAGGCAAACTTCGTAAAGAAACTCCAAGTGGGTACTGGAATATTTAGACGTAAGCTTCCCTTGAAGTGTTTTTCTTGTGGTAGAGTTGCTAATTATGATACTAAGTGTCCCTATAAATAAAATCATGAGAAAGGGAAAGAAGCTACAAAAATAAATAGGAGAAGTTTTGAAAATAAGAGAAGTTTTTATACACGTGAAGATAGTGATGGTGTTCCAAATGGTGAAGAAGGTGAGACTGGTCAAGAATGTTAATTACTTATGGAATTTGAAGATATAAGTAGTAATGAGTTTGATGACCTAGAAGGAAAGGATATTTTTATTGAAAACTTTGACAGGGATATATCATATGCAGTGATAGTTATAGATGTCAGCAAATATTCAAGTTTGGGAGCACCCTGCTTTCTGTTAATCAAGAATGAAGAATACAGTAACAAAGAATTATAAAGTATGGACTTTTGTTCTAACTACAGTGCATTTCCTGTCTATGAAAAAATGAAAGTGATGATGACAGTGAAACAACTGAACTTGCACTCATTTCTACGAATGAAAGGAAGCACTCTAAAGATAAAACAGATTAAAACATGATGCCTCCAGAAGAAAAAGATCAAGGAAATTCAGAAACAATGGAAAATGTAGATGTGCCTATGCTAACAAAAGATAATTATCAACAATGGAAAGAAAATATGAAGTCTAATCTAATGAACCTTGATGTTTGGTAACTAGTATGCAATGGCTACACCAAAGTTCCTCCATCTGACAAGGAAGTGAAAAATAATAGTAAAGATTTGAGTGACATATTTTGGAGCATACATGATTCAACATTAAATAAGGTTATGCATTGTACAATTGAAAATAAAGTGTGGGATAAGCTACAAGTAATCCATGAAGAAATCCCAATGGAAGATTCCTCATCAACGGAACTATGAGGTAATATTATCCTTAACAATGTGTCAACCTTTGTTATGTCAAATGAAGTTGCTGATTTAAAGGAAGACATGTTAGAAGATATTTTTCATCTTAGAACAAAACTTGATCTTACTTTGAAAAATATTGATAACCTTAAAGATACATTGCAGACATATAATAAAAAGGATCATATTAAATCAACATATGCTACTATGGAATCTAAACAATATTGTGAAGGTATTGAAGTTGAGATCGTCTCTCTAAGAGAAGATATTCAAAGATCATATAAGTGAAATGAAGAAATACTTCAGGCATTTGAAGAACAAGGAAAGGGGCTGAGAGAAGAGATTCTCAAATTAAAGTAGCAAGTGGAGGAAGGAAGAAGGGTTGAAGAAGGTATGAAGAAGTAGTATCTAGAAAAGGAAAAGAAATATCAAAGAATGGAAGTTTAGGTAAGCATTTTAAAAGGTAAATTAGAAGAAAAATATAAACATCTGAGATTTCAAGATAGTACTAAGATTTTGGATAATATTCTTAGTAGTCAAAGGTCTCCCAACATCAAGTATTATCTTGGTTTTCACGAAATAGTTGAAGGAACATCTAGTTCACAAGCTAAGGCGAGGAATTTAAAGAGTAAAAATGCACAACCTGAAATGCTCAACAAAGAGGTAAGAAGTCAACCTGATCAACAACCAATGAATGTGAACGTTCAAATAAAATCGTTTACTCCTAATTATAGAACTATTAATCAATTCTCTCCTCTGGTCAATAATGTTGAATGTACTATATGTCATAATTATGGACACATTGCAACCAATTGTAGAAGTAGACTATTTCAAGCTATTAACTGCCTCATAGAGAGATCATCAACTTCCAAGTAATTTAAGTTATATTGTTTTTCTTACAATATATTTGGGCACAAAGTCATTGATTTCAATAAAAGGAATATGAAACAGAAATTTTATGATTATTTTTCTCATATAAGATGTTATGCTTATAACGAGTTTGGGCATATAGTAAAAGAATGTAGGAATGCATCTATGGATCGTTGTAGACAACATGGTGAGTAACCAGATAAGAATATTTATGTTAGAAGACCTGAAAAAGATGGATCCACCAACATTTCTCATAATAACCAGAAAGAAGAACATATAAGGTGCGGTATTGATCTCTGATCATTTGAAGAAGAAGATGGATGGTACATAGATAGCAGATACTCTTATCACATGACCGGAGATAAGATTAAGATGGAGTCTCTCAAGAAAAACCAATATGGGAATGTTATTCTTGGAACTAATGTTCCAACAAAATTTCTGGGAAAGGGTAAGGCCAAAATTAATAAACTTAGAGGATAATTTGATGCTTTATTAGTTCAAGGGCTAAATTAGAATACTCTAAGTGTAAGTCAAATGCTAGATAAAAGAAATATAATTGTGTTTACTTCAACCAAGTGTGCGGTTATGGATGAAGAAACTTGAAATGTCATAGAAAGAGTATATAGAAATGCAAAGAAATTATATGTACTCGGAAAACAAAATTCTTGTAGATATGAGGAGGATTCAAACTCAAAGTTAAATAAGATGGTGCCCCTTCCAACCCATTATTCTTAAAACAATACTTCTAATAGTGACTGCAGAAGTGATGTTAGGTACTTCACCTCATAACATCAGAAGATTATTATCAGGTCCACAGGATCAGTAATCTTAGGGGGAGCAATACATGTTTTGTCTTCATGATGATTCCTATGATTGTTTTGATATTCATGTTTCCTATAATATTGACAATGCATCTGGTGTAGTAATAGTGAACAACTACATACAGTATAGGCTTAAGGGGAGCTAAAATTGTGAAGTTTCAATATTTCACTTTCTGTACATGGATCAGATGAATACAAGTCGCATATATATGCGAGTTCTGATTTGAATAGTCACATATGTTTTCCTATGATGTAGAAATAGTGAGATGGACTCAGGAAAAGGCTTTGATATTCTTTAGTGCATTATTATTTGGATTTCATGTTTTGATGGTTAATGGTTACAGTCTTTTGATGTTATTTAGAAATATTTTTTCCTTTTATAAGTTGTTGATGCCTTGATGGGTAATTCATTGATGAAGATACTTTGATGTTCTTACTAATATATGAGATGATATGATCAGATCTGATAGTGAAGAGTTGGCACAGGTTTAGGGGGATGATTTTCTATGCTTCTAATAATGCATTGTCAGCGTTATGTTTTCTTTAGAATTCCTTGGTACATAATGATGCTTATAAATGGTGATGTTGCTTATGTTGTTGTAGTTCTTGATTGATGATGCATGAGTTGATAATTATGGTTGATTCTTATCAGTTGTGGAAAGAACATGTAGATGTTGCTGATAATGTTGTTATCATGCATGAATCCTATGGGATGAGTAGTTGATTATGTTGTCTATTTGAGTTGCATATTGGTGAAATATCTCTTCATGAAGACATCTCCTAAAGGTTACTCCAGAAGACATGGCATACTTGGTCACATGTTGATGGTATTAAAGCTACATTATCTTATCTTGCGAATTGATGCTGAAACTATGGAGGTTGCTCCTGGCAGATGATTATGGTGTAGATCCTACCTAGTATATGATGGTTGTTGAAGACTATCTTGGTCTTTCTACCTCACTATAGTGGTATTTAGTCTTGGTTATACATGTAATATATGTCATTTGATGTAAATGTCATGTAAAGACCTATGATGTAAACATTCTTAAATTAAGTCATGTATGGACTATTGTGGTCAACTCCTTTTGGCAATGTGATGTAATATGTAACCCCACTATGATTGGGACGTTGATTTAATAATGAAGTCAAATATGTAAACCCATTGTGATTGGGTCATTAGTGTAAGTTTGAGTCCTTCGTGATAGGAAGAGTCATATTCAGTACAACCATAGAGTCATGTACTTCATTGTACATCCTTCAGAAATTTCAGCATGTGTTTGGGGGGAGCATGGTCAGTATTCAATGTCCATACTTAGTAGTTCAGATATGCAATGCTCGAGAGAGAAGCCTTCATTCATCACTGGTCATCCCTTTTCTGATGATGTCAAAGGGGGAGAGTAACTTGGTTCTTGAAAATCTTGGTGTTACTACAAATGTGTTTTCATGTATCTACAGGTGGTGGTGACCAAACATTGAAGTGGTTTCCATCAAGTACAAAGGGGGAGATTGTTGGCACTATGACTGATGTGTTGTCCTTGATGGAAATGCACTTGATGAGTTGTCCTTTGATTGAAACATACTTGATGAAGATGTCAGCAAGATATGCCTACATGTGACAAAAAAGGAATATGAGTTCAGAGACATTGGAATGATAAAGATTAAATTTAAAGAAATATACACAGGTTTGGTGAAGAAAAGTCAAGTATACGTAGGTTATATGAAGAAAAGTCATGTAAATACTCAAGTTTGGTGAAGAAAGGTGGAGTATACACAAGTTCTATGAAGAAAATATGTGTACACACGCAAGTATTAATAAGAAAATGAACGTACATATTCCACACCATGGTATTCCAAATACAAAGGGTCTTTACCATGATATTGACGTATGGTATTGAGCCCAACAACAAATATTTGATCCTATCCAAGAACACCATTCGAACTAGTATGATTTTGACTTGTGGTATTGTTTAAGGGCTAAGATATGTAAGGAGATCAAGATCAAAGTACTAAGTGTGTGCAAGTGATAAATATTTTATGAATAGTTAGATCCAAAGCAAGTGTGCATGTAATGTGTTAATAATCATTTGGTTGATCTAAAAATACGATTACACCTGGGAATTTGATGATGGATCAGATCGAGTAGATATGAAATGGCAATATTTATTATGGGTTGATTTGATCTGATATGATAATGATTTGACGTGTGATTATTCTATGTATTTCAAGCTCTGCGTTTGTCTGAAGTTCTGTTGTGTATTAAAGGTTTTGTGTCAATAATTGCAGATATGTACGTGAGTTTGCTAAAATAAAAGGTGCGTACACATGCGGGTTTAACACTGGTAAGTCACGTATCTATTCAGATATGTACATGGGTTTCATTCCTGAAAAGCGTGTATACACGAGAAATTATTGTGGAAAGAACGTATATAAGTCAAGGTTTTATTGAAAAGGATGTATAATTAGTCTAATCAGTCTTGTAGTGTTTTTGTTGTCTTTCAGTGAAGTCTGACCTCTTAATCTAGGTTTAATAGTGATATTTGAAGTTGAATTGATTGATTGAAGATTGATGATGCTACTAGTTGTATGTGATCAGTGATGGTTTTGTGATTATTTCATAATGATTTAGTGGTTATGTGTGTGACTGAAATTTTATTTCAGAATAATAGTGATTCAGTTTCAGGGTTTAATGCTTTAATATTTGTACGTGGGCATGCCTCATGGAAAGAACATACACATGTGGGTTCTCTAAATTAAAGTAGCATATATATTCTGATATTTTATTGATCAAGGTTTATAGTTGGTTCAGTGAATTGATGTAGTGTTTTGGGTTTAGTATTGGTATTTTAGTGATAGTGATCTAACTACTCCAGTTGTTTAAGAATAAGTTGATTGATTTGGGTTTCAGTTGATTCAATTGGTTTAGTGATTGGTTGATTCATTTGATTTAATGATTGATTTATTTGTTGATTTAATGATTCAGTGATTTGTTGCAGTGATCAGTTTTCAGTTTTGATTTTTGGTATTCGGCTTAAATGTTGGTAGTCTAAAAAATTGATGAAACTTGGCCTACAAGTTATGATGCTTTGTAGCAGGTGGAACCCATATGAAAATTTATGAAAAATGTTCCACAAAAGTGTTGAGGGTTGGAGACTTCAGTTAGGAAGTCCAATCTTCCTTCCAGTGGTAGCTGGTCAATAATATCAGGGGGTTGGAGC
The DNA here is from genome assembly GCA_031772625.1 of Pinus tabuliformis. Lineage (NCBI taxonomy): Eukaryota > Viridiplantae > Streptophyta > Pinopsida > Pinales > Pinaceae > Pinus > Pinus tabuliformis. Next base: position 1,316,744,879 of record CM062816.1, on the reverse strand, counting down.
ACCCTTCTGGTGGGTGTTGGTAAACAAGATCAGGGGATTGGATCTCCGTTCTAGTGGGTTCTCGAGAAGGAGAGAAAATTATATCCTTGTGCAGGTGGGTGCCTGCATGCTGGTATGTGTCTATGTGTTAGGTCCATATAATACTAGTGCATTACCTCATTATTATTGTGAGTGTATCACCCTTATTGTTATTGTTGTGCCCATGTATCCCCTATATTGTTATTATTGTGCCCCATAGAAGCCCATTATTGTTATTTTTGTGCCCTTACATTATTATTGTTATGTTGGCTCTGATTATATTGTGACCCCTTAGACTCCTATATATAGAAAAGAGGTTTTGTTCATTTTTGTAATGTAAAGGAGGTTACCCCCTCAAAGAGGATAATTTTGAAGTTATTGATCTATCTCTTTTTCTATTTTGTGAGTTTTTTGTTTAAATTTTGGTATTAGAGCTTTGGATTCTAGGATTTTTTCTTCTTCAAACAAGTCACCTTGGAATTTTCGCTACAACTATTTTTCTACAAGGATTCGGAAGCTGAAATTTTCAGCAAATGGATTTGAAATCTTAAAGAACAACGTGTAAACATTTTAGATTGGTTCGCTATATTTTTTAGATATGCTCTGAGGAATTTAGGGTTTTGTGGGCTCTATAATTCTATTTCAAATAGGTGACCTAGGATAACTAGTCATAACTTTCTTTATATGTTGCCTCATAAGCTGAAATTTTTTACCACATGGAGTTGAAATGATAGAAAACATCCTATAAAAATAGAGATCTTGTTTCGCTATATTTTCATAGATATGATCTCAGAATTTAGGGTTTTTGTGGGCTCCAGAATTCTGTCTCAAACAGGGAACCTAGGGAAAATCATCATAACCTTCATTTCATGAATTGGATTTGACTTTTGTAAAAAGTGATAACGCATTCACGAAATTTAGTTTGTTTATTAGCAATTTCAGGGACAAAGGTTTAAAAAGTGACACGTGGAATCCCATACAACTTTTCTCTACTAAACTAGTCCATAATCAGGTCATCGTGGGAGATTTGGCATAACTCTTTCTTGAAGAATCCAATCTAGATCAAACTTGTGGCATTGGAGAGAGGACTTAGAGAGATACCACAAGAAGAAACTTTAGAACTTGGAGATCCAAAATTAGTTACAATCGTTTGAAGATAGAGCTGGTGAAAGCAAGAAAAAGGTGTGTATTGTTTTTAAAATTACATAGCTTTAGTTTGAAGTGATTTAAAGGGCATAGTAAAGCATATATATCATTGTTTGACTTCGAATTGTGTCGAAGAAATAAAATGTAAAATCCTCGTAAGCAAACAGAAATCTCTAATATGACGCCTGAAGAAGATGAATAAATGCCACATGACATATCAAAATTATGAGACCAAGTGCAACACTCTCTCTTGCAAAGAGTAACCAAAAATGAAATGGAAGCTAAAATGAATTGTTTGAAGAATGGTTTAAAATCATACATTGAAGGTTTAAAGGACGTATTAAACAAATACATGGAAGGTTTGAAGGATGCTTTAAAAGCAGACATGGAATGTTTGAAGGATTGCTTGCCAATGTTTCCAGAAAAAATTCTTCCTAATGGTGAATAAATATATTAGAGGAAACTCATGATCAGAACAAAAGATATTTCAGTCATGATTTCATAGAATCTAACGTTAGATTGAGGAACCACCAAATTCCAAATTTTGATATCATGAAGTTTGATGGGAAGGTTCTCGTAACATGGACACTGCAGATGGAGCAATATTTTGATGTCGATAATGTGCAACACACACAAAAGGTACGCATTTCAACTTTATATTTAGAAAACCCAATAATTTTGTATGGTATCAATGGCTTTGTTCTTGTAAAGCAGTTGTGACTTGGTTACTTGTTACAAAGGAAATGATAGGACATTATGAGGATACAAAGAGAAACACCTTCTTTAGCCAATTGATAAATCTCAAACAAAAGGTTTTGATGAGAGAGAACATTAACAACTTCCAAAAATTTAATATAAGGATGAAGGATATTCCAGAGGAGCATAGGAATGATGTATTCATAGGGACTTTAATGCATAACATCCAACATGAGGTTCAGCTTTAGGAACCTGATTCATTGGAGAAGGCATTCAGGTTGGCAAGAAAAGTTGAAAGCAAAATTATTGCAAGCCCTCCACTCAGAACTATAAATATGAAAGTTTTGTTTCTCCTAAACTTCCACAACCTACAAGGTTTATACCATAACAATTGCAAGAAAAAGTACTAGGAGGGCTTTGTTATAGTTGTGATAACAAATACACTAAAGGTCATAAGTGTGCTGAGAGGAAATTAATTTACATAGATTTTGAAGAGGAGGAAGAAAAAGAACAAGAAACGTCAAAAGAAGAGGATATACACCAGGAACTAACCCCATAGAAAGAAGAAATGAATCTGACCATATCTTGTAATGCATCTCCATGAATTACCACTCCTCAAACTCTTAAGATAGAAGGAAATATCAAGAGGAAAAAGGTAATAGTGTTGATTGATTTGGGTAGTACCCATAATTTTATTCATTTTAAGAGAGTTATGGAATTGAATTTGTTCCTATATCTGGCACCAAAGTGTCAAGTGATGGTTGTAAATCAAGGAATCATAAATTACTCTAGAAAGTGCTATAATATAAAGTTGTCCATGGGAGAATATCTATTGAATAGTCCAATTCTTTCCATTCCAATGGGTGGTGTTGATGTTGTGCTAGGAGTCCAATGGTCACAATACTTTGGTACGATAGCTTTTAATTTTCAAGAACTTTTCTTGAATTTTTTTTGGGAAGGAAAGGAAGTTGAATTAAAGGTATCACACGGAAACCATTAAAGTTAATCAACTCTAATGGCATGAAAAATATTCTAAAGAAAGAAAAATGGTGTAATTGCACAATTATGCTCACTAGAGATTCAAACATTGAAATCATCTATTTCTCCAAATCTCCAAAAATTATTAGAAAATCATTCTAAGGTTCAAGTAGTGGAAGATCACATTGAGCATCAACAAAAAGGTCTCCAACTCTTAATTGATAATGTCAATTTGACACAAAATATAATGAAACAATAGGCAGATCAACATCGTAGCGAAAGAAGTTTTGATGTAGGTGACCGGGTAATTTTATGGCTACAACCATACAAACAAATGTCCCTCAAGAAATATAAGAAGGATAATAAATTATCACCAAGGTATTATGGACCTTACAAGGTGTTCCAAAATATTGGTACTATGGGATAAAAATTGGAGCTTCCTGGATCTTCCTGAGTGCGCCTAGTTTTTCATGTTTCATGCTTAAAGAAGGTTATAGGTGACAAGCTCCCAATTCAAACAATATTGCCAGAAATTGATGAGGAAGGAAAAATAATATTGGAACCTGGAGTAGTCATTGAAACAAGAACTTGATAATTACGAAATCGATCAATTTTAGAGTATTTCATCAAGTGGAAGAAATTACCCGTTGAAAATTCCACATGGGAGGATGATAATTTTATACAGAAGCATTGAGAACTACTCAAGCATTGAGGACAACACTTTTTTGAAGGAGACACACATGTTAGGTCCTTATAATACTAGTGTATTCCCTCATTGTTATTGTCATTGTAGCCCCCTTATTGTTATTTTTGTGCCCATGTAGTCCCCATATTTTTATTATTGTGCCCCATAGAAGCCCATTCTTGTTATTGTTGTGCCCTTACATTAGTATTATTATGTCGGCTCTGATTATATTCTGACCCCTCGGACTCCTATATATAGAGAGGAAATTTTTCATTTCAATCATCCAAAAATTCTTTACTTTTGTAATGTAAAAGACGTTTCCCCTCGAAGAGGCTAATTTTGAAGTCGTTGATATATTTCTTCTTCTATTTTCTGAGCTGGTTGCATAACACTACGCCACTACAAGATTGTTCCCACATTGGTTCTTTTCCTACATTGGGTTTCCACCTAAACATTTTAGTGTTCATGTGTGTTGATGTGTTTCTATGTGTGATGGTTTAATTTGTTCTTTTTTCACATGGTTATTGTTTAACTAATTCTTAGTGAGTTATTGATACACTACTCCAAGTTAAACAGACAATGAATTAACTGAAAAATAAGTTTACTGGATATAGACTAGTTGTGTGCATAACAATCGTGTACATACAAGGTTCCTTTCAATAAAGTCATGTATAAAAATTTGGATATGAAATTGAAAATTTTATAGTTTTTACAATACTGATTCACCCCCCACCCCCCTTCTCAGTATTTTTCCCAACAACTTTGAATGACATTTTCTTTACTAATTTTTATATTCATTGATCTTTTATATGTGATGATTCTTCTCGAATTTATGCCTTACGATGTTTCCTTTGCAACATCTAGTGCAATTTCTACTTGGACTATGTTTACAGTTTTTATTTTAACATTAAGATATACAATTAGACTATTTTTAAAATTTTTATTTTAGCTTTAAAATATATTAATGCACTAAGACAATCATGTTTGATTGGTCTAGTTTCCAGAGAAGTGAATCATTGTACATAGAGAACATATTAATCTCATTTTCTATTTAGTCTTATTTAATAAATCTTCCTATGTCCCAAAAAAAATTAAAAAAAATAAAAGATATTTTTTTCTATAATAATAAATACCAATTTTCATTATTATTAAATTAAAATTCGAATAATTTTTTTTTATCACAAATACCTAACTTATTAAATATATTTTATCTAATTTATATTTAAAATATCATTATAAAACTATGAATAATTATAAGTAAATTTCATTTTAAAATTTATTCTACACTTTATGTATATAACATGAGCATCCCACCTTTTAGTAGTAATTAAGGAAAATATTAAATATGAGCTCATCATGTCATTTATAAGAGGATAATAATTGTTCTTCCTTACTACTGGAGATAAAGTTAATTTATAACATCTCTTTATAGTTATGAAAATGAATAGATTTTAATACACGTTAGAAACCACCTTAAACATGAAATTATAATAAGTTAACGTCTTTCCAACCATTTAAATTATTTTAAAATTTATATATATTAATGGCAATAGTAAAATGTATTCGATGAGTATAATAAAATCTAATATATTTTAATAAAAATATCATATGCCAATTTTAACACATGGTTCTTCTAATTAGTTTGCACAACCATATTATGAAATGTATATGATATAAGTATATCATCATCATTTTTCACATGGTGTTATTTGTTATTTGTTGTTAGCTAAATGTGAAAAAGTAAACATGGCTTTAGAGATACAATATAGTTAACCATTGAAATTTCATTAGTTGACATAGAGAAAATGACAAAAATATGTCGTCATTTTTCATTTATGACCATAAGATAAAGATATGGATTAAAAAATTTATTAATTTGGGCATATTGAATAAATAGACACCTTTCAACATAATACAAAATATTGTAACCTATCAAAGACAAATTTTACTGAGTTCATACTTTTTAGAGGTAGTAAAAAATCATCCGATTTTGAAAAATGTTGATTTAAAATACATCATTTTTTTCGAGCGTATTTTTGACATTTTAAAATTTCTTATTTATCAAGCATAAAAAAATTTTTTTAAATGTTAGCGATTTTCATGTTGATTTCAAAAAGCGTTGATGCAACATGAACACCTTTTTTAGGGGGTCTTACATTTGACACTTTAAATTTTCTAATGTATTAAGTGTGGGTATTTTTTTTTAAAATTTAATTTTTTTGTAGTAGTTGTCTTCTTCTTCCTTGAGATATTTATTTTTAATTGTTTTTCATGTTTGTCTTTTTCTGTTTTTCTTTCATTTTTTTTGAATGAAATATTCGTTCTTTTGCATAGTTTTAAAAAAAAAGGGGGTCAATATTTTAAAGTTAATATTTTCTATATATTTATGTATTGTTAATTACTATTTCAATGCACATCAAATAATTGTCACTAAAAAAATAATAATTTTAAATTTTTGATCAAAAATACACATTTTGAGACTTTTTTTGCTAAAAATGGACATGTCAAATGAATCATTTTTATGAGAAAATTTTAACAAAAAAAATGAATTTATGTCAAAAAATAATAATATTCCAATTTCCGAGTTCTTTTTCAAAAAGTAATGATTCACATAAAAATTAATGTGAAAATCAAATAAGACAAATATTAAACATATAACATCAATAATTGAATATTTAGTCTTCTCATAAAATTTCAAAATCAAAACATTACAAGTATAACTAATGAATAGTTCTCAAAATTGAGTTTTATTTGCAAACAAAACTTAAATTTAATCAACAATATCATATAAGCCATGTTCATCATCTTCTAGAGTTTCATTTTCCTCTTCTTACAAAGTAGTTTGTGCTTCAGTTTGGTCATTTTCCTCTTCTTATGCATATTTGATGTTTGCAGATTTCCCAGAGTATCCCTTTCCAATCATTCCATCTAATGGTGGTTGAGGTTCCTTTTATTTTTTTTTCCACACATGATTCATTAAAATCCCCTTTCCTCAAACCAACTTCTTGCATTGCATCTGGAAGAAATTGAATATCATTAATACTTTGTTAAGTAAAACTACATTGTAGTAAGCCTTTTTTCAATGGCTATGAAATTTATTCCTTTTTGTAGGAAATGATAGACTTGTACCTAATCATAAAGTACAAAATAAATAATTAATTAAATTAGTATAAACACATAAAAATTTAAAAAAAAATGAAATTCAATTTTATATAATAAAACTTACCTAAATTTGAGAATAAATCCAAATCCAAAACACAATCTCCTTCATTTGAACATAAATTTATAAGATAGTTAATCAATGCATATGATTTTTGATAAATGTTAATTGTCTCTCTTTTTCATATTTATTCTCATATGTTGGTTTTCTTACAACAACATCATGAACTAGTACTTCTTTATGAATCTTTCCATCTACTAGATTCAAAAGAATAGGCTTATAATTATCATATTTTATCCAATATTTAACATCAATGAACTCACAATCACTTATAATAGGCTGACCTCCGCAATCAATAATTTTGACTCTTTCCTATTACATGAAATATCAAAATTTCAATTAACTTGTATATAAATAAATGTTTTTAACATTAATCAAACATAGAACTTCAATGTCCTACGATGTAATTTTCCTTCTTTAGTTTTCTTCTCCCTTGAAGCTTGATAATAACATTGCAAATTGTGTGTATGAATGAAAAGTCACAAATCTCCAAAGCGGTGATGTTGTGACTTCTTGAAATCTCATAACCACTTCATTAAAATCTTGGTAACGATAAGGTTCACTATCATATCCAATGTTTGGCAAATTGAAACTAGGAGGAATATTTGCAATAACTAGGGACAATTCCCTTTTAGGTATGAGATTTGCAATGTCTTCACAATCACCTTGTATTATTTGATATTGGATAGTGTCGAGCACATTCCAAATTTAATGATTACAATGAGAATCATGTTCAACATTTCTAAGACACTTCTTTCTCAACCTTTCCAGCTTAATATTTTCAATAAAGGTTTTGAAACTATCTGGTACTCCATTTGCATCCTCCTCCAACATCTTTCATAAAATAAACAAACATATGTATAAGTGATAAAAGAAAAATAGTTTACATATGAATAAAATGAATGTTTAAATCAGCATACCTTTTTGAATGGAAGATAAAAATATTTTAGTGTTGTTGTAGAACTTGAATATGGGTAGTTTTGTACAACATCATCCCAACTCTTTTCATTCAATACTGTAACCATGTGTTCTTTTATTTTCATATAAACCTTATGATTGAATAAATAAAGTAAAAAATGTTAATATAGTGATATGTATAACAAATACTACCAACAACAATATGTTATATTTAAAAACAAAACTATAATCCAAAAATAATTAAAAATAATTTCAACAAACTTACTTTTGTAATTTCTGACATATTCCGTGCAATGATAATTCATCTAACTTCACATGAGATAATATTGATTTTATAATACTGTCATCCTTCACTCCTTGCATTTCTATAGAAGGTGTGATAGTGATATCATCTGGTACTCAATATGTGTACTATGATCCCATGCCAATAATTTTTCTTATGTATCTTTTAAACCAACATAAATGATACATTTAATTGTTTCATAGGGTTTCCATTCAGTATGATAATTCCCATATCTCCCCAGTTTTAAATTCCATCTAGAAAATGTTATCCATACCTTTGAATACATATCAATTTAATTTGCTACTATTTGCATTTAATTTGTGCTCAATTCGATAACCTATTTCTATACAACATTCTTTTTGAAAAATTAGAGTAACATTTTCCATATGCCCGCTATGAATAAATCTAACCCTTTAGATGAAATTCATAAACACCCTATACTCAATATGTGTACTACGATCCCATGCCAATAATTTTGCTTATGTATCTTTTAAACCAACATAAATGATACATTTAATTGTTTCAAAACATGGGTTATTGGGATATTCCCCCATCAATTGTCTTGTAGCCTTTGCAGAATGGTACCCTCGAATTACATAATATTGGTATTCAAAAAATATTAACCTATGAAATGCCTCCTTTTTGGGAACTTGAATTGGATCAATAAGAACAACATAATCAACCACATGTGTATATGTATTGTACCTAATCAATGTTTTCAAGTTATGAACATGCGATTTGTGTGGCTTTCTAATTTGAGATTTAGAATGTCCTTCATTTGGCTCATATAATTGGTTGACATTAATTTGAAATATATGACCCCCATCAATTAAGTTTCTCTTTGCCAATTCATTTTAAATGGAATTTTATTTCGTTATAATAATTCCATACTCTAAATCAACATGTGGCGTTATGATTTCCCTACTTCCATTAGAGATTTCACTATGATCTTCACTATGATCTTCACTATGCCCATGCGTTTTTCAGAATGACCAACTTTTAATTTCATCCTCCTATCGGTTAACATGTTTTCTTCTCAATAATAAATCTCCTCATCATCAACTCGAAGATGGACATCCTAGGGAATTCTTCTTTTTTGTCTTTTATAGATTTTCTGCTTTTAATCGATAGTTCTAATCTCATTTTCACTAACGGAAACATATTCTTCATATTCAAGTTCCACATCTTCCAAAGTAACATGTCTAGTTTACTTGATTAATGAAATTTTAGCCATTCTTTACTGATCCCCTGTATGCATTCTTGTAGTTTCATGAACTATCGTCAATGAATAAAAACATGCAAAATTCAGATTTAGCGAGGTGTGTGCAATCTACATTAGCAGGTTATGATTATCATACTGAGAATTTATTTCTCTATAAAAAGGCTTTCAAAAAGTTTAATTCAATTGGTAATTTTCATCTGTCAAGAATCCAAGCAAGCCTGGAAAAGGATCCCACATTTTACCTAGAAATACATCATAGATGAGAGATTGGGCCATTAGAAAGTATTGCAATCTCATGGATGCAAGACTCTTTTTCAAAGCATAGAGAGTGTATGCCAAATAAACACACAATACATATTCCAGAGAATTTCTCAAGATGGGAAATCTACAACTTATACAAGGAATATACAAAAGGTGCTTAAGCTGATGGAAATTTTATTACATAACCATATTTTACAAGGATATGGAGGAATGAATTAAACAATGTATGTATTCCTAAGAAGACAATGATGGGGTTTTGCAGTACATGTAGTTCTCTTAAGTAAAAAAGGAATAAATGTCAAGGGGCAGAAAGAGGTATTCATTCACAACATTATTTTTAAAAATTGGATATTTATCTACTATGAAAATGTATTTACTAATAGATATATTTTATGTTATGTGCATATTCAATTGTCAATGAACTTCAAGAGCATCACAATCACTAAACAAGTGAAGGGAAAAAGTTGTATACGCATAGAAATAAGTGTTATGATAATACAAATAAATATTTGGGTATCATAATTGATGATATGGACAAAAAAAAAACACTTCTACCATATTTTTTCTGCACACAAAAAACAATATGGAAGGAAATTTGCATTCTTTTTCACTTGGTCGATTGTATGGTCTTTAATGGGAAAATTTGGCCAAGGGTTTACTTCAGAAACCCAAATATTCATAATGGTGCGAATATGACCATAACCATAATCCTTGATGTTCTTTCGCATTGGTTTTTGTAATCCTCCTAAAGTTTTGTATCTGCAATTAGACAACACAAGTGATGAAAATAAAAATCAAATTATTTTTTGTTATCTAAACATGCTTGTTGAATTGGGAAATTTTCAAAATTTAAAGGTTGGTTTCCTTCTTGTTGGACACATTCATAACCCTATTGATGAGATGTTCAGTCATTTTTCATTAACATTGAGGAGGAAGGATGTTGGGAGTCTACCATCATTAATTGAATGTACTAAGAAATCATAGATTCCAAAGCTTATTTTTCAACTATTGGAAGAAAATATTGACATGTGAAGGTTTATTCTAGGATCAAATGGTGAGGATAAATTCATTGAAAAAATTAATAACATTAGCTTCCAACATATTTTTCGTATCAAAAAAATTGATGGGAAAACAATTATACAGGGCAAGAAGTATTCAACTACTCCAGAATGAGGGTCGTCATCACATTTATCATTTTTGAAGTTAATTCTAGATCATCCAATATTTGCGTCAAATATATTTTATTACAATTAGTTGTTGAAATCCATAATGCTCGAAGGTATAAGAGAAATATAATTTGTTCTGTGTGTTTGGAAGAAATTAAAAAATCTATTAGAGATATATATGAGTACTTTGATGTTGCTAATTTCAAGATAAACAAATGAAGATATACTTTTGAAGACTCCATTTATTTGGACACAAAATATACCAAATGAAAATGAGGAAAGAGACATTGTTGAAAAGATACAATCTCAATATATTATTAATTCTTCATAGGTAGAGGAAAGAGAAATGTATAATTGTTCTAGAATATCATGTGCACAATGTGAAACCATAAGAGGCCATTACAGGGGTTTTGTGTAGGATGTTAAGGAGGGTTGCATGACTATAGTGTTAACATATAGATATCCATATAGCTATCCATTATGGTTGCCAAGGCTATAAAGTTCATTAAAGAAAATGAAAATGTTGCATGTGTTAAAGTATATTGTTACACCAAAAATACACACCCATTGAATGGTGTGTACATGTTAGATATGGTAGTTGATAAAAAAAATTGGTAGAAAGAGAAAAATAAAGGGTATAGATATAATTTTTTTCTGCACATACCTCTTAATATTGGAGGATTCTGACATACTTGTTTATAAATTCAATTTAACAAAGAGAGGAATTCTTCACTCTAGGACCATAGAGATTCTAAAGAGGTCGCTACCATAATAAACAATGCTAAGATGGCAGTCTGCTAAATCCAACCATAGATATAAAAGATTTTTGAAGCTTGAAATGGTGGGCATGCATGTTCACTCAAATGGGGCACTAGTTGATGAAACATAGGAATATGAGCCATATTCATCTACATCCATTCAGTGATCTAAAGATGTCGTAGATTTTCATGGTGTGCCAAAACTTATGAGTGTTTTTGAAAAATTGTCTAAGACATTTTACGTAAATGATATTTTCATGGTAACTTGAAATAAATCTTTTAACTTCCATATGATATTACATGAATTTATGATTCATTTCTATGTTTGTTGAATTATATGCTTTAATTATAAATAATTCATTTCTTTATAATATACACAATGCAACAATAACTTAGAAAAAAAAAAATTATGTTTTATCGCCATGATATTATTTATTATCATCATTGATATACTGTAGTTAAAAAATGTTGCAATACTAATGCCTTACTAAAATGGGATACTTCATTTTGATGGTTGATTTTTATGGGATACTTCTTACATTTGTTTTATGATAGATATAATACTCTATTTTAAGTGAAAGTAGCGGAACGAGAGACTGAGAAAATGGAGGGATGGGATTCGAACACTAAATCTACTGTGCAGAAGATACCTCTGCTGTCTACTAGGGTAGGCCCAGGGATGGAGCTGCTTGGACCCAACGACTAAAGGAAGAGTACCAATCCCTCATCAAATACATGGGTATGAACAAAGCCAACAATAATGACTGGTTCAGGATCTTAGCCAACGCAGATGGCACTCGATGGACTAGTAAGTGCTGGTACAGTCACAATCTCCTCAAATATGAATTCGATCTGCAATTCGATATTCCTGTCACATACCCGACCACTGCTCCCGAAATCAATTTACCAGAGCTCGATGGGAAAACTGCCAAGGAGTGGCGAAGGTTTTTCTCTGCGACGGCAATGGCTTCGATCCGATCTTCTTGTGGCTGCAAAACTTCTGGTGAGTCCTTAAACCAACAACCTGAATCCACACGACTATAACTGGCTAATAATGCGCTGTCAAGAGTAGGGTTTTCTTATTCTCTGCTAAAGATAAGGTTTATAAGCAGCTCAGAGGTGGAAACCAGGCCGGCTCTATTGCATGTCATGGCCCCTCTATCAGAGTTTATAGCTGGTAAATCGATCGGCTTTAATAAGTTTGCTTTGCCTTTGAGATGGCTGCGGATCATTCCCTCGTCAGTGTGCACTGCGGTAGCCAATGATGGAGATGAAAACGTTTTCCCTTTGGGGATAAGGAAGTCGCTACAAAGTTATGCAGATAAATACCCTGGCCTGGTCATGGGTTTTTCCCTCTTTATGTCGTTTTCTGGAACAGAGATCGGCGTCATCAAAGCATTGGAAACCCAAGAAGGGGGCTATAATAGAATAGAACGGAGCCTCCACAAGAAATTGACAGATGAGCAATTTGAATCTGAGTTGATATCAATAACAAGGAAACAACCTCCTTTTGGCTATGGATCGCAACATGCAGCACAGTTTTGGGGATATATAACTGCCAAGATAGCCAAATCTGTTGAAGAAGAACAGAACGGTAAACAGAATGCAATGAAAAATCTTAAATCCCCCACTTACCAAATGGATTTTATGCTCAATAAACATAACAGTCCATACCAAACCCAAATCTGGATGCCTGACAACAAAAAGTCTCCTTCCAGCTCTAGATCACAGCCCCAGATCACAGAACGGATCGGGCAACAGAGAAACCCAAATAGTATCGGTGAAGACTGGATACAAATCTTCATCAAACTGATAGGGGGCAGAAACCACTGCATGTGGCTGACAAAGGGGCTAAATATTCAAGAATTAAAAAAGGAAATATTGGAACCCCCACAAAATACCAAAATCTGATATATATACGACGCAGTCTACAGGATATCCATACACTTCAGGAATATGGTATCAGCAACGATTCAACTATCATTCCTAATCTGAGATTGCGAGGGGGATGCAATGGAGCCAATTCAAAAAATACAGGTACCTTTCGCGATGGAGTCAAAGGAAAGGAAAAAATACAATCTAAGCCTGCACCAGCATCAGAGCTTCCAGGTCCCTATATTGTGGAACAAAAACTGGAATCTCCAACGATCCAAATAACTTTTCCAGAGGTAACTAATCTACACACTCATCTATCCACAAATGTTGTTATATGTAGATTTAATGGGTTCTGGCCAAAATCTGATGTCTTGCATCAATGGATACTCACAACATGGTCACCTGACTGTGAAATTCACCTATGCTCAAAAGGTTTTTTCATAGTTAGATTCAACATAGAACAAGAACGTGACAATATTATCAATCAGGGGCCTTGGTTTTGGGGCAATGCTGGCCTCTTCACCACCCCCTGGTTTCCTGAGTTTGATGCAAATACTACGAAAGTCTCAACAATGCCTGTTTGGGTGAGGCTACATAACCTCCCTCTACACTTCTGGCATCACAAAGTTTTAACAGCCATTGGAAATTCCTTGGGAAAATTCCTTAAAATAGATAGAGATAGAGTCAACTAGGGAATTTTCACTTTTGCCAGAATATGTGTAGAAGTGGACCTGAGTCAGGGGCTACTTGATCACATTACACTGAACTATAATAATACACTGAGGACTCAACCACTTGACTATGAAAACACAGCATTCAAATGTTGTAGCTGCATGCAAACAGGGCATCTTCAAAATACCTGTCCACTAGCCAGGAAGGACCCCAAAGGGAATAAGATAAAACAAAAAAAGCACAAAGGATGGAAGCATACCGACTGGTGGGAAGAAGAGGACATGCAGACAGAACCTACAGGGAACCAATCAGAACCTGACATACAAATGGGATAGAAATATACAGAGGAAGAAAATACCCCAGATTCACATTTGGGGCCTGACAATACGAAACAGCAACAAGAACCTCAGCTGGAAGAAAGCGGCATCAAACAAACTCATGGATCTGAAGGATCAAAATATGACAAAGAACAACTAATAAACACAATGGAAGACCAACTTGCTATAACTGCACCAACTTCCAACACTAAAGGTTGGCGAAGAAGAAGGGCAGGAAAGTATAGGCGAATTTATTTTTTTGTTTTTATTTTTTATAAGTGTAATCTCTATTCTCCTATGATTACAGGGACAGCCAACTGCATATGCTTAAGCATCTACAAAATGTAATTTTTTCATATGAATAAAATTACAACTTTTTCTACGGGAAAAAAATCTCTTTGAACAAGAGACTGAGAAAATGGAGGGATGGGATTCGAACACTAAATCTACTATGTAGAAGATACCTCTACTATCTACTAGGGCAGGCCCCAGGGATGGAGCTGCTTGGACCCAACGGCTGAAAGGAGAGTACCAATCCCTCATCAAATACATGGGTATGAACAAAGCCAATGATAATGACTGGTTCAGGATCTCAGCCAACGCAGATGGCACTCGTTGGACTGGCAAGTGCTGGTACACTCACAATCTCCTCAAATATGAATTCGATCTGCAATTCGATATTCCTGTCACATACCCGGCCACTGGTCCGGAAATCGAATTACCCGAGCTCGATGGGAAAACTGCCAAGGAGTGGCGAAGGTTTTTCTTTGCGACGGCAATGGCTTCGATCTGATCTTCCTGCGACTGCAAAACTTTTGGTGAGTCCTTAAACCAACAGCCTGAATCCACACAACTATCACTCGTTAATAATGCACCGTCGAGAGTAGGGTTTTCTTATTCTCTACTAAAGATAAGGTTTATAAGCAGCTCGGAGGTGGAAACTCGGTCGACTCTATTGCATACCGTGGCCCCTCTGTCAGATTTTATAGCTTGTAAATCAATTGGCTTTAATAAGTTGGCCTTGCCTTTGAGACGCCTACAGATCATGCCCTCATCAGTGTCTGCTACAGTAGCCAATGATGGAGACAAAAACGCCATCCCTTTGGGGATAAGGAAGCCACTGTAGAGTTATGTAGATAAATACCCTGGCCTGATCATGGGTTTTTCCCTCTTTATGTGGTTTTCTGGAATAGAGATCGGTGTCATCAAAGCACTGGCAACCCAAGAAGGGGGCTATAATGGAATAGAACAAAGCCTCCATAAGAAATTGACAGATGGGCAGTTTGAATCTGAGTTGATATCAACAACAAGGCAACAACCTCCTTTCAGCCATGGATCACAACATGCAACACAGTTTTGGGGATATATAACTGCCAAGATAGCCAAATGTGCTGAAGAAGAATAGAACGGTAAACAGAATGCAGTGAAAAATCTTAGATCCCCCATTGACCAAATGGATTTGATGCTCAATAAACAGAACAGTCCATACCAAACCCAAATCTGGATGCCTGACAACAAAAAGTCTCCTTCCAGCTCTGGATCACAGCCCCAGATCATAGAACGGAGTGGGCAACAGAGAAACCCAAACAGTATGGGCGAAGACCGGATACAAATCTTCATCAAACTGATAGGGGGAAAACATCACTGCATGCGGCTCAGAAAGGGGCTGAATATTCAAGAATTAAAGAAGGAAATCCAGATTCAAATTGGAACCCCCACAAAATACCAAAATCTGATATATACAGGACGCAGTCTACAGGATATCCATACACTTCAGGAATATGGTATCAGCAACGATTCAACTATCATTCTTAATCTGAGACTGTGAGGGGGATGCAATGGAGCCAATTCAAAAAATACAGGTACCTTTCACGATGCAGTCAAAGGAAAGGAAAAAATACAATCTAAACCTGCACCAGCATCAAAGCTTCCAGGTCCCTATATTGTGGAACAAAAACTGGAATCTCCAACGATCCAAATAACTTTGCTAGAGGTAACTAATCTACACACTGATCTATCCACAAATGTTGTTATCTGTAGATTTAATGGGTTTTGGCCAAAATCCGACGTCTTGCATCAATGGATCCTCACAACATGGTCACCTGACTGTGAAATTCACCTATGCTCAAAAGGTTTTTTCATAGTTAGATTCAACACAGAACAAGAACGTGACAATATTATCAATCAAGGGCCTTGGTTTTGGGCAATACCGGCCTCTTCACCACCCCCTGGTTTCCTGATTTTGATGAAAATACTACGAAAGTCTCAACAATGCCTGTTTGGGTGAGGCTACATAACCTCCCTATACACTTCTGGCATCACAAAGTTATAACAGCCATTGGAAATTCCTTAGGGAAATTCCTTAATATAGATAGAGACAAAGTCAACCAAGGAATTTTCACTTTTGCCAGAATATGTGTAGAAGTGGACCTAAGTCAGGGGCTACCTGATCACATTACATTGAACTATAATAATGCATTGAGGACTCAACCACTTGACTATGAAAACACAGCATTCAAATTTCGTAGCTGCATGAAAACATGCATCTTAAAAACACCTGTCCACTAGCCAGGAAGGACCCCAAAGGGAATAAGAAACAACAAAAAAATCCTAAAGGATGGCAGCATAACGACTAGCGGGAAGAAGAGGACATGCAGACAGAACCTACAGGGAACCAATCAGAACCTGACATACAAATGGGACAGAATGTACACAGGAAGAAAATACCCTAGATTCACATTTGGGGCCTGAGAATACGAAACAACAACAAGAACCTCACCTGGAAGTAAGCGGCATCAAACGAACTCATGGATCTGAAGGATCAGAATCTGACAAAGAACAACTAATAAACACAATGGAAAACCAGCTTGCTATAATTGCACCAACTTCCAACTCTGAAGGTTGGCGAAGGGTGGAGAAGAAGAAGGGCAGGAAAGTATAGGCGAATTTTTATTTTTATTTTTTTATTTTTATAATTGTAATCTTTGTTCTCCTATGATTACAGGGACAACCAACTGCATATGCTTAAGCATCTACGAAATGTAATTTTTTCATATGAATAAAATTACGACTTTTTCTACGGGAAAAAAAAAAGTTTCTCTTTGCCAATTCATTCTAAATGGAATTTTATTTTATTATAATAATTCCATCCTCTAAATCAACATGTGGCGTTATGATTTCCCTATTTCCATTAGAGATTTCACTATGATCTTCACTATGCCCATGTGTTTTTCAGAATGACCAACTTTTAATTTCATCCTCCTATCGGTTAACATGTTTTCTTCTCAATAATAAATCTCCTCATCATCAACTCGAAGATAGACATCCTAGGGCATTCTTCTTTTTTGTCTTTTATAGATTTTCTCCTTTTAATCGATAGTTCTAATCTCATTTTCACTAATGGAAACATATTCTTCAGATTCAACTTCCACATCTTCCAAAGTAACATGTCTAGTTTACTTGATTAATGAAGTTTTAGCCATTCTTTACTGATCCCCTGTATGCATTCTTATAGTTTCATGAACTATTGTCAATGAATAAAAACATGCAAAATTCAAATTTAGCGAGGTGCGTGCAATCTACATTAGCAGGTTATGATTATCATACTGAGAATTTATTTCTCTATAAAAAGGCTTTCAAAAAGTTTCATTCAATTGGTAATTTTCATCTGTCAATAATCCAAGAAAGCCTGGAAAAGGATCCCACATTTTACTTAGAAATACATCATAGATGAGAGATTGGGCCATTAGAAAATATTGCAATCTCATGGATGCAAGACTTTTTTTCAAAGCATGGAGAGTGTATGCCAAATAAACACACAATACATATTCCTGAGAATTTCTCAAGATGGGAAATCTGCAACTTATACAAGGAATATGAAAAAGGTGCTTAAGGTGATGGAAATTTTATTACATAACCATATTTTACAAGGATATGGAGGGAAAAAGTTGTATACGCATAGAAATAAGTGTTATGATAGTACAAATAAATATTTGGGTATCATAATTGATGATATGGACAAAAAAAAACACTTCTACCATATTTTTTCTACACACAGAAAACAATATGGAAGGTAATTTGTATTCTTTTTCACTTGGTCGATTGTATGGTCTTTAATGGGAAAATGTGGCCAAGGGTTTACTTCAGAAACCCAAATATTCATAATGGTGTGAATATGACCATAACCATATTCCTTGATGTTCTTTCGCATTGGTTTTGTAATCTTCCTAAAGTTTTGTATCTGCAATTAGAAAACACGAGTGATGAAAATAAAAATCAAATTATTTTTTGTTATCTAAACATGCTTAGGTTGGTTTCCTTCTTGTTGGACACATTCATAACCCTATTGATGATATGTTCAGTCATTTTGCATTAACATTGAGGAGGAAGGATGTTGGGAGTCTGCCATCATTAATTGAATGTACTAAGAAATCATAGATTCCAAAGCTTATTTTTCAACTGTTGGAAGAAAATATTGACATGTGAAGGTTTATTCTAGGATCAAATGGTGAGGATAAATTCATTGAAAAAATTAATAACATTAGCTTCCAACATCAATTTCGTATCAAAAAAATTGATGGGAAAACAATTATACAGGGCAAGAAGTATTCAACTACTCCAGAATGGGGGTCGTCATCACATTTAGCATTTTTGAAGTTAATTCTAGATCATCCAATATTTGCGTCAAATATATTTTATTACAATTAGTTGTTGAAATCCATAATGCTCGAAGGTATAAGAGAAATATAATATGTTATGTGTGTTTGGAAGAAATTAAAAAATCTATTAGAGATATATATGAGTACTTTGATGTTGCTGATTTCAAGATAAACAAATGAAGATATACTTTTGAAGACTCCATTTATTTGGAAACAAAATATACCAAATGAAAATGAGGAAAGAGATATTGTTGAAAAGACACAATCTCAATATATTATTAATTCTTCATAGGTAGAGGAAAGAGAAATGTATAATTGTTTTAGAATATCATGTGCACAATGTGAAACCATAAGAGACCATTACAGGCGTTTTGTGTAGGATGTTAAGGAGGCTTGCATGACTACAGTGTTAGAATATAGATATCCATATAGCTATCCATTATGGGTTGCCAAGGCTATAAATTTCATTAAAGAAAATGAAAATGTTGCATGTGTTAAAGTATATTGTTACACCATAAATACACACCCATTGAATGGTGTGTACATGTTAGAGATGGTAGTTGATAAAAAAATTTGGTAGAAAGAGAAAAATAAAGGGTACAGATATAAATTGTTTCTGCACATACCTCTTAAAATCGGAGGATTCTGACATACTTGTTTATGAATTCAATTTAACAAAGAGAGGAATTCTTCACTCTAGGACCGTAGAGATTCTAAAGAGGTTGCTACCATAATAAACAATGTTAAGATGGGAGTCTATTAAACCCAACCATAGACACAAAATATTTTTGAAACCTGAAATGGTGGGCATGCATGTTCACTCAAATGGGGCACTAGTTGATGAAACAGAGGAATATGAGCCATATTCATTTGCATCCAATCAGTCATCTAAAGATGTCGTAGATTTTCATGGTGTGCCAAAACTTATGAGTGTTTTTGAAAAATTGTCTAAGACATGTTACGTAAATGATATTTTCATGGTAACTTGAAATAAATCTTTTAACTTCCATATGATATTACATGAATTTATGATTCATTTCTATGTTTGTTGAATTATATATTTTAATTATAAATAATTCATTTCTTTATAATATCCACAATGCAACAATAACTTAGAAAAAAAAATTATGTTTTATTCGCCATGTGATATTATTTATTATCATTGTTGATATACTGTAGTTAAAAAATGTTGCAATACTAATGCCTTAGTAAAAGGGGATACTTCATTTTGATGGTTGATTTTTATGTTTTTGTTCCAATGACATAAGTTGTCCTAGGCTAAGATTTGAAAACTGCTATACTTTTAGCCTTTAACACAAAAAAAAAAAAAATCTTTGGATAATGACTATTTCATTCAAGTGTTTCTTTAAAGTGTTTTTATTCATATAATATGTCCATAATGTCATGGTTGAAATATGTTGAAAACGTAAGGATTTTTATTCCATGGTTGACAATTTGTCAAAATTTTAATTTTTTTCCGAGTTATGATATTTTATTATTAATCCTCTGGTTGAAAAAAGTTATAATTTTAGGGTTTTTTAGAGTGATGATATTTTATCTTTAAAAGCATGAATGAAAATTGTTGTAATTTTAAGGCTTTTCTGAGACATGATATTTTATTGATGCAGGAGCAAAACCACCCCAAGTCAAAACTCAAATTTGTGAACCTTCTAGAACGTCAGCGTGGCATGAGGACGAGATTCCCTCCGATCTGATTGAGTTTGTTTGTAATTTTTTTAATGTTGCGCAGATTTTGAGCGATGCGAGTGATCTTAAAATAGATCAGATCTCAAAAGATGTCATCCTTAAAAAAATATAGGAGATACTACATATTATAAGTGTGCGTGCTTAGAGAGGAGGAAGCAGTGTAGCTGTAAGGTTGTGAGTGTGATTCAGGCGTGAGGCCTTAGCCTGTAATTAGTTTATGAATATAAATGAATTCGTGTTAATATCTGGATGAGTTCATGATTTGCTTTGTTGAATTTTCAGTAAATGAATAATTTGTTCGTGCAAGGGAAAAGGGCAAAATTCCTATGAATTTTATGTAGACAGAGTATGGAAGAAACATATTTATTTAAATGTGAATTCCATTAGCTTGCACAGGTATTTCGTAGGACTGTCTCGTATGCTTTATGCATAACACATTTGTGAGAGGTGATCGACAATGCATTGTTGGTTTGGGAGGAAATCACGATTAAAGGGAAATCGAACTGGGTCTTGAAGTCTACTATCGCATATCGCGTTTGGGTAAAGGATTATTGGATTTCCATATGCCGATTTTCTACGAGTCTCTAAATCTGAGATTTGTGATCAGAGTGAACGTTCCATAGTTTTGTTTCTGCAGCTTAACCTCAGAATATGAACCAGCTATTGAGTTCCTGTTCTGGCAATCCATTTCCAGTTTCACTGCATAATGAAAAATTTCGTCC